>OY751097.1:10430172-11889709 GCA_963564075.1 Eupithecia subfuscata
AATTCAACAGGCCCCAACAACTTCCATTGCTCGTAAAAAGCCGACTCGAGAATTGTTTAGCTTAATTTTTGAGCTGCGATTCTGCGAGTTAATTTTTGAGATAGTTTAAATGTGTATAAACCTAAATATGGTAAAAAAATATGGGAATATTTATTGTCATTTCCTGTAAAAGGTTTAATTTATTTGATGAGTTAATTGAGTGCAAGCACTCAGCTCTGTGTACGATCTAATTAGAGTAAAGTTTGTTGGCTGCGATGGGTCATTAGTTAAATGAAAGACACGGGTATGGATGATTCATTATTACCTACCTGCCTACTAACTTTAAGTAGGTAACTTTAGGTACAAACAATATGTTACTCATATTCATAGAGCACACGCACTTTTGATTTTATGAAGAATATCACGTCCGCCAGACCGCCACAAAAGGCAATAACGCACAGGAAGCATAACTTGATATAACTTACGTCAGTAACTTCTGTCATCTAATATGTGATAGACCATTTCATTCGAATAAAATGAGGAGTAAAAACGTGTTTTCAATGTGTTTCTCGGGGATCCTTCAGGTAATTTGAATTATTATTGTAGGTGGCCGCTCATGAATTCGGACATTCGTTAGGGCTATCGCACAGTGATGTGAGGTCTGCACTGATGGCTCCCTTCTACCGAGGATTCGACCCTGCCTTCCAGCTGGACCAGGATGACGTTCAAGGAATCCAGGTAGGCTCGATACCTAACAAATAAAACACCAACGCTATTATTTTAACTTTATTTTTATCAGGTTTTTTAAAGCATGACACAGATTTCCATTTGTCCAGTCGTGATTGAAAACGCCTTGTGTTTTCTAAAGATAAAACAGACCAAAGGTAAGGTAGAAGTAGGTCAATTCATGCTTTGATGGGTTACGTAAACTTTGATCTAGTCAAAGCAAAAAGAAAGCGTCATGGTTCCGTTGTATTCGAGAGATTTATTAATAATAAATAAATAAATAATGCTGGACAATTCACACAGCATTATCTAGCCCCAAGCTAAGCAGACCTTGTGTTATAGGTACTAGATAACTGATATACATAATACAATACACTACATAGATAGATATTTTTTATTATACATAGAAAACATCCAAAACGCCCTGGACAAATGTCTGCAGATCGTACAAACATTTGTCCCGAGGCGGGAATCGAACCCGCAACCTCCTGCGTCTCAGGCAGACCTTCGCCCGCTGCGCCACAGAGGTCGTCAGTCGGTTATTGTCTCGGTATTTGGCATCCTCTAAAATATTCGTGCCCAATATATCTTGTGGGCCTTGATTCATCGAGTTTTTCCATTGAATCAGCAAAATTTCTCCAACAGTTTAGACGACCTCCTCCTCATCACCAACACACACATGTCCACTGCTGAACATGCTTCCCCTAAACAAACTGTTTTGCGATAATCACCACACCTGGTAGGTGGATTGAGGATTACAGTGGAGGTATCAAAGATACACAGAAGGCAGTTGTGTTAACGACATTTCTATTATGCTTTATGGTCTTCCTAAGTTGTGATTCATTGTATTTTTATTATATTTTCAGGCTCTCTACGGCCATAAAACGCAGACAGACATCGGCGGCAGCGTTCCCTCAGTACCTCGTGCTACCACCCAACCTCCTTCCTCTGAAGACCCTGCTCTTTGTGCTGACTCCAAGATTGACACCATCTTCAATTCTGCTGACGGCAACACTTTTATATTCAAAGGTATGAATGCATTTTCAGGCGTACATTAGGACTAGTTTGGATTTCGTAATCACACAACCAATCGCACATAACCATTATTAGTAAGGTAAGTAGAAATTATCCTAAGTGAATTTGTTTGATTTGTTTCCTCCTTGTTGAGGTACCTACACTTATTCTGACAGATTCCTTTGTTACTTTAGATTTATGAAAGTTCCATCTTTCTTTTGCGCTTGTTTGTTGTTATCTACACGAGAAAACAGGATAACTTTGTTTTATTATTGGTAGTCCTTCATTCTGTGACGTATTATATTTTCCCTATGATACTAAAACTTGGAGAACTTAGCAAAGATGACAAATATGCTGATTCATAGACTCTACATTTATTAACACTCAAACTAAGCAGCGGCATCTCACTCAGAATTACAACACAGAAAGGATACCTATAAGTTTCATGAAGATATTCTAGAATGAGGTATGCATTTAGAAAACTACCTATCTTACTTATTATACAGTCAAACTCGTTTCCACACAATGCCTAGTGCCTGTAATTTTGACAGAAGTCACAGTACCGTTTCTTATAACGGAAACTACAGTATATGCTTAGTCGTACGTAGTACATATGTAGTGTCTGTAGATACTCATGGTAGAGTCCCATGGATAGTCTTACGGTACACCTTGATTTAGATACGTTTTGGGTAAGTAGTAAAGATAATACCTACAAAAGGCAGACATCCTCAAAGTGACTCTCCTCTACCTTTGTCCTTTGTTCCGCTGAGGCACTTTTCCCGACGAAATACAACATAGTTCTCTTCAAGGCAAGAGTGAGGTAACTTCGTGATGCGTTGTCAGCCACATCGTCACTCAATATAATGTCAAACGAAGGTCTGCCACTGTCGTATAATAAGAAGAGTTTATATTCCTTAGTAACGATGAAGGTCCAGTAGATTTAAAAATAAAAACTGACGTGTCCTATTTTCCAGGCGAAAACTACTGGAAGCTGACCGAGGACGGTGTTGCGTCCGGTTACCCAAGACTGATATCTCGCGCCTGGCCGGGCCTGCCTGGCAACATCGACGCTGCCTTTACGTACAAGAACGGAAAGACTTACTTCTTCAAGGGATCCAAGTACTGGAGGTATAATGGACAGAAGATGGATGGACAGTATCCTAAGGAAATCAGTGAAGGTGAGATCTTTTTCAATGTAGCACGATTTCTAGCTTCTATCGTGATTTAGTACTTTAATGACCAAATTTCTAGTTAGGTACATATTTTTTTTTACTGGTGAATTTAATTTAAGGTATTTGAATTGACTCTAAAGCATTTTTACGACTTTGATACCTACTTCTGTCGAGAGTCGTCTTCCATAGAAACAAGTTTGTTGAATTTAATTAATTTGACCTTTAATCTAAAACCTGCTAGTTCTTAACACCTTATCAATCGTAACTTGAGTTGTTAGTAAACATGAATAGGCCGATTCACATAAATCTTTTATGTTATAAGACAGAAATATTTACTCAAAAGCAAATTCTTAGTTGCTTACAAATTACGCCATCAGTTTCTATAAAGCTTTACGTACTATCAGTTTAAAGGGGAATCAATCGTGCAAAGCATTCTCCTTCCGGACATGATTGTCATGAGCGCTGATGGCGTCAGCTTTCTCGCTTTACTAAAACCCTAATTTCTCAATAAATACAGATGATACGATCTTGAGATTAAGCATAGTAATTGAACTAAGTATAAAGAACATTTTATATGTTGCCTTTTTTTAAATTAACTATTCTAATGTTTGTGGGGAGCAAATAACTACTAAAAACTTGATTTTTGGGCTTACGCCGCTTTGCTCTGTCCCGCTCCTGTGAACGCGAAATCCTATGCCTATCCTCTTCACACAATAACGAGGTAGGGTACCGCCTTAAGCCATACTTTAAAAGCAATGTAATGTTTTATCAGCTTAGTTTGGATTGGATGATAGGGATAATCTTACCTTGTGTCTAATGGTAAGATAGCGCTCTAGAAGGTGTGCCAAATGCTTAGATAAGATGACTTAGCTCGGTAAATATGTTTTGTACAAATAGGTGCCGATACCTGTTTTTGAAGGTAAACACAATATAGCCTGTTGAGTTTATTTTTATACTTGTGAGTACTTTGATGAGATTTGTTTGTCTACATTGATAATGACTAAGCGAGGCAACAGTTATTTGAAAAAAATATGTTCACCTTACATTAAGCCAAGGTGAAAGACCCATTACCGAAAGCTGTCATTCTGTATACTACCTTTGGTTTACCTATGTCTGAGGTGAAATGACAAACAATGGAAACAATGAACAAACCAGAATTTAAATAATCACAGTTTAAGCTTAGAAGCTGACTGGCTCGACACTACAATCTTTCTTTCTATTTTCTTTCTTTCTTTCTTTGCAACCAACTGAGCATTATCCAAAACCGACCATTGTTTTCCAGGTTTCACCGGTATTCCCGACAACCTCGATGCAGCCCTAGTCTGGTCTGGCAACGGCAAGATCTACTTCTACAAGGGCTCAAAGTTCTGGCGGTTCGACCCAGCGCAGAGGCCCCCAGTCAAGGCCACGTACCCTAAACCTTTGTCGAACTGGGACGGAATCCCAGACAGTATAGACGCTGCCTTACAATACACCAATGGATACACTTATTTCTTCAAAGGTGGCTCATACTGGAGGTTTAATGATAGAACATTCAGTGTAAGTTGGTTTTGTCACTATTTGCTGTAGATAACGCCACCTTGGTCAAGGATAACCGAAATAACAATGTCAATAATGAGTAATTTGATAATTTGGTCTTGCTTTTGTGGATGAATATTTAGAAATGATAAAAGAATAAACATATTTTAGTATCTACCTACATTTTCGGATGTAAGTTAGTGATCACGGATAATGTACCTAATTGAGCTCTACTTAGATAGGCGAAATAGGGGCTCTATTTCGCTCAGTTAAGATCCCTTAGTAGCTTTTGAGTACGTCTTTGGGTTGAGAAAAGAGACATAAATACTACTGTTAATACTGTTAGCTCTGCTTAGCTTGGGGCTAGATAACGCTGTGTGAATCGTCCAGCATTATTTATTTATTTATTTTTAATAAACAAAGGACAAAATGATTTTATTAAGCCCCACAGCTAGGCCATTATTGGATTCCAACCGATTTTAATAACATTTATTATATCATTTGAAGCCATTTGAAGTTAGAAGTTAGAGTTAGTCCTTTTTCAGTCTTAACTCGTAATTGTGTTCGTATTCTCCTATGCGCACATAAAAATTATGCTAGTTCTTCGTGTTAGAGGATTATTTCTAAGAAATCAAATAACATCGCAAAAATTTTTCGACACCTCTCGTCAAACGAACTAAATGTAACTTTAGTCTTTGAACAGGATTGGATAAACTTCAATGTTTCCCCTGTAGGTGGAGCTAACGGCGCGATAAGACCGTAGGATGTCGCAGAGATTTTCGACTCCCACGTCACTTGACTTCGTGGTGTAGTTGGTTATCACATCCCCGTACTGAGGGGAGGACGCGGGTTCAAGTCCCGTCGAAGTCGAAAATTTTTGCGATGTTATTTGATTTCTTAGAAATTACCCTTAGTGTGGGGTTACGCACTATAATAACAAAAAACCTTAGAGGATTATTTATTATGATAAATAAATCAACAAACGACCACTGCTGGGCATACGCCTCCCCCAGAACGTCAGTTTCAACAACCTTGTTCAATCCCCAGGTGGACACAGACAACCCAGCGTTCCCCCGCTCTCTCGCCTACTGGTGGCTCGGCTGCAGCTCAGCCCCGCGCGGCACCGTCGGAGGTAACGCCAGGATATCCGCCCCTCTTTCCGATGATGATGAGGGCGATATACTCTTCGACGCAGGTATGTCCGTATGTCCGAGTGTAGGGGGGGGACATGATGTTGCTAACGGTACGACGACGTTTAGGTATATTTAAATTGATTTATTTCTAAAAAAAGAAGTTAACAGTTTAAACCAAATTATAAAATGTATTTATTGCCGTGTAACTAGGTGGTAATGTGTACATTGGTCTTATGTCAGTTTATAGTATCTCTAGTCTATCATGGTCAGGTTTACAGCGTTGTTGTAAAATGAGAAATTATCAGCTAAATAAAAATAAGGGACCGAAGGACTTACTATCTTATGCTATATTTTTTTGATGGAATTGATATAAACCGTGGTAATTGAATTCAATAAATAAACAAAGTGGGAATAATTGCGAGTAGAGGGCAATAATCGCGATACCTTTTTTGGTTCGACGGCCGATACGTTATGCGGTTTTTGTACTGGATGAAATCTGCAAGAAATGTGCAGTGCAGTTTGTACTGCATTTAAAAGAGGTTCCTTTGTGGGAATAATCGTAGAGGGGAATATCCGCAATACCTTTTATGTTAAGAAGACCGATGTTCAATATTGTACTGAAATGTGTCGTGGATTTGTACTGATATCTGCGAGAAACGTGCAATGACGTACCTATATTTTTCTAAAACAGATATTTTACATTCAATAAAAAAGTTTAACTAGGCAAACTTTACCATGAAAAGTGCATTTAGGTTTTCAGTCACTAAATTTCACTATAACGGTTAAAAGTTTCAACATTTTTGGTCATAAATCGGGATTTTTAACTTAGAACAAGTACTTTACACTGACACGATGAAAATATGGGATAATATTTTATGTACCGTAGCAACATTAGTCTCCCGAACCAGAGGGTAGCTCTCAATTAAGCGACAATCAATTCCAAAAGCATTTTTATGCCAAGAACCTTCCTCGATCATTTGCTAAGATTCCATTATAAATGGGACAACATAAATCAAGTTATTAAGAGAGCTTACCCGTTCCAGTTGATCACAAGGGATTCGCCACCTGTCGACGGCTCTTAAATGTTTGTTCCTTCTCTTTGTTGTTCTTATCATTGTGTTTGTGATCTATTAGATTGTGTTCTGTTCTCTTGTTCTTTAAACTTGTCCTTGTACCTATTAGATTAGATCTTATTTCGTTTTGTTTTGTGTTTCTGATGTGTTTTTTGTGTTCTTTTATTTACATTAACAATATCGTTTACGAATACCTACTTTAATTTACTGATAATCTAAATTAACAAGACTAACAAATAAATGAATATAATATGAGTAGCATCTAACCTAGCTACATTTACCTAATATTTTCCAGCGATACTCAAATTAACAAAAAGCTCAACAAAACTAACCTATTAAAATATTCCTAAATAGCTTTGCTCTTAACGAAATAACTAGAAAATGTATGGCTTATGGGAAACGGCAGCTTGTGGATTTGAGTGCAGTGGCAGTTGGTAAGAGGTCCCTTAACGATCGTAGCTTTTGGGCAATACGGACATACCAGCGGCAAAAATGTGGCGTACCTAGATCTATTATCACAGATAGACAATTCACCACGTTTTTCTATAAATCTTAATACACCCATAATGAGAGACACTGTTGATAAACGCAACTTTTTATTTAAACACACCCAGCACTTTGCTAATGAGTTAAAAATTACAAAGAAATTGGTTGAAACAACTTCAATATGTACCCCATCGAACCTCATTTTGAATCGTTTCATCGATTGTCATTTGTTGAATCAGCCAGTATTTTTGTTCCACCTGTGGTTACACTAGTGCAGTGTAGATCACTTGATTTAGCTCGATGCACCGGATTCAGGTGCTAACTGTTTTGTTTGATCCACATGATTGTTCCAACACACCCAAACACTGCTATGTGACGTACCGGTGCTTGGGACATTTCGGATGTGTGTTTGTCTTTTTCTAGGTGTAAAATCATCCGCTCCCAGATCATTCTTCTGGTTCAGGAAATAGCTTCGAAGAGTCCTGGACAATGTATATAGAACAATTTACAAAGACTCAAATAAGTTAGAAAATTTATGAGACCAGTGAGATTATAAAGTATAGCGGTGATTTTAGTACCGGAGGACTTTGTGCCTTGTACGCTGCCTGTACGTCCTCTTTCATTACACTTTGCATGTGCATGGATTTACGCTACTGCTTTTAGTGGTTTGAAGGTAGCCTGGATGGCAAAGCGCTTTATATTTGCATGCATAGGTTTTGGTTAGCGTAGTTACTATAGTAAGACTTGAGATTGTGTCCATTTCAAGTACCAAAGTAATTGACTGTGAACTAAATTTTCCTAACGTTCCTATCAGCAATGTTGTATTGTTGTATTAATAATCTTTTTTTAGTCTTTTGTGAAAAATTGTTCACTGTTAGTTACTTGATTTCATTTTGTATTAAATAAACATTAGTTATTGTAAGAACATCCATTCATTCACAGAAATACAACCCATTAACGCAAGTGTAAAAAACAAACATTTCGATATTATAGACGATATAAATTACAGGTGACCGGAAGCAAAAATTTAAGGTTTTCCTGGTAAATTACAAACCCTAAACTGCCATCAAAATAAATTGCCGAATTTCACAACAAAGTAAGAGTGAAATTGAAGCACGATTGTTGTTTTCTGGCACAAAATTATAGGTTTAATAATCGGTGGAAGTTTTAGAAGTTTTACTGACTGAGGTGATAGTTAAAAAGTACCATACAAAACGATTCAAGTAGTTGACACACGTTTAATTTGTTACTAACATTTGAAATGCATGAAATAGATTTATTTGCATCTATCTTAATACTGACTAAATTAATACCTCTCGTTATTAATAAAAACATGAAATAGTGCGGTTGAATTTTTGAATGAAAGTAGAGCAATAGATAATTGCTGCATGTGTAAATTCGCGTGTGAAAATGACTTGGTTGATTGTACATTGTAGCTAGTAGAGCACTTGGTCTCGGTTTCGGTGACGTGAGAATTAAAAGCTAAAAAAAGTTAATTTTTCAGTGGTCAAGATTCAGTCCGACGGAGCTCGACTGTAATAAGTCTTTGTCGAGGCTCCGACCCGCTTCGTACATTAGAGGGCATGATCCTCGCCGTGACACCACTCACCCACATCTGTAGGTTTATTTTCATTTTATTTGCCACCGTGAATTTCACCGGTTCACATTAAAATTCGCGTCTTCTGAATATTCATCTTATCACGGTGAACTTCACGGTGCTTACATTATTCAAGTCGACTTCATTTGTTTCTGTGTTGTCGTTTCATAATTCATTTGTGTTCATGCACAGTATTTAATTTTGTCTAGATTTGGACCTATGCACACGACGACTTTTTGACGCGCCGCCGATTGATAACTAATTTTAAAAGCGTATTTTAAAATACCAGGGTTTGATCTCCTTGCTATTTTAGCGGCGCAAAGTATGTTCATATAGGAAAATATGCATTGATGGCTCTTATGAAAGACGTTATCTGCATAGGCCCTTAGTAACCAATGCACCACACAATTTGCACCAGAGTGCACATAATATGTTCGCAATAAGCACGCTTGTGTCTGTTAACAGAAGGCCCAGAATCGGGTGGTGGGAGCAGCGGGTCGCGGTCGTCCCTGTCGTCGGCGCTGGCGACGCTGGCGGTGCTGGCGGTGCTGGCGCGCGCGCGAGCCTAGCGTCGCGCCCCGACCTGCCTCGCCCACCGGCGTCCGCGCTGCGCCGTGATCGAGTGTTGTGTGACTGAACCTGGACGCTCCCAGTATACACATTGTATACTCCTTGCGCTAGTTGCAATTTTTTACACGAACGATAATTTAAATGAAAGTCATAGTTTTATACCTACTATAAATAGATGATGTAAGTTCGAGTGTGATATTGAAGTAAGTGAAGATTTTGTATTAAAGTATTTAATGTGACTGTGAAGTTTTTATTAACCCTCACCGAACACTTGCCTCGTGTTCATTTAAAGGAAGAGGAAAGAAATGATACTCACATTTGTATTTTTTATCGGTTTATTTAACGTCTTTTTTGTTCTCCAATAATTCTTCTTAAGTTAATTACATGTTTAAAAGACAATATTTTTCGTTTTTATTTCATTTTCATAAACATATTTTTAATAAATATCTCCACAATTCATCATAACAAGGTCGTGCGACCTACTTACTGTCTCAATCGTTCTAACTCTTAGGAAAATGCAAATAATATTTAACTTTAAAATCTGTCTACGAATTCGAACGTGATTATTCTTACTTCGAGTGTAGAACGAGGTCTACATAAGCGGTGTCCCCGGCGCGGCCCGCGTCGCTTGCCGCCGCCGTAACGCCGCCGCTACGCCGCAGCTACGCCGTAGGGCGGCGTGGCGGCGCGCCCGCCCGCACTGCACGCCGCGCCGCAGAGCCCGCATTCTAACAGTTTAATCGAGGCATAACATAGGACTTATTACACGATCACTACTCGAGAAACACCTACGACACATCCTAGATCATATCAATATATAAAAGCCTGCGTGGTGTGGCAGTGTTGGCCGGCACTCGCCGTTTGTGCTAACGGTCGTACAATTATCAGATAACACTTTATTCTACGCTACCTCTCTCACTAGTCATTAGGCATTTTAATGATATTTTAAATATATTATTTATCAAGCAAACTTGTCGACAGGTAGAGAATTATTTTTATTCATAAATATTATTCGACAGTGCAATAACTATATATCCGCAACGATATTAAAATAAAAATTATATTTAACTTCAGATAGTGCTTTTGGATTCGTCATTATAAATATATTTATATGATCTAGAACTTATAAGGAATAATGAAATCCACGCGACATTAAGAGTAATATGAGCCCAAATTAAAATAGTTCAATAGCAGATTGTGATTGAGTGTAACTGGTACAAAACAAAGGAAATTAAATGTATGTACTAACTGTCTTCCGACATCAAGGACAATTAAATATTCGTTTCTATACAAAAGAACACTATTAAACCAAAACATTTAACATTGGAAATTTAGAACACTAATAATTACATACATTATATTATACTAACTTATTAACAGCCATAATATAAATAAAAAAACTACTAAGTTCTTTTTGTTTTATGCGATTGACGAAGTTGTGGCTAGATATAATCATATAATTAAAAAACTAACTTGTTTTCTTTTATAAAACCAGCGAAGGGTTCAAGTCGATTATAATTGTTTTTTTTGTAAGTATTACGATTTTTTTATTTAAGTCATTCCCTATTACATTATTAAAATTATTATAATAATTGTAAAGTATATTATTTATTATTAATTTTTGAGCTCTACTAGATACATGTTGGATCGACTTAAACCACAGAACTCAAAATGCCACTTTTTATTAAACAAAATAACAGCAAGGAGATATTAATGTGTACTATCTAGTGAAAAACTCACGTTTCTTTAATTTTCCGTGATTATTTCCTTTGAACAAACAATATTTAAAATACCTACTTATGCTAAACGTAACCTATTTATGAGAATTGCACTCCATAAGACGTATGTGTTTACCACGTTAAAAAGATACTTTCGGGGTTGCAAAAAATATGGACCTCTTAATAACTTGGCGCTTTAAACAACATACAAATTATTACAAATCTAGTAATTATACACTTTAATTTCTTCATAAGATTTTTTAATTAATCTCAATGGTTATTCTTAAAATTACTAATTCCAATGTCTATAAAATTTGAAGGCCATAACGTACAACATACAGTACGTTTTTAATCGTCTCACACAGACCATTTAAAGCAAGAAACAAATTAACATACAAGAGAGAACAGATAATTCGATAGGAAAGAGAAATAATAGTGTGATTATAATGAAACGATAGTTTAATCTTTATCAAAACAATTCTATTACTAGTACCATAATTATTATAATAATATGTAGATATACATACAACCAATTTATAATAATATGTAGATATACATACAATAATGATCAAAACGTAATAAAGCTATTTGGATGTTGCATTCGTTGTAATATTTGGTGTATTAAGTGTGAGAAGCACACGGGTTTTGGTTGATTACCAAAACATCCTTTATAATTACTTTTCCGAAAATGTACGAAACTTTTGATTTCTTATAAAAGGAAATCAATCAAAACTCACACCCTTATTCATAATAAGTCAATCTGTTAACTTAAAACAGTTTCTTGGCAGTGCACTTCTCATCGTGACTTCGTCTTTTGACATAATTCATATGAATGACAAATAACACTGCTTAGAATACCTGAGATAACAGTTTGTTATGAATAAAGGGGTTACCGTTTTACGTTAAGCTGGACGATTAGCTTAGACATGAGTACATATACTCTATGTGTTTGAATTGGCTTTTTGAGCGAATCCCTTACTGCTTCAAGGAGCAGTCAGAAGAATTTGCTTATATTTCTGGCGCCTGCTTCATCTGATTATGCAACCACAAATACATAATGTTATTTCATTCAAGTTTATTTTGATATTTTCCGCGTCAGATCCGCGTAGTGATTTGCAAGACCAGACGAAGTGAAATTGAGCCTAAGTTTTTGTGTTCACAATCGGCAAAATCTTTATAAAAATTAAAGTACTAAAACATGAAAGATTTATATATACCTGGTTACAAAAATATCTATTATTAAATTGACTATTTGGGTAACATAAAGAAGAGGAAAAGGAGACACACTTGTTCATATTTCATAATTTTCTCAATTAGCTTAATATTAGTTTCGTAAATCTAAACATAAGACGTCTATCGGCGATTTTGAACTTATATTGTTAAATAACTCTGTATTTTATAAATAACTACAAACATATATTTTACATATAACTATTTTTTTGCTTCGTAAGTATATGTATCATGATAGTTGTACGTATTGTAAAGGCTACAAATTGGTGTTCTGCTTACATTATTCTATTTGAAGTAAGGTAGTGAACAGAGCTAGAAATTTGCACATCAGTATTGTATATGTTGTCCCCGAAAGCAACTTCTAAATTATTTGTGCGTGTGACAGTCAACTGTGTCGTTGGAGAAAGATGATTGTACAAATTTTACATGTTTCATAGTTATTGCTTTCATTGAACATGATGAGTGAATTTTACAGTCCAAACAACATAAATAAAAAATTAAATAAAAAAAAGGTTTTGTTACCGGAGCACGTAAATTATCTATCATAATCCTAATCAAATTCCAGTTAACAGCTAGTCATACTCCACTCAGTTTCACATAATCAGCAATCTTGTCTTTCATAATAAGGTATTTGTGCGTTAAACATTTACTTTATTTATGTACATCAAAATATACGTATATTTAACAAAAATCATAATCAACACGCTATCACCGAACAAAGAAACATCAAAACATATACATATGTATTCAAATTGTAAGTTATATACTAATCTATTGGAGCTCATAGTGCGCGAGAGTGCCGCCTGGCTTCGCCCGCGCCAGCCCGAGGTGCTCGGACTACCCTCATTGCTCTTAACGGACGACTCATGGATAATCTTTATGGTTCTAACTGACGTTATCCCTACTATTTATTGCTAATTCGTGACTTCGCGATGGAATTAATTTCTTACATTTAAATGACGTGTTTTCGTAAAATCGACTTTGTAACATAACAAATGCTCTATACCATCGGACTTTTGATCAAATTATGTACCTACCATATTAGTAGGAGAATGTGGATTTGACATTGGTGTTTACATGCACATGATATTAATTCGATGAAATGTCGTTTGGTCTTCAATTATCTACTCTAGTTAGAAAAGCGAACAGTTTTAGTAGAGTAGTGACATTCAAGAGGAAATACACGATCGATGTGTAAGTTTTAACGAGTGCTCAAAATTTGTTTCAATTAATTATTATTTCAATCACTATACTCCTAATTTTTACCTCAAAATTATTTAATTTTACCTACGTATAGATAGTGAAAGAGCTCTACCTGGTAGAGCACATGAATAATTCCATCTGCGCTAGGATACGATTCTATGCTCAACGTAAACAACTTCACAAAAAAATCATTTCATTTAGTTTATTCGTTAGCTTTAAGTGTTGAGTAACAATAATTAAATAATTTATCCATGAGTTTCAAACATGTTTCAAGCTACAATTTTATTTAATAGAATTAAGTAGATACTAAGCTACAATTTTACTATTCACCCAAAATATTCAAGTCTGCGTATCCAAAATGAGAACCTAGCTCTGACACGCAACATTAAAATATGAACAAATGTTATAAATTTTCGGTGAAATAATATAACGTGACGCAATCACTTGAGGAAAGTGAAGGCACTAGGGATCACGAGCGATACTCGACTGACACAATACTTCTTCTGCCGCTAGCTTGCTTCAAGACTCGTTCATATAAATGTATAGACATGAATAAAACAATCAAACGAAACAACAATGCGCTTGTACTACAAAATGATGGTTGCGTCGCTTTTCTGCTTGGATCACAGCAAGCAGCAAGAAATCGGAGAGGGGCAAAAAAAAGCTAGAAGAAGCATTATGTAATAGGCCTAATCTGAAGTGCTTTAAGGAGAAGTGGAAGAGAAAACAATGTCTGTAAGGACGTCATTATATATACACATTAAAAACGTAAAAAACAACTTACTTAATATTATTATCATTCGAATACAACAACTACATCCCCCAACGAGGACAATTTTCAACAAATACCAATCTTCAAAGTCTTCATCGTATTCATATGGAGGATTTGATCACAAAATGTTTAACGACACCCCTACACTGCTATAATATTATATATAAATATAAAATAAGAAACTAATTAACTAACACATTCAATTTATTACCTATAAGAATTAATGGCAACTTTACCCTTTATATGGCGTTTGTATTTATTTAGTTAACAATATTCAATACGATATTCAAATACAATAATAAATATAAAGGAATTCATATAAAAATCATTTATAACCATGTTTTAAACTGCATAATGTACGCTCATAAGACGGATATATTACATATAACTTTCGTTATATGCATTGCTCACACTTTATTTCTTATAAAACAACAACTACCTTTATTACTTCTATCTGAATCTCTTATACATAATAAAACGGTAGTAGACCAACTATTAGGCTTCGCTTTCCGGCCTGGACATCGCTTTGACGGGTGCACACCTTATTATTTACACAAATCATAATCGCCACTCGGCTATATCTACCCCAACCTGCAGTCAATGTTGTGCTTACAAAAGGTTGTTTCTGCATACAGTTACCTACCTAAATAGAATATTGTTATTGTGTATTTTATGCATCAGTGGCGGCGCGTCGTGGTGCCTTTCCAACCGCACCGTCTTGCAATCATATAAAAATAATTATCTAACAAACAATCCTCAATTACTCGTAAATCTATTGTCACCATGATCAAAAGAAGAAAGACTTCAGATCAAAGTTTATTAAAGTACTTAAACATGCACAATTTAGGCTGACATTAGTCTAGCTAGACGATATGAAGTCTTTTCTTTATCACATACCTAAAATGTAGTTTTAATTAGATCAGTTATAGGTACATAAGTTACTAGTATTATTGCATTTAATGTTGATGTCTAGAGTGTTCAAACGATAACACTAACAGTACGCGTATTTACACGATGATAACATTATTAAAATTAATAAAGGTTGATCTTATTTTATTAAAACGTATTCAATTGGTCTAAAATATTGCTTCTATTTAATCTAAACAGCAAAAACAACCGAAAATACGTGTGCCTTATAATAAACTGTAAAACACTATTTAAAATATAGATACACATAACATCTCCACTTATAAAACGTAAATATTTGTAAACGTTTGAGTTGTGATCAGAATTATGAATCGTACTATTAACATACTGGACAGAACGTCGTCGGCTAACGGCACTAATAACATGAGTTGGATTCTTCGGAACATCTTGGTGTTTTTATTTGGCAGCTGCATCGAACAATCAGACACAAAATATTAACTTACAGTCTACACGCCGGCGGCTCGCGGCGGCGACGCGTTCCGCGCGCCGCCGCCGCGAGCCACGGAGGTCATCCGACTCGCAAACTCACATATTTTATTATCATAAGTATAGTTCTAATAGAAGTTCGGACCGCAATTCGGCGGACGCGGTTCCTGGGGGTGCGGCACCCGCAAACGTAAAACTATAACCGTGAGTCGCGCACTTTCACAAGAGGCATGGACGCGGTCCAGTGGGTCCGTGAGAGTAAGGACAAGGCAAGGGCGGAGGCAAGCAGCGCGGCGCTAGGTGGCGAGGCGCGGGCGGGCGCGGCTGCTGGCGCCTGGTATGGCACCGAGCAGGAAGGCACGCGCTCCTCTACCGCCGCGCACGCCTCCGCCTCGGGCCGCGCCGTCTCCGTCAACCGTGCCTCGCACAAGTAGCACAGCCGCCCCTCGCAGTACCAGTAGCAGCACTCGTCCCAGCCGTAGTTCGACTTGTTGGCTTGCCCTCCCGTCTCCGGGATGCGGGAGTCTGAAATATCATACCAAAATTTCCATTATCACAACCCAACCCTAGAAAACAAAGCCTTATAAATGTTTTATTTCAATTTATGAGTTTCACGAGTGCTGTCTTTTAGTTCTTAGCAATATGAACTACTTTTATGCTAAAATTACCTACCAAATGTATGGTTCTATGAGCATTTCTCAAAACCCCGTTGGTAATATAAATGTTGTAATCTCGGGTTAAATCAAAAGGTGAGAAGCAACAATTGGTCAAAGCGCAACGCCTAAAAGTAAAACAAACGCGCCTTTAGCCAGAGCAAAGCAGTATTTGTTTTGTTCTCTTTACTTTTGAGCTCAGGCCAAGTGGTGGCGGAAGCTAATCGTCCTTAATTCTTGCCTCTTTTTGCCATACGCGGGCAGTTTGTGCGGGCCTCCTGCCGGGCCCCACTGCACATGACACTGTGTTCGTTTTTATTACACCCTATGTATCAAAACAAATAACGACTGTTCTTGGTCAATAACGATTGTTTAACTACCTCACGCTTGGTATCTGTGCCCAGTTGTGCAAGGAAATGGGGATCGGTCCATGATAATTGAACGACTAGACTACGTAAGAACTATTGAAACTTTACATGCTCTTCGATTGGACAGGAGCGTCATCTCATATCACTTTGAATAAACACGCTGTTACTTATCTAAGCTCTACTCATCCCTTGAGTATTATCATATGATATCACACGACGTTACAAACGTCGTGTGTTTTGTTAGATTTAACGGCCTGTTCGAGCCTAAGCGAGTAAAGGCATACGTGTGAAGCACATCCACGCATAATCAATTCAACACACTGAACTCGCCGACACAGACCGACGGGTTGGTGTGACATTTCAGTGTGTGAATATTATTGGTAGCCGACAGTGTTTTGTCAACTTGTCGACGGGTCGGTGACTTTGGTGTGTAGTCTACACTATAAGAAAGTGTGGATGAGCAAGGGTAACCTAAGTCGTATACAACGTGGGCTTCCCTTTGTATTCCGTGGAATTCTATTATATATTATATAGGTTCTAAGCGTAGAAATCTTTTGAGAGCCTCTTTCAAATCTATCCTGGACTCTCTAGTCCAAGATAAGTAAGGTGGCTGGATAAGTAACTGTGGCTATGAACAAAAGGACCTCACCGAGACATAGGAACGTGGGCTCCCCTGCGTACTGCGTGGGGTAGGCCGGCGCGCGGTCCGCCGGAAGGAAGTAAGGGCAGTGTTGCTCGACGAGCTGGCAGACTGAGAGGCAGGGTTTGAGGCGGGCTAAGGGCCGACCCGGGCCGGCGGCGGCGGCGCGCACCCACCGACCCACGACGCCGCCGCGCCGCCGGTCCAGGTGGCCCACGCGCTCCAGGTGCCGGGCGTGCCAGCGCGCCGCGTGCTCCGCCGGGGCGCGCCGTGCGCGGCTCTCGCCTTCCTCCGCACCCTCCTCTAAGCCTTCCTCCACCCAAAGAGGCACCATTGTGCTGCACGCCCACCGCCGGTATGTTTCCTGGAATAGAAATGGTTTTGTGTCTATATTTGTTTTATGTAGCTATGCTAAAGATTAGTTAACTGGTAGAGTGTGGTAGAGTCGTTTATATCTATAAAAATAGTACGGAACCGATTTTCTAGATTTTATGATTCGGGCATTTATTTTGCGAATGCCTTTAGGTCAAGTCACTTTACCTCGAAGTTCTATTGAAATAAGGGGTGAAGAAAGTTAAGCATCAAAACACTTCTATCAGTTTTAATTATTAGGTATCTACATAAGATGCTCGTTTAAAATTCTGTCACCGTATATCTTGAAAAGCATCTTCAACTCTCGGAGCACCTTTCCGGCTTCAAACAAAATGCTCACCTACGTACCTTAAAATTATGAACTCCTAAAGTATACTTAGGTGGTCCCTGTTCGATCGTTAAACAGGTTAATAAATCATTTGGTATTATTGTAGACACGCTTATGCTTATGGCAGGTAAGTAATGTAAAGTAGTCAGTATACACTGACTTTAACAAAATATTACTTACCTGCCTGTTGCCTGTTGTAGTATACACTACAGACAGAGAATATAATATGAATGATTGATAAATTTAAGTTTTTTTTTGTAAGTGTATGTAACACACGCGTGTAATAGTCGAGGAAATAAAAAGAAAGGTAAAAGCTGAAAAAGAGATAAAGCTGATGGCCAAAGATAAAGCAGCGCAGAAAGCCCTCACATAGGGCGAGGGCGTTTATAAAAATGGCATAGATCACGCGAGCATGATTAAACGGCTGAAATCCAGGACATTACTCGATAAATGTACCTTCGAGATGTCCTGCGTGGCCTGATATTAGGAAATACTGGGTGCCTCGATTTAGCGTCAGCTGGGCTGACCCTTCTCACTTTTATCGTTATTCAGCATTTTTCACTGTGCGGAAATTACGGTGTTCACTGAGGCAGTGATTAATTAGATATCACGCGGCGCCGCCGCACCGCGGATTGCAAGGAATATGCGCTCGAGAACCATACGCCATTATAAAACTGCGGTTTTCAAAGAAAATTACTTTCCCATGAAATATAAAGTACCTAGTTAAATAGTTATAATTTTCCAGACGAATAAATCTAACTCTTATTCGATAAATAGCTGAACATAAAGCAAATTTAAACATGGCGTTACACTTTTTCCCCTTGTTTTTAATAAATAACGAGTGTCTGCCAATCACCTTGAAAAGGCAAAAAAGGAAAAAAAAAAATACCCCGAAACTTGGAAAATGTTCGGCTTGTAATGTAAGAAAGAGGTACCCAGTTCCCATGAGCCATTTCTTATAAGTTGATTGCTGTATCGGATGTTATCAAATTTTCCCCTGATTCGTACTAAATTAATACAAACAAAATAATAGTATACGATGTTAGCAAGTGATTAGCCGCACAAATGACTCGTAAAAGGACATTGTATTGGTTATTAGTTGATTGTTAGGGTGTACTAATTGGGACACCCCTTGTTACGTGTCGTCTACTGTGCTGTAGAGTCGGCAGAGAGATCATAAAGTCGGAATATAAAAAGCCGGAATATTTTAAGCCCGTTCTGAAAGTTTAAGTTTTCTGCATAAAGTAGAGATGATTCCTGTTAGAGGTACCGGGGAAATGATAGCTCCAACGATGATAATTTTCAGCTGGTATTTTATTAGATTTAAGAATATGAAGGTTAAATGCGGAGCAACAAAACAACCATCACGTATAGCAAGTAGACATTATAATAAACCTTATGTGAACTAAATTTTCGGCCTGACCTGACATTCTACTTTGTACAATTCCTGACCTAAAAGTTTGGATTTCTGTCACAGAAATCCAGATACAGAAAAAATTCGTAATGGTACATATAGTTTCAAATTAAACAATTAAAAAATACATTATGAATGTAAACGGGTTAACTACGAACCTATTTTGTGTTGGAAGAACACCAATGTTTCATCCCTTAACGAGGGACTTCATCAGGGTGAGTGCGGTTCGAATAATATGAATTCGTCAAACTACGGAAGCTTTTATAGTAAAAAATTAAAAAATAATAGTTTCTTCCCGCGGCATCCTGTTCTATGAAACGTTTTAAGGTTATTTTATCTCATGATAATTTATATATGTAATAAAAAACAGCCTATGTGTCTATGCAAAATTTCAGTCCGATCCGTTCCGTAGTTTTGGCGTAAATCCTTATGGGTTTCGAATTTATAATATTAGTTTGTTCTGTGTTAAGGCAAATGGCGGTCTTATCGCTCAAGAGCGATCTTTACCAGACAACCTTAATGGATTGGATCGTCGATTTCTTTGGTGAAAACTCACGGCCAGCTTTACCTGGGTGAATTTGTTTTTCTTTTTGTCTTGTCGATGTGTCGAGTCGTGTGCTCTTCTTCTTGATTTAGGTAAACATAGTCTAGGCCTATTATCGAAAAGAAAGGGAAGTCAGGCTACGCATGATGAAGGTAAAAAAAAAACAGAATAAGACTAGTAAGCAAAGAATATCCCAGTCGCGTCCCTAAAAAGTGAGCCATGGCAAATATTATGACACCACAGATGATAGCATAGCTAGTTATGGCTTAATATCCTTTTGTACATTTTGTACTCAGTCTAATTGAGGTCATAATAAATAAATAATGCTGGACAATTCACACAGCATTATCTAGCCCCAAGCTAAGCAGAGCTTGTGTTATGGGTACTAGATAACTGATATAGTTAATACAATACACTACATAGATAGATATTTTTTATTATATATTATAGAAAACATCCAGAACGCCCTGGACAAATGTCTGCAGATCGTACAAACATTTGTCCCGAGGCGGGAATCGAACCCGCAACCTCCTGCGTCGCAGGCAGACCTTCGCCCGCTGCGCCACAGAGAACGTCAAAATCATCATGTCAGTCGAGTAGTTTTTTTTTAAATTTTAAGAGAATAAGTCAGTCCAGTTTTTGTTGGAAACACTTTTTGAGTAAATGATCTGATTTCTGAATAAAATTTTGATAACGAAAGCTTATCATTAATTTTAAAGATAAATAACATTTAGATTGGAATGAATGAAGCTTTTGATGACCAATGTGGCGCGGCGGGCGAAGGTCCGCTTGCGACGCCGGAGGTTGCTAGTTCGGTTCCCGCCTTAGGACAAATGTTTGTACGATCTGCAAATATTTGTTCCGGGTCTTCTGGGTATTTTCTTTGTATAATAAAAAATGCATATATTTATCTATGTAATTGTAATAAGTAAAAAAAACAAGTCATCTAGTAACCATAATCCATGCTTTGCTTAGCTGTCCAGTGTTATTTATTATTTATTTAATATTTTAATTTTTAAGACCACTTAGTCCATATTAACACATATAAAATATTACAGGAACACAAATAGAAAATAGGATTTGCCTAACATCATGCACGCCTAGACGAGGCAGAATGTATTGGAGTGTTATTTTTATTATTAAGACCTATTTATTGTACCTACATTCCTGCAAATAAATGATTTATGATTATGATTTGTTAATTCTCGGTTAGCAGCAGTGAGTGACGAAATTATTTTTATGGCCGATGCCCGAAATCGTAACTAGGTGGCGCCACCTGTAGATAAAACACGCAATCAATGAGCAAAATTTCATGTAGACCAATTTCTAATTCCGCTGACGTTCCTACGATAAGACGTATAATATTCTGTTGTTTTTAATAGGTGGCTAATAGTTTACAAAAAAGAGCTTTGTCTACTATGAATTGTTGATTCATGGTAGAGCTACGCAATAAAGTAGCCCTTAAAAGCAAATCTTATGTAATAATACACCAAATCCAAGCTGTTAATCAAAATATCGCTTACTAATACGAATTAATCTCCACTCAGAAACATATACGCAACCTCTATCATACCACTCGCAATAAACTATATGGGCACATTTATTACT
This sequence comes from Eupithecia subfuscata, assembly GCA_963564075.1. NCBI lineage: Eukaryota > Metazoa > Arthropoda > Insecta > Lepidoptera > Geometridae > Eupithecia > Eupithecia subfuscata. The sequence continues at coordinate 10,451,644 of OY751097.1, forward strand.
TAGTCGTTATCACATAACAACTTACCAACGAATGCTTTCTAATCACGTAATGTTGGGTTGTGTAGTGTTGTCTAACAAATCAGAACAAATGAACATCATGTCAAGCAAGCTTCTCGCGGGGCCTGCGGGAGGTGTGTAGTCTATACCAATCAATCATGAGGCGGGACTGAACGATCTTGGTTTAGTTAGAGAGTAAATATACCTTCTACGCACAATACGGTAGGTTACCTCACAACGTTTTAGTTTCGTATTCACAGTTGAATCAGTTACAGGGTTTATTTTATTTGCGGTATTTGTGTAAAAAGTAAATCCGTGTTTGATTGAGGTTTGATTTGTATACAGACAGCTAACAGAGCGAAAATCTTGAGCCTGAATAATTATTATTTTATCTGCGCTATTTGATTTCTGATAGATTTCAGGATTAGGGTAGGCACAAGCAATTAGAAACAAAGAAATAAATGATGACGCGTGACCCGAGAGCTGGTAAATATCTGGCACAGCGCATCAGCATTGCCATACAGCGTGGCAATGCAGCCAGCGTCTTGGGGACGCTTCCGACTGGTGTTGATATGGATCAGTTGAGCTACCTGTAGACTGTTTGCAACAGTCAGCAGTTACCTGAATTGTTTCAATTGTAAATACTAGTATAATTTTCTTTGTGAATAAAGAAGAAATAAATTACGCATACTACCACAATATATAACCTATTGTGAGAGACAAATAAACGCTTTTATTATTTTATTATTATTTATTTATTAATAATCCTGAGCTAGCCAATAGAACGAGCAAAATGTAGAGCGACGCCGATGGCTAGCTACTGCTAGCCGTCGGCGTCGCTACACGTTGGCCTACACAAACGTGAGGGTGGAGTGTCGAATCAAACATTCAAATCATTATAAGGGCTCCATTTCCAAATAGTGGCTCTCGCATAGCAACTCGCAAGGCCGTCGTAGCACTTAGCCATAGCAACCGAGTAGCCACACCTCGGAGCCTCGTAACGTTCTCCTAAAGCCGCCTACTGACCGGTGATACGAGGTGTACCTACCATTCCCAGCGAGCATGAAACGTTACCTCGTGTGCTGTCTATCTGTCTCGTTGCTCGTTGCTAGCGCCTTCTTTCCCTGTACCAACTACACGAACACTGGCTATGTGACACGTTACTGAACAGTGTTACCCCCCGGAACACCGGTCTTTGGGGGAATCAATGCTACGTATCTGCCGTTTTGACGTGACAACGTCTTATAATTCGATAGAGCCGGCTGCACGCACGAAAAAACATGACGTCATGCGGCGTTACCTCGCATGCGGCGTTACCTCGCTCTGAGGCGTTCCATGTAAGGCTTGAAGTGCAAGCGAGAGCGCTCGACATCCGTCTCTCTCCTACTTGAGTGAGCGATGCGTCTGCGTTGTCACGTTCAACTATCGTCAGTAAACCGACTTTACAGACAACCATTTTTTCATAACACTAGCTGTTTCTCGTAGCATCTCACAGAGATTTTGATTAAAGAAACCATTGCTTCGATCATTTACATGCTACGAAATTACGAGAAAACTCTATGGTTTCTCAACTCTTCTATCGGTGAAGCCGTCCACCAACTTGGCCCTGTTTCTACATCACTTTTTTTTACTTTTTCCGGTGACTATTGATGTTGTTAATGCTAGCGTTTTGCAAAATCATTGTTTTCAACAAAATAGGTGCCAATCAGAGCGGGCCAGACGGAATAATAGCCGACATTGAGCGCTCCCCTTAATAAGACGTTTCCTTGAAAATGACCGAAGTCCTGACGCCTCAGATGGATGAAGGTCGAACGTGCAAATGTCGAGTCACGCCGATCAAATTATAGGTTAGTATCTCATAGAGAAATATGTATCTACGGGACGATGGGGTTCTTTTTAACCACCAATGGGCATTATTTAATAGGCGATACGGGATTAAATATTAACTCGGAATATTAATGGGATAGATAAAATTATCACCAACATCTAAACTAATAAATAAATGAATAATTCTGGACAATCCACATGGCATCCAGAATACAAGAATTTGTTACTAATAATAATATTTTACACGTCCATTGTTTCATAATTATACACCACTAGACGATCGCCTCGCGGTTTCACCCGCGTAGTTCCCGTTCCCGTGGGAATTCCGGGATAAAATATAGCCTATGTCACTCCCTGAAAAGTAAGCTTCCTAACGGTGAAAGAATTTTTCAAATCGGTCCAGTAGTTTCGGAGCCTATTCAATTCATACAAACAAACAAACAAACAAAAAATCAAACCTTTCCTCTTTATAATATTAGTATAGATTACAATATTATTAATATTATGATTCACCTTGTGAAACATTATAATATTACCGAGTAGGCTCTACAGTTCGGGTAATTTGAGGAATTGAAATGTTGCTGTAGAAAACCCTCTCCACTAACCATGTCCTCAGACGACTCATAAACACTGCGGTGCAGGCTGCATTACGAATACTGTCTGGTGTTATTATAAACAAGAAAACATTAATCTTTTCATAATTACGACTAGACTTAACTTTAAACAATTATAAAATCTTTTCGGGCAGCGCAAAATAGGATCATTTGATAACATCATGGTTCGAACCAACCCACTTAAGGTCACCGATTCAAAATATTTGTCTGACATTTCTTTGGATGCGTAGGTAGGAGATGAAAGTTGTGTTTCAGTGTAGGTTGTTGCAAATTAGAGGATTAAAATAATGGTTATAAGACTTAATCCTGTGTCTCAATAAAGAAGCAATAAATATGTATACAAAAACAATATCGGTTGTCGAACCAATCAAATAACTCAGCGCATTAAATCAAGAAACTGCTAATGTTTGTGTTGTTTAATAGTTAGAATATCTTTTACGGTTTCAGTTTTTTTGTAATTTCTAAGAAATCAAATATATCCTAATAACGGGACGGGTCTAGAACCCGCATCCTTCCCTAAGTACAGGAATGAGCCAACCAACTACACCACGAGGTCAAGTAACGCAGGGAAGATGCGTGTTCAAGTCCCGTCGAAATCGATTTTTTTTTAGGATATTAATTTATTTCCTAGAAATATCTTTTACAACCACAATCCAGCAAGTCGACCGTCGACCAAACGTACTTGTAAACACTCAAAAAATACCTTTTCTTAAATAGCGGCTTTAATACCAGTAAAAAGTTAAGCCTCGTCTTATAAAACAGAACTAACGACGACCGTAACCGCCTTAAAATAAAGAGCAAAATTAACAAAATAAATAGACGGCAGTAGATGACTTCGGGTAATCCCCTTATCGTTTTATCCCGCGCCGGCTGATCGCGCGGTTCCCGCTACAACTAACCACGTGTCTATTGCTCGCCAGGTGATAAAATACCTCAAGATGCTCTGTTTTAGGGTGCATTTTTGATAAACAGCGGGACAGGAAGTCGGTGCGTAACTTTGACAGTTTTCCATGGACATCTTGAGATGTCGTTTGTTCGGCCAGTGAGACCAGCTATGGATAGCTGGGCTCACTGGCCGGGCAAAGGGGCAAGGCAGCTGGACGAGGCAATACCAAGCTATACAGGGTGCAACGGAAGGGAACACAAATATGAAAAAAGTCTATTTTTTTTTCAAATAAAAGAATAAATAAATCGTTCGTCAAAAAATTGTAGAACAAACGTTGACCCCCTCAGGGTCTAGAATCCACCACCTTCTGGCTTAGTACACCCTTTCCGTGGCACCCTGTATTGGTATTTTTAGGATGCTTCGCGAAACTACTCGACTCCGATGCATACACCCGCAGTGGCAAACCTCCCATTGGACTGTCAAAATTCGCATAACAAAATACAAAGTCACCCAAAACCGCACTTTTCAAATGATAGTACAGAATTCAATATCAACTAGAAAATGACATTGGGTGAGATGAATGAATAAAGTGACTAGAATAACTAACGTGAGAGTCTTTTCATGATTTTTACAAATAAAACGTTAAGTGCGAGTCAGACTCGCGAACTAAGGGTTCCGTATAATTGTAAGACCTTTGTGTCTTGCCAAATAACATGATTCTAGACCAACGGGCAATAGGTACTCTAAAGTTTTTGGTCCATGGCGAGAATCAAAAAACATTATATCGACAAATTTACTGTTTTACGATTTTTTTTATTGTTACTTGTGCTAAAAGAACTCTTAATTCTAGGTCTACGGGAAGTACCCTATAGGTTTTGGTCTATGAGAAGCAAAAGTATTTTTTTAGTGAATAAACTACAAATTTATGATTTTATGACCTAGAATCAAAAAATTTGGCAAGCATAACGATAGCACAGCTCTACCTAAACTTTTTGAAGGTTTCGAACTAACTGTAAGACCAGAAGTTAACACAGATGAGATAAATAAATGCAATTCCAGGTGCTCGTAATCCCCTTATCGTATTATCGCACGTCGGTTCCGGTTCCGGCGCCGACCGGCGGATACCGCCCGATAAACTGTTTACAACTAATGCCTGTCGAGCGTTTATCCGATAAATACTGGATGAGTATCTATTACTAGAAACTATTGCTCGGAGTTTATTACAACTTATGTAAAAGTGGTCTTTCTGGTTATTTATTCCCAATTTAAATACATTTCACCAAGCAAATAACAATCTAGCGTCTTTTCTGGTTAGTCGGTAAGGTTTCGGTACGACATCAGCACGCACGTATACGCGGTACCGAAACATTACCGAGCGCCTATACTTCTATCGAGCGTTCTTGATTAGGCGGTAAGCGAGGTAAAATGTTGGATGACGCGTGCAGTACAGATTCGGCACGCGTCATCCAACATTACCGAGCTGGAGGAAACAAATGAAAGTATTTTCATCGTTCGAATCTAAGGCCCTTTTCACATGCTTACGATTGCCGTCAAAACGGCGCGCGCGGCGTACCATGCAAGCGCTTGCACATGTACACTGTTTGCGCACGGTCACCCGACGACGGCGGCGGCGGGGCGGCGGCGATCGCAGTATTATCGAGGTATTGAGACTGTCGTTTTTATTATTACATGGAACGAAAAATGTAAAAAGGCTATTGCTATGAATAATAAATATACTTATAATAAAAAAAGTATAACGTTTTTGTGCCCAAGACGCAGATGAACTCTCCCAGCCCCGTGTAGTGAGGCGGCGCGCGCCCCCAAGGCTGGGCAGTGAAGGCGTTAACGAAAATATTAATATTGCTGGATAATTTACACAGCATCAAATAGCCCCAGAGTAAGCAAGGCTCATGTTATGGGTACTAAATAACCGAAAACTAACTACTAACGCATTGTTTGCGCTCAGCCAAAATATGATATTTATTTACTAAAAATAAACAAACACTTTCCATCGATACAACATACATGGTACATCTGAACGTTCTAAGTCCATAAATGAACTCGTATTTCAAACTCTGAACTCAGTAGCAATGACATGAAATATTGGTTAGATAAGTACTAATGTCGAACGAACTAAGAAATGTACAAATATAAATCAAGAAACTCGTCTAGACACTAGACACCGAGAATATAAATAAAATTACCCATAAAGTGAAATTGTGAATGATCTCTACATTTTCGAGATTATTCACTGTTTCTTTAATTAACTGATAAGCTTCATGTACTATTTTAGGTAGGTAGCCTGAAACCGAGTTGCAAAGAAAATGATATGACCTTAACTTTAATTAATGATCTACCTATTTTGATCGTAATCTGAGGTTTATATACATACTAGCTGCGCCCCGCGGCTTCGCCCCCGTGGAAATTTATGTTTCCAACTTTCTTAATTTTTTCTTTCATAAGAACCTTCTCCTGACAATAACAAACACAACAAAGAAAGAATTAGCGAAATCGGTCCAGCCGTTCACGCGTGATGCCGTGACAAGGAAAACGGGTTTAATTTTTTTATATACTAGCTGCGCCCCGCGGCTTCGCCCCCGTGGAAATTTATGTTTCCAACTTTCTTAATTTTTTCTTTCATAAGAACCTTCTCCTGACAGTAACAAACACAACAAAGAAAGAATTAGCGAAATCGGTCCAGGCGTTGTTGAGTTATGCGCTTACCAACACATTTTGCGATTCATTTTTATATTATAGATATAGATTTGCCAGAATGACAATCATTAAGGTCTTATTACAAGTAAAGTAATCACTAAAGTCATTTACAACGGGATATTTACCATGATTTGAGTTTTGAAATTCCAATATTTCGGCAGAGTTTCATGCGCCATGATCACGGAATAACTATCAATTATAATATCCCGTTGTAAAAGACTTCTACAGACATTTACAGAGATCTACAGACATTTGTCCAGGGCGTTCTGGATGTTTTCTATGTATAATAAAAAAATATCTATCTATGTAGTGTATTGTATTAAGTATAACAGTTATCTAGTACCCATAACACAAGCTCTGCTTAGCTTGGGGCTAGATAATGCTGTGTATGAATTGTCCAGCATTATTTATTTATTATTTAATTTGGTGTTATAAACAATGATGGATTTAAAAGTTTTACAAGTAATCATTCCATCAATATTATTTGAATTTCAACCGTAAATGCATCGTCGCGTTGGAGTGGTGCCTTGAATGAGGTGACAGCATTGTCCCGGGCCGACCGTGGCGGCGTTTTTCCGCTATTTGTAACAATTTGTCCATGGTTGTCGGTTAGTTTCTTCGACAAATGCACAAGGAAATTTACTAGCTACGCTTTTTAACCGCTTGTTTTATTTGCCTCTACGTGTTTATTTTATGCAAGACAACTATATTTTTAATGTTTGTGTCTTGCAACTGTATGCTCTGCTTTGAATGAGAATGTAGGTACTTACTTTGTAGATAAAGTTACTGCCCGCACTCAATTCAATATAAACTACAAGTGCTCCGTGTATTTTTCAAACCGTCTTTGAAACGAAACACAAACAAGGAAGTTGGTGATATAGGCAACATCTCAAACGGTATTCCGGTCCACTTGGAGAGGCACAGTCCCAAGTCTCAACTTGAGAACTTGAATTAATTATAAAGAAAAGCTGGAAAACTGTGTCCTTTGTGAAGTAGCATGTTTATGCGATGGATACGGCGACGGAGGTGCTACGCCCCGCCCGTAATGTTGAGTGTCACAACTCCAACAGTGGGGCTTTATTAAAATTTCTCGTCCAACTTCTGACGACGCAGTTTAATAATGCATGAAATTATTTATCAACTCGAACTTAAACCAGTCTCAGCTATATTTCCTTCGTAAGTGCAGTCAACTTGTCGTGAAACAAGAAATACGAGGGAGTTTATAACTTTCAACAAATTATTTTATTATAGGCTGACGGAGGAGTTTTTCTAATAAAGAATGCATGTTTATGAGGTATAGGCCGGTTTTGACGGGGTTCATTTACTCCTACTTTTATAACTCGTGATCCCTAAAACGTTCATTCAACAAGGACTAAGTACGCTACATATTATAGATCTACGTAGAACTGAGTAAAAGAAAAATATTTGTAGATTCGGGTCGCGTGCCCGCCGGCGCGACTGCGACATCTCATATTAGCACAAACTTTCTTCGGTAACCCTACTCATCCATTCCGTCCAGATTCCGTCCCTTCGCTGTTTATTCACACAACTCCCGTGGGAGACCAAATTAGCTGATCAAAATTAAATGTAAACCGAACAGGGCCTCCGAATGGCTGATGTGTTCGACAGCCGGATTATCTCACGCCTTGGATATTGCAGGCGCCGGCGAGCGGTCCCGTGGGCCGTTGGGAACAATGCTCCAAGCACTTCATCGAAACAGCTTAATTCTGATTTAAACGGCAACATCGATCGGGAACTTAGGCGGCGAGTAGTTAAGCACCGCCTCGGGCTCTGTTGGGTAAGCTTCGGAGTAAATTGTTGATGGGCGCGCCTCGACGGCTCACATCAAATATGCAGCACGCTTTCCACCTAGAGTGGCCAACTCCAACTTCACACCGAAATGGAATCTCGATGCTAGTTTGACAGCCCGACACGGTAGGCACAACGAGACATGACAACCACTCTGCTAACTCACGAACTATTTCAGTAAGATCAATACTGATTTGTTCGAGATCCGTATAGCATTGCTTTGACAAATGGATGTTACAGTACACAGCTACAGTTGACTCGTTTTATAAAACGTTATAGGTTTCATAGTCATACATGGACACTACAGCATGCAGAAACATTACAAACTTATACTCTTCCGCAATAGCGGTAATTAACCGACGATTAAACAGCAAAAATAAAGGATTGTGTGGTTGTAAGCGTAAAGTCATAAATAACTCTACCTACACCAAAAGTTGTACCACCAATGAAAAGCTACACAGGGTTGACAAAGACATTAAACAGTTCACCCCCAATTAAATTCGGTAGTAGCCGATGTAGCCGATTCATTGTATCGTGGAGTAAACAATAAACGGAGTGGATCGATGGGGCCACGTGCAACCTGCACCCCGCTCGCAACGTGACGAGCGCCCACGTGACTCAATACACTATTAATCTACAAGCCATGGAATAGCCAACCCTAGATTCTCGACAGGTGTAATGTGCTCACGACCTTCCTGTATCATAAAGTATTGGACCGCAATCGGACATGTATACCTAGTTCAGTTCATTTGTTGTTATTATAAACATGTGCTAAGTAATTTATTTTCGTTTCTTTTCAATATACTCGTAAAACGGAATTTTACGTCATTGTATACAACATCGTCAAGTCGTTATTTGTTTATATTTTGTTTTGTTAAGAATGCATGTGAGAATGAGATTAGCTACATGCGATATCTCCTAAATGATCACCTCCACGGGCAAGACTAAAGCTGGCGATAGTCCTTCCTTACAACGATAAATTCGCCTTACAACGTTAAACTCGTGACGATATATTTTTGTGATTTGCGCGAGAATTTTACCCGTAGAGACAGCCCCAAACTCTAATTGAGGAAGGATAGCGATAACCTTAGAAATATTGCTACGTATTCTTTGGGTAGAGCGCGTGCTTCAAATATTCGTCCGAGGGTGAAGAGGGGTCCTGAGGTTGGTTTGTTCACCGTACTCACTACAGGTTACTTTTAGTCATTTGATCACGTTGTCAAACTTTTGTCAATGTTTGTTATTTTTGAAACACTAGTTGATTTAAATAATTGAATTACGCTTTTTGAATGAGCAATTATTGGTTAGCCAGACCGTAATACTCGTAAACAACAAATTAAATTATCGGGAAACACAATATCATAGGTAATTGTCCAGCATACAATTTTATAACATAAATTTATATATGATGATAAATTAGAATCCATTGAGCTAACTGCAAACTGTTGCAAACAATCTACAGGCAATGCAGTCAGCGTCTTGGGGAAGCGTCCCCAAGACGCTGGCTGCATTGCCCCGCTGTATGGCAATGCTGATGCGCTGCACCAGATACTCACCAGCTCTCGCGCGTCCGCGTCGTTTCTACCAGACGCTCAGAATTTTTTTAAAACCCGAAGAGCATCGGTACGCTACGGACTTAGGGTCGACTCCAAGGGGAGTAAATGTGTAGGTTCTGTCGAGACCTGCATATTTGCGCCTCTTAAGATCTTCGACAAAATCTGCCGCCGCACCCGCCCTCACGGATGTCCTGGGAAGATGGGAAGGCGCAAGTGTATCGACGCATGTAGCGTCCCACACAATGGGCCTCCCCAATGATCGTTTAGATTAAATTTTATAAATGACTAGTTTTTACCCGCGGCTTTCCACTCGTTGTTACTACGGAAACGTTTAAAGGTTATTTCTATCCCATGGGAACTGATTTGTGGAATAAAAAGTAGCCTATGTTTTATTCCAGGGCTAGAAATGCAAAATTTCAACCCAATCCGTTCAGTAGTTTTGGCGTGAAGAAGTAACAAATATGGTTCATAAGAAACTCTAGTCTGATAAGAATTAGAAAAATTCACTTATAATGAGAACTAAGGGCTATAGTTATAACTATTTTATAAATTATATTTGGGTGACAAGCGTGCTACACTAAAGGTAAAAACAGGTTAGTAACTGTGTAAATTGGTAGGTTCTATACATCATGGACAGTTTTCGTTACCACAAACAAATATATGTTATGAACAAACATCCAAACTTTCGCATTTATAATAGTGTGATTGCACGAATAATGCTTAAACATTTTTCAAAAACATAAATCTTTTATACTACACCTGCTCATGAAGTTGCTTATTTCTTCTTTTCAAAACATAAGGTAGAAGGTACGTCAGTGCAGGCGTAATGAAATGCGAGAGGAAAAACTCAATGGAATTTAATTTCTCACGCGTTTAGCGGGAGAGATAAGTGTATGGAAATCCATTTCTAACATGTTATTTTTTTAAATTTTCTGAAATATCAGCCGGTAGTCCTGGTTATTTTCATAATAGGTCAAACGACAATAGTGCATTTTACACCAAGGCGAGAAAGTGATCAATTCCTACCGAGTGTGTCGTTTTGGAAAAGCAGAATTAATTATTAATTGAAATCACGCCTAATGATGTTGGTAAAACCTCATTGACCGCGCCAGCCTTTGGGTTCTTTTTTCAAAATATTGTTCGGAAATCGGAGGAGGCCTAATGGACTTGGAGTAAAAACTTTTTGTCGTTTGACCGAACAAAAATAACCATAGCTACCGGTCGATCTTTTAGGAAATTAAAAAAAATAACACGTTAGAAATGGATTTCCATACACTTTTTCCTCCCGCTAAAACACGTGAGAAATGAAATTCCATAGAATTTTTCCTCCCGGTTTCCTATAGGCCTGCAAAGACATACTTTCTATTCTATAAATGGAAAAGGAATAGGCAACTTTCCGAGCAGGTGTAGTATAAAAAGTTTTTACTTCCAATCTGCCATATGATATTGGTCTTTTCCTCGGCGTAATCAGAGCAACTTAAAAAAAAGAACCAAGTGAAGATCGCACGTGCGCGTATTTATTGCTACATTTGAATTTACTTGGGTGGTTTTGAAGATTCTAAAACGATGATTTTCCTTGAAGGTGCAGTTTAAAGCACTGTGTATCACTCGGGAGAAAGAACGATTCCCACCTCGTGTGTTTTAAGGCTCAAATGACACACTCATTAGGAATTGGGCAATTTCTCGCCTAGGTGTACAATGTACTTATAGTCTGCAATGCTAGCACTCTCAACGACAACCATCTTAATTAAGCCCTGATTGAGAAATAATTACCAGCTGTATGTTGCGAGAGATGTATCACATGTGACCATCTGACATGTCACTGAACAATGACTGATTGCCTCCTCGCTTATGTCCAGTCCATAGACAGAATACATTACTGGTACCCAACTTATCTAGAACTTAACGATGTAGAAAATATAAAAGACTAGCTTCGACCCGCGGCTTCGCACGCGTATTTTCGTTATAATAAGTAGCCTATTGCTGAAGTTAAGCTACGTTCCAAGTGTGTGCTAAATATGTTGATCTGTTCCTTAGTTATGAGATCCTAGGTAACAAAAATTTCACAAACTTCCGCATTTATTATACATTAATACTAGCTTCTGCCCGAGGCTTCGCACGAGTATTTTCGGTATAATAAGTAGCCTATTATTTAAGTTAGACTATGTTCTAAGTGTACGCCAAATTTCATCTTAATTTGTTCCGTAGTTATGGAGATCTTAGGTAACAAAAATTTCACATTTAACAAACTTTCGGCTTTATAATGTTAGTAGGGTTAGTAGGATTTTTGGGTTACACTTTTCAGTACCTACTCATTGCAGCTGTAATTATGATGATACACGCTACGTACCTAACGAAACAATTGTTTGGTTTTTAAATGACCTTTGTTCTAGAATGACCTGAAAATGAAATTCAGAACTCAGAAAGCACCCCCTGTGGGACTCTAACACCACTAAAACCCTCAGATGCTTCCGCCTTTGCCGCATGTGGTAGGAACGCGGGGACGCTTACACTCATCCACGAACCCACCGCGGCTGCCCGATATCGGGCCCCTCACTGGGGGTGAGCAGCACCCCCTCTTCGCGACGCGCCAGAGACACATTGCTAGAAAAATATTTAGGAACGAAGAAACAAACAGAAGAAAACCGGAAAATGAATAAATATGACGTGTTTCCTCAACTTAAACAACATGCTAATCCAAAATGAAATTGAACCGGTAGTTTTAAGAAGGGAATAAATGACAAAAATTGACAATTTGACATTTTGATGAAAACGTCATCTCTAAAGGTAGACACATCTATTAGCTCTAAGAAGGGAACAAAATCCGTTTTTGCTGCGGAGATATGAGCAGGTAAATTTCGTAGTAGTTTGAAGAAGGGAATAAAACCTGGACTTATTCCTTTCTTCAAACTGACTTGCAAAATATGCATACTACAACATAGCCTCTATTGCTTTGCAATATGGCTGGTTTTCCTTAATTAAATACACCTACCATGAATGGGAAGCTAAACGAGGACCTGACGACGTGTGCAGCTTGCTAGGGAAGACCATCCAGAATATGGATCCTGATATTGAGGAGCTCTACGTACCTAGTTAGCGACGCGTGTGGGGGACAAAATAGGAATCATACTCTCATACGGTTAAGAAGATAAGTTTACCAATACTTTCCTGTACGAAGTCACTCGTTCTTGCAGTGTGATCGAATCTTTGGAACAGCCAAACGACTTATCAGAAAGAAAGATCGAATCTACACTCCGGAAGAGTATAACCTTATGATCTCCACTGCCAAAACTAGGGGATTTAGAGTAGCCAGCATCACTTCAGACGACATACTGGATTTCAAGAATTCATGGCCTTACTAGGTACTACAAGAAGACTTGAAAATCAATAAATAAGATTCAACATTCATGATCTCAAAATTCAGACATTTGACTTACAGTTCAGATTCAAAGGGTTACTTACAAGCCGCCGGGTACATCGATGTGTTACACACACTTTCTTGCTCCAGAAAAGTCACGTGAGACCAGAGCTACCTACAACTAAAGCCTACAGTGGTAAAATACCAATAAATCACAAAAGATGGAAGCAAAATCATTCAATACATGGAGGAAGATAAGAAAGAGTTTTACCTGAACCTACTAACGTGGCCAACCACTTCTGCTGAGACGACTGATGATGAAGAGACGGCTGAAGACGATGGACGATATTTACGTTATATCATTTTTCCTTTAATTTTCATTGTAATTTTCAATAAATAATACTTTATTAGTAACTTAATGGTTTAAATTTGATATTTAAATGCATTAGTTTGAAGAAGGGAATAAATCCAAAACATTGAAACCATTATATCTAACTACTGAAAACCTACCGAAATTATGTTATATTGCTATAATATTGGGAATACAATCTTCTTTATTTCATCCATAGGTCAACCATCAGAAAACAGTAAAATTTAGAAGTTATATAGTTTTTTCGCTCTACTGAAAAGTTACGTCGGGTGACGTTATTCCCTTCTTAAAACTACCGGTTCAATTAAACAAACAATGCAAGTTCCTTTAGAAAAAAAAACATACAAATGGGACAGTAAAAATCGATTAGGATTTGCAAGAAGCAACCGCGGAATGCGATACTCCCCAGCCAAGCCCAATCCGACAAAAAGTCATCAGAATGAGGAGTTTATTTTCTGACAATAACAGCACATTTTGCTGGCTCGGTTTTGTACAGATAAGCCTGTTATAACTCCGAGTATATTTCAATATTATAACTCCCGTATAAATGGCAGAGCGCCAGCAGCGGGGCGGGTGCAAGTATGTGTTGCTGCAAATCTCTACTGACTGGGGCACGTCCTGCCCAAATGTTGAGATACTTTACTCGTAATTTTAATCATATTCTTCGAGAAAACTATCTTTTTTCGTTCTTTTTGTGAGTTACTAATTACATTCAACATTAACACCTTGATTAATTATCAGAAAAATGTTCCGACAAGAGTCTACGCTGCAAACACTCTACGAAAGTGCTACGCGATGTCTACGCGCTACGAAAGGTCTACGAGCTACAAAAGGTCTACGAGCTACGAAAAAGTCATATCTTCTTCATTTTACAGTGTTCACGTGCATGAGCTTATACCTAAAACCATTAGGTATACCTGCGTATACCGGCTTAGCCGGTTCAATCAGGTGTAGCGGTTGCAGCGTAACCACGAAACATAGTGGTTTCGACCGACGCATCATAATGTGTGGAACCTGCTCGGTATTACGACATTTTTTATTTGGGAAGCGCAGAGCTACTCGTAAAATGTTGAAAACATAAAAAGAACCTCGGGAAAATTCAAGTTTGTAAATTGTGATGTTACATTGTAGGCGTAGAAAAAATAAAATTGTTGTCCGACTTTTATTCAAGGTAACGTTTATTGTTTTATGGCATAGATATGAATATTTAAGTTAAAATATTCATATCTATGCCTAAATAGCAACAAATTACTTTCCAAATAGAAACCCTACTCGTATTGTTATTAAACATTCATACTTGTCAGAAATCGCCCGAGTAAGTAACTACAGTCCATGTTTCATACACAAACCTTGACTAAAACAATTTACACCAAATTCACTCGACATACGATTGCCAATGGCTAAGAACAATTTTGCCAACTTCACTGCTGAAATTGAGTAAAGGAAACGACGTCTATCCGTTAGGAGCTAAGGTTGATTTTGAGCGGATATTTTGTAGAATTTGTGGGATGGGGTGAGGGACGAAGGGCAGGTCAACGGCCCGTCCCCCGCGCCCCTGCCGCGCCCGCGACTGTCGCAGCCCGGCTGGGCGCCCAACCATGTGTCGAGACATATTATATTGAAAATTCACATATAACACTTTCTCACATATAAATTATATTCTTCAAATATTTTATCATCAGGAAACGAAACTGCCCGAGGAATTTGTAAGACTTTATTGACAGCGGGGCACGCAAAAGGGCGCAGTAAATTGTGAATAATATTTTATGCCGGATACTGCGGCCCGTAAACTGTGTGCCGAATATACAAATTCAATTCGGTTTCCTAGTGGGATACACATTGGTAAGCTTAGAAATGAGTAAAAAACTAGCACAATAGTTTTTATAAAAAATAAGAAATGAAAAGATTTTTCATGATTTAATTACTTTGCAAAAATTTAACTTCATAAAAAGTAGAGATGCTGCACAGGCATTCGGGGTAGAGAATGCCCAACAGTATATTTACATTTAACATAGTAACGTAGATGTATGTTGATGATCTAAAAATCATCACAGACGAATTTCGACAAATAGGTTTGGAATTAAATTTTTCAAAGTGTGAGCTTTTTATTTCAGACTCTTGTGTAGACAAAAACAATATCATTGAGAAATTCAATACATTAGCCCCCAACATTACAGTTGTTGATAAATGTTCACTTCGACTCCTTGGTTCACCAATTCTTGATGAGTCTTTTCAGTCATTTGTAGATGAGAAAATTCAAAATTTCCACAAAAATTCGGACAGACTGCTCAAAATTAATAGTCATATGGCTTTTACAATTATTCGGTTCTGTCTATTTGTACCTAAATTTACGTATTCTTTGAGATGTAGTCAAATGTGGAAACACAGCGAGCTCTTGGAAGGCTTAGACAACATAATAAAGAATACATTATCATCGGTTTTGAATATTGATTTAGATGACAAGGCATGGTCGCAGGCCTCCCTGCCTGTCAAATTGGGAGGCTTAGGTATACGCAAAATTTCAAGTGTAGCCCTACCAGCGTTCTTGTCTTCTGTCTACAGCACAAGTTCTTTAGTTGAAAAAATTTTAAATCCTTCTCTTTTGGTCCCACCTGGAATGTCATTGAAAATTTCATTTTTAGACGAAGCTCGAACGGCTTGGCATAGTGCTTGCCCCGATGCTGCTCCCCCAAAATCACTTTTGTCCCAACGGCAATGGGACGGGCCTCTGTGTGAGTTGACACGGAACTGTTTGTTACAAACGTGCTCCAGCTCTGCAGATCGTGCCCGCCTCCTGGCCGTTTCTAAATGGGAGTCAGGACATTGGTTGCAAGCATTTCCTTCATATAACACTGGTACTTTATTGGATCCCGTAACTTTCCGTATCGCAACATGTCTCCGGTTGGGTGCAAGGTGTTGCGCGCCTCATCAATGCCAGTGCGGTACTGCTGTCGAACAGCTTGGTCATCACGGATTATCGTGCACTAGGGCCGCTGGTCGGATATCTCGCCACGCTAGCCTTAACGACATCATCCGGCGGGCCTTTGTCACCGTTAACGTACCAGCTATTCTCGAACCGAATGGTCTGTTGCGTGACGATGGTAAGAGGCCCGACGGTATGACACTAGTCCCATGGGAGTTGGGGAGGCCCATTGTGTGGGACGCTACATGCGTCGACACACTTGCGCCTTCCCATCTTCCGAGGACATCCGTGAGGGCGGGTGCGGCGGCAGATTTGGCCGAAGATCTCAAGAGGCGCAAATATGCAGGTCTCGACAGAGCCTACACATTTGCTCCCCTTGGAGTCGAGACCCTAGGTCCGTGGGGTACCGAGGCTCTTCGGGTTTTCAAAAAACTATCTGAGCGTCTGGTCGAAGCGACGCGTGACCCGAGAGCTGGTGAATATCTGGCACAGCGTATCAGCATTGCCATACAGCGTGGCAATGCAGCCAGCGTCTTGGGGACGCTTCCGACTGGTGTTGATATGGATCAGTTGAGCTATCTGTAGACTGTTTGCAACAGTCGGCAGTTAGCTCAATTGTTTCAATTGTAAATACTAGTATAATTTTCTTTGTGAATAAATGTATTCTCTACGTAGATGTATTAGTTAATTGAAGCTGGAATAATGCCAGATGTGTTCATGAGCACAGCTTTTTGAACTTTATGGTTCGGTTTATTAGATGTAACGTTATGTTTTTGAGTCTAAAAGCCTTACATTGTGTTTTATTTGTCTCAGGAATTTATCCTGAGATTGTACACGGCTGTTTTACATATTGTTGCACGACATTACGTCTTTCATATCAAGTAGGTAACAGTGTTTCAAAAAATGGACTGAATAAAGATTTATTATGCGCGATCAATGTGATGAAACCTTTTCGAAATAAAACAAAAGCGGTCAGACATTTACTAAGACTAGATTCTATATCTATCCATTTTCACAACGCGCGGAATTTACCTAAGACATGTAATCATGTGTAATCTTATGTTTTCTTAATCATAAGTTTTTTTTAACTACTATTTTACTATTATTATTTATTTATTTACTACTATAGTATTAGTAGTGAGTAGAGTATACTCTACTCACTACTAATACTACATAGTTACTACGATAAACGATATCTTGTATGATGATAGGACAGTGTAATTCATAGTGGAGAGTGAAGCAATTCTGGTGAGTTTCTGGTGCAGCGCGTCAGCCTTGCCATACAGCGGGGCAATGCGTCTTGGGGACGCTTCCGATAGGTATTGACGTGAATCAGTTGAGCTACCTGTAGACACTTATGTTTGGAACAGTATGAAGTCAGCTCATTTTTTTCAATTATATGATGTCGATTCTGTTGTTTTAGAATCAGCTAAAATTAGCTAAAATTAGGATTTAGGAATGTCAAATAGACGAAAGCTATTCTATGTTTGAAAAATTAGACTGATAGCTTTAAAATTAGGATGATAGCCCTAAAATTAGGTTGACAGATCTAAAACAGCTCAACATAGTTAAAATAGCTATATTCCTATTCTCTGCATTACATTTTAGCTATGATTAGAAACGTCTAACTAATTTCAGGAGGCATCTAATTTGGTCATGATTAAAATTTAAAGGCAAAATAGTAAATGCTTTCACTCCACAATCCTATAGACACGTTCTAATTAGGTATTTTTAGGATGTGTACAGAGAATACCATAATTTTTAGATCAACCTAACTTTAAAAATTTAGAAATTGTAAAATTTAAGTTTGGAATCCTAAAACAACAGAATCGACATCTTAGTAGTAGTTCTAATTTGATTTCATTGATTGTAATTTTCTTTGTTAGCAAATCTTGATCGTGTAAGCGATATTTGATATCCAGCATGTGTCCGCTCGCGGCCGGCAGTGCGCTATCGACGCGATCGTCCCGCCGCCTCTCCAGTTTGTAGGTCAAGATGCTGGAACCGTTGTAGTCTTATCAACGATATCCCAATGTTGGGACGGGCTACAGTGTTACAGTATTTACGGTACGTGGAATAACTGACTTGTTGTCGTTATTTTAAACTTAAATAAGATTGTTACACTAGTAATTTTTAGTACCAAAAGAAATTGATCGCAGAAAAAAAAAACAGACAGACAGTGATTCTTAGACAAGAAAATAAAAAATATAAGGATTTGCGGTAGGGAATCCAATCCCGTATCAAAATCTCAATACCGCAAGCGGAATTCGCGGGATTTACGGGACTGGAAAAAAATTGTAAGTACTGTTTCCTCTTATTCAACGTCATGTGTTTAAAAGCGTGGACTCGAAGGGTATCTCCTGTCTGGCGAAACTTGACTTTGATCACTTTCGGTTAATCGCCAATAAAAACTCAAATGTGAAAGAAAATTATTGAAAAATTTGACTAATTACAATTCGTTATACTCCATCCACGCATTTATTTTCTTTTTGACAGCTTGAGTGACGATCAATTAGTCTTGCTTTACCGATTCGATTTATTATGACGATGTTGTAATCGATTTTTTTTTTGCACAACAAGCAAGTACTTATCCTTGCTTTCTTTTTAGAATCAGAATATATAACAGACTAAAATTGTATTATTTTTTGTTACTGCCCGCGGCAATACACGTGTTTTTTCGGTATAAAAATTAAGACAGACTAAGCTACTGTAGTCGACCATAATGTTAATGTATTTGCAATACTTTTTCATGGAAAAATCAGGTAGAATAATTTTGCGTAATCTGTCGACTCAATAGATCCGCATCACTATTTAAAAAGAAACACCGTGTGTGAAATGTTGCATTCTTTCCTTGAAAATTAAAAATGAGAATGAAATCTTATGAACCACAATAATTTGGCGTGCTTAAAAAAATTAAAAACATACTGACAAATACTATTATGTATTCAGGAATTGCAATTCCTTAATAATATTCTTAGAAGCAACAAATAGGGGTTGAAAGGCATTTAAACCCGGAACACTTTGATAGCGTGATCTAATGCATTCTTATTATTAGGTATAATAACAAGAGATTCTGCTGCCGCCAAACAACTTTTTAAAAACGATTATTATTATTAGTCAATCTATAGGTTAATGTAGGCAGTATAGGGAGTCAAATTCATAAGTTCCAAGGAAAAAAAGGAAAGAATTGGTTTAATCGATTGTTAACGAGGCAGGGACGAATAAATATGTATTCAGAAGAATGCCAGTGTTAATTTTTCTACGATTTCCATATATTTTTCAGTCCCGCAAATCCCGCGGATCCCGCATCTGTAATCCCGCAACAATAGTGCGGGATCCAATGGTCCGGCAAATGCGGGATTGGATTTCCTAGTTGGCTGTAAAAGGGCCTAAAATTTATGAAGTCGCAATAAAAATAGTGTAAGAAATAAATAAAATCAAGATATTACATGTCGAGAAATGTTATAGAAATGCTGATGCATAGTGTAACATAAGAAAAAAAGAATAATGAATGTTTTAATGATCATGACACACATGACATTGATTTTAATGATCTGGAATTTATTGAATTTTAGTTTAGTTAATTTAACTTTTTTATTTTTTAAATTGTTCAAATTCTAACTTGCCTTGTGTAAACGTTATAAATGGTAAATAGAGAAATAAATACAAACAATACATATTATGTTCTATGACATGTTGTGTAATAAAGGCTTTCAGAAATAGACGCTGGCTTTTGAAACTAAAACTTAGATAAATCTTAAATTGTACCAGTAAATACTCGTATACTTGAAAGAATAGAGAATACGGATTTTATTACACTTAACTCACTCTTTACAAGGAAATGAATAGGCTGATGTTCGGTCGCTTCGTCAGTTAAATTTGATAGGAAATTACGTAAATACCACACTTGATTGGTAGGTATTCCTTAGAAATAAAGTGGATAAAAGTGAAAGTAAGTTTCAAGATTCAAACACACAACCTAAGGACCCAGCTGCTATACCACCACGTGCCCCATTATTTAGTTTCTAGGTCGAACGGATTACGGTGTAGTTTTCACGTATCGAACTCTTTGCGCCAATTTATCGAAAAAAATAATTTGTCATTGATGTTTTACATAATATGTATTCGTTTACATGTGTTTTATTGCAGTTTTAACATAAAATGTCTTGTTTTAAACGGGTTCAGAAATAACTTTATTCACAAAGAAAATTACAATCGACTAATAGAAATAGAGATGGGATCATCCCACCATCTCTTCCCGGGGGTGTCGTAAGAGGCGACTGAGGGATATCTACCGGGGGCGGGCAGCAGCGCCCCTGCAACACGTTCTACCACCGAACTGCAATCCCCAAACCCGCATGCCCAGCGTGGGGATTATGGGCACTATACCCCATGAGATAAAAGCCAATAAGGTGCTTATCAGGGGGAGGCCTGCGTCCAGCAGTGGACCAACACAGGCTGTTGAGGTTGAGGTTGAGGTAATAGAAATAAATTACAACTAGTATTTACAATTGCATTTACAAAAAAAAAAGATCCATATCAATACCAGTCGGAAGCGTCAGTGTGGTCGCTTAGATATATAACATAAACAATTCGAAACAATGGAAAACATTTAGATAACTAGACGATCGCCTCGCGGTTTCAACCGGGTGGTTCCCGTTCCCGTGGGAATTCCGGGATAAAATATAGCCTATGTCACTCCCTGCATAGTAAGCTTCCTAACGATGAAATAATTTTTCAAATCGGTCCAGTACTTTCGGAGCCTATTATTGTATTGACAAACAATCAAATCTTTCGTCTTTATAATATTATATTATAGTAGATAATAATAATCATCATAATCCACGCATAGAATATAATATATATTGCATAGAAAAATGTGTTCGCGGACACTACGCGAATGCGTTTATACACCAACAAAATCATTGATGCTTTTGTAGGTGGTAGATTTTTATCCATAACTAGCTGCGCCCCGCGGCTTCGCCCCCGTGGAAATTTATGTTTCCAACTTTCTTAATTTTTTCTTTCATAAGAACCTTCTCCTGACAATAACAAACACAACAAAGAAAGAATTAGCGAAATCGGTCCAGCCGTGATGCCGTGACCAAGGAAAACAGGTTTCATTTTTATATACCTATATAGAAGATACAATGTCACAAAACATGTATTTATAAAACTAAGGTAACATTTTAGGTTAAATAACTTAAAGCCTTAAGAAATTTTAATTTTTAAGATATTTTACAGATTCTGAAGTTGTAGCCGAGATTTAAGAAACTTCGATCATCTTGAAACACCAAAAGGCTGAATCGGTTCGATAGGCTGTTGAAAAATGTTGCGGGCGCCTCGAGCCGCGTATCAAATAAATTCAGTCAAGAGGGTGTCGGAAACGCTTCAACAGAGTCCCGCAGTTCCGTAGGAAATAGAAAGGATTCATAGAATTCATTGTTCTTCAGGAAGTTTGCTTCAATTGCTAACTTCCTGGGATGATGTACGTAGAATATTTTTAGTATTTTTTCAATCGTACAATTATTATTTACGTATTATTTATTTATGTGTTCAATATTTCTGTAAAGTGGTAATTCGTAATTCAGTGACACTACGTGAACTGTAGATTCTGGTCATCACCATAACGAACTCGTTTGTGAAGACAACAGGTTATATCAGTGAATCACCCTGTATAAGCTAGAAAACCGGCATATAGAGGGAAAACAGGAAGCCATTAAGGGTTTCATTAATGTCATTTGGCTTTAGACCTACCTTTTAAATATTATTTTTTCACAGTCCACGTTCAGTACACATACTGCTAGATTCTGGAATCTTAATAAGTTATCCTTCAAAGAAGTTTGATTATTGACGGCCTATGTGGCGCGGCAGGCGAAGGTCCACCTACGTCGCAGGAAGTTGCGGGTTCGATTCCCGCCTTGGGACAAATGATTGTACGATTTGCAAATATAATGTCCCTGGTGTTCTGGGTATTTTCTATGTTTAATAAAATACATCGATCTTTGTTAAGTATTGTATTTTATAAAGTATCTATAACACAAGCTCTGCTTATCTTGGGGCTGGGTGAAGTGTTATTTATTTATTTTAATTTATCTGTTTTATTGCCCCCAAATGCGACACAAATCATAACAGAATAGACTTGCAGTTTATTCTCAAGTGATTTGTAAAGCTAGTTAGGCGTTCCTGTCCTACTTTATGGCAAAAGCCTTTCTTATAAAACAACTAGCGACCCGCCCCGGCTTCGCACGGGTGCAATAAAATACTACTTTTACCATTATTATACATATAAACCTTCCTCTTCAATCACTCTATCTATTAAATAACCGCATCAAAATCCGTTGCGTAGTTTTTAAGATTTAAGCATACATAAGGGACAGAGAAAGCGACTTTGTTTTATACTATGTAGTGATACCAAACTGCAAGCAACTTTGAGTCTACTGATCGCATGAGTTTAAAAAGACGGTACCCTAAAAAGGTGGGTTGACGAATTTCACGTACCTAGTCAAGTTGTTTGAGAAGTAATCCAGTGGCGCGCATTGTTGCGGGCTCAAGAGAGCTCCACGGTTATTACGCGTCGAGGGGCTCTGGTCTCTGCTTGTACCATATTTTTAAAAGTACATTGATGTTACCCACTGCCCGAGCTGTCACTCGACATTGTAGCTTTGGATATTATTTGTCCGAGATTTTTTCCTGGACGTGTCGTGTATTCAAAAAGGCGTGACGTTATTTTTAATGATATTTGTACTGACTTTTGTAACTTTGAACTAATTCATATAACACTCATACATCTTAACTGTACGGTTAGAAAACGAGGTTTGTATATTTATTTTTTCTCTTAAGAATTTACAAATTCACTTATAGATAAACTATAACTAAATTAATAAAAGTAAGTAGGCCTTTCAGCTTTACAAATATATAAACCGCGCCGTAAACCAAAGGCCTAGGTAAGTACGCCGTACGGTTAAGAAATCGCGCCTTGAACTCTTGTTTGCTACTCGCCGAGGGGCATCACGGCACATACGGCGGCGGTACCGTAGCGCCGCCACTCTATATCAACAAGCCTCAACAGTCATCCATACAACACTGACGACCATGCCCACACGCAGTGAATTTACCATAGATTTTTACGCCGAAAAACCGCGCGTGAACAAGAGCCCTTACTCTCACAAAAATAACGTAATTTTTATAAATGTTTGTACCTAAAAACTTTTTCAATTATCACTTCTACATCGCACCTAGAATACAAAATAGCTTAGTAAGTACATAAAAAATCCATACATAAACAACCTATTAACCATCATCTTCTAAATACTTGATCAACCAAGCCCGTATAAGAGGCTTGTTTCGAAATAAGTGGGTTCTGAGAGGATCTAAATATATAATTGTAATCTTATTTGCATTTAAACCGATGTCTCATCCACTTCGGCGGAGATGCTCAATTTTGAGCACACCAAGTCTCCATAAATTTATTGTTCCATTGATGGTTTAATCGATTTCTTGGTTAAATTTGCATTCAGTTAATAATAGGTAATAATAAATCATTTCTTTCAGACAACTTAGAACAGTTATAGATCTTATTTAACAAATTCTAAGGTCTATAATATATGTACAAGGTGGATTTTTTGGACGGGGCAGTATGAGGAGGTCCCTTGACCGGTGTAGCTACCAGAAAATGGTCTTAGAAGACTATTCATACTTATAGAGGAATTTTTATCCCCATTATTAGATATTTTTAAAAGAGAACAGTTAGCAATAAAATAAACATTCTACACGAAAACTTTTTTGATGCCAATCGATCCTGTTTCTTATACTAATCAAAAACTTGTATTAAAGTAACTGAGGTTGGAGTACTAAAAAAGTCAAATCGCGTTACAGGTACAGAATGGTCTCCTAAGACCATTTGCTGCGACCACAGCGGTTAAGGTACCCCTCATTACAGTCCCGTTCAAAAAATCCAACCTGAGTTCCCTTAAAACTAACATACTGACATAATATATAAAACACTAGACGATCGCCTCGCGGTTTCACCCGCGTAGTTCCCGTTCCCGTGGGAATTCCGGGATAAAATATAGCCTATGTCACTCCCTGAAAAGTAAGCTTCCTAACGGTGAAAGAATTTTTCAAATCGGTCCAGTAGTTTCGGAGCCTATTCAATTCATACAAACAAACAAACAAACAAAAAATCAAACCTTTCCTCTTTATAATATTAAGTATAGATAATTAATGACACGAAAATTATTATTGCAGCGACGACGTGTAAATGACGCAACCAGGGTGTCAGCTGCACGGGTGTCTCCTTGCAGGCGGTCAGTGAACCATCAGAACTTGACACCTCTCGGCAAAATTTAGTTAAGTGCTAAACTTAGCATTTAAAATCTAAATACGGACTACGTTCTTAGTCAAACAGCGCTTGTGGGCGTGGTAATATGGAATGTAATCATTTCAGCGTCATAAATAGGGACGACACACCCTGAAATCTCACCAAAAGTTTATTAATAGATGAGAAACGTTTTTAGAAATATAATTATCAAAAAACTTTTTTTTGTATCTTATAGATCTGTTATTTAAGTTTTTGTTTATAGTAAAAATAAACGACTAGAATTGACACAGAAAAACTAGTCATCTACTTTTTATCAAAAAAAACATGCCACTAACCGCATTGTACTGAGCCAGAAAACACGTTTAAAAACTAAAGTCGTAGACTGATCGGGAGAAAAACATCAATTTTAAAACTTACTCCTTGTGATAAAAGTAAAGTAAGCCACGCTTAAAAGTTCAACGTTTAAGTGTTAGGGAGGAGCAAGTTGCTATCAGCGTAGATAGGAACTGCATGCTCCGTTGTTTATAATGTAAAAACAAACTTATATGTAGGGGTTTTCCGAGATCCAAGAAAGAATATTTTTACAAATAAATAAATAAGGCTGAACATTTTTTAATCTGCCCCGAAGTAAGCAAAACTGGTGGTATGGGTACCTACCAGATGTCTGCTATAAGTAATACATAGAAAACACCCAGAGTCTGCAACAAATATCTGAAGCTCTTATAAACATTTATCACGGGGCGGAAAACAAATCTGCAACGTTCTACGGTCGACCTACGCCTAGTACACCACTAAGGCCGTCCATTATATAATCTCTGATTCTATATAAATAAACAAAAAAATTGTGAAATACCTAAACCAAAATTCTATTACTTATTTGTTAGTTTCGTAGAAGGTGCTACGGAAGTACTACGGCGTAGCATCGCCTACGAAAGCGTAGCAGTGCAGAGCAGAAATGCCACTGTTGACAAAATGTTGATATGTTTTTTTATCTATTTTTCACCTTTCTCGCTCAAAAACTGTGATTTTGATGCTCAAAAACAGTGAACAAAGTCGATTTTTGCTCTCGTATGGAAAATATGTATCACATTATGAGCAAATGTTTTTTGTTTCTTTCTTTTAAGATTACTTCTTAGCTCATCAGTGTACTTTAGAGCTACTATACGCTACGCTCGTGACTCTAGATTGCATCGACGATAGCTTAGGATATAAATCGGCACGGTCAACAAAAATTGTTTCTTGTTTCACTCTCTTGTTGATCACGTACCTATTTCATTGCATAATAAACAAGATACAGACAATTCAAAAACTGTTTTGAAATGTACAAATTGACACCTTTCATTTGATACCCCACTCAGTGAGGTAGCCCCCTCTTTTGAAAATTATACCCCCTCCTTTTTGACCATTTTTCAAAAAGTGTTAGCACAGATTAGATAACGTTACTTCGTAACAGATACCTCACTTACTCGATTTAACCAATCTACTTTGAGTCTTAAGGGAGAAGAAATAAAGTTCATAACGCTCTACTCGCTGTTAGAAAGGCGGCTCGATCAAAGCCACCCGCGCCCCCCCACCTCTACAGTTCCCTCGCCGGCCCTTGGCTTGACGGTAGGGTTGACCATCGATAGTTTTTGTCCAAGTGCGGATAATATACTTTATATATAATATAATATAATATAATATAACTCTCTCATGCAACATAACTAGGTATCCCACCTACTTAGTGTATCGCATTCACTGCCCAGTCTAAGCCGCCGAAACACGAGGGTCGAGAGGCTCGTCTGCGTCTTGGGCCATGAAAGTGTTAATAAATAAGTCCGTGAACAAAAACAAACGTAGAAAAAAAATACATTTTAATTATTAGAGAACATTGTAAGCTAGGTAAAAGGTATTATTATTGCTAGGTAGGTAGCTGCTTATATTCTAGGATATAATTTAAGGCGAATAGTAGGGTGGATAGTGGCGCCACTACATATTTATAGATCTTTATCCAGAAATGCTACATATATTTCAGATGAATCGCTCTACAATCTTCGGAGATAGGGGGGGGGGAGGTGGAATGGGTAAAATTTCGACTTTTTTCAAAATCTTTCAACAAGAATGAAACCTACATAAATTTCAAAAACTGTTTTGAAATGTACTACAAACCGTTACCTTTCATTTGATAGCCCACTCGGTGAGGAAGCCCCCTCTTTTGAAAATTATTCCCCCGCTTTTTGACCATTTTTCAAGAAGTGTTCGTTTTACAAACTTCTCTATATTCTTCCTGTAAAATATTGATCCATATCAAATATGACAAAGCGAGACCATAAGGGTTTTCAAACCGATCTTGAAACCCAAAAAAGGGATGCTTGTAAAGACATTTCAGACATGTTGGCATACATACTTGTTATTTGTATAGGGAAAGTGCACTGTATACAACAGCGATGTTGGTAAACGATATCGTGACATTGACCTCGAGGTCAGAGCAGACACCTTCTCATATATCAAGGATAAACGCTTAACCACGTTTTGTTTTATTCAAAAATCCGAACAATGTCGCATTATTCTCATAAATCAGCCAATAAAAACTAGCAGTGCAGGACATATTCTGAATCTCACCGCACGAAATTTTTTCTGGCGGATTATAATCTGCGTACTGAATTGTAAATTATGCGGTTTTTTTTCAAGTGCGACCAGCTGTATATACGTTGCAGAATCTTGAATCAGAATCCTTTCTACGTTGCAGAATTCCGCGGAAAAAACCGCGCGTTGTGATTCCACAGAGCGGGGTAAGGCTAATCTAAAATAATACGGTTCAGTTAGAAGGTACCACGGTGAGACTTGACTCGCAAAGATAAATAAAAACAAATCTGATGACCTGGAAAAATAATATTACAATTACAGCAGTAGTGCTGTATCGTCTGGGATTTGGGATAGCCCAATATCTTAAATTTATAAGTGATTTTGAGCCAACTGCTTCGGGTTGGCATTACCTACTACCTATAACTATCTCTTAAGTCCCAAAGTTTTCAAGTTGGAGACTGTAAACCTGTCTATAAATACACCTACTTATGACATTTTGAAAGTGTATAATTACTTGAGCCGGCTCGCTCGGCTTGCGACAAACAAGGGATTACTCACGCTCGACTGGTCCAGTCAATAAAGTTAACAGGTTATGGCACGGAGTCCTGTACCACTCGCGGTCCATAACAATCTTGAATGAGCTCTAAGTGACAGGGTTTAGATTCTATTTTGATTAACTTTAGATCTAGGCCTACACATGGTCCATTTTATAAATAAGTAAGGGAAATCATTTTCATTGTCCAAGTCATACATGATGAGGGTCATAGTAACAATAGTTTTTGTAAATATTTTGAATAGTTTTCGCACGAGAGAGCTCGTCTTTACCCTCGATAGACTTAAGATTTGAGCTATATTAACTACCAGCTGTAACCCGCGACTTCGTACGCGTTATGCGTCAAAGCTTCTAGAACCAGTGAGTGGTTCGGGCTGTACGTTGTCTGTCAGTGAGTCAGGCACTCCTTCATAACATATATAAATTGATGAGGAAAAACAACTTCCGAATTTAAGAAAACGATGAATGAAATGTGTGTTCTTTTTGTAAGGGAAGTCTACGTGTAAAGTTTTGTAGTTATATTGCAAACGGTTGCTAAGATACAGAACATTTTCGTTAAACATTTTCGTTTAAACTTAGTTATAGGAAAACACCTTCATAATTTAAGAGAACACTGATTGAAACGTGTGATCGTTATGAAAGGGGAATCAACATGTAAAATTGTGTAGTTTTAACACATACGGTTACTGAAATACAAAACATTTTTCTGTCAACTTTCCACTCCAATTTTGAAACTCTGAGAGTGCGAATTTTTCCTTTCTTAGTACTCCCTAAAAGGAACAAACACTCCAAATTTCAAGCCTCTAGAACCAGTGGTTCAGGTGGAGTCAGGTATTCCTTTATATATATCGATATTGAATATTGATTTGGCACCAGCTCGGCTCCCGAGCGACGTTTTTCAGTAAAGAAAAAAAACCCTATTTACCGAACTGAATAGATGGCACGATATTTTGCGGAGAGAATGAGGGGTTATTCCAGTTTTCCCCCTTGAAATCCCCCTTGAGGGGGAAGACTGGAAGTCAAAAAAAAGAATTCCAGTTTTCCCCCTTGAAGATTAGCCTCAAGGGGGAAAACTGGAATTCATTTTTTTGACTTCCAGTTTTCCCCCTTGCAAGATGTCTTCTCAAACTATGCACGACATGGTCTATGCAGGGTCTGTCTATGCTATGCCATTTTAATTTGACACCCACGCTGACCTCTTTTAGATCACAATGCAGGTCAGTGGACACCCCCACACCCAAGCGCCCTCTTTAAAGCCTGAACAAAATATTTATGAAGAAAAGCTAATGCGTCATTAAAACTTAAAACACAGTCGGGTAAAAAAAGATAGAGCTGAATAATTCAGCAAACAAAAAACAGGAGCAGGTTCAAATTATTGAGAACCTTCTCCATTTATTTAAGTCTGTTAAAAACCAATGGTAACTGACACCTCAACCTCAACAACCTCAATAGCCTGTATTGGTCCACTACTGGACGCAGGCGTCCCCCTGATAAGCGCCTTATTGGCTTTTATCTCATGGCGGTAATGCCCATAATCCCCACGCTGGGCATGCGGTTTGAGGATCGCAGTTCGGTGGCAGAAATGTTCTGCAGGGGGTGCTGCTGCCCGCCCCCGGTGACTGCTAACTGACATATCACTCGATTTAAATACAGTAATATTATTTGACTTCAAAGTTTCTGAAAGTTCTAACAACAAACGTTGCAATATAACATAAATCTTTGATATACACGTCATAAACAAAACAGAAGCTTATTTGTAGCACTCAATGTCCGATCACAATGTAACAGAACATAAGAGCAGCAAACACAGTGTAATAGTCGGTAGGTATATGAAAGGGGCAACTTTCATAAAAGGACGCGCCGAGGTTTACGATACAGGCCAGCCGCCGCCGGCAACATTTAATTAACCACACTTTTATAAAGCAACGTAATCGCCTTACGGTTCAGCGTTCATTCATAAAGAGAGAACTTCAATGGACAAATCAAATATAAAATGCTGCATACGCTGACTATAAATAAATAGATTTATATATTTATTTATTCATTACAATAACAATAATAGTATACATACATTATTATTTGTACCTTATAAACCTTGTGAGGTTTGTCGTGGTACTCACATTCGTTTTCACTTTATTTGTAGTCTAAGTGTTAGTAATAAAATAACTAACTATATAAAAACTATATAAATAAATACCTAAAGCTGGACAATCACACAGCATCATCTAGACCCAAGCTAAGTAGAGTTTTATGGGTATTAGATAACTAATATTACATGTATAACATATTATGTAGATGGATAGTGTACATGTTGTGAAAAGGAAAAGATATTAAGTGGAGTTCTGTGGTTATTTCAGAATCAGAATCAGAAAAATACGATAGACCTAGTTTTTATTGGAGGTATCCCAGTTTTTTGAAATCGCTTTTCAATTCTCTTAGAATCTAAGTGTCTACTTAAGTGGCATAAGATTTGTGTGATCATCTAAGACTTAGATGATCACACAAATCTTATGCACTTAATAGTTTCGTCTAAACAAGTGTAATCACTTGTCAAAATCTAATCAGGAAACACCAAAAATTTATCATGGAAGTTCAAGGTGTGACTTTAAAAACAACTCGCTTCTGCCTGCGGCTTCGCGCGCGCTTCTCCGGGAGAAAAAGTACAAGTAGCGTACGTCCGTCCGGATATTATGTATTTCCTGCCAAATTTCGTTAAGATCCGTTCATCTATTTCATCGTGAGGACTTAACAGACAGAGAAATAGTCATTTTTGCATTTATAATGTTAGTTGGTATGGATATGGATTTTTTTGGTTTTCAGTAGCAATTTGTAGTCGTTGCCTATAATGATGATGATTTCTATATTAAAACTATCGTAGTTTATCGAATTTATTATGGTTGTAAGTTGACAGATAAGGTTCGTAGTAAACCCGATTACATCCGTAATTAACGATGATGTTTTAGGTAGGTATGATACTGGCAATAGAATAATCCATAAGAATGCTTAGCTATTGGTATTTCTCAGTACGCTGAACTTTAGCCAGCTTTGGCGTGGGGGTATCGCCGAGCGCAGGCCGCGCATATCCGAACAGGAAATCAGAAGAAGTACAGGGCAATACGATTTTCATTCACAGACACAGTTCATCGTAGGTTTATTTGTTATTTTGTTCATTTATTTATTTTGTTCAATGAATGAATGAATTTAATGAATGAATTAACACTTTATTGTACAAGTAAATAAAGTAATAAAAGTCTTATACGTAAATGACAAATTAGCATAGTACAAATGATGCTGTGATAGCAGTGGGTCGTGAAGGGCTGATGATGATGATGATGCTGAGTGAATTGTCTACCATTATTTATTTATTATTATTTATTTTATGAGGCAGTAAGTACTTGTGCATTTTCCGATTGATTTTAGTTTTAGATCAAGTCAATCAACTTTACAAATCGTAATTGAACTTTTCATGCAGCATTTTATTTTAATATCACAAAAATATTATTTAAGATGCGTCGGGGGACCAGTGGGAGGTATTTGCCCAGCAGTGGGACACAACAGGCTAACTATAATAATAAAAGTCATTTAAAAAACAATCAAAAGCTAATGACCTGTTTGGAGTAGAGCAGCTTGTTCGCAAGAGTCGATGTAAAGGAAATAAAATTATATAAATCATACTGGATATTTTCATACGGCCAGTAAGCAAAGCATATGATGGTGGGTACCAGATAACTCATACAAAACCACTTAAATAACCAGACTTGCAAACCATACAAACAATTGTCGCGCTTCTAATAGATAGGTATCAAGTTTATTAAATTAAAAACCTTATACTAAAAACTACAAATTTTATAGAATAAATTATTAAAGAAGCTAAGACGATACAAAAAGGTGCGATATCCCGACGCCGATGAGAAACTACCCCGTATTTTTTTAATTAACTGAACGGTCCACCACTCCAGTTAACGAGAATGGTTGGGATTAATAGTTTGATAAAACGATGGGCGCTTTAATAAAATATTATTCCAGACAAATCCAGTGCTTCATTCAATTTTCATGCTTCGTTTTTATCAAAAAATCTAAATTGGTAAAGTGGTGCATTATCAGTTTTTTACACAAAAATTTAAGCTACTTTTTTTAACGCTGAAGATGTGAGTTGGATGAAGATTATATTTTTTCACGAGGTTAACGACAATGGTACTGAAGAAAGAAAATAAACATGCAAAAAACAATTTAATTAATATTAAAAAAAAACGTCCTGAATAACAAAAATAAATAGTATTAAAAAAATATTTTTTAATCCTAAAAGATTCCATAAAATTTGATCACTCAGTAGCAAATGAAAAAGATAATCACCGCTGTATAATCAGCGAAGAGAGTTGGAGATCGTCATGAGAAAACTTGGTTGAGCGCGCGTCAAGTTTGCGGGTGTAGGGCGGCGGGGGTGTTGTGCGGGCGCCGCGGGGAGGGGAGGTCACGGATCAGCTGGGCGGCGGCCATATTGATTCCCGGCCTGTTTGATCGGCGCCGCGCCCGCGACCCCCGCACACCCCGCGCCATGGATTAATACACGAGAACAACTTTTATGATTTCAACTCAAACAGAACGATGGCCGAATGTAGGTATTTAATGTAACCGGTGGAGTGAGAAGAAAACAATCAACTATTTATCTTATTATTTTTGGTGGATAAAGTGTGCCTGGAATATTTTCAGTTCACTGTTTAGATATAAACTTCAATGAAACTAAAAATTCTGAAAAGTTTTACAAAAATTATTAACATTTTACGGAAAGGTTCTTAAAAATTATTTTTGATGGAATAAATTGAAAATGTTTATTTCGAATCAGCTGTCTTTGTAAAACAACAACATTTCTGAACAATTTCATAAACAATATATATTTAAAAAAAAATTAAGCGATTAAAAATTCATAATTGCCTGTGCTCCAGCCTTTCTGACAGTCACTGCAATTCCATACAAAATTCCTACTAAGGAAAATGATTGTACCCGATTCACAGATTCAAAGAGTGCGTTGAAATCTTTTGTACGAACACAATACTAGTATTAGAGAGCTAGCTAATACAGAGGCTGTGTTCGATATCGGACTAGCCAAGTCCACTTGGCGCTAAATTGAACGAGGCCTTAAGTAAAGTAGGAGAGACGAGCGAGCGGCGTAGACGAATTTCAAGAGTTTCTTTTACGGTTAAGCAGGAGCGCGTGCATGAGTAGGGGACCGATCCATACCTACTCCACTCAATTCTATACCTATAATAATGTCCTTAAGTAGACCTGAGTTCCTTTACATTTTAAGAAATAAAGGTTTTATTTACCTTACGAACTACTACACAATAAATTGAACTATAATTAATTGAACACAATAAATTGAATTATAATTGACGACCTCTGTGGCGCAGCGGGCGAAGGTCTGCCTGCGACGCAGGAGGTTGCGGTTTCGATTCCCGCCTCGGGACAAATGTTTGTACGATCTGCAGACATTTGTTCAGGGCGTTCTGGATGTTTTCTATGTATAATAAAAAATATCTATCTATGTTGTGTATTGTATTAAGTATATCAGTTATCTAGTACCCATAACACAAGCTCTGCTTAGCTTGGGGCTAGATAATGCTGTGTGAATTGTCGAGCATTATTTATTTATTTATAATTTGAATGCTACGTAATTTAAAATTTTGTGTAAATAAATATTACAAAGTAAATGAAGTTTTGTTATGGTTTTTTTGTGGATACAGAAACTTTGTAAATAAATATTTACAGAACTTGTAAAGAACCTCAAACAAAATAAAACTGTAGAAAATATGTTTCGCAATGGTGAAATCCCAATGGAATAATGTAAACAAAACTTTTCTTAAAATGTTTCCCATAATAAATAGGTAGTATCGAGGTATCTGAGGACGCTACTAGAAATATGAATGACGATATCGTCGCAGATGGACACATTTTGGCATTATATTTTAGGTAAAAGAAAACTACAGAAGTCCCCCCAACGTCGTCAAAAGGTTGAAACCATTCCATTAACCTCTCCGTGCACATAGCATAGGACGTACTCTCTAGGTTTCATTTAAAGATTCTACGTGACGATTCTCGATTCTGCTACGATACCATTATCATAGTAAAGCGATCGGGTAGCAGAATTGCGTCCCTATGAAAAGCATCAACGAAACCAAATTGCTTGTTATTTAACAGTCATCAATATCGTGATAAATGGTTTTAATCATCGATTCACATCATAAGTGTCGAAAAAGCGCGATCCAGAAGTGAAATGTGAAATGTTGAACGAGCATAAGCCATCAAAGAGTTATAAATGTACAGAATGGATGGTTCATAACATCATAGAGCCGGCAGTAAGCCGACCGGCGCAACACAATTAATTATATTGGATAATCAACTAATCGACATTTTCACCATGTGCTGCTATATAAAGATAGATAGATAGATAGAAAATACTTTATTAACTAAGAAACAATTGATACAACAGTGTTGATATGGATCAGTTGAGCTATCTGTAGACTGTTTGCAACAGTCAGCAGTTAGCTCAATTGTTTCAATTGTAAATACTAGTATAATTTTCTTTGTGAATAAAGATGATTTAGTTGTTTGTATGAAATAAAGAAACAATTTAAAATGAAATAATTATAATCTAAGTGACAATTGGCGGTCGTATCGCTCAAGAGCAATCTCTGCCAGACAACTTGGATTATATTGCAGTCATCTGCTTCAATTGTTTTATAGTGATTTTGTTGTTATCTATAGAACCCTGAATGCTATCTATTTCCGGATATATGGAATCTACTGATATTAAATTGCCTGACTTTTTGCGAGTTAGGTACTAGATAGAACAATTTATCTATACTACAAATATTTTTTTTTATTGAAAAAGTTAAGCGTTTGATAAATTTATTAGTATTATATCGATTAGCTTTGAATTATATCAAAATTAGCATTTATGAATTCCAGTATTATTAGTTTGATTAGAGTAGTAATTCTGTACTAAGTGAATAAATAAATATTTTAGAAGGTGGTCGCGAGCCGAAAAATTATATATTACAAACTTCTGTCTGCACCTTCGCACGAATTTTTACGAGATAGACGGCAGCTTCTATGTTAATCCATGTCTTTAACCACATCGGAACCAAATTTCAGCCCAATCTGTTTTGTGGTTTTGGTGTAAAGTGGAAACAAACATCTAAAGTTAAGCATCACACTAATATTATAAATGCGAAAGTTTGGATGGATAGATGGATGGATCAAATAATATCTCAAAAATTTTCGACTTCGACGGGACTTGAACCCGCATCCTTCCTTCAGTACAGGAATGTGCTAACCAACTACACCACGAGGTCAAGTGACGTGGGAGTCGAAAATCTTTGCGACTTCCTACGGTCTCTAGCGCCGTTAGCTCCACCTACAGGGGAAACATTGAAGTTTATCCAATCCTGTTCAAAGACTAAAGTTACATTTAGTTCGTTTGACGAGAGGTGTCGCGTAGCTTAATTCTAAGGTTTTTTGTTATTATAGTGCGTAACCCCACACTCGACTCCCACGTCACTTGACCTCGTGGTGTAGTTGGTTAGCACATTCCTGTACTGAAGGAAGGATGCGGGTTCAAGTCCCGTCGAAGTCGAAAAAATTTTTGCGATGTTATTTGATTTCTTAGAAATTACCCTTAGTGTGGGGTTACGCACTATAATAACAAAAAACCTGAGATGGATGGATGTTTGTTAAGTCTTCACGCCAAAACTACTGAACAGATTGAGCTGAAATTTTGCACCGGTGGTGTAGCTCTATGCCTGGAATCAAACATAGGCTACTTTTTATCCCAAGAATCTGTTCCCATGGGATAGAAATTACCTTTGAACGTTTCCATAGAAATAACGCGTGCGAAGCCGCGGGCAGAAGCTAGTTTATAATATTAGTGTAATACGAAATTTGAAAAAATACTAGCTTTTGCCTGTAGCGTCACTTACGTTATACCTACCTAGAAATAATTTAGACATGCCCATGACACCCATTAGCTTTTAATATAATTTTCATAGGCTTTTACTCATTGCCCTCATTGAAGGTGAAAGGGATAATGGAGCATCAACTGTTGTGGTTACTGTGGTATTTCATAATGTTATGGATCACCATTGACATGCTTTTACAAACATAATAAACAAACTGTAGGTATGTATAGACACAGGAAGGGCTGGCTTTGATAACGTATAAGTTTTGTATGTCGTGAACAAAAAATCAAAGTGATCACTTTACAAAATATACAAACTTATACTCGTGGGTACCTATGTATGTAAGCAGGAAGGGCTGGCTTTGATAACGTATAGGTAAGTTTTGTATACAGTGAAGAAAAAGTCAAAGTGATCACTTTATTTCCTAGTTTTTCATAATTATACTAGCGGCGCCCCGCGGCTTCGCCCCCGTGGAAATTTATGTTTCCAACTTTCTTAATTTTTTCTTTAAAAGAACCTTCTCCTGACAATAACAAACACAACAAAGAAAGAATTAGCGAAATCGGTCCAGCCGTTCACGCGTGATGCCGTGACCAAGGAAAACGGGTTTCATTTTTATATATATAGATCATTTGGATTTCTGAAGTATCCAAGAGTCCTGTAAGGTCTTAAGAAAATAAAGCATTTTCATATTAAAATTTGATATTTGCATCCGTGAAAATTTTACGTATTTTTAGATACGATGCACGATTTGTTTGTTTAAGTAAGTATACTAAGATAACTCTGCAGGTAAAGCATGAACTTTCTATGTAGGTCAAAGTACCTTTTACACTATGCTGTAAAAAACACATTTTCGAGGTCTACGTGATGATGACAACTAAGGAAGGAAGAGGCCCTATTTGGACAAAAATAGACGCACGTCTATTCAACATAAAATACATTCTTTAAAACGTCTAAGCGACGAGAATATGATAATAGATACAACATCGTGAGTACTATTCAATGTCTTTGTGTAAGTACCTAGGTACTAGACTTGAGTTTAGTTACTCGTTTGGATTCGTCATGACCTACGGAGCTGAGACGTGGACACTCACGGTAGGGCTGGTCCACCAGTTCAAAGTCGCTCAGCGAGCTATGAAAAGAGCTATGCTCAGAGTTTCTCTGAAGGATAGGATTCGTAACGAATATATCCGACAGAGAACCAAAGTTATCGACATAGTTCTAAGAATTAGCTAGCTGAAGGGCTGCTCCACTGCCCGCCCACTGGCCGGCCATATCTCGCGAAGAACCGAGAACCGCTGGAGGAAACGTGTTCTTGAGTGGAGACCACGACTCGGATAACGTAGTGTAGGACGCCCTCTGGCAAGGTGGGATGACGACCTGCGAAAGACTGCAGGCAGATGCTGAATGCGGCAAGCTGAAGACAGGGCGCTAAGGTGCTCATTAGGGGAGGCCTATGGCCAGTGGACTAACATAGGCTGATGATAATGATGATTCGTAAATAAAGTATTATTAGTAAATAGTATTGACACATCTCGTCGAGATAAATAATAAATAAATGATGCTGGACACTTCACACAGCGTTATCTAGCCCCAAGCTAAGCAGAGCTTGTGTTATGGGTACGGATAACTGATATAATTACATAATACAATACACTACATAGATAGATATTTTTTTATTATACATCCAGAACATTCTGAACAAATATCTGCAGATCGTACAAACATTTTGTTCCGAGGCGGGAATCGAACCCGCAACCTCCTACGTCGCAGGCGAACCTTTGCCCGCTGCGCTCGGTCGTCGTGTTCCATTTTTGTTTAGAATTGGCGTAGTTCCATTTCTGCATGCTAGAGGTACTATACCAAATCCCAAAATACAAATGTAGCAAGTTAAAAAGAATTAAAAGGCGAGTAGCTAATCGAGTTTGTTTTTTATAGTTTTAATTTTTTTTCGCTAAAAGCGAAAGCTAAGGCCAACATGTAGCTAAGAACTTTATAGGAGACTAGACGAGGATTTTGATACCTCATTTACCAAAGTTGCTTTAGTCGTTTTGATGCTTTGAGGTGAGTGTCCGTCAACCACTTTAGAAACGAAAAACTTTTACCCTCGTGAGTTAAAAATGGCACGTCTTGATACTATCGAGTAACCGATATAATATACTATATATAAATATATATAAATAGATAGAAGGGTATTTAAATCCCGCAGTGCATTCGGACCCGAAACAAGCTGTGAACTTCGAATAAGCGCAAACGTTTGAAACTTTGCTTTGGTTGGTGCGGGCTTGCACCACAGCCAGCCATGTTCACATAAGGCCTACATTGTGTGCATGTATCTAGAATAGTGAGAATACATTACATCCAATTGCCTACATTTTCGGCAGAAGCACGCTTTGCCCAATTTGTCCTTGGTGCAAGCTACGCCCGGGTTACCTTCTATATTAAATCATACTTACTGAATAATGAATTAATAAGTAGTTGGATCATTGTCATCTTTTTTACGAACCATAACTTCAGAAAAAGGAAAATTATGACCAATATCTTTTAACAATGGATTTAAATTTTAATCTGAAAGCTGAGATCTTCAATCACGTGTGTTTTGTTTCTGAGATAGATACCAGAGAATTTATCATAATACTAACGAAAGAGATCGTAATATAAGAAAAGCATTATGCAATGAGGTTTTATTTACTTCACGGTTGTTTCTTTTTAACCCCCGACGCAAAAAGCCAGGGGTGTTATAAGTTTAACGTGTCTGTCTGTGTATCTGTGTATCTGTCTGTGGTATCGTAGCTCTCAAACGGATGAACCGAAATTCGTTTCGTTTTTTTGTGTCATAGATAATTTTATCCCGAGTGTTCTTAACCATGTTTCATGAAAATCTGTCGGGGGTTTTTTAAAACTTAAAATTTTTTCTTGTTATACCTACATAAAACAAACGCAGACGCAGAAAACTATTATGTACCTAGGTACTTACGTACTAGGTACTGCTAGGTACTTAAGCAATTTTAGTTGCTGACTATATCCAGGTTTATCAAAATTACCTTTAGTGCCTTTTCTGATTATTCGGTAAAGTTTCGGTACGACATCAGCACGCTCGGATGTCGAAAGCTTACTGCACCGCCTGCACTTTCACACTTGTCTGCAAAAAATTATGCAGAGCCGCTTGTGACGTAGTGAAATAATGTCGTCTTCGGCCCTTTTCACATGCATACGGCATATGAGACCGAACCTTACCGTGTGCCACCCGTTTTTATCCACTATAAAAACGGTTCCGACGCGGCAACCGTCTTTACAGTTGTGTATTGACTTGTATACACAAACTCGTTCACATGAACACGAGCGCAACACGGCAAGGCGAGCGCGGGGAATGCGAGTCTTATTGGAAAAGGTCTAAATATTTTCTTATTGTAGGTATATCTATTATTATTCATTTTTCATAAATTTTTCGTTCTATTTAATAATAAAAACGACCTACGTGACATCTTCAGTCTGGTAAGTAACTCGATAATAGTGCGATCGCCGCCGCCGCCGTCGTCGGGCGACGACGGTGCGGAAACAGTGTACATGTGAAAGCGCTTGCACGGTACGGCACCGTTTTGACGGCAACCTTAAGCATTTGTAAAGGGCCTAAGTTTCGAGTGATGAAAATGCTTTCATTTGTTTCGTCCAGCTCGGTAATGTTGGATGACGTGTGCAGTACCGAATCTGTACTACGCGTGTCATCCAACATTTTACGGTCTACAGCGGTTACCGTCTAATCATGAAGGCTCTATAGAAATAATAGGCGCTCGGTAAGATTTCAGTATCGCGAATACCGAGGGTGCTGATGCCGTACCGAAGCCTACGTATGACTGATGTCGTACCGAAACGAGTACTGAGAAAAGACACTTATTTTAAACACTGGAAATGATGTTTGAAACGCAGAGAAGTTTTGGATAACATAATAATATCCGACAAAGTGGCCTAGTATGAACGCGGATCCGCGGATGTTTACGTAACCGACATTAATTGGAGTTCATAATTTTCCGCCTCGCGCCGCTCGCTGATATGAATCACTCTCATTTGAAACAATGATTAGCTTAAACAGCACTACAAATTAACAACCTGGAGGCTGGAGGAAAATCATCGTGATTGGTGGATTTTATAGTTAGAAAGAATGGTAGCTAAGAAATTGAGTAGAACTAGATATAAACTCGCAATACAGAATATTCGGGATATACTATATTGCCAGTCAAAATAAAATATAGCATTCTGAGTAGGGAGAAAATCAAATAATTAAAAAGCTTTGCTGTCCTAGTTAATCTTTAGCTGATAAAAACTGGAAAAACTTCTCAAGGTTTGTAGGTACGAGTATAATAGCAAGCAAGATTGCCTATGAAACACAAAATCACAAAATAATGGCCGCAAATATACAACCCAGAACCATTAGATACATCCCATTAGCAGCAGACTGTAACAAAAGATTTGTATACAGGGTCTATAAAACGAATTATGGAGACATCCGATTCTTGGTGTTCGGTCAATCGTATATTATCCGATACAGTTCATGAGGCCTTCATCCCCCCGCGTCATTGCCCGCCTCCTCGGCCTGCATCCGTGTGCACTTGGCGTGGAGCCAGCACAAACACTAATTCGTTGACGTCGTTACATAATTGCTTCGTTTTTGCCGTAACCGGAGGCTCCCTGGGTTCTCATCTCGACTGAGTTACAATGATATTGCCCGTGATATCATGAAACGGATTCTTGGCAAATTATCCGATAGCTTTTGTTTTGATTTTATATTTTTTGGTCTTTTTCCTGTCTGTACCTAGTGAAGATGTATAAGGATGAGTTTACGTTACCATTTTTGTTACCGACTATGCAAGCCAACACCAGCAATGAAAAATCTCCGTCTCGGTTTTTCCCTTTTTTAGGGTTACGTACTTCAAAAGGAAAAAAGGAACCCACCCCTATAGGATCACTTTGTTGTCCGTTTGTCTGTCTTCCGTCTGTCAACACTCTTTTCTCAGGAACGCGTGGACTTATCGAGTTGAAATAAACGTCAAATACTCAAGTCCGTAACCTCTTGGAGCCACAATATAAATAAAACTTCTAACTTACCGCACTCAAAAGTTACAGCCATTTATGTCCGAATATTTTGAAATTTCCAAGGGAATCACTTGCACACAAAACCTATAGGGTACTTCCCGTAGACCTAGAATCATGAAATTTGGTGAGCAGCAAGGTCTTATAACACAAGTAAAGGGAAAAATCCGAAACTCATAAATTTGTAATTTATTTACAAAAAAAATACTTTTAATTGTCGCCATGGATCAAAACCTATAGGGTGCTTTCCGTAGACCTAGAATTATGAAATTTGGCAAGAAACAAGGCCTTATAGCACAAATAAAGGAAAAAATCTGAAAACTGTAAATTTAAAGTTTATTAAAAAAAAATACTTTTGATTCTCGCCGTGAACCACAACCTATAGGGTAGGTTGTGTTGACATAGAATCATAAAATTTAGCAAGAAGAAAGGTCATATTGCACAAATAAAGAGGAAAGTCTGAAAACCGTAAATTTATAGTTTATTAACAAACTAGTTTATGCCCGCGGCTTCGCACGCGTTGTTTCTATGGAAACGTTTAAAGGTTAATTCTATCCTGTGGGAACTGATTTATGGGATAAAAAGCCTATGTTTGATTCCAGGATTAGAATTACCTGTATGCAAAATTTCAGTCCGATACGTTCAGTATTTTTGGCGTGAAGAGGTATCAAACATCCATCTATACATCCATACATCCAAACTTTCGCATTTATAATACTAGTGTGACTAGACGATCGCCTCGCGGTTTCGCCCGCGTAGTTCCCGTTCCCGTGGGAATTCCGGCATAAAGTATATCCTCCGGGATATAGCCTATGTCACTCCCTGAAAAGTAAGCTTCCTAACGGTGAAAGAAATTCAAAACGGTCCAGTAGTTTCAAGCCTATTCCATACAAACAAACAAACAATCAAATCTTTCGTCTTTATAATATTAAGTATAGATATCATACAATTTGATACAGCAGCGCCTCTAGCGTGCGGACAGAGAACTACGCAAATCCCATACTAAAAGGAGACATCACATCCCGTTACAAAAGTCAAGTACACTCACCCCCCAGATCTTAATGAGTCCATGGTATTCGTGGGGAAATATTGTTGAAAATAAAATAGAGACTTAAGTCAAGTCATTACTGAGCATGCGAACGTTACGAGCTCGGCCCGAAAGAGGTATTAATTTCCAAGCTACCGCTTCTAATTATAACCAACAACTTTCGGTAAAGCTCATGTTACATACAGCCGTTAGTCTTTATTTCAGGTGTATAACTTTATTTAAACTGAGTCCTTGTGTTTCAGTGTTCGGCAAGTTGACGCTTTGATAAAGTTGCTTTGCTTTATTTTTCCGGTGTTTTTTTGTGTCGGTGTCTTGTTTTAGATGAGTTTGTAAATCACACTAATCACACTAATATTATAAATGCGAAAGTTTGGATGGATGTATAGATGGATGGATGTTTGTTACCTCTTCACGCCAAAACTACTGAACAGATCGAGCTGAAATTTTGCATACAGATAATTCTAATCCAGGAATCAAACATAGGCTACTTTTTATCCCATAAATCAGTTCCCATGGGATAGAAATCACCTTTAAACGTTTCCATAGAAACAAAGCATGCGAAGCCGCGGGCAGAAACTAGTATTACAAATGCGAAAGTTTGTAAGTATGGAGGGATGGATGTTTGTTGCTCTTTCACGTGAAAACTACTGAACGGATCGGGCTGAAATTTTGAATACAGGTAATTGTAATCCTGAAATCAAACATAGCCTACTTTTTATCCCATAAATCAGTTCCCTAAAAAGGGATAGAAATCACCCATAAACGTTTCCATAGAAACAACGCGTGCGAAGCCGCGGGGCGTAGCTAGTAAGAATAATGATAATGTCCTCCTAGCTGAATTTCGACCACGGCGGCCAGTCACATCGGAGATAAACCAGATGCGCAGGACATATTATAATTCACAAGTGTGTGCGCAAACACAGGTGCACTCTCTCTCTATTCCCTCACTTCCATAATCCGATGGGACCGGGAACGGATGCTTAAGGCTCCTCCTCCCCGAACACTAGCGCCGCCACATATTTTATCTTATTATTACGTCGAAGAAAGGAAATTCCAAAAATTACGTTGGGCAATTTGTGAATCCTATCATAAGCTTTTTTTTAATGCTTCTGTAATTTTTTTATTTTGTATACTTTAAGCAGAGTTGCGAAGTTGCTGTTTTTGGCCACCATGGTGGCAAAAAAGAGTTACTTTGCATCTCTGCCTACACTATACAAACATAAAAATTAATAGAGGCATTAAAAAAATGCTTATGATAGGTATCACAAATTGCCAACGTAATTTTTGGAATTTCCTTTCTTCGACGTAATAATAAGATAAAATATGTGGCGGCGCTAGTGTTCGGGGAGAAGGAAGGAGCCTTAATGGGGAGT
Organism: Eupithecia subfuscata; assembly: GCA_963564075.1. NCBI lineage: Eukaryota > Metazoa > Arthropoda > Insecta > Lepidoptera > Geometridae > Eupithecia > Eupithecia subfuscata. The sequence goes on from OY751097.1 coordinate 10,494,604, forward strand.
GAGGTGGAGCTCATGCATGCGCTACAGCATGGCGACATACTGGAGCATTAGCTGAGATATGGGCCATTTCTGCCACAATAATAATATGTTACTCATGCATGTATTTATATCTAAGCAACTTATTGTAACTTCATTTTTCACTCATAAAGTCATACATAACCTCTTTGTATCATTCTTTAGTATTAAGTGGTTTTAATTTTCAATGTTTGGCTTTATTGTGGTTTAAGAGAAATAAATAAATTTCATTTCGACGACCTCTTGGCGCAGCGGGCGAAGGTCTGCCTGCGACGCAGGAGGTTGCGGGTTCGATTCCCGCCTCGAGACAAATGTTTGTACGATCTACAGACATTTATCCAGGGCGTTCTGGATGTTTTCTATGTATAATGAAAAATATCTATCTATGTAGTGTACTGTATTAAGTATATCAGTTATCTAGTACCCATAACACAAGCTCTGCTTACTTTGGGGCTAGATAATGCTGTGTGTGAATTGTCCAGCATTATTATTGTCCAGCATTATTTCACTTCATTTCATGCAATGCCTTGGCTGTGACGAGCTGATGTATCTCTTATCGTGTATTGTATACTATCGGTCATTGGAAACCCTACAGTAGGTATTGCAGGCAAACCATGGCGGAGGATTAGTTATTTTTACTAGACAGTTGACCCTGAGATGGGAGGTGGTAAACCCAAGAGATGGCTTGCGCGAAATAAATAAAGTTGGCCACAAATTATATTAATTTGTAATGATGCCATCCAAATGATGTAATAGGTTGGGTTTAGATTTTATGCAAAAGGTTGGTTGGATGGATGTTTAGATGTTTGTTATCTCTTCACGACAAAACTACTGAACGTATCGGGCTGCAACATAAGAGTTCTTGACCTGACATTTATAGTTAAAAATAAAAGAAATAGAAGATAATAAATTAAAATTAAGAAAATATCGTATCGAATACACATCACACTAATATTATAAATGCGAAAGTTTGGATGAATTGATGGATGGATGTTTGTTACCTCTTCACGTCAAAACTACTGAACGGATCGGGCTGAAATTGCATACAGGTAAGTCTAACCCTGGAATCAAACATAGGCGACTTTTTATCCCATAAATCAGTTCCCATGCGATAGAAATAACCTCAAAACGTTAAACATAGAAACAACGCGTGCGCAGCCGCGGGCAGAAGCTAGTTATTAATATATCAAGGAATATTTTGACAGTACCTCCCTCAAAATTTAAATAGTAATCATTGTTATTTAACTTCTATTGTTAACCTAATTATATAAAGAAAATTAATTGAAAATTAATTATAAAAAAATATAAAGAAACTGTGCAGTTCCTATAATTCTAAGTTAATTTACTAATGTTAATAATAATTTTATTTTTGTATGTCCGAAAGGACAAACTGTTGGACAATTACAAGTAGTTCTTAAGACCAACTATGTACACAGTTTGAACAATAAATGTTACTTATTCTGATTCCTGAATCAACATATTTTATCTTATGTAGACTATACTCGTGATTTTATTAAAGATAAGCTAAATCTTATAATAAGCTAAATTGGTTATGCTGTTTTGAAGACGCGTGAGACAAGACCCAAAAGGTTTGATATCCGCCTTCCGCTCATTAGATCGCTTTTTGACTAGGCCCGTAGTGTGGTCATAACGCACGGATAGATCGTTTGAAAACTACACGTGCTAACTCGCTTAAGCCCGTCGCCCGCCTTAGTCACTGTACTATGAACGGAAACGGCGGTTCCATATGTTTGATACTTCGCGCCCGCCGCCGTTGCAACCGCGCAAGGCTCGCAGTATAATTGAAGCCTACTCTAAAAAACACAAATTTGGTTTTGATAATGCAAAAAGAATGGTCATGAATACTTTTCAATTTGAAAAAGGCAGGAAAATTTATGGAATTATTTATTCTGAATTGTCCACAAACTAAATAAATCAAAGCAATATCAGAGGTAAAATATAAACTTATTCGAGATAATTAGGTAAGCAAGTCTTCGCTCCGTTAGATACACTCAAACAATACACACGCACACCCAGTTCAATGACCTAGTTCAATATGTAAACATCACTGCGGGGCTCTATGGTAAACATCGATTTCCCGAGAACTGCAATATCCATAAACCCATTGGTGAACTTGAAATATTTGCCAATAGTGCCAACACAATAAGTAGTAGTAGTAGTAGTATCCTACGATAGACAAGATCGAAACGAAATGCTGAAAACACGATGTCAAAACATCTGAAATTCTCAGAAAACTGCATCAACGACCAGTTTTATTCCAGGAATCACTATTGAAAGTGAAAATTTCTGTCTGGTGGCGTCTTTCCGAGAAATTACAAACAATACTCGCATTCAATGTCAATGGTCTACTACACTACAAGTAGGTATGCCTGTGTTACGCGGCGGAAATCCGCGGAAAATTTCCCGTTTCTTTCCTTACTGTTTAAAATATTTCTCTAAAACAAATCTAATAGGAGGAATGAAACAAATCACAAAATATGATCAATATCATATCGAAATATGTATTAGTAATCAATAAGGTTGAAATTGTTTTGGAAAGATATAAATTTGTTCCAATTATTTTGCAAAGCTCTTTACAAAAATGTGTTTTTTTGGCGACCGACTAATCGGCACACTGTCTGTCACACTGGTGTGGAGGTTAGGAATAAAAAATTCTAACCTTTTTAGGGGTTTTCTTTTTACTGTAAACATTTATTCACAAAGAAAATTATACTAGTTTTTACAATTGAAACAATTGAGCTAACTGCCGACTGTTGCAAACAGTCTACAGATAGCTCAACTGATCCATATCAACACCAGTCGGAAGCGTCCCCAAGACGCTGGCTGCATTGCCACGCTGTATGGCAATGCTGATACGCTGTGCCAGATATTCACCAGCTCTCGGGTCACGCGTCGCTTCGACCAGACGCTCAGATAGTTTTTTGAAAACCCGAAGAGCCTCGGTACCCCACGGACCTAGGGTCTCGACTCCAAGGGGAGCAAATGTGTAGGCTCTGTCGAGACCTGCATATTTGCGCCTCTTGAGATCTTCGGCCAAATCTGCCGCCGCACCCGCCCTCACGGATGTCCTCGGAAGATGGGAAGGCGCAAGTGTGTCGACGCATGTAGCGTCCCACACAATAGGCCTCCCCAACTCCCATGGGACTAGTGTCATACCGTCGGGCCTCTTACCATCGTCACGCAACAGACCATTCGGTTCGAGAATAGCTGGTACGTTAACGGTGACAAAGGCCCGCCGGATGATGTCGTTAAGGCTAGCGTGGCGAGATATCCGACCAGCGGCCCTAGTGCACGATAATCCGTGATGACCAAGCTGTTCGACAGCAGTACCGCACTGGCATTGATGAGGCGCGCAACACCTTGCACCCAACCGGAGACATGTTGCGATACGGAAAGTTACGGGATCCAATAAAGTACCAGTGTTATATGAAGGAAATGCTTGCAACCAATGTCCTGACTCCCATTTAGAAACGGCCAGGAGGCGGGCACGATCTGCAGAGCTGGAGCACGTTTGTAACAAACAGTTCCGTGTCAACTCACACAGAGGCCCGTCCCATTGCCGTTGGGACAAAAGTGATTTTGGGGGAGCAGCATCGGGGCAAGCACTATGCCAAGCCGTTCGAGCTTCGTCTAAAAATGAAATTTTCAATGACATTCCAGGTGGGACAAAAAGAGAAGGATTTAAAATTTTTTCAACTAAAGAACTAGTGCTGTAGACAGAAGACAATAATTTTAATAATTTTACTGTATAATAATCGCTTCCAATTGCTATTGATATGGATCAGTTTAACTACCTGTAGACTGCTTGCAACAGTCTGCAGTTAGCTCAATTGTAAATACTACTAAGTTCTAATTTTTTCTGTGAGGTTTAAAACCAGCGCTTATTTTATGTATATTCTACAGCGATTTACTATAAAACTACACAAAATTTTGTAAAATGAATTTTTAATCGTGTAGGTTGATCAGACACTGTCCATATTTTGTGATTACATTAGTTTCATTACTTATATTAGATTCGATTGAGAGAAATCTTTAAAACTGTGAGAACAAAATTAGGCAATTTACGCCTTGAAAATATCCCGCTACCCGTGGAATTTTCAGAAAACCATTCAAAGTGATGTCATGACATGCACCACAAAAGGATGCTATCCTGCAAAAAAAATTCAGGATAGCATCCAAGTTTCAATAATTGAAACTTACAAAATCCGTATGTTGACAAGCGACAGGTGACACGACAAATCATTCTTGCAGAAAAATTTCGTCTCATTGCATTATTCATCTCAACTCAACATGCCCCCACCGGCTACTATACAAAAATATTAATAAATTATATAAACAGGTATTGCAGTGAATTCGTAGAGTTTTAAATTACCAATCAACAGAAGCCTTCCAAAGTATGCCAGTAATGGCAAGGCGCGGTTATTTTCCTGGTACAAAACAAGCGTTGCATGGAGTATTTTATGCGGCACATAAATAAAACATGAGTGTACGCGTCGACGTAGAACGTCCAGTAAACGGACAGCGGATCATGCTGCAGAAAAAATACACATCCATTTTACATATTATTTTAAGTATGTAGGTACTTAATTTTAAAATAATAACCATATTATATTTTATAGCAAAATTGAAAACCACTTGAATTTCTTCTGAAGTCTGTAGCATAAAACCATTTGACAGTACTTGCTATAGTCTGCAGTGAGCTCACCTGTTTTAATTGTAAATTCTAGTTCTAATTTATTTCTAGTCTTCAATTGTTATTTTCTTTGTTGAGAAAGGTTATCTTAGCAAGCAGCATATCTATACTAATATTATAAAGAGGAAAGATTTGATTGTTTGTTTGTATTGAGTAGGCTCCGAAACTACTGGACCGATTTGAAAAATTCTTTCATCGTTAGGAAGCTTACGTTTCAGGGAGTGACATAGGCTATATTTTATCCCGGAGTTCCCACGGGAACGGGAACTACGCGGGTGAAACCGTGAGGCGATCGTCTAGTATAAAATAAATATACTAGACGATCGCCTGTTTCGCCTGCCGGTTTCACCCGCGTAGTTCCCGTTCCCGTGGAAATTCCGGAATAAAATATAGCCTATGTAGCCCTTGTAATGTAGCCCTGAAAAGTAAGCTTCCTACCAGTTAAAGAATTTTTCAAATCGGTCCTGTAGTTTCGGAGTCTATTCAATACAAACAAACACACAATCAAATCTTTCCTCTTTATAATATTATAGTATAGATTAGTGGATTGGTCACATACCGATACTACACGATTTTATGCGTCATTAATAACTTCATGGTCAGATCAATTAGCTGTGATTCATTGAGAAACGTAATATAAGGTCGACTTTTGGAAATCATGATCTAAATTTTCAACAAAATCCATTAACCAAGCAAATTTTTTTGAAAAATATTGCTTCAAACCAGCTATCGTAACCTCCGTAGTATTATAATATCTGTGCCTCCGTGCTTTTCCAAACCAATTTTGACTTGACAACACGGAAGATAAACTGAAATGCTATGAAAAATGTTCAAAACCTGCTACTAAAAACAAGACCCAGTTTTAATTACTTATTAAAAATAGGAATGAGATAAAAAATAAATTTTGTGCAAAACATTACCCCGACAGAACTCGTATTTTAAAACTTGCGGCTATGTTACACGGCCTCCCGATTCTACCGTGTCAGCATTTTGCACGGTTTTTTCGCGTTGAAAACTTTTGTTCTTTAGAAACAAAATACAGCTCCGCTTCCGTTTGACATTGATTACCGACATTTGTAGCTTTTTCACAAAGTCCGAATAGAAAAGTGAGCACGCAATCTAAACGCAAAAAGCTTGTAACTTTTCATTTCGGTAGAGGTGAAAAATAGGGGTAAAAGCTTGGTGGAACGAGTAAAATAACTAAGTGATACCTAAACCCGTTGAACTAAATACCTGATAAAGTTAAATTTTGTTCTGTGAATTACATTACAACCCAGTTAACACTAAGCTTTTCTACTGGGTAAAAGTACTAAACATTGGACATGGCTATCAAAACACACGCCAGTCAAAGAAAACTCCCTTCATAGTTCTTAATTAAATGGTTAGGTACTGAAGGTCCTATCATGACATGACTTACCCAGGTTGAATGAAACCTCTTTGCTGTTCAAATCAAACCAATCCCACCACCCATTATCTTTCCATTAGCTGTACCAGCAACTATCGTGTTCCTACAAGACAACTAATTTGCGAAGTAGTCTTGTGCTCGTGTATGCAAACAAGCCCCAAGTGACTCTTCACTTTATCAAGTCGTAACTCTACTCAGTGAGGTGCATAATGTAGGTCTTGCTACAATCTTAATAAATATGCTCGGAGGTCCACTGCCTTTGTGACCTATTATAACTATTTTTACATAGGTATTATAACTATTTTTACATAGTATAGTTTGGAGACCACCGTAGTGCATTGAAAAAATAGCTGTTGAAATAACGCAAGAGGTTTGAAGATCGACTTTGATCTTTGAAAACTCCGTAAGAATTGAATACCTACTCGTAAATGACATAATTATCTAAAATTACAAACCTATCAAAGTACAATGGCTTAGTAATCTAGTTTTATAATTATCACATCGTTTTAATGTGTAGAAAACATTAGATTCAGATTTTGTTTAGGTAGGTGCTAATATTTGGCCAAAAGTGTGGCACATTGTGCGAGTATTTCACCAAATACGAGACGGAAACCCAAACATAACATAAAATAAAGCTATTTATTTGTCAGGTTGTAAGTGTCTAGACTCGGATTGAGTATTACTTATGGCGCATTGGCCATCACGGAAAGGACTATGGGAAAAGGACATTGGGCAAGCCTTCGGGCGTCGAACCCCCTGCGGTTATGGAGGTATGGATTGAAATGTGGAAAGGACGGCTATAACGAACTATTTATTTATTTTGGGACAGCTTGGAGTTGATAAAATAATAAAAACGTGGTTCATTTTGAGCAAATAAGAATTGTTTAGTAGTTTTTGCTCTCAGAGGTGAAACCGCAACCTATTTTTTTCAGGTTTTTACGAAGGATTCCAGTCTAACATAATTTGCGCAAGTAGGTTTGTTATAAGATTTTTCAACGCTTTTTAACTTTACACTATCGAAGCGACAGAAAAACAAAAGTATCACTTGATTTCCTTGTCTTTTTAATTGTAAGAGTTTTACCTTTTCAAGCGTGCATTTATTTTATTTACGAAAATAAAGAATGTTTGATTTTGATTTTTATAAACAAAACACAGGTACTTACATAGCAATTGTCAATAACCAAAATCCTGATAATCAGAAACTATTAGCAGCGTGGAAATTACCCGCACCTTTCAGAAGCAAGCTACGGAAGTTGTCAATCTAATACAAAGATGATGATCCTCTGTTTACCGCCTTAGCAAAAGATTAGTTAATAGAGGTGTTACATTTGCCATCGTAAAACCATGCTTATTAATTGAGAGCTAGATTTCATTTTACAAGCATGGGAGAGTTATATTATACGCGTTCTTATGCTAGGTTGTTAGTCGTCCATCTATTGGGCTCTTCTGGCTGGGTTCCAATCACGACCGCGTCGCGCCACTGATATCATAAACCCATTGGCCTGCTAATTACGCTATAGTTCACTAAGCTACCTACTGAATATGCCATGAATATTTAGGTAATTTTATGTTATGAAGGTCTTTAGTAGAGCCTTTTGACATTTTGTTAGTACCGTACAGTAAATACTTGCGATAAAAACTCTACAGTAAAACTCTGAACCATTCCAATTGGAATAAAATAATTTACAAACAGTTGAAAACAATAGTTATTTGTTCAACAAGTGGGCAAAACGATTTTTTGTTGAGTGTGCTGATATTATAAAAAAAAAAAAGCTTTATTGCAGGAAAGATTAATCTAAGGTAGGTACAAGAAGTTCTTATAGACTAACTATCATATCCTGCAATTGGCGGCCTTATCCCTTGCAGAGATTTCTTCCAGACGACCATAATTGAAGGAAACCCTATTATATTAAATATTAAATCCCGAATCAGCGGAGCAGTCTAAAATAGAGTCACGAGCGTAGCAAGTGGGTCTAAACTAGACTGCTGAGGTAGCGAGGGATTTAAAGGCACGAGGCGAAAACTATTTGCTCTCGAGTTAAACCTACAACTTTTCACCACGACTAGCAAGAAAATGTATTATGTAAAGTAGTGTATAGTAATTTATAAAAGAGAATAATTATCAATGTCAGAAACTCATTTTCGTCATTTACCTTGGAGGGTAAAAATGCTACAAACTACATTTTTATGAAGGTTACATTGTTCAGAATTTAAATGACTTTTTTCAACAAGTTGAATACTATTATTTATTCCACATGTGAGCAAAACGGTGAAAAGAAACAAGTGGGATCATAAACTGCAAATGCGCGGTAAAAAAGCATACATACCAAAAACTATTTGTTGGCTGAGCTAAAAGAAACAAATGCTCACACAGGAACAGGCAAAACGTATTTGTTGAGAAAACGGACCTAATATTGTGCGTCAACACCTTTATTTCGAAGCTACAAAGTTTGCAGTGAATACATTAAAGAAATCGCACTACGTAACGGAGCTTTCCCGCTCTACGGAGTAGAAAATATTAAGAGAGCAGGTGAGTGAGTACACTTAAAGGCGGGTCCAGATATGTATCACTTGCCCGATCCGATCACCGTATCCGTATCAGCGTATCACGCCCCGTAGGAAGTTGTGGACGCCTCGATTTGCTCCGTATCCGTATCTTCCGTTCTGTATGACGCCCGTATCTGTAACACCTTTGATGATCGGACAAAAACCGACACGATGACATGGGACGGGCCGTATCATAACGGCGTATCGAGATCGCGTATCATGATACGCGTATCATCACCCGTCCAAATATGCGATCATGATACGCGTCGGCGATACTGAAGGACTAGCGCCCTTAGCAGACCGTAGGAGTAGAGACCGTAGGAAGTCGCAAAGATTTTCGACTCCCACGCACTTGACTTCGTGATGTAGTTGGTTAGCACATTCCTGTACTGAAGGATGGATACGGGTTGAAGTCCCGTCGAAGCCGAAAATTTTTGCGATATTATTTGATTTCTTAGAAATTACCTTGAGTGTGGGGCACTATAATATTATATAATATTATTTAGTATTAGGCACTATAATAACAAAACACCCTAAGAAATGTAGCTCTAGAGCTAATGTATATCCAGCTATTGAATCAAGCTACTGAAAGCTCATCTTTCCGAGCAAAACGCACCGAAGGAGCCGAAGAATTGAATTTTAGAATTGGTTTCTCTATAAAACTGTAACATCGCTCGCACATGTGTTTGAGTAAGGCAAATAAATGAATTACAATTCATTTATATCGGCTCCGTTGCCGCTCAAATTTCAAAAAGTGAATCCTGGACAAGTTAACCGCTTAGTTAGCGTGTCCACAATCTATCCACTCCGCGGCCAGCCCATCTAACTCGGGCCAAAGGCTGACCTACTTGCATTACGACCCACATTCACACTTTCGAGGATTTTAATATTACATTCAATTTCCCCAATAAAAGTTCTGTAAGGAGACTACACTACACCTGATGTCTCTGATATTTGTTTCAAAAATATTTCTCAACTGAACTAATAGGAATGAAAAATGATAGAAAGTGTAGCTAATTACCCCAGCGTAGATTCTAATGAAGGATCCGCAAGAACTCTTGGCCTGAAAGGCTTGAGACCGTAATTCCCCCGCCTATTGTTCCCTTTGTCTCGCCCCACTTGGATCGGTACCTACGTTCCACTAATATTTTGGGATCTCTTTCATCCACGAACTCGTCATCTTCAGGTATCGGTTTTTAAAAAGCCTTTTGACTACGTCCAATACCCATTATTTACTTTTTGAGGTCACTTACTGGACATGACGGATTGACCGAAAGAGGACAAAATTACGGGAAAAATACTGACAATAACTTGATATTGTTATAAATTAGTGGCCAGGGATTTCGATCTTTTTCACCGTGTCCTTTCAGTTTTGCCCAGGAAGCGTCGACATTAGTGTAGAAAACATTTTCTCGTAGGTTACATAGAGTTCAAATTGGCTATAGGTGGATGAAATCATTGCGGGGCAGGACGTTGGCGCAGGCGCGCTGTACACGCCTGCGCACCGCCACTTAACCTCAATCCGAGGCGTGTTTTTGAATGAAACTTCATTCCGAACCGGTCTCGACTTCACAACCGTACTTTGCTTTTAGCCGATTCCCACTCTCGAACTGACTTATCTAACCTATTCGAGCTGATTTATATTACGTTAAAAACATGAGAAAGCCATCTGATAATCAAATAAGAAAGTAAACTCTACTAGGGGATCAACGGCTAACATTAGAGACGTGTAAACATAATTTGTGAGAGAAAATCGCTTGATAATACGTATGGATAGATATATCTCGGTATTAGGGGATATTGATGCCTACGTTCGGTGTTTCATTCAACTGGCATTGAACATTTTGAGAATGATCGGGAGGGAGGGAGAGCGGGTCGGTTCGATGTAGGTAATGATCCATTTTGTCACATTCTTTTCATCAACCTACTCTGGGCTTTTTACTCAAATGTAAGTACCTATGTTGTTAGGTAGGTAATCTTGAATACTACATCAATAAAACCAGCCAAGTGCGTGTCGGGTAACCCGCAGTGTAGGATTCCGTAGGTTCATTCACAGTCTATGCTAGTAAAACGCACTTCATACGTCATATATCTCACAGTATATTAACCAAAAGCAAGTTATTATAGCCCAGTCAGCTGAAAAACGTTATGGTTTTACCAAATTCAAACAAATCGAATGAGATCTCTTAGTTCGAGTCTTCTTGGTCAAAATTTCCATACATATTTTGAGGTTCCAAATTCTAACTCATTTAGAAATGTTCATTACTCCCTCGAGAATAATGAACATTACTCCCTTGGGAATAATGAACATTACTCCCAAGGGAATAATAAGATAGAATTTGGAACACCAAATATGTGTGGAATATTTTAAAAAGGAGATGATAAAATGGGTAATTCTCACGGGGCTCAAAAATACGTGTCCGGCTCGAAAAAACATACTAAAAGTATCCCTAGCCCTTTGATTTTTTTTTGTATAGTAGATTAGACGAAAATAATAGGGGAGGCCTATTTTTGTTTTTTAATTTTCTTATTCTTAATATGTAAAAATAAACAAAAACCTTGGAAATATTGACTTTCGTGGTGCGTCCGGACCTCATGTTCCACTGTTAAAACATTTTTATATTTTTTCCTATGAATATTGGCACTATTTCACACAGGTTCACAAATAACCTGATAGTTACTAGCTTAACTGACACTATTACTACACAAAAATAAGCTTTAGTTGAAAAGTTAAAACTAGATAACTTCGCGTCCGACGTTTAGCGTTGATACCCCTGGCGCGCACTCATTCATTCATATATACTGTACTTTAGTAACTACGTGAATAGTTGTTAGACCGAGACAAACTATCAGTTGCGCTCCATCAGTGGTGTGGACAACACTTCTCTATCTCTCCGCGTCGCTCTGTTATTAAGGTAAGTAATCACTTTCCGTGGCTTGGTATACCGCAAATGTTGATTACCATGTTGACTATAAATTCGTTTATACTAATCCTATTGTTTCAATGATTGTAATAATAGATGCCTTTTGGGTTCCTAATTTCGACTGCAGACGCCAAAGTAATGTGTACCAGCAATTTAGGAAATTATTTAGGATTTTGTACTCTTTTTTGATTATCGTGTATTGATTTTCATGTTTTCCGTGGGCCAAAAGTACACAATGTCAATTTAAACCATGAAAATTAAATTTGCATGTTGGTTAACATTTTTATATGGTTTATTTTTACAATGTTAGTCAGTACAGTCAGTATTGCTCACTGGGAATATGGTCTACTCACGAGAAGATCGCTTAGTTGCAAAAAGATTGGCTGAAAGACGGAGGAAAGCCCTAAATAGAAATACGAATATAGAAAAACAACTCATTCATGAAGCCAATTTCCATATCAATAACTTTTGTACCTATATATACACAGCGTATACAAGTTTTTAATAATTCAAAGTACACATAAATACAATACAAAACATCTGTAATTAAATAATCAAGAATAAGTTATTAAAAAGTCACAAACCACATAAAAATATTAGAATTAATTAACATTAGTCTCCGTTTTCTCGAGTAATTATTCTGCTACAGAATAAAAATTTTGCTCGACAAGCCAACGTTTCAGACGGAACTTGAAGCTAGTTAGACTGCTAGCAGCTGTGACAGCTTCTGGCAGTTTGTTGTATACTGCCGGACTCATAACGTGAGTCAACTTCAACCCGCTACTGATTGTGGGAACCGGCGGAAGAACAGCGTTATGTGTATCCTGCTTGCACGTAGCATTTATGCTGAGCCAGCTCCCAGTTTCTAGCTTCAATCATATAGTAAACAAATATCACATAACCAATCAATTTAATTTTAAGGTTGTTAGTGGTACTTAGTCTGTAAATATTACTTAAAAACTCTTGTGATTGAAGTTAAAAATAAAATTATTTTCTTTCTTTCTTTTTCTTACTTTGAGGACTTCGTGAGGGAGCGGGCGATAGTCGAGAGCTTTCCTGCGTTCTGCGTCCCGTACGAGTGGGTGTCGCCGTTCTTCATCTGTTTATCTAGGTTCAGACGAATATACACCGCTACTTGCATTATCACAATGCTGGGCAGTGCCCAGTCAGCAGCGCACCCCCATAGCTCAGCACCATACAGTAGCACCGAATAAACAGTTGCAAAGTAACAGCTTCGTGCCACCTCCGCCGGAACCATACGAGCCAACCGTCGGAGCGCAAAACATGCGCTACGTATCTTTTCGCATATTTTGTCTATGTGGCTCCCCAGGGCTCCTATGGGCTCTGTCCATTTCAAAACCAAGAAATATCGTGGCTTCGGATTGACTAATGGCCATTCCGATCACATAGACTGCAACCCGTTTCGTCACTGCCAGATAGGCAGACATGAAGGTAGTGGGTCTTCCTTAGTTTCAGAGCCAAACCGTTCATCCTGAACCATCCAGACAGTAGGCCGGCCGTCTCGTTCAGCTTCTCCTCCAGAGCGTCTACGGACTTTGCGGTGACGATCGCGGCCACATCATCTGCGTTTATGAGGGTCTTCGCGGAGGTCACCGCTCCGGGCAGATCGTTCAAGAGGAACGAGAACATTATGTTGGAGACAGATGACCCCTGCGCTATCCCCATGGCCCACCATGGGGATAGCGCAGGGGTCATCTGGAGAGGGGCTCTGATCACAAGATGATGACAGAAATCAGAAAACAGAAATCAAAAAATATCACTTTATTTCCGTGTCAGTGTTTAGTTTTATATTTTGACCTTTTCTAAGTGTATATTTATTGTATTTATGGAAATAAAGAGTTTTTTATTTTGATTTTGATTTTGATCGCTCAGTACTACCGACAACAATTTGTGATCGCTCACGCAGCATCTCCGTAAGTACGGCGAACGATGCTCCCTCGATCTTATAATGACTCATTTTGGCAGCAAGTACGGCGTGGCTGGCCACGTCGAAGGCTTTATATAGGTTGCAGCATAACACGGCCATCTGCAACGTCTGCTTGCACGCTGCCAGCACCCGCCGCACCACCTCGCGCGTCAGCGACGTCGTGGAGTAGCCGGCGCGGTACGCATACTGCCGAGGCGACAGGGCGTCCGTCGCCAGCAAGTACTCCACCAGCCGACTGCTCAGCCCGTTCTCGAGAACTTTCGCAATGGCTGGTATGATCGATACTGGCCTGTAGCTATTCATGTTGTCTGGGGGACACTTTGCTCACTTCCGCCCGAATCTAGCATAATACAGAGAAATACTCCGTTCAGAAAGAAAAAGATAGGCAACGGTATTTTCGAAAGAAGAAAGAAGGGAAGATAAAATCAGTTAGTGACAGTATACAAGTAAATATAGTAGTGATTTAAGAGTGTTTTTTTGATGTTAAATTTTGTTTGTTATACTTTCTTAGAAGAAAACTACAATTATAAAATGATTGAACCTTAATTTTAAGAAACTTTCAATCTACTTTCTACTGAAAACTCATTATTTTATTTATAAACCATCCCGATATTCCTTCTTACAATGATTATGATATGCTAATTCCCACAAAATGTATGTTTCAAAATATAAATGTCGAATATTTTTATATATTTGATTTCGGTGATATGAATGCTGATTTTCGTGGACACCATATTTTTAAAATTGAATAACTTCGTAACTATTGAGCCAATTAAGTGCCCTCTGCTACTAATAAATTTTAAATTAAATTTTTAATCAGAATATTTCATCATTATGTGTAATTTCAACAAAAAAAAATGGGACACGAAAGTCAACCAAAAAATGACTTTCCGAAGAATGACCCAAATTAGATCTTCTTCGAAATTCGAACTAACCTCTGTTCAGCGAACGGAATAAAAAACTAATGCCGCGAGACACGTTACCAAACTTTTGCTATTTACTTGCAGAAAGTGTGAAAAGTAGAGTATTCACCTCTTGCATAAAAGTAAAGCTGTCTTCATCTTGGGCGTGATTAAATCCCTCTCGGACTCAGGATTCTAGTAATGCCCTCGCTTCGCTCGTGATTTATTCTATAATCCTGAGTTGCGCTCCGGATCCAGAATTCAATGACGCCCGTGACGTTACACACTGCTTTACGCACTAGGGGCATAATCTACTATTACACAAACTTATTTACCTGTTTTACACAACTAACAACTTTATCTAAGACATTTTCAATGGAATTTGTTCGAATTTTTCCTATTTACCATTCAAAGTACAAGTTTTTAAGTATTGCATTATATTTGTGATGACCGATGTGTCGCGGCGGGCGATGGCCCGCCTACGATGCAAGAGGTTACGGATTCAATTCCTGCCTTGGGACAAATGTTTGTTCGATCTGTAAATGTTTGTTCACGATGTTCTTGGTATTTTCTATGTACAATAAAAAATATCTATCTAGGTTTATGTTATTATAGTGCGTAGGCCTTGCACTCTGGCTAATTTCTAAGAAATCAAAAACCCGTCGAAGTCGAAAATTTTTGCGATATTATTTGATTTCTTAGAAATATCTATCTATTTAATTTAATGTAAATTATAGATTCAGGCCATAATTTGCGGAAATCTATTATTGTATAATATTAGGATAAAACAATATTTAGTAGCAATTCCGGGCATAACTTTCTATGATAAGATTCTGCTTGACACTGAGACAGCCAAGCTCCCAGCTCAGAGAGGCAACATCACTGGCAGGACTCTGTCGTTGTTGCTTGACGGTCTCAGTATCAAAGTCACTCGAATATCGATCTACAAAGTATACTATCGATCTTTAAAGTGTCTTGATGATGTCTCGTGGAGAGACGAAATTAGTTGACGACTTACTTTGGTGGGTTTTTTCATTGTGTAGTTGGTAAGGTCTTTTCTTTTACAAATTGTGTTCATGCTTAAAGTTGTGTTTGTGCTTAAAGTTGGAGGGTGTTTTAATTGGCTATTTTATATTGCGTAAGTCTGTTTTTTACCTTCTCTGACTGCATGGCATGTCAATTTGTGCGAGGGCGGGCGAATCGCGTTTGTTGGATCTTATCAGAGAAGGTTTTGCGCGGAATTGTTACTAAATATGGTTTTTCCTAATATTATGTAATTTATTGTATTAGGATCTCAGTGATCTAGTACCCATAGCACAAGCTCTGCTTAGCTCGGGGCTAAACGATGCTGTGTGGATTGTTCAACATTATTTGTTTTAAATTATTTATTAGTACTTATTTATTCAAAAACTGAAAAATTACTAGCTTAATTATTTTCTTTTTTCTGTAAGTACTTATTTAATCTACTACGAACTTAAACCGTAATTCGGTTAGTTGATAAGATTTTTTAGTTGATCGTCGATTACTCGCTATCTAGTAGAGCATACTAATCTGTGATAGTTTTCCATTTAATTTTGTTATAATATGTCCTAAAACTATGCTAGGAACTTATTCAAATGTCCAATAATAACCGTTAAGCTGGCAAATACTTTCGACCCCAACCAATATTAGCTATTTTTACTAAAAAAACATGGGTCCTTGTTTACTACGGAACCCTTAAAATTGACAGGCATAACCGACATTAAAAACTAGCTATGATCGTGTGTGCGCCCCGCGATGAATAGGTTTATGAAAGTAAAAATATTTTGAATTCAAAATAAACGAATAAAGTCTGAGATCCTGTAACAGCTGGTACAGTAAAATCTTTAAATTTTTTGCCAACAAGCTAAGTACTTTGACATTCGGATTAAAATCTAGACAGCTTAAAATCCTATACTATATCAAAACTACTTGGACCATTATTAATAAAACGTCAAGCGCGAGTCGGACTCGCGCACTAAGGGTTCAAAAAAAAAATTCTCCTGGAGAACAATCTTGGAATACCAATTTATTGTGGATTTTTTCCTTTACTTGTGCTACAAGACCTTGCTTCTTGCCAAGAGTTTTATGATTCTACGTCAACGGGAAGTACCCTATAGGTTTTGGTCCATGGCGAGCATTAAAACTAATTTTTTTGTGAATAAATTACAAACTTATGGTTTTCGGATTTTTCCCTTTATTTGTGCTGTAAGACCTTACTGCTCACCAAATTTCATGATTCTAGGTCTACGGCAAGTACCCTATATGTTTTGTGTGCATGTGATTCCCTTGAAAGTTTCAAAATATTCGGACATAAACGGCTGTAACTTTTGAGTGCGTTTACTTATGTTGAGTTTTATTTATATCACGGCTTCAAGAGGTTACGGACTTGAGTATTTGACGTTAATTTTAACTCGATACGTCCACGCGTTCCTGAGAAAAGAGGTTTGACAGACGGACGGACAGACAGACAGACAGACGGACAACAAAGTGATCCTATATGGGTTCCTTTTTTCCTTTTGAGGTACGGAACCCTAAAAATGGTATTGGGAAAAATATAACATGCAATAATGACATAGATCCAATTAAAAACTTTCAAAACAACATTCTGAGATCTCATTCTGACAATGCCAATCATTTCGTCCTCCAAATTGCAAGTTCTTAGACCACAGATCTCTAGGATTTAGAAATTGAATCCCTGAAATTTGTTTATATACTAGAATACCTAACGATAATTCTTTTGCTTGTGACATAACTTCGACTAAAATCATTATAAGAATTGATCAATTGAAGTCCAAGAATTGTAGATGACAACATTCTATCCCCCGTGATTTATAGTAGTTAATACACGATTTAACTAGGTATCCAAATATGATACTATAGATACTTTTACCTATTAAAAGTGTAGCAGGTCCAATTCTGCGCATTGAAGTTTTTTTTTCACGGCGTTTCATAACATATTATGAGATAAACTGTGGTTAAATGTGAACTTAATTCAGTAGGTCAGTAAGTCGGCAGGTATGGCAATCGCGAACGAAGTCGCGGGTACAGTTAGCTAGCTATTTTAATATTTTTGTTTATAATATTAATTTTAAAAAATACCTATCTTTAATCGACAAGAACATTTTGTTATTTTTTTTTTTATTTTTTTTGTTATTTTGTATTACATTGTGTTTAAGATGGGCAGTAATATAAACGCAAATCAAAAACTTGGGGGGAGGGGGAACCACTGTTGGGACGGCACCAACCATGCGATAGCTTCCCTAATCGAGGGCTTATTACTGGATTTGGATAAATATAAAAGTACCTATGGCTTGCCAAAGGCTTTTGACTGCGTTTATTAACTCTATGTAACTTAAAACTGGTATTGATTATGGGTGTTTGCCACAGTCTGCAGTTAGCTCAATTCGCTAACTGCAGTTTGGCACAGTCTGCAGTTATCTTCTCCTACTTTCATTATCCAACAAAATGTGGCATGTAATTTGTCGCATCATTATTTCAATAAGGAGTGGGCACCGTCGTCACTTATACAGGTTGATTCATAACATGAAAGAGGTCTCCCCATCACCCTACTTCGTTTGATCCACGCTGAATACATCACCCTATAGTATATCATTATATTAATCCGAGAATCACACCTGGTTTCACACATTCATGTTGATTTTTCATGGGGATAACTAATGGGTACTTTTTACAACTTGGAGACGTATAAAACAAAACCCACCTGATTTTGAGTGTTAGTTATAAATGATTTTGATTAGTCGGTAGTAACCCTAAAGAACCGAAGAATAAAATATATCAACCGACAAACCAGGTGGTCGGTTAAGAAAAATAATTACTAACCATCCAACTAGGAGGACAGCGTGGTCGGTCGGTTGGTAATAGACGAGTAGTAACAATCACATCTATCATCAATATGCAGGTCTCCACAGAGCCTACACATTTGCTCCCCTTGGAGTCGAGACCCTAGATCCGTGGGGTACCGAGGCTCTTCGGGTTTTCAAAAAACTATCTGATCTTCTGGTCGAAGCGACGCGTGACCCGAGAGCTGGTGAATATCTGGCACAGCGCATCAGCATTGCCATACAGCGTGGCAATGCAGCCAGCGTCTTGGAGACGGTTGATATGGATCAGTTGAGCTATCTGTAGACTGTTTGCAACAGTCGGCTTTTAGCTCAATTGTTTCAATTGTAAATACTAGTATAATTTTCTTTGTGAATAAACATAATATAAATATCACATCTAGCTCTCCCAAGTAAATATTTAAATATCAAATATCAAAGTGCTTTATTTTTTTTTAGATCTTACAGGACTCTAGGACACGTCACAAAATTTAAACTACATATGTACAACTAGGAAATAAAATGATTAATTGGAATAAAGTAAAGATTGTAGTTTTTTTAGGAAACAAGATCCGTCAAGTGCGAGTGTGACTCACGCGCCGAGGGTCTAAAACTTTTGTCAATTATACACATACTAGCTTCTGCCCGCGGCTTTGCACGCATTGTTTCTATGGAAACGTTTTGAGGTTATTTCGATCCCAGGGGAACTGATTGAGGATAAAAGCCTATGTTTGATTCCAGGGTTAGAGTTACCGGTATGCAAAATTTCAGCCTGATCCGTTCAGTAGTTTTGGCGTGAAGAGGTAACAAACATCCATCCATCTATCCATCCAAACTTTCGCATTTATAATATTTGTGTGATTATAGGTAAGACTTAACGGCGCTAGAGTCCTAAAGAAGTCCCAAAGTTATTCGTCGTCTCTTGACCTCGTAGTGTAGTTTTAGTTAGGTAGGTTATCATATTCCCGTACTGAGGAAATGATGCGGGTTCAAGTTCCGTCAAAGTCTAAAAATTATTAGGATATTATTTGATTTTTTTTATTTATTTCAAAAACTGTTTTGAAATTAACAAATTGACACCTTGATACGCAATTGGACCTTGTAGGTCTTCTTTCAAAATTTCGACATAATTTGTACTGAAAATCTTCATTTAGATTTTAGTTTTTTTTTCATCTGTGCAAGCGCACGATATCAAACATTATTTTAAATTTCAAGTCAATATTTTTGGCATCCCAATAAAATCGCGCACTAATTAATCCCACCTAAACTTTTTTAACGTGTTCTTGAGTGGAGACCACGACTCGGCAAACGTAGTGTAGGACGCCCTCCGGCCAGGTGGGAAGACGATCTGCGAAAGACTCCAGGCAGATGCTGGATGCGGCAAGCTGAAGACAGGGCGCTATGGCGCACATTAGGGGAGGCCTATGTCCAGCAGTGGACTAATATAGGCTGATGATGATGATGATGATAAAACTTTTTTTGACATGGAGTCAGATTATTGCCCTGCAATCGAGCACAGATATCGTAGAATCTGTAGAATACTACCAAAACCACAATAATACGATGCAATTACTTAACTAAGAAAACGTTTAGCTCCACAATAGATTGGCGCAAACAATGGCCGTGACTTGATTGCACGGGCTGGGGCTAATACTTCTCATTAGATAAATCCAGAGATCACACCTGCTTCAGTCTGTCTCATAGAGGCTTGATAGAGCTTTTTGAATCTTTGATTGTGTACCAAATCAGGGGCCTTATTCTGCTAAACTAATCGCTTCACGCATGACAATGGTATGTTACACAAGACAAAATTAAAATTTTAAAAAACCCGCCGTTTATTGGCTGAACAGATTTTCCTGAAACTTGGCTAAAAACACTCGGGATAAAATAATCTATGACACAAAAAAAACTAAACGAAAATCGGTTCATCCGTTTGGGAGCTACGATTACACAGACAGATACACAGATACACAGACAGACACGTCAAACTTATAACACACCCCTCTTTTTGCGTCGGGGTTTAAAAATTACAGGTGTTGGTCTTCTAATTTAGATGAAAGAAACTACAGATGGTTTCAATCTTTCCGTACCTCACGCACTGCGACGATGCCATTGTTAGCGTGTGAAGTGATTGGTTAGGTACCATAATTGGGCCCCAGTGTCTTGGTAATTGAATGGGTAGTGAAATTCGACCGAATAAAGTGTGCCGTACTATTTTTTTTTTTTAACAAAAAAGGTGAAACCCCCCTTTGTTTGGAGAAGATCATGTTCAACAGTGGAAATATTTCTGCTGATGAGTAGGGAACTTAAAAATTTCAACTTCTCTTCTGATCAGCATGTGAAAGATGTATTATGTATTGTATTATTATGTAAACATAATATTGACATTGAACCAAGGTAAACAGGTAACTAAACAAAGCAATGTCGTCACGCCTGTTTAATACAGGTGGAGTTAATGTTGTGGATAATGGGCTAAAGCTTTCAGTTCTAGTTAGGTGAGCTTCAAGAGTGGGAAGTGCTTGCAGTCATGCTATGCACCGGGCTGCACTACTTGACAACTGAGTCCTTAGTACCAGTTGTTTACGATGACGAAAAAAGTTATCGTCTCTATCCGTACATTTAGCGCCTTGCAGCGGCTCTACCGGATAGAGAGGTACCAATTTTGGTAGTTTCATGCTCGTAGGCTACTAGAATCTTTGAATTTTTGACGACCTCTGTGGCGCAGCGGGCAAAGGTCTGCCTGCGACGCAGGAGGTTGCGGGTTCGATTCCCGCCTCAGGACAAATGTTTGTGCGATCTGCAGACATTTGTCCAGGGCGTTCTGGATGTTTTCTATGTATAATAAAAAATATCTATATCACTATCTATGTAGTGTATGTAGTGTATTGTATTAAATACCTATATCACTTATCTAGTACCCATAACACAAGCTCTGCTTAGCTTGGGGCTAGATAATGCTGTGTGAATTGTTTAGCATTATTTATTTATTATTTATTTATTTATCTTTGTTTCATAGGAACTCGTTTTAAGTTTTTGAATAGTTTCGAGAGATTTGTCAGAGGCAAAAATATCACGGAATATTGTATTTGTCGTATTGTTTATCGAGTTCTTGGATACTTTTTTTAGTAAGACGATGCACAATGGTACTACGCGTAGTTTAATGGACTTAAGAGACATTTCTATTAAGATTATAAGAGACTAGCTTCTGCCCACGGCTTTTCGGAAAAAAGGCGTATGTCTATGAATGTCCGTAAAATCTACCTCCCGGCCGTGAAAGCGTAACATACAGATAGAGAGACCGAATAACTTTCGCCTCTATAATAAATAGCATTTTGCTATTTATTATAGAGGCGAAATATATCTCTATAATAGCATTTTGATGTTTTATTGATGCAACAGTCGAGAGTTGTATGCTGGGCCAAACTGTACACAAAGTTTATAATGAGGTAAAATTTGTTTGTTTATTAATTGGAGAGAACTTCTGGTCAACTTTGAAAATCACTCACAAAAAGCTACATTATCATATCATAAATTTACGGCTTTCGGATTGTTTCCTTCACTTGTGCTATAAGACCTAGCTTCTTGCCAAATTTCATGATTCTAGGTCTACGGCAAGTACCTTATAGGTTTGTGTGCATGTGATTCCCTTGGAAATGTCAAACAAAGTGATTCAATAAGCAATAAGGGTTTCTTTTTCCTTTTGAGGTACGGTATCCTAAAAATACATATCTATAGCCTATGCTGGCCGACTGCTGGACGCAGGCCTCCCCCTGATAAGCGATTTTATCATACTTATGGGGTTAAAGAAAATTAAGATGCGAAAAGCTCCATATTAATCGTTAACTAGTGTTCCTATTCCTACAGTGTTGGTAACGATACTATAGTAAATGCCATTCATGGCTCTGACGATAGTAACTGAAATAAGACTGACGCCATGCACATGCCCGCCCATTCATGAGTCATGAGTCACCCACAGAACAGACATAAAATGACTCATCACATCACTTATTGTTTCATGGTAACTGTTTAGTGATAAGGTCGATATAATAATATGATCCTGAAAGGGTGCTTGATTACAATAAGGAGGGTGTGGAACTTGAACTTTGAGTAAATAACAACATTGTAGACAAAATATGAATGAGAGTTTTTAGATCGAAGTCGAGGGCGATTGTTCAATCTTTCTCAGTTTAAAAAAAAAAAAAATAATGCTGGACAATTCATACAGCATTATCTAGCGCCAAGCTAAGCAGAGCTTGTGTTATGGGTACTAGATAACTGATATACTTAATACAAACACTACATAGAGAGTTTTTTTTTTATTATACGTAGACAACATCCAGAACACCTTAAACAAATATCTGCAGATCGTACAAACATTTGTCCCGAGGCGGGAAACGAACCCCCAACCTCCTGCGTCGCAGGCGGACCTTCGCCCGCTGCGCCACTGAGGTCGTATACATATTTTTAAATATTTCTGTAACAGTTTAAGGGGGTACCTACCCTCAAATTGCTTATTTTCAACTCCGTCGGACCTCCATATCTTCCAAACTACTGAATATTTAACTTTGAAATTTATGTATGGTAAAGTTCAGGACTTATTCTATCGATCATATGTTTCGAAAACACGATTCCATAAAATTTTCTCCGCCTTAACAATAATTATTACCGTATAGAGACCTTCATTTAAGTAAAATACTTGTGTTAGACGGTCTCGCTCTTCTATATCAGACATTACAGATTATTTATTGATCTGAACAGAAACATAAAAAGGAAAAAGATAGTTATATGAATGTACTCCTAGTCTAACATAAAATCTAATTAAGAAAGGCTTATTTAGTATGGAATTTTATAATTTTACCTGTATTTCGCACTCGAGAGAATGTATTTTTTACTGAGCCATAACTCATTTACCATTGCAGTATCATTAAATAGTATATTAGATTAGATGTACCTAGTTTGGTTTTATGATAATCTTGAAAAGATATGCATATTATTAAGTATGCTCGGCTTGATCCGAAGAGACTAGATGTTATAATCTACATCATCACATCTAGACTCTTCGGACAAGCCGAGCATAGTAAAATTATGACAGAACTTCAACTCACAGGTGAGTCTCGTTAAATCACTATTATGTGAAATTACTAAGTCACCTAAAAACTACGTAATTGTATTCTGTTTGAAGATCGTTGTTAGTTTTTAGGGTTTCGTACCTCAAAAGGAAAAAAGGAACCCTTATAGGATCACTTTGTTGTCCGTCTGTCTGTCTGTCTGTCCGTCTGTCAACCCTCTTTTCTCAGGAATGTGTGGACGTATCGAGTTGAAATTAACGTCAAATATACAAGTCCGTAACCTCTTGAAGCCGTTATATAAATAAAACTTCTAAGTCAAGGCACTTAAAAGTTACAGCCGTTTATGTCCGAATATTTTGAAATTTCCAAGGGAATCACATGCACACAAAACCTATAGGGTACTTCCCGTAGACCAAGAATCATGAAATTTGGTGAACAGCAAGGTCATATAGCACACATAACGAGAAAAATCTGAAAGCCATAAATTTGTAATTTATTCACAAAAAAATTATAATTTTTGATTCCCTCCCTCGACCAAAATATACAGGGTACCTACTTCATGTTAACCTAGAATCATGATATTTGGCAAGAAACAAGGTCTTACAATTAAACGGAACCCTTAGTGTGCGAGTCTGACTCGCACTTGACGTTTTATTGTTAAAACTTAAATTAATTTGAATTCGGTTCAATACCCAACATTGGGAAATACTAGGCAATAGTGAAGTTTATGTTGTAGTTTCGAGCAATAAGACACCCAACCTCTAGGTCAGGGGTTTGGCAGACCCCTGGTTTAATTAGTACCCCACGTCACGTTGCTCATATTCAACGCGCTTTAAACTTTTCTGATGCCACCGCGCACAATGTGGCCTTAAGGTCTTTAGGGCTTTAGGCAATGATTCGGCTGCTAAAGTTTTTTTTAAAGTGTTCTTTATTATGTCTGTGGAAAAGCTTGGAGGAGGCTGTCACCGCCAAAGGCGGTCTTTTCAGGACAAAAACTGCTCCGTAAATGTAAATAGTTTAGTTTAGTTATAGATTTATTTTTAGAACACTACTTAGATGATTTTACTACTTAATTATTATGGTAAAGGTCTTTTTATTTTAAACCCCCGACGAAAAAAGAGAGGGATGTTATAAGTTGAACGTGTCTGTCTGTGTATCCGTGTATCTGTCAGTGGTATCGTAGCTCCCAAACGGATGAACCGATTTTCGTTTAGTTTTTTTTGTGTCATAGATAATTTTATTCCGAGTGTTCTTAGCCATGTTTCATGAAAATCTGTCGGGGGGTTTTGGAAATTTTTAATTTTCTTCTTGTTTATTATGTCTGTCACTAGAGTAGTCCTAACAGCGTAAAGCGTCGCGGTGGACCGAAGAAACGATGGCGCGATGAACTAGACACCTTCGATAGTAACTGGGTCCAACTGGATCAGAATCGTGATGCATGGACGGATCAGGGGGATTTGCCCAGCAGTGGGACCTCTACCTCAACCTCAACATCCTGTATTGGTCCACTGCTGGGCGCAGGCCTCCCCATGATAAACGCCTTGTTGACTTTTATCTCATGGGGGTAATGCCCATAATCCCTACGCTGGGCATGCGGTTTGGGGATCGCAGTTCGGTCGTAGAATTGTTCTGCAGGGGGCGCTGCTGCCCGCCCCTGGTGGATATCCCTTAGTCGCCTCTTACGACTCCCGCGGGAGTTGGGGTGGTGCAAATTCTAAGCCGGCACCACACGACCGAGCAGTCGGACGTTACAGGCTAATTGTAATTGTAGCTTTTCCTATCCCAAGTTAAAGAACTTAGCCTGTAGTTTTTTGTATGGCCAGTATCACCTCTCCGCCGTGGTGACTCACCAATTGCTACAAAAGCGAGCCCGCACGAGTCTTACGCGGTAGAGTTTTATGTGAAGTAGATCTTTAATTTTCACATCTTTATAAAGTGATTTCGCTTATGAAATGAATTTTTATTTTCTTAGATCTTAACCACGCTAGTATAGTATTATAATATTTGTGACCACGGTGTCAACATAAGATGCTGGTGGACCACGAGAAATCATTTTTCGCCGTGGTCCCAAGGAGTCCTAAGAGGTGCAGTCTAGGTTTTTTGCATGCTCAGAATTCAATTTTAATATTAATTTTATAAATTCGTCGATAATTTTAAATAAAGGTAGGTACTATCGCAAAGTCAACTAAGGCCGACATTAAAACCTGATATTAATGCCTACAAATATAACGTACTGTTATACGTAACTGTGTCTTCCGTTTGTTATAGATATCTATAGATAATAGAAGCCTGTAGGTCTAAACTTTATCTTTGCAAAATTTCTACCCAATCCGTTCAGCTATCCATACTTTCACAATGTGGGTGATTTTTTTTGATTATGTACTTTTTAATTCACTTTTTCTAGTGTTTCTATGTATTTGGCAGCACTCTTTAGTCTCCAAGCATCAAAACAGCTAAAGCGATTTTGAATAATGAGATAGGTAGATCTCAAGTCTGGTCTCTTACATGGTTTCTTACATTTGCATCATCTTATTCTAGACATTTGCCTTCCCACTTAGCGAATAAAATGAAAAAACGACGACTAAGTCAGGTTATATAAAGTTTTAACTTGTAAAATATGAACTTGCAATAATTGCACTAATGTCTAGCATAAGATATAGTTTCAATGTAGGACGCAACGTCTGAAGCTTTCGGACATTCTAAAAATTTTTTTTTTCAATAGTCGGTAAATCAATCGTGGTGATTTGGCAATAACCCATTTATTTGGTGGAAGTATGTTCAGCATGTATGCAGATGAGGAGACCTACATTATCCTGGAGTGCTTATATGCGTTTATTGTGTACCTAACAATAAAATAAATAATGCTGGACAATTCACACAGCATTATCTAGCCCCATGCTAAGCACAGCTTGTGTTATGGGTACTAGATAACTGATATAGGTACTTAATACAATACACTACATAGATAGATATTTTTTTATCAAACATAGAAAACATCCAGAACGCCCTGGACAAATTTCTGCAGATCGTGCAAACATTTGTCCCGAGGCGGTAATCGAGCCCGCAACCTCCTGCGTCGCAGGCAGACCTTCGCCCGCTGCGCCACAGAGGTCGTCATATTAGTTACAATGATACAATTGTAACTAATATGTATTGATGATGATGTCCGCCTAGCCGAATTTCGACCACGGCGGCCAGTCTCATCGGAGACTAGCCAGATGCGCAGGACATATTATAGTGCACAAGTGTGTGCGCAAATACAGGTGCACTCTCTATTTCTTCACTCTCATAATACGATGGGACGGCAGACCGACACGACCGGGGAGAGGTAAAGTGCAGGACCAACGGCTTAACGTGCTTTCCAAGGCACGGGGGTGTAACACCGCCTACTTCCTGACTCCGGGTTACTACTGTGATTTTTTCTTGCTAGAAAAACCCCAATAACAACTATTAGACCGACCCGGGATTTGAACCCAGGACCTCATAAACAGCGGTTGAACAAGCTGACTGCTAGACCAACGAGGCAGTATGTATCGAAAGTATATTCCGTAGCCCCTCTACGGAACATCTATGCAGCTATATCTGTGGTACCTATACTAATACACACACACAGTTACTATTTTTAACCCTCGACGCAAAAAGAGAGGGTTGTTATAAATTTAACGTGTCTGTCTGTGTAGCGGTGTATCTGTCTGTGGTATCGTAGCTCCCAAACGGATGAACCAATTTTCGTTTATTTTTTTGTGTCACAGATAATTTTATCCCGAGTGTTCTTAGCAATGTTTCATGAAAATCTGTTCAGCCAATAAACGTTGGCGGGTTTTTAAAATTTTTAATTTCGTATTGTTAAAAATAGTTTTGATTTAGACTTTGTAATAGGCTTTAATAATAGATAAAAGACCGTAATAGACTTTGCAATTTAGGAAACCTAATTTCAAAACATGCATAGATGTCTGTATTCGAGCTGATTGCATGAAATCCGTAGACCCTCTACGAGCGTGTACTACGGTTGGTTACGCGCGGTCTGGCAGTTTGTCTGACGTGAAATGTCACAAAAAGTACCGATGTTATTTACGTAAATAACGTCCAAAGCGACGTGAAATATAGGTTAAGCATAGAAACATTACCCTACCCACCTTTTTCTCTTCAATAAATATAAATAACTGGGTGTCACTTCCATTCACATCATGCCAAACGCAGTAATTTATTTGTAGTATTGTTGCTAACCGAGACGGCTACGCAAAGTGTGCAATAGCGTGGCTGTCACGCGCACTCCGCTCTGACAAATAGTGGGGCGGCAGATTTGCGCGGATCCATCTCCCACACAGCCTCGGCAGGGTTCGGGCTCCCGTGGCCCACTACACCGGGTTAAGAAACGTGTCTCACCCGCGACTCGATCGATACACGCATATAATATAATCGCAATCCAGTGCGGGCTACGCGGCGTCTCTGCAAATATATACGGCCAGTTATCAAAAAGGTATAACTGCGCTACTCGTATCAGATTACATTTATATTGCATCCGTATTTTCTGACTAGAGATCGGAGGGCAGGATTCCAAGATTCTGTCCGGAAGCACTTGAATATCAGTTCGTTATCTGGGTTTAACTTTTTGGCACTGAGTTTAATTATACGTTTGCTTGTCATCGACCAAACTATAGACGTAACATGATCACTAGGTATGAACTGGTGTGTTAGTGCATGCGATGTGCGGTTATCACTGTGTCGCACTCACCTGGCACTCGTCACAGGTGTGTATAGAGTAGGGCTGGTCGCAGTCGTAGCGAGTGAGGATGTCGACGAAGTCACAGTGCACGCGCGCCACCATGTTGTCCAGATGGAGCAGGTCCCGCAGCGTGGCCTGGCAGCGCGGGCCGCCGGCCTGCACGTCGGCGCGCGCGCTGCGGTCGAGCGCGGAGGCGGGCGAGCGCTCGCAGCAGGCGCGCAGCCGCAGCTCGGCTAGCCGGCGGGCGCGTGCACCGGCCCCCAGCGCGCACAGATGCGGCACGTCGCGCCCTCTCAGCACATCGTGGTGGCCGCCGCCGCCGCTGCACGCCGCGCCCCCGCACTCTCGCTCGCCGCCACCACCCTCCTCTTCCAGGTCGCACGCGCTCAGCCAGGGGTTGAGGCGCGCGAGCGGACTCACGGCCAGGCCCGCGGCCGCCATCAGCAGCAGCAGCAGCAGCGGCGGCGCTCGCATGGCGGGGGCGGCGCCGCTAGCGGGGGCCGGCCCGCCGGGCGCGGCGCTGCCTCATACCGCATCGCGCATGGCGACCTACTCTCGCGGCCAGGGCCGCGGGGCCGCCGCGCGGTTTGGGCGCGCCGCCATGTCGCTCTCTCGCCGCTCGACTGACTCCCCCCGGGCGCGCATCGATCGCCCCGCGCCCCGCACACCAATGCGCGCGCCACAGCCCTATGCTGCCGTTATGTAACGAGACGCGCGCATACACTGTTTTTCCGATGCCCGCCCTCTCGTGACCGAACTGATTTACCGTTTTCCAGGCTCCGGACCGTCTGACATCCAACACAAGCCGCTTGAACCATTCGACACTTATTTACTTTTACGTTGACCGAACAGATGGCGTTTCAATCGCAGCAACACGCTAAAGCCCATTTAACTGAGACTTTAATTCGCAAGTAGGTAGCTCGCAACCTTCAAAAGTGTTTTTTTTTTACAAAAGTCGGCACTATTAGCACAGTTTAAGTAAAAAGGTAGGCTGTGCTATTAGTATCTACTTATCCCTTTGACAAATTCAAACAACATTTAAATTAATTCCTCAATCACCGCTTTCTGTTAGGTTTATCATCATCCACCTATTTTAATACACTGCTGGACATGGCCTCCCCCGATGAGCGCCATAGCGTCCCGTCTTCAGCTTGCCGCATCCAGCATCTGCCTGCAGTCTTTCGCTGGTCATTATCCCACCTGGAAGCGCGGTCGCCACTTAAGAACACGTTTACCCCAGCGGTTGTCGGTTCTTCGTGAGATATGGCCGGCCCACTGCCACTTCAGCTTGCTAAGTCTTAATTAATCTTGATAACTTTGGCTTTCTGTCGGATGTATTCGTTACGAATCTTATCCAACAGAGAAACTCCGAGCATAGCTCTTTCCACAGCTCGCTGAGCGACTGGGAACTGGTGTGGTGGACCAACCCTACCGTGAGTGTCCGCGTTTCAGCTCGGTAGGTCATGATGATGGACACACTGATAACGTTTATTGACATCCTTTGAAGACTACAAATTCTTTGAAAAGTCGAACAGGTGGTGTGTGAGGAAACGCTTTTAGACCTAGGTATGTCTTTGCGCCTTGTGACTATGCCGAACAGGTTTACAAAATATAGTGCATTAGGTACCTCAAAATATATCTTAGTAGAGAATTCATCGGAGTGAGCGAAGCAAAGTCAGTGTTAAGTTTTATAATTTGACCTTTTCTAAGTGTATATTTATTGTATTTATGGAAATAAAGAGTTTTTGATTTGATTTGAAGATTTTCAGTGGCAGCTTGGGCGATTTGGATGTATGGGTGCAGTGCAACACAACTTCAATAGTCGAACATAACTGTCCAACCCTTGATCCGATTTGCGTAAAATTTGATAAATTACCTAAGTGAGACCAATTTCAGTCCAAAGGATTATAAAATCTACAACGCCTTCGTCTTCGGTTTGAATTCATTTTTCGTAAGATGCCAAATCGGACAGTCGCTTTTTTTACTTTTATGCTGTGAATACTTTAATCATTGCTGGAAATCTGAAATTAAATAGTTGAGAGCCATTAAGATATTTGAAGACATTTTAACATACATTTTATTATAATCTGAACAAACTTGTCGAGTGTCGTTAACTTATATAATAAGCTATAAGTTGCAGATTTATAACTGCCATTCTGCAGGTAGTAACAACTTGTGTGGTCGAGGATCAATGATATTCACGTAACCCATATAAGTTTTATGAGCCATTTGGCGGCGAATACTTCGGGGAATAGACAATACCTGCTCGTGCAGTTGCATGCCAAGTTTCAATCCTTACGTGCGTTGTGATGTTATATCACTAGCTGCGCCCCGCGGCTTCGCCCCCGTGGAAATTAATGTTTCCAACTTTATTAATTTTTTCTTTCATAAGAACCTTCTCCTGACAATAACAAACACAACAAAAAAAGAATTCGCGAAATCGGTCCAGCCATTCACGCGTGATGCCGTGACCAAGGAAAACGGGTTTCATTTTTATATATATAGAAGATGAGTGAGTATATTTGACATTTTGTTACGAGGCGTAATCGTGACGTCTCCTTTTTAACCCCCGACGCAAAAAGAGGGGTATTTGACGTGTCCGTCTGTGTATCTGTGTATCTGTCTGTGGTATCGTAGCTCCCAAATGGATGAAACGATTTTCGTTTAGTTTTTTTTGTGTCATAGATAATTTTATCCCGAGTGTTCTTAGCCATGTTTCATGAAAATCTGTTTAGCCAATAAACGTCGGCGGGTTTTTTTAAATTTTTAATTTTGTCTTGTTCTATAAAATCTGGTACAGCGTAATATCGTGCGGACAGGAAACTATTGAACTCCCAGACAAAAGACTTCGACACGATCACGTCCCGTGACTAACGTCAAATGGACTCGCCTCTCAAGCTTTATTCAAATTTAACTCGTTTGTCAAACGTAGGTATATCCACATGTAATTGTTATTAGATGGAATGTAAACAACGCTTAGTTGGAGAGATAATGTAGTATTTTTATAATTTTATCAACTTAAAGCAGTCAGTTGGGTGGGTATAAATTAATTGACCAAGAAACGAGGTATCAAAATTGGGTCTTCGGGTGTTCATTTATATAGGAATTTTTCACGAAATTGACTCAAAAAACATGAAATAAGTACTTTCTAGGTTTAGGTAAGGCAGTATCTCAAAAGTTTGGATTAAAGTAGGTACGCTACGTTGAGGCTAGAATTTATGAGAATGAATGAGAATGAGAATATTTTATTTGTTCTATAAACAAAAACAAACATCCTACTACTATTATAAAGCCGAAAGTTTGTGAAATATGAATTTTTGTTACCTAGGATCTCCAAAACTACTGAACAGATCAAAATGAAATTGGCGTACGCTTAGAGCAAAGCCTAACTTCGATAATAGACTACTAATTAAACCGAAAATAGGCGTGCGAAGCCGTAGGCAGAAGCTAGTGATTTAATAATAAAATACAAGATACAGCTTCTGTCGACCAGAGTCACAAAACGGTCTGTCTCAGCATGAGCTAATATTTACACCACCCCAATTCTTCCCACGGGTGTCGTAAGAGGCGACTAAGGGATATCAACCGGGAGCGGGCAGCAGCACCCCCTGCAGAACTATTCTACCAACCATCCGCGATCCCCAACCCGCATGCCCAGCGTGGGGATTATGAGCATTACCCTCCATGAGATAAAAATTTTAAAAGCCACACATCAGGGGGAGGCCTGCGTCCAGCAGTGGACCAATATAGGCTGGTGAGGTGAGGATGAGAGTAGGTTAAGTACCTATAAATAAATAAATAATGCTGGACAATCCACACAACATCATCTAGCCCCAAGCTAAGCAGAGCTTGTGTTATGGGTACTAGATGACTGATATACATAATATAATACATTACATAGATAGATATTTTTTATTATACATAGAAACGACCAGAACACCCGAAACAAATACTTGTAGATTGTCTTACAAACATTTGTCCCAAGGCGGGACTATAAGAAGACAGTGAATTTATCTCGCACCAGTTACACCACCACACCACCTACACCACACCAACCGATGATGCTAGGGTAAACGTGTAGGATCAATAGTGAAAGGCAACCAAAATGAAAAAACACCAAGTTGGTTCAACGGACTCGGCTCTCATAGCCTAGAACTACAAGAAGCGTGACGTAGAACGTTTCTTTGTCTTTGTCGCTCATTGCGGTTTGAGCAACTTGAACGAGGTCTCACTCGCGCAAGCTGTGAGCTGTGTCGGTCGTGACGCAACGCGCCCGCGCACCGACAGTGCATTCACTCTCCGTAAACACCGAAAGAGAACGTAAAGTGCAAACCGAGACCTAAAAATATCCGTGTTTTAATTTAAAAAATCTAGAGCCTCCGATTAACAGTGTCCGTGCATTAGTGCTTGAGAAATCAGTTCGAAGGTTGAATTTCATCATACGAAATGGACGCAACAAGTAAGTAAACTGGTTTTACGATTTATAAAACTGCGTCACGATTTTCCATGATCGGTGATTATGATCGATCAGCATCTTTTGTAGAAGTAGGTAACTTTTTCCGTTTATTTTTTAAAGGATGTAAAATCGAGTTAAAATTAAGACCTGGTGTCCTCACAAACGCCTTCGTGATGATGAGGAGAACCTGGAATTCACGCAGTGTCAGTGAATTACTAATAACCCTGTATATTTTGAGGGAAACAGGATATGTGGGCATACATTACAATAACAAGCCGATAAACATTATACCTACGAACGAAACGCGTTGCTTACTCTCAAAGAGTCAATTATAGATCTACAATAACCTGGCTGGTTTTTATTCTTGTGTATTTCTCCGCTGTCGTCACTTAAAATTACTTAAACAGTAAACACGCAAATTCAGCGCCTATAATAATTAAGGTTTTTCCTTATACCAATTTGTATAAAGTTACTTTAACCTTTGATCACCACACTTGACAATTAAAAGAGTTGGGTTTTAACCGTTTTAGCAAATAAATTTACGTGACGAGAGTGCATCAAAATGTTTAAATATTATACACGAACGCCATAATGATGCTGCAATTACAAACAAAGATAAGTGGTTTTAGATAAGCAATTCAGTCATTACGGCTCTTCTCATAAAACCTTGTTCCATGCCCTAAATAACACTAACAAAATTACAACATGAACACAATCCAAAAAGTAGAGTCGTAATGATAGAAATAAGATTGTGTCATCGTGATCGTATTTTAAACCTATTTAAAACAAGTCTTATTTTTAGTTTATGTTTGTCATTTCATTACCAAATAATCTCTGAAACTACCTACAGGCCTAATTTAGAAAATAATTTCTCAGTAGGAACGTTATCAATGAGTGCTTCATGCTAGGTATTATAAACACCCAGGATATATACCTAGGATTATATAAATCCTAGGTATATATCCTAAGTGTATACAGGGTCATTTATATCTTCACTAACGTTCGTGGTGATGGGCATAAACCTGCAGTTTACGCAGTGTCAGTGAAATACCAATAACCCTGTATATATACCTAGGATAAACCCAATTTCGGAACAAATAACCTTATAGAACGTGCAATTAAAACATTGTGTAACATCTATCAAACCCACAATCTTCTGCGTCGCTTATTTACCCAGTAAGCCGCGAAGGTCGACTTTTTCTCAGACCAGTCAGTCTCAACACGCTGAACAATCCACTTGTTTGTTTATGCTCTTCGGGACTGGATGCCTGTCTCATGTGTTAGCTCTCTTTGTTGTTCATATACCTACTTACTTACAAATACACATGTCATTTAAATAAATTATCCTATATCATTTACTGAGCTAATGAATACCTTACCTATATCAAATCACCGGTGAGTTATGGGTGAACAATCGGGAAAATATGCTTATAACATTTATATATATTTCTGCCTGCGGTTTCACACGCAATTTACCCGGATAAAAGTAACTTATATTTTATTGCAGACCTTTAACTATATATCTGTAAAATTTGAGCAAAAATTTGATCCATTCAGTGGTTTTGGCGTTGCCTACGCCCAAATGTCTAACAACCGCACCAACTTTCGCCTTTAAAATGAAGGATGATCTTTGCTGCATGAACTTGCTATCACTAAAAGCGTTAGCTGAATGGAACCTTGCATATTATCCACCCATTAATTAGATATTATTTAATTTCTTAAAGGGACTTTTATTCACAAAGAAAATTATACTAGTATTTACAATTGAAACAATTGAGCTAACTGCCGACTGTTGCAAACAGTCTACAAATAGCTCAACTGATCCATATCAACACCAGTCGGAAGCGTCCCCAAGACGCTGGCTGCATTGCCACGCTGTATGGCAATGCTGATACGCTGTGCCAGATATTCACCAGCTCTCGGGTCACGCGTCGCTTCGACCAGACGCTCTGCAGATAGTTTTTTGAAAACCCGAAGAGCCTCGGTACCCCACGGACCTAGGGTCTCGACTCCAAGGGGAGCAAATGTGTAGGCTCTGTCGAGACCTGCATATTTGCGCCTCTTGAGATCTTCGGCCAAATCTGCCGCCTAATATAAATTATGTTGTATTATGTAGGTATATCAGTTATCTAGTGCCCATATGGGCTATTTGAATTGTCCTTCTTCTTCATCGTGTTCTTCATTACTGAAGTTCGTGCCCGCTTTGAAAACACTTATTTATTTAATTAAATAAACAAGCGATGGATGAAACCAGCAACAGCTGAATTAGAAAGCTCAAAGGTTTCACACTCTCGCCTGTTGTCGCCAGTTATTATGGGATTTCCTTTGCACTAAAATTTAACACAGATAAGAGTAGGTAACACCGATGTTTTGTTTTTACATTATGCATGAGGCAACGTTATTACTTCCTAGGAAGTGAATACCTAATAACATAAAGTCGTCCTCTAGTGAATTCCTCGGTGTTTTAAAGAAATAATCTCATCTTGATTCTCTGATTGTCTGCAATAAATTATGAAGTTACCTACATTGTACCTGCACGATAGAAACCATATACCTGGTAGAGATCTATAGTTTATTTAACTTTCGTAAATGCAAACCTGTATACCTGTATCCTCTCAGGTGGCAGCCCTTAGCGCGCCGCTAAGGCCATTGCGTGGCAGGGTTTCCGCCAGCATGCTGCCCGCCAGCGTGGAGATGGGAATTTCTTGATTATTATCTACTAATACCTCGTAACATCTATATATATTTGGATTCTAGTGTACAAGTGAAACTACAATAATAGGCTACTCATATCAAATTTGGCGCAATAAATGAATATTTACTGTAGTATTTGACTTAATAAACCAATATTTATAGATTGCTGATAAAAAAAGACTAAGGTACTTACCTACATAATTTTCAATAAAAAATTGGTTTTTTGTATTTTTTATTTTGGACTCTGAAAACGCCGTCGACCATGTTGTGACTGAATTAATTAAAATCATTTAAGATCTACTGTAAAAAAGAGTCCACTAGCCTGCCTATTGCCTATATGATAAGGCCGCCCATTGTGCAACTGTTTTTGTGTTTGTTTTTTCTTTTCTGTTTGTTTGTCTATCTTGGTGTGCAATAAAGAATATTTGTATTGTATTGTATTGTATGCCTAATACGCATGCCTAGCGTGGGGATTTTTGGCATTACCCCCATGAGATAAAAGCCAAAGTGGACCAATATAGGTTGTTGAGGTTAAGGAGGTAGGTAAGTGAAACTATAAAGCGCAACGCCAGACTAGCGGATGTTTGGATGTAACATAACAAATATTATATATCAATAATTGACCATACTCATACTCATTTTTCAACTCCACATACGCACAGCGATCCCACCCGCATGCCCAGGGTAGGGATTATGGGCATAACCACCTAATGATATCTACGAATCAAATCAAATCCAAAACTATTTATTTCCATTTACCTACACTTAAAAGAGGTCAAATTATAAAACTTAACACTGACACGGAAATAAAGTGATATTTTTGATTTCTGTCGCTTCGGTATGTAGACTAAAGTAAAGAAGCGACGAAGAAACCTTTAGCCTCTTAGTTGTTATTTTTCGAGATGGAGCAAAACTCGTCTCAACCATTTTTATCCTCTACTAGCTGCGCCCCGCGGCTTCGCCCCCGTGGGAATTTATGTTTCCAACTTTCTTAATTTTTTCTTTCATAAGAACCTTCTCCTGACAATAACAAACACAACAAAGAAAGAATTAGCGAAATCGGTCCAGGCGTTGTTGAGTTATGCGCTTACCAACACATTTTGCGATTCATTTTTATATTATAGAAGAAGAATATATCCAGCAGTCGACTAATATGGGCCGATGATGATGATACTAATTTATATTTAGCTCAAGGCACACTTGGTTACGTCAATTGACATTTCACATAAAAAATCTCAATAAAGTAATATAATAAGCAAATAAACGATTACAGGTACGGTACTGTTCAAAGCTATAAAACAGACAAGATAGGCGCAAGATATAACAACGAACTCATACAACAACAAAAATTACCTAATTCATCTGCTGTAAATCTGTTGAAATTCTGAATCAATAAATTTCGGGTTAGGGTACATCTCGTCCGAATCTTAAACTCATCCGCAGACGAGATGTCCACTTCACTTTTGAGTAGGGGTACATCTCGTCCGAATCTAAAATCTCTTGCTCTTAGATTCGGATGAGTTGTACCCTCAATCAAAAGTGAAGTGGAGAACTCATCCGTAAATTTCACCACAGATGGGGTAGGTATGTAAGTAATTACTAAACAATAATTACCTACCTACCTAGTCACCTAAGATATGCTGCTGAAAAAGCATAACAATAGGTAAAACCATTTATTTTATAAGCAGGTATGCGTCTAGCTAGCGGTAGCTATCAGCTTCATAATGAATCCATGGTATTTCGAGGTAAATAAACTGTGCTCATTGTAAACCCAGATGAGCGGTCTCGCGGCCGTAAGGGTCGGAGGATCCGCCGCCACCGCCGCCGCCACCGCTCCCAGTCACCCACTTCACCACCATCACCACCTGAACGTTCCGTATCCCTACCAACGCGTTTCTGTGAATTCGGTAATCTTTTCTAAATTTATCTTCGTCAACGCTCTGTACTTTTCTTTCTAATTTCAGTGACTTATTTTCAAAAGACTAGATTGTTTTCGTTATTGTTAATTTATGGGATCCTCGGTCAATGTAACTAAAGCATGACTCTCCGTATTTTGTTTTCCCACAAAACAGTTATTTGGAATTGCAGTATCAAATACAGTTAAATGCAGCTTTACTAATCATTTTTTTATATTTGTTTTCTCTGAGTCATTATTGGTTGTGGTTATCCTTATTAATTCTTTGGTGACTTTAATGAGTAGGTAAGTCGGCCTCATAAAGTTTTAATGCCGATGCGATTACATCTATCCCGCTGGTGTTATATCACTATTTAATAAAGTCTGACTGAAAATATTCATTTTATTAGAGTCATTGGCAGTCCGCATCATCAATTTTTTGGGGGCAATGAATGCTTGTGCTTCGAACACATGAACACCATTTTGGAGTAGGTAATTCTTTTCAAGTATTCAGTTGCTTGCATTTTGGAGGTTTTACTGCAATATTTTGCGGCGAGTTCATAAGTCTAGGTTAGAAGACTATCGTTGGCTGATCTTCCACTTCGTTTTTCCTTGGTTATGGTTCCTTAATGCACTTTATGCATGTTGTCACGAATGTTATTTGGACAATTTCTTTAGCTTCTTATCATTTCGACCAATTTCTATATCTTTTACAAACGTGATGTGGCAGTGGCGTGGCTTAGATTCATATCGATTGTACCTCCGAACAATCGGGTCTATTCATAATTTAATTAGATACCTAATTGATTGAGTTTTATGCACACAACTAATGGAGCTTCTCTCCAAAGATAGACCTAGAGATTCCTACACTCTACGCCTTCTCTTTCCCCGTAGATTTGATTACGAGAACTTGCGTGTTCATAACGGTGCTTTAATTCCAGTGGAAAACAAAATGGGCCTGCCGCCACCATATGAGCAGGCACATCCGAACCCTGCTCCTCCACCGTCTTACTTTGGAGACAACCCGCCACCAGCAGCCGGGTTTGTGGTCCCAGAGGCTGCTCCACGCACCACAGTCATCACTCCTGGAGGTACCGCGACGGGGTCTACTGGCGCGGTCAAGTTAGGCCCAGGCCGGACCGGGACGACTTGCACGAACTGCAATAAATCGATCGTGACCAGAGTAGACTTCGTGCCGAACAATAGGACTCATATTGTCTCCGCTGCACTTTGTGTACTTGCTGGGTAAGTTGGAATCAGGTTTCTAATGACTCACCATTTTTATAAAAGAATGATAGATCTAATTACTTACGATTGTCGGTACTTACCTAACTTATGCACTGCACCTGTGAATAAACACCTAACGATTTTAATGTATCATACTTCTTAAAATTCCATTTAGATTAAAAAGGTAGGTAGTAGCTAGATTGACCTACCCAAAATGATAAATGCAACATTTCCTGTAAAATGTATTTTTGTAGAGACGAATTTAGATGCTTCGTATTCCAAGGTAGCAAATACCTTTCAAACAATCAAAAACTGTACCAGAAAGACGCTGCTGAATCATGAAACAGATGTGGACTTTTGATTGAGTTGAGGTTGACCTGTAGGTTATTAATACAATATGAGTGGCTTTAAATAACAAGTTTTGTTGTCTGTTTATTTTGTCGCTTTCTCTTTCCAATGTATAAATCAGGCCACATAAACAAAACTTGAATTTGACAAGTACCTACCTATTCTAACTACGTTAACGTGGCTGTCTGTGTGTCTGTCTCTGGTATCATAGATTCTAAACGAATGAACCGATTCATTTCGTTTTTTTTTTGTGTCAAAGATAATTTTATCCCGATTATTCTTAGCCATGTTTCATGAAAATCTGTCGGGGGTTTTTTATAATTTTAATTTTGTTCTTGTTGATTATGTAGTATGCAGAGTTTAGTAGCCTCCTACACTTGGTCAGTTCTGATATATTCGTGAGTGACTCATAATATTTTTGTCACTCATTGTTGCATTTAATTACGACTAACAACAAAATAAAATTAACCATTGAACACAGAAAAAAGTAGTATATCTGGATCGACCAACAGGCTCTAAGGTTTTCCTACTCCTGCGCGAAATGAATATCCACAACACTTACAGAATATTCTAGAAGACTATATATTGTTCCAGATGTTGCTGCGGCTGCATCATTCCGTACTGCATGAAGTCCTGCAAGACAGCTAATCACTACTGCCCCTCGTGCAGAAGTTTTATAGGATCTTATACACCTTCGTGATTAAACCAGTGTTTCAAAGGGTCTACGGATAAATGTATGTTACAAAATGTTTCTTAAGTACCACACTCTAGAACGGGTTCGTTCCTTGTTCTGCTGTCGGTTGTGGCAAAAGCTAAATTCGACAGCACTAACATTTTATATCAATCAAGTCTTTTTAGCATAAGCGTATAAATAGAGGTTCTACCCTAGACAACTCGTTGTCTAGCGTGAACCTGCTAAGCCTGGTGTTAGGTGGTATATTCAGATGTATTCGTGGGTGTTACACTTGTACTATTTTTGCCGCTCATAGGTTTAGGTTTTTATTCTTAATGAAAATCCTACGAATACATGTAAATCGACCTTTGTCTCATATTTACGTGAAAAAAAGGTCCAAAAAAAATGTATTGCTGTTAAAATAGTTAAGATAATTTGGTTTTTTCAATAACCAAATGGACACCATTGCTCTAACATCAACAGGACAAGAAGATTCTTACTTTGGTCTCCGTTTAAATTCAGTTTTAGAATGTGACCCGAATCAACACAGCTTATACTTGTTTTCTTATCCAAAATGTAGAAGGTATCTTCTAAGAATCTTCTTCATAAAATGTTCTGTTAAAAAAAAATAGTTTTTTAACCTTTTGAACTGTAATTAATTGTTGATCCCTAATGTGAGCATACGAGCCTACATGTAAATTTTTCATCACACTAATATTATAATTGCGAAAGTCTGCCAAACAACTGAACGGATTGGGAAGAAATTTTACATACATGTAGTTTTAAACCTGAAATAAAAGACAAGCTAGTTTTTGCTGCGGGAAATTGCGGGCAGAAGCTAGTAATTATATCTAAAGTCATTAACAACGGGATATTTACCATGATTTGAGTTTTGAGCTTTCCAAACTGTGCCGAAATATTGGAAAGCTCAAAACTCAAATCATGGTAAATATCCCGTTGTTAATGACTTTAGTGTATATATAAGTACGCTTAGTTGAAAGATGCAAAACCTAAGCAACTATCGACTTAGTCGAAACGACTAGTCTCGAAAATTATAAATTTTTAAGCCTTTTTCATATGTGAATGTATCAAAAAATAAGTAAATTGCTTATATTATAACCATTTAATAAGGACTCGTTCATACAAATGTAAATCACTTTTACCTAATTTCTTTATTTCATGTTATTAATTTTTTGAAAAGTTTCGGTTTTTTTACTCAGGGTGCCACGGATAGGGTGTACTTAACCGAAAGGGGGTGATTCTTCTTCGATTCGGACCCCAAGTGGACAATTTGTGAATAAGGATTTTTATATTTTGAATATGTTTTTCTTCCTATTCGCGTTCTTTTACTCTTGCATTATTTTACATTATAAAATATTTCACAAATATTTTTTGCTTGTTTTTCAGTTTCTGTACACCCTTTCCGTGGCACCCTGTATATGGGATATGGTGCACCGTAAATAATATTGCCAATTGTTGTTACTTTTATATAAGGACTCAAACTAATTTAAATTGCGTCGATATATTTCATGATAATTTTATTTCGTACCCATGTATCTAATGTTAGGTAATTAAGTTAGTACAGACAGTGTGATGAATTTATAAAACATACATTTAAATAAATATAGGTAAGGTATACCTCTGTAAATAGATACCTACTTAGAATCTGTGATAGATTTATATGCAAAAAATATACCTTATGTATAGTCTTAAAATAAAGATTTGAAAAGTATTTCGTCTATTATAACTATGGTACATATCGTCACAGTAGATAAATAGTTTGGTTTTGGCAAACTTGAATCCAAATATGTATAATGCATTGTTTAACATAAGTACCCGAATCTATTTCACTTCAGGTTAAGAATACTCTTTCTTAATTAATAAAACTATTAAATATTTTAATATAACCTGCAACTTTGGTATTGATTAACTAGAACTTGTAAAGCATGATTTTCTTGCAAAAACTCCCAAAAATCTGTGACAATTAGGACAGTAGTGTTCCACGTTCTTCCATCTTTTTACAAAGTAAGGAATGATGCAGCAACAAATCCACCTGGAAGCAAGGAAAATACAAAACTTTGAATCATATTTAGTATGTATAAGTAGGTCTGCAAGCAAGTTTATATAACTCTTACATTTTTAATAGCGCCACAGCCCTTCTGGTTGTCTTGATCTAGGCCTCTAGGGCTTCTTAAGTGTGTACAAAAAGACAAACATAAGC
Organism: Eupithecia subfuscata; assembly: GCA_963564075.1. Lineage (NCBI taxonomy): Eukaryota > Metazoa > Arthropoda > Insecta > Lepidoptera > Geometridae > Eupithecia > Eupithecia subfuscata. The sequence goes on from OY751097.1 coordinate 10,536,227, forward strand.
CTACGCCCTAACGCTATACTTTGCTACATCAGTCAGCTACGCCAACGTAGCGCCAATGCAACGGAAAATGCTACGAACATTCTGTCCCATACAAAAGACTTAAACGCGCTCGATAAGTTTTTGCTACGAGTGCTACGAAAATGTCTTCCGTTGTTTACGTTTTAAGCTTGCGTAAGTTGTGCGATTGTGAATTGGATTGGATTGGTTTGCTAGCTAAAGCAAATTTGCTGTATGTAGTAGGTACGTTTCATTCAATTCACGAATAGAGTCACTTTGTGAAGTTTTATCACGGGTAGTGGATTAAATCAAATCAAAATCTTTATTTACAGACAACAAAGGTTACCTATAAATAAATAAATAATGCAGGACAAAATTAACACAGCATTATCTAGCCCCAAGCTAAGCAGAGCTTGTGTCATGGGTACTAGATGACTGATATACTTAATGCAATACACTACATAGATAGATATTTTTTATTATACATGGAAAACATCCAGAACACCCTGAACAAATATCTGCAGATCTTACAAACATTTGTCCCGAGGCGGAAATCGAACCCGCAACCTCCTGCGTCGCAGGCGGACCTTCGCCCGCTGCACCACTGACTGAGGTCGTCGCTAGTGAGCTATGTAAGTACCTACGTTTGAAGTTAGTGATCTATGCTTACCAGAACAGAACCCCGAGTACTATCGCCACTGCGTGGGTTAGCGTGGTGTTGGAGTAGATAGCCTGGGTCATGATGTCTTCGGAGCAGTAGGGACATCGCATCCCAACCGGCTCCGAGCCAACGTTAAGTAGATCCATCTCGATATGCACCGAGTTGTCTGTACTTTGGTTTATTTGGCGGTACGCGTTCGATTCCACTGGAAAATATTACCAAGGTCTATAATAATTTATGACCTTTTTGACTTGACAACGTCTTATAATTCGATAGAGCCGGCTGCACGCACGAAAAAACATGACGTCATTAGGCGTTACCTCTGAGGCGTTACTCTGAGGCGTTCCATGTAAGGCTTGAAGTGCAAGCGAGAGCGCTCGACATCCGTCTCTCTCCTACTTGAGTGAGCGATGCGTCTGCGTGGACAGCTGCTATACTATAGTACATTTACATGTTTTGATCGAGTATCAAATGCTACCATTCCATCAGTATTTTTTTAAGACGTTGTCACGTTCAACTATCGTCATTAAACCGACTTTACAGACAACCAATTTTTTCTTAGGGGAAGAAGGCTCGCTTGCGACGCAGGAGGTTGCTGGTTCGATCGTCTGGGTGCTAGGTATGATAAAAAACATAAGTACCTAGTACCTACTATGTTTCTTAGAACTAGACTCGGTACAAAATTAAAGAAGTAATAAAATCTTTATTTACAAAGAAAATTACAATTAACTAATAGAAATAAATTACAACTAGTACTTACAATTTAAATAATTGAGCTAACTGCAGACTGTTAGAAGGTTAGTTAAAGTGAGATTCCTCTTTAGTCGCGCATTGTAAGTTTTGTTGAAAATTCACAATTCCCTGAGTCTGATAATATAATTTAATGATGTCCTCCTAGCTGAATCATTGGCCACGGAGGCCAGTCTCAACGGAGACTAGCCAGGTGTGCAGTACATATTATAGTGCCTAAGTGTGTGCACAAACACAGGTGCACTTTCTATTCCCTCACTCTCTTAATCCGATGGAAAGGCACACCCATACGACCGGGGAGAGTTCAGGCGCAGGACCAACGGCTTAACGTGCCTTCGGAGGCCTACTTTCTGACTCCGGGCTGTTACTGTGAATTTTTCTTGCAAAAAGAATTCCAACAACATCTTTGGCCTAACCCAGGATTTAAAGCCGGGACCACATTATCAGCGGTTGAACACGCGATGGATTCGGAGATTTTGCTTGAGGGGTTTATTTTCTGGCTTGTACTTATACTTGTACACTTCTTCAACGTTGGAACTTTATTGGATCCCGTAACTGCCGTAACGAAAAAAGTGCAAACGCTTATCTGCAAGCGACATAAAAGTTGGCTGTGCACGACAACAAAAACGAAACCTCGATTTTTCTTTTCCGAGTGGAGCCTCTAGGTAAGTAAGCATAGAATCTCTTTGCAGGGACCGTTTCATTCCCAGTGTTTGTAAAACTCAGGACTCTACCAAAGATTAGGTAATGTTACTGCGTAAGGGCCTCACACCACAGTCTAGTTCCACACGTGTGAAGGCACGGTGGTCGTTATAGTGATCTATACAGCACTGACGCACGTGCTTTCACACGGCAAATCAAACGTAGATTTTCACGAAAAAAAAAACGTGTGAACAAGTGCTCTAGCTCTACCAAGAATGTAACATAACAAATAAACTCTACCAAGAATGTAACATCTATACTTATAATAAAACTGTAACAGGTCCAATTCTGTACATTGAAGATATTTTGAAAATTTTTTTTGGAGGTCTCTCTATTATCGATACTGAAGCCAAAACTGTAATTCATGTCTGTCTGTCTGTCTGTCTGTCTGTTTCTTAAACGCGCATCACGCCGAAACTACTGAAGGTATTGACATGAAACTCGGCATGATTTTAGGTCATACTACGAGGAAGGACATAGGATACTTTTTATCCCGGAATTCAGTCAGGTTCCCATGGGAGAGGGGATGAAAGTAAAATTCTTTAACAGCTCATCACGACGGAACTGCTGAATGAGTTGGACTGAAACTTGGTATAATTTGAGTTCATACTACAAGGAAGGACATGGGATACATTTTATCCCGGAATTCGGTAAGGTTCCCCTGGGAGAGAGGATGAAAGTAAAATTCTTTAACCGCTCATCACGACGGAACTACTGAATAAATTCGAATGGAAGTCGGCACGATAGAAGTTCATACTACGAGGAGAGATATATTTTATCCTGGAATTCAGTAAGGTTCCCCTGGGAGAAGGGATTAAAGTCAAACTCCTTCACCTCGCATCACGCCGAAACTGCTGAATGAGTTGGACTGAAATGGTACGATTTGAGTTCATTCATACTACAAGGAAGGACATGGGATACATTTTATCCTGGAATTGAGTGAGGTTCCCCCGGGAGAGAGGATAAAAGTAAAATCCTTTAATCACGCATCACGACGGAACTACTGAATGAATTCGAATGGAACTCGGCATAATTTGAGTTCCTACTACGGGGAAAGATAGGTACATTTTATGCCGGAATTTAGTAAGGTTCTCCGTGGAGAGAGGATAAAAGTCATATTCCTGGGCCGCGCATCATGCCAAAAGTACAGTATGAATTCAAATGAACAATATTTTTTATCCCGCAATCAGTACGGTTCCCTTAGGTTAGGAGAGTGGATGAAAGTAAAAATATGCTACTAAATGAATTCAAATGAAACTATGCATGATTTGATCTTATACTACGAGGAAAAACATAGGATACATTTTATCTGGGACAGTAGGCACGGTTCTCTCGGGAGAGGGGATAAAAGTCAAAATGTGTAAGTACTTAGTTGTAATTCATTAACGCGTCGTCCGATTTCATGCATTCTTTTGGAACGAAGTTTCTTATCGCGCGTTGTGAAAGGGGGCTGACGGAAGACGGAAAAAATTGTAACGAAAATTGGAGCGACACTTTTTGCCACAGAACAAATATATTGCCACAGAACAAATATATCCTAACATTTAATGGAAAGTAGACACAATATTAAGTCAGTGTCAAAGTGTAGAACTGTCACTGTAGCGTTTATCAGCAGCTGTCATCGCGAATGACATTAGGTTTGCACAAAAATTAGAATCGCTCTCCGAACAATCGTGTGTTCCGCTCTCTCGCGCAACGTGTCATTGGAGTGAGCGGGATATATATTCGACGACCGCAGCCGAGTTGAGCCGACACATTTTGACGAAGACAACCGAGGAGAACCAAAGCGACGACCGCAGCCGAGTTGAGCCGAGGTGGGCTTCGATTCGAACAATCGTGTGTTAGGATAGTAGGATAGGATAGTAGGATAGGATAGTAGGATAGGATAGTAGGATAGGATAGTAGGATAGGATAGGATAGTAGGATAGGATAGTAGGATAGGATAGTAGGATAGGATAGTAGGATAGGATAGTAGGATAGGATAGTAGGATAGGATAGTAGGATAGGATAGTAGGATAGGATAGTAGGATAGGATAGTAGGATAGGATAGTAGGATAGGATAGTAGGATAGGATAGTAGGATAGGATAGTAGGATACGATAGTAGGATAGGATAGTAGGATAGGATAGTAGGATAGGATAGTAGGATAGGATAGTAGGATAGGATAGTAGGATAGGATAGTAGGATAGGATAGTAGGATAGGATAGTAGGATAGGATAGTAAGATAGGATAGTAGGATAGGATAGTAGGATAGGATAGTAGGATAGGATAGTAGGATAGGATAGTAGGATAGGATACGACCGCAGCCGAGTTGAGCCGAGGTGCGCTTCGATTCGAACAATCGTGTGTTCCGCTCGCTCGCGCAACGTTTCATTGGAGTGAGCGGGATATATCAGTTTTCTGCGGCCTCACTGAAGATGACGCGAGGACGCGCGATTAATCGAAAGGAACTTCGTTCCATCCGGGTGTGCCTTGACACCTCACAAGTTTTTTTTGTTAGAAACAGTGTTGCAATATCGAATTTGACTAAATCAGTAGAAAAACGAGTAGAAAATAGGTAGATTGATGAAATAATCTGTAGATTGAAGAAAAAATCAGTAGATAAAGCGTAGGTAAGTTTCTATCTATTTATTTTTTGAAGACGCCACCCATTAGTTAGGTAGAACCTAACTAATGGGTGCGTCAATGCCTATTTTAGGCAAAGTAAAATGTACAAATGGTCCATGCAATCTTCATGAACATGATATTTGGTGGTTTAGCTGGTCCAGTTAACTGTACCACCGAAGTTTGGTTGGAGTAAGTGCTCTAATTAAACTAACTGGACCACAGAACATTTTTTTTACTTTGATACTCAATCAACTGTACCTACCTACAATCGAAAAAAATTAAGTCAAATGGATCAAGAGCCCAATTCTACAATACAATTGCTTCACTATGACAATGGAATCGTCGCAGAATTATGACGTAGAATTTCTAGATTAATAAAACTCCAGATAGTACGTGCGAGATAAATTAATGGTTTCAAACCTGTGGCGCGTCTCTCCATCTGCATTCATCATAATTTATTTCATCTAAGGTAGAATACCAAAACGTGTCATTCTGTGACGATACCCCTATCATAGTGAAGTGATTAGTTTAGCAGAATAGGGCCCCAGCTGATAGGAACCATGAGTAAGAAGTGAAACGAATATGACACTTCTTAACACTGACGCTGGCCAAATCGTAGCTAAATGTCGTGTGGATAAAGAATGCGATTGAAGATGACAACATGCTATCCCCCGCAGACCCTACCCGATTTATACACAATTTAACAATGATCCAAATATAGATGCTTTTATTAAAAGTGTAATAGGTCCAATTCTGCGCATCGAAGTTTTTTTGCACGGCGGCGTTTTATATTTTGAGAGAAACTGTGGTTAAATGTGAATATATTTAAATATTTATATTTATTAAATAAATTGCACCAACGCAGTGTACACTAAAACATGGATTATAGGCCATTTCATACAAAAACACATCTAAGTGCCACCTCAATTATAGGTACAAATCGAAATTCTTTTAAAACAGTACTGAAAAACTATTAATTAAAAGAAAAAAAAAAATCAAATTAAGACGATTACCATCAAAATCAAAATAATTATATAAATCTTCTCAAAAATTAAAATAATAATAATAAAGTTACAATGGATTAAAAACGTCAAACAATTCAAAATAAAATTAAAATTCCAAATAAATTAACCAAATAACTTAAATTAAATTACAAATTAAGGTGAATAAGCGTTATACATACATGCATCTTAAATATTTCTTAAAGCGGAATAGGCTGTTTGAGAACAAATCAATTCCGCAAATTTGCTCAGAGTCAGAGCTGCGCAGGCTTCTCTGAACGTCAGAGGCTGAGACACTTGAGTTATGTATAGCATTGTAAGTTCTCGTGATTCTATTTAAAGGAGAGAATGAACCCAAATTAGACCGAGATTGTCTGGTTACGAAGGGTTTAAATTTATTGGTTCTAGGGAGTCCTCTTGGTATAGAAAAATTTAACTTTGACAGAATAAAGGGGGTATCAGGTGAACTTAAGGGTGAACTTAATTAGTCGGCAGGAATGGCAATCGCGAACGAAGTCGCGGGTACAGCTAGTAACAAATAAACTCATAACAAATCTTTACTCACTTGTTTTTGTTTCAACTTGGATCGAAGGTGACGAGTTTATCACTGACGCTAACCACTAGACATAAATACCTACCTAGATAGTAGATACACCGTTATATTAATAGTAAGTAGGTTGATAAAAATACTTATATCTTCGTTGATTAAAACAAACACAGATTTTTATAACTCAGTAAGAAACTGTAACCACTAATTTACCTAAAAACATTGCTGATATGGCGGCTAGGTAAATATTTTATTGATTTAACAGGGCTTGTGTTATTGACTGAAACACAACTGCTACTAAGAAGCGTGATAAGTAGTGATAACACAGCTGGTTTAGCCAATGGTTAAGTACCTATAGCACTGGTTATGGTTATCGAGTAGATAAGACACTAGGGCTCTCATAGGTGTGCTAGATTTAGGTAGCGACTGCCCATTAAGCAATTCATAGCTACCTTACCCAAGTAGGTATCGCACGAGTACCTACCTTAACCACCTTACTAGTTATACAGGGTTAATTTTTGGACGAGGCAGTAAGGGCAGATACTTTAACCGGTGTAGCTCTAGAGGAAAATGGTCTTAGAAGACTATCCATAAGTTTTAGAGACATTTTTATCACCATACACAGATAAAAAATGTACAGTTAGCAAGAAAATGAGCAATTAACACAAAAACTGTTTTTTGATGCCAATCGGTCCTGTTTCACATATAAAAATTTCAACTGAGGTTGATATACTTACCAAAAATTCAGATATCGCAAAAAAAACTTCCCATAGCACATTTCGTAGGTAATCATTGAAGCTTCGAAAACCTTGTGCCTAAGGCTTGGCGCAAACGGACCACTGGCCACAGCGACCGGTGGCTGTTGCTCGCTACCGCCACATTTGCAGCAGCCGCGGAAGCGCGTGACAGCCACCGGTGTTCGGATGGACATTTGCGCGGAGGACATTAGCGCGAATAGACATTAAAAGACTTGCGCGAAAAAATCTCAAAACTCTTGAAAGATACGTCACAGAGAGTTGCGGATTTCACCACTGAGTAGGGCATTTGGCTCTCATTCTTCTGATATATCTCACTTTCTCCTATCCCTCCCACTTCCTTCCCGATAGGGAGAAATATACTATAACGTAGATCTTCGTAGCCCGTGCTACAATGCTACAAGGAAAAATCATAAAACTCATAATATGTCTATAAAGAGACGTCGCAGAGAGTTGCAGATTTCACCACGGGGTAGGGAATTTTATTCTCTTTCTTGTGATACATCTAACTTTCCTCTACTTCTCCCACTTCCTTCCCCGTAACGAGAAACATACTTTTACGTAGACCTTCGTAGCACCTTCTACGATGCTATGAGGGATCGGCGTAGCATACAAAAGACTTCACCTGATACTACACAAAAATGTTATTCGTTTCGTTTTTGACTCAGTCGAAAACTGGTTTTATGTACCTACCTAGGTACTTAGTCGCTTTCGACTACCTCAAGGGTGTAGATTACGAATTCGCTTATTCTTTAAAGCTACAGAACTACTGGGACAATTTTTGTCCCATTAGTAGTCTGTAGCTGATTTTGTGCACAGAATAGAACATGCTCTGCTAACTTCGCGTAGCAGAGCATGTTTTTAGGAATCGAAGAAAATTTGTTATCTATCATACAAATACAAACTTTTTTTATTTCGTTCACAAAGTACCTACGTAATTATCGTATACAATATTTAGAAGTCTCCTTATAAGTATGGAATACTTGTACTAAGAGGCTCCGCTCTTCTATAGTTACATTAGCCAGAATTTACAGAAACTTTTTACAATAAAACATTTTTGTCTATACAGAGAATTAAAAAATACTCAAAAATAAAAGTTGAGGGTAGATAAAAGCAGTTGAAAGAAATGCTTGAGTGATGAAGTGTGATGCGTGTGTGTGAAGATGTGCTTGATGCGTGAGAAACTAGTTATAATCACACTACTATTATAAATGCAAAAGTTTGAATGGATAGATGGATGGATGTTTGTTTCCTCTTCACGCTAAAACTACTGAAACAATCGGGCTGAAATTTTGCAGACTAGTAATTTTAATCTTTAAATCAAACATAGGCTATTTTTTATCCCATAAATCAGTTCCCATAGGATAGAAATCACCTTTAAACGTTTCCATAGAAACAGCGCGGGCGATGCCGTGGACATAAACTAGTAAAAAATAATCATAAAATTAATCAACAATCCTTATGTACTGGGCAATCGCAATACTGGCTATTAATTAATTTATAAGCCTTTGTTCATAAACAGTTCCTGACTGTTTTAAAAATTAGTTAGGTATTTTTTGTACACTAAACTTAATTTAAAGATGTCATCAATCATGTTTTTGTCCAGTTCAGTCTATTTAAAATTTTAAACCACTGCTTAAATAGACTACATCGAGTGATAGACGAAAAAAGGTTTTAATAACTGAAGTTCTGAAAATTTATATTAAAACGGTCTTGGAAAAATTTATATATTTTTTTTATAAAAAAAATTCGTCGAAATTGTAAGTTTCAAACATACTTCAGTTAAAATAATAATAATAATAACCATTTATTGTTCTCTTCACACAATGAGCTCACCTAAACAATGAAATTGTTGATGCTGATATTCTGAACAAGTACGATTGATAAGAATCACCTGAAAGTATGGAGAAATGAGCATCGCAATTGTAAAAGAAATGAACGACGTCTATGCATAATTAAATATTATAGGTACATACCTGTAGCCAGAAACCGAAGAGTGACCAGAAGTTTCTCAGCTGGTGAAATTGCCTGTCGAAAATGTGTATCTTTTTTTTTCAATTATTGGTGCAACTTGTTCCAAAAGAAATTCAAAACTTGTAGCATTCATTCTTATAAAATTGAAAAATCCGTCTCGGTCTTCCATTCTCAACTCCTTCAACAGATTTTCAAACGCGCCTTGTGCCATTCTTTTTTCTAACCAAGGTTTTACCCAGCATTTTCTTTCAGTATTATTTTTCTGTCGCCAAGAGCAAGTTTTATCAGAATTCTAATATTCATATAATTTTGTTATATTTCAGCAACGCAAATCCTGAAACTTTCATGACGATCTTTTAAAAAGACAAGTTCTGAGGTTTGTGCGTCGAGTTTAAACACCATTAGAGCAAGTTTTATCAGAGTTCATGCACCGGTATAAGTTTTGTTTACGATACAAATTTTGTTAACGATTTAATCTATGGTGTACCTACATTGCGAATGTAACGCCGCCAGTCCGCGTGTAGCCATTGTAGCACTTGCTACGATGATACGAAATAACATTTTGTGTAGTGCGTGCGAGTTGTAGTCTATTGTATGCTACACCGACCCTTCGTAGCGTCGTAGAATGTGCTACGAAGGTCTAAGGAAGAGGGAGACGTAGAGGAAAGTTACACATATTAAAAGAAAGAGAGTAAAATTCCCTACTTAGTGGTGAAATCTGAAGCTCTCTGCGATGTATATTTCGAGAGATATTATTAGTTTTGAAATTTTTCCCTTCTAGCATCGTAGCACGTGCTACGAAGGTCTACTTCAAAGTAGGTTTCTCGTTATTCGGAAGAAAGTGGGAGGAATAGGGGAAGGTGAGATATCACAAGAAAAAGAGCAAGGAGAGAACCTATACAGTGGTGAAATCTGCAACTCTCTGCGACGTCTATTTCGAGAGATATTAGGAGTTTTGTTATTTTTTCGTGCCAGTGTCTTCTCGCGCAAATGTCTTCTAACGCAAATGTCTTTCGCACAAGTGTCCTTCGCGCAAGTGTACCTACCACATTTTATTTTTCACCAAATATTATCAGCCAACCTATCTATTACCAAGGGTTTTCTTGGGTAAAAGAGATAAAATTATATTAGTCCAACGTACCTAATTGCCTTACTGTTGATTCTACTTATACCTATACCTGCTTAAGGAAAGCAAACGAAGTTCTATTTTCACCAAATAATGAAAATATATTTTCTACATTTGTTTTTTTTTCCTTACACCACTCCAAAACCAACGCCATTCATGTCGTTGATGACGCTTCTTTTTCTCTTCGTTCACCAAGCAGGCTCGCCCGCCCGCCAGGCGCCAAGAAGTTACGCGTCCGTAGTAACACTAATTATGTATTAGTAAGTCTCATAAGACCTTTTTCCTGTCCGTACACCGGTTAAGGACCCCTTCCTACCTTTATCTAACCCTATCACAGATTACAGAATAATCTACCTAGGTAAACCTAGTACCTACCTACCTACGAGACCTAATTCCTTTCTGCCCTTCGTTTTAACATGTTTTTTTACCAAGACAAACCTTTTAAGTATCTTTTTCCTGTAAGCATAAGTACCTAGGTACTACCAACTTAGGTACTAACTTTGCTACTTTGCTTTTGCGGCTAAGCACATGTCTAGGTAGTTATGAACTCCTTTCATTTGACTGATCCTTGTTTCCTTGACTTGATTCTATTACAATACCTCTTCGATCAGTTATTCCGCGGCCTCCTCCGTAGATACCTAGAACCATACAAAAATGGCACTCAAAATTGTCTACGATTTATTTGGACGCAGATAGTTTGCGCAGAGCCTGACAAGTTTCGTGCATACGGAACAAGAGATTAGAGGAGTCGAATTTATTTTATTTTATTTTGTACCTACCTGAACATAATATGCACTGTTTATTTTTTATAAGGATTATTAAATCAACAGAATTCAGATGAATATAACGAATCATTTATTGATTAAACTAATTACTTATTACAATTATTGATAAAACTATTGGTCTCAACATTACCATATACAAGTAGTAGGTATATACAAAAGGGTCATTTTGGACATACAATAATTTAAATAAGTTAACAATAATTAGTGAAATAACTACCTAAACCTAAAATACAAAGTTCTGGCAAGCAACTTAAATTAAAAAGAACTAGTTACTTTCTAGTTTACTACATCTTATTAACTACTTTTAGACTAACGCGATCCGAACACATTATGATTAGGTAGGTACCTACTATTTAATTTTAAACATATTTTTATGAAAATAAATAGGTAAACACACAGGTAGGTACCACAAATAAATAAAAAAAAATAACAGCAATAGCGGCTCTATTGGGGCTAGATAATACTGTGTGAATTATCCAGCATTATTTATTTATTATTATTCATCAACCTAAAACCCAATAAATATTGTAACATAGGCAAACCAAAAACAATTTTTATTGCTGATTTCTTATGGAATATGGATATGGCTTATATCACACTCACAAACGTAAAAAATACATTAAAACTTACTGAAAATAAGAAATTCCATCTTTTTTCTTCTGAATCACACGTCCAATGTGATTTTTGCAATTTTTATACGAACACTTGGTCATGTTTTGTGTCCGTCAAGGTAGCGTACCCATAATCGATTTCAGGTTTGTTGTTATGCCAATTAATAGAGTATAAATAACGTATATTATCGTCAGTGCATTTCACTCGACGCGACGACACGTACAAAACGGAACGCATAGATTTTATATAAAAAGACGGAACGCATCCTAATTGATTGTTACATTGAAATCAAATGACAATGACAAATGTCAATGATTGACATTTGCTAACTGACATTTTGGCTGCATTCCGAGTTACGCTAATATCGATAATGGCGCTCTCTTACGCGTTCCAAATTACTGTGAGCGCGACAACGATGTTCCGTGTGACGTCATAGATGACGTCATTACATGCGCCATTTTGCGATAACACCGACCATCCTACAAACTGAAATCACTGTGAGCGCTGTCAAAACTGACGTTTATTCTGTCAAAACTCACATTGTATTACATGTTGTTTTGTTTGTTTTCATCTATTTTCATCAAATTTACTGTTGTTTGCCAGTTTTGCAGAGTTTTTGTTTGTTTAGCGGAGTCATCGGAGTCATTTTCACGTTGTTCTGCGAATAGGTACTGTTTGTTTGTTGTACAGTACAATGACATTTGACAAGTGACTCGTGCGTGGCCGTGAGCGCGTTCACAAAGTGTTCCGAATTGATGATGGCACTCAACTGTCAATATCGTGCTAACTAATTTGGAACGACAAATATCGTTGTAATCGATAACGGCGCTGTTTTTGTAATTCGGAAAGCACCCTTTGTTTGTTGTTTGCTTCTCGTGCGTGCTGGCTGTGTTGGTTTGACGATTCTATAATTTTCGATATTATTCTAGTGTTATTTGCTGTTCAACGAATATTTCGAACCCTCAAGTTAACGCTTAACCACCTTACATAGTTTGTTACATTATTCTTTGGCTACAATCATAAATTTAGCTACAAATGGATGTGGATTTACTACGGCCGGGCACTGTCCCGATATCTCCCGACACAATTTTCTGGTTTGAGTTTCTCCTTGACCCAGAACTTCTCAAAAAGCACCTGGCTAAAGAGACCCCGGGTAAGTTTTTATTTACGAAGTCATACACTAACTCCTACCTGTATAATTTCTACTGCCAGTTCGCTGTAATAAGGTCGGCATGTAATAATTTATTTTCTTTTGTCTTCCATTCCCCTTAAACTCCCCCCAAACTTAATTATCTGATCCGTGATTTGTTTCCTCCAGAGCCTACAGCATGTGAGCTGATCGAAGAGTTCTTGTCTGTGGACATAAAGAATGGCAACTATAAACCAACAAGTGAGAGAGTTGTGGATATAGATGCTCCCCCCACACCTCCTTTGTCAGGACCTCCTGTTTCTCAGCATTATACGAAGAAACAACTGGCATTGAAAATACTTGCACTCAAAGTGGCTGCCTACTTGCACTGGAACTTAGGTAAATGAGCTTTGTTAATCCTTTGAAAGCTGGTTTAGTTATTGGACCATCGGAGATTCCCACTGTTGGGTTTAACATGGTACTTAAATTATCCTTGTTCTGAAATTTTTCAGATTTATTAGAAGAAAAGCTCACTCCTCAAATACAACAGCAGCTGATGCAAGATCTTGTGTACATGGCTACAGATACAGCTGTTGCAATACCGCCACAGGTAATAATCTTATAAAAATGTAAATGTGAAAACTAGCCTAGTTCATTCAGATAGTGGCTTCACCACTGAGCTGAGCTGAAATCATGTATAGGTATAGGTGCCATGTTTCATAGCAGTGCATAATCTTAATTTGTTACATTCTTTCATTAATTAATTTGTGTCTTTTCAAGTTTCGATCTATAATCCATTGAGTTTTTCACAAAAATCATTATATTTATGCCACAAAATTTAGTTTTCGGATTTTTTCCTCCGATACAGTTTGATCATCTACCTTTACATCAAATTTCAACTTCCTAGGTTATCTAGAAGTGGATTAGGTTTTTGATGAGTCAGTTGTTAAAAATAGCACTTATCGGACCTAAATAACTCAAGAACCTTAAATAATATATTTTAAAAAAATTGTAATTCCTACTTCCTGCTCTATTCATGATGGATCTTGATAAACATGCAAAATTGCAAACCTGTAGGTTTAATAATATCTGACATATAGATGGGACCAAAAGAGTGTGCCCAATGGTTTGTTTAAAGATACTCACTGATATTGTGTTGCACATTTCTTACCAAAATTGGCTGATGAATGTTTCTTTCCATAAAACCACTAACCACTACATGTGTTGTGTTGTGTTATTTTGCGTATTGTTTACTGAATTATTGAATTGTTTTGCTTATTGACATTTATATTGAATTATTTTGCTTATTGTTTTACATTTTATAATCATTTAGATGACTACTCTGTTGTATTAGGTCTGACCTGTAATAATAGAAGTAATGTTTTAAATAAATGTAGCTCCATAGTGGCTCCCGTAGCTGACACAGTTTTATAGAATAGAAAGAATAGAATATGTGTATAATATAATGTCATTTTCCAGGATATTGTTGCCGAAGAACTGCTGAAACAGCCGCAGGTGCAGTTTGCTCTGGTTATGTACCATAGATGGGTCATCAGATATGCTGTCAAAACCGCTCTGTATGCTAAATCACCGAAAATGTCATTCATGCATATGTAAGTGCTTGATTTACCCATTAAGGCTAGAATAAATAAATAATGCTGGACAACACATACCATCACCTAACCCCAAACTGAACTTAATTTAAATAGATGAAATTTAGGAACATTTATTAATATTTTACCGGAACCAAATTCATTAGCGGCCATTTCATTGTTCACGATTTTTTTGCATAAGACTCCTTTTGAATATACCTACAACTTATTTGTTATTAATAAGTTTAGGTTATGATAGGACTGACATACTTTGCAAAGTAGAAGTCCTTAACAATAAATATGATTTTAAAAAAACTAGCCCTAAACTAAGGAGAGCTTATGGTAGAGGCTGTTTGTGTATGGCTTCACACTAATATTAAAAATGCGAAAGTTTGAATGGATGGATGGATGGATGTTTGTTACCTCTTGACGTCAAAACTAAAGAACGGATCGGAATTTTGCATACAGGTAATTCTAACCCTGGAATCAAACATATAACATAGGGATAAAAGTCACCTTCAAACGTTTCCATAGAAACAACGCGTGGGAAGCCGCGGGCATAAACTAGTAATAAATATTTTATTTCATTGATACTTAAATTCTTTAATTTTACTAGTTTTACATTTACATTGCAGGCCTGGTATGCCAGGGGAAACCACTTACACACCAATCAATCAAAACTTTGAGAAAATATTGCGAGTGAGTGAAACTAATAGAATGCATAGCGTAAAGTTCCTGGAAGATATTCTTCACTTCTATGAGTCAAGCAAAGATCGAAAAGACGCAAGAAAAATAAAAATACCTGTAATGGACTCTTTTGTCCATCTATCAGAAGACTCGGATGACATGCACCATAATTGGAACATTGGTGACACAACAATCAACCAATATGAATTTGCAATGCAGATTCATTTTGACCTTTGCTACAATTACTTTTTTTATGGACAACATGAACAAGCCAAGAAAAATATTCTTGGCTGCAGGGAAAATTCCAACTTACTAGAAAGAGAAATATCTTTTTATGGCTATGGGTCTAAGAAACAAATGCCTTGGGGTGAATTTTACTATGCCAGCATGACAAATGATGAAATTCTAGGGTACATCAGAGCATTGAACCTGGGTAGCGAACTATTGAATGAGGAGCCGTCATTATTACAAAAGCTACAGGAATCAATAGCAAACCATTATGCAGGTGTTGTAGCTGTTTTACAGGCTGATAACCTGAAACGCGAAATACCTATGATCCATAGGCAAGTAGCAGAGTTAGACATACAAGGATCTGCCTCTAGTGGTGCTTTTACTGTCGCAAGAGATCTGCTCAATAGAGTGTCAGCCCTAAATGCCGTAAGGTATGCTCTAGATGGGGGTATACCTTCAACTCAACCAGACTTTCTCAGCAAATTTAAGAGTGTAGGAATAAAATTCTTTGATCTTCTTTTTTGGGCGCTAGCTCCTGTTCTGACATCAAATTTGTCAGAAACCGACTGGGGCAACCTAAGAATGTTCTTTCTCCATCTAGCAACATCACAATCTCGACTTCCTATTGAGAGAATTGATGAGTATCTAAGGAAACATGTGGGAGAATCAGCTCTCAGTATACGGAAAAAGTTGATTACTGATGAACAACAAAATACTTTGATGAATGATCCAATCAACATTGATGATGAAAAAATGGACATACCTCGCGAACTTCTTACCGATGATTGGGAAATGACAGAGTTTGAGTACAAAACTGTACCTGATCTAGAAATAGGAAGGCTAAAAAAGAAACTTATCGAGGCGTCAACCGCCGATGATATAAGAATGTGTTTGGTGAAACTAGCTAGCACTGCGCCAGCTTCACCGCTGTGGAAGCTCAGCCCGTCTTGGAAGCCAGTGGGTGGTTTAGCAAATGCTTTCATGTCTCTTCCTAGAGGATTCTTGCAAGACTTTGGGTTCATAGTCTCTGGAGCGGCAAGAGCAAGGGCAGAAGCGGGATGTGCGCGCGCTGCTTTATCCCTCCTTTCAGTATTAGAAGGCGAAGCTCGAAATCAACTGGCAGGAGGGAATGATCCTAACCTATTCAGCTTATGCCGGCTTCTCTCCTGGGAAGTTTTATTGTTGCAAGTAAATGTGATGCTCAGTGAATGGCCCCATCATAGATTAAATTTGAAGGCTTTAGCAACTAAATGCAGAGCCTGTATTTCGGCGGTCACAGCGGGAGATGGAATCATTCCTCGACCACAGGTAAATTCTACCTTACCTACCTATCTAACTTTTTTTGTTTTAATGACCGACTACTTTAAAACCTGATCGCAATTAGGGCAAAATCTTCACCAACTTTAAACATACCTTACGTACTTGCAGGTGGTTGAAGCTTGTTGGTGCTGCCTTATAAACGCCTGTGAGTGGGAAGGAACTGTGACTGTTGTAAATGGTCCTGGTGAACTGGCATCTGCATTGTGTATCGCTTGCTACGATCTACAGAGGGGAAAGGGCGCGAGAAAATTTCCTAGGCCGTTGTGGGATTATGGTATGTATTATCATCTCATTTTGGCTGAGATTTGACTGGTATGTACGATCCTGTTGCTGACTGATGATCAGGTTCAAGATAAGGCTAAATAAATATATAAGAATTTATAAGATTTTTTTTTTTCAGCCCTTTCAGTTTACACCACGACGCCAGTGCAAGGCACAAAACGCAATGCGGGTGGCATGCCCCATGTCCGTGATCGAGAAGCCCAGCACAGCTCTGAAGAAAGAAACTCGTTCAACGCTTTCCTAGCAACACTACGCGAACCAATTGCAATCGGAGTAATGCTATCACTGTTGGCTAGAATACACAACGTATTAACAGATGATACGGCGCTGGAACTAGTTGTCGAATACACGGGACTTTGGCCTGTAACAATATCGAATACGAATAACTATGGCGTAAAGCATGTGCTTGAATCTTTAACGGATCTTTTGGAGAGAAGTTTGAAGCTGTTCCCGTATAATACTTCTTGGTGAGTCTATTAACAATAACAATATATCTGTCGCTCTCCCATATTTAGACCTTTCTCAAGCATTTGATAACATATTCTTGTAAAGGAGTTAAAAATAAAAGGGGTATAGAGCATAGATTTATTCTGAAGTGAAGTACATATTTATAAACTTATCATATAATTAGTAGTAGTATTAAACGAAGTCGATATGTGTGTGTTGAAGTCGCACACAAGGAATATTTTATATACGGAATCTCGCAAGGATCTACCTTAGGTACCGAACTTTATAAAGTTTCACAGTGCACCTTTAACAACGAATGCTATGTAATTGTTTCCAGGCTACGGCTATACGGTGATATAGAGATGGTAGAAAGCCGTTGGGGCGGCGCTCTCCGTCGATACCTGTGTGCTTTGGCCGCCGGTTCGTGGCACTTCAGCAAACGAGCGCCAGACGAAGCAAGCATCGCTAGGCGCGCGGCGCGGTGTTGCCTCGCTCTCAACTCACCAACGCAAGCGGCTGCTTTGTGTCAGCTGCCTGAGGATGCGGATTATTCTACAGCCTTCAAATGCCTCGCTGAGAAGGTATGTGATTAGTGGTCAAGTGGATCTTATGTGTCATATAGCTGGGCCTTAAATTTACCCGCTGCTTGTCAGCTGTCTATATTTTTTTAATGGCTCTATACTGCATGCAGTGCTTAAAGAAGCCGAACCATATTAAGCCCTCTAATATTTAAATGAGGAAATTTGAATGTTCGTTACCTCTTCACGCCTTTTTTGCATAAATGTAGTAGCTATGAGTTTAAGTCTTTGAATGTAGGCTACTTTTTATGCCGGAAAGCGTGCATAGCCGCGAAGAAGCTTGTCCACCATAATTTCATGACCCATATAAATTCAGGCATAGATAATAAAATAGTGACGGTTACTTCACAGACAAGCAACGCAGCAGACGCAATGGACGGCTACTACGGCTGTCTATGGGACGGTACACTCTTAGAAGTGGGAGTAGCGATGCACGCGAGGCGAGGCGAGGGCGGGCGCAGGGCTCGCGCGGTCAAAGCCGCTGGAGCCCTAGAGCTAAACGCCAACAACAGTGAAGATATACAGAGAGAAGCAGCCGCGACTAGAAGATCACGACTGCTGAGAGCGCTTACGAATCAATACGTCGCTTGAGAGAAACAGGTAGAGCTCTGTTTTGTTTAATTCCTGTATACTGCACTCTCAAGGCTTCCGCGGTCAAAACCGCTGGAGCCCTAGAGTTGAATGGTAATGTTAGTTAGGGTTTTAACTGAGAAGCGGTCGCACATAAACGAATCTTGTACTGGAACCGCTGGAAATTTCCATCACTATGAATTTGAGGTTTAAGATCCAGTAAGTTGCTTGATCTATGCAGATTTTCTTTCGTTTCTAAAACAAATTATAGTAGGTTCGCATTTGAGTAGAGATAAACCATTCTAAAAATGCACACCGAGTGTAGGTACCTATGACGTTTTGTGGAGGGGGCGTGCATTCATTACGGATGTAAGCGGGTTAGCTACGAACCCTATTTGTGTTGGAAGAACACCAACGTTTCATCCCTTACATCCGTAATGGATTTGTCAAACTACGATAGTTTTATAGTAAAAGGGGCGTGCATTAATGGTTTATCTCTACCTATAAATGATGGATATAAATCGAGGTTACTTTGTTTTGAATTAAGACTTTTGTTTGTGTACTAAGTATTCATATTCAGTGGCCAGTAAATGAGTTAATGGGCTCACGCTGCCAACACGCCATAGCAGGTCCTATCAATTTTGATATACATAAATTTAATATACACGAACCATGTACCTACAATAGTCAACGCACGGCAGCGCTTAAGCTAATACCAATTTGTATTATAATTTAACTATTTTGTAGTGTCTAGGAAAGTTAATTTGTAAAATTATGTTGTGCAAAGTGTGTTTTATAAATTAGGATAGAAATCTTGTAAAAATAAAAAATTCTAAATATACAATCTATTTCACTATCCTAACTCTTGTCTAGTCTTTGTCTTGATTTAATTCGAAAGCATGCCTAAAAAAACGCAGTTAAAATACATCGCTTTAAATAATGGATATTTTTTAAATAAAGTAGATATATTTCTTAAACCAATTTTAAAATTTAATGGGCATAACAATACGGCAGAGAGATACATAAAATTTTAATGTGAGATAAAAGTTAAATTATAACCATTGAATCAAGTCGATCGATAAACTTATCATAGAGACAATTACTTTGTAAAAATGTTTAACAGATTCTGTTCTTCAGGTAAAGTAATGTTGCAAAAACATACTCTAATATCTATTTTACATTATGTTTGGTACACCCCCTGCCTTTCTTAAATTCACATAATTCTTTCCATCCAAAGGTTGCCTGGAAGAGATCGCTTCTATGCGATAAGGCCGTCCATTGTACTTGTCTTGTGTAATGTCTCCTTGTAATGTTATTTTTATGGTGTACAGTAAAGCAATTTTTGTATTGTGTTGTAATAATGCGTAGGCACAGATATTTTAATACTCATACTAGGTACCTAATCGGTTCCTCCTAGATATTTTTTGGAAAAAAAAGAGTTACAAAACCAAAGAAATATTGGTCGAAAGTATCCATCTACAATAATAATATCATATATATTACATAAAAAATATATAACACTAATAACATAACACTATAACATAACATATAATGATATAACACATAACACTATTATTATAAATGCGAAAGTTTGGATGGATAGATGTATGGATGGATGTTTGATACCTCTTCACGTCAAAAATACTGAACGTATCGGGCTGAAATTTTGCATACAGGTAATTCTAATCCGGGAATCAAACATAGGCTACTTTTTATCCCATAAATCAGTTCCCATGGGATAGAAATCACCTTTAAACGTTTATAGAAACAACGCGTGCGAAGCCGCGGGCATAAACTAGTATTTATCTATACTAATATTATAAAGAGGAAAGATTTGACTGTTTGTTTGTATTTTATAGGCTCCGAAACCGCTCCGACCGATTTGAAAAATTCTTTCATCGTTAGGAAGCTTACTTTTCAGTGAGTGACATAGGCTATATTTTATCCCGGAATTCCTACGGGAACGGGAACTACGCGGGTGAAACCGCGAGGCGATCGTCTCGTATATAATATAGAGGAATGATTTTTATTTGCATATGTTTGTAACGAATAAGTCAAAAACTACTGGACCGATTTCAAAAACTCTTTCACCATTAGAATGCTACATTATCCCTGGGTAACATAGGCTATATTTATATTATGTTTAAAAAAAGTTCACCCGTGCGAAGCCGGGACGGGCCGCTAGTTATTAATATAGGTATCATAAAGTTCGAAACAATTTTTTGTGTAAACAGTTTTCATTCGATTTAATTTCTCACGTTTGTTTAGGAACTTTTTTTTACCTTTTTCCGCGCATAAGTTATTGAAGGATTTGTTCTTGTTTTTAGTGGTACCTTGTTCTTTTCTTTCTTATCAGTTATAGAAACGTAAAATATAAGAAATATCTGGGATTCTACAACCAAGTATATCGAGATCGAAATCAAACGGAAAGTCGGCCTACTTTTGGTATGTACCCAAGTATTTTTGGCAATTGGGGCAGTAGTGGTCCGAATTCTTTGAAGACTCCAAGCAGTATGGAACGCAGCACATGAAGCTGAAAAATAAAACGAATATATAGGTATAGCATAACATTTTATGACTATTCTACGTAAGTCGTATAGTTGGATGTTTCAGCTGATTTTCAATTCGAATGTTTTAGTATAGGCATTTATTGCTGAGTTCCTACGGAAGCTTAGGTTGCGTAATGCGCCCACCAACCAGATTGCATGGGTGCCTTTTTTTTTGGTCTCGTAATTCATTCACGAATAAACTGGTCTGTGGGGGGGGGGGGACCAGAATTATGTGGCACTCGACGCCGTGAAAAGGACGTAATAGCCACTAAAACCCCTCCGGTGTCCCTCTCTCGCCATTTTCGCCGAACCACGGGAACATTTAAACATCTGCGGCCCGACTGGTGTCCCCTCTTCCTCCTTACATGGCCGGCGAGCCCACCGATCCACACACGCCGACCCCATTCTTCCGTCACCTTTCCTCCCCCCGATTAGGACACAGATAGGACAGACAGTTGGAACCGCGAATGTCCACCACTGTGCCCAGATGGCATTGTCGCCCAATACTACTACCAGGTGTGTGTCTCACATTTACACACACAAACACTCACACTCTCACTCAAACCATTTGTTCTAGTCACGCGGGCACAGTGCCGCGCACACCGCGTGCATCACTGCGTCGCGTGTCCCACACCTGTGCACGAGTATCGCAGGTTACGTCCCGCGAGCACATGGGTGCCTAGGACGCATATGGATTTGGCTGGCTAGGCAACGGACGCTTTATATTTCTAGCAAAGCAATGGAGATATGCTTTCAAATAGCACAACTCTGCAGGGGTTAATTCGTTCGATTCCTTTCCGAATCGAAAACATCGGATTCGAATTCGATTCTGACGGATCAGGCGCGGTCGCAGCCCAAGACTTTGGGGGGGGTCACGCTTGGTGCGGGCCGTAGCCACAAATTCACTTGCAGACTGTTGCAGGCCCCATCCAGAATAGTTAAACTTTTTAGGCGAGCGGAGCGAGCCGCGAAAAATTTACCTTTTTGAATGTTTCGTGGTGGCGGGCAAAGTGATTTTGAAGACCGAAAACATGACATGCCTTACAGTAGTAAGTTTAAGTTATAGCGAGCGAGGCGACCCTCGAAATTGTCGAGATTTTTTCTGATGTTTGAAGAAAAGTAAGCAAGAGTACTTGCTACTACTCTTGCTAACTCTCGCTCGCCATCATAATGATGGCGAGCGAAGCAAGCCCCGAAAATCTTTCGAGACTTTGCGGTAATCAATATAAAGCTACGAATATAAATAAGGGCGAACAGGGCAAGGGACATCAATAAAAAACAAATCGTAAAAGATGTAACGGCGAGCGGAGCGAGCCGCCGAAATTTTTGTTACTTTTTCGGGTGGTTACCCGCCGATAGTATTTTCTAAAATATAGAAAATACTATCGGCGAGCAGAGCGAGCCGCAAAAATATAATAGTTCCCGTTATATTTTCTGCAGTTTTTTGCATATTGACCGCAAACATGACATCGCCTCCCTCAACTCCCAACTTACTATAAGTTTAAGTAACGGCGAGCAAAGCGAGCCTCAAAATTTTTTGAGTTTTTTTTCTGATGTTTGTTGACAAAATAAATGATAGTGAGCGAAGCAAACCCCGAAAATTTAAAAGACTGTGGTGGTGAATATAACGTTTTGAATATAAATAGGGGCGAGTGGAGCAAGGGAAATAAACTAATATTACTTACTCACTTGTTTCCGGACTGGTTTCCGCAACCAGTCCAGAGACAAAACCAGTCCAGAAACGGAATCCAAAAAGAGGTAACCTAACAAATAAATAAATAAAAACCTAAAAAATAAATATATCAGTGAGTGAAATGAGCCGCAGCCTTTTTTGAAATTGGTGAGG
The DNA here is from genome assembly GCA_963564075.1 of Eupithecia subfuscata. Taxonomy (NCBI): domain Eukaryota; kingdom Metazoa; phylum Arthropoda; class Insecta; order Lepidoptera; family Geometridae; genus Eupithecia; species Eupithecia subfuscata. The sequence goes on from OY751097.1 coordinate 10,558,974, forward strand.
TTCGTGCAAGACAAGGAAGCTAACTAATGAGCTATGAACAATTTTTAAGTTTGTCGAATAACAACCAAATATAAGGACAACAGATTAGACTCCATATGGAATCAACGGCGAGCGAAGCGAGCCGCGAAATTTTTTATGATCTGGCTGTGCGTGTGAGTTGTTTGGTATTAGATATTTTGCAGTTGCACCTAAAACGGAGGAGGAGTCCCGCACTAGAGCAAGCCAGAAGCTTATCGAAACAGCAGAATGCTATCAGAGGCTAGCAGAGCTTGCTGCGACAATTTTTGGTTTTTGTTAGATATTGCGCAATTTTTAAGAAAATTTGGCAAAGTGACTTAATGCGGGACGGGGGTCGAGCTTTGGAACATAGTTAGAAGGAACAAATTTTATCAGCGAGCGGATCAAAACGCGAAAATTTTGCTGTCTACTAACTTTTTGCGCTAGTTGACAAAGTGACCTCGGAGATTATTAATTGAGTAACAATTTTGTGCTTTTTATTGTGGTGGTTGGATTGATACAAACTGACATTAACGGACCAGCCAGACCACTAAAAATAGGTAAGTAACGTTACCTCTGCACTGATCAAAACACAGGGCACAAAACAACAGTAATATCGGCGAGCGGAGCGAGCCGCGATTTTTTTTTTGCTGCAGTTGGTAACCATATTCAATGTAACGGAAGTAAATAGGAAAAAACAATCATCAAACTATGGGTTGCAACTTTTTAAGTACCTAAACTAAGATTTTGGGGGGGGTCATGACCCCCGTGACCCCCCCCCTGGGACCGCGCCTGTGACGGATATATAAAACGCTATTTTGATTTCGCCTCGGGTTGATGATCGAAATAAGGAGCTCCTCCTCATTGACATGGTCATTACTCAACAGATTCGCTTCGGATTTTCGATCATCAACCCGAGGCGAAATCAAAATAGCGTTTTATAGATCCGTCAGAATCGAATTAGAATCCGATGTTTTCGATTCGGAAACGAATCGAACGTATTAAAATACGCCTGCTGGCGGAAGGCGCCATTATGTACTTACCAGGCAATACACCACAGCGCCCCAGCAATGTGCGTGCGCGCATTATGGGAGAACTTGACAGTTGTGTGCACGTTAGTTTGGCAGAACATGCACGTAGTCTCCGTGCTACCCGGTCCCAAAAGTAGATGACTCTAAAATTTGATGATAAAAAGTAATAAATAAATAGAATAAATGATGCTGGACAGGTTAAACAACATCGCTTAATGATGTTCGACGCTTAAGAAATCAACAAGTAAAACATCAAGAAATATTTGCAGATGGTACAAACATTTGTCCCAAGGCGGGAATCGAACTCGCAACTTCCTGCGTCGTAGGCGGTTCACCTGCCGCGTCACATCGGTCGTCAAATAATAATGATTACTTAACAACACAAAAGCTCTACTTTGGGGCTAGGGTATTGTATGTTATGTAGGTATGTATATCTAATTTAAGGTTCGAGAAACATATTGCTGAATCCGTTAGATCTTGTTTTTATAAGCTCAAAGTACTCTATAATATCAGACCTTATTTAAGTGAAGAATTACGTGTTCAGCTCGTTGAGTCACTTATACTCTCCAGACTTAACTACGTGGTTACTGTAACAGGACCTCGATTGCTGGGACGCACGCAGCGTCTGATTCAGAGAGTACAAAATGCGTGCGCTCGTTTTTGTTTTAAAATTCCTCCCCGGACTCACGTCACCCCCTTTCTGAATCAGAACTTTATACTCCGTATGAGAGCACGTCAGAAGCTCCATCTCGCCTGCTTACTTTTTGGAGTGATAAAGTACCGTACGCCTGGGTACTTATACAAGAGACTCAGTTGGATGTCCAAGACGAGATCATTACGCAAATGCTCTAAACAGCTGTCGACACATCAACACCACTCGGCAGCTTTTAGAGGCAGTTTCCGGTACGCTGCAGCTAAGTGCTGGAACAATATCCCACCACCTATACGGGAGCTTCAGTGTTTTTCAAATTTTAGGGCCAAACTTAAAAAGTTTATTTTAGATCACCAGAAAACCACTGAAGATCTCAGAAACGAAATTTCTATTTTATAGTATGTGTATTGCGGTATGCCAATTATTGTATTAGGTGCTCTACCGGCACTCCTCTCTCCTTGCCTTTTTGCTCGGGTCACCTGTAGGCTAATATTTTGAGAACCTAGGTATTATTTATTAACTTAGGCGTAGTCTGCCTGGTACATGTTTGTATTTTTTTGTCTTTCTTTCTTTTTTCTTGTTTTGATATAGATATTCTCCAATATTACATAAAAATGTATTTCTCGCTGTTGAAATGAACATAAGTAGTTGTTTTACGTTATCTATAGTAGGATAACTAATTACTTTGTAGGTCTAGTTATTTATATATAGCCTCTACTGATTTTTTTTTTTCTTTTATTTTAGCTATTTTTTCTTTATAATAGAGTCGCGTGCGTGACGCAACGTAATGGCTTCGACGGAAGATCAGCGTTGTAGTAGCTATAACCTATAGCTATCACAACTTATGCTGAGTCGAACGCCATTTTGTAGCTTTAAGGTATTTTATATGCGAGTATTATCATATGTATATGTAGTTTAAATGGTGTTAGTAATTTAATTAGTTTTAGTACATATTAATGTTATATTTTACAGCTACAAATAAAGTTTATCTTATCTTATCTTATCTTATATTTTTATATTTGATGTAAGTAGTACTTGAAGGCCGACGACCATAAGAATATTAAATATTCTTATGGTCGTCGGCCTTTAAGTACTACTTACTTCATTAATGTGGGCACTAGTCGATTGTAATTTGTATTCGATACCCATGTACATATTTCATCTGGGCATTGACTATGGTAGAGTATGTAATAGTATTTATAGTACTTAATACCTTCCATGCTTACAACTCATACGGATCGACTCTAGTTTGTGACTTCTGACTCCCGCCCTCCTCAACCCTCAAGAGCCTATATTGGTCCACTGCGCTGTACGCAGGCCTCCCCTGATAAGCGCCTTATTGGCTTTTATCTCATGGGGGTAATCCCCACGCTGGGCATGCGGATTGGGGATCGCAGATCGGTGGTAGAATGGTTCTGCAGGGGGCGCTGCTGCTCGCCCCCGGTGGATATCCCTTAGTCGCTTCTTACGACACCCGCGGGAAGAGTTGGGGTGGTGCAAATTCTAAGCCGGCACCACACAGCCTACACAGACTTCTGCAATTTATTACCAAATTGCGGACATAATAAGCATTTGTCCAGCTTTCTTGAATGAGACGTAGTTATAGTTGTAGAATGAACTTGCCTGGGCGCAAGATCCTGGTATTTGCGTTACGATGTCATCCTTCTGCTCCTTTGGATCCATGGTCTTAAATAACAAAGATAAATTAAAATAGTCACTCGAAACTATATAGGTATATTACGTACAGTAAAAATATATAGTCACTCGAAACTATATATTACGTACACTAAAAATACGTGAAAACCGGGTCATGTTAAGTAGTAACATCGACGATAGTTAGAACCGCTATGGAACTTGGCATTCGTTTTACTCGACTCTTTTTCTTGTGATGATTTTGTTTTCTGAACGCGAACTTAGACCTGCTATGCCCGGAGACTCTTTATCTGCTGCTTCTGATATTGCAGTATTTCATATTATCCAATGGTGATAGGAATCAATTTTTTTCAATGAATTGCTTCCCAATCAATATTTATTTGAATCTACACGACAACACGAGCTATAAACCCATCAAGCATAACAATCTAAAGCATCTCAATCCGTCCATATGAAATCCATATTCTAGAAATTCATCAAATGAAAATGTGGCCAATTACAAAAACGAAAGACCACATGCAAAAAATAATTCATTTAAAATAAACTTGAAAAAGATTACCGGATACTTACCAACGATATAAATTTCTTCTGCGTAGCCTCGCTAACACTACCAACCTGATTGAGAGTTGTTGGTGCTCTGGTCTGCTGCTGCTTGATGATGGTTTATTTGATCCTCTGGGCCAGCGGCAGGTGCGAGTGTGTGACGTGATTCTTTTAGAGATGTTACAGTAATTGATTTGATATTGTTATTTGAGATGCTATTAATTTTCTTCTTGGGGTTCCGTGGTTTTATATGCTAGGTAGTTAGCTACAAAGGTATAAAAGCCTCTGCTATCGGTTTAACCAAACAGTCATTACCTCATTTTAAACGTTTTGAGCAGTGTACGATGCTTCTTTCGAATGTAGATTTGAAGTTGGTTTCGTATAGTGTGTTCGTATGTAAGTGTTCTTTTGAATAGATAGTGAAAATACCTTTTTATTAAAAGACAGGTGTGTGGTTTTTAATTTGCTTTATTCAATATTATAAGTGATCAATGTTTTTTCATGCAAAGGTACACGTCAGTGTTTCAAAATTGACAAAATAACTACAACGGCCATGGTTTTTAAAGCAATTTAAAATAAGTATAATAGGCATACTATTAAACTCAAACATAAACTAAATAATTATGGCACTTTAATTAAACAATATGCATATTTTAGATTGAGTCATAAAAATGTCATATAAAATATAAATGTCGGTCGTAAATAAAAAATATGTACAATATACACTTAGTATGTTCAGTTAGGTTGGTAAATAACCGTAATAATAAGTAATGTTTTGGTATCTACTTGGTAAATCGTTATAATAAATTTTGTGCTGAACTCTTTCAAATGTTCGAGTAGGTACATATAACTACTTCTTGGGTATAAATCTAGTTAAATCAGTCATGTACCTACTTATTTAGGCATCCAAAGGTGGACACGGCTAAGGTATCAAAATGTATATAAACTTAATAAGCTCATAGATAAGTTTGTACGTCATGTAGAAAAACTAATTGGTCATAATTTTTAAAACCACGAACTTCAATTATACATCTTATGTAGGTATCTGTTTAAAAATAATAAAGTGAAAATAAATGCACTTGGTTATCGGCGATCGAAATCGCACCTTCTTACTTTTGATATGTACCCAAGTATCTTTGGCAGTTGGGGCAGTAGTGGTCAGAATTCTTAGAGGACTCCGAGGCGTAGGGAACGCAGCACAGGCAACTGAAAAACATATTATTTACAGCATTTGACTATCTTTGATAACTCTGATTAGATTATCACGCACACGTCCTGCATATCCTCTTGAACATACCGTTATCATTACGAGTATTTACCATCTCTTCCTGCGCAATTGTTATCTACATCTTGTAATCATTGAGTTCCCCTATGCTTAGGTACATTTCAATGTCGCTCTACAGATCACATAGGTCATTCCATTGATATTTCTACGGTGAAATAGCCACCTGTCGTATGTTTTGTTTGGTGTTTTTATTTCTGCCACTGTGAGTAATAAAGTATTTTTATTTAATTGTCTAATAAAATAATTTCTACTATGTAAGTCTTGTAATATCATCAGGTGACTTAATTTTGCACGCCTTGACAAGGCAGAATGTGGATAAGCGTTAACCATAAGACCTTTTGTACACCTAAATTCCTGCAAAATAAATGATTATGATTATAGAAATCATCATCATTTCATCGCTTCATCGACTCTAGTTATAGGTATAGGCATAGCTGACGTCCATTGCCTTGCAATCATTCTTTTACCGATAAGATCGGGTAGGGTAGGTGGTACGTATCAAATTAAAGTACCTAAAGAGAAAACCAAAAACACTTTATTTCATAATTGATAATAATTTCGTTTAAAATTTGACTTGTCTTGGATTTGTTATTGGGTTTTTTTGTAAGCATAAAAAAATAGATTTATTGATTTATATACCTATAAGTTTAGGAGAACAAACCCCCTCTTCTGATTTGAGTCCTTATGGTCTTCGAAAGATAATTGGATATTAAACAGCTTCGTCGGCTAACTTTGACATAAGTATATTGAAAACTTCTGTCAAACCCAAAACATCAATTAAAATGTATAACTGTCCAATTTATATCTTCTCGAAGGACTCGTGTCTGTGAGTTAAAAATTTCAAAATTTAACTCAATTTAACCCCTAAATCTTGATGTTAGACAAGACATAAGTAGAATTATCTTAACTACGTTGTCCCACTGCTGGGCAAAGGGCCAAACTCTTCCAAGAATCTTGATCGTTGGCCAGGTCTCACCAATCTACCCGGAATACGTCGAAATCGTCTTCCCAGCGTGCATGCGGCTCACGTGCCCCACCCAGTTCCATTTGAGTCTGGCTGTCTTGTCGGTAACTAAATCTACAATTATTACTTACCAAGCCAAACACCATAGCGCCCCAGCGATATGTGTGCGACTAGTGCTGGTGTACTTGACCGCTGTCTTGATGGAGGCGTGGCAGAATATGCACGTAGTCATTGTGTTCTCCGGTCCCAGAAGAAGTTGATGCTAAAAATGTATCAGTACACTTATTTATACCTATTCATTTTTATTGTGGTGTTTGAATGTCATATAATACAACCACGAGCTACACACCTCATCAAACCAAACCTTCAAAAGTATTAAATAGATCTCGTATAAGGCCCAGACTCCATCAAAGCGGAGATGTCCGAAGCGGACACAAGAAGAGTTTTTCAGCAAGTGTCTCTTCACCGAAGCTGTGCGGAGATTAGCTAGACTGGAGCGGAGATGTGTGCTGACTAAAGCGGAGATGTGTGCTGGCTAGAGCTGCTGAGCTGCGTTTCGCGAGCGTCTGATGTTTGTTGAGATGAATACACTAGCGGCGCCGCCGCTCTCTGCACGCCGCCGCCGGTCACTCACAGGTCACTCACATCTCTTCTCATCGCTGCATGACGTCACCGCCTTGTGAGGCACAGCTCACATCTCCGCTTCGATCTTTCTTTGTTTCTTCGCATAGAAATATGATACATCTTCGGTCGGTGGTTTCCACTGAAGCTGAGCGAAGACGAGATGTGTGAATATCGAGGTTCTATTGGTTGTTGTAAACAAATCTTTTCTCCGCTCGTCTCGTTACCGCTTTGGTGGAGTCGGTCCTAACGTCTATGTTTAGTTCGTGACTGCTGTATATTTTTCACTAGAATTAATTAATTCAGAATAGGAGCGCCCACAGTTTTGTGGTCACGTCACGCACGACAATTGGCATGCAAGTAAAGCATAATGAAATTCCACTCCTATTTGAGCCCTATACGTACTTACTCAAGCTAAGAAATCGCTGCAAATTATGTCAACAAACCCAAACAAAAAAAAATAATGTGCTTGGAGTTGACTTGAGATAATGATTTAATTGTAAACAATATTATAGAAAGGTTCAAAAATCGACAAGGACTGTAAATTCTACTTAAGAATCAACGAGAAAGTAAAAAAAAAATATTTTTTATTTTTTTTATTTTACGGCGGGCTTTCTTACTTTTTACTGTGATTTATAATTTATAAAATTGAGTAGGTACCTAGGTATAGATATAGGTACATAATAATAAGTTGATTGAGTTAACTTGCCTGGTTCGGTGGCGGTACCAAGATGGATGTCTGTCCAACGTATCCTGGCGCCTCCATGGCGGCAGCCTCCTTGTGCATGATCTGGGGTGAGGGGTATACCTTCGGGTACAGAGGCGGATCACGGTCCATTGGTCTGAAAAATAAACTTCCATGACGTTTTATACGTGTGTTCTGTCTGTAATATCGCAATTGACTTATCTCCCTACATCTGACTTTGACTACTCATTAATGTACCTACCTACCTTCTTAATTACCTACTTAATACTTAAATAGGTAAGATTAGAAATCTACCATTTTAGGGTTTCGTACCCGAAGGGTGCAAACGAAACCCTATTACTAAATTTACTAAGTCTCCGCTGTCTGATCGTCTACCCGTCTGTCTGAGGGCTCTACCTCTGAACTGTAAGAGCTAGACAGCTGAAACTTTCAGAGAATGTGTATTTCTCTTGCCGCTATAAGAACAAATTAAATAAATATTAAAATTAAAGGGGGCACCCATACAAAAAACACGACTTTTTGGCTATTTTTTCTCTAAGTTTGTCGAGGCTTTAACTTCGTCTTGAACCATAATAGGACAATAAACACATGAAATTTTCTATAATAGTAGTAGGTAAGTAACACAACATTAATACCAACAAATACTAAAAACAAAATAAAGTGGATAATTTAAGGGGGTGTCGAAACAGTTGGTGGTTTAAGAATTTCGTTTGAGAAATAGGTTTGAACGATGGGACGAAACCTTCTGTGTGCGAGTACGCTCGCACTTGGCCGGTTTATTTATAAACAGTTTGGGTCCGATGACTGGTCCTTGTCCCAGACCAACCCCAGAATTTCACTGAATGTGGATGAGATATTCTAAAAAATAAATAAATTATGCTGGACTATCCACAAAACGTCTTGCTTAAACGTAAATTAAAACGATGCAGTTACAGTAGGTACCTAGTCCTGTTAGGTACAATTAAAACAAAATTCTAAATAATACACGTCTCGAAATGTAAACCTAAGTAGCTAGGTACTCTAATCCTCAAAAAACAAAGCCACGCGTTTTAAATACCTATGTATCAAACCAATAACAACTAAATACTACTAAGTATTGACTACAACTAAATACCATCAATCTTCTCTCTACATAGCCACTCTTTTGTTTTATATTTGTGAATAACACCGGTCGGTCGTGTTTCGAAACCAAGGTCAAAGCTGTTGCTATGGTTAGTTTAGGTTTAGATCAAAACCTCAAAAATAAAAAAGCGATTACTATGTAGAGAGACCACCGACTTAATAAGTAAGCCTAAACTTTAGAAAACAACATACCAAAGTTAAAACGAATTCCTCAGCGGAGCTTCGCAGACACTGTGCACTGCTATCACGCTTGGAAGATCACGGAGCTCTAATTTGCCAATGCCATGCCAATGGCGCTCGGCTGGCGGGTTTATTTGGAACATCGCGGGGCATGTGCGGGTGTGGTGGCGCCGCGCCGTGACGTTAGTTAGTTTAGTTTTTGGGGTATCGAGATCGCTTCTCAAAACTCTTTTCTTCAAAACTCTTATGGTCTCGCACAGTGTTTTATGGGAGCCGATTTTGTGACATCCCTTTTTTAATGCAGATTCATATAGTTTGAATCAATTCAAATGCGAGAGAAAAACTAGATAGTTACTGAGAAATTAATTTTTGAATTCTTTTTTATCAGATAAATATTATACCTACCAAAAAAATCAAAACTTTTATAATCTAAAAACAATAATCAGATCGATAATGAATGATGGTAGATAAAACCTTCGACGGTGCACATTCTAGTGCAATAAGAAAATAGTAAGTACCTAAGTTCAACCGCTACGATTTTTTTTTTTTTTCATTTTATGTTTTTTTTTACTCGATAATCCGCCGTATTAGGACGAGATATACCAAGTGATATCACCAAGTGGTTGCTTAAGGTGTCTTACATGTGCCCTAATAATATCACGACCTAATTCCATGGACTATTGGACGCTTAAAACAATATTAGGTACATATTGTGCGCCTTTCCAGATTTAAAGGAAAATCAATGAAAATGAAAATTTTCCATTCAAATTGTGATATCTAGATAGTTTAAAACAAATAACCAACAGTTTACTAGCTGACATAGGTAGGTACTATCACCGACAGATTAAGTTAATAAGTATCTACCTAATCACGACATAGACCTATTTTATTTGACGTTGTAAATATATATATCATTATCGATTAGTACACAATAAGCATGCCTACTTTTGTGACACTTTTTAGTACCTACCTACCTAGACAAAGACATTGAATAACTTCCTATAATTTGACTATTCCTAATCTGACATTGATTTGCGATCTTTCTATGAAATTGAAAACTTAATATTATTCAATTCAATTATTACTTATTCTTGTATTTTATAACTACTACTTACGAGTATTTTAAAAATGACATTCCTGAATTAGTTAATTCCATAAATATGAAGTAGGTATCAAAATTATCAATCTAACAAGAGCGAACCAAAGTAATTGTAGGTACCTAGCGCCCTGACAGGGTTTTTATCCATTGTGTACCCACTAAGACTACACCTAGGAACAATACCTGTATGCATACAATCACAATAAATGATATGAATAAGTACATTTCAAGATCGTTTTTGAAATTTCTGTAAGTTACATACTTTTTATAATATCTTGAAAAAAGTCGGTTAATTTACCATTAAGTACCCCTAATCACCGAAGTATGCAGAGCGATCCATCTGAAATGTAGGTTGGTACGTACTATTTTAAGGTATTCATTAAATAGCGATGTCTCTAAACGCTACCTTTAGTACAGTCAGCTGCACAGACATGTAAACACTTCCAAGGTTTAACTTTTATTTTACTCGGAACTTTTTAAATAAAAGGACATGCACACGTTTTTTGTACAAAGTAGTCATCGTACTTCGTCAGAATGCGGCACATAAATTATCACAATTACTATACACTTACTATTTAGTCAAATTGAAAACTTGGGAGTGTATACATATTTTTGCAGCCGACTGTACATATTTCTATAATTGACAAACGTTCGTAACCCTCGGCGCGCGAATTATACTCGCACTTGACGGACGGATCTTGTTTATTACAGAATCGATTGAAGATGACTGGCGCTCACCATAGATACGCTGTATAAGTTGTTTTAACTGGAGTAAATTTGACCTCCAAAAATACACATTCCTCCGGCGGCGCATTATGCCTATGCCCCGATGTTTTATTTTTATTGGTTTCGTATTGTTTTTTTTGATTTTATATAAAGTCGCAACTTGCACGGGCCTTCCCCCATTCAAGATAAAAACTGCATTCACACTCCTTGAATATAAATATCGCTAGGAACGCTTACAAGCCTGTTTTTCTCCATATTTATTTCAATATTTAAGTTTTTGTGAACGTTACACGATCGTACGCCCATCGTAATTCGAGACGCGTTTTGCCGAAAATCGTATGCAAAGTCAAACAAGGTTGTATGTTTTTTTTCAACTATCTTTATTCAACAATTATGTCATCTTATATATACCTATTAGTTGTAGTTCAAGACTCGTACATAAATTGATCAAAATACTGCACTGCCACACTGGCCCGAATTCTCCCAATACTGTGTGAAAATTTCGATCTGTTTTTGCAAGCTCTCATTAGTACAATTTCATTTCATCGCTTATTAAAAAAATAATCTACCTACTTATAAACGACCACAGACTAATACTCAATTACATTTAATTAATATTCAGTGTCAGGGTTATTATTAAAACATCCAATTGAGGCCTTGATGAATCTATCTCTATACATGCGTCAAAATAGTGCTTGTTTTAATTACCGTAGTAATACTGTTCTATCAGAGTTTGTCTTGCTCTTTTGTTATGCACTTATAATGTACGCACAGCTACCATCAAAAATACAAAGATCATTCTACGATAGTCCATCATCGAAACTTTAAAGGCAAAACATTGACACGGTAAACAAACTATGCTTAAGTCTTAGTCAGATCAGAGTAGAGTAGGTTCAATAGAGATTTTACTTAATATTAGGTTTAACTTTCAAGTAGACAACACTACCGAAAATTGTGTAGATTGCAGTCAGAAAAATTGATTTACTACAGACAGATTATGCGGAAATGCTACGAAAACATTTTGTACACTAACGAGCAACGGTCGTGGTTTCTTCACCTTCCCTTAAATTAGTAATAATTGAGATCAGACGACAAACGCCTCTAAGGCCAACATCGAGAGTGCCGCGATTGCTGCCACCGCGGGAACAGTCACCACCCACGCGAAAATTATGTTCCTGCAACAACGCAAAGTGTTCAAATTAAATTTTACCAATAAACAACAACTTAATAGTTAAAAACGGAAACCCTGATGATTTTACTTTGGACCATCATCCGGAACTTTATGATCATTGGACATCAGAAAGTCAACCATTGCTAATGTTTTTATAATATGTTTGTTGTACTCTACAAAAAGAAAACTAAAACTAAATCGGTTCTTGTTGTTGGAAAGCGGCGTGCTAAGGACTGTATGACAACGCCGACGACACATTTTGGATTGGATTGGATAAAGCCGCTGACAGGAACCCACCGGGGGTTGCTGTCAGCGGCTTTATCCAATCCAGCATCGACGGCGTTGGACGCGATAACTAAGCCACTGCCAAGCTTCAGCGATGCGACCAGAAAGGGCCCATCGCTGTGGGAGGATCTGTCGTACATGGCCGTGTCCGCCGGTGGCAGTCAAACTGTTAACTGGGTTACCAAATAAATAATAAATAAATATAAATAAATAATGCTGGACAATTTGCACAGCATTATCTAGCCCCAAGCTAAGCAGAGCTTGTGTTATGGGTACTAGATAACTGATATACTTAATACAATACACTACATAGATAGATATTTTTTATTATAATACATAGAAAACATCCAGAACGCCCTGGACAAATATCTGCAGATCGTACAAACATTTGTCCTGAGGCGGGAATCTAACCCGCAACCTCCTGCGTCGCAGGCAGACCTTCGCCCGCTGCGCCACAGAGGTCGTCAATTTTCGTCTTTGACTACCATTCTAATGGATTCTAATCATAGCCCTTGGGCCATACTCATCAAATTCATTATGATTCTAATTGACTCTACAGTCTACATAGCAATGTAGACTCCATCAGAAACACACAGGTTCAACGTTCAACTAACAAACTTATAACACCCGTCTTTTAGCACGCGGTGGTTAAGAAAGCTATAATGCAAGGAACGTACCGAAATAAGCTCCAATCTACGGCTTTCTCGGAGAAATATCCAACGCAGACCACGGAACCAACTTTGCAGTGAGTAGTGGACACCGGCAGACCAGCCTTGCTCGCCACCAGGACGGTGAGTGCTGCGCCGAGCTCGATCGTGAAGCCACTGGAACAAATAAACTGGGTAAGACACATTTTTTGCTGACACTTAATGCTTAAGGGAATGTCATAGCCACATTAATCATTTTAGATCAAACCAGAATACTGCTTTGACCTTTTTAACCGACGTCAAAAAAGGAAAGGCTCCTTTTTTGACAAAAACTTTCTGAAAAAACTTTCATTCCGACCTACATCAAGTGGGGTATCATATCAAAGGTATTAGTTTGTACATTTCAAAATAGGTTTTGAAATTTCTGTAGGTTTCATACTTTTTGAAATATTTTGAAAAAAGCCCATAAAATACCCAAGTTATTGCCTTGTAACTAAAATTCCCGCTGCCTTCAGAGTACATAAAGAACCAGAGAGCAACTAGAGGTCCGATAGCGTTGCTTTGAATAGAAAATAATGTAGTGTTGGAACTTACGTGTCAGGAGTAATGCTGGTAAGGTCTTCTCCAACCGTCTGTATGACCCGTCGCCCCCACAGCCACAAGCCAAGGGCGATGCCCACTCCACCGAACACGAGGATAGCAAGCGGAGTCTCGGCTCGAGCGTGAGCGCCGCCTTCGGAGTACAGCAGCCAGAGAGCAACTAGGGGTCCGATAGCGTTGCTTTGAACAGAAGTTAATAGTCTTGATAAAGGGATGTTTAAATCGACCTACAAACGAATTGAAAAAAATCTAAAATTCGACGTTTTTTTTATAAAATACTATTAAGTACACAGCTCCACCAATTCTTTTAAAACATATTTAGTAATTATCTAAGAACACAATCGATAATGTCACCTTTCAAACACAAAAACATAATAGTATCATCAGGTCGGGGTTAAAAACATTACACGGTATAAAAACTTCCTAATTTAAAGACTATAATAGGTAATTTTTTTTTACCTTACATCGTTGCCCCCATGAGCAAAAGCGCCGAACGTCGCGGTGAGGACTTGCAGAAACGAGAACAACTTGTACGTATCCGGTGGCGGAGCTGGCTCCGTCACGGGCGGAGGGGACGGTGCTCGAAGCAACGGCGCTGCGCTCGAGTTAGGCGTCATGCCGACTAGACGCGTGCTGGAGTCGCGTTCTGTGTTCCATGCTGGATGTTCTATAGCCTGAAATGAATAAATGAATAATACTAGACAATTCATACAGTATCATCTAGCTAGCCCCAAAGTAAGCAGAGGAAAAAAATGGGGTTATGCGAGAAGCCTTGTACTTTTCTCTCAAGGTCAGCATCATCATCCGCAGCGGTTGTATCAACAACTGAGTATCAGGCCTCCCGAACTTTGTATAATCCACCATGGTTCTGTGATAGTCGCATCCGTTGGTGGAACAAAGCAGCGAATGATTGCTGACATAGGATGGGCAAAAAAAGCCGACATACATAAAATTGTAGGGTAACCTAGGTACAATACACAATAACTTATTTACCTTCTCGATTCTTGGTGTTGGCGTTTCAAGCCCTACCCTAGTCGCTGCAAGCCTATCAAACTCGGTTTTTGCTATCGTATCGCACGACCCCCCAAAAAACCCGTTCCTCGAATCGTAGCTCTCTCCCATACCCATCAGCTGAGTAGAGTCTAAGCTCTTACAGCAACTCAACGTCTCATCAATGTACTTCAAGGTGTTAATTTGAGGGTCCGCGTCTATGAGTTGCAGTCTTGATTTGTTTGGAGGGCTGAGACTTCGCGACAGTATGCTGCAGTCATCCATAGTCGCTAGTAGAACTCGGTTCCTAACGTTCATGATTCCGACGGAGGATTTATCGGCTTCGCTGAGGGTCACCATTTCAGCGCACTCTTCGATGGCTTCCAGGACTTTGCCATCTTCAGACAGGAGGGATGTCGGTCGTTGTGGGACGCTACTCTTGTTTGAGTGGGTAGGAGTATTGGCCGGAGTCGTTTCTGAAAATTTACAGTCAATTTTATGGTTATTTTCTCTACGCATTTATAAAAACTACAGATACGGGTGACCTAAAATGGTGAATATAGTTGCGGTTGTGATCATAAAAATTATAACTGAAAATCGCTCACCGTTGGATACTCCTAAAGAGAAGTTGACTGGGGGCGGTTTGTTGAGCTTCTTCCGGTAATGTGGCACCAGGAACAGACGTACGATGCCCGCCACAATTGCGCCCAACGCCACAGATCCAGATAACGCTGCCCAGAGTGGTATTGTATCCATTGCTAGCACTGGAAATGAACACAAAAAAACTATATAAATACGGCAAGTATTAGGAGAAAGAATCCAAAGAAAGGTTAAAAGGAATCCAAAGAATCCAAGCTCAAACTTGAAAATCTTACGGCCCCAAATCCGGTACATTATTATAAATTAATCACTATCCGGAAAACTTTTTTTTCTGATATGAGCATTCGATCTGAAGCAGAAGTTCTAAGGGTGTAAAAGTGTCAACTCACATTTTGGTCCATCATGCACAACGCTCAGCACATTCACCGCCAACGTAGCTCCGTAGAAGAACGGTAGCGCTTTCAAGCCTGACTTCAGCGGATCCTTAGCTCTCAATATGAGCCGACGCACAAGCCAGTAGATCAAAGCTGATGCGGTGCCGCTCAACACTGGAGATATGAACCAGGAAGCCACTGGAACCAACAATAAAGAATCGTTGAAATATCATCTTTCTACTAGATTCATCATCGCCGCTATCAGCTAAAAGACGTCAATTACTGGGCAAATAAGTAAATAAGTACATTAAGAAAACCATCCCCGTGCTGCCAGTAAAGTACCTAGGTACATACCGATTCAAAATCTAAGTATAGGTCTGCGTAAAAACTTAAGCTTGGGTCAAAGGTCATTAATTAGCAATTTACACCACACTATTTGTCCGTGTGATATTTACGATTCGTTTGTTTTACAACAGGGCTGGGCATTGGGAACAGCAAGGGCGGCTCCATATAATGCCGCCGTAAAGCTCTGTCCTAATTTTGGTTTCCTACTTTACCTTGGGTTGTATACTTGTACTTCGTTTTAGCACGCGCAATAAAATCAGTATAAAAATAAACGTTTCAAAATAAATGTCAATTGACCAAAGTACCTAATGAAAATAACGGTATCATGCACGATACCAATAATTTTCGCAATAAACATTTACCTACCTACTCAAAACAAGCCGCACTAGATTGATAGGTATAGATTTGCGTGCAAATTTGTCTCAATAAACTCCGGTTCTAACGAACCCAATATTTTATTAGGTTTTTGTTACTGGGTTGTAGGTACTTATAGTGAATGAATATGTTGAAGGTACTTTTAGTAGGTATGTAATCAAATGTGTGTGCAAGGGCGGACCGTGCGTTTGTAGCCTGTGTCTGATAAGGTAGTCTTACCTATAGCGCCAAGCGTCGACCACCGCACTCCAACCGGTCCTTTAGCCGTCAACGTGAAGCCAACCGTCGCACCGACCACTGAGTGGGTTCCAGAGACCGGCAAGCGCAAAGCAGTGGCCACCATCAGCCACGTCGCTCCAGCTATCAATGCGGCCAGGCATCCGGCAGCCAGCAGCTTCTCCCCGCCATCAGCGTACAAAGACACGTCTAGGATGCCTTTGCGCATCGTATCCGAGACCTTGTAACCTAAAATATAACACAAATTGGAATTACAGAAACAAGGAGTTTCTTATTAGGATCCGCTGAACCGGAAAATTACGTTTAGGGACCGTATCAATAGACAAGTTGAAAGTACAACCTATTACGTTTTTCGATCTTACAATGGATAACTTACCGATAAGGACAGCGCCGGCAATCTCGAAGATTGTCGCGAGGATACAAGCCTGGGTGAGGGTGAGCACCTTGGATCCAACGCTGGTCCCGAAAGAATTGGCCACATCGTTGGCGCCGATGCCGAAAGCCAGTACAAAAGCCACGATAAATCCGCATATTACCAGCCAAAATAATTCGTCAGAATACGGTTCCATTTCTAAGCCGGATTTAACTTTCCTTTATAACATCTCCGTTTCCAATTTTTATAGCACCGATTCCAGATTAATACTTATAACATTCAACAACAAGCTTTGCTCACATATTTTTCTAAACAATTTATCACTCCTAAACTAATTTGTAAGCACTTGGTAGAGACACGTACAAAAATAAATGGAAGGGTAATATATTATAATTCTATCAATTTATCTAATGTAATAAACTGCAATTCCAAAATCTAGGAAAGTATAGTGTAATTATCAGGCGTTCATAAATAAAAGATAATGAAAATAATGAAATTATCGTGTCCTAGCTTATGTGCGTCACAAGACAGAGTCTCTTAATGATGTTTCGTGAAGGCAACGATGTCTTGCTAGCTTCGGCTTCATCATTTCTGCAAGATAAAAAGTTCATAAATATACTTACATAAATAATGATTACCTAAGTACCTACTCATCATTATCTAGTAGGTACTGAGTTCCGTGCTGCGACGATTCTGCTACTCTACATAAAATATATGAATTTATTGACCCAATCAAATCAGCTCATAAATCTTATTTAACGGCTTGGAATAATAACTGGCTTGTACTACCAATAGTTATATTGGTGAAGGACAATTCCACACATAATTTGGTTCAAGCTGAAGCTCCACATGTTATTGATTCACAGATTCACCGAATCTCCGCCATTTGATGAATTTCGCGGGAAATCCCATCAGGAGAAATCTCTACATTTCTTCATCTTTAAACGAACATTTACATCCACTATACCATCGTTAATATTATCGAAGTCATAATTTTTATTGCATCACCTCGCTCAAAATATGTCATTAATTTTAGACGATTCTTTCTAATTAGAACACGTGTCGGTGAAGATGGACCTTGACATCGCTATCCGACTAACTATACTAGGATACTCACTGTGATGCTTCATTTTATTTTCACAAAATCTATTTGGGTACTCACTTTGATTAGATGTAGGATTTTAAAGTCCTAAATTACGCAATAGTGTAAAGCACGGTAGCTTTGAGCTTCTCGGCCGAACACTGAAGTTGACAAAGGTCTCGCTTGCCCCGTGTTTGCCCCAAACTGAATGGAGCATGCGCAATCCAAGGCCGAGGCACCCCACCTCAGCAGAGCAACCCTCGATTGTCAATAAAATTGTTTGGCTCTTATGAAAAGCGCCCTTCCTTTATTGTACCGGTGGGTGGTTAACTGCGCGGCGGCCGGCGGCGGGGCGGTCTCAAATAGTAGGTTTTAACATGACAAAATAGAATTTACGTAGCACTTAGAGGGTTTTGATGTTTCGTTGAACCAGATCGGTAACAACTAAATAGGTAGGTACTTACTTATACTTCGGTACCTACCTACTTGTAAAGTTACGATTAGGTGTGGTATTTTATCATACAAACCCCGAATCCCCAAAATGGGTGAAGATCAGAAATGATCTTCGAATGTTTAAAAGTGGTCAGAACTCGGAACCCTCACTGAATAACAGCCTTCTGAAATTTTGCTTCCACGAGTGGTTAAGTAATTATGCTCGGACCTAACACAATCACACTAATTTTAGTTTGGATGGATAGATGGACGGATGTTTGTAACCTCTTCACGCCAATACTACTGAACGGATCTGGCTGAAATTTTGCATACAGGTAATCTAACCCTGGAATCATACATAGGCGACTTTTTATCCCATAAATCAGTTCCCATGCGGTACAAATAACCTCAAAACGTTTCCATAGAAACAACGCGTGCGCAGCCGCGGGCAGAAGCTAGTTCTTCATAACTCGTTCCGTTCTTTACCCAATCCATACTAATATTATAAATTCAAAAGTAACTCCGTCTGTCTGTTACCTTTTCACGTCTAAACGGCTGAACGGACCTCAATGAAATTTGGCAGGGACGTAAGTCATATCCCGGGGCCGGACATAGGCTACTTTAAAGGCGCGTGCGAAGCCGCGGCTAGCAGCAGCTAGTCATATTAAATAAATCATACCATAGTATCACACTAATATTATAAATGCGAAAGTTTGGATGGATAGATGGATGGATGGATGATGGATGGATGTTTGTTACCTCCTCACGCTAAAACTACTGAACGGACCAGGCTGAAATTTTTCATATAGGTAAGTCTAACCCTGGAATCAAACATACGACTTCTTATCCCATAAATCAGTTCCCATGGGATAGAAATAACCTCAAAATGTTTCCATAGAAACAACGCGTGCGAAGCCGCGGGCAGAAGCTAGTAATATTATAAAGAGGAAAGATTTCATTGTTTGTTTGTTTGTTTGTATTGAGTAGGCTCCGAAACTACTGGACCGATTTGAAAAATTCTTTCATCGTTAGGAAGCTACTCCAGGAGTGACATAGGCTATATTTTATCTAAAATCTGGCAACGCTGCGTGGTTGGTTTACAAACACTCTACATCGAGTTTGTCTAATGATTTTATTAGATCTACTTTTTCCCCAAGCTTGAGAACCGCCGCCATATCTGTCGATGACGTCAAAAGTGTCACCCACGTGATCGTAATGCCCCGGAATGTTATATCTGGCGAAGTATGTAGGTATGTAGGAATGTTATGATAGTACCTATGTTTAACCATGTAAAAACCAAACAATCATCAAAATCGGCCTACAATTGACGGCAAATCAGCAAACTTTTATAAAATAACAAGATCCGTCAAGTGCGAGTGCGACTCACGATCTTTTCGAGCTTCCTCTACAAATGTTATAAAAACGAGAGTTAGTGCCGTTGCCGTTTTGCCGCTAAGAAGATGTTTGGCCAAATTCAACGCCAAAACTACTGAATGGATCGGACTGAAATTTTGCACACATCAAATCTGGATCTAGAATCACACCATTCTAAAAATGCACGCCGAGTGTAGGTATACCTATGCCTTCTGGAGGGGGCGTGCATTCATTATCATTACGGATGTAAACGGGTTAACTACGAACCTTATTTGTGAACGACGAACCTTTTCATCCATACTTACAAACTTTCGAGTATATAATACTAGCTTCTGCCCGCGGCTTCGCCCGCGTTGTTTCTATGGAAACGTTTTGACGATATTTGTATCGTCTACGTTGCTCCACGTTGTCAAATGCAGGCAAGAAACGAACTAGAGTTTTTTTTGCAGTTTGTACGTCGAGATAAGCTTTTCTCAAGTCATGTGCTGTCGCTCAGAAAGCCTTGTTTGCTTCTCAAGAGCTGTTCGTTAGCCTGTTGACTGTTGGTCTTCTTCACTTGGGAGATGACTTTGGGGGCTCCAGGAGCACCCGGGGTCGCCACGGAGTTTTTGCATCCGGCGGTCTTGTGTGCAGAGGAGCGAGTCCGTTGAGGTGTACCTACGCGAGAGCTGTTAATGCTGTTATACTTCACTGTCTTTTTGAAGTTTGACTGTCACACGACATGTCAAACGTCAAATTGATCTCGTGGATCTATCAACTTCAACTCAAAACAAAAAAACACAATGATTTGTAACTGTACTATTTTTTTATTTTGGTGAGAAAATCCTGAAAATTTTGTAATAACACTGGCTTACAAGATATCAACCATTAGATCAAAGAATGTAACAGAGAAATCCTGAAAATAGTATCATGTTTTTTAGAAATGTCTGGACCGCCGCAGAATTGACGAATCCAAATTTGTGAGTACATAAACGATTCTGATGTTTGTCTGAGGTTAGAATCAATCATTTCAAACTTGTGCAAACTTATATTTCTGCAGGCCCCAGCTGCTGAAGCTAAGACAGAAGTTCGTTGGTATTTCTCGCAATCAGTTTCGAAATTCACTGCACAATGAGAGAAGAAGCGGCGGCGCGCGTCGGGCAAAATTCGATCAAGAGCCAATAGATGCATTCCACTTTGACTCTGGGCCTCTATATGCAAGCAGATTGGTTAAACCTCTTTTCTTTACATTAGGGGTGTGTAAGCCTTACTTGAACGCTCATAACAAAAACTCTCAATCGGGAAAATAAATCCATTAACAATAACATTTCAGGTCTCTGTTGCAAGTTTAGCTGGAAGTGTTATTTGGGAGTATGAAACTTTACGATCTCATGCCTACACACTGTTCAGAAAGCCTGGAACATGGCTGGGGGCACAGCAAAAGAAAATTATGACCCAATTTGTAAGTATTTCATCATTGTATTATTTTTATTTTACCATGATCAAGATTGGCATGTGTTTATAGAACTGTAGGAGTAGGTCTTAGCTCAGTGTTGGCCATCTCATTACTGACCTAAGGTCTACTATTCTGCAGCAAGAACTAGGCTAAGGATAATGAAAACCTAGGGTTATATCAAAAAGGTACTTACTTCATTTTAATTTAAAAAAAAAATCCTTTCCAGAATGAGCCAGGTCCTGTTAAAAAATGGTGGAAGTCTCTGAATAATAATGAGAAAGTATTTTATCCAATACTCGCTGCTAATGTGTTGGTGTTTGGTGCATGGAGGGTTAAAGCTTGGCAGCCTTTCATGATCAAATACTTTTGCTCAAATCCTCAAGGCCGTAAGTCAATAAGTCCGTTAAGTTTAAGGTGCTATGTCACGCACATACCTGAATACAAATGGTTGTATTTCGAAGATTCTACAAGCAATTTAGCTAGCAGTAAAATAAGATTATTGTTAAGAAATCAAATAATATCGCAAAAAATTCTGACTTCGACGGGACTTGAACCCGCATCCTCCCCTAATGGTTCAAGTCCCGTCGAAGTCGAAAATTTTTGCGATATTATTTGATTTCTTACAAATTACCCTTAGTGTGGGGTTACGCACTATAATAACAAAAAACCTTAAGATTATTGTTATTAGAGTGTGTAAGCCCTTACACTCGGGGTAAATTCTACGAAATCAAATAAAAACCCAAAAAAAACAACCTTCATTCTTCCCTCAGTATGGGAATGTGCTAACCAACTACACCAAGAGGTCAGGTGCCATAGAAGTTGAAAAAATTTGGGATTTTATTTGATTTCGTAGCAACATGGTAACTTTGCAAACATTGAAAGCCATTTGCTATGGAACTTAAGCTCAACCCAACTTTAAAAAACTTCATTCGTTTCGGAGTCTATCAACATTATGTTGGTCTCAATAATAAATCTCTTACACTCGAGTCCAGAACGACAATTGATTAGAAGATAGTTTTAGCGTGGGTACATAGCAAAGGGCTTACAATGGTCACTAAAGTGCAGGGTGTAATTTTTGGACGGGGCAGTAAGGGCAGGTAAGGTAACCCGATTGAAGATACATGAAAATGGTCTTAGGAAACTACCCATCCTTTTTAGAAACAATATCATCCCCATTCACAGATTTTCAAAAAAAGATTCCTACAGATTTTGAGAAAATGGACAACTTTTTTTGATGCCTATCGATCCTGTTTCTTGTACTAATCAATAACTTTTCCCATACATTTCAAAGAAAATCATTGCATCCTTGAAAACCTTATCAAAGAAAAATACGAAAGAATCTAAAAAAAAGTTTATCGTTTGTTTTTTTCGTATTTTTCTTGTTTTTTTCGTATTAAAAGATCGATAGGCAACAACAAAGTTTTGTGAAAAACCCCCATTTTCTCGAAAACTAACTTTTTTTGAAAATCTGAATAGGGATGATATTTTTATAATAAGGATGGGTAGTTTCCTAAGACCATTTTCATGTAGCTTCAACGGTTAAGGTAGCCCTTACTGCCCCATCCATAAATTCCACCCTGTACTATACATAACATATGCTAGACAAATTACAAAAACCAGAAACGTTTTGAACACTGCACTGCTAAAGTCATAATTATACCACCTTAAATATGAAAAATTTGACAAAAAGCCATCTCTTATTTTCTTTTTCTAGGTGCAGTCTGCCTGCCTATGCTATTATCAACGTTCAGCCACCACTCACCTCTGCATTTAGCGGCAAATATGTATGTGCTGTATAGTTTCATGCCAGGTAAAAATATGTATGGTTTTAGTAGCCCTTATTTGTTTTATATGCATGCCTTTCAATCAGTGAAATCTAAAACGATGCTAAAAATATAAAGTGAAGAGGTACTTAATAGGAGTGTTAGTAATTAATTAATGACTATTTAATATTATGCCCAATTAATTCATTACTTCATATACGTTTGTTCTACGATTTTTTGAATTTCGAACGTTTTCCTTTATGTTTGAAAAAAATTAATGACTATTTCTTCATATTCTTTTTCTTTTACGTGTATTGTTAAATATTATTATTGTTTTGAAATTTGAAAGGATTTATATCAATTTTTCGGTAATAATTTCATGACAAAACACTGGTATTGCTGAAAAATCGAGCAAAAAACAATTGTGAAATATTTTGTTAAAAGAACACAAATAGGAAGAGAGAAAAACCTTACTTTTGCAAAAAAAAAAGTAAAAAAATATTCGCAATTCAAAAAATAGTTATTCACAAGTTTATCCGCTCGGGGTCCAGAATCACCCCCTTTCCGTGGCACCCTGTATGTTTAATTGCGCGCGGTAATTTCGAAAAATAAAATAGTGTGGTAGCTAATGTCCACCCTCCATACTATCTTCAAACCCCTTTGATCGCGCTTGCAATAAATGACGTTGACAGGAATGTAGTTTGTTATAATAATATTTATTTTACAGCTGCTATTGCATCACTGGGCAAGGAACAATTTACAGCTTTGTACTTGAGCTCCGCAGTGATCAGCACTTTTGCAAGCTTCTTGTATAAAGTAGCGGTGAACCAGCCCGGCTTGAGTCTTGGGGCCGTAAGTTATTGTTATTACTTCCTAACCTACTAAAATTATGAATATGAAGATGTTTGAGTCAAGACAACGCAAAAACTACTGAACGTATCAAGCTGAAATTTAGCTTAGATTGTCCTTTTATCGTGTGGGAAACCGCGAGCGGGTCTTAAATAGTATATTATGCAATTTGTGAATCAAGGACGGATTTAAAGGTAGGTAGATTTTTAGGGTAGGTAACGCCAATGTTCTAAGCAGTATGTCAATGACATACTGCAGCACCGAAGCAACACCGAAAGGGGGTGAAAATAGATCAAAAATTATCGACAAAAAAATAAAAGATTTTTTTTTTTAAATCTTATATAATTTATTTACGAATTAAATTTTTTAATGATTCGTTACTAAAAAAAATATTTCTTCCTTAAAGTTTAATTTTTGTATAAAAATTTTTTTTTTTTTTTGCTATTTTTTCGATAATCTCCGAAAATCTTAAAATCAAGCCTGTAACACTGGATATTTTTATGACTTCTTATTATTTTCTATCATAATAGCTTTTAAATAAAAAAAACTTGAGAGGTGCCAAGGGACACCCGGATGGAACGAAGTTCATAAGAGAGAGAGAGAGAGACAGACAGAGAAACATGCGCACGCGGCACGGCTTACAATAGCTTACTATAGCAAAAAGTGTCGTTACAACTTTTCGTATGAATTTTTCCGTCTAGCTCCCTTTCACAACGCGTTCGTTGCAAAAAATCTACGTTCTAACACAAAAAATACGCTGGCTAGAAGCTTTTAAAGTTGACTATTGATTGCGTCACCACTCAGGTAGAGACCGTTTTTTATATTGTAATACATTTTTTTTCGTTTTTTTTTCTATTTTTTATAATTGCTGTAGTCTGTATGTGTGTGTCTGAAGATGCAAATAAAGATTTATCTATCTATCTAAAGCGAGGGCCATAGATGAATCACGAGCAAGTGAAGTATTCTTGCGACTGAATCACGACCATGAATCTGAACCGCGCCGCGGTGATTCGCCTTCGATATAAATCCGTTTAATTCAAGAGTTGCATAATATACTTTATATCATGACAAGAGAGCCAATCAAAACTCGAGGAGTTTTTTGCACTAGGAGTTTGTATGTCGAGTATTCTTGCACAAGAAGTTTGTATCGAGTTTTTTTTGCGCAAGGAGTTTGTATAGCATTGAGATGGAGGTCGAATATATTGGTGTGGTCTAAATTCAAACACCAAAATAGTAAGTGCTTTTTATGCACTGTTTTCAGTAAATAAAATAAGCTTTTTAGAGGGGGATATAAAAAAAAACAGCTTACACTCTGGATTTTTTACGAGTATTTGCTGTTAACCGCAGATAGATAGCTTTACCGGACTAAAAAATAGTGATTAAAAATTGTTTTTTTTAGTCCGGTAACAATGGAAAGTATATGACACTTATGTAGGGTTCTCATTACCAATATATAATGAACGTAGAGGCAGCTTCGCCAGTTAAACCGTAATTAAGGCAACCTGCACAAGGGCCGCCGCTTTGGTTACGAAGTAACATTACCTAATCAGTGCCTCAGACTTAGGTGAAAGAAAACCACGGCTTGAGCTGTTTCCAGATGCTAGAAATGAAATGGGAGGTTTCGTCTAGGTGCAAAAATGCACCTAAGGGCGGAAGCGGGGAATTCTTCGACCCCCATCCGGTGAGGTCGGTTTTTGGTAGGGTGTGAGGAGACGAATCGGGACCAGTTGCCGTCATTTCCAGGTTAGCGGCGCGGCGGTGATTAGGTCAACGGGGTTGCCAGAAACATAATGTCTTGGTCGACACAGGACCACTTTGGTTCTCAGCTGCAGTTTACTTACTGTAGTATTTATGTTTCAGTCAGGAGCAATAATGTCTGTGGTGTCCTACGTCTGCGTTCAGTACCCAGACACTAAGCTGAGCATCATTTTCCTGCCTATGTACACATTTGCGGCTGGCACCGTAAGTTTTTCTACAATTGTGCAGTCTGTGTCAAAAAAAATGTCGGTGTCAAAGAAACTCTTTAGCACCGACTTAATTTATCTATACGAATTTCTTACCTGGAACCATGTACTAAATTCATTAATATCCATTATGTCTGTAACTAAAGGTTTTTTTTATTTAAAACCAGTTCTATTTGAGTAAAATATTAAAAAAAACAATCCAACAGTTGCATAATATTTATACTGTTATTTTTTCAGGCTATTAAAGCGATCATGGGTGTGGACTTCGCGGGAATCCTGTTCGGATGGAAATTCTTCGACCATGCTGCTCATCTTGGTGGTGCCTTATTAGGAATGTAAGTTATAGTGCTCCTATATTTATTTATTTACTAGAGACCGTGGACTTCGTTTCCTACTATTTTTTTCTTTCTTTTAAACTAAGTAACCACTTGTAATAAAACAAAAACAACATAACAATTTTTCAAATCCGTGAAGCCGTTTTTAAGTTTTAACGAGACGTGCAGATATACAGGGTTACTGGTTAAGTCGACCTAGATCCTTAAAAGGGTTGTAGTTTCCATCATTACCTACTGATTTGACTAAGATTCACCTTACCCCCGAAACTTGACCGTTTCCGAGATAAGTTTTTATTTTTAACTAGCTAAACCCGCGACTTCGTTTGCAATTGCCATACCTGCCGACTAATTAGGTATTCACATTTGACCACAGTTTCTCTCATATTATGAAACGCTGTAAAAACTTCAATGTGCAGAATTGGACCTGTTAAGTACACTTTTAATTATAAGCTCCTATATTTCGGTACCAACCTGGTTAAGTTGTGTACCTACCTATAAACCGTGTAGTTAAAGAATCGGATTGAAAATCTATGTAATCTACGCGGGATGCTGTCACGCTGTCTTCCCATTCATTATCTACACTACTTTTAGCTCGGCCCGTGTCAGTGTCAAAAAGTGCGAAAAAGAAAAAAATACTTTGGACAAATTTGTTTCTTTTTTCAACTATCAATCGTCGAAGTACTAATTTTTGATACAATTGTTTGAATTTTTTTTTTTTAATAATTTTAGGCTACTCATCAATCCTAAAATATGCGTGCGAAGCCGCGGCAGAAGCTAGTATTTGTATAATTGACAAACGTTCGAAACCCTCGGCGCGCGAGTGCACTTGACGGTTCTTGTTTATCAAACAGTTGAAGTCAAACCCTAGCTAGTCTACAGATTTCAGCTGAGTTTGAATTGTTTCAGTATTTGGTGTTATTGGGGCACTGAACATATTTGGGGGCACAGAGACAAGGTCCTACAATATTACCATTCCTTGAGAAAACCAGACAAAGGAAGATGATTTTTTTTGTATAGACAAATGAAATGTTAAACAGTTCGAAAATAGAAATGAGTTCTTGAAAATAATGACTCGTTAAATTTAATTTTAGAAGGATTTTAATTTTATATTTTTAGACAGTTAATAAACTTCGTTTTTGATATTGATGTTTTACTTTAAAACGTGACGATTTTATAGGCACTAGGGCTCTATGTGAGCTTTGTTTAACCAGTGTTCAATAGATATCGTACAGGTAGGTAAGGCTGATACCGTCGTTATCATTGTTTGCGTCTGTACTTTGTGGTGATCAGCACTTTATAATATTAGTTTATATAGATAGATACCACTATTATTGTACCACACAGGACAGAAGAAAC
The DNA here is from genome assembly GCA_963564075.1 of Eupithecia subfuscata. NCBI lineage: Eukaryota > Metazoa > Arthropoda > Insecta > Lepidoptera > Geometridae > Eupithecia > Eupithecia subfuscata. Next base: position 10,586,139 of record OY751097.1, read on the forward strand.
AATACAGAAAGAAATGAGGGTGTACTAAGCCGAAAGCGGGTGGTGATTCTGGACATCAAGGGTTTTTCTAAGATATTTCGATTTTCTTTTTCAATTTTGGGGGTTTCATACCTACCCCAAAAGGAAAAAACGAACCCTTATAGGATCACTTTGTTGTCTGTCTGTCTGTCAACCCCCTTTTCCCAGGAAAGTCCGTAACCTCTTGAAGCCTCGATATAAATAAAACTTCTAGGTCAACGCAATAAAAAATCCTGTCGTTTATGTCCGAATATTTTGAAATTTCCAATAGAATCACATGCACACAAAACCTTTAGGGTACTTCCCGTAGACTTAGAATCGTGAAATTTGGCAAGAAGCAAGGTCTCGTACACATATAAATGGAAAAATCCAAAAATTATTAATTTATATTAAATTCACAACTTCATATATCAAAACCTATTGGGTAGGTACTTCCCGTTGACCTAGAATCATAAAATTTGGCATGAAGCAAGGTTTTAAGCACAAATAAAGGAAAAAACCGAAAATCGTACACTGTGGCTCTACTCATCATTATGGTTGTAAATAGATAAGTACCCTATCGCATTAGGTGTGCCTATAATGAAAGGTGTACAATATTTTTAAAAAATAAAGGACAAAACACTGGTTTTGTTTTAAAAAAAAAACAAGCAAAAAACATTTGTGAATTATTTTGTTACGTTAAATGATGCAAGAGTGCATGCAAAAAGACACAAAAGGGAAGAAAAAATAGTTTTTTTTTTTTGCAAAAAAACAAAACATATTCGAAATTAAAAAAATCTTTATTCACAAGTCTCGGGCTCCAGAATCCTTTCGGCTTAGTACACCCTTTCTGTGGCACCCTGTATATACTTGAGTACATTAAATTAACATCAAGTACAAATTTTAACTAGGTAGGGGAGGAGGCACCTTTGAAAATTTTTTACAAGAGTCTGTAAAATCTAAAATAATTATTGTTATTTAGGTAGTTATTTCTGCTATTAAAGACCATTATAATCAATTTTGACATGATTTCGTGAGAATTGACTTTTTAATGAAGTAACTCAAATGTTCAAAGCTGCCCCTTTCCTGGGGCAGCTTTGAACCTGCCAGGGGCACCTTTGAATTGATGAATTTAAATAAAAAATATATATCTTACGTAAAATATTTTGTTAAAAAAAGTTATTTATAATGTTAAGAAAATATCAGGCGCGGTCCCAGGGGGGGGGGGGGGTCACGGGGGTCATGACCCCCCCCAAAATCTTAGTTTAGGTACTTAAAAAATTGCAACCCACAGCTTGATGATTATATTGTCCTTTTTACTTCCGTTACATTGATTATGGTTACCAACGGCAGCAAAATAAAAAATCACGGCACGCTCCGCTCGCCGATATTACTGTTATTTGTGCTCTGGGTTTTGATTAGCACAGAGGCAACGTTCCCAATTTTATTGGTCTGGCTGGTCCGCTATTGTCAGTTTGTATCAATCCAACCACCACAATAAAAAGCACAAAATATAACAAATAATCTGCGAGGTCACTTTGTCAACCAGTACAAAAAATTAGTAGACAACAAAATTTTCGCATTTTGGTCTGGTCGCTGATAACAATTGTTCCTTCTGACTGTGATCCAAAGCTCAAAACCCGCTCTGCTTTAGGTCACTTTGCCAAATTTTCTAAAAAGTTGCCCAAAATCTAACAAAAATCAAAAATTGTCGCAGCTCGCTTAACCTAGCCGGCAACTTTAAACTGTCTGCCTCTGGTCATGGGCTCATCCCTCGTTTGAGGTCAGTTTTACAAACACTCCAAAAATCTAACGAAACCACTAAATTATCGCAGCATGCTCTGCTTGCCTCTGATAACTTTCTGCTGTTTTGATAAGCTTCTGGCTTGCTCTAGTCCAGGACTCCTTCTCCGTTTCAGGCGAGTTTGCAACTGCAAAATATATAATACCAAACAACTCACACGCACAGCCAGATCATAAACATTTTCGCGGCTCGCTTCGCCCGCCGTGGATTCTATATGATGTCTAGTCTGTTGTCCGCATATTTGGTTGTTATTCGACAAACTTTTAAATTGTTCTTCACAATCACACTAATATTATAAATGCGAAAGTTTGGATGGATGGATGTTTGTTTTTTCACACCAAAACTACTGAACAGATTGAGCTGAAATTTAGCATCAGTGTAGCTCTGAGCCTGGAATCAAACATAGGCTACTTTTTATCCCGTAAATCAGTTCCCATGAGATATAAATTACCTTTGAACGTTTCCATAGAAAGAACGCGTGCGAAGTCGCGGGCAGAAGCTAATAGCTCATAATTTAGCTTCCTTGTCTTGCATGGACGCATGCCTCACCAATTTCAAAAAAGGCTGTTTGTGACAACCCGAAAAAGGGATCAAAAATTTCGGCGGCTCGCTCCGCTCGCCGCTACATCTGTTTCGGTGTCTTTTTTTGGCGTGACAACGTCTTATAATTCGATAAAGCCGGCTGCACGCACGAAAAAACATGACGTCATGCGGCGTTACCTCGCTCTGAGGCGTTCCATGTAAGGCTTGAAGTGCAAGCGAGAGCGCTCGACATCCGTCTCTCTCCTACTTGAGTGAGCGATGCGTCTGCGTTGTCACGTTCAACTATCGTCAGTAAACCGACTTTACAGACCACCAATTTTATTTTTTATTTTTAAATTTTTGTTAATCTCCTTTACTCCGCTCGCCCCGATTTATATTCATAGCTTTATATCTACCACCGCAAAGTATTTAAAATTTTCATGGCAGGTTTCGCTCACTTTATTTTGTCACAGGCTCTGGCTTACTTTTCCCCAAACATCAGAAAAAATCTCCAACATTTTTGAGGCTCGTTTCGCTCGCCATTACTTATACTTCCTATTGTTGGGTTGGGAGTTGGGGGAAGGGATGTCCTGTTTGCGGCCAATATGCAAAACACTGCATTTTGCGGCTCGCTCCGCTCGCGGATAGTATTTTGTCCTTCTCAGTATTTGGTCCAGTGCTTGACACTTGTTTAACATCATTTTGTTCGGGTAGTTACCCGAAAAAGTAACAAAAATTTCGGCGGCTCGCTCCGCTCGCCGTTACATTGATTCCATGTCTTTTTTGTATTTCCAATTTTTTGTTGATGCCCTTGCTCCGCTCGCTCCTATTTAGAATTTATATCTAATACCGCAAAGTCTCTAAAATTTTCGGGGCTTGCTACGCTCGCTATCATTTATTTTTTATAGATCATCAACAACAAAATAAATAATGCGGGCGAGAGTAAGCAAGTGGACCTACTCTTGCTTACTTTTGCCTAAACTTCAGAAAACATCTCAAAAATTTCGAGGCTCGCTTCGCTCGCTATAACTTATACCTACTATTGTTGGGAGTTGAGTATAAATTTTCCGATAAAGTTTAGTGGTTTTCGGTGGGGTCTGCAACCGCCTACAAGTACATTTGGTGCTACGGCCCGCACCAGGTGTGACCCCCCCCAAAGTCTTGGGCTGCGACCGCCCCTGGAAAATATGTAGTGTTAGGTACAGTAATAAAGGAACTATGCGAATTATTCAAATGTTAAACATTGAAGTCAGTCATTTAGACACAAACAAACACTAATTACAAGAAACATACAAATTTTCGCATTTATAATTTAGTTAAGGACCTATTGGGCCACCATTGAACATGTTCAAAAGTTCCCCCTTTGTCTTGTTCAAATCTGCCCCAATGGGTTCAAAGAAATTACTGGTAATTTTATTTTCGAAAAAACACTCGATGCTGGCGAACTTGAACATAAATATAATTAAAATGAATTTATCCATACAATAGGTACCTAAATCAAGTTCCACTTACCAATGTCTTCAAATCTTTCATCAACACCCTTACAACGTTTTTCCGTAGGTAATGTTTACTTCGGGGTGCCGAAAACAGACATGGCCTCTCATTCAATTTTTCGCGCGCGCACATGTGCGCCACTAATGTAATGTAATGTAATGTAATGACAGACATGAGGGTCGGTATTGCCGTGTTATAAATACAATTTTCGCAACCTCGTTTTTTCTCAGGTGCCCCTGTTCAAAGCTGCCTCCAAACCCTACCTATTTAATTAAATAGTGTAGGTATGATGTATGAAAATCATAGTCCGCGTCCTGTTGTTCTCTATGAATTAGGCCGCGCTCACTTTGGATGCGAATTTGTTCGCACGTACCTAAACGTATGAATACTGTTCGTAAGTACGAATTGTATGCGCACACCAAATACGTTTTTCTCCGCTAAATAGGCAGTGTCCCGGACCGGAACACTGCCCATTTTTTCGCGATATGTATCTTCAAGATAATCATTCTACAGTTCGATATTTTATGAAGTGAAGGACGAAACGAACGACGGACTTTTCCAACGGAAAAAATCGTAAAAAAGGCTATTTTTTTTTTGTTTTCTAGACTTAGCATCAAGTTTCCGAGATACTTACCTACCTATTTACAGATGGAAACAACTTTTTCTTCGAATACATTCAGTCAAAAAAAGTAACGGGAATGGATGATTTGTTTATGGTTCCAAATTCAAATTTTTGTTTTTTTTTGTTGTTAGATTGGCACAACTGTTTTCCATTTTGGCGCAGAGTTTGAGTTGCATCTGTTGTTTATATCTTCTTATATATAAAAATGAAACCCGTTTCGCGTTGTCACGGCATCACGCCTGAACGGCTGGACCGATTTCGCTAATTCTTTCTTTGTTGTGTTTGTTATTGTCAGGAGAAGGTTCTTATGAAAGAAAAAATTAAGAAAGTTGGAAACATAAATTTCCACGGGGGCGAAGCCGCGGGGCGCAGCTTGTTGTTTATATAAAAAATGTTTTGATGATTGGATTATTCGTTGGCGTACCTACGTAAGTGTATCGTTTCTGAAGGAGCATACTTTGAAGGTGATAAAATAAATTTGGATGATTAACAAACATTTTGTGTGTTATTGATCTTTTCCCGGTAGGTAATTTCTTGACAGAGTACCTAGTATAGATAGATTGTATTTGTGTCTTCTATCCAAAATAATCCAAATAGGCAAGTATACCTATAAAATTGATTTTGCGCCGCGGTTTTGAAAAAAAAACAAAATAGTGACCGATGTGATGTGACGGCCACCCTCCATGCAAAATCACAATATAATTTATATACCTACCTAGGTATTTGGATAGAAGACACAAAAACGAATAAATTGATTTTGGATCCATGTGCAGAGCTCATTAGCGTTGCTCAAATTATAAACTAAGTTTGAAGAATTTCATGGAAAACCTAGATCTTGAATTTCCCCAAACTAAAATGTTTGAGAACCACCGTAGCGCATGCGCTTGGAAAAACCCACGTGACCATTGTTTCTCGGACGGAGTGCCCTATGTACCTACTTTGTATTATTTTACTATGTTTTTTTACCAGAGCTTCATTTGTTTCAGTTTCTGGTGTAACTGGGGCTCCTCCCACGTTTGGGGAAACAGAGACAAGTTCCTTCAGCATTACCGTAACATAAGAAAAACCGATACCGGGAGATGATTGCTTTAGTTGACACGTTCGCGCGCGATACCCTTCTATGTTTAGGCCAGGAAAGCAGTACTTAATTTCTATAAAAAAAGCCGTTTACGGCAGAGGCTGTACCTACTTATTGAGAAAAGTGCTTACCTATTAGGGCGTAGGTACTATTAAGCGAAACTACGGCTGTAGTATACCATTATCTTGATGAGATGAGACAATTATTAGTAGATAACTAAACCTACCTAACTACTATTATTTTTAAGTTTTGTGTAAGTACCTAGGTACGATACACTACACTGGACTGGACGGACACAATCGCCTCAAACGTCGTCGACTAAGGGAGATAGTTATCCAGTGAATTCTCGTGCATTGACGAGGAAAAACTCAGACCTATTAGAACATCTTTGTAACACTTCGAGCTATATGAAATAGCGCGGCCGCATACACCGTCGTCGTCGGTTAAATAATAACAAAAACTTTGGGCTGATGGATCAACGCCATCTATTGATACTAGGTACAGAATTTCGAGCTTTGCTGAGGAACGTAACTTACGTACTTTGTATGGACAATTGGTCTAATGGTTGATGTGTTTGTGCAACATTTCGTTCAAAAATTCCGACAACAATCGTATCGCAAGTGAAGTGATCTGTAATACCTACCTACCTTTCCAAGTGCACCTTACCTACCTCACCTACCCTACCCACAAACAAGATTGAATCCGTTCAGGAGAAACGCCTATTCTTGCACGGTGGGCATTATTTCAATAAAGTAGGTATGAACCCCACAGAAGTTCTCATTATATAGGTACCTACCTAGGTACCAAAATATCCCGTTTTAAATAAAATTACTTTAGTACATTAAGTATTAAGTAAATTAATTGTTGAAAAAAGTTAGTGTTCGCGACGTCTACTGTTCGTAGAACTACTAGTAATAATTGCTCCAAGAGTAGCACTAAATCGGAATTTAAAACATCAGTGTTCTTAGAAAATGTTTTACGATTTACGGGAAACTACTTTTCTGTAATTTATATTCCTTGTAAATCTCAGAAAATATTAAAAACCGCTGAAATATTCTGAATCCCGCGCGAATCTGTGCCAGATTCTGTTGAAGACTCTAAAACGGACTTTCTGAATACCACTGCAGGTTAGATCGGTACCGCGCTTGAACATGTGTGGTCTATTGTTATAACAACAGGATTAAAACGAGGAGTGCTGTGTGTATATGTAACTATATTTGATTAATAGTTCTCAGGCCTAGCCTGGTTATTTCTTGTTCTGGGTTGCACCCAGACCTTCATTCATGTATAGAATATTATCTGAAAATCTGTGGATACAATATTTAAAATAATAAGAAATACAGTTAAACAAAATAGATTTTATTTATAGAATAAAAAAATGTTCAGTTATTGATCTGTTCTTAAATTTAATGGTCTCTTGAACTATAGCACCTAGATTTAGGCATATGTTTTGAGGTCCATCCACCCAAACCTAATTTACCTATAATAGGCAACAGTGGATAACAGTGAGTCAGGTAAGTTATCTTGAAATAAAATACAGTTTTAGATCTAGGATAACAGTGAGTCAGGTAAGTTATCTTGAAATAAAATACAGTTTTAGATCTATTATTGTCTATGTGTCACACACATACACAATGAGCTAACCAAAACAAGAAATTGCAGTTGACTATCTTCCCGTAGAACCATCATAAGACCTTTAATGCAGTAAAACTTAATAAATTTATAATATATACAATACAAAGCTAAGCTTTAAGGATTTTGGCGTGGAAATTGAAATGTTCGCCGATGTACGTAGAGATGTAGTAGTACGAGTGATCATAATCATCACGTAAGTTTAGAATTACTGGCACGCCCACAGCACGGCAGGCTTCGACTAGGTTTTCAGGAAGAAGTTGCTTTTCAATGTAGAATTTGTCAGCTGTGCCCTAGAATGTATAAAAGTTAAATTCGTTTTTGTTCTGCCAGATAGTACCTATATTGTACTCGTATTTCCACAAGAAGTTCTCATAGAAGCTATTAAAACTTCTAGTCTCCTTATATAATAATTCATCATCAGCCTGTAGCCTAGTTGACTGCTGGACATAGCCATAGGCCTAAATGAGCACCATAGCATTGTATCTTCAGCTTGCCACATCCAGAAACTTAACTCTGTTTTAAATTAGCTTACCTGATCAATGAACAAAGTAAGAGGGGGTCCATTGTATTTCTTGACCAGCTCAGTAGCATCCCATTCATTCCATTTACTTTTGTCATCACCCAGATAGCCAGTAAAGCCTTTGACACCCCATGGGCAAGCTGTAGGATTGCAAATAGGGGCAAATGCACTGACAGATTTGTAAAGACCTGGGTTCCTGAGTGTGGATATCAGTGCTCCATGACCCCCCATACTGAAAAGTAAGAATTTCCATCATTAAAGGTACCGATTATTAGGTCTTGGTCATGAACATTTATCTGAGTTCATGAATTGACAAAAATACCTAAAACTTAGAGCAATGTTTCCCACCTATGTCCCATGATGCCAATTCTGTCTGAGTCCACCACATTTCCAAATGCTTGAATGACCAACTCATAAAGTTCTTTGTTCAAGTAACTACCCATTCTGTAGTTAGTGGACCATGGCTCTTTTTCTGCATCTAAGTAAAAGCCGGCTGATAATCCGAAATCCCAGGACTCATCATCTCCAGGTATCTTTACACCTCTGGGGGAGGTGTCCGGGCCAACAACGATAATCCCATGCTCTGCTGCATATCTGTAACATAATATATTTCTGTTCTGTGGTAAAATTTTTATCATGAAAACATGCAATTACCCACTATGACCTTTGGCTATTTTTATCAGTTTGATATTACAGTCATTATTTTTCTTTTAAAGAAAACAATGATAATTATTATCACTTTTCAGCAACATGACTATAGAGCCATTGAAAAGTCGTTATTGCATAATGCTTGAGACTTATGGGCTCATGAAAGAAATAAGAATGGTACTTTTTTTGGGACTATAGAAACTTACAATTAAGTACTTTAAAGTTAAGATTCATAATCTGAACGTAGGTCGGTACCTACCTAAAGAAATTGATGAGCAGGTCTCAAGTTGGCTTGCTTAGTTAAATATTTTTGAATAATAATAATTCCCTATTAAAAGAGTTGGTTTCATACAATAGATTCTGTAGGTATTATGTATTGAGAAATACCAAAAAGTAAGATACCATGCTAAATTCATAGCTGAGTGAAAACAAGTGTGTAGTAGGCAGTAAATACATAACCTTTGAAACCCAGATTTTGCTATAAAGTTTTGCTCAGTGCATGTAAGTCCAGATAGGTAGTAAACAACAGGTAATTTGACATCTCCTCCCTCTGCTTGAGGTGGTAGGTAGATGGAGAAGTTCATCTTGCATTTCAGCTCAGAAGAATCATGGGAGTATACTTTCTGGTAACCCCCAAATATCTTGTTGGATGATACTTGCTCTAATTTCTCCATGTTTCCCTGGTAAATAAAATGCTGTTATTTTCGAGCCCTGATAGTATTTGAACCAAAGTATATAAAGGAAGAGCTCTAGTAGAAAGCTGATTGATAATAAAATAACATAACCTGTATAAAAACCGGCATAAGACTTACAAGTACACACTGACTAAATTGACGTGAAGGTTTTTCACTCAAAATCGAAAAAGCAGTAAATTTTACCAAACTATGAAACAACTGTTTCATGAAGTAGGTACCTATCACCCACAGATGAATTGTATCACCACACAACAAAAAAATCTCTTTTTACGATGATGATGGATAATGTGAAGAATTCAGTTCAACTTCTTTAGTAAAAGAATTCAATTCAACATTCAACCAATTTGACAAAAATGACAACTTCCACCTTCCAGTCCACGGACTTTCCGTGTTCCAATTCCAATCTGAATCCGTGCGTGCCAGTGTTGCCAGAGCCTACCCAGCCCAGGTTGCCATTTGTAGGCTCAAATGTTGCCATTTGAAACCAAAGGTTGCCATTAGAAAATATCAGTAAAAAAAATTGCGTTAAAAAAAACTGAAAAACACACCTAGGTTTTTCGAAGTTCTGAAAACTGAAATGAAGCTGTTCTCGAATCTACTGTAGTGTAGACGTGTACACCGAACACAGATCGCGCTTGTTGAGTCTTGCTTGACACTCGCGCCGCGCGCGAAATGCGCGGCAAAACTGACAGGAGTTTTAGTGTAGACCATTAATGTAGAAAAGGGGAAGATGAGGCACTAGCTTCTCGAAACCGGCAGGCTCAAATGAAGTCCAATTGTGTGCTCTCGCCGCAGTCTTAGTAGGACCGGCGGCGCGGGCGGACGTGATTCGCGTGCTTGCTACGACGTACTGACTGTGTTTTACTGACTAAAAGACTAAAGCAATGCTTTCGTGTTCGTTCACAAGGTGTACAAATAGCTCAAAAACCAAAAACAAAGCCCAAGGCATCACTTTTCACGCGTAAGTACACCAAAGAATTTAGTTTTTTGATTAATTTACTGCCTTTTTTCGCCATTTGCAGAGAGGGATAGAAATATACGAAACATAAGTGTGTAAACAGAGATAGCAATAGCCTTATTGCGAGTCGAGTCGTTCTTCAACTCGTACCATCAATTTTGTCCCAACTGGTGTGAGTTGACAAATCGTAAAGATGATAGGTATTATTTTCAATCTGCAACTCGCATCACTCTTTGTTTCTATTGAATTTATACGTCGAGTACAATCACAAACTCTATGTGGAACCTCTATCATTTGTATTCATTTCACATTATTTTATGTACAAAACACAAAATAAATATACCTCTTGCCTATTATTTTACTAACTTTTTTTGGTTGACTGTACTAAAATTCAAATTACTAACGAAGCGTATAACATTTTTACGATTCGTCCGCTCATACCAGTTGGGACAAGATTGATGGTGTGGGTTAAAGGAACGACTCTACTATTGTACCTACCGTAACTCGGGGAAATCCCGAATTTGTTTTATTATACCTAGTGGGGTCGTACCAGAGATTAATATAGTTGTCTCTGTCTCACTTCGGTCTTAGGTACGTCTTGCCATCTTTGTTGTTCTTTATATTGCACAGGACTGGAAATGTAACTGTGAGCGTATGTGTTTGCGTGTAGTTGTAACACAGGCCAGTTGTTGAGTACGCGCTGGGAGAACGTAACCCATCTTCCCTTTTCTACATCAATGGTGTAGACGAATAAATTCTGAATACAAAGTAATATTCAGAAATGTTACTGAATTTCATTAATATTAATTTAGTAAGTAGTTGTATTAAAAAAAACAGGCTGAAATTTACATTGTTTGAGACAAAATCTGAAACTCGAAGACAAAACAAAAACACTCTTTGCAGCCAAAATTACCTACTTAGGTAGGTGTCTTTCGTCGATTTCATGCATGCATTATGTACTTAATTATGAGCAACGTCTTATTCCTATCCTAGGGAGGTATCCAAAAGGCTGGGAAGGGCTGATAAGGAATAATGAATGATGATGATTCAATCAGTAAAATTGATTTATCAAATAGATCTTTATGTAGTTTCTTCGATTAAAACAATAAAAAGAGAACTTTCCAGTAGATTGAAAAACAAAAGTATACTATAATATAGCCACATTACAAGGCGATGATTCGTCTTCGCGTTGTCGCGACAAAACTTCGTGTTCGTTCTACGACGAAGTGTTTGGCCACATTGGAAAAAAACTTCGCAACGTCGCGATAATCTAAAATGTCACGATAATTCATTTTACGGAAAAAATGGATGCGGCGGTTGCGCTCATGGCGTCATAATTCATGTTTTTTGTGATTAGGTTCTTTAGGATTCCACAAAACAGGCTCAGCTTCGTAATTTTTGATAAATTACAAGATTCGATCATTTGTCCACTCCATAGGTTAATAATAATAATAACACAAATCAGCAACAATACCTACGTGCACACCGCTCGGCGGCGTCTCGCTGTCAACAAAGCGCGCGCGAAGTGTAACCAACCGCACGAACTTTTGTCGCGACAAAACCCTTTGATATCCGGCAGTTTACCGACAGCGTCGCGAAGGGCATTTGTTGTCGCGATGATGCTTCGCGACAGGACGAACTTCTTGGCCGGACTTGTCACGACAGCGCAAAACTTCGCGTTATCGCGATAGTGTGGCCGTAACATTAAAAATCACGAAAAAACTTCCATTGCACTGCACACAGTGCACACTACACACACACACACACACACATCCATTTTTATTTTAAAGTTTACATAAAATTACTTTTATTTCTAGCTTCACCAAAATAGACCTTTTGATTGTGGAAATACGGATACAATTTGTTTATCTACTAATTATGTATTGTTTTCATTTTTGGGAATAAAAATGCGTTCAAGATTTTGATTTTGTTCAATTCGACGCGTTCAGTTTATCTGCGAAAGGTTGCCAAAAAGTTGCCATTTGGTTGCCACGAAGGGTCAAAAGGTTGCCAAAAAGTTGCCATTTGGTTGCCACGAAGGGTCAAATGTTGCCAAAATGGCAACCAAAGTTGCCAAATGGCAACGCTGGTGCGTGCGTTAAGTGCGTTTATTGACAGATGATAATAAAATAAATTCAGTGTTGCCACCTTGCAGAAAAAATATCACTAGATTTGGTCTCAAAACTCGCTAGATATTGGGATTTTATAAACAAACAAAACACTAGATTTCACTGAATAATTTAAAATGAAATTACACGCTAGGTACTATAAAATAATGTATTTGTGAAAATATGAAACAAAAAACACAAGTGTCAAAAATTTTTGCTATTTGATATCAGTATGTTGTGTTTTTTGTTTCTTATTTTCACAAATACATTATATTGTAGTGTAATTTCATTTTAAAATAGGTATTCATCGAAATGTAGTGTTTTTTTTTTTGTCCAAAATATCCCGAAATCTAGTGAGTTTTGAGACCAAATCTAGTGTTTTTTTTTTCTGCAAGGTGGCAACACTGCTACCAAAAAGAAAATGCATGGAAATAGGTTTAAATGCTCATTTAAATGCGAGTGGCACCCCAAGAAGTTGAAGGGTGGGTGGCGTTTCGTTTCGTTCGTGTAACGCAAGACGACTTCATAAGATCATTTTCTGCATCCGTAAAACCTTCGAACACTTACAGCGGTACTACAAAAACCAACGTAAATACTGGTTGGTCTAACAAGCGTTTAGCATAACAGTGTTTAAAGTAACACTGTTATGCTTAACGGTTTAAACTTTAAACAGTTAGACATGAGTATCTCTCGTATATATCTACGTATATTGTACATGTTTGTGTCTGAAACACAGTTTTGTGGTAACGCTTTTGATAAACACGCGTCCAACTTTTTTGTAGTTCAGTGGTATAAGTTCGAAGCGTAAAGCAGGCTGGTAGTTTAGTTTTGAGCAAAATGTAAGCTAATCTTTTTGGTAGGTTAATGAACGGATACCTAGGTATACCTATATAAATACTACTACTTAGGTAGGTAGGTTCCTAGGTACCTACATCAACTTTTAGACATAATTAAACTCGCATAATTCATTATACAAAACATTATATTGTTGAACATAGAGGAAGATCCTACCTAGATTATTTTCCTGTTCAGCATTCTTAGATTCAATGGTCATTTTGAATTCTAACAAAATTACATAGGTACCTACCTTTATAAGTACCTACTGTAAAAACAAATGCAATAATTCTGTCAGTACCTACCTATTTTTTTTATTGATTCTTAACAAAAACTCACTAAGTTAACAATTTATGGATTAATTTAAATGGCTTTGCACTTCTGCAGTATGTTGCTTTTTATTGGTTTTCCATGAGAGATATGTGTTCCAGAACAGTGCAACTGTCTGGACTACAAGTACTTGATACTGAAGGGGTACATAGTAGAAATTAACAAGCTGCACCCATGGCCAAACATAATAATTACTCTTCAACACATCAAAATAATTTCTTTCGAAATCATTTCGCATCACTTCCCACGATTTGCCCTGCATTGCCGGCACAGTTATTAGAAGGACAGACAAGAAAGCTGGTGCGAAAATAATTTGATCCACAAAAACTTTCTTTGCAGCTACTATTGTTCCTTGAGATCCGATTTTCTTATTCAGGATACCATACCATACTTGAAGAGCTGGACCCTTAAACATAAAAAACAAGTCAAAAAGAACAGAAGTAAAAACAATGTGTAGGTAGCTTTACAAAGTACAAATTCTTTAATACAACTAGGTATATTGTACATAAGTTATTAAAGTTCATCTTACTCAAATATGGACCCGGCTAAGGCACAGCAAGATAAGTACTCGCTGCTAATTAATAATGCTAAATGTACTAAACTAAAGCATCAGGTTTCTGAGATATTCACAGTTAGTTTCTGAGATAGGTAGGTATTCAATTCACAGATGAATATAACTATTTTTTTTCTTCATTTACAACATGAAACCTGATGTTTAAGGACATTATGCGATGGGGGGTGCCTGCTGCCTGATGAAGTGATGACTTACTTTTATTGTGTTTTAGCATAGAGGGTGACCCTAAAATCGGTCACATTTTTTTTTGTTGAAAATTGCGGCACATTAGAACTTATTTAGTTGGATAGCTTTGTAAGCCAACTATAAAATCTTAAGGATTCTTTGACAACTTTCTAACCGTACAAAATAATAAAAACTTAAGTTACACAGCAAAAAATAAACATTATGCAACAAAAAAATGGCATAAATAAATCTTTACTTACACCAACAAAAAATCCAATAGAAGCAAACTTTAACATTCGTTTGTAATCCACATCTTTAAGGGCCGAGTTCTCAATAAGAGTTTGTGATAAAGCATCTCCTGCGGCCATTAATGTGCCTGTTTGTACTGCTTGAACTAAATAAGGTCTTCGAAAAAGTATATCTTGATACTTTTTCATCATTCCTCGAACCATGATGAATCAAATGAAGACTAGCTTGTTCATAAGATAATTAGTAGGTAGGTACTATGTTTCTTTTTTCACATTGTGATGTATTCAACCAATATGACCAGCCCTGTAATGTAATCAAAAATGATTATTCAGACAAAATAGGCCTAACAAGCGTTTAGCTAAACATTGTCTTAATGGTTAGGCATGGGTTTAACATGACTTTAACTCTCGTTTAAACTGTCTAAGCCGTGTCTAACTGTAAACCATCGTGAAACGCAGTTTTGTGGTAACGTTTTTGTTAAACACGCGCTCAACTGATGTCTAACTTTTTGTAGTAGGTATAGCTGAAATTGTCCAAACTTCCAATGCTCTATCAAGCAGCATTTTTCGTTCGCGTACGGAGGAACGAAGCTCTTTGCAACTACGCTTCAAAGCCGTCGCTTTGAAGCGTAGTTGCAATGAGAGCTTCCGTACCGTCGTACGGGAGGTCATCATTCCTCGTTTTATGCGAATGGAACCGGGTTATATCAATAAACGAGTTAAAAATTACATTACACCTTTTTCTTCAGCGAAGGGTCGGACCCATAATTCAACAACAACTGAAACTAAAAGGACTTATTTAAATAGGTAGGTACTAGAATGAAGATTTTATGAAACAGTGTGGGTGGGTGCCATATTCAATAGATTCCTGAACTTCCTAAAAGTTGCTTTACATGACCGGAATGCATTCCGGTCACGTAAAGCAGCTTTTTCACTAAACACAATCAGAAATACCTAGGTGAAGAAAAGAAAATTCTACATACATGGCTATTTTGGACCTTTTTTCACCCTACAATCTCTACCTACTTTTTTTTTCGAAATTAACAAACAAAAACAAGTTAGATTCAATTTCAACTTCTTGTCTGATGGCTTCTGCTCTGCCTGTTTGAAAACAAGTTATAACCAACCTCAAAAACAAATAAGGTATTATGCTGTCATGTGTATGTCACTGTCACTGATGCTACGGCCACAGTGAAGGTAGGTGAAGATTCGTTTTCACGTTGCGCGTTGTCGCGACAAAACTTCATGTTCGTTCTACGACGAAGTGTTTGGCCACTTGGCCACATTGGAAAAAACTTTGCGACGTCGTCGTCGCGATAATCTAGAACGTCGCGATAATTCATTTTACGGAAAAAATGGATGCGGTGGTTGCGGTCATGGCGTCATAATTCATATTTTTTTTGTGATTAGGTTCTTTAGGATTCCATAAAACAGGCTCAGCTTCGTAGTTTTTGATAAATTACAAAATTCAACCATTTGTCCACTCCGTAGGTTAATAATAATAACACAAATCAGCCACAATACGTGCACACTAGGCATGGAAGTTATAGCTACTTTTATTTCACTATCACGTCGCGAAGTTATTTTTTTCTGTCACGGTTATATCACGGGTGATAAATCACGGTCGTTATATTTCATTAGTGATGATTATTATCACAGTGGGTGCATTTTTTCCGCCTGTTACATGTTGCAGTGATAGTGATATGATTCAGAACTTATCGCTTAGCTAATCAGCGATGTTTTTTTTTGACAATAAAACGTGTTTTCTTCAATGAACTTTCCCTCATACTTCGACAGGCTTGGGACTGTCAATGTTTAAGTACTTAATTACAAAACACTAGGACGACAACTTTATTTCTGTATTAACAGACAATCTCAGGTGAGCTTAGTTTAAAATAACACGCGACTCAAAACGCGGCATGCACGTGCAGCAGCAACAAGTAAAGATTACAAGTGAGTGAAATGAAGTGAAACTCTCACAACGTGATATCACTGGTATTATAAATTTCAAGTACCTACATGTACCTACATTAAATGAGCACCTTAACGTCCCACGTTCACGCCCACGTCCACGCCCACGTCCACGCCCACGTCCACGCCCACACCGGCCGATCTTTAAGAAAAAAAAAAAATTACACGTTAGAAATGGATTTCCATACACTTTTTCCTCCCGCTAAAACACGTGAGAAATGAAATTCCATAGAGTTTTTCGTTAGGCGTGGACGTGGACGGACATGGGCGTGGGTGTGGACTAGGGCATGCAGAATCGGAAGAATACACAAAACCGATTTTTGTTCGATTTTTGATTTTTAAAACCGGTTTTTTCGGTTTTTTCGATTTTTTCGATTTTTATCGTTTCAATACAAATAAAAATGCTTGATTATTTTTGTAGTCATTTAATAAAACATGAAATCTAACCCCGCGCTTGCTGAAAATACAATCTCAAAAAGCAAAGTGAATCTAAGCTATCATCGCTAAGCGAACTACGTATATGCTTTGAAAGATATCTCGCCGCAGAAAAAGCACGTTCAGCTTCGACGGAGGTCGGAGGTATATATAATAGATATTATACATACGGTATTGAGGTAGTGGCCTTTTTCACCGTTATTTTCGAAGATAATCATTTCCACTCTTACCAAATCTGTAATGTTTTCTAAGGTGGTGGGTTTCTCAACATTTCTTAGAGTATTTATAATTTCTCTGTTTAGTTCTTCTGCCGGCTTTAAAGTAACTTCTTCTTCGATGCTGACCACTCTATCTTCCATTGGCGGAGCATCTTGACGTAAGTCATCTTGGTAGTCGTTATTATGCCTGCTACTATGTTCTTTATTCAGGCGTTTGTATATTGCAACAATCTGGTCCATTGAAACGTCATTATCGGGTCTGGAAAATATTTCTGAAATTTCTGAATCCCTGGCTAAGCCTTGTAGATATTCTGCTAATGATGAATTAGTTGTGCGTCTTGCATTGATCCTACTAATCAACGCTGTTAACAGTCTCTGTGCAAGAGTATTTGTTTTTTCTTTTAATTTTCGTACCATAAATTTTAAATCTGCATCGGTGAGAAGGTTGGCGTCACGTCTGCATATTGCTTCTACTGTAAGTTTTACTATTTCCAAACTCGAATGATTGTTCAAATTCATTTTGGAAATACTTATCTAAAGAGCTTTATGAATAGGGTTGTCACCTTTTTTTCGAGCAAATAGAGTATATTTACCTGGTACGGGGGTTAAAAAAAAGTACGCCATGTAAAATTTTTAATAGAGTACTTACTAATTTATTTTGATGTTTTTTAGAATTTAGAGTGGCTGTTGGCCAAAACGGCAAGCAAACAAACCTAAAAGCTATTACGGCGAGCGGAGCGAGCCTCGAAAATTTTTCAGACTTTAGTGGAAACTGGCCAAAATTAAAAGAGAAAAAAACAGAGTTTTTCGTGGCTGATGAGAAAAATTGAAAGAAAATAATGACAAGGAGAAGAGTGACCAACGCATAATTGTCAGGCTTGTAGCTTCTGTTGCCCAAAATAGCAAGCAAGCTAAGTCAACACTATGCGCAGAGGCCGTGACCATTTCGGAGACTTTTTTGGCCGCAGTCAACAAAAGAAATTACTTTTCCGGTAGTTTTATTCCTTGTAGAAGGAAAAACGTATTAAAAAACGCAATATAAACACAGTTATTACACAGTTATAGTTACATCTATGGTAACGTGAAACAAACCACAATTAGGCATGAATAGACTTCTTCAATGTCTCTTTCTTTCAGGAACAAACTCATATGAATGAGCAGTTGCGATAGGCCTTTTTTCATAATAAAAATGGTAAAGATCGGAAAAATCGAAAAACATCGATTTTGACTTTGAAAATCGGTTTTAAAAAATCCAGGAATATTTACCGATTTCCGATTTTTTCGATTTCCGGTTTTCCGATTCTGCATGCCCTAGTGTGGACGTGGACGGACGTGGGCGTGGACGCTGACGTGGGCGTGAGTGTGGGCTTGGGCGTGGACGTGGGTGTGGGCGTGGGTGTTGGCTTGGGCGTGGACGTGGGTATAAGCGTGGGCGTGGGCGTGGGCGTGGACGTGGGCGTGAACGTCAAAGTAGGTAGGTACCTACTTCAATCAAAGTCAATTGCTAGATACATACATAAGAAGAAGAAGAAGAAGAAGAAGAAGAAGAAGAAGAAGAAGAAGAAGAAGAAGAAGAAGAAGAAGAAGAAGAAGAAGAAGAAGAAGAAGAAGAAGAAGAAGAAGAAGAAGAAGAAGAAGAAGAAGAAGAAGAAGAAGAAGAAGAAGAAGAAGAAGAAGAAGAAGAAGAAGAAGAAGAAGAAGAAGAAGAAGAAGAAGAAGAAGAAGAAGAAGAAGAAGAAGAAGAAGAAGAAGAAGAAGAAGAAGAAGAAGAAGAAGAAGAAGAAGAAGAAGAAGAAGAAGAAGAAGAAGAAGAAGAAGAAGAAGAAGAAGAAGAAGAAGAAGAAGAAGAAGAAGAAGAAGAAGAAGAAGAAGAAGAAGAAGAAGAAGAAGAAGAAGAAGAAGAAGAAGAAGAAGAAGAAGAAGAAGAAGAAGAAGAAGAAGAAGAAGAAGAAGAAGAAGAAGAAGAAGAAGAAGAAGAAGAAGAAGAAGAAGAAGAAGAAGAAGAAGAAGAAGAAGAAGAAGAAGAAGAAGAAGAAGAAGAAGAAGAAGAAGAAGAAGAAGAAGAAGAAGAAGAAGAAGAAGAAGAAGAAGAAGAAGAATTATAATAATCTTTATATATATAATTCTTCTGTGTGTATGTCACTGAACTTCTCTCAAACGACTGGACCGATTTTGATGAAATTTTTTGGGTGTGTTCAAGGGGATCTGGGAATGGTTTAGATTCACAATTTTGTCAGCTGGACAATGTTTTTTTAATTAACGCGTGCGAAGCCGCGGGCAGAATCAAGTAATAATATAAATCAGTTCAGTAGCATTAGCGCCATCTAGTACAAAGTGTTACAAAGATGTTCTAATAGGTGGCGCTGTACTGATAATATTCTCTTGCATTACTCAGGCCTTAATGGACTTGGAGTAAAAACTTTTTGTCGTTTGACCGAACGAAAATAACCATAGCTACAGGCCGATCTTTAAGAAAAAAAAAAAAAAAAATAACACGTTAGAAATGGATTTCCATACACTTTTTCCTCCCGCTAAAACACGTGAGAAATGAAATTCCATAGAGTTTTTCCTCCCGGTTTCCTATAGGCCTGCAAAGACATACTTTCTATTCTTTATATGGAAAAGGAATGGTATGGAAAAGGTGGACGTGGGCGTGGACGGACGTGGGTGTGGACATGGACGTGGGCGTGGACGGACGTGGATGTGGGCGTGGACGGACGTGGGCGTGGACGTGGGCGTGGACTTGGGCGAGGGTGTGGGTTTGGGTTTGGGCGTGGGCGTGGATGTGGGTGTAGACGTGGGCGTGGGCGTGGGCGTGAGCGTGGACGTGGGCGTGAGCGTGGACGTAGACGTGGGCGTGGGCGTGGACGTGGACGGACGTGGGCGTGGGTGTGGGCGTGGGTGTGGGCTTGGGCGTTATCTATGTTATGCTATGTTCTAAGTACGCCAAATTTTATGTTCAGTAGTTTTGAAGATCAAAATTCACATATCACAAACTTTCGACGTTAAAATACCTATTAGTTCCGATGCCTTATAGTACAACAAAACAATGTGTAATTTGTTTTTGTTGTTTTGGGCGTGGACGTGGACGTGGGCGTGGGCGTGGACGTGGGCGTGGGTGTGGGCATGGGTGTGGGCATGGGTGTGGGCTTGGGCGTGGACGGGCGTGGGCGTCGGTGTAGGCGTGGGCGTGGACTTGGGCATGGATGTGGGTTTGGACGTGGGCGTGGGCGTAGGCGTGGGTGTGGGCGTGGGCGTGGGCGTGGGCGTAGACGGACGTGGGCGTGAGCGTGGACGTGGGCGAGGACGGACGTAGACGTGGGCGTGCACGGACTTGGGCGTGGGCGTGGGCGTGGACATAGACGGACGTGGGCGTGGGCGTGGTAGTAAGCGTGGGCATGGACGTGGTTGTGGGCGTTGACGTGGACGGACGTGGGCGTGGGTGTCAGTTCAGTTTTAAAATTTCTTTATTAACATAATAGAATATAATATTACAGAGGACTAGTGTAGATTTTATCCTAGTGCTTGTAAACATAACTTTTGACCTGTTTTTAAGCTATACTTGGCTTATTAAAAACTTGAGAAGATTGCATTAATTGCATACGATCTGAGGTATAATAAACATAAATATATGAGATTCAGCAATAGCTGCCAACATAAATGGAGATAATGAACATGTATATTTTTTGGGCAATAATACACTTAATAGGCTATAACTTTAAACAATAAGAATGATAGAGTAAACTAACAGATAATTATTACGAAACTAATGCATAAGATAATAATTTATATAATACAGGGTAGTTGTGCATTACTTTTGTCAAATGTTCACGGACTAATTTACGAGAAATAAGCAGCCAGCAACTCGAACAATAGAAATATTTAAAACAAAAGAGCTCGGCTGGTTCTTATCTCTACAGTGTTGTAAGAGGTTCGCGCAGCAGGCGCGCGCGCAGAGCACTCAACTACCGACCCTATTTCTAGGATAGGAACGGGTCAAAGTCGTGTGAGCTTCTAGCAGTAGTACGTAGGTGACTGTGGGTTACACTGCACCCGGCTATTCATCGCATTCAAGGAAAAGGTGATGGGGTAATTTATATCGATTGTACGTGGACGTGGACGGACGTGGGCGTGGGCGTGGGCGTGGGTATGGGCGTGAACGTGGACGTGGGCGTGGAAGTGGACGTGGACGATCAAAGTAGGTAGGTATCTACTTCTCCCGAGGCCACCTCGGGAGCCTGATGGATTTGGGTGCTAATTGGTAGCACCCGAACTTAGAGAGATCTTCGGGCGCGAGGCCTGGGGAAGACCTCTATCGCTCGAAGAGGAGAGGGGTCGAATTTTATAAATTCATTAAATTCTTTGCTTATAAAGTTAAAAAAGTACAAAAATATTGTACTTACAGGACATATTAACATTAATATTATTGCTGACACTTTAGACGGACAGACTTCCGAATACCTAGAACTATTGGCTTTTCACGGACTTTTACCTTCGCATACCTTTCCGACACGTTTAGCAAACTGCCTAGATCACTGTTTTATTAAGTCAAATCGAAGTGCGATCACTATGCCCACGCTTACACCCACGCCCACGCCCACGCCCACGTCCGTCCACGTCCACGCCCACGCCCACGTCCATGCCCACGCTTACACCCACGCCCACGCCCAAGCCCACACCCACGCCCACATCCACGCCCACACCCACGCCCACACCCACGCCCACGTCCGTCCACGTCAACGCCCACAACCACGTCCATGCCCACGCTTACTACCACGCCCACGCCCACGCCCACGTCCGTCTATGTCCACGCCCACGCCCACGCCCAAGTCCGTCCACGCCCACGTCTACGTCCGTCCTCGCCCACGTCCACGCTCACGCCCACGTCCGTCTACGCCCACGCCCACGCCCACGCCCACACCCACGCCTACGCCCACGCCCACGCCCACGTCCAAACCCACATCCATGCCCAAGTCCACGCCCACGCCTAAACCCACGCCCACGCCCGTCTACGTCCACGCCCACACCCACGGCCACGCCCACGCCCACACCCACGTCCACGCCCACGTCCACGCCCACACCCACGTCCGTCCACGTCCACGCCCACGTCCACAACCACGTCCACGCCCACGCCCACGTCTACGTCCACGCCCACGCCCACACCCACGTCCACGCCCAAGCCCACACCCATGCCCACACCCATGCCCACACCCACGCCCACGTCCACGCCCACGTCTACACCCACATCCACGCCCACGCCGTGGGCGTGGGCGTGGACGTGGGCATGGACGTAGACGTGGGCGTGAGCGTGGACGTGGAGGTGGACGTTGGCGTGGAAGTGGACGTGGGCGTGGACGGACGTGGACGTGGGCGTGGACGTGGACGTCGGTGTGGACGTGGGCGTGGACGGACGTGGACGTGGGTGTGGACGTGGACGGACGTGGGCGTGGGCGTGGACGTGGACGTCGGTGTGGACGTGGGCGTGGACATGGACGTGGGCGTGGACGGACGTGGATGTGGGCGTGGACTTGGGCGAGGGTGTGGGTTTGGGTTTGGGCGTGGGCGTGGATGTGGGTGTAGACGTGGGCGTGGGCGTGGGCGTGAGCGTGGACGTGGGCGTGAGCGTGGACGTAGACGTGGGCGTGGGCGTGGACGTGGACGGACGTGGGCGTGGGTGTGGGCGTGGGTGTGGGCTTGGGCGTGGGCGTGGGTGTAAGCTTGGGCGTTATCTATGTTATGCTATGTTCTAAATGTACGCCAAATTTTATGTTCAGTAGTTTTGAAGATCAAAATTCACATATCGACGGTTATAGTGCAATAGCTCACAACCCACAAAACCCAAATTTTACAGGAGAGCGAAAAATGTTTGTTATTTCTATTTTATTAATACAAATAAACTATTTTTATATTATTTTGTAGTTAGTAGTATTACATAATAGGTATAGACATTAAATTCTGACCTACTGCTGCTAATTTAGGATTTAGTGTGGCTTATGAGATATTACATATAAAATTTATTTTTGAATAAATTTATTTTGGTGCGATGTGTGTTATTGCTTTTAACTGAATAGTGCAGGAAATGTATTTAGGAAAAGTAAAGTGTATGAAAGTTTATAAAATCAAACGAAATAAATTTTCAGTTTTATTTTATTAATGTTATTATAAATGAAAGGCAAATTTATCTTTGAAAACACACAAACTAGTAGTATAAAAACCCACGTTAAGACTTACATACCTGTCGGACTATCGGTACCTAATACAAAAAATAGTTCCTCAGGACTACTACATTACACATTTTAATAATCCTAAATTAACAGTATAAAAAAAACATACAATGTGGAGGAACTTAATTGGTACTTAGGTACTTAAAAATATTATTCGTATGGCAGATTATCATAGAAGTGATTTTGAAATTCATCACGTCTAGAATACCTATTCACTTTTGTCAAGCCCTATTACGAAAGTCTAGAATACCTATTCACTTTTGTCACGCCCTATTGCACTCCTGGTTGATGATTCATGGAATGGTCTCTTAAGACCCATGGCAAGGAAAACAAAAGCCAGCAGCGAGTTCTATGCCTTAGCGGTACGAATGATTACGTGTTGATAAGGGACGATGTGGCTGAAAATTCAGCATGAAAGTCTAGAATACCAATTCACTGTTGTCACGCCCTATTGCTCTCCTGGTTGACGATTCATGGAATGGTCTTTTAAGACCCATGGCAGGGAAAACAAAAGCCAGCAGCGACTTCTAAGCCTGAATAGCGGTACGAATGATCACGTGTTGATAAGGGACGATGTGGCTGAAAATTCACCATGAAAGTCTATAGTACCAATTCACTGTTGACACGCCCTATTTCTCTCCTGGTTGATGATTCATGGAATGGTCTCTTAAGACCCATGGTAGGGAAAACAAAAGCCAGCAGCGAGTTCTAAGCCTTAGCGGTACGAATGATCACGTGTTGATAAGGGATGAATGTGGCTGAAAATTTACCATGAAAGTCTAGAATACCTATTCACTTTTGTCAGGCCCTATTGCACTCCTGGTTGATGATTCATGGAATGGTCTCTTAAGACCCATGGCAGGGAAAACAGAAACCAGCAGCGAGTTCTAAACCTTAGCGGTACGAATGATAAAGGAGTTTTGGTAGTCTTGCGATAGGTTTCCGTAAATTCGTAATAAGTAAGAGTATTAAAAAGTGTCATGATGACGCAAAACTAAGTGACAAGTGGCGGTCTTATCGCTCAAGAGCGATCTCTACCAGACATCATGGTTTTCTGTTATATTCTTAGAATTAATGCAAATTAAAGTTTATGGTATGTTAACTATTTTTAACCGAGTTCGATAAAATCTTTATGACTCTGTTGTGTTTTATGTACCCCATGGTATTTATTAAATTTTTATGCGTAAACTAATGTAATAAAAGTATTTGTAAGGTTTTAAGATTGTATGTATCCTACTAATATTATAAATGCGAAAGTTTGTGAAATGTGAAATTTTTGTTACCTAGGATCTTCAAAACTACTTAACAGATCAAGATGAAATTTGGGATTCACTTAGAACGTAGCCTAACTTAAACAATAGGCTTATTATACCGAAAATATGCGAGCGAAGCAGCAGGCAGAATAGTTGTAATAAATTATGTAGTAGTGTATTTAATAAATGGGTCTAAATTAAATCTTATATCCTCTGTTCACATCTATCCACTTTAACAACTTTGTCTCTCTCTCCCAATAAGGTTTGCTGGAAGAGAACTCTTATTTTTCCTGCTAAATGTTTTACTTGTAGATACATACCTATTTTGTACAGAATTTATTTATTTATTTATTAAGTAACTAGCTTCTGCCCGCGGCTTCGCACGCGTTGTTTCTATAAACGTTTAAAGGTGATTTTTATCCCATGGGAAATGATTTATGGGATAAAAAGTATCCTATGTTTGATTCCAGGATTAGAATAATCTGTATGCAAAATTTCACCCCGATTCGTTCAGTAGTTTTGGCGTGAAGAGGTAACAAACATCCATCCATCCAAACTTTCGCATTTATAATATTAGTGTGTTATATTTACATTGCCATTACAGTGCAGCACCAAAGCGACAAAGAAATGTAAAAAAAGGCAATATGATTATGTGACAACTGTGGGTTGCGAGATATTGTATCCAAGTTCGTTGAATAGTGATGTTACGTGGTATTGCCTTTGGTGGGTTGTGAGAAATTGTTTGCATATTTTTAAAGTAGTGATGTTGATTGGTATTGCATCTTGTTCTCTATGGCAATGAAATAATTTTTGTTGGTTACGAGCTATTGCCACCTAATAGAGGAAAAAATTCCCTACATTTCTGTATACTTAACTCAATTTCGTATTTTTTGTGGGTTATGAGGTATTGCACTATAACCGTCGATATCACAAACTTTCGACGTTAAAATACCTATCGACGGGTTCCGGGCTATTTGTATTAAGCGACATTTTTGCATTGTATAGAATCGTTGAATACAGGGGTTTACAAGTTTGTGGCGATTAAATTTCACACCGGTTAGTCGAAAGATATAAATATTTCTTCTTTTGTTGAAATAAATCTATTGGTGAAAATGGTTTGTGAAGGCATTGAGGATTATAAGCAGGTACAATAGGTCCACGCCCACGTCCACGCCCACGGCCACACCCACACCCACGCCCACGCCCACGGCCACGCCCACGCCCACGCCCACGCCCACGGCCACGGCCACGGCCACGGCCACGCCCACGGCCACGCCCACGGCCACGTCCACGTCCACGTCCACGGCCACGGCCA
The DNA here is from genome assembly GCA_963564075.1 of Eupithecia subfuscata. Lineage (NCBI taxonomy): Eukaryota > Metazoa > Arthropoda > Insecta > Lepidoptera > Geometridae > Eupithecia > Eupithecia subfuscata. The sequence goes on from OY751097.1 coordinate 10,611,787, forward strand.
TGGCCACGCCCACGCCCAAGTTACCTTACCTTACCCTAACCTTACCTAACCTAACCTAACCTAACCTAACCTAACCTAACCTAACCTAACCTAACCTAACCTTACCTAACCTAACCTAACCTAACCTAACCTAACCTAACCTCCAAACTTTTCTTTGTTAATAAATATGATTATCTTAGTTGTTTGCATAAATATACCTATGAATAGAAAATAGATACGTGAAATCCCATCACGTATAGAGAAACAAAGCCTTGATTTGCCCATGACACTGAAAAAAAAACTAAATTTAAATAAAATGGAATAAAATAAAATAATAAACTTATATATATCAAAATTGAAAGAAATGTAATATCAACAATAAAGAATGTCAAAATGGAAGTAGACTACCTAGAATTTTAAGTACTTGCATTGTATAGAATCGTTGAATACAGGGGTTTACAAGTTTGGGGCGATTAAATTTCACACCGGTTAGTCGAAAGATATAAATATTTCTTCTTTTGTTGAAATAAATCTATTGGTGAAAAATGGTTTGTGAAGGCATTGAGGATTTTAAGCAGGTACAATAGGTCCACGCCCACGTCCACGCCCACGGCCACACCCACACCCACACCCACGCCCACGCCCACGGCCACGCCCACGGCCACGCCCACGGCCACGCCCACGGCCACGCCCACGACCACGCCCACGGCCACGCCCACGGCCACGCCCACGGCCACGCCCACGGCCACGCCCACGGCCACACCCACGTCAACGTCCAGAGCCACGCCCACGTCCACAGCCACGCCCACGTCCACGGCCACGCCCAAGCCCACGCCCACGCCCACGCCCACGTCCACGCCCACGGCCACAGCCACGCCCACGTCCACAGCCACGCCCACGGCCATAGCCACGTCCACGCCCACGCCTACGTTCACTTCCACGTCCACGGCCACGGCCACGCCCACGCCCAAGTACCCTTACCTTACCCTAACCTAACCTAACCTAACCTAACCTAACCTAACCTAACCTAACCTAACCTAACCTAACCTAACCTAACCTAACCTAACCTAACCTAACCTAACCTAACCTAACCTAACCTAACCTAACCTAACCTAACCTAACCTTACCTAACCTAACCTAACCTAACCTAACCTAACCTAACCTAACCTAACCTCCAAACTTTTCTTTGTTAATAAATATGATTATCTTAGTTGTTTGCATAAATATACCTATGAATAGAAAATAGATACGTGAAATCCCATCACGTATAGAGAAACAAAGCCTTGATTTGCCCATGACACTGAAAAAAAAACTAAATTTAAATAAAATGGAATAAAATAAAATAATAAACTTATATATATCAAAATTGAAAGAAATGTAATATCAACAATAAAGAATGTCAAAATGGAAGTAGACTACCTAGAATTTTAAGTACTTGCATTGTATAGAATCGTTGAATACAGGGGTTTACAAGTTTGGGGCGATTAAATTTCACACCGGTTAGTCGAAACATATAAATATTTCTTCTTTTGTTGAAATAAATCTATTGGTGAAAAATGGTTTGTGAAGGCATTGAGGATTTTAAGCAGGTACAATAGGTCCACGCCCACGTCCACGCCCACGTCCACGCCCACGGCCACACCCACACCCACACCCACGCCCACGCCCACGGCCACGCCCACGGCCACGCCCACGACCACGCCCACGGCCACGCCCACGGCCACGCCCACGGCCACGCCCACGGCCACGCCCACGGCCACACCCACGTCAACGTCCAGAGCCACGCCCACGTCCACAGCCACGCTCACGTCCACGGCCTTGCCCAAGCCCACGCCCACGCCCACGCCCACGTCCACGCCCACGGCCACAGCCACGCCCACGTCCACAGCCACGCCCACGGCCATAGCCACGTCCACGCCCACGCCTACGTCCACTTCCACGTCCACGGCCACGGCCACGGCCACGGCCACGCCCACGCCCAAGTACCCTTACCTTACCCTAACCTTACCTAACCTAACCTAACTATATACCTATGAATAGAAAATAGATACGTGAAATCCCATCACGTATTTGGATTTTAAGCAGGTACAATAGGTCCACGCCCACGTCCACGCCCACGGCCACACCCACACCCACGCCCACGCCCACGGCCACGCCCACGGCCACGCCCACGCCCACGGCCACGCCCACGGCCACGCCCACGCCCACGCCCACGCCCACGGCCACGCCCACGGCCACGGCCACGCCCACGGCCACACCCACGTCGGCGTCCAGAGCCACGCCCACGTTCACAGCCACGCCCACGTCCACGGCCACGCCCACGCCCACGCCCACGGCCACGCCCACGCCCACGGCCACACCCACACCCACGCCCACGCCCACGGCCACGGCCACGCCCACGGCAACGCCCAAGGCCACGCCCACGGCCACGACCACGCCCACGGCCACGCCCACGGCCACGCCCACGGCCACGGCCACGGCCACGGCCACGGCCACGTCCACGGCCACGCCCACGGCCAAGGCCACGGCCACGCCCACGGCCACGCCCACGGCCACGCCCACGGCCACGCCCACGGCCACGCCCACGGCCACGCCCACGGCCACGCCCACGGCCACGCCAAAGGCCACGCCCACGGCCACGCCCACGACCACGCCCACGGCCACGCCCACGGCCACGCCCACGGCCACGGCCACGGCCACGGCCACGGCCACGGCCACGCCCACGGCCACGCCCACGGCCACGGCCACGGCCACGGCCACGCCCACGGCCACGCCCACGGCCACGCCCACGGCCACGCCCACGGCCACGCCCACGGCCACACCCACGGCCACGCCCACGGCCACGCCCACGGCCACGCCCACGGCCACGCCCACGGCCACAGCCACGCCCACGTCCACAGCCACGCCCACGGCCATAGCCACGTCCACGCCCACGCCTACGTCCACGTCCACGTCCACGGCCACGGCCACGGCCACGCCCACGCCCAAGTAACCTTACCTTACCCTAACCTAACCTAACCTAACCTAACCTAACCTAACCTAACCTAACCTAACCTAACCTAACCTAACCTAACCTAACCTAACCTAACCTAACCTAACCTAACCTAACCTAACCTTACCTAACCTAACCTAACCTAACCTAACCTAACCTAACCTAACCTCCAAACTTTTCTTTGTTAATAAATATGATTATCTTAGTTGTTTGCATAAATATACCTATGAATAGAAAATAGATACGTGAAATCCCATCACGTATAGAGAAACAAAGCCTTGATTTGCCCATGACACTGAAAAAAAAACTAAATTTAAATAAAATGGAATAAAATAAAATAATAAACTTATATATATCAAAATTGAATGAAATGTAATATCAACAATAAAGAATGTCAAAATGGAAGTAGACTACCTAGAATTTTAAGTACTTGCATTGTATAGAATCGTTGAATACAGGGGTTTACAAGTTTGGGGCGATTAAATTTCACACCGGTTAGTCGAAAGATATAAATATTTCTTCTTTTGTTGAAATAAATCTATTGGTGAAAATGGTTTGTGAAGGCATTGAGGATTTTAAGCAGGTACAATAGGTCCACGCCCACGTCCACGCCCACGTCCACGCCCACGGCCACGCCCACGCCCACGCCCACGGCCACGCCCACGCCCACGCCCACGGCCACGGCCACGCCCACGGCCACGGCCACGCCCACGGCCACGCCAACGGCCACGCCCACGGCCACGCCCACGGCCACGCCCACGACCACGCCCACGGCCACGCCCACGGCCACGCCCACGGCCACGCCCACGGCCACGCCCACGGCCACGCCCACGGCCACACCCACGTCAACGTCCAGAGCCACGCCCACGTCCACAGCCACGCCCACGCCCACGCCCACGCCCACGGCCACGCCCACGGCCACGCCCACGGTCACGCCCACGGCAACAACCACGGCCACGCCCACGGCCACGCCCACGACCACGCCCACGGCCACGCCCACGGCCACAGCCACGCCCACGTCCACAGCCACGCCCACGGCCATAGCCACGTCCACGCCTACGTCCACGTCCACGTCCACGGCCACGGCCACGGCCACGGCCACGCCCACGCCCAAGTAACCTTACCTTACCCTAACCTTACCTAACCTAACCTAACTATATACCTATGAATAGAAAATAGATACGTGAAATCCCATCACGTATAGAGAAACGAAGCCTTGATTTGCCCATGACACTGAAAAAATAACTAAATTTAAATAAAATGGAATAAAATAAAATAATAAACTTATATATATCAAAATTTAAAGAAATGTAATATCAACAATAAAGAATGTCAAAATGGGAGTAGACTACCTAGAATTTTAAGTACTTGCATTGTATAGAATCGTTGAATACAGGGGTTTACAAGTTTGTGGCGATTAAATTTCACACCGGTTAGTCGAAAGATATAAATATTTCTTCTTTTGTTGAAATAAATCTATTGGTGAAAATGGTTTGTGAAGGCATTGAGGATTATAAGCAGGTACAATAGGTCCACGCCCACGTCCACGCCCACGGCCACACCCACACCCACGCCCACGGCCACGCCCACGCCCACGCCCACGCCCACGGCCACGGCCACGCCCACGGCCACGCCCACGGCCACGCCCACGGCCACGCCCACGGCCACGCCCACGGCCACGCCCACGGCCACGTCCACGTCCACGTCCACGGCCACGGCCATGGCCACGCCCACGCCCAAGTTACCTTACCTTACCCTAACCTTACCTAACCTAACCTAACCTAACCTAACCTAACCTAACCTAACCTAACCTAACCTAACCTAACCTAACCTAACCTAACCTAACCTAACCTCCAAACTTTTCTTTGTTAATAAATATGATTATCTTAGTTGTTTGCATAAATATACCTATGAATAGAAAATAGATACGTGAAATCCCATCACGTATAGAGAAACAAAGCCTTGATTTGCCCATGACACTGAAAAAAAAACTAAATTTAAATAAAATGGAATAAAATAAAATAATAAACTTATATATATCAAAATGAAAGAAATGTAATATCAACAATAAAGAATGTCAAAATGGAAGTAGACTACCTAGAATTAAATAACTAAATTTAAATAAAATGGAATAAAATAAAATAATAAACTTATATATATCAAAATTTAAAGAAATGTAATATCAACAATAAAGAATGTCAAAATGGGAGTAGACTACCTAGAATTTTAAGTACTTGCATTGTATAGAATCGTTGAATACAGGGGTTTACAAGTTTGTGGCGATTAAATTTCACACCGGTTAGTCGAAAGATATAAATATTTCTTCTTTAGTTGAAATAAATCTATTGGTGAAAATGGTTTGTGAAGGCATTGAGGATTATAAGCAGGTACAATAGGTCCACGCCCTCGTCCACGCCCACGGCCACACCCACACCCACGCCCACGCCCACGGCCACGCCCACGCCCACGCCCACGCCCACGCCCACGGCCACGGCCACGGCCACGCCCACGGCCACGCCCACGGCCACGCCCACGGCCACGTCCACGTCCACGTCCACGGCCACGGCCACGGCCACGCCCACGCCCAAGTAAACTTACCTTACCCTAACCTTACCTAACCTAACCTAACCTAACCTAACCTAACCTAACCTAACCTAACCTAACCTAACCTAACCTAACCTAACCTAACCTAACCTAACCTAACCTAACCTAACCTAACCTAACCTAACCTCCAAACTTTTCTTTGTTAATAAATATGATTATCTTAGTTGTTTGCATAAATATACCTATGAATAGAAAATAGATACGTGAAATCCCATCACGTATAGAGAAACAAAGCCTTGATTTGCCCATGACACTGAAAAAAAAACTAAATTTAAATAAAATGGAATAAAATAAAATTATAAACTTATATATATCAAAATTGAAAGAAATGTAATATCAACAATAAAGAATGTCAAAATGGAAGTAGACTACCTAGAATTTTAAGTACTTGCATTGTATAGAATCGTTGAATACAGGGGTTTACAAGTTTGGGGCGATTAAATTTCACACCGGTTAGTCGAAAGATATAAATATTTCTTCTTTTGTTGAAATAAATCTATTGGTGAAAAATGGTTTGTGAAGGCATTGAGGATTTTAAGCAGGTACAATAGGTCCACGCCCACGTCCACGCCCACGTCCACGCCCACGGCCACACCCACACCCACGCCCACGCCCACGCCCACGGCCACGCCCACGACCACGCCCACGACCACGCCCACGGCCACGCCCACGGCCACGCCCACGGCCACGCCCACGGCCACGCCCACGGCCACACCCACGTCAACGTCCAGAGCCACGCCCACGTCCACAGCCACGCCCACGTCCACGGCCACGCCCAAGCCCACGCCCACGCCCACGCCCACGTCCACGCCCACGGCCACAGCCACGCCCACGTCCACAGCCACGCCCACGGCCATAGCCACGTCCACGCCCACGCCTACGTCCACTTCCACGTCTACGGCCACGGCCACGGCCACGGCCACGCCCACGCCCAAGTACCCTTACCTTACCCTAACCTTACCTAACCTAACCTAACTATATACCTATGAATAGAAAATAGATACGTGAAATCCCATCACGTATTTGGATTTTAAGCAGGTACAATAGGTCCACGCCCACGTCCACGCCCACGGCCACACCCACACCCACACCCACACCCACGGCAACGCCCACGGCCACGCCCACGGCCACGGCCACGCCCACGGCCACACCCACGTCGGCGTCCAGAGCCACGCCCACGTCCACAGCCACGCCCACGTCCACGGCCACGCCCACGCCCACGCCCACGGCCACGCCCACGCCCACGGCCACGCCCACGGCCACGCCCACGGCCACGCCCACGGCCACGTTCACGGCCACGCCCACGGCAACGCCCAAGGCCACGCCCACGGCCACGCCCACGACCACGCCCACGGCCACGCCCACGCCCACGCCCACGCCCACGGCCACGCCCACGGCCACGGCCACGCCCACGGCCACGCCCACGGCCACGGCCACGGCCACGCCCACGCCCACGGCCACGCCCACGGCCACGCCCACGGCCACGCCCACGGCCACGCCCACGGCCACGGCCACGGCCACGCCCACGCCCACGGCCACGCCCACGGCCACGCCCACGGCCACGCCCACGCCCACGGCCACGCCCACGGCCACGCCCACGGCCACGCCCACGGCCACGCCCACGGCCACACCCACGGCCACGCCCACGGCCACGCCCACGGCCACGCCCACGGCCACGCCCACGGCCACGCCCACGGCCACGCCCACGGCCACAGCCACAGCCACGCCCACGTCCACAGCCACGCCCACGGCCATAGCCACGTCCACGCCCACGCCTACGTCCACTTCCACGTCCACGGCCACGGCCACGGCCACGGCCACGCCCACGCCCAAGTACCCTTACCTTACCCTAACCTTACCTAACCTAACCTAACTATATACCTATGAATAGAAAATAGATACGTGAAATCCCATCACGTATAGAGAAACGAAGCCTTGAATTGCCCATGACACTGAAAAAATAACTAAATTTAAATAAAATGGAATAAAATAAAATAATAAACTTATATATATCAAAATTTAAAGAAATGTAATATCAACAATAAAGAATGTCAAAATGGGAGTAGACTACCTAGAATTTTAAGTACTTGCATTGTATAGAATCGTTGAATACAGGGGTTTACAAGTTTGTGGCGATTAAATTTCACACCGGTTAGTCGAAAGATATAAATATTTCTTCTTTTGTTGAAATAAATCTATTGGTGAAAATGGTTTGTGAAGGCATTGAGGATTATAAGCAGGTACAATAGGTCCACGCCCACGTCCACGCCCACGGCCACACCCACACCCACGCCCACGCCCACGGCCACGCCCACGCCCACGCCCACGCCCACGGCCACGGCCACGGCCACGCCCACGGCCACGCCCACGGCCACGTCCACGTCCACGTCCACGGCCACGGCCATGGCCACGCCCACGCCCAAGTTACCTTACCTTACCCTAACCTTACCTAACCTAACCTAACCTAACCTAACCTAACCTAACCTAACCTAACCTAACCTAACCTAACCTAACCTAACCTAACCTAACCTAACCTAACCTAACCTAACCTAACCTAACCTAACCTAACCTAACCTAACCTAACCTAACCTAACCTAACCTCCAAACTTTTCTTTGTTAATAAATATGATTATCTTAGTTGTTTGCATAAATATACCTATGAATAGAAAATAGATACGTGAAATCCCATCACGTATAGAGAAACAAAGCCTTGATTTGCCCATGACACTGAAAAAAAAACTAAATTTAAATAAAATGGAATAAAATAAAATAATAAACTTATATATATCAAAATTGAAAGAAATGTAATATCAACAATAAAGAATGTCAAAATGGAAGTAGACTACCTAGAATTTTAAGTACTTGCATTGTATAGAATCGTTGAATACAGGGGTTTACAAGTTTGGGGCGATTAAATTTCACACCGGTTAGTCGAAAGATATAAATATTTCTTCTTTTGTTGAAATAAATCTATTGGTGAAAAATGGTTTGTGAAGGCATTGAGGATTTTAAGCAGGTACAATAGGTCCACGCCCACGTCCACGCCCACGTCCACGCCCACGGCCACACCCACGCCCACGCCCACGCCCACGCCCACGGCCACGCCCACGCCCAGGGCCACGCCCACGGCCACGCCCACGGCCACACCCACGTCAACGTCCAGAGCCACGCCCACGTCCACAGCCACGCCCACGTCCACGGCCACGCCCAAGCCCACGCCCACGCCCACGCCCACGTCCACGCCCACGGCCACAGCCACGCCCACGTCCACAGCCACGCCCACGGCCATAGCCACGTCCACGCCCACGCCTACGTCCACTTCCACGTCCACGGCCACGGCCACGGCCACGGCCACGCCCACGCCCAAGTACCCTTACCTTACCCTAACCTTATCTAACCTAACCTAACTATATACCTATGAATAGAAAATAGATACGTGAAATCCCATCACGTATAGAGAAACGAAGCCTTGATTTGCCCATGACACTGAAAAAATAACTAAATTTAAATAAAATGGAATAAAATAAAATAATAAACTTATATATATCAAAATTTAAAGAAATGTAATATCAACAATAAAGAATGTCAAAATGGGAGTAGACTACCTAGAATTTTAAGTACTTGCATTGTATAGAATCGTTGAATACAGGGGTTTACAAGTTTGTGGCGATTAAATTTCACACCGGTTAGTCGAAAGATATAAATATTTCTTCTTTAGTTGAAATAAATCTATTGGTGAAAATGGTTTGTGAAGGCATTGAGGATTATAAGCAGGTACAATAGGTCCACGCCCACGTCCACGCCCACGGCCACACCCACACCCACGCCCACGCCCACGGCCACGCCCACGCCCACGCCCACGCCCACGGCCACGGCCACGCCCACGCCCACGGCCACGCCCACGGCCACGCCCACGGCCACGCCCACGGCCACGCCCACGGCCACGCCCACGGCCACGCCCAAGGCCACGCCCACGGCCACGCCCACGACCACGCCCACGGCCACGCCCACGGCCACGCCCACGGCCACGGCCACGCCCACGCCCACGGCCACGCCCACGGCCACACCCACGGCCACGCCCACGGCCACGCCCACGGCCACGCCCACGGCCACGCCCACGGCCACAGCCACGCCCACGTCCACAGCCACGCCCACGGCCATAGCCACGTCCACGCCCACGCCTATGTCCACGTCCACGTCCACGGCCACGGCCACGGCCACGCCCACGCCCAAGTAACCTTACCTTACCCTAACCTAACCTAACCTAACCTAACCTAACCTAACCTAACCTAACCTAACCTAACCTAACCTAACCTAACCTAACCTAACCTAACCTTACCTAACCTAACCTAACCTAACCTAACCTAACCTAACCTCCAAACTTTTCTTTGTTAATAAATATGATTATCTTAGTTGTTTGCATAAATATACCTATGAATAGAAAATAGATACGTGAAATCCCATCACGTATAGAGAAACAAAGCCTTGATTTGCCCATGACACTGAAAAAAAAACTAAATTTAAATAAAATGGAATAAAATAAAATAATAAACTTATATATATCAAAATTGAATGAAATGTAATATCAACAATAAAGAATGTCAAAATGGAAGTAGACTACCTAGAATTTTAAGTACTTGCATTGTATAGAATCGTTGAATACAGGGGTTTACAAGTTTGGGGCGATTAAATTTCACACCGGTTAGTCGAAAGATATAAATATTTCTTCTTTTGTTGAAATAAATCTATTGGTGAAAATGGTTTGTGAAGGCATTGAGGATTTTAAGCAGGTACAATAGGTCCACGCCCACGTCCACGCCCACGTCCACGCCCACGGCCACGCCCACGCCCACGGCCACGGCCACGGCCACGCCCACGGCCACGCCCACGCCCACGGCCACGCCCACGGCCACGCCCACGGCCACGCCCACGGCCACGCCCACGGCCACGCCCACACCCACGCCCACGACCACGCCCACGGCCACGCCCACGGCCACGCCCACGGCCACGCCCACGGCCACGCCCACGGCCACACCCACGTCAACGTCCAGAGCCACGCCCACGTCCACAGCCACGCCCACGCCCACGCCCACGCCCACGGCCACGCCCACGGCCACGCCCACGGCCACGCCCACGGCCACGCCCACGGCCACGCCCACGGCAACAACCACGGCCACGCCCACGGCCACGCCCACGACCACGCCCACGGCCACGCCCACGGCCACAGCCACGCCCACGTCCACAGCCACGCCCACGGCCATAGCCACGTCCACGCCTACGTCCACGTCCACGTCCACGGCCACGGCCACGGCCACGGCCACGCCCACGCCCAAGTAACCTTACCTTACCCTAACCTTACCTAACCTAACCTAACTATATACCTATGAATAGAAAATAGATACGTGAAATCCCATCACGTATAGAGAAACGAAGCCTTGATTTGCCCATGACACTGAAAAAATAACTAAATTTAAATAAAATGGAATAAAATAAAATAATAAACTTATATATATCAAAATTTAAAGAAATGTAATATCAACAATAAAGAATGTCAAAATGGGAGTAGACTACCTAGAATTTTAAGTACTTGCATTGTATAGAATCGTTGAATACAGGGGTTTACAAGTTTGTGGCGATTAAATTTCACACCGGTTAGTCGAAAGATATAAATATTTCTTCTTTTGTTGAAATAAATCTATTGGTGAAAATGGTTTGTGAAGGCATTGAGGATTATAAGCAGGTACAATAGGTCCACGCCCACGTCCACGCCCACGGCCACACCCACACCCACGCCCACGCCCACGGCCACGCCCACGCCCACGCCCACGCCCACGGCCACGGCCACGGCCACGCCCACGGCCACGCCCACGGCCACGCCCACGGCCACGTCCACGTCCACGTCCACGGCCACGGCCATGGCCACGCCCACGCCCAAGTTACCTTACCTTACCCTAACCTTACCTAACCTAACCTAACCTAACCTAACCTAACCTAACCTAACCTAACCTAACCTAACCTAACCTAACCTAACCTAACCTAACCTAACCTAACCTAACCTAACCTAACCTAACCTCCAAACTTTTCTTTGTTCATAAATATGATTATCTTAGTTGTTTGCATAAATATACCTATGAATAGAAAATAGATACGTGAAATCCCATCACGTATAGAGAAACAAAGCCTTGATTTGCCCATGACACTGAAAAAAAAACTAAATTTAAATAAAATGGAATAAAATAAAATAATAAACTTATATATATCAAAATGAAAGAAATGTAATATCAACAATAAAGAATGTCAAAATGGAAGTAGACTACCTAGAATTAAATAACTAAATTTAAATAAAATGGAATAAAATAAAATAATAAACTTATATATATCAAAATTTAAAGAAATGTAATATCAACAATAAAGAATGTCAAAATGGGAGTAGACTACCTAGAATTTTAAGTACTTGCATTGTATAGAATCGTTGAATACAGGGGTTTACAAGTTTGTGGCGATTAAATTTCACACCGGTTAGTCGAAAGATATAAATATTTCTTCTTTAGTTGAAATAAATCTATTGGTGAAAATGGTTTGTGAAGGCATTGAGGATTATAAGCAGGTACAATAGGTCCACGCCCTCGTCCACGCCCACGGCCACACTCACACCCACGCCCACGCCCACGGCCACGCCCACGCCCACGCCCACGCCCACGGCCACGGCCACGGCCACGCCCACGGCCACGCCCACGGCCACGCCCACGGCCACGTCCACGTCCACGTCCACGGCCACGGCCACGGCCACGCCCACGCCCAAGTAACCTTACCTTACCCTAACCTTACCTAACCTAACCTAACCTAACCTAACCTAACCTAACCTAACCTAACCTAACCTAACCTAACCTAACCTAACCTAACCTAACCTAACCTAACCTAACCTAACCTAACCTAACCTAACCTAACCTAACCTAACCTAACCTAACCTAACCTAACCTAACCTAACCTAACCTAACCTCCAAACTTTTCTTTGTTAATAAATATGATTATCTTAGTTGTTTGCATAAATATACCTATGAATAGAAAATAGATACGTGAAATCCCATCACGTATAGAGAAACAAAGCCTTGATTTGCCCATGACACTGAAAAAAAAACTAAATTTAAATAAAATGGAATAAAATAAAATTATAAACTTATATATATCAAAATTGAAAGAAATGTAATATCAACAATAAAGAATGTCAAAATGGAAGTAGACTACTTAGAATTTTAAGTACTTGCATTGTATAGAATCGTTGAATACAGGGGTTTACAAGTTTGGTACGATTAAATTTCACACCGGTTAGTCGAAAGATATAAATATTTCTTCTTTTGTTGAAATAAATCTATTGGTGAAAAATGGTTTGTGAAGGCATTGAGGATTTTAAGCAGGTACAATAGGTCCACGCCCACGTCCACGCCCACGTCCACGCCCACGGCCACACCCACACCCACGCCCACGCCCACGCCCACGGCCACGCCAACGACCACGCCCACGACCACGCCCACGGCCACGCCCACGGCCACGCCCACGGCCACGCCCACGGCCACACCCACGTCAACGTCCAGAGCCACGCCCACGTCCACAGCCACGCCCACGTCCACGGCCACGCCCAAGCCCACGCCCACGCCCACGCCCACGTCCACGCCCACGGCCACAGCCACGCCCACGTCCACAGCCACGCCCACGGCCATAGCCACGTCCACGCCCACGCCTACGTCCACTTCCACGTCCACGGCCACGGCCACGGCCACGGCCACGCCCACGCCCAAGTACCCTTACCTTACCCTAACCTTACCTAACCTAACCTAACTATATACCTATGAATAGAAAATAGATACGTGAAATCCCATCACGTATTTGGATTTTAAGCAGGTACAATAGGTCCACGCCCACGTCCACGCCCACGGCCACACCCACACCCACACCCACACCCACGGCAACGCCCACGGCCACGCCCACGGCCACGGCCACGCCCACGGCCACACCCACGTCGGCGTCCAGAGCCACGCCCACGTCCACAGCCACGCCCACGTCCACGGCCACGCCCACGCCCACGCCCACGGCCACGCCCACGCCCACGGCCACGCCCACGGCCACGCCCACGGCCACGCCCACGGCCACGTTCACGGCCACGCCCACGGCAACGCCCAAGGCCACGCCCACGGCCACGCCCACGACCACGCCCACGGCCACGCCCACGCCCACGCCCACGCCCACGGCCACGGCCACGGCCACGGCCACGCCCACGCCCACGGCCACGCCCACGGCCACGCCCACGGCCACGCCCACGGCCACGCCCACGGCCACGCCCACGGCCACGCCCACGGCCACGCCCACGGCCACGCCCACGGCCACGCCCACGGCCACGCCCACGGCCACGCCCACGGCCACACCCACGGCCACGCCCACGGCCACGCCCACGGCCACGCCCACGGCCACGCCCACGGCCACGCCCACGGCCACGCCCACGGCCACAGCCACAGCCACGCCCACGTCCACAGCCACGCCCACGGCCATAGCCACGTCCACGCCCACGCCTACGTCCACTTCCACGTCCACGGCCACGGCCACGGCCACGGCCACGCCCACGCCCAAGTACCCTTACCTTACCCTAACCTTACCTAACCTAACCTAACTATATACCTATGAATAGAAAATAGATACGTGAAATCCCATCACGTATAGAGAAACGAAGCCTTGATTTGCCCATGACACTGAAAAAATAACTAAATTTAAATAAAATGGAATAAAATAAAATAATAAACTTATATATATCAAAATTTAAAGAAATGTAATATCAACAATAAAGAATGTCAAAATGGGAGTAGACTACCTAGAATTTTAAGTACTTGCATTGTATAGAATCGTTGAATACAGGGGTTTACAAGTTTGTGGCGATTAAATTTCACACCGGTTAGTCGAAAGATATAAATATTTCTTCTTTTGTTGAAATAAATCTATTGGTGAAAATGGTTTGTGAAGGCATTGAGGATTATAAGCAGGTACAATAGGTCCACGCCCACGTCCACGCCCACGGCCACACCCACACCCACGCCCACGCCCACGCCCACGGCCACGCCCACGCCCACGCCCACGGCCACGGCCACGGCCACGCCCACGGCCACGCCCACGGCCACGCCCACGGCCACGTCCACGTCCACGTCCACGGCCACGGCCATGGCCACGCCCACGCCCAAGTTACCTTACCTTACCCTAACCTTACCTAACCTAACCTAACCTAACCTAACCTAACCTAACCTAACCTAACCTAACCTAACCTAACCTAACCTAACCTAACCTAACCTAACCTAACCTAACCTAACCTAACCTAACCTAACCTAACCTAACCTAACCTAACCTAACCTAACCTCCAAACTTTTCTTTGTTAATAAATATGATTATCTTAGTTGTTTGCATAAATATACCTATGAATAGAAAATAGATACGTGAAATCCCATCACGTATAGAGAAACAAAGCCTTGATTTGCCCATGACACTGAAAGAAAAACAAAATTTAAATAAAATGGAATAAAATAAAATAATAAACTTATATATATCAAAATTGAAAGAAATGTAATATCAACAATAAAGAATGTCAAAATGGAAGTAGACTACCTAGAATTTTAAGTACTTGCATTGTATAGAATCGTTGAATACAGGGGTTTACAAGTTTGGGGTGATTAAATTTCACACCGGTTAGTCGAAAGATATAAATATTTCTTCTTTTGTTGAAATAAATCTATTGGTGAAAAATGGTTTGTGAAGGCATTGAGGATTTTAAGCAGGTACAATAGGTCCACGCCCACGTCCACGCCCACGTCCACGCCCACGGCCACACCCACGCCCACGCCCACGCCCACGCCCACGGCCACGCCCACGGCCACGCCCACGGCCACGCCCACGGCCACGCCCACGACCACGCCCACGACCACGCCCACGGCCACGCCCACGGCCACGCCCACGGCCACGCCCACGGCCACACCCACGTCAACGTCCAGAGCCACGCCCACGTCCACAGCCACGCCCACGTCCACGGCCACGCCCAAGCCCACGCCCACGCCCACGCCCACGTCCACGCCCACGGCCACAGCCACGCCCACGTCCACAGCCACGCCCACGGCCATAGCCACGTCCACGCCCACGCCTACGTCCACGTCCACGTCCACGGCCACGGCCACGGCCACGGCCACGGCCACGGCCACGGCCACGCCCACGCCCAAGAAACCTTACCTTACCCTAACCTTACCTAACCTAACCTAACTATATACCTATGAATAGAAAATAGATACGTGAAATCCCATCACGTATAGAGAAACGAAGCCTTGATTTGCCCATGACACTGAAAAAATAACTAAATTTAAATAAAATGGAATAAAATAAAATAATAAACTTATATATATCAAAATTTAAAGAAATGTAATATCAACAATAAAGAATGTCAAAATGGGAGAAGACTACCTAGAATTTTAAGTACTTGCATTGTATAGAATCGTTGAATACAGGGGTTTACAAGTTTGTGGCGATTAAATTTCACACCGGTTAGTCGAAAGATATAAATATTTCTTCTTTAGTTGAAATAAATCTATTGGTGAAAATGGTTTGTGAAGGCATTGAGGATTATAAGCAGGTACAATAGGTCCACGCCCACGTCCACGCCCACGGCCACACCCACACCCACGCCCACGCCCACGGCCACGCCCACGCCCACGCCCACGCCCACGGCCACGGCCACGGCCACGCCCACGGCCACGCCCACGGCCACGCCCACGGCCACGTCCACGTCCACGTCCACGGCCACGGCCACGGCCACGCCCACGCCCAAGTAACCTTACCTTACCCTAACCTTACCTAACCTAACCTAACCTAACCTAACCTAACCTAACCTAACCTAACCTAACCTAACCTAACCTAACCTAACCTAACCTAACCTAACCTAACCTAACCTAACCTAACCTAACCTAACCTAACCTAACCTAACCTAACCTCCAAACTTTTCTTTGTTAATAAATATGATTATCTTAGTTGTTTGCATAAATATACCTATGAATAGAAAATAGATACGTGAAATCCCATCACGTATAGAGAAACAAAGCCTTGATTTGCCCATGACACTGAAAAAATAAACTAAATTTAAATAAAATGGAATAAAATAAAATAATAAACTTATATATATCAAAATTGAAAGAAATGTAATATCAACAATAAAGAATGTCAAAATGGAAGTAGACTACCTAGAATTTTAAGTACTTGCATTGTATAGAATCGTTGAATACAGGGGTTTACAAGTTTGGGGCGATTAAATTTCACACCGGTTAGTCGAAAGATATAAATATTTCTTCTTTTGTTGAAATAAATCTATTGGTGAAAAATGGTTTGTGAAGGCATTGAGGATTTTAAGCAGGTACAATAGGTCCACGCCCACGTCCACGCCCACGTCCACGCCCACGGCCGCACCCACACCCACGCCCACGCCCACGCCCACGCCCACGGCCACGCCCACGGCCACGCCCACGGCCACGGCCACGGCCACGCCCACGCCCAAGTAACCTTACCTTACCCTAACCTTACCTAACCTAACCTAACCTAACCTAACCTAACCTAACCTAACCTTACCTAACCTAACCTAACCTAACCTAACCTAACCTAACCTAACCTAACCTAACCTAACCTAACCTAACCTAACCTAACCTAACCTAACCTAACCTAACCTAACCTAACCTAACCTAACCTAACCTAACCTAACCTAACCTAACCTAACCTAACCTAACCTAACCTCCAAACTTTTCTTTGTTAATAAATATGATTATCTTAGTTGTTTGCATAAATATACCTATGAATAGAAAATAGATACGTGAAATCCCATCACGTATAGAGAAACAAAGCCTTGATTTGCCCATGACACTGAAAAAAAAACTAAATTTAAATAAAATGGAATAAAATAAAATAATAAACTTATATATATCAAAATTGAATGAAATGTAATATCAACAATAAAGAATGTCAAAATGGAAGTAGACTACTGAATTTTAAGTACTTGCATTGTATAGAATCGTTGAATACAGGGGTTTACAAGTTTGGGGCGATTAAATTTCACACCGGTTAGTCGAAAGATATAAATATTTCTTCTTTTGTTGAAATAAATCTATTGGTGAAAAATGGTTTGTGAAGGCATTGAGGATTTTAAGCAGGTACAATAGGTCCACGCCCACGTCCACGCCCACGTCCACGCCCACGGCCACACCCACACCCACGCCCACGGCCACGGCAACGCCCACGGCCACGCCCACGGCCACGCCCACGGCCACGGCCACGCCCACGGCCACGCCCACGACCACGCCCACGCCCACGGCCATGCCGACGACCACGCGCACGGCCACGCCCACGGCCACAGCCACGCCCACGTCCACAGCCACGCCCACGGCCATATCCACGTCCACGCCCACGCCTACGTCCACGTCCACGTTTACGGCCACGGCCACGGCCACGGCCACGCCCACGCCCAAGTAACCTTACCTTACCCTAACCTTACCTAACCTAACCTAACTATATACCTATGAATAGAAAATAGATACGTGAAATCCCATCACGTATTTGGATTTTAAGCAGGTACAATAGGTCCACGCCCACGTCCACGCCCACGTCCACGCCCACGGCCACACCCACACCCACGCCCACGCCCACGGCCACGCCCACGCCCACGGCCACGCCCACGGCCAAGCCCACGGCCACACCCACGGCCACGCCCACGGCCACAGCCACGCCCACGTCCACAGCCACGCCCACGGCCATAGCCACGTCCACGCCCACGCCTACGTCCACGTCCACGTCCACGGCCACGGCCACGGCCACGCCCACGCCCAAGTAACCTTACCTTACCCTAACCTTACCTAACCTAACCTAACCTAACCTAACCTAACCTAACCTAACCTAACCTAACCTAACCTAACCTAACCTAACCTAACCTAACCTAACCTAACCTAACCTAACCTAACCTAACCTAACCTAACCTAACCTAACCTAACCTAACCTAACCTAACCTAACCTAACCTAACCTAACCTAACCTAACCTAACCTAACCTAACCTAACCTAACCTAACCTAACCTAACCTAACCTAACCTAACCTAACCTAACCTAACCTCCAAACTTTTCTTTGTTAATAAATATGATTATCTTAGTTGTTTGCATAAATATACCTATGAATAGAAAATAGATACGTGAAATCCCATCACGTATAGAGAAACAAAGCCTTGATTTGCCCATGACACTGAAAAAAAAACTAAATTTAAATAAAATGGAATAAAATAAAATAATAAACTTATATATATCAAAATTGAATGAAATGTAATATCAACAATAAAGAATGTCAAAATGGAAGTAGACTACTGAATTTTAAGTACTTGCATTGTATAGAATCGTTGAATACAGGGGTTTACAAGTTTGGGGCGATTAAATTTCACACCGGTTAGTCGAAAGATATAAATATTTCTTCTTTTGTTGAAATAAATCTATTGGTGAAAAATGGTTTGTGAAGGCATTGAGGATTTTAAGCAGGTACAATAGGTCCACGCCCACGTCCACGCCCACGTCCACGCCCACGGCCACACCCACACCCACGCCCACGGCCACGGCAACGCCCACGGCCACGCCCACGGCCACGCCCACGCTCACGGCCACGGCCACGGCCACGCCCACGGCCACGCCCACGACCACGCCCACGGCCACGCCCACGGCCACAGCCACGCCCACGGCCATAGCCACGTCCACGCCCACGCCTACGTCCACGTTTACGTCCACGGCCACGGCCACGGCCACGGCCACGCCCACGCCCAAGTACCCTTACCTTACCCTAACCTTACCTAACCTAACCTAACTATATACCTATGAATAGAAAATAGATACGTGAAATCCCATCACGTATTTTTATTTTAAGCAGGTACAATAGGTCCACGCCCACGTCCACGCCCACGGCCACACCCACACCCACGCCCACGCCCACGGCCACGGCCACGCCCACGCCCACGGCCACGCCCACGACCACGGCCATAGCCACGTCCACGCCCACGCCTACGTCCACGTCCACGTCCACGGCCACGGCCACGGCCACGGCCACGGCCACGGCCACGGCCACGGCCACGGCCACGCCCACGCCCAAGAAACCTTACCTTACCCTAACCTTACCTAACCTAACCTAACTATATACCTATGAATAGAAAATAGATACGTGAAATCCCATCACGTATAGAGAAACGAAGCCTTGATTTGCCCATGACACTGAAAAAATAACTAAATTTAAATAAAATGGAATAAAAAACAATAATAAACTTATATATATCAAAATTTAAAGAAATGTAATATCAACAATAAAGAATGTCAAAATGGGAGTAGACTACCTAGAATTTTAAGTACTTGCATTGTATAGAATCGTTGAATACAGGGGTTTACAAGTTTGTGGCGATTAAATTTCACACCGGTTAGTCGAAAGATATAAATATTTCTTCTTTAGTTGAAATAAATCTATTGGTGAAAATGGTTTGTGAAGGCATTGAGGATTATAAGCAGGTACAATAGGTCCACGCCCACGTCCACGCCCACGGCCACACCCACACCCACGCCCACGCCCACGGCCACGCCCACGCCCACGACCACGCCCACGGCCACGGCCACGGCCACGCCCACGGCCACGCCCACGGCCACGCCCACGGCCACGCCCACGGCCACGTCCACGTCCACGTCCACGGCCACGGCCACGGCCACGCCCACGCCCAAGTAACCTTACCTTACCCTAACCTTACCTAACCTAACCTAACCTAACCTAACCTAACCTAACCTAACCTAACCTAACCTAACCTAACCTAACCTAACCTAACCTAACCTAACCTAACCTAACCTAACCTAACCTAACCTAACCTAACCTAACCTAACCTAACCTAACCTAACCTAACCTAACCTAACCTAACTATATACCTATGAATAGAAAATAGATACGTGAAATCCCATCACGTATTTGGATTTTAAGCAGGTACAATAGGTCCACGCCCACGTCCACGCCCACGTCCACGCCCACGGCCACACCCACACCCACGCCAACGCCCACGGCCACGCCCACGCCCACGGCCACGCCCACGCCCACGCCCACGGCTACGGCCACGCCCACGGCCACGCCCACGGCCACGCCCACGACCACGCCCACGCCCAAAGCCACGCCGACGACCACGCCCACGGCCATGCCCACGGCCACAGCCACGCCCACGTCCACAGCCACTACCACGGCCACGCCCACGGCCACGCCCACGGCCACGCCCACGCCCACGGCCACGCCCACGGCCACGCCCACGCCCACGGCCACGCCCACGGCCACACCCACGTCAACGTCCAGAGCCACGCCCACGTCCAGAGCCACGCCCACGTCCACGCCCACGCCCACGCCCACGCCCACGGCCACGGCCACGCCCACGGCCACGCCCACGCCCACGGCCACGCCCACGACCACGCCCACGGCCACGCCCACGGCCACAGCCACGCCCACGGCCATAGCCACGTCCACGCCCACGCCTACGTCCACGTCCACGTCCACGGCCACGGCCACGGCCACGGCCACGCCCACGCCCAAGTACCCTTACCTTACCCTAACCTTACCTAACCTAACCTAACTATATACCTATGAATAGAAAATAGATACGTGAAATCCCATCACGTATTTTTATTTTAAGCAGGTACAATAGGTCCACGCCCACGTCCACGCCCACGGCCACACCCACACCCACGCCCACGCCCACGGCCACGGCCACGCCCACGCCCACGGCCACGCCCACGACCACGCCCACGGCCACGCCCACGGCCACGGCCAAGCCCACGGCCACGGCCACGCCCACGGCCACACCCACGTCGGCGTCCAGAGCCACGCCCACGTCCACAGCCACGCCCACGCCCACGCCCACGCCCACGCCCACGGCCACGCCCACGCCCACGGCCACGCCCACGGCCACGCCCACGGCCACGTTCACGGCCACGCCCACGGCAACGCCCACGGCCACGCCCACGGCCACGCCCACGACCACGCCCACGGCCACGCCCACGCCCACGCCCACGCCCACGCCCACGGCCACGGCCACGCCCACGGCCACGGCCACGGCCACGCCCACGGCCACGCCCACGGCCACGCCCACGGCCACGCCCACGGCCACGCCCACGGCCAAGTAACCTTACCTTACCCTAACCTAACCTAACCTAACCTAACCTAACCTAACCTAACCTAACCTAACCTAACCTAACCTAACCTAACCTAACCTAACCTAACCTAACCTAACCTAACCTAACCTAACCTAACCTAACCTAACCTAACCTAACCTAACCTAACCTAACCTAACCTAACCTAACCTAACCTAACCTAACCTAACCTAACCTAACCTCCAAACTTTTCTTTGTTTATAAATATGATTATCTTAGTTGTTTGCATAAATATACCTATGAATAGAAAATAGATACGTGAAATCCCATCACGTATAGAGAAACAAAGCCTTGATTTGCCCATGACACTGAAAAAAAAACTAAATTTAAATAAAATGGAATAAAATAAAATAATAAACTTATATATATCAAAATTGAATGAAATGTAATATCAACAATAAAGAATGTCAAAATGGAAGTAGACTACCTAGAATTTTAAGTACTTGCATTGTATAGAATCGTTGAATACAGGGGTTTACAAGTTTGGGGCGATTAAATTTCACACCGGTTAGTCGAAAGATATAAATATTTCTTCTTTTGTTGAAATAAATCTATTGGTGAAAAATGGTTTGTGAAGGCATTGAGGATTTTAAGCAGGTACAATAGGTCCACGCCCACGTCCACGCCCACGTCCACGCCCACGGCCACACCCACACCCACGCCCACGGCCACGGCAACGCCCACGACCACGCCCACGGCCACGCCCACGGCCACGCCCACGGCCACGCCCACGGCCACGCCCACGGCCACGCCCACGGCCACGCCCACGGCCACGCCCACGACCACGCCCACGCCCACGGCCACGCCCACGGCCACGCCCACGGCCACGCCCACGGCCACGCCCACGGCCACGCCCACGGCCACGCCCACGGCCACACCCACGTCAACGTCCACAGCCACGCCCACGTCCACGCCCACGGCCACGTCCACGTCCACGTCCACGGTTACGGCCACGGCCACGCCCACGCCCAAGTAACCTTACCTTACCCTAACCTTACCTAACCTAACCTAACCTAACCTAACCTAACCTAACCTAACCTAACCTAACCTAACCTAACCTAACCTCCAAACTTTTCTTTGTTAATAAATATGATTATCTTAGTTGTTTGCATAAATATACCTATGAATAGAAAATAGATACGTGTAATCCCATCACGTATAGAGAAACAAAGCCTTGATTTGCCCATGACACTGAAAAAAAAACTAAATTTAAATAAAATGGAATAAAATAAAATAATAAACTTATATATATCAAAATTGAAAGAAATGTAATATCAACAATAAAGAATGTCAAAATGGAAGTAGACTACCTAGAATTTTAAGTACTTGCATTGTATAGAATCGTTGAATACAGGGGTTTATAAGTTTGGGGCGATTAAATTTCACACCGGTTAGTCGAAAGATATAAATATTTCTTCTTTTGTTGAAATAAATCTATTGGTGAAAAATGGTTTGTGAAGGCATTGAGGATTTTAAGCAGGTACAATAGGTCCACGCCCACGTCCACGCCCACGTCCACGCCAACGGCCACACCCACACCCACGCCCACGCCCACGCCCACGGCCACGCCCACGGCCACGCCCACGGCCACGCCCACGACCACGCCCACGACCACGCCCACGGCCACGCCCACGGCCACGCCCACGGCCACGCCCACGGCCACGCCCACGGCCACGCCCACGGCCACACCCACGTCAACGTCCAGAGCCACGCCCACGTCCACAGCCACGCCCACGTCCACGGCCACGCCCAAGCCCACGCCCACGCCCACGCCCACGTCCACGCCCACGGCCACAGCCACGCCCACGTCCACAGCCACGCCCACGGCCATAGCCACGTCCACGCCCACGCCTACGTCCACGTCCACGTCCACGGCCACGGCCACGGCCACGGCCACGGCCACGGCCACGCCCACGCCCAAGAAACCTTACCTTACCCTAACCTTACCTAACCTAACCTAACTATATACCTATGAATAGAAAATAGATACGTGAAATCCCATCACGTATAGAGAAACGAAGCCTTGATTTGCCCATGACACTGAAAAAATAACTAAATTTAAATAAAATGGAATAAAAAACAATAATAAACTTATATATATCAAAATTTAAAGAAATGTAATATCAACAATAAAGAATGTCAAAATGGGAGTAGACTACCTAGAATTTTAAGTACTTGCATTGTATAGAATCGTTGAATACAGGGGTTTACAAGTTTGTGGCGATTAAATTTCACACCGGTTAGTCGAAAGATATAAATATTTCTTCTTTAGTTGAAATAAATCTATTGGTGAAAATGGTTTGTGAAGGCATTGAGGATTATAAGCAGGTACAATAGGTCCACGCCCACATCCACGCCCACGGCCACACCCACACCCACGCCCACGCCCACGGCCACGCCCACGCCCACGCCCACGCCCACGGCCACGGCCACGGCCACGCCCACGGCCACGCCCACGGCCACGCCCACGGCCACGCCCACGGCCACGTCCACGTCCACGTCCACGGCCACGGCCACGGCCACGCCCACGCCCAAGTAACCTTACCTTACCCTAACCTTACCTAACCTAACCTAACCTAACCTAACCTAACCTAACCTAACCTAACCTAACCTAACCTAACCTAACCTAACCTAACCTAACCTAACCTAACCTAACCTAACCTAACCTAACCTAACCTAACCTAACCTAACCTAACCTAACCTAACCTAACCTAACCTAACCTAACCTAACCTAACCTAACCTAACCTCCAAACTTTTCTTTGTTAATAAATATGATTATCTTAGTTGTTTGCATAAATATACCTATGAATAGAAAATAGATACGTGAAATCCCATCACGTATAGAGAAACAAAGCCTTGATTTGCCCATGACACTGAAAAAAAAACTAAATTTAAATAAAATGGAATAAAATAAAATAATAAACTTATATTATATCAAAATTGAAAGAAATGTAATATCAACAATAAAGAATGTCAAAATGGAAGTAGACTACCTAGAATTTTAAGTACTTGCATTGTATAGAATCGTTGAATACAGGGGTTTACAAGTTTGGGGCGATTAAATTTCACACCGGTTAGTCGAAAGATATAAATATTTCTTCTTTTGTTGAAATAAATCTATTGGTGAAAAATGGTTTGTGAAGGCATTGAGGATTTTAAGCAGGTACAATAGGTCCACGCCCACGTCCACGCCCACGCCCACGCCCACGCCCACGCCCACGGCCACGCCCACGGCCACGCCCACGACCACGCCCACGACCACGCTCACGGCCACGCCCACGGCCACGCCCACGGCCACACCCACGTCAACGTCCAGAGCCACGCCCACGTCCACAGCCACGCCCACGGCCACAGCCACGCCCACGTCCACAGCCACGCCCACGGCCATAGCCACGTCCACGCCCACGCCTACGTCCACTTCCACGTCCACGGCCAAGGCCACGGCCACGGCCACGCCCACGCCCAAGTACCCTTACCTTACCCTAACCTTACCTAACCTAACCTAACTATATACCTATGAATAGAAAATAGATACGTGAAATCCCATCACTTATTTGGATTTTAAGCTGGTACAATAGGTCCACGCCCACGTCCACGCCCACGGCCACACCCACACCCACACCCACACCCACGGCCACGCCCACGGCCACGCCCACGGCCACGGCCACGCCCACGGCCACACCCACGTCGGCGTCCAGAGCCACGCCCACGTCCACAGCCACGCCCACGTCCACGGCCACGCCCACGCCCACGCCCACGCCCACGGCCACGCCCACGGCCACGGCCACGCCCACGCCCACGGCCACGCCCACGGCCACGCCCACGGCCACGGCCACGCCCACGGCCACGCCCACGGCCACGCCCACGGCCACGCCCACGGCCACGCCCACGGCCACGCCCACGGCCACGCCCAAGGCCACGCCCACGGCCACGCCCACAGCCACGCCCACGTCCACAGCCACGCCCACGGCCATAGCCACGTCCACGCCCACGCCTACGTCCACGTCCACGTCCACGGCCACGGCCACGGCCACGGCCACGGCCACGGCCACGGCCACGCCCACGCCCAAGAAACCTTACCTTACCCTAACCTTACCTAACCTAACCTAACTATATACCTATGAATAGAAAATAGATACGTGAAATCCCATCACGTATAGAGAAACGAAGCCTTGATTTGCCCATGACACTGAAAAAATAACTAAATTTAAATAAAATGGAATAAAATAAAATAATAAACTTATATATATCAAAATTTAAAGAAATGTAATATCAACAATAAAGAATGTCAAAATGGGAGTAGACTACCTAGAATTTTAAGTACTTGCATTGTATAGAATCGTTGAATACAGGGGTTTACAAGTTTGTGGCGATTAAATTTCACACCGGTTAGTCGAAAGATATAAATATTTCTTCTTTAGTTGAAATAAATCTATTGGTGAAAATGGTTTGTGAAGGCATTGAGGATTATAAGCAGGTACAATAGGTCCACGCCCACGTCCACGCCCACGGCCACACCCACACCCACGCCCACGCCCACGGCCACGCCCACGCCCACGCCCACGCCCACGGCCACGGCCACGGCCACGCCCACGGCCACGCCCACGGCCACGCCCACGGCCACGTCCACGTCCACGTCCACGGCCACGGCCACGGCCACGCCCACGCCCAAGTAACCTTACCTTACCCTAACCTTACCTAACCTAACCTAACCTAACCTAACCTAACCTAACCTAACCTAACCTAACCTAACCTAACCTAACCTAACCTAACCTAACCTAACCTAACCTAACCTAACCTAACCTAACCTAACCTAACCTAACCTAACCTAACCTAACCTAACCTAACCTAACCTCCAAACTTTTCTTTGTTAATAAATATGATTATCTTAGTTGTTTGCATAAATATACCTATGAATAGAAAATAGATACGTGAAATCCCATCACGTATAGAGAAACAAAGCCTTGATTTGCCCATGACACTGAAAAAATAAACTAAATTTAAATAAAATGGAATAAAATAAAATAATAAACTTATATATATCAAAATTGAAAGAAATGTAATATCAACAATAAAGAATGTCAAAATGGAAGTAGACTACCTAGAATTTTAAGTACTTGCATTGTATAGAATCGTTGAATACAGGGGTTTACAAGTTTGGGGCGATTAAATTTCACACCGGTTAGTCGAAAGATATAAATATTTCTTCTTTTGTTGAAATAAATCTATTGGTGAAAAATGGTTTGTGAAGGCATTGAGGATTTTAAGCAGGTACAATAGGTCCACGCCCACGTCCACGCCCACGTCCACGCCCACGGCCGCACCCACACCCACGCCCACGCCCACGCCCACGCCCACGGCCACGCCCACGGCCACGCCCACGGCCACGGCCACGGCCACGCCCACGCCCAAGTAACCTTACCTTACCCTAACCTTACCTAACCTAACCTAACCTAACCTAACCTAACCTAACCTAACCTAACCTAACCTAACCTAACCTAACCTAACCTAACCTAACCTAACCTAACCTAACCTAACCTAACCTAACCTAACCTAACCTAACCTAACCTAACCTAACCTAACCTAACCTAACCTAACCTAACCTAACCTAACCTAACCTCCAAACTTTTCTTTGTTAATAAATATGATTATCTTAGTTGTTTGCATAAATATACCTATGAATAGAAAATAGATACGTGAAATCCCATCACGTATAGAGAAACAAAGCCTTGATTTGCCCATAACACTGAAAAAAAAACTAAATTTAAATAAAATGGAATAAAATAAAATAATAAACTTATATATATCAAAATTGAATGAAATGTAATATCAACAATAAAGAATGTCAAAATGGAAGTAGACTACTGAATTTTAAGTACTTGCATTGTATAGAATCGTTGAATACAGGGGTTTACAAGTTTGGGGCGATTAAATTTCACACCGGTTAGTCGAAAGATATAAATATTTCTTCTTTTGTTGAAATAAATCTATTGGTGAAAAATGGTTTGTGAAGGCATTGAGGATTTTAAGCAGGTACAATAGGTCCACGCCCACGTCCACGCCCACGTCCACGCCCACGGCCACACCCACACCCACGCCCACGGCCACGGCAACGCCCACGGCCACGCCCACGGCCACGCCCACGGCCACGGCCACGCCCACGGCCACGCCCACGACCACGCCCACGCCCACGGCCATGCCGACGACCACGCGCACGGCCACGCCCACGGCCACAGCCACGCCCACGTCCACAGCCACGCCCACGGCCATATCCACGTCCACGCCCACGCCTACGTCCACGTCCACGTTTACGGCCACGGCCACGGCCACGGCCACGCCCACGCCCAAGTAACCTTACCTTACCCTAACCTTAAAATCAAAAATCAAAATCAAAAACTCTTTATTTCCATAAATACAATAAATGTACACTTAGAAAAGGTCAAATCATAAAACTAAGCACTGACACGGAAATAAAGTGATATTTTTTGATTTCTGTCGCTTCGGTATGTAGACTAAAGTAAAGAAGCGACGAAGAAACCTTTAGCCTGTTAGTTGTTATTTTTCGAGTTGGAGCAAAACCCGTCCCAAGCTTTTTTATCCTCTAGATAATCTGATATTTTATAGTAAGCCTTTTTGCACAGCAAGGTTTTGACAATTTGTTTGAATTTATTTACTGATAATTTTTGCAACTCACTAGGAGTTTTGTTGTAGAAGCGTATACATTGCCCTTTAAAAGATACATTAATTTTGTGTAGCCTAGTTGTGGGCACAGCGATCTTATGTTTGTTTCTGGTATTCAAATTATGTTTATCGCTATTTTTAGGGAACCGATTTATATTTTTGTGAGTGTACAATAAGTTTTCATAAATATATTGACATGGTACTGTCATTATGTTTATTTCTTTGAATTTATCACGCAGGGATTCTCTGGGACCCATATTATAGATTGCACGAACAGCCCTCTTCTGCAGCACAAATACGGTGTTAATATCTGCAGCGTTCCCCCACAGCAGTATACCATAAGACATAATACTATGGAAGTAGCTGAAATAAACAAGTCTAGATGTGTCCACGTCTGTAAGATGACGGATTTTTTTGACTGCATACGCTGCAGAACTGAGTCTCTTCGATAGCTTATCTATGTGTGGGCCCCATTGAAGTTTATTATCTAAGGTGATTCCTAAGAATACGGTGCTTTCTACCATTTCTAAAGTTTCTCCTTTAACGTTTACATCAGCCTTCACTTGTTTAACATTAGGTAGAATAAATCTAATACATTTTGTTTTGGTTTCATTTAACAAAAGATTATTGACACTAAACCAATGAACTACTTTTGAGATTGCACTATTCACATCGTCGAAATTTGTGTTTTGTCGTTTCATTTTAAAAATTAATGAAGTATCATCAGCAAACAATACAATCTCGTGATTATTCTTGACAAGATGAGGCAGGTCGTTAATATAAACTAAGAATAGGAAAGGACCGAGGATAGAACCCTGTGGTACACCCATTGTAACTACAGACCCCGAAGACCGTTTCCCATTAATGTCAACTCTTTGTATCCTATCACTCAAATAAGATGTAAGAAGATCCAAAGCCTAACCTAACTATATACCTATGAATAGAAAATAGATACGTGAAATCCCATCACGTATTTGGATTTTAAGCAGGTACAATAGGTCCACGCCCACGTCCACGCCCACGTCCACGCCCACGGCCACACCCACACCCACGCCCACGCCCACGGCCACGCCCACGCCCACGGCCACGCCCACGGCCAAGCCCACGGCCACACCCACGGCCACGCCCACGGCCACAGCCACGCCCACGTCCACAGCCACGCCCACGGCCATAGCCACGTCCACGCCCACGCCTACGTCCACGTCCACGTCCACGGCCACGGCCACGGCCACGCCCACGCCCAAGTAACCTTACCTTACCCTAACCTTACCTAACCTAACCTAACCTAACCTAACCTAACCTAACCTAACCTAACCTAACCTAACCTAACCTAACCTAACCTAACCTAACCTAACCTAACCTAACCTAACCTAACCTAACCTAACCTAACCTAACCTAACCTAACCTAACCTAACCTAACCTAACCTAACCTAACCTAACCTAACCTAACCTAACCTAACCTAACCTAACCTCCAAACTTTTCTTTGTTAATAAATATGATTATCTTAGTTGTTTGCATAAATATACCTATGAATAGAAAATAGATACGTGAAATCCCATCACGTATAGAGAAACAAAGCCTTGATTTGCCCATGACACTGAAAAAAAAACTAAATTTAAATAAAATGGAATAAAATAAAATAATAAACTTATATATATCAAAATTGAATGAAATGTAATATCAACAATAAAGAATGTCAAAATGGAAGTAGACTACTGAATTTTAAGTACTTGCATTGTATAGAATCGTTGAATACAGGGGTTTACAAGTTTGGGGCGATTAAATTTCACACCGGTTAGTCGAAAGATATAAATATTTCTTCTTTTGTTGAAATAAATCTATTGGTGAAAAATGGTTTGTGAAGGCATTGAGGATTTTAAGCAGGTACAATAGGTCCACGCCCACGTCCACGCCCACGTCCACGCCCACGGCCACACCCACACCCACGCCCACGGCCACGGCAACGCCCACGGCCACGCCCACGGCCACGCCCACGGCCACGCCCACGGCCACGGCCACGGCCACGCCCACGGCCACGCCCACGGCCACGCCCACGCCCACGGCCACGCCCACGGCCACACCCACGTCAACGTCCAGAGCCACGCCCACGTCCAGAGCCACGCCCACGTCCACGCCCACGCCCACGCCCACGCCCACGGCCACGCCCACGGCCACGCCCACGCCCACGGCCACGCCCACGACCACGCCCACGGCCACGCCCACGGCCACAGCCATGCCCACGGCCATAGCCACGTCCACGCCCACGCCTACGTCCACGTCCACGTCCACGGCCACGGCCACGGCCACGGCCACGCCCACGCCCAGGTACCCTTACCTTACCCTAACCTTACCTAACCTAACCTAACTATATACCTATGAATAGAAAATAGATACGTGAAATCCCATCACGTATTTTTATTTTAAGCAGGTACAATAGGTCCACGCCCACGTCCACGCCCACGGCCACACCCACACCCACGCCCACGCCCACGGCCACGGCCACGCCCACGCCCACGGCCACGCCCACGACCACGCCCACGGCCACGCCCACGGCCACGGCCACGCCCACGGCCACGGCCACGCCCACGGCCACACCCACGTCGGCGTCCAGAGCCACGCCCACGTCCACAGCCACGCCCACGCCCACGCCCACGCCCACGCCCACGCCCACGGCCACGCCCACGCCCACGGCCACGCCCACGGCCACGCCCACGGCCACGTTCACGGCCACGCCCACGGCAACGCCCACGGCCACGCCCACGGCCACGCCCACGACCACGCCCACGGCCACGCCCACGCCCACGCCCACGCCCACGCCCACGGCCACGGCCACGCCCACGGCCACGGCCACGGCCACGGCCACGCCCACGGCCACGCCCACGGCCACGCCCACGGCCACGCCCACGGCCACGCCCACGGCCAAGTAACCTTACCTTACCCTAACCTAACCTAACCTAACCTAACCTAACCTAACCTAACCTAACCTAACCTAACCTAACCTAACCTAACCTAACCTAACCTAACCTAACCTAACCTAACCTAACCTAACCTAACCTAACCTAACCTAACCTAACCTAACCTAACCTAACCTAACCTAACCTAACCTAACCTAACCTAACCTAACCTAACCTAACCTAACCTAACCTAACCTCCAAACTTTTCTTTGTTTATAAATATGATTATCTTAGTTGTTTGCATAAATATACCTATGAATAGAAAATAGATACGTGAAATCCCATCACGTATAGAGAAACAAAGCCTTGATTTGCCCATGACACTGAAAAAAAAACTAAATTTAAATAAAATGGAATAAAATAAAATAATAAACTTATATATATCAAAATTGAATGAAATGTAATATCAACAATAAAGAATGTCAAAATGGAAGTAGACTACCTAGAATTTTAAGTACTTGCATTGTATAGAATCGTTGAATACAGGGGTTTACAAGTTTGGGGCGATTAAATTTCACACCGGTTAGTCGAAAGATATAAATATTTCTTCTTTTGTTGAAATAAATCTATTGGTGAAAAATGGTTTGTGAAGGCATTGAGGATTTTAAGCAGGTACAATAGGTCCACGCCCACGTCCACGCCCACGTCCACGCCCACGGCCACACCCACACCCACGCCCACGGCCACGGCAACGCCCACGACCACGCCCACGGCCACGCCCACGGCCACGCCCACGGCCACGCCCACGGCCACGCCCACGGCCACGCCCACGGCCACATCCACGCCCACGGCCACACCCACACCCACGCCCACGCCCACGGCCACGCCCACGCCCACGACCACGCCCACGGCCACGGCCACGGCCACGCCCACGGCCACGCCCACGGCCACGCCCACGGCCACGCCCACGGCCACGTCCACGTCCACGTCCACGGCCACGGCCACGGCCACGCCCACGCCCAAGTAACCTTACCTTACCCTAACCTTACCTAACCTAACCTAACCTAACCTAACCTAACCTAACCTAACCTAACCTAACCTAACCTAACCTAACCTAACCTAACCTAACCTAACCTAACCTAACCTAACCTAACCTAACCTAACCTAACCTAACCTAACCTAACCTAACCTAACCTAACCTAACCTAACCTCCAAACTTTTCTTTGTTAATAAATATGATTATCTTAGTTGTTTGCATAAATATACCTATGAATAGAAAATAGATACGTGAAATCCCATCACGTATAGAGAAACAAAGCCTTGATTTGCCCATGACACTGAAAAAAAAACTAAATTTAAATAAAATGGAATAAAATAAAATAATAAACTTATATTATATCAAAATTGAAAGAAATGTAATATCAACAATAAAGAATGTCAAAATGGAAGTAGACTACCTAGAATTTTAAGTACTTGCATTGTATAGAATCGTTGAATACAGGGGTTTACAAGTTTGGGGCGATTAAATTTCACACCGGTTAGTCGAAAGATATAAATATTTCTTCTTTTGTTGAAATAAATCTATTGGTGAAAAATGGTTTGTGAAGGCATTGAGGATTTTAAGCAGGTACAATAGGTCCACGCCCACGTCCACGCCCACGTCCACGCCAACGGCCACACCCACACCCACGCCCACGCCCACGCCCACGGCCACGCCCACGGCCACGCCCACGGCCACGCCCACGACCACGCCCACGACCACGCCCACGGCCACGCCCACGGCCACGCCCACGGCCACGCCCACGGCCACGCCCACGCCCACGGCCACGCCCACGCCCACGGCCACGCCCACGGCCACGCCCACGGCCACACCCACGTCAACGTCCAGAGCCACGCCCACGTCCAGAGCCACGCCCACGTCCACGCCCACGCCCACGCCCACGGCCACGGCCACGCCCACGGCCACGCCCACGCCCACGGCCACGCCCACGACCACGCCCACGGCCACGCCCACGGCCACAGCCACGCCCACGGCCATAGCCACGTCCAAGCCCACGCCTACGTCCACGTTTACGTCCACGGCCACGGCCACGGCCACGGCCACGCCCACGCCCAAGTACCCTTACCTTACCCTAACCTTACCTAACCTAACCTAACTATATACCTATGAATAGAAAATAGATACGTGAAATCCCATCACGTATTTTTATTTTAAGCAGGTACAATAGGTCCACGCCCACGTCCACGCCCACGGCCACACCCACACCCACGCCCACGCCCACGGCCACGGCCACGCCCACGCCCACGGCCACGCCCACGACCACGCCCACGGCCACGCCCACGGCCACGGCCACGCCCACGGCCACGGCCACGCCCACGGCCACACCCACGTCGGCGTCCAGAGCCACGCCCACGTCCACAGCCACGCCCACGCCCACGCCCACGCCCACGCCCACGCCCACGCCCACGGCCACGCCCACGCCCACGGCCACGCCCACGCCCACGGCCACGCCCACGGCCACGCCCACGGCCACGCCCACGGCCACGCCCACGACCACGCCCACGCCCACGACCACGCCCACGGCCACGCCCACGGCCACGCCCACGGCCACGCCCACGGCCACGCCCACGGCCACGCCCACGGCCACGCCCACGGCCACGCCCACGGCCACACCCACGTCAACGTCCACAGCCACGCCCACGTCCACGCCCACGGCCACGTCCACGTCCACGTCCACGGCCACGGCCACGGCCACGCCCACGCCCAAGTAACCTTACCTTACCCTAACCTTACCTAACCTAACCTAACCTAACCTAACCTAACCTAACCTAACCTAACCTAACCTAACCTAACCTCCAAACTTTTCTTTGTTAATAAATATGATTATCTTAGTTGTTTGCATAAATATACCTATGAATAGAAAATAGATACGTGAAATCCCATCACGTATAGAGAAACAAAGCCTTGATTTGCCCATGACACTGAAAAAAAAACTAAATTTAAATAAAATGGAATAAAATAAAATAATAAACTTATATATATCGAAATTGAAAGAAATGTAATATCAACAATAAAGAATGTCAAAATGGAAGTAGACTACCTAGAATTTTAAGTACTTGCATTGTATAGAATCGTTGAATACAGGGGTTTATAAGTTTGGGGCGATTAAATTTCACACCGGTTAGTCGAAAGATATAAATATTTCTTCTTTTGTTGAAATAAATCTATTGGTGAAAAATGGTTTGTGAAGGCATTGAGGATTTTAAGCAGGTACAATAGGTCCACGCCCACGTCCACGCCCACGTCCACGCCCACGGCCACACCCACACCCACGCCCACGCCCACGCCCACGCCCACGGCCACGCCCACGGCCACGCCCACGGCCACGCCCACGACCACGCCCACGACCACGCCCACGGCCACGCCCACGGCCACGCCCACGGCCACGCCCACGGCCACGCCCACGGCCACGCCCACGGCCACGCCCACGGCCACACCCACGTCAACGTCCAGAGCCACGCCCACGTCCACAGCCACGCCCACGTCCACGGCCACGCCCAAGCCCACGCCCACGCCCACGCCCACGTCCACGCCCACGGCCACAGCCACGCCCACGTCCACAGCCACGCCCACGGCCATAGCCACGTCCACGCCCACGCCTACGTCCACGTCCACGTCCACGGCCACGGCCACGGCCACGGCCACGGCCACGGCCACGCCCACGCCCAAGAAACCTTACCTTACCCTAACCTTACCTAACCTAACCTAACTATATACCTATGAATAGAAAATAGATACGTGAAATCCCATCACGTATAGAGAAACGAAGCCTTGATTTGCCCATGACACTGAAAAAATAACTAAATTTAAATAAAATGGAATAAAATAAAATAATAAACTTATATATATCAAAATTTAAAGAAATGTAATATCAACAATAAAGAATGTCAAAATGGGAGTAGACTACCTAGAATTTTAAGTACTTGCATTGTATAGAATCGTTGAATACAGGGGTTTACAAGTTTGTGGCGATTAAATTTCACACCGGTTAGTCGAAAGATATAAATATTTCTTCTTTAGTTGAAATAAATCTATTGGTGAAAATGGTTTGTGAAGGCATTGAGGATTATAAGCAGGTACAATAGGTCCACGCCCACATCCACGCCCACGGCCACACCCACACCCACGCCCACGCCCACGGCCACGCCCACGCCCACGGCCACGCCCACGCCCACGACCACGCCCACGGCCACGGCCACGGCCACGCCCACGGCCACGTCCACGTCCACGTCCACGGCCACGGCCACGGCCACGCCCACGCCCAAGTAACCTTACCTTACCCTAACCTTACCTAACCTAACCTAACCTAACCTAACCTAACCTAACCTAACCTAACCTAACCTAACCTAACCTAACCTAACCTAACCTAACCTAACCTAACCTAACCTAACCTAACCTAACCTAACCTAACCTAACCTAACCTAACCTAACCTAACCTCCAAACTTTTCTTTGTTAATAAATATGATTATCTTAGTTGTTTGCATAAATATACCTATGAATAGAAAATAGATACGTGAAATCCCATCACGTATAGAGAAACAAAGCCTTGATTTGCCCATGACACTGAAAAAAAAACTAAATTTAATTAAAATGGAATAAAATAAAATAATAAACTTATATATATCAAAATTGAAAGAAATGTAATATCAACAATAAAGAATGTCAAAATGGAAGTAGACTACCTAGAATTTTAAGTACTTGCATTGTATAGAATCGTTGAATACAGGGGTTTACAAGTTTGGGGCGATTAAATTTCACACCGGTTAGTCGAAAGATATAAATATTTCTTCTTTTGTTGAAATAAATCTATTGGTGAAAAATGGTTTGTGAAGGCATTGAGGATTTTAAGCAGGTACAATAGGTCCACGCCCACGTCCACGCCCACGTCCACGCCCACGGCCGCACCCACACCCACGCCCACGCCCACGGCCACGCCCACGCCCACGGCCACGCCCACGGCCAAGCCCACGGCCACACCCACGGCCACGCCCACGGCCACAGCCACGCCCACGTCCACAGCCACGCCCACGGCCATAGCCACGTCCACGCCCACGCCTACGTCCACGTCCACGTCCACGGCCACGGCCACGGCCACGCCCACGCCCAAGTAACCTTACCTTACCCTAACCTTACCTAACCTAACCTAACCTAACCTAACCTAACCTAACCTAACCTAACCTAACCTAACCTAACCTAACCTAACCTAACCTAACCTAACCTAACCTAACCTAACCTAACCTAACCTAACCTAACCTAACCTAACCTAACCTAACCTAACCTAACCTAACCTAACCTAACCTAACCTAACCTAACCTAACCTAACCTAACCTAACCTAACCTAACCTCCAAACTTTTCTTTGTTAATAAATATGATTATCTTAGTTGTTTGCATAAATATACCTATGAATAGAAAATAGATACGTGAAATCCCATCACGTATAGAGAAACAAAGCCTTGATTTGCCCATGACACTGAAAAAAAAACTAAATTTAAATAAAATGGAATAAAATAAAATAATAAACTTATATATATCAAAATTGAATGAAATGTAATATCAACAATAAAGAATGTCAAAATGGAAGTAGACTACTGAATTTTAAGTACTTGCATTGTATAGAATCGTTGAATACAGGGGTTTACAAGTTTGGGGCGATTAAATTTCACACCGGTTAGTCGAAAGATATAAATATTTCTTCTTTTGTTGAAATAAATCTATTGGTGAAAAATGGTTTGTGAAGGCATTGAGGATTTTAAGCAGGTACAATAGGTCCACGCCCACGTCCACGCCCACGTCCACGCCCACGTCCACGCCCACGGCCACACCCACACCCACGCCCACGGCCACGGCAACGCCCACGGCCACGCCCACGGCCACGCCCACGGCCACGCCCACGCCCACGGCCACGGCCACGCCCACGGCCACGCCCACGGCCACGCCCACGGCCACGCCCATGGCCACGCCCACGCCCACGGCCACGCCCACGCCCACGGCCACGCCCACGGCCACGCCCACGGCCACACCCACGTCAACGTCCAGAGCCACGCCCACGTCCAGAGCCACGCCCACGTCCACGCCCACGCCCACGCCCACGCCCACGGCCACGCCCACGGCCACGCCCACGCCCACGGCCACGCCCACGACCACGCCCACGGCCACGCCCACGGCCACAGCCACGCCCACGGCCATAGCCACGTCCACGCCCACGCCTACGTCCACGTTTACGTCCACGGCCACGGCCACGGCCACGGCCACGCCCACGCCCAAGTACCCTTACCTTACCCTAACCTTACCTAACCTAACCTAACTATATACCTATGAATAGAAAATAGATACGTGAAATCCCATCACGTATTTTTATTTTAAGCAGGTACAATAGGTCCACGCCCACGTCCACGCCCACGGCCACACCCACACCCACGCCCACGCCCACGGCCACGGCCACGCCCACGCCCACGGCCACGCCCACGACCACGCCCACGGCCACGCCCACGGCCACGGCCACGCCCACGGCCACGGCCACGCCCACGGCCACACCCACGTCGGCGTCCAGAGCCACGCCCACGTCCACAGCCACGCCCACGCCCACGCCCACGCCCACGCCCACGCCCACGGCCACGCCCACGGCCACGCCCACGCCCACGGCCACGCCCACACCCACGCCCACGCCCACGGCCACGCCCACGGCCACGCCCACGGCCACGCCCACGACCACGCCCACGCCCACGACCACGCCCACGGCCACGCCCACGGCCACGCCCACGGCCACGCCCACGGCCACGCCCACGGCCACGCCCACGGCCACGCCCACGGCCACACCCACGTCAACGTCCACAGCCACGCCCACGCCCAAGTACCCTTACCTTACCCTAACCTTACCTAACCTAACCTAACTATATACCTATGAATAGAAAATAGATACGTGAAATCCCATCACGTATTTGGATTTTAAGCTGGTACAATAGGTCCACGCCCACGTCCACGCCCACGGCCACACCCACACCCACACCCACACCCACGGCCACGCCCACGGCCACGCCCACGGCCACGGCCACGCCCACGGCCACACCCACGTCGGCGTCCAGAGCCACGCCCACGTCCACAGCCACGCCCACGTCCACGGCCACGCCCACGCCCACGCCCACGCCCACGGCCACGCCCACGGCCACGGCCACGCCCACGCCCACGGCCACGCCCACGGCCACGCCCACGGCCACGCCCACGGCCACAGCCACTCCCACGGCCACGCCCACGGCCACACCCACGTCAACGTCCAGAGCCACGCCCACGTCCACAGCCACGCCCACATCCACGCCCACGCCCACGCCCACGCCCACGCCCACGCCCACGTCCACAGCCACGCCCACGTCCACAGCCACGCCCACGGCCATAGCCACGTCCACGCCCACGCCTACGTCCACGTCCACGTTTACGGCCACGGCCACGGCCACGGCCACGCCCACGCCCAAGTAACCTTACCTTTCCCTAACCTTACCTAACCTAACCTAACTATATACCTATGAATAGAAAATAGATACGTGAAATCCCATCACGTATTTGGATTTTAAGCAGGTACAATAGGTCCACGCCCACGTCCACGCCCACGTCCACGCCCACGGCCACACCCACACCCACGCCCACGCCCACGGCCACGCCCACGCCCACGGCCACGCCCACGGCCAAGCCCACGGCCACACCCACGGCCACGCCCACGGCCACAGCCACGCCCACGTCCACAGCCACGCCCACGGCCATAGCCACGTCCACGCCCACGCCTACGTCCACGTCCACGTCCACGGCCACGGCCACGGCCACGCCCACGCCCAAGTAACCTTACCTTACCCTAACCTTACCTAACCTAACCTAACCTAACCTAACCTAACCTAACCTAACCTAACCTAACCTAACCTAACCTAACCTAACCTAACCTAACCTAACCTAACCTAACCTAACCTAACCTAACCTAACCTAACCTAACCTAACCTAACCTAACCTAACCTAACCTAACCTAACCTAACCTAACCTAACCTAACCTAACCTAACCTAACCTAACCTAACCTAACCTAACCTAACCTAACCTAACCTAACCTAACCTAACCTAACCTCCAAACTTTTCTTTGTTGATAAATATGATTATCTTAGTTGTTTGCATAAATATACCTATGAATAGAAAATAGATACGTGAAATCCCATCACGTATAGAGAAACAAAGCCTTGATTTGCCCATGACACTGAAAAAAAAACTAAATTTAAATAAAATGGAATAAAATAAAATAATAAACTTATATATATCAAAATTGAATGAAATGTAATATCAACAATAAAGAATGTCAAAATGGAAGTAGACTACTGAATTTTAAGTACTTGCATTGTATAGAATCGTTGAATACAGGGGTTTACAAGTTTGGGGTGATTAAATTTCACACCGGTTAGTCGAAAGATATAAATATTTCTTCTTTTGTTGAAATAAATCTATTGGTGAAAAATGGTTTGTGAAGGCATTGAGGATTTTAAGCAGGTACAATAGGTCCACGCCCACGTCCACGCCCACGTCCACGCCCACGGCCACACCCACACCCACGCCCACGGCCACGGCAACGCCCACGGCCACGCCCACGGCCACGCCCACGGCCACGCCCACGGCCACGCCCACGCCCACGGCCACGGCCACGCCCACGGCCACGCCCACGGCCACGCCCACGGCCACGCCCACGGCCACGCCCACGCCCACGGCCACGCCCACGCCCACGGCCACGCCCACGGCCACGCCCACGGCCACACCCACGTCAACGTCCAGAGCCACGCCCACGTCCAGAGCCACGCCCACGTCCACGCCCACGCCCACGCCCACGGCCACGGCCACGGCCACGCCCACGGCCACGCCCACGCCCACGGCCACGCCCACGACCACGCCCACGGCCACGCCCACGGCCACAGCCACGCCCACGGCCATAGCCACGTCCACGCCCACGCCTACGTCCACGTTTACGTCCACGGCCACGGCCACGGCCACGGCCACGCCCACGCCCAAGTACCCTTACCTTACCCTAACCTTACCTAACCTAACCTAACTATATACCTATGAATAGAAAATAGATACGTGAAATCCCATCACGTATTTTTATTTTAAGCAGGTACAATAGGTCCACGCCCACGTCCACGCCCACGGCCACACCCACACCCACGCCCACGCCCACGGCCACGGCCACGCCCACGCCCACGGCCACGCCCACGACC
Source organism: Eupithecia subfuscata (assembly GCA_963564075.1). Lineage (NCBI taxonomy): Eukaryota > Metazoa > Arthropoda > Insecta > Lepidoptera > Geometridae > Eupithecia > Eupithecia subfuscata. The sequence continues at coordinate 10,652,491 of OY751097.1, forward strand.
ACGCCCACGGCCACGCCCACGGCCACGGCCACGCCCACGGCCACGGCCACGCCCACGGCCACACCCACGTCGGCGTCCAGAGCCACGCCCACGTCCACAGCCACGCCCACGCCCACGCCCACGCCCACGCCCACGCCCACGCCCACGGCCACGCCCACGGCCACGCCCACGGCCACGTTCACGGCCACGCCCACGGCAACGCCCACGGCCACCCCCACGGCCACGCCCACGACCACGCCCACGGCCACGCCCACGCCCACGCCCACGCCCACGCCCACGGCCACGGCCACGGCCACGGCCACGGCCACGCCCACGGCCACACCCACGTCGGCGTCCAGAGCCACGCCCACGTCCACAGCCACGCCCACGCCCACGGCCATAGCCACGTCCACGCCCACGCCTACGTCCACTTCCACGTCCACGGCCACGGCCACGGCCACGGCCACGCCCACGCCCAAGTACCCTTACCTTACCCTAACCTTACCTAACCTAACCTAACTATATACCTATGAATAGAAAATAGATACGTGAAATCCCATCACGTATTTGGATTTTAAGCTGGTACAATAGGTCCACGCCCACGTCCACGCCCACGGCCACACCCACACCCACACCCACACCCACGGCCACGCCCACGGCCACGGCCACGCCCACGGCCACACCCACGTCGGCGTCCAGAGCCACGCCCACGTCCACAGCCACGCCCACGTCCACGGCCACGCCCACGCCCACGCCCACGCCCACGGCCACGCCCACGGCCACGGCAACGGCCACGCCCACGGCGACGCCCACGGCCACGCCCACGGCCACGCCCACGGCCACGTTCACGGCCACGCCCACGGCAACGCCCAAGGCCACGCCCACGGCCACGCCCACGCCCACGCCCACGGCCACGCCCACGGCCACGCCCACGCCCACGGCCACTCCCACGGCCACGCCCACGGCCACAACCACGTCATCGTCCAGAGCCACGCCCACGTCCACAGCCACGCCCACATCCACGCCCACGCCCACGCCCACGCCCACGCCCACGCCCACGCCCACGGCCACGGCCACGGCCACGGCCACGCCCACGGCCACGCCCACGACCACGCCCACGCCCACGGCCATGCCGACGACCACGCGCACGGCCACGCCCACGGCCACAGCCACGCCCACGTCCACAGCCACGCCCACGGCCATAGCCACGTCCACGCCCACGCCTACGTCCACGTCCACGTTTACGGCCACGGCCACGGCCACGGCCACGCCCACGCCCAAGTAACCTTACCTTACCCTAACCTTACCTAACCTAACCTAACTATATACCTATGAATAGAAAATAGATACGTGAAATCCCATCACGTATTTGGATTTTAAGCAGGTACAATAGGTCCACGCCCACGTCCACGCCCACGTCCACGCCCACGGCCACACCCACACCCACGCCCACGCCCACGGCCACGCCCACGCCCACGGCCACGCCCACGGCCAAGCCCACGGCCACACCCACGGCCACGCCCACGGCCACAGCCACGCCCACGTCCACAGCCACGCCCACGGCCATAGCCACGTCCACGCCCACGCCTACGTCCACGTCCACGTCCACGGCCACGGCCACGGCCACGCCCACGCCCAAGTAACCTTACCTTACCCTAACCTTACCTAACCTAACCTAACCTAACCTAACCTAACCTAACCTAACCTAACCTAACCTAACCTAACCTAACCTAACCTAACCTAACCTAACCTAACCTAACCTAACCTAACCTAACCTAACCTAACCTAACCTAACCTAACCTAACCTAACCTAACCTAACCTAACCTAACCTAACCTAACCTAACCTAACCTAACCTAACCTAACCTAACCTAACCTCCAAACTTTTCTTTGTTAATAAATATGATTATCTTAGTTGTTTGCATAAATATACCTATGAATAGAAAATAGATACGTGAAATCCCATCACGTATAGAGAAACAAAGCCTTGATTTGCCCATGACACTGAAAAAAAAACTAAATTTAAATAAAATGGAATAAAATAAAATAATAAACTTATATATATCAAAATTGAATGAAATGTAATATCAACAATAAAGAATGTCAAAATGGAAGTAGACTACTGAATTTTAAGTACTTGCATTGTATAGAATCGTTGAATACAGGGGTTTACAAGTTTGGGGCGATTAAATTTCACACCGGTTAGTCGAAAGATATAAATATTTCTTCTTTTGTTGAAATAAATCTATTGGTGAAAAATGGTTTGTGAAGGCATTGAGGATTTTAAGCAGGTACAATAGGTCCACGCCCACGTCCACGCCCACGTCCACGCCCACGGCCACACCCACACCCACGCCCACGGCCACGGCAACGCCCACGGCCACGCCCACGGCCACGCCCACGGCCACGCCCACGCCCACGGCCACGGCCACGCCCACGGCCACGCCCACGGCCACGCCCACGGCCACGCCCACGCCCACGGCCACGCCCACGGCCACGCCCACGGCCACACCCACGTCAACGTCCAGAGCCACGCCCACGTCCAGAGCCACGCCCACGTCCACGCCCACGCCCACGCCCACGCCCATGGCTACGGCCACGCCCACGGCCACGCCCACGCCCACGGCCACGCCCACGACCACGCCCACGGCCACGCCCACGGCCACAGCCACGCCCACGGCCATAGCCACGTCCAAGCCCACGCCTACGTCCACGTCCACGTCCACGGCCACGGCCACGGCCACGGCCACGGCCACGGCCACGCCCACGGCCACGCCCACGGCCACGCCCACGGCCACGCCCACGGCCACGCCCACGGCCACGCCCACGGCCACGCCCACGGCCAAGTAACCTTACCTTACCCTAACCTAACCTAACCTAACCTAACCTAACCTAACCTAACCTAACCTAACCTAACCTAACCTAACCTAACCTAACCTAACCTAACCTAACCTAACCTAACCTAACCTAACCTAACCTCCAAACTTTTCTTTGTTTATAAATATGATTATCTTAGTTGTTTGCATAAATATACCTATGAATAGAAAATAGATACGTGAAATCCCATCACGTATAGAGAAACAAAGCCTTGATTTGCCCATGACACTGAAAAAAAAACTAAATTTAAATAAAATGGAATAAAATAAAATAATAAACTTATATATATCGAAATTGAAAGAAATGTAATATCAACAATAAAGAATGTCAAAATGGAAGTAGACTACCTAGAATTTTAAGTACTTGCATTGTATAGAATCGTTGAATACAGGGGTTTATAAGTTTGGGGCGATTAAATTTCACACCGGTTAGTCGAAAGATATAAATATTTCTTCTTTTGTTGAAATAAATCTATTGGTGAAAAATGGTTTGTGAAGGCATTGAGGATTTTAAGCAGGTACAATAGGTCCACGCCCACGTCCACGCCCACGTCCACGCCCACGGCCACACCCACACCCACGCCCACGCCCACGCCCACGCCCACGGCCACGCCCACGGCCACGCCCACGGCCACGCCCACGACCACGCCCACGACCACGCCCACGGCCACGCCCACGGCCACGCCCACGGCCACGCCCACGGCCACGCCCACGGCCACGCCCACGGCCACGCCCACGGCCACACCCACGTCAACGTCCAGAGCCACGCCCACGTCCACAGCCACGCCCACGTCCACGGCCACGCCCAAGCCCACGCCCACGCCCACGCCCACGTCCACGCCCACGGCCACAGCCACGCCCACGTCCACAGCCACGCCCACGGCCATAGCCACGTCCACGCCCACGCCTACGTCCACGTCCACGTCCACGGCCACGGCCACGGCCACGGCCACGGCCACGGCCACGCCCACGCCCAAGAAACCTTACCTTACCCTAACCTTACCTAACCTAACCTAACTATATACCTATGAATAGAAAATAGATACGTGAAATCCCATCACGTATAGAGAAACGAAGCCTTGATTTGCCCATGACACTGAAAAAATAACTAAATTTAAATAAAATGGAATAAAATAAAATAATAAACTTATATATATCAAAATTTAAAGAAATGTAATATCAACAATAAAGAATGTCAAAATGGGAGTAGACTACCTAGAATTTTAAGTACTTGCATTGTATAGAATCGTTGAATACAGGGGTTTACAAGTTTGTGGCGATTAAATTTCACACCGGTTAGTCGAAAGATATAAATATTTCTTCTTTAGTTGAAATAAATCTATTGGTGAAAATGGTTTGTGAAGGCATTGAGGATTATAAGCAGGTACAATAGGTCCACGCCCACATCCACGCCCACGGCCACACCCACACCCACGCCCACGCCCACGGCCACGCCCACGCCCACGGCCACGCCCACGCCCACGACCACGCCCACGGCCACGGCCACGGCCACGCCCACGGCCACGTCCACGTCCACGTCCACGGCCACGGCCACGGCCACGCCCACGCCCAAGTAACCTTACCTTACCCTAACCTTACCTAACCTAACCTAACCTAACCTAACCTAACCTAACCTAACCTAACCTAACCTAACCTAACCTAACCTAACCTAACCTAACCTAACCTAACCTAACCTAACCTAACCTAACCTAACCTAACCTAACCTAACCTAACCTAACCTAACCTAACCTCCAAACTTTTCTTTGTTAATAAATATGATTATCTTAGTTGTTTGCATAAATATACCTATGAATAGAAAATAGATACGTGAAATCCCATCACGTATAGAGAAACAAAGCCTTGATTTGCCCATGACACTGAAAAAAAAACTAAATTTAAATAAAATGGAATAAAATAAAATAATAAACTTATATATATCAAAATTGAAAGCAATGTAATATCAACAATAAAGAATGTCAAAATGGAAGTAGACTACCTAGAATTTTAAGTACTTGCATTGTATAGAATCGTTGAATACAGGGGTTTACAAGTTTGGGGCGATTAAATTTCACACCGGTTAGTCGAAAGATATAAATATTTCTTCTTTTGTTGAAATAAATCTATTGGTGAAAAATGGTTTGTGAAGGCATTGAGGATTTTAAGCAGGTACAATAGGTCCACGCCCACGTCCACGCCCACGTCCACGCCCACGGCCGCACCCACACCCACGCCCACGCCCACGCCCACGCCCACGGCCACGCCCACGGCCACGCCCACGGCCACGCCCACGACCACGCCCACGACCACGCCCACGGCCACGCCCACGGCCACGCCCACGGCCACGCCCACGGCCACGCCCACGGCCACGCCCACGGCCACGCCCACGGCCACACCCACGTCAACGTCCAGAGCCACGCCCACGTCCACAGCCACGCCCACGTCCACGGCCACGCCCAAGCCCACGTCCACGCCCACGTCCACGCCCACGGCCACACCCACACCCACGCCCACGCCCACGCCCACGCCCACGCCCACGCCCACGGCCACGCCCACGGCCACGCCCACGGCCACGCCCACGACCACGCCCACGACCACGCTCACGGCCACGCCCACGGCCACGCCCACGGCCACACCCACGTCAACGTCCAGAGCCACGCCCACGTCCACAGCCACGCCCACGGCCACAGCCACGCCCACGTCCACAGCCACGCCCACGGCCATAGCCACGTCCACGCCCACGCCTACGTCCACTTCCACGTCCACGGCCACGGCCACGGCCACGGCCACGCCCACGCCCAAGTACCCTTACCTTACCCTAACCTTACCTAACCTAACCTAACTATATACCTATGAATAGAAAATAGATACGTGAAATCCCATCACGTATTTGGATTTTAAGCTGGTACAATAGGTCCACGCCCACGTCCACGCCCACGGCCACACCCACACCCACACCCACACCCACGGCCACGCCCACGGCCACGCCCACGGCCACGGCCACGCCCACGGCCACACCCACGTCGGCGTCCAGAGCCACGCCCACGTCCACAGCCACGCCCACGTCCACGGCCACGCCCACGCCCACGCCCACGCCCACGGCCACGCCCACGGCCACGGCCACGCCCACGCCCACGGCCACGCCCACGGCCACGCCCACGGCCACGCCCACGGCCACGCCCACGGCCACGCCCACGGCCACGCCCACGGCAACGCCCAAGGCCACGCCCACGGCCACGCCCACGGCCACGCCCACGGCCACGCCCACGCCCACGCCCACGCCCACGGCCACGCCCACGGCCACGCCCACGCCCACAGCCACTCCCACGGCCACGCCCACGGCCACACCCACGTCAACGTCCAGAGCCACGCCCACGTCCACAGCCACGCCCACATCCACGCCCACGCCCACGCCCACGCCCACGCCCACGCCCACGTCCACAGCCACGCCCACGTCCACAGCCACGCCCACGGCCATAGCCACGTCCACGCCCACGCCTACGTCCACGTCCACGTTTACGGCCACGGCCACGGCCACGGCCACGCCCACGCCCAAGTAACCTTACCTTACCCTAACCTTACCTAACCTAACCTAACTATATACCTATGAATAGAAAATAGATACGTGAAATCCCATCACGTATTTGGATTTTAAGCAGGTACAATAGGTCCACGCCCACGTCCACGCCCACGTCCACGCCCACGGCCACACCCACACCCACGCCCACGCCCACGGCCACGCCCACGCCCACGGCCACGCCCACGGCCAAGCCCACGGCCACACCCACGGCCACGCCCACGGCCACAGCCACGCCCACGTCCACAGCCACGCCCACGGCCATAGCCACGTCCACGCCCACGCCTACGTCCACGTCCACGTCCACGCCCACGGCCATAGCCACGTCCACAGCCACGCCCACATCCACGCCCACGCCCACGCCCACGCCCACGCCCACGCCCACGTCCACAGCCACGCCCACGTCCACAGCCACGCCCACGGCCATAGCCACGTCCACGCCCACGCCTACGTCCACGTCCACGTTTACGGCCACGGCCACGGCCACGGCCACGCCCACGCCCAAGTAACCTTACCTTACCCTAACCTTACCTAACCTAACCTCACTATATACCTATGAATAGAAAAAAATACATTTGGATCGTTGTTTAAAGCAGACGTGCCTTACTCAATGCATTTAAAATAAATAATTACAATTGCTGACTAGTGACCTCGTTAGTCGTTAGCAAATTAAACTGTGTCATAGTGTTTGCTGAAAATGGACTTATACTACTAAATATACAGTTTTTACTAAAAGAAAAAAAAATGGAATCGAACGGCCCCTTCAGCCGGAGCAGCAGGATAGAACGCAGCCCGCCTCGGACGCCCGCCTCGCCCTCGGCCACCCCGCAGCCCTCGGCCGTGACGCGGCAGCCCCCGGACGCCCCGCAGCCCTCGTCTCGCCCTGCAGTAGTGTGTGGAGACATGATCGCTACGTCAGAACTTCAAAACTGGATGACGGGCATCGACCAGTGCTTAAATGAGATTTGTACAATCGCCGAAACGGGTAAGCTAAACTCCGAACAAAAGTTGAAAGTTAGCGCTCTATGCCGAAGAGTGGGTCACGGCACTTCGCAGATGGTAGCCCTTTACCAATCTGTGAAAGCAAGAGCTATGACCTTGAACATTGAAAATAAAGGCTTGAACGAGAAAATAGACCTATCAAAGCGGCTCCAAAATTTGCAAAATAAACTAGACGAAACATCCAAACCTCCCTCTGGAAACTCCTCTTTTGCAGACATGGTGAAAAGAGGTAATAACTTTATAAAGCCTATTAATATTAGCTCTGTGGCCATATATCCGCAAGACAACCTCAAGTCGAGCGAGGAAACCAAAACTTTAGTCCAAAAAATAATTTGCCCTGAAAAATGGTTTGTGAAGGCATTGAGGATTTTAAGCAGGTACAATAGGTCCACGCCCACGTCCACGCCCACGTCCACGCCCACGGCCACACCCACACCCACGCCCACGGCCACGGCAACGCCCACGGCCACGCCCACGGCCACGCCCACGGCCACGCCCACGCCCACGGCCACGGCCACGCCCACGGCCACGCCCACGGCCACGCCCACGGCCACGCCCACGCCCACGGCCACGCCCACGGCCACGCCCACGGCCACACCCACGTCAACGTCCAGAGCCACGCCCACGTCCAGAGCCACGCCCACGTCCACGCCCACGCCCACGCCCACGCCCATGGCTACGGCCACGCCCACGGCCACGCCCACGCCCACGGCCACGCCCACGACCACGCCCACGGCCACGCCCACGGCCACAGCCACGCCCACGGCCATAGCCACGTCCACGCCCACGCCTACGTCCACGTCCACGTCCACGGCCACGGCCACGGCCACGGCCACGGCCACGCCCACGGCCACGCCCACGGCCACGCCCACGGCCACGCCCACGGCCACGCCCACGGCCACGCCCACGGCCACGCCCACGGCCAAGTAACCTTACCTTACCCTAACCTAACCTAACCTAACCTAACCTAACCTAACCTAACCTAACCTAACCTAACCTAACCTAACCTAACCTAACCTAACCTAACCTAACCTAACCTAACCTAACCTAACCTAACCTAACCTAACCTCCAAACTTTTCTTTGTTTATAAATATGATTATCTTAGTTGTTTGCATAAATATACCTATGAATAGAAAATAGATACGTGAAATCCCATCACGTATAGAGAAACAAAGCCTTGATTTGCCCATGACACTGAAAATAAAACTAAATTTAAATAAAATGGAATAAAATAAAATAATAAACTTATATATATCAAAATTGAATGAAATGTAATATCAACAATAAAGAATGTCAAAATGGAAGTAGACTACCTAGAATTTTAAGTACTTGCATTGTATAGAATCGTTGAATACAGGGGTTTACAAGTTTGGGGCGATTAAATTTCACACCGGTTAGTCGAAAGATATAAATATTTCTTCTTTTGTTGAAATAAATCTATTGGTGAAAAATGGTTTGTGAAGGCATTGACGATTTTAAGCAGGTACAATAGGTCCACGCCCACGTCCACGCCCACGTCCACGCCCACGGCCACACCCACACCCACGCCCACGGCCACGGCAACGCCCACGACCACGCCCACGGCCACGCCCACGGCCACGCCCACGGCCACGCCCACGGCCACGCCCACGGCCACGCCCACGGCCACACCCACGTCAACGTCCAGAGCCACGCCCACGTCCACAGCCACGCCCACGCCCACGCCCACGGCCACGCCCACGCCCACGCCCACGCCCACGGCCACACCCACGTCAACGTCCAGAGCCACGCCCACGTCCACAGCCACGCCCACGCCCACGTCCACGCCCACACCCACGCCCACGCCCACGGCCACGCCCACGGCCACGCCCACGGCCACGCCCACGGCCACGCCCACGACCACGCCCACGCCCACGGCCACGCCCACGGCCACGCCCACGGCCACGCCCACGGCCACGCCCACGGCCACGCCCACGGCCACGCCCACGGCCACACCCACGTCAACGTCCACAGCCACGCCCACGTCCACGCCCACGGCCACGTCCACGTCCACGTCCACGGCCACGGCCACGGCCACGCCCACGCCCAAGTAACCTTACCTTACCCTAACCTTACCTAACCTAACCTAACCTAACCTAACCTCCAAACTTTTCTTTGTTAATAAATATGATTATCTTAGTTGTTTGCATAAATATACCTATGAATAGAAAATAGATACGTGAAATCCCATCACGTATAGAGAAACAAAGCCTTGATTTGCCCATGACACTGAAAAAAAAACTAAATTTAAATAAAATGGAATAAAATAAAATAATAAACTTATATATATATCAAAATTGAAAGAAATGTAATATCAACAATAAAGAATGTCAAAATGGAAGTAGACTACCTAGAATTTTAAGTACTTGCATTGTATAGAATCGTTGAATACAGGGGTTTATAAGTTTGGGGCGATTAAATTTCACACCGGTTAGTCGAAAGATATAAATATTTCTTCTTTTGTTGAAATAAATCTATTGGTGAAAAATGGTTTGTGAAGGCATTGAGGATTTTAAGCAGGTACAATAGGTCCACGCCCACGTCCACGCCCACGTCCACGCCCACGGCCACACCCACACCCACGCCCACGCCCACGCCCACGCCCACGGCCACGCCCACGGCCACGCCCACGGCCACGCCCACGACCACGCCCACGACCACGCCCACGGCCACGCCCACGGCCACGCCCACGGCCACGCCCACGGCCACGCCCACGGCCACGCCCACGGCCACACCCACGTCAACGTCCAGAGCCACGCCCACGTCCACAGCCACGCCCACGTCCACGGCCACGCCCAAGCCCACGCCCACGCCCACGCCCACGTCCACGCCCACGGCCACAGCCACGCCCACGTCCACAGCCACGCCCACGGCCATAGCCACGTCCACGCCCACGCCTACGTCCACGTCCACGTCCACGGCCACGGCCACGGCCACGGCCACGGCCACGGCCACGCCCACGCCCAAGAAACCTTACCTTACCCTAACCTTACCTAACCTAACCTAACTATATACCTATGAATAGAAAATAGATACGTGAAATCCCATCACGTATAGAGAAACGAAGCCTTGATTTGCCCATGACACTGAAAAAATAACTAAATTTAGATAAAATGGAATAAAAAACAATAATAAACTTATATATATCAAAATTTAAAGAAATGTAATATCAACAATAAAGAATGTCAAAATGGGAGTAGACTACCTAGAATTTTAAGTACTTGCATTGTATAGAATCGTTGAATACAGGGGTTTACAAGTTTGTGGCGATTAAATTTCACACCGGTTAGTCGAAAGATATAAATATTTCTTCTTTAGTTGAAATAAATCTATTGGTGAAAATGGTTTGTGAAGGCATTGAGGATTATAAGCAGGTACAATAGGTCCACGCCCACATCCACGCCCACGGCCACACCCACACCCACGCCCACGCCCACGGCCACGCCCACGCCCACGACCACGCCCACGGCCACGGCCACGGCCACGCCCACGGCCACGCCCACGGCCACGCCCACGGCCACGTCCACGTCCACGTCCACGGCCACGGCCACGGCCACGCCCACGCCCAAGTAACCTTACCTTACCCTAACCTTACCTAACCTAACCTAACCTAACCTAACCTAACCTAACCTAACCTAACCTAACCTAACCTAACCTAACCTAACCTAACCTAACCTAACCTAACCTAACCTAACCTAACCTAACCTAACCTAACCTAACCTAACCTAACCTAACCTAACCTAACCTAACCTAACCTAACCTAACCTAACCTAACCTAACCTAACCTAACCTAACCTAACCTAACCTAACCTCCAAACTTTTCTTTGTTAATAAATATGATTATCTTAGTTGTTTGCATAAATATACCTATGAATAGAAAATAGATACGTGAAATCCCATCACGTATAGAGAAACAAAGCCTTGATTTGCCCATGACACTGAAAAAAAAACTAAATTTAAATAAAATGGAATAAAATAAAATAATAAACTTATATTATATCAAAATTGAAAGAAATGTAATATCAACAATAAAGAATGTCAAAATGGAAGTAGACTACCTAGAATTTTAAGTACTTGCATTGTATAGAATCGTTGAATACAGGGGTTTACAAGTTTGGGGCGATTAAATTTCACACCGGTTAGTCGAAAGATATAAATATTTCTTCTTTTGTTGAAATAAATCTATTGGTGAAAAATGGTTTGTGAAGGCATTGAGGATTTTAAGCAGGTACAATAGGTCCACGCCCACGTCCACGCCCACGCCCACGCCCACGCCCACGCCCACGGCCACGCCCACGGCCACGCCCACGACCACGCCCACGACCACGCTCACGGCCACGCCCACGGCCACGCCCACGGCCACACCCACGTCAACGTCCAGAGCCACGCCCACGTCCACAGCCACGCCCACGGCCACAGCCACGCCCACGTCCACAGCCACGCCCACGGCCATAGCCACGTCCACGCCCACGCCTACGTCCACTTCCACGTCCACGGCCAAGGCCACGGCCACGGCCACGCCCACGCCCAAGTACCCTTACCTTACCCTAACCTTACCTAACCTAACCTAACTATATACCTATGAATAGAAAATAGATACGTGAAATCCCATCACTTATTTGGATTTTAAGCTGGTACAATAGGTCCACGCCCACGTCCACGCCCACGGCCACACCCACACCCACACCCACACCCACGGCCACGCCCACGGCCACGCCCACGGCCACGGCCACGCCCACGGCCACACCCACGTCGGCGTCCAGAGCCACGCCCACGTCCACAGCCACGCCCACGTCCACGGCCACGCCCACGCCCACGCCCACGCCCACGGCCACGCCCACGGCCACGGCCACGCCCACGCCCACGGCCACGCCCACGGCCACGCCCACGGCCACGCCCACGGCCACGCCCACGGCCACGCCCACGGCCACGCCCACGGCCACGCCCACGGCCACGCCCACGGCCACGCCCAAGGCCACGCCCACGGCCACGCCCACGGCCACGCCCACGGCCACGCCCACGGCCACGCCCACGCCCACGCCCACGGCCACGCCCACGGCCACGCCCACGCCCACAGCCACTCCCACGGCCACGCCCACGGCCACACCCACGTCAACGTCCAGAGCCACGCCCACGTCCACAGCCACGCACACATCCACGACCACGCCCACGCCCACGGCCATGCCGACGACCACGCGCACGGCCACGCCCACGGCCACAGCCACGCCCACGTCCACAGCCACGCCCACGGCCATAGCCACGTCCACGCCCACGCCTACGTCCACGTCCACGTTTACGGCCACGGCCACGGCCACGGCCACGCCCACGCCCAAGTAACCTTACCTTACCCTAACCTTACCTAACCTAACCTAACTATATACCTATGAATAGAAAATAGATACGTGAAATCCCATCACGTATTTGGATTTTAAGCAGGTACAATAGGTCCACGCCCACGTCCACGCCCACGTCCACGCCCACGGCCACACCCACACCCACGCCCACGCCCACGGCCACGCCCACGCCCACGGCCACGCCCACGGCCAAGCCCACGGCCACACCCACGGCCACGCCCACGGCCACAGCCACGCCCACGTCCACAGCCACGCCCACGGCCATAGCCACGTCCACGCCCACGCCTACGTCCACGTCCACGTCCACGGCCACGGCCACGGCCACGCCCACGCCCAAGTAACCTTACCTTACCCTAACCTTACCTAACCTAACCTAACCTAACCTAACCTAACCTAACCTAACCTAACCTAACCTAACCTAACCTAACCTAACCTAACCTAACCTAACCTAACCTAACCTAACCTAACCTAACCTAACCTAACCTAACCTAACCTAACCTAACCTAACCTAACCTAACCTAACCTAACCTAACCTAACCTAACCTCCAAACTTTTCTTTGTTAATAAATATGATTATCTTAGTTGTTTGCATAAATATACCTATGAATAGAAAATAGATACGTGAAATCCCATCACGTATAGAGAAACAAAGCCTTGATTTGCCCATGACACTGAAAAAAAAACTAAATTTAAATAAAATGGAATAAAATAAAATAATAAACTTATATATATCAAAATTGAATGAAATGTAATATCAACAATAAAGAATGTCAAAATGGAAGTAGACTACTGAATTTTAAGTACTTGCATTGTATAGAATCGTTGAATACAGGGGTTTACAAGTTTGGGGCGATTAAATTTCACACCGGTTAGTCGAAAGATATAAATATTTCTTCTTTTGTTGAAATAAATCTATTGGTGAAAAATGGTTTGTGAAGGCATTGAGGATTTTAAGCAGGTACAATAGGTGCACGCCCACGTCCACGCCCACGTCCACGCCCACGGCCACACCCACACCCACGCCCACGGCCACGGCAACGCCCACGGCCACGCCCACGGCCACGCCCACGGCCACGCCCACGCCCACGGCCACGGCCACGCCCACGGCCACGCCCACGGCCACGCCCACGGCCACGCCCACGGCCACGCCCACGCCCACGGCCACGCCCACGCCCACGGCCACGCCCACGGCCACGCCCACGGCCACACCCACGTCAACGTCCAGAGCCACGCCCACGTCCAGAGCCACGCCCACGTCCACGCCCACGCCCACGCCCACGGCCACGGCCACGCCCACGGCCACGCCCACGCCCACGGCCACGCCCACGACCACGCCCACGGCCACGCCCACGGCCACAGCCACGCCCACGGCCATAGCCACGTCCACGCCCACGCCTACGTCCACGTTTACGTCCACGGCCACGGCCACGGCCACGGCCACGCCCACGCCCAAGTACCCTTACCTTACCCTAACCTTACCTAACCTAACCTAACTATATACCTATGAATAGAAAATAGATACGTGAAATCCCATCACGTATTTTTATTTTAAGCAGGTACAATAGGTCCACGCCCACGTCCACGCCCACGGCCACACCCACACCCACGCCCACGCCCACGGCCACGGCCACGCCCACGCCCACGGCCACGCCCACGACCACGCCCACGGCCACGCCCACGGCCACGGCCACGCCCACGGCCACGGCCACGCCCACGGCCACACCCACGTCGGCGTCCAGAGCCACGCCCACGTCCACAGCCACGCCCACGCCCACGCCCACGCCCACGCCCACGCCCACGCCCACGCCCACGCCCACGGCCACGCCCACGCCCACGGCCACGCCCACACCCACGCCCACGCCCACGGCCACGCCCACGGCCACGCCCACGGCCACGCCCACGGCCACGCCCACGACCACGCCCACGCCCACGACCACGCCCACGGCCACGCCCACGGCCACGCCCACGGCCACGCCCACGGCCACGCCCACGGCCACGCCCACGGCCACGCCCACGGCCACGCCCACGGCCACACCCACGTCAACGTCCACAGCCACGTCCACGCCCACGGCCACGTCCACGTCCACGTCCACGGCCACGGCCACGGCCACGCCCACGCCCAAGTAACCTTACCTTACCCTAACCTTACCTAACCTAACCTAACCTAACCTAACCTAACCTAACCTAACCTAACCTAACCTAACCTAACCTAACCTAACCTCCAAACTTTTCTTTGTTAATAAATATGATTATCTTAGTTGTTTGCATAAATATACCTATGAATAGAAAATAGATACGTGAAATCCCATCACGTATAGAGAAACAAAGCCTTGATTTGCCCATGACACTGAAAAAAAAACTAAATTTAAATAAAATGGAATAAAATAAAATAATAAACTTATATATATCGAAATTGAAAGAAATGTAATATCAACAATAAAGAATGTCAAAATGGAAGTAGACTACCTAGAATTTTAAGTACTTGCATTGTATAGAATCGTTGAATACAGGGGTTTATAAGTTTGGGGCGATTAAATTTCACACCGGTTAGTCGAAAGATATAAATATTTCTTCTTTTGTTGAAATAAATCTATTGGTGAAAAATGGTTTGTGAAGGCATTGAGGATTTTAAGCAGGTACAATAGGTCCACGCCCACGTCCACGCCCACGTCCACGCCCACGGCCACACCCACACCCACGCCCACGCCCACGCCCACGCCCACGGCCACGACCACGGCCACGCCCACGGCCACGCCCACGACCACGCCCACGACCACGCCCACGGCCACGCCCACGGCCACGCCCACGGCCACGCCCACGGCCACGCCCACGGCCACGCCCACGGCCACGCCCACGGCCACACCCACGTCAACGTCCAGAGCCACGCCCACGTCCACAGCCACGCCCACGTCCACGGCCACGCCCAAGCCCACGCCCACGCCCACGCCCACGTCCACGCCCACGGCCACAGCCACGCCCACGTCCACAGCCACGCCCACGGCCATAGCCACGTCCACGCCCACGCCTACGTCCACGTCCACGTCCACGGCCACGGCCACGGCCACGGCCACGGCCACGGCCACGCCCACGCCCAAGAAACCTTACCTTACCCTAACCTTACCTAACCTAACCTAACTATATACCTATGAATAGAAAATAGATACGTGAAATCCCATCACGTATAGAGAAACGAAGCCTTGATTTGCCCATGACACTGAAAAAATAACTAAATTTAAATAAAATGGAATAAAATAAAATAATAAACTTATATATATCAAAATTTAAAGAAATGTAATATCAACAATAAAGAATGTCAAAATGGGAGTAGACTACCTAGAATTTTAAGTACTTGCATTGTATAGAATCGTTGAATACAGGGGTTTACAAGTTTGTGGCGATTAAATTTCACACCGGTTAGTCGAAAGATATAAATATTTCTTCTTTAGTTGAAATAAATCTATTGGTGAAAATGGTTTGTGAAGGCATTGAGGATTATAAGCAGGTACAATAGGTCCACGCCCACATCCACGCCCACGGCCACACCCACACCCACGCCCACGCCCACGGCCACGCCCACGCCCACGGCCACGCCCACGCCCACGACCACGCCCACGGCCACGGCCACGGCCACGCCCACGGCCACGTCCACGTCCACGTCCACGGCCACGGCCACGGCCACGCCCACGCCCAAGTAACCTTACCTTACCCTAACCTTACCTAACCTAACCTAACCTAACCTAACCTAACCTAACCTAACCTAACCTAACCTAACCTAACCTAACCTAACCTAACCTAACCTAACCTAACCTAACCTAACCTAACCTAACCTAACCTAACCTAACCTAACCTAACCTAACCTAACCTAACCTAACCTCCAAACTTTTCTTTGTTAATAAATATGATTATCTTAGTTGTTTGCATAAATATACCTATGAATAGAAAATAGATACGTGAAATCCCATCACGTATAGAGAAACAAAGCCTTGATTTGCCCATGACACTGAAAAAAAAACTAAATTTAAATAAAATGGAATAAAATAAAATAATAAACTTATATATATCAAAATTGAAAGCAATGTAATATCAACAATAAAGAATGTCAAAATGGAAGTAGACTACCTAGAATTTTAAGTACTTGCATTGTATAGAATCGTTGAATACAGGGGTTTACAAGTTTGGGGCGATTAAATTTCACACCGGTTAGTCGAAAGATATAAATATTTCTTCTTTTGTTGAAATAAATCTATTGGTGAAAAATGGTTTGTGAAGGCATTGAGGATTTTAAGCAGGTACAATAGGTCCACGCCCACGTCCACGCCCACGTCCACGCCCACGGCCGCACCCACACCCACGCCCACGCCCACGCCCACGCCCACGGCCACGCCCACGGCCACGCCCACGGCCACGCCCACGACCACGCCCACGACCACGCCCACGGCCACGCCCACGGCCACGCCCACGGCCACGCCCACGGCCACGCCCACGGCCACGCCCACGGCCACACCCACGTCAACGTCCAGAGCCACGCCCACGTCCACAGCCACGCCCACGTCCACGGCCACGCCCAAGCCCACGTCCACGCCCACGTCCACGCCCACGGCCACACCCACACCCACGCCCACGCCCACGCCCACGCCCACGCCCACGCCCACGGCCACGCCCACGGCCACGCCCACGGCCACGCCCACGACCACGCCCACGACCACGCTCACGGCCACGCCCACGGCCACGCCCACGGCCACACCCACGTCAACGTCCAGAGCCACGCCCACGTCCACAGCCACGCCCACGGCCACAGCCACGCCCACGTCCACAGCCACGCCCACGGCCATAGCCACGTCCACGCCCACGCCTACGTCCACTTCCACGTCCACGGCCACGGCCACGGCCACGGCCACGCCCACGCCCAAGTACCCTTACCTTACCCTAACCTTACCTAACCTAACCTAACTATATACCTATGAATAGAAAATAGATACGTGAAATCCCATCACGTATTTGGATTTTAAGCTGGTACAATAGGTCCACGCCCACGTCCACGCCCACGGCCACACCCACACCCACACCCACACCCACGGCCACGCCCACGGCCACGCCCACGGCCACGGCCACGCCCACGGCCACACCCACGTCGGCGTCCAGAGCCACGCCCACGTCCACAGCCACGCCCACGTCCACGGCCACGCCCACGCCCACGCCCACGGCCACGCCCACGGCCACGGCCACGCCCACGCCCACGGCCACGCCCACGGCCACGCCCACGGCCACGCCCACGGCCACGCCCACGGCCACGCCCACGGCCACGCCCACGGCAACGCCCAAGGCCACGCCCACGGCCACGCCCACGGCCACGCCCACGGCCACGCCCACGGCCACGCCCACGCCCACGCCCACGGCCACGCCCACGGCCACGCCCACGCCCACAGCCACTCCCACGGCCACGCCCACGGCCACACCCACGTCAACGTCCAGAGCCACGCCCACGTCCACAGCCACGCCCACATCCACGCCCACGCCCACGCCCACGCCCACGCCCACGCCCACGTCCACAGCCACGCCCACGTCCACAGCCACGCCCACGGCCATAGCCACGTCCACGCCCACGCCTACGTCCACGTCCACGTTTACGGCCACGGCCACGGCCACGGCCACGCCCACGCCCAAGTAACCTTACCTTACCCTAACCTTACCTAACCTAACCTAACTATATACCTATGAATAGAAAATAGATACGTGAAATCCCATCACGTATTTGGATTTTAAGCAGGTACAATAGGTCCACGCCCACGTCCACGCCCACGTCCACGCCCACGGCCACACCCACACCCACGCCCACGCCCACGGCCACGCCCACGCCCACGGCCACGCCCACGGCCAAGCCCACGGCCACACCCACGGCCACGCCCACGGCCACAGCCACGCCCACGTCCACAGCCACGCCCACGGCCATAGCCACGTCCACGCCCACGCCTACGTCCACGTCCACGTCCACGGCCACGGCCACGGCCACGCCCACGCCCAAGTAACCTTACCTTACCCTAACCTTACCTAACCTAACCTAACCTAACCTAACCTAACCTAACCTAACCTAACCTAACCTAACCTAACCTAACCTAACCTAACCTAACCTAACCTAACCTAACCTAACCTAACCTAACCTAACCTAACCTAACCTAACCTAACCTAACCTAACCTAACCTAACCTAACCTAACCTAACCTAACCTAACCTAACCTAACCTAACCTAACCTAACCTAACCTAACCTAACCTAACCTAACCTCCAAACTTTTCTTTGTTAATAAATATGATTATCTTAGTTGTTTGCATAAATATACCTATGAATAGAAAATAGATACGTGAAATCCCATCACGTATAGAGAAACAAAGCCTTGATTTGCCCATGACACTGAAAAAAAAACTAAATTTAAATAAAATGGAATAAAATAAAATAATAAACTTATATATATCAAAATTGAATGAAATGTAATATCAACAATAAAGAATGTCAAAATGGAAGTAGACTACTGAATTTTAAGTACTTGCATTGTATAGAATCGTTGAATACAGGGGTTTACAAGTTTGGGGTGATTAAATTTCACACCGGTTAGTCGAAAGATATAAATATTTCTTCTTTTGTTGAAATAAATCTATTGGTGAAAAATGGTTTGTGAAGGCATTGAGGATTTTAAGCAGGTACAATAGGTCCACGCCCACGTCCACGCCCACGTCCACGCCCACGGCCACACCCACACCCACGCCCACGGCCACGGCAACGCCCACGGCCACGCCCACGGCCACGCCCACGGCCACGCCCACGCCCACGGCCACGGCCACGCCCACGGCCACGCCCACGGCCACGCCCACGGCCACGCCCACGGCCACGCCCACGCCCACGGCCACGCCCACGCCCACGGCCACGCCCACGGCCACGCCCACGGCCACACCCACGTCAACGTCCAGAGCCACGCACACGTCCAGAGCCACGCCCACGTCCACGCCCACGCCCACGCCCACGGCCACGGCCACGGCCACGACCACGCCAACGGCCACGCCCACGGCCACAGCCACGCCCACGGCCATAGCCACGTCCACGCCCACGCCTACGTCCACGTTTACGTCCACGGCCACGGCCACGGCCACGGCCACGCCCACGCCCAAGTACCCTTACCTTACCCTAACCTTACCTAACCTAACCTAACTATATACCTATGAATAGAAAATAGATACGTGAAATCCCATCACGTATTTTTATTTTAAGCAGGTACAATAGGTCCACGCCCACGTCCACGCCCACGGCCACACCCACACCCACGCCCACGCCCACGGCCACGCCCACGCCCACGGCCACGCCCACGGCCACGCCCACGGCCACGTTCACGGCCACGCCCACGGCAACGCCCACGGCCACGCCCACGGCCACGCCCACGACCACGCCCACGGCCACGCCCACGCCCACGCCCACGCCCACGCCCACGGCCACGGCCACGGCCACGGCCACGGCCACGCCCACGGCCACACCCACGTCGGCGTCCAGAGCCACGCCCACGTCCACAGCCACGCCCACGCCCACGGCCATAGCCACGTCCACGCCCACGCCTACGTCCACTTCCACGTCCACGGCCACGGCCACGGCCACGGCCACGCCCACGCCCAAGTACCCTTACCTTACCCTAACCTTACCTAACCTAACCTAACTATATACCTATGAATAGAAAATAGATACGTGAAATCCCATCACGTATTTGGATTTTAAGCTGGTACAATAGGTCCACGCCCACGTCCACGCCCACGGCCACACCCACACCCACACCCACACCCACGGCCACGCCCACGGCCACGCCCACGGCCACGGCCACGCCCACGGCCACACCCACGTCGGCGTCCAGAGCCACGCCCACGTCCACAGCCACGCCCACGTCCACGGCCACGCCCACGCCCACGCCCACGCCCACGGCCACGCCCACGGCCACGGCAACGGCCACGCCCACGGCCACGCCCACGGCCACGCCCACGGCCACGCCCACGGCCACGTTCACGGCCACGCCCACGGCAACGCCCAAGGCCACGCCCACGGCCACGCCCACGCCCACGCCCACGGCCACGCCCACGGCCACGCCCACGCCCACGGCCACTCCCACGGCCACGCCCACGGCCACACCCACGTCAACGTCCAGAGCCACGCCCACGTCCACAGCCACGCCCACATCCACGCCCACGCCCACGCCCACGCCCACGCCCACGCCCACGCCCACGGCCACGGCCACGGCCACGGCCACGCCCACGGCCACGCCCACGACCACGCCCACGCCCACGGCCATGCCGACGACCACGCGCACGGCCACGCCCACGGCCACAGCCACGCCCACGTCCACAGCCACGCCCACGGCCATAGCCACGTCCACGCCCACGCCTACGTCCACGTCCACGTTTACGGCCACGGCCACGGCCACGGCCACGCCCACGCCCAAGTAACCTTACCTTACCCTAACCTTACCTAACCTAACCTAACTATATACCTATGAATAGAAAATAGATACGTGAAATCCCATCACGTATTTGGATTTTAAGCAGGTACAATAGGTCCACGCCCACGTCCACGCCCACGTCCACGCCCACGGCCACACCCACACCCACGCCCACGCCCACGGCCACGCCCACGCCCACGGCCACGCCCACGGCCAAGCCCACGGCCACACCCACGGCCACGCCCACGGCCACAGCCACGCCCACGTCCACAGCCACGCCCACGGCCATAGCCACGTCCACGCCCACGCCTACGTCCACGTCCACGTCCACGGCCACGGCCACGGCCACGCCCACGCCCAAGTAACCTTACCTTACCCTAACCTTACCTAACCTAACCTAACCTAACCTAACCTAACCTAACCTAACCTAACCTAACCTAACCTAACCTAACCTAACCTAACCTAACCTAACCTAACCTAACCTAACCTAACCTAACCTAACCTAACCTAACCTAACCTAACCTAACCTAACCTAACCTAACCTAACCTAACCTAACCTAACCTAACCTAACCTAACCTAACCTCCAAACTTTTCTTTGTTAATAAATATGATTATCTTAGTTGTTTGCATAAATATACCTATGAATAGAAAATAGATACGTGAAATCCCATCACGTATAGAGAAACAAAGCCTTGATTTGCCCATGACACTGAAAATAAAACTAAATTTAAATAAAATGGAATAAAATAAAATAATAAACTTATATATATCAAAATTGAATGAAATGTAATATCAACAATAAAGAATGTCAAAATGGAAGTAGACTACCTAGAATTTTAAGTACTTGCATTGTATAGAATCGTTGAATACAGGGGTTTACAAGTTTGGGGCGATTAAATTTCACACCGGTTAGTCGAAAGATATAAATATTTCTTCTTTTGTTGAAATAAATCTATTGGTGAAAAATGGTTTGTGAAGGCATTGAGGATTTTAAGCAGGTACAATAGGTCCACGCCCACGTCCACGCCCACGTCCACGCCCACGGCCACACCCACACCCACGCCCACGGCCACGGCAACGCCCACGACCACGCCCACGGCCACGCCCACGGCCACGCCCACGGCCACGCCCACGGCCACGCCCACGGCCACGCCCACGGCCACACCCACGTCAACGTCCAGAGCCACGCCCACGTCCACAGCCACGCCCACGCCCACGCCCACGGCCACGCCCACGCCCACGCCCACGGCCACACCCACGTCAACGTCCAGAGCCACGCCCACGTCCACAGCCACGCCCACGCCCACGTCCACGCCCACACCCACGCCCACGCCCACGGCCACGCCCACGGCCACGCCGACGGCCACGCCCACGGCCACGCCCACGGCCACGCCCACGGCCACGCCCACGACCACGCCCACGCCCACGGCCACGCCCACGGCCACGCCCACGGCCACGCCCACGGCCACGCCCACGGCCACGCCCACGGCCACGCCCACGGCCACACCCACGTCAACGTCCACAGCCACGCCCACGTCCACGCCCACGGCCACGTCCACGTCCACGTCCACGGCCACGGCCACGGCCACGCCCACGCCCAAGTAACCTTACCTTACCCTAACCTTACCTAACCTAACCTAACCTAACCTAACCTCCAAACTTTTCTTTGTTAATAAATATGATTATCTTAGTTGTTTGCATAAATATACCTATGAATAGAAAATAGATACGTGAAATCCCATCACGTATAGAGAAACAAAGCCTTGATTTGCCCATGACACTGAAAAAAAAACTAAATTTAAATAAAATGGAATAAAATAAAATAATAAACTTATATATATATCAAAATTGAAAGAAATGTAATATCAACAATAAAGAATGTCAAAATGGAAGTAGACTACCTAGAATTTTAAGTACTTGCATTGTATAGAATCGTTGAATACAGGGGTTTATAAGTTTGGGGCGATTAAATTTCACACCGGTTAGTCGAAAGATATAAATATTTCTTCTTTTGTTGAAATAAATCTATTGGTGAAAAATGGTTTGTGAAGGCATTGAGGATTTTAAGCAGGTACAATAGGTCCACGCCCACGTCCACGCCCACGTCCACGCCCACGGCCACACCCACACCCACGCCCACGCCCACGCCCACGCCCACGGCCACGCCCACGGCCACGCCCACGGCCACGCCCACGACCACGCCCACGACCACGCCCACGGCCACGCCCACGGCCACGCCCACGGCCACGCCCACGGCCACGCCCACGGCCACGCCCACGGCCACACCCACGTCAACGTCCAGAGCCACGCCCACGTCCACAGCCACGCCCACGTCCACGGCCACGCCCAAGCCCACGCCCACGCCCAGGCCCACGTCCACGCCCACGGCCACAGCCACGCCCACGTCCACAGCCACGCCCACGGCCATAGCCACGTCCACGCCCACGCCTACGTCCACGTCCACGTCCACGGCCACGGCCACGGCCACGGCCACGGCCACGGCCACGCCCACGCCCAAGAAACCTTACCTTACCCTAACCTTACCTAACCTAACCTAACTATATACCTATGAATAGAAAATAGATACGTGAAATCCCATCACGTATAGAGAAACGAAGCCTTGATTTGCCCATGACACTGAAAAAATAACTAAATTTAGATAAAATGGAATAAAAAACAATAATAAACTTATATATATCAAAATTTAAAGAAATGTAATATCAACAATAAAGAATGTCAAAATGGGAGTAGACTACCTAGAATTTTAAGTACTTGCATTGTATAGAATCGTTGAATACAGGGGTTTACAAGTTTGTGGCGATTAAATTTCACACCGGTTAGTCGAAAGATATAAATATTTCTTCATTAGTTGAAATAAATCTATTGGTGAAAATGGTTTGTGAAGGCATTGAGGATTATAAGCAGGTACAATAGGTCCACGCCCACGTCCACGCCCACGGCCACACCCACACCCACGCCCACGCCCACGGCCACGCCCACGCCCACGACCACGCCCACGGCCACGGCCACGGCCACGCCCACGGCCACGCCCACGCCCACGGCCACGCCCACGGCCACGTCCACGTCCACGTCCACGGCCACGGCCACGGCCACGCCCACGCCCAAGTAACCTTACCTTACCCTAACCTTACCTAACCTAACCTAACCTAACCTAACCTAACCTAACCTAACCTAACCTAACCTAACCTAACCTAACCTAACCTAACCTAACCTAACCTAACCTAACCTAACCTAACCTAACCTAACCTAACCTAACCTAACCTAACCTAACCTAACCTAACCTAACCTAACCTCCAAGCTTTTCTTTGTTAATAAATATGATTATCTTAGTTGTTTGCATAAATATACCTATGAATAGAAAATAGATACGTGAAATCCCATCACGTATAGAGAAACAAAGCCTTGATTTGCCCATGACACTGAAAAAAAAACTAAATTTAAATAAAATGGAATAAAATAAAATAATAAACATATATATCAAAATTTAAAGAAATGTAATATCAACAATAAAGAATGTCAAAATGTGAGTAGACTACCTAGAATTTTAAGTACTTGCATTGTATAGAATCGTTGAATACAGGGGTTTACAAGTTTGTGGCGATTAAATTTCACACCGGTTAGTCGAAAGATATAAATATTTCTTCTTTTGTTGAAATAAATCTATTGGTGAAAATGGTTTGTGAAGGCATTGAGGATTATAAGCAGGTACAATATCAAAATCAAAAATCAAAATCAAAAACTCTTTATTTCCATAAATACAATAAATGTACACTTAGAAAAGGTCAAAATATAAAACTAAACACTGACACGGAAATAAAGTGATATTTTTTGATTTCTGTCGCTTCGGTATGTAGACTAAAGTAAAGAAGCGACGAAGAAACCTTTAGCCTGTTAGTTGTTATTTTTCGAGTTGGAGCAAAACCCGTCCCAAGCTTTTTTATCCTCTAGATAATCTGATATTTTATAGTAAGCCTTTTTGCACAGCAAGGTTTTGACAATTTGTTTGAATTTATTTATTGATATTTTTTGCAACTCACTTGGAGTTTTGTTGTAGAAGCGTATACATTGCCCTTTAAAAGATGCATTTATCTTGTGTAGCCTAGTTGTGGGCACAGCGAGTTTATTCTTATTTCTAGTATTTATATTATGAATGTCGCTATTTTTAGGGAATTGATTGATATTTCTATGAGTGTACAACAAGTTTTCATAAATGTATTGACATGGTACTGTCATTATGTTTATTTCTTTGAATTTATCACGCAGGGATTCTCTGGGACCCATATTATAGATTGCACGAACAGCTCTCTTCTGCAGCACAAATACGGTGTTAATATCTGCAGCGTTCCCCCACAGCAGAATGCCATAAGACATAACACTATGGAAGTAGCTGAAATAGACTAGTCTAGAAGTATCAACGTCTGTAAGATGACGGATTTTTTTGACTGCATACGCTGCAGAGCTAAGTCTCTTTGCTAGCTTATCTATGTGTGGGCCCCATTGAAGTTTACTATCTAAGGTTATTCCTAAGAATACTGTACTGTTTACAATTTCTAATGTTTCTCCTTTTACGTTTACATCAGCCTTAACTTGTTTTACATTAGGTAGAGTAAATTTAATACATTTTGTTTTGGTTTCGTTAAGCAAAAGATTATTGACACTAAACCAATGTACTACTTTTGAGATTGCATTATTCACATCGTCGAAATTTATGTTTTGTCGTTTCATTTTAAAAATTAATGAAGTATCATCAGCAAACAACACAATCTCGTGATTATTCTTAACAAGATGTGGTAGGTCGTTAATATAAACTAAAAATAGGAAAGGACCGAGGATAGAGCCCTGCGGTACACCCATTGTAACTACAGACCCCGAAGACCGTTTCCCATTAATGTCAACTCTTTGTATCCTATCACTCAAGTAAGATGTAAGAAGATCCAAAGAGGTGTCTCTTATTCCATAGTGATGTAGTTTCCTGATTAATGTTTCATGGTGTACGCAATCGAATGCTTTTGACAAGTCGCAAAAAACACCTAAAGCATCTTGCGACTTCTCCCAAGCATCAAAAATATGCGATACTAACTCTACACCGGCATCAGTAGTTGACCTGCCCCGAGTAAACCCGAATTGCTTACCGTGTAGCAGGTCATTGCCATTAAAATGCCTAAGCAATTGATGTAAAATAAGTTTTTCAAAAACTTTGCTGAAAGTTGGCAGTACTGATATTGGTCTAAAGTTAGTGGGGAACCTACTACCCGATTTAAAAAGTGGGATTACTTTACTACATTTCATTAGATCAGGAAATACGCCACAATCAATAGATTCATTGAATATAAAAGCTAGATCTGGTGCAATCGTATCAATTAAAGGTTTAATAATTTTAACGGAAATGCCCCAGAGATCTGCAGTTTTCTTTATATTTAAAAGTTTGAAGGCTTTTTTAATATCTTTTTCATCGACATAGTTGAAATTAAGTTTATTTTCGCATTTAGGTACATTTTCTATGAGTAATGACTCAGCGATTAATTGAGAAGAGTTTAGAAACTTCGTAGTAGAGATTGGAATGTCAGTAAAAAAGTTTTCAAAAGCTTGGGCTACTTCAATGTCATTTTTGATTGTGCAATCATTTATCTTTAAATTGTAATCATTAACGTAGGTACTGACCTTTCCAGTCTCACTATTTATTATTTTCCACGTTGATTTTATGACATTTTCACTATTTCTAATTTTGGAGCTTATATAATTTGATTTTGCTATTTGACAAACTTTTCTGAACATTTTTGAGTAATTTTTTACTTTTGCTTTGAACTCCTGGCTAAAATTGTATTGTTTTTCACTATATAGTTCATACAAAGTTTGTCTACTCTTATGTATACCTACTGTTGCCCACTCACTAAAGCTAAGTTTTTCTGAGACCATAATCGATTTGGATGTGAATATTGAATTGAACGCATTGGTGAATTTATAAAAAAAACTACAATACGACTTATTTGGGTTGTTATGTGAGTAATTAGGTGATGGCTTAGAATCCCAATCCAATTTCAACCGTTCAAATCGACTTGTGGTCACAGGTATGTATTTTATTTTCTTTTTACAATTATTATTTTTCACTTGTATGTCTAATTGAATTAGTTGACCTAAGTGGTCTGATTTTAAATTGCTTATTATTTTTTTACTAATAAATTTATCATTTTGGCAAACAAATATATTATCTATACATTTTGCTGAAGTTTCAGTAATTCTAGTAGGTTCCATAAATAATGGCCTTAGATTATAAGAGTTAAATAAATTAGTTAGTCTACTACTGAGGGAGTAAAGTTCTAAAAGATCAATATTAAAGTCTCCACATACCAAGAGATTTTTATTAGATTTTGATATTTTAAATAAGATATCATCCATAATTTTTTCAAATATTTCAAAGGAGGCTGATGGTGGGCTGTATACGCTTACTACAATACTTTGCTCCAGCTCTACACATGCTACTTCGATGTGGCTTTCAACGGATAAGCATATTATGTCCTTGCGTTCTTTGAACTTTATGAGTTTATTTAGTAATATTAAAGAGCCTCCACGAATAGCATGTGATCTGCAAAAAGAACTACCAACCTGGTGGTTACTGAAGTTAAACATGAGCTCATAGCTTTTCAGCCAGTGTTCTGTTAAGCAGATGATGTCAATATCAAATGAGTTCATGTACAATTCTAATTCTAATAATTTATTTCTCAATCCTTGAATATTTTGGTGTACCAGGTTAGTATACTTTGCCTTGATTTTACAATCTTGCTTTATTTGTTTTTTCTTGTGATTAATAATAATAGACTGTTTAGGGCTAGAGACTTCCTCTATTGTCGTTATTTCTAATTTAAATGACTTGGAATAACTTCCAAGGTCTTGTTTTTTAAATGATTGCAATGCTCAAAAGAAGCATTTTTTCTAGCCAAGTTTTTGGCTGTTGTTTTAAAATAATAGGATAGCGAAATTGCTATCTGTCTTTTATAAAAATTGGGTAGGTAGTAATTACCTTGAGTCAAATAGTATTTTTTACCAACAATACTGTTAGTATCAATCACATGTACATTGTTGTTGCATGAAATAGTGTGCAACGTCATATTAAGCTTATATCTAAGGTTATTCTCTGATTGTGGCAAGCTGTCGCTGTAGGGGAATGTGAACATCACAATTTCTTTTACATTTAATGTGCACAGTTTGTCCAAATACCTAATCAAGTCAGATTTGTTCACATTACCCCTATTACCAAGGCATATATAATAGGTCCACGCCCACGGCCACGCCCACGGCCACGGCCACGGCCACGGCCACGCCCACGGCCACGCCCACGGCCACGCCCACGGCCACGCCCACGGCCACGCCCACGGCCACGCCCACGGCCACACCCACGGCCACGCCCACGGCCACGCCCACGGCCACGCCCACGGCCACACCCACGGCCACGCCCACGGCCACGCCCACGGCCACGCCCACGGCCACAGCCACGCCCACGTCCACAGCCACGCCCACGGCCATAGCCACGTCCACGCCCACGCCTACGTCCACGTCCACGTCCACGGCCACGGCCACGGCCACGCCCACGCCCAAGTAACCTTACCTTACCCTAACCTAACCTAACCTAACCTAACCTAACCTAACCTAACCTAACCTAACCTAACCTAACCTAACCTAACCTAACCTTACCTAACCTAACCTAACCTAACCTAACCTAACCTAACCTAACCTAACCTAACCTAACCTAACCTAACCTAACCTAACCTAACCTAACCTAACCTAACCTAACCTAACCTAACCTAACCTAACCTAACCTAACCTAACCTAACCTAACCTAACCTAACCTAACCTAACCTAACCTAACCTAACCTAACCTAACCTCCAAACTTTTCTTTGTTAATAAATATGATTATCTTAGTTGTTTGCATAAATATACCTATGAATAGAAAATAGATACGTGAAATCCCATCACGTATAGAGAAACAAAGCCTTGATTTGCCCATGACACTGAAAAAAAAACTAAATTTAAATAAAATGGAATAAAATAAAATAATAAACTTATATATATCAAAATTGAATGAAATGTAATATCAACAATAAAGAATGTCAAAATGGAAGTAGACTACCTAGAATTTTAAGAACTTGCATTGTATAGAATCGTTGAATACAGGGGTTTACAAGTTTGGGGCGATTAAATTTCACACCGGTTAGTCGAAAGATATAAATATTTCTTCTTTTGTTGAAATAAATCTATTGGTGAAAATGGTTTGTGAAGGCATTGAGGATTTTAAGCAGGTACAATAGGTCCACGCCCACGTCCACGCCCACGTCCACGCCCACGGCCACACCCACACCCACGCCCACGGCAACGCCCACGGCCACGCCCACGGCCACGCCCACGCCCTCGCCCACGGCCACGGCCACGGCCACGCCCACGCCCACGGCCACGGCCACGCCCACGCCCACGGCCACGCCCACGGCCACGCCCACGACCACGCCCACGACCACGCCCACGGCCACGCCCACGGCCACGCCCACGGCCACGCCCACGGCCACACCCACGTCAACGTCCAGAGCCACGCCCACGTCCACAGCCACGCCCACGTCCACGGCCACGCCCACGCCCACGCCCACGCCCACGGCCACGCCCACGGCCACGCCCACGCCCACGGCCACGCCCACGGCCACGCCCACTACGCGACGGACTGACTAGACGGACTTTCACGTATCCACTTTTGCCGACTATTCCAGGCTTGATATCCTCGACCCTCGTCGCGCCTTGGCTGCGTCTTGCTCGACGTAGCTGGTGTTGCTGGCGGCGTGCTGTGCTGTGCTGTGC
This sequence comes from Eupithecia subfuscata, assembly GCA_963564075.1. Classification (NCBI taxonomy): domain Eukaryota; kingdom Metazoa; phylum Arthropoda; class Insecta; order Lepidoptera; family Geometridae; genus Eupithecia; species Eupithecia subfuscata. The sequence continues at coordinate 10,682,620 of OY751097.1, forward strand.
GGCAGTGTTCTGCCGTGCTGTGCCGTGCTGTTCGTCTTGCCGCGGACTCAGCGGCAGCTGTGGTTTGAACTGGTGACTGCTGGATTGTTTACGGTCAGAGTGCACAATTTATTTACATTAACTTATACCTAACTCATTGTTCACGCTATCTACCTACCTAGATAAATACAAAGTTCTATATAAGTAAATAAAATGGCTGAAAATGAATCTAGTACATTAAGATCAAAGAGTCCAATTCCAATCATAAATATTCAGTCTATAAATAAAAATGATCCCAAAGAACACTTAAAAACTTTATCCCGTAAACGTGGAGGGATTAGAAGTAGACTTTCACTATGTAAAAACTTTATACAAAACTATAGAACTAAATCTGCCGATCTTACCAGTTTAGAAATAAAAGAACTATCCTTGCGATTAAATCATTTACAAGAATTATTGTCTAAATTTGACACTGTACAAACTGACATTGAAGAGATGTCTGAAAATCTAGATGAGCAGATTTTACAAAGAGATTTAACTGAAAGCGAGTTTTATTCTCAAATAGCTTTAGCGCAAGAGATTATTGATGCATTTTCTGCCAAAAATAAAGATTCTGAACATGGTTCTGCAAAATCAAGTTGTTGTCATGCTGCTAACAATTCAATAACACTGCCAACAATAAATTTGCCTACTTTTGATGGCAACTATACAAAATGGCTCGAGTTTCGAGACACCTTTGATTCGATTATCAATGACAACAGCTCAATTGCACCAATCAATAAATTTCATTATTTGAGGAACGCGTTAGTGGAAAGTGCTAGTGTCGTAATAAAATCCATAGACTTTTCAGCAAAAAATTTCGATTATGCGTGGAAGGTTTTATGTGATAGATACAACAACAAAAACATTTTAATAAACAACCACTTGAACGCATTGGTGAGCCTCAAACCTATTCAAAAGGAATCTTTCAAATCATTGAGATATTTAAATGATCTAGTGTTCAAAAATTTAAACGCGCTTAATACTCTTGAAGTACCTACGTCAGGTTGGGATCCGTTAGTTATATTTTTGGTCTCTGCAAAATTAGATCCCCGAACTGCAAGCAAATGGGAGGAGTATAAAGGGCACTTATCGCATATACCTACTCTGGTAGAATTTAAACAGTTTCTTGACAATCGCGCTAATGTTTTAGAAACTGCATACTGCAGCCGCAGTACCTTTGAATCTAAAAACACACATAATAACCAAAAAGAAAATAAATCAAATATAAAACATTTACTGCGTTGGAAGGTTCCAACAAAAGGGCATGTCTTATATGTAAAAAGTTAAATCACCAAGTGCATCAATGCAACAAGTTCAAGGCCATGGGCATAGACGACAGAATTGCTGAGGTTTCCAAACACAAATTATGCTCAAACTGCCTCCGCAGCGGACATAGCGCTGAGGAGTGCACGTTAAAAGGTTTATGCCGCATCTGCCAAGATAAACACAATACATTTATGCACAAAAACGCGGTTAGTAACGTAGCCACCGAAAATACCGAATCGTCGACATGTGACGCACCGGTTAGCTTATCAGCTGTCTTCTCAGGCCAAGTGCTGCTATGCACCGCTCAAGTTGAGGTCGTAAATACTCACACCAACCGTACTTACCTTGCCCGTGCGTTGTTGGATACTGGAAGCCAGTCTTCGTTCATCACCGATGATCTAAAACATAAAATGGGATTAAAAACAAAACGAATAAATTCATTTAATGTGTCAGGAATAAACAATGTTGCGTGTAAAGTGTCAGATAGATGTAATATTTTGATAAAGTCTCGAGTTAATTCGTTCAGTGCGAATATCAACTGTTTAGTGATACCTAAAATTACTGGCACAATACCTACGGTCCAAGTCGACGTGAAGCGATTAGGCCTCCCTGATAACATTGTCCTCGCGGATCCCTTGTTCTATGAACCTTCCAATGTCGATATTCTGCTTGGTGCAGATCAGTTTTTTAACATAATAAATCCCAAACAAATAAAGTTGGGTTCTAATAAACCTATTTTACAAGATAGCTTATTAGGATGGCTAGTAGCGGGTCAAACTGGGGAATCCCACTATAATCCTAATATCCAATGCAACTTTGTGCAAACCAATTCCAAGATATCACTTCAAGATATCCATAATTCTATCCAAAAAATCTGGAAGGTCGAAGACTTGCCCTCAGATAAAAATACCTACTCAATAGAAAAACGATTTTGTGAATCTCATTTTATAAAAAATAATCGTCGCTTACCCGACGGCCGACTTTCTGCCACAATGCCGCTGCAGGAAGCCCCTGAGCAGGCGCTTGGCACCTCATTCCCTACTGCAATGAGACGTTATAATAAACTAAAAAATTAAATAAATATACTTAATGAAAATACTCAAAACAATACTTAATACTACTTAATACTATAATTATGAATGGAAATAATATGCCAACCAAATTAAATCCTGCATACTTAGCTTCTAGGAGCATCGATCCGTAGCACCTGCAGGCTTCTTCTTAGTGGTGGGAGGGTCCTTCATCCCTGAAGGAAAAGCAAGCTGCATGTTTTGTAGGCACCCAACCTCACACTACCCTTTGTACAAAAACCAAAACCTTATGCGTTAGTGAAACTTCTAATGAAAAGTCCAAGTTCAAGTAGGTATCGAACTAAAAACTATTCTAATGATATTAAATAAAAAATAATTTATACTTACGCCTGTAAAAATAACTACCTAACAGTAATTGTCACAATAATTCTAAAAAGTCAAATACGAAATTGACCTATATAATAAAGGTTGACGAACTTGAACGCTTTCAAACGTTTGCATTAAAATATGGTCAAGCGAAGTCTTTACTTTAAACTCTAAATAATTAAATCTTAAATAATTTAAATCATAAAAATATAAAACGAAACTCTTTTGCACTATAAAAGCAAATCATTTCACTTTGTCCAAGAACAAGAGGTAAATTACCTCCGTCTGATTTCCAATGTGATAAAAAACATTCTATTCTACTTGGTGCTAAACATCAATTTATAATAATAATAAATAATAGATGAATTAGTACTTACGTTTATTTTATGCAGGTTCTCGGCTACTTTTGTCGTCTGTACGCGAGAAGTTCTGGCCATTAGGTGGCATACACCTAGCCTGCGTCATCATCATAACAAAGAAATATTATGCTGTCTATGTACGCATTCGTGGCCAAATAATACAGCCTAAAATTTTAGCAATGTACTTAATGTTAAACAATGAGTTAAGTAAAGTTATTCCACAGTGCAGCGGTCATACAGCTTTGAATTACGCTGCCAATGAGAACAAAACCTATGTTTTCACCCGCATATTCACCTCACTTCGGAGGGATATGGGAGGCAAGCGTTAAATTCTTTTATATTATTTTTTAAAGCGCGTAGCAATACCCCCTTTATGTTCGAGGAGTTAGCGACGCTTTTCACGCAAATAGAGGCAATCCGCAATTCCCGTCCTAATTCTCCCCTATCTTCTGTTCTGACCCTAATACTGATCTCAATTCTCTTACCCCCGGGCACTTCTTAATCGGCCGCCCGCTGACGTCTGTACCATCACGACCTGTCAACTCAGCGAGCCCAAGCCGATACCAGCGCATCGAGCTACTCCTGCAGCTATTATGGGAGAGATGGCGAAGAGACTTCATGGCAGAACTACAAAATGGAGAAAGGATCAAAGCCCACTTCAAATTGAAAACATTGTCCTACTAAAAGAGGACCACCTACCTCCACACCACTGGAAAACGGGCCATATCAGCAAATTGCACGAAAGCAAGGACGGAGTATGCGGAGTTGTCGATGTAGACACAAATCGAGGAACAATAAATCGAGCTGTCATCCGCATGCACCTGATACCGTCATCATTTGAAGACCAACAATAACCAATTCCTAGTTGGAAACAAGCTTCCAACCCCCCGGAGTATGTTCACGCCGTAAGGCGCGACAACTTCACATCAGTGCCGAGCGCGGTGCGCCCCCCGCCGCGGCCGCACCCCGCAACGGTGATTCCCCTACGAGACGCAGCGCCGAACGCACGCGCATATTCTTTACCCGCGATCTCGCGACATCTTATTGTTACAAGCTGTACCTATTGTAAATACCCAATAAACCCAATCGAAATAAACCTTACCTTACCCTAACCTTACCTAACCTAACCTAACTATATACCTATGAATAGAAAATAGATACGTGAAATCACATCACGTATAGAGAAACGAAGCCTTGATTTGCCCATGACACTGAAAAAATAACTAAATTTAAATAAAATGGAATAAAATAAAATAATAAACTTATATATATCAAAATTTAAAGAAATGTAATATCAACAATAAAGAATGTCAAAATGGGAGTAGACTACCTAGAATTTTAAGTACTTGCATTGTATAGAATCGTTGAATACAGGGGTTTACAAGTTTGTGGCGATTAAATTTCACACCGGTTAGTCGAAAGATATAAATATTTCTTCTTTTGTTGAAATAAATCTATTGGTGAAAATGGTTTGTGAAGGCATTGAGGATTATAAGCAGGTACAATAGGTCCACGCCCACGTCCACGCCCACGGCCACACCCACACCCACGCCCACGCCCACGGCCACGCCCACGCCCACGCCCACGCCCACGGCCACGGCCACGCCCACAGCCAAGCCCACGGCCACGCCCACGGCCACGTCCACGCCCACGGCCACGCCCACGGCCACGCCCACGGCCACGCCCACGGCCACGACCACGGCCACACCCACGTCAACGTCCAGAGCCACGCCCACGTCCACAGCCACGCCCACGTCCACGGCCACGCCCACGCCCACGCCCACAGCCACGCCCACGCCCACGGTCACGCCCACGGCCACGCCCACGGCCACATTCACGGCCACGCCCACGGTAACGCCCACGGCCACGCCCACGGCCACGCCCACGACCACGCCCACGGCCACGCCCACGGCCACGCTCACGACCACGCCCACGGCCACGCCCACGGCCACAGCCACGCCCACGTCCACAGCCACGCCCACGGCCATAGCCACGTCCACGCCCACGCCTACGTCCACGTCCACGTCCACGGCCACGGCCACGGCCACGGCCACGCCCACGCCCAAGTAACCTTACCTTACCCTAACCTTACCTAACCTAACCTAACTATATACCTATGAATAGAAAATAGATACGTGAAATCCCATCACGTATAGAGAAACGAAGCCTTGATTTGCCCATGACACTGAAAAAATAACTAAATTTAAATAAAATGGAATAAAATAAAATAATAAACTTATATATATCAAAATTTAAAGAAATGTAATATCAACAATAAAGAATGTCAAAATGGAAGTAGACTACCTAGAATTTTAAGTACTTGCATTGTATAGAATCGTTGAATACAGGGGTTTACAAGTTTGTGGCGATTAAATTTCACACCGGTTAGTCGAAAGATATAAATATTTCTTCTTTTGTTGAAATAAATCTATTGGTGAAAATGGTTTGTGAAGGCATTGAGGATTATAAGCAGGTACAATAGGTCCACGCCCACGTCCACGCCCACGGCCACACCCACACCCACGCCCACGCCCACGGCCACGCCCACGCCCACGCCCACGCCCACGGCCACGGCCACGCCCACGGCCACGCCCACGGCCACGGCCACGTCCACGTCCACGTCCACGGCCACGGCCACGGCCACGCCCACGCCCAAGTAACCTTACCTTACCCTAACCTTACCTAACCTAACCTAACCTAACCTAACCTAACCTAACCTAACCTAACCTAACCTAACCTAACCTAACCTAACCTAACCTAACCTAACCTAACCTAACCTAACCTAACCTAACCTAACCTAACCTAACCTAACCTAACCTAACCTAACCTAACCTAACCTCCAAACTTTTCTTTGTTAATAAATATGATTATCTTAGTTGTTTGCATAAATATACCTATGAATAGAAAATAGATACGTGAAATCCCATCACGTATAGAGAAACAAAGCCTTGATTTGCCCATGACACTGAAAAAAAAACTAAATTTAAATAAAATGGAATAAAATAAAATAATAAACTTATATATATCAAAATTGAAAGCAATGTAATATCAACAATAAAGAATGTCAAAATGGAAGTAGACTACCTAGAATTTTAAGTACTTGCATTGTATAGAATCGTTGAATACAGGGGTTTACAAGTTTGGGGCGATTAAATTTCACACCGGTGGTTAGTCGAAAGATATAAATATTTCTTCTTTTGTTGAAATAAATCTATTGGTGAAAAATGGTTTGTGAAGGCATTGAGGATTTTAAGCAGGTACAATAGGTCCACGCCCACGTCCACGCCCACGTCCTCGCCCACGTCCACGCCCACGGCCACGCCCACGCCCACGCCCACGCCCACGGCCACGCCCACAGCCACGGCCACGCCCACGGCCACGCCCACGGCCACGCCCACGACCACGCCCACGCCCACGGCCACGCCGACGACCACGCCCACGGCCACAGCCACGCCCACGTCCACAGCCACGCCCACGGCCATAGCCACGTCCACGCCCACGCCTACGTCCACGTCCACGTTTACGGCCACGGCCACGCCCACGCCCAAGTAACCTTACCTTACCCTAACCTTACCTAACCTAACCTAACTATATACCTATGAATAGAAAATAGATACGTGAAATCCCATCACGTATTTGGATTTTAAGCAGGTACAATAGGTCCACGCCCACGTCCACGCCCACGTCCACGCCCACGTCCACGCCCACGGCCACACCCACACCCACGCCCACGCCCACGGCTACGCCCACGCCCACGGCCACGCCCACGGCCACGCCCACGGCCACACCCACGGCCACGCCCACGGCCACGCCCACGGCCACAGCCACGCCCACGTCCACAGCCACGCCCACGGCCATAGCCACGTCCACGCCCACGCCTACGTCCACGTCCACGTCCACGGCCACGGCCACGGCCACGCCCACGCCCAAGTAACCTTACCTTACCCTAACCTTACCTAACCTAACCTAACCTAACCTAACCTAACCTAACCTAACCTAACCTAACCTAACCTAACCTAACCTAACCTAACCTAACCTAACCTAACCTAACCTAACCTAACCTAACCTAACCTAACCTAACCTAACCTAACCTAACCTAACCTAACCTAACCTAACCTAACCTAACCTAACCTAACCTAACCTAACCAGTCTGCTCCCAGCGCTTGCCGCGAGAGCCACGAAAATAGGCCGCTCCGCGCCCAAAAAATCCGGAAAAATAGCAAATTTGCTCCGATTTTACCGCAGTTTTCGCTTAAGTGTGTGCAAAGTGGTCCTCTAATCGAGGGAATAAGTGAAAGTGTGATCGCGCAAAAATTCAGACCCAATTTGGCTAAAAAACAGGAGTTTTTGCCAATTTGAGGTTAGAATTTCACAGTTTTCCTGATGCGCTGCCCAAACAAGCTCTGTAAGCTATAGTTTTTATAAGCCTTATTTGTAGCTCTTTGAAAGGCCTACCAGGCGACACCTTCCACGGATTTTTACCACCTACCACTGCGAAGCTATTGCTACTTTTCCGAAAACCACGTGGCCACGTGCTCATCGATTCCTGCATAAATTTGAGGGTTTTTCAGTGATTTTATGTGGTGCCCCAGATGCTGTTCATTTGACTGTTTTCAGATTTGAAATTGGTTGTCATTTATTTGAGATATAGGTATTTATATGGAAAACACCACTTTTTCATAACTTGTAACCTCATTTAAAAAAGATCTTCAGCGACAACACACCAATTTTCTCATCTGATTAGTTGGAGCATCACTTGAAGTACCAGCTCACAAATTTTCAGATTTTTGACATTAATTTCCTCAGAGTTATAACCATTTTCAGGAAAACCACGTGGCACGTGGTCCTTGAAATTCGTGGCTGGCAAGCTCAACTGCCTACTCATAGGTTAGTCGTTAAATTTGCGAATCTTTTCCTGTTTTCAGCTGCAAATTTGCTTCAGGGGTAGCTGAGATATACCCATTTTGCGGTTTTTCGCTATTCCTGGGAATATTGCTGAAAATTTCAGCAATTTTCTAATTGCATTGTGTTCCTGCAATTATTTTAAGCCCAAAGACCACTGTGCTAGGACTTCTGGATCCGGAGATATATCAATTTTAAGAATTTGGACGTTTTGGCGGCCATTTTGACCGCCATCTTGAAAAGTCTTTTTTCTGTGTTTCTCCGCTTCTATAGGTCGTAGAGACTTGGGATTTTCTTTGCAGACATCCTTAGGACTTTTTCAAACCGGCTCGGGTGGTCTCTATGTAGAGTCAGTCAACAGCTCAAAAATTTTTCTATCAGTACTACTGACTAATCGAGGACCACTATTTCGAAAACCCCAGCTTTCTGAGACCACCGGTTCAGGAGATACAAGGGTTGCGCTCGCTGCGACGCCATCTTGGCCGCCATTTTGAAATAACTCTTTTGTGGATAACTCATGTTTGACGGCTCGTAGAGACTTCCGGTTTCCACTGCTGGCGTCCTCGTAGTGAGCTCTACCTGTTCCAGGCGGCTCTGCGTGGATCTTGACCTTGGCACCACAGTTTCAGACTCGAGCTCCCTATCACCAGCGGACCACCTTATCGAAAACCCCAGCTTTCTGAGGCCACTGGTTCAGGAGATACGAGGGTTGCGCTCGCTGCGACGCCATCTTGGACGCCATCTTGGAATCTTCTTTTGCAGATATGTCCAATTCTACACCTCGTAGAGACTTCCGGTTTTCACTGTTTGCGTCTCCGTGCTGAGCTCTACCTGTTCCAAGTGGCTTTGCGTCGATTTTGACATTTGATTTGATTTCCGAGACCTATCAAATGTATAGCCACCATACAAAGCGAGCTCCGAGCCCTCACAAGTCAAGCTGTAAGACCCGAAGAAGGTACCCTGAACCCTGGTGACACAAACCACCTTCAGCAAGCGGTTATCAACCTTAGTCCGCTATTCGCCGAGGTGACTGAGCAGCTCCGCACGGTGAGACTGGCGATTGACGATCTCACGAGCCAGCTTGCGAAATCCGAGAGAATCTGCCCTCCTGGCGGAGTTGCAGCGGTCAACTCGACCTCCTTGGACGCGGATGGCATTCTTGCTGGTATAAGACAAGAAGTGTCCCATTTGAGAACCAGCCTCCAGGAGCATATCTCAGCATCAGGGGCTCCACTCGTGAAGGATTCATTGGACTCAGAGGCTATCGTGTTGCTACAGACAATCCAGAGAGATATTGCTGCCATCTGCGATGAACATTCTGCAGCCAGGCTGTCTCGAAAGGCGATCACTGACTCAATATTCCAGATTAGAGCTGAGGTGAAAGAGTCCCTGGACACTATGGTGGAGACGGTTGGACCAGTAAGAACAGCAGTCGAGTCACTGCGTGGTGACGTCAAAGACCATGCCGCGTCTCTGCAGCATCCCACTATAAACCCATCGGACCCAGTGCCGCCGTCTCCCGCAGCAACATACCGCAAACCAACATACGCGCAAAGTTTTGGTTCAGCAAGGCGTTCTGTTGTTGTGGAATCACCAGACGCTCAAAAATCCAGTGAAGATATTCTTCTTGATATTAAGAAAAGTATCGACGTCGCTGAGTTAGGCATCGCGGTGCAAGGACTCAGAAAGGGGCGAAACAGCAAAGTGGTCATATCGGTGGAAACAGATGAAGATCGACAAGCCATGAAGACGGCCATTCACGGACTGAGTAAAGGCTACACGGTGACAGAGCCCCCTCCTAAGCTGCCACAACTAAGACTCATCGGAGTCACGAACGATATGTCCAACGACAAAATTGTCGAAGCGGTTCGACGACAGAATAAGGGTTCTCTCGGTACACACGTGGAGGAACCAATCAGGGTTCTTAGAAGGACGAAGCATAGATCCGACTGCTTGAGCAATGTCATAGTCGAGGTTAGCCCTGGGATTTGGCAGAAGCTCAGAGATCAGAGGATAAAGGTAGGGTACCAGGTGGTGCATTCAATTGATCAGTCTCCCATAAAGCAGTGTTTTAAATGTCTTGGCTTTGGTCATGAAGTGCGGAACTGCACAGGGTCCCAAATTTGTGGGTATTGCGCGGATGAACACGACACCAGGTCATGCCTGCGAGGCGTTAAACCAGTCTGCATCAACTGCAGACTTGGAACTGATCGCTCCCACCCGGCCTACTCTGACCAGTGTCCAGAATGGCGTAAATATGACCGTCTTGCCAGATCCATAATTAGCTACTGCTAAAGTTGTTCCAGGGTCACCTCAGGATCTTGCAGCTTCTTCTGTGGCACCACGTATAGGTATCATGCAGGCCAACCTGGGCCGTGGAGCTGTAGCATCCCAAGAATGCCTTAAGGCGGCGCTGGATGGAGACTTTTCCGTTCTAGCAATACAGGAGCCTTATGTTGGGAATCGGGGTTTGTTTGCATAAATATACCTATGAATAGAAAATAGATACGTGAAATCCCATCACGTATAGAGAAACAAAGCCTTGATTTGCCCATGACACTGAAAAAAAAACTAAATTTAAATAAAATGGAATAAAATAAAATAATAAACATATATATCAAAATTGAATGAAATGTAATATCAACAATAAAGAATGTCAAAATGGAAGAAGACTACCTAGAATTTTAAGAACTTGCATTGTATAGAATCGTTGAATACAGGGGCTTACAAGTTTGGGGCGATTTAATTTCACACCGGTTAGTCGAAAGATATAAATATTTCTTCTTTTGTTGAAATAAATCTATTGGTGAAAATGGTTTGTGAAGGCATTGAGGATTTTAAGCAGGTACAATAGGTCCACGCCCACGTCCACGCCCACGTCCACGCCCACGGCCACACCCACACCCACGCCCACGCCCACGGCAACGCCCACGGCCACGCCCACGCCCACGCCCACGGCCACGGCCACGGCCACGGCCACGCCCACGACCACGCCCACGGCCACGCCCACGGCAACGCCCACGGCCACGCCCACGGCCACGCCCACGCCCACGCCCACGGCCACGGCCACGGCCACGCCCACGGCCACGCCCACGGCAACGCCCACGGCCATGCCCACGGCCACGCCCACGACCACGCCCACGGCAACGCCCACGGCCACGCCCACGCCCACGCCCACGGCCACGGCCACGGCCACGCCCACGACCACGCCCACGGCCACGCCCACGGCAACGCCCACGGCCACGCCCACGGCCACGCCCACGCCCACGCCCACGGCCACGGCCACGGCCACGCCCACGGCCACGCCCACGGCAACGCCCACGGCCATGCCCACGGCCACGCCCACGACCACGCCCACGGCCACGCCCACGGCCACGCCCACGACCACGCCCACGGCCACGCCCACGGCCACAGCCACGCCCACGTCCACAGCCACGCCCACGGCCATAGCCACGTCCACGCCCACGCCTACGTCCACGTCCACGTCCACGGCCACGGCCACGGCCACGGCCACGCCCACGCCCAAGTAACCTTACCTTACCCTAACCTTACCTAACCTAACCTAACTATATACCTATGAATAGAAAATAGATACGTGAAATCCCATCACGTATAGAGAAACGAAGTCTTGATTTGCCCATGACACTGAAAAAATAACTAAATTTAAATAAAATGGAATAAAATAAAATAATAAACTTATATATATCAAAATTTAAAGAAATGTAATATCAACAATAAAGAATGTCAAAATGGGAGTAGACTACCTAGAATTTTAAGTACTTGCATTGTATAGAATCGTTGAATACAGGGGTTTACAAGTTTGTGGCGATTAAATTTCACACCGGTTAGTCGAAAGATATAAATATTTCTTCTTTTGTTGAAATAAATCTATTGGTGAAAATGGTTTGTGAAGGCATTGAGGATTATAAGCAGGTACAATAGGTTCACGCCCACGTCCACGCCCACGGCCACACCCACACCCACGCCCACGCCCACGCCCACGCCCACGCCCACGCCCACGGCCACGGCCACGGCCACGGCCACGGCCACGCCCACGGCCACGCCCACGGCCACGGCCACGCCCACGGCCACGGCCACGCCCACGCCCACGGCCACGCCCACGGCCACGCCCACGGCCACGCCCACGGCCACGCCCACGACCACGCCCACGACCACGCCCACGGCCACGCCCACGGCCACGCCCACGGCCACGCCCACGGCCACGCCCACGGCCACGCCCACGGCCACACCCACGTCAACGTCCAGAGCCACGCCCACGTCCACAGCCACGCCCACGTCCACGGCCACGCCCACGCCCACGCCCACGCCCACGCCCACGCCCACGCCCACGCCCACGCCCACGGCCACGCCCACGCCCACGGCCACGCCCACGGCCACGGCCACGCCCACGGCCACGCCCACGACCACGCCCACGGCCACGCCCACGGCCACGCCCACGACCACGCCCACGGCCACGCCCACGGCCACAGCCACGCCCACGTCCACAGCCACGCCCACGGCCATAGCCACGTCCACGCCCACGCCTACGTCCACGTCCACGTCCACGGCCACGGCCACGGCCACGGCCACGGCCACGGCCACGCCCACGCCCAAGTAACCTTACCTTACCCTAACCTTACCTAACCTAACCTAACTATATACCTATGAATAGAAAATAGATACGTGAAATCCCATCACGTATAGAGAAACGAAGCCTTGATTTGCCCATGACACTGAAAAAATAACTAAATTTAAATAAAATGGAATAAAATAAAATAATAAACTTATATATATCAAAATTTAAAGAAATGTAATATCAACAATAAAGAATGTCAAAATGGGAGTAGACTACCTAGAATTTTAAGTACTTGCATTGTATAGAATCGTTGAATACAGGGGTTTACAAGTTTGTGGCGATTAAATTTCACACCGGTTAGTCGAAAGATATAAATATTTCTTCTTTTGTTGAAATAAATCTATTGGTGAAAATGGTTTGTGAAGGCATTGAGGATTATAAGCAGGTACAATAGGTCTACGCCCACGTCCACGCCCACGGCCACACCCACACCCACGCCCACGCCCACGGCCACGCCCACGCCCACGCCCACGCCCACGGCCACGGCCACGGCCACGCCCACGGCCACGCCCACGGCCACGCCCACGGCCACGTCCACGTCCACGTCCACGGCCACGGCCACGGCCACGCCCACGCCCAAGTAACCTTACCTTACCCTAACCTTACCTAACCTAACCTAACCTAACCTAACCTAACCTAACCTAACCTAACCTAACCTAACCTAACCTAACCTAACCTCCAAACTTTTCTTTGTTAATAAATATGATTATCTTAGTTGTTTGCATAAATATACCTATGAATAGAAAATAGATACGTGAAATCCGATCACGTATAGAGAAACAAAGCCTTGATTTGCCCATGACACTGAAAAAAAAACTAAATTTAAATAAAATGGAATAAAATAAAATAATAAACTTATATATATCAAAATTGAAAGAAATGTAATATCAACAATAAAGAATGTCAAAATGGAAGTAGACTACCTAGAATTTTAAGTACTTGCATTGTATAGAATCGTTGAATACAGGGGTTTACAAGTTTGGGGCGATTAAATTTCACACCGGTTAGTCGAAAGATATAAATATTTCTTCTTTTGTTGAAATAAATCTATTGGTGAAAAATGGTTTGTGAAGGCATTGAGGATTTTAAGCAGGTACAATAGGTCCACGCCCACGTCCACGCCCACGTCCACGCCCACGGCCACACCCACGCCCACGCCCACGGCCACGCCCACGGCCACGCCCACGGCCACGCCCACGGCCACGCCCACGGCCACGCCCACGACCACGCCCACGACCACGCCCACGCCCACGCCCACGGCCACGCCCACGGCCACGCCCACGGCCACGCCCACGGCCACGCCCACGGCCACGCCCACGGCCACGCCCACGTCAACGTCCAGAGCCACGCCCACGTCCACAGCCACGCCCACGTCCACGGCCACGCCCACGCCCACGGCCACGCCCACGCCCACGGCCACGCCCACGGCCACGCCCACGGCCACGCCCACGGCCACGCCCACGGCCACGCCCACGGCCACGCCCACGGCAACGCCCACGGCCACGCCCACGGCCACAGCCACGCCCACGTCCACAGCCACGCCCACGGCCATAGCCACGTCCACGCCCACGCCTACGTCCACGTCCACGTCCACGGCCACGGCCACGGCCACGGCCACGCCCACGCCCAAGTAACCTTACCTTACCCTAACCTTACCTAACCTAACCTAACTATATACCTATGAATAGAAAATAGATACGTGAAATCCCATCACGTATAGAGAAACGAAGCCTTGATTTGCCCATGACACTGAAAAAATAACTAAATTTAAATAAAATGGAATAAAATAAAATAATAAACTTATATATATCAAATTTTAAAGAAATGTAATATCAACAATAAAGAATGTCAAAATGGGAGTAGACTACCTAGAATTTTAAGTACTTGCATTGTATAGAATCGTTGAATACAGGGGTTTACAAGTTTGTGGCGATTAAATTTCACACCGGTTAGTCGAAAGATATAAATATTTCTTCTTTTGTTGAAATAAATCTATTGGTGAAAATGGTTTGTGAAGGCATTGAGGATTATAAGCAGGTACAATAGGTCCACGCCCACGTCCACGCCCACGGCCACACCCACACCCACGCCCACGCCCACGCCCACGCCCACGCCCACGCCCACGGCCACGGCCACGGCCACGGCCACGCCCACGGCCACGCCCACGGCCACGGCCACGCCCACGCCCACGGCCACGCCCACGGCCACGCCCACGGCCACGCCCACGGCCACGCCCACGACCACGCCCACGCCCACGGCCACGCCCACGCCCACGGCCACGCCCACGACCACGCCCACGGCCACGCCCACGGCCACGCCCACGACCACGCCCACGGCCACGCCCACGGCCACAGCCACGCCCACGTCCACAGCCACGCCCACGGCCATAGCCACGTCCACGCCCACGCCTACGTCCACGTCCACGTCCACGGCCACGGCCACGGCCACGGCCACGCCCACGCCCAAGTAACCTTACCTTACCCTAACCTTACCTAACCTAACCTAACTATATACCTATGAATAGAAAATAGATACGTGAAATCCCATCACGTATAGAGAAACGAAGCCTTGATTTGCCCATGACACTGAAAAAATAACTAAATTTAAATAAAATGGAATAAAATAAAATAATAAACTTATATATATCAAAATTTAAAGAAATGTAATATCAACAATAAAGAATGTCAAAATGGGAGTAGACTACCTAGAATTTTAAGTACTTGCATTGTATAGAATCGTTGAATACAGGGGTTTACAAGTTTGTGGCGATTAAATTTCACACCGGTTAGTCGAAAGATATAAATATTTCTTCTTTTGTTGAAATAAATCTATTGGTGAAAATGGTTTGTGAAGGCATTGAGGATTATAAGCAGGTACAATAGGTCTACGCCCACGTCCACGCCCACGGCCACACCCACACCCACGCCCACGCCCACGGCCACGCCCACGCCCACGCCCACGCCCACGGCCACGGCCACGGCCACGCCCACGGCCACGCCCACGGCCACGTCCACGTCCACGTCCACGGCCACGGCCACGGCCACGCCCACGCCCAAGTAACCTTACCTTACCCTAACCTTACCTAACCTAACCTAACCTAACCTAACCTAACCTAACCTAACCTAACCTAACCTAAACTAACCTAACCTAACCTCCAAACTTTTCTTTGTTAATAAATATGATTATCTTAGTTGTTTGCATAAATATACCTATGAATAGAAAATAGATACGTGAAATCCGATCACGTATAGAGAAACAAAGCCTTGATTTGCCCATGACACTGAAAAAAAAACTAAATTTAAATAAAATGGAATAAAATAAAATAATAAACTTATATATATCAAAATTGAAAGAAATGTAATATCAACAATAAAGAATGTCAAAATGGAAGTAGACTACCTAGAATTTTAAGTACTTGCATTGTATAGAATCGTTGAATACAGGGGTTTACAAGTTTGGGGCGATTAAATTTCACACCGGTTAGTCGAAAGATATAAATATTTCTTCTTTTGTTGAAATAAATCTATTGGTGAAAAATGGTTTGTGAAGGCATTGAGGATTTTAAGCAGGTACAATAGGTCCACGCCCACGTCCACGCCCACGTCCACGCCCACGGCCACACCCACGCCCACGCCCACGGCCACGCCCACGGCCACGCCCACGGCCACGCCCACGGCCACGCCCACGGCCACGCCCACGGCCACGCCCACGGCCACGCCCACGACCACGCCCACGACCACGCCCACGGCCACGCCCACGGCCACGCCCACGGCCACGCCCACGGCCACGCCCACGGCCACGCTCACGGCCACGCCCACGGCCACGCCCACGGCCACGCCCACGTCAACGTCCAGAGCCACGCCCACGTCCACAGCCACGCCCACGTCCACGGCCACGCCCACGCCCACGGCCACGCCCACGCCCACGGCCACGCCCACGGCCACGCCCACGGCCACGCCCACGGCCACGCCCACGGCCACGCCCACGGCAACGCCCACGGCCACGCCCACGGCCACGCCCACGACCACGCCCACGGCCACGCCCACGGCCACGCCAACGGCCACGCTCACGACCACGCCCACGGCCACGCCCACGGCCACAGCCACGCCCACGTCCACAGCCACGCCCACGGCCATAGCCACGTCCACGCCCACGCCTACGTCCACGTCCACGTCCACGTCCACGGCCACGGCCACGGCCACGGCCACGCCCACGCCCAAGTAACCTAACCTTACCCTAACCTTACCTAACCTAACCTAACTATATACCTATGAATAGAAAATAGATACGTGAAATCCCATCACGTATAGAGAAACGAAGCCTTGATTTGCCCATGACACTGAAAAAATAACTAAATTTAAATAAAATGGAATAAAATAAAATAATAAACTTATATATATCAAAATTTAAAGAAATGTAATATCAACAATAAAGAATGTCAAAATGGGAGTAGACTACCTAGAATTTTAAGTACTTGCATTGTATAGAATCGTTGAATACAGGGGTTTACAAGTTTGTGGCGATTAAATTTCACACCGGTTAGTCGAAAGATATAAATATTTCTTCTTTTGTTGAAATAAATCTATTGGTGAAAATGGTTTGTGAAGGCATTGAGGATTATAAGCAGGTACAATAGGTTCACGCCCACGTCCACGCCCACGGCCACACCCACACCCACGCCCACGCCCACGCCCACGCCCACGCCCACGCCCACGGCCACGGCCACGGCCACGGCCACGGCCACGCCCACGGCCACGCCCACGGCCACGGCCACGCCCACGGCCACGGCCACGCCCACGCCCACGGCCACGCCCACGGCCACGCCCACGGCCACGCCCACGGCCACGCCCACGACCACGCCCACGACCACGCCCACGGCCACGCCCACGGCCACGCCCACGGCCACGCCCACGGCCACGCCCACGGCCACGCCCACGGCCACACCCACGTCAACGTCCAGAGCCACGCCCACGTCCACAGCCACGCCCACGTCCACGGCCACGCCCACGCCCACGCCCACGCCCACGCCCACGCCCACGCCCACGCCCACGCCCACGGCCACGCCCACGCCCACGGCCACGCCCACGGCCACGGCCACGCCCACGGCCACGCCCACGACCACGCCCACGGCCACGCCCACGGCCACGCCCACGACCACGCCCACGGCCACGCCCACGGCCACAGCCACGCCCACGTCCACAGCCACGCCCACGGCCATAGCCACGTCCACGCCCACGCCTACGTCCACGTCCACGTCCACGGCCACGGCCACGGCCACGGCCACGGCCACGGCCACGCCCACGCCCAAGTAACCTTACCTTACCCTAACCTTACCTAACCTAACCTAACTATATACCTATGAATAGAAAATAGATACGTGAAATCCCATCACGTATAGAGAAACGAAGCCTTGATTTGCCCATGACACTGAAAAAATAACTAAATTTAAATAAAATGGAATAAAATAAAATAATAAACTTATATATATCAAAATTTAAAGAAATGTAATATCAACAATAAAGAATGTCAAAATGGGAGTAGACTACCTAGAATTTTAAGTACTTGCATTGTATAGAATCGTTGAATACAGGGGTTTACAAGTTTGTGGCGATTAAATTTCACACCGGTTAGTCGAAAGATATAAATATTTCTTCTTTTGTTGAAATAAATCTATTGGTGAAAATGGTTTGTGAAGGCATTGAGGATTATAAGCAGGTACAATAGGTCTACGCCCACGTCCACGCCCACGGCCACACCCACACCCACGCCCACGCCCACGGCCACGCCCACGCCCACGCCCACGCCCACGGCCACGGCCACGGCCACGCCCACGGCCACGCCCACGGCCACGCCCACGGCCACGTCCACGTCCACGTCCACGGCCACGGCCACGGCCACGCCCACGCCCAAGTAACCTTACCTTACCCTAACCTTACCTAACCTAACCTAACCTAACCTAACCTAACCTAACCTAACCTAACCTAACCTAACCTAACCTCCAAACTTTTCTTTGTTAATAAATATGATTATCTTAGTTGTTTGCATAAATATACCTATGAATAGAAAATAGATACGTGAAATCCGATCACGTATAGAGAAACAAAGCCTTGATTTGCCCATGACACTGAAAAAAAAACTAAATTTAAATAAAATGGAATAAAATAAAATAATAAACTTATATATATCAAAATTGAAAGAAATGTAATATCAACAATAAAGAATGTCAAAATGGAAGTAGACTACCTAGAATTTTAAGTACTTGCATTGTATAGAATCGTTGAATACAGGGGTTTACAAGTTTGGGGCGATTAAATTTCACACCGGTTAGTCGAAAGATATAAATATTTCTTCTTTTGTTGAAATAAATCTATTGGTGAAAAATGGTTTGTGAAGGCATTGAGGATTTTAAGCAGGTACAATAGGTCCACGCCCACGTCCACGCCCACGTCCACGCCCACGGCCACACCCACGCCCACGCCCACGGCCACGCCCACGGCCACGCCCACGGCCACGCCCACGGCCACGCCCACGGCCACGCCCACGACCACGCCCACGACCACGCCCACGCCCACGCCCACGGCCACGCCCACGGCCACGCCCACGGCCACGCCCACGGCCACGCCCACGGCCACGCCCACGGCCACGCCCACGTCAACGTCCAGAGCCACGCCCACGTCCACAGCCACGCCCACGTCCACGGCCACGCCCACGCCCACGGCCACGCCCACGCCCACGGCCACGCCCACGGCCACGCCCACGGCCACGCCCACGGCCACGCCCACGGCCACGCCCACGGCCACGCCCACGGCAACGCCCACGGCCACGCCCACGGCCACAGCCACGCCCACGTCCACAGCCACGCCCACGGCCATAGCCACGTCCACGCCCACGCCTACGTCCACGTCCACGTCCACGGCCACGGCCACGGCCACGGCCACGCCCACGCCCAAGTAACCTTACCTTACCCTAACCTTACCTAACCTAACCTAACTATATACCTATGAATAGAAAATAGATACGTGAAATCCCATCACGTATAGAGAAACGAAGCCTTGATTTGCCCATGACACTGAAAAAATAACTAAATTTAAATAAAATGGAATAAAATAAAATAATAAACTTATATATATCAAATTTTAAAGAAATGTAATATCAACAATAAAGAATGTCAAAATGGGAGTAGACTACCTAGAATTTTAAGTACTTGCATTGTATAGAATCGTTGAATACAGGGGTTTACAAGTTTGTGGCGATTAAATTTCACACCGGTTAGTCGAAAGATATAAATATTTCTTCTTTTGTTGAAATAAATCTATTGGTGAAAATGGTTTGTGAAGGCATTGAGGATTATAAGCAGGTACAATAGGTCCACGCCCACGTCCACGCCCACGGCCACACCCACACCCACGCCCACGCCCACGCCCACGCCCACGCCCACGCCCACGGCCACGGCCACGGCCACGGCCACGGCCACGCCCACGGCCACGCCCACGGCCACGGCCACGCCCACGCCCACGGCCACGCCCACGGCCACGCCCACGGCCACGCCCACGGCCACGCCCACGACCACGCCCACGCCCACGGCCACGCCCACGCCCACGGCCACGCCCACGACCACGCCCACGGCCACGCCCACGGCCACGCCCACGACCACGCCCACGGCCACGCCCACGGCCACAGCCACGCCCACGTCCACAGCCACGCCCACGGCCATAGCCACGTCCACGCCCACGCCTACGTCCACGTCCACGTCCACGGCCACGGCCACGGCCACGGCCACGCCCACGCCCAAGTAACCTTACCTTACCCTAACCTTACCTAACCTAACCTAACTATATACCTATGAATAGAAAATAGATACGTGAAATCCCATCACGTATAGAGAAACGAAGCCTTGATTTGCCCATGACACTGAAAAAATAACTAAATTTAAATAAAATGGAATAAAATAAAATAATAAACTTATATATATCAAAATTTAAAGAAATGTAATATCAACAATAAAGAATGTCAAAATGGGAGTAGACTACCTAGAATTTTAAGTACTTGCATTGTATAGAATCGTTGAATACAGGGGTTTACAAGTTTGTGGCGATTAAATTTCACACCGGTTAGTCGAAAGATATAAATATTTCTTCTTTTGTTGAAATAAATCTATTGGTGAAAATGGTTTGTGAAGGCATTGAGGATTATAAGCAGGTACAATAGGTCTACGCCCACGTCCACGCCCACGGCCACACCCACACCCACGCCCACGCCCACGGCCACGCCCACGCCCACGCCCACGCCCACGGCCACGGCCACGGCCACGCCCACGGCCACGCCCACGGCCACGTCCACGTCCACGTCCACGGCCACGGCCACGGCCACGCCCACGCCCAAGTAACCTTACCTTACCCTAACCTTACCTAACCTAACCTAACCTAACCTAACCTAACCTAACCTAACCTAACCTAACCTAAACTAACCTAACCTAACCTCCAAACTTTTCTTTGTTAATAAATATGATTATCTTAGTTGTTTGCATAAATATACCTATGAATAGAAAATAGATACGTGAAATCCGATCACGTATAGAGAAACAAAGCCTTGATTTGCCCATGACACTGAAAAAAAAACTAAATTTAAATAAAATGGAATAAAATAAAATAATAAACTTATATATATCAAAATTGAAAGAAATGTAATATCAACAATAAAGAATGTCAAAATGGAAGTAGACTACCTAGAATTTTAAGTACTTGCATTGTATAGAATCGTTGAATACAGGGGTTTACAAGTTTGGGGCGATTAAATTTCACACCGGTTAGTCGAAAGATATAAATATTTCTTCTTTTGTTGAAATAAATCTATTGGTGAAAAATGGTTTGTGAAGGCATTGAGGATTTTAAGCAGGTACAATAGGTCCACGCCCACGTCCACGCCCACGTCCACGCCCACGGCCACACCCACGCCCACGCCCACGGCCACGCCCACGGCCACGCCCACGGCCACGCCCACGGCCACGCCCACGGCCACGCCCACGGCCACGCCCACGGCCACGCCCACGACCACGCCCACGACCACGCCCACGGCCACGCCCACGGCCACGCCCACGGCCACGCCCACGGCCACGCCCACGGCCACGCTCACGGCCACGCCCACGGCCACGCCCACGGCCACGCCCACGTCAACGTCCAGAGCCACGCCCACGTCCACAGCCACGCCCACGTCCACGGCCACGCCCACGCCCACGGCCACGCCCACGCCCACGGCCACGCCCACGGCCACGCCCACGGCCACGCCCACGGCCACGCCCACGGCCACGCCCACGGCAACGCCCACGGCCACGCCCACGGCCACGCCCACGACCACGCCCACGGCCACGCCCACGGCCACGCCAACGGCCACGCTCACGACCACGCCCACGGCCACGCCCACGGCCACAGCCACGCCCACGTCCACAGCCACGCCCACGGCCATAGCCACGTCCACGCCCACGCCTACGTCCACGTCCACGTCCACGTCCACGGCCACGGCCACGGCCACGGCCACGCCCACGCCCAAGTAACCTAACCTTACCCTAACCTTACCTAACCTAACCTAACTATATACCTATGAATAGAAAATAGATACGTGAAATCCCATCACGTATAGAGAAACGAAGCCTTGATTTGCCCATGACACTGAAAAAATAACTAAATTTAAATAAAATGGAATAAAATAAAATAATAAACTTATATATATCAAAATTTAAAGAAATGTAATATCAACAATAAAGAATGTCAAAATGGGAGTAGACTACCTAGAATTTTAAGTACTTGCATTGTATAGAATCGTTGAATACAGGGGTTTACAAGTTTGTGGCGATTAAATTTCACACCGGTTAGTCGAAAGATATAAATATTTCTTCTTTTGTTGAAATAAATCTATTGGTGAAAATGGTTTGTGAAGGCATTGAGGATTATAAGCAGGTACAATAGGTCCACGCCCACGTCCACGCCCACGGCCACACCCACACCCACGCCCACGCCCACGGCCACGCCCACGCCCACGCCCACGCCCACGCCCACGGCCACGGCCACGGCCACGCCCACGGCCACGCCCACGGCCACGCCCACGGCCACGTCCACGTCCACGTCCACGGCCACGGCCACGGCCACGCCCACGCCCAAGTAACCTTACCTTACCCTAACCTAACCTAACCTAACCTAACCTAACCTAACCTAACCTAACCTAACCTAACCTAACCTAACCTAACCTAACCTAACCTAACCTAACCTAACCTAACCTAACCTAACCTAACCTAACCTAACCTAACCTAACCTAACCTAACCTAACCTAACCTAACCTAACCTAACCTAACCTAACCTAACCTAACCTAACCTAACCTAACGTAACCTAACCTAACCTAACCTAACCTAACCTAACCTAACCTAACCTAACCTAACCTCCAAACTTTTCTTTGTTAATAAATATGATTATCTTAGTTGTTTGCATAAATATACCTATGAATAGAAAATAGATACGTGAAATCCCATCACGTATAGAGAAACAAAGCCTTGATTTGCCCATGACACTGAAAAAAAAACTAAATTTAAATAAAATGGAATAAAATAAAATAATAAACTTATATATATCAAAATTGAATGAAATGTAATATCAACAATAAAGAATGTCAAAATGGAAGAAGACTACTGAATTCAACCTAACCTAACCTAACCTAACCTAACCTAACCTAACCTAACCTAACCTAACCTAATCTAACCTAACCTAACCTCCAAACTTTTCTTTGTTAATAAATATGATTATCTTAGTTGTTTGCATAAATATACCTATGAATAGAAAATAGATACGTGAAATCCCATCACGTATAGAGAAACAAAGCCTTGATTTGCCCATGACACTGAAAAAAAAACTAAATTTAAATAAAATGGAATAAAATAAAATAATAAACTTATATATATCAAAATTGAATGAAATGTAATATCAACAATAAAGAATGTCAAAATGGAAGTAGACTACTGAATTTTAAGTACTTGCATTGTATAGAATCGTTGAATACAGGGGTGTACAAGTTTGGGGCGATTAAATTTCACACCGGTTAGTCGAAAGATATAAATATTTCTTCTTTTGTTGAAATAAATCTATTGGTGAAAAATGGTTTGTGAAGCCATTGAGGATTTTAAGCAGGTACAATAGGTCCACGCCCACGTCCACGCCCACGGCCACACCCACACCCACGCCCACGGCCACGGCAACGCCCACGGCCACGCCCACGGCCACGCCCACGGCCACGCCCACGCCCACGCCCACGGCCACACCCACGGCCACGCCCACGCCCACGGCCACGCCCACGGCCACGCCCACGCCCACGGCCACGCCCACGGCCACGCCCACGGCCACACCCACGTCAACGTCCAGAGCCACGCCCACGTCCACAGCCACGCCCACGTCCACGCCCACGCCCACGCCCACGCCCACGCCCACGCCCACGGCCACGGCCACGCCCACGCCCACGGCCACGCCCACGACCACGCCCACGGCCACGCCCACGGCCACAGCCACGCCCACGTCCACAGCCACGCCCACGGCCATAGCCACGTCCACGCCCACGCCTACGTCCACGTCCACGTCCACGGCCACGTCCACGTCCACGGCCACGGCCACGGCCACGCCCACGCCCAAGTAACCTTACCTTACCCTAACCTAACCTAACCTAACCTAACCTAACCTAACCTAACCTAACCTAACCTAACAACCTAACCTAACCTAACCTAACCTAACCTAACCTAACCTAACCTAACCTAACCTAACCTAACCTAACCTAACCTAACCTCCAAACTTTTCTTTGTTAATAAATATGATTATCTTAGTTGTTTGCATAAATATACCTATGAATAGAAAATAGATACGTGAAATCCCATCACGTATAGAGAAACAAAGCCTTGATTTGCCCATGACACTGAAAAAAAAACTAAATTTAAATAAAATGGAATAAAATAAAATAATAAACATATATATCAAAATTGAATGAAATGTAATATCAACAATAAAGAATGTCAAAATGGAAGAAGACTACCTAGAATTTTAAGAACTTGCATTGTATAGAATCGTTGAATACAGGGGCTTACAAGTTTGGGGCGATTTAATTTCACACCGGTTAGTCGAAAGATATAAATATTTCTTCTTTTGTTGAAATAAATCTATTGGTGAAAATGGTTTGTGAAGGCATTGAGGATTTTAAGCAGGTACAATAGGTCCACGCCCACGCTGAGCACTACGCTGAGCGAAGGGCCATATTTGCCTTTAACGCTGCTACGCACAAAACAAATCTTTTTCTTTTTGTAACTATTTGGTAGTCTTAAGGTTAATTGTGTATAGTAGTTTTTAAGGTAAATAAAAATATTTTCTTTCTTTCTTCTTTCACGCCCACGGCCACGGCCACGCCCACGCCCACGGCCACGGCCACGCCCACGCCCACGGCCACGCCCACGGCCACGCCCACGGCCACGCCCACGGCCACGCCCACGGCCACGCCCACGACCACGCCCACGACCACGCCCACGGCCACGCCCACGGCCACGCCCACGCCCACGCCCACGCCCACGCCCACGGCCACACCCACGTCAACGTCCAGAGCCACGCCCACGTCCACAGCCACGCCCACGCCCACGCCCACGCCCACGGCCACGCCCACGGCCACGCCCACGGCCACGCCCACGGCCACGCCCACGGCCACGCCCACGGCCACGCCCACGGCAACGCCCACGGCCACGCCCACGGCCACGCCCACGACCACGCCCACGGCCACGCCCACGGCCACGCCCACGACCACGCCCACGGCCACGCCCACGGCCACAGCCACGCCCACGTCCACAGCCACGCCCACGGCCATAGACACGTCCACGCCCACGCCTACGTCCACGTCCACGTCCACGGCCACGGCCACGGCCACGGCCACGCCCACGCCCAAGTAACCTTACCTTACCCTAACCTTACCTAACCTAACCTAACTATATACCTATGAATAGAAAATAGATACGTGAAATCCCATCACGTATAGAGAAACGAAGCCTTGATTTGCCCATGACACTGAAAAAATAACTAAATTTAAATAAAATGGAACAAAATAAAATAATAAACTTATATATATCAAAATTGAAAGAAATGTAATATCAACAATAAAGAATGTCAAAATGGAAGTAGACTACCTAGAATTTTAAGTACTTGCATTGTATAGAATCGTTGAATACAGGGGTTTACAAGTTTGGGGCGATTAAATTTCACACCGGTTAGTCGAAAAATATAAATATTTCTTCTTTTGTTGAAATAAATCTATTGGTGAATACAGGGGTTTACAAGTTTGGGGCGATTAAATTTCACACCGGTTAGTCGAAAGATATAAATATTTCTTCTTTTGTTGAAATAAATCTATTGGTGAAAAATGGTTTGTGAAGGCATTGAGGATTTTAAGCAGGTACAATAGGTCCACGCCCACGTCCACGCCCACGTCCACGCCCACGGCCACACCCACACCCACGCCCACGCCCACGGTCACGCCCACGGCCACGCCCACGGCCACACCCACGACCACGCGCCCACGGCCACGCCCACGGCCACGCCCACGGCCACACCCACGACCACGCGCCCACGGACACGCCCACGGCCACGCCCACGCCCACGCCCACGGCCACGCCCACGGCCACGCCCACGGCCACGCCCACGGCAACGCCCACGACCACGCCCACGGCCACGCCCACGGCAACAGCCACGCCCACGTCCACAGCCACGCCCACGGCCATAGCCACGTCCACGCCCACGCCTACGTCCACGTCCACGTCCACGGCCACGGCCACGGCCACGCCCACGCCCAAGTAACCTTACCTTACCCTAACCTTACCTAACCTAACCTAACTATATACCTATGAATAGAAAATAGATACGTGAAATCCCATCACGTATAGAGAAACGAAGCCTTGATTTGCCCATGACACTGAAAAAATAACTAAATTTAAATAAAATGGAATAAAATAAAATAATAAACTTATATATATCAAAATTTAAAGAAATGTAATATCAACAATAAAGAATGTCAAAATGGGAGTAGACTACCTAGAATTTTAAGTACTTGCATTGTATAGAATCGTTGAATACAGGGGTTTACAAGTTTGTGGCGATTAAATTTCACACCGGTTAGTCGAAAGATATAAATATTTCTTCTTTTGTTGAAATAAATCTATTGGTGAAAATGGTTTGTGAAGGCATTGAGGATTATAAGCAGGTACAATAGGTCCACGCCCACGTCCACGCCCACGGCCACACCCACACCCACGCCCACGCCCACGCCCACGCCCACGCCCACGCCCACGCCCACGCCCACGGCCACGGCCACGGCCACGCCCACGGCCACGTCCACGTCCACGTCCACGTCCACGGCCACGGCCACGGCCACGCCCACGGCCACGTCCACGTCCACGTCCACGGCCACGGCCACGGCCACGCCCACGCCCAAGTAACCTTACCTTACCCTAACCTTACCTAACCTAACCTAACCTAACCTAACCTAACCTAACCTAACCTAACCTAACCTAACCTAACCTAACCTAACCTAACCTAACCTAACCTAACCTAACCTAACCTAACCTAACCTAACCTAACCTAACCTAACCTAACCTCCAAACTTTTCTTTGTTAATAAATATGATTATCTTAGTTGTTTGCATAAATAATACCTATGAATAGAAAATAGATACGTGAAATCCCATCACGTATAGAGAAACAAAGCCTTGATTTGCCCATGACACTGAAAAAAAAACTAAATGTATATAAAATGGAATAAAATAAAATAATAAACTTATATATATCAAAATTGAATGAAATGTAATATCAACAATAAAGAATGTCAAAATGGAAGTAGACTACCTAGAATTTTAAGTACTTGCATTGTATAGAATCGTTGAATACAGGGGTTTACAAGTTTGGGGCGATTAAATTTCACACCGGTTAGTCGAAAGATATAAATATTTCTTCTTTTGTTGAAATAAATCTATTGGTGAAAATGGTTTGTGAAGGCATTGAGGATTATAAGCAGGTACAATAGGTCCACGCCCACGTCCACGCCCACGTCCACGCCCACGGCCACACCCACACCCACGCCCACGCCCACGGCAACGCCCACGGCCACGCCCACGGCCTCGCCCACGCCCACGCCCACGGCCACGGCCACGCCCACGGCCACGCCCACGACCACGCCCACGACCACGCCCACGGCCACGCCCACGGCCACGCCCACGGCCACGCCCACGCCCACGCCCACGGCCACACCCACGTCAACGTCCAGAGCCACGCCCACGTCCACAGCCACGCCCACGTCCACAGCCACGCCCACGTCCACGGCCACGCCCACGCCCACGGCCACGCCCACGCCCACGGCCACGCCCACGGCCACGCCCACGGCCACGCCCACGGCCACGCCCACGGCCACGCCCACGGCAACGCCCACGGCCACGCCCACGGCCACGCCCACGACCACGCCCACGGCCACGCCCACGGCCACGCCAACGGCCACGCTCACGACCACGCCCACGGCCACGCCCACGGCCACAGCCACGCCCACGTCCACAGCCACGCCCACGGCCATAGCCACGTCCACGCCCACGCCTACGTCCACGTCCACGTCCACGTCCACGGCCACGGCCACGGCCACGGCCACGCCCACGCCCAAGTAACCTAACCTTACCCTAACCTTACCTAACCTAACCTAACTATATACCTATGAATAGAAAATAGATACGTGAAATCCCATCACGTATAGAGAAACGAAGCCTTGATTTGCCCATGACACTGAAAAAATAACTAAATTTAAATAAAATGGAATAAAATAAAATAATAAACTTATATATATCAAAATTTAAAGAAATGTAATATCAACAATAAAGAATGTCAAAATGGGAGTAGACTACCTAGAATTTTAAGTACTTGCATTGTATAGAATCGTTGAATACAGGGGTTTACAAGTTTGTGGCGATTAAATTTCACACCGGTTAGTCGAAAGATATAAATATTTCTTCTTTTGTTGAAATAAATCTATTGGTGAAAATGGTTTGTGAAGGCATTGAGGATTATAAGCAGGTACAATAGGTCCACGCCCACGTCCACGCCCACGGCCACACCCACACCCACGCCCACGCCCACGGCCACACCCACGCCCACGCCCACGCCCACGGCCACGGCCACGGCCACGCCCACGGCCACGCCCACGGCCACGCCCACGGCCACGTCCACGTCCACGTCCACGGCCACGGCCACGGCCACGCCCACGCCCAAGTAACCTTACCTTACCCTAACCTTACCTAACCTAACCTAACCTAACCTAACCTAACCTAACCTAACCTAACCTAACCTAACCTAACCTAACCTAACCTAACCTAACCTAACCTAACCTAACCTAACCTAACCTAACCTAACCTAACCTAACCTAACCTAACCTAACCTAACCTAACCTAACCTAACCTAACCTAACCTAACCTAACCTAACCTCCAAACTTTTCTTTGTTAATAAATATGATTATCTTAGTTGTTTGCATAAATATACCTATGAATAGAAAATAGATACGTGAAATCCCATCACGTATAGAGAAACAAAGCCTTGATTTGCCCATGACACTGAAAAAAAAACTAAATTTAAATAAAATGGAATAAAATAAAATAATAAACTTATATATATCAAAATTGAAAGAAATGTAATATCAACAATAAAGAATGTCAAAATGGCAGTAGACTACCTAGAATTTTAAGTACTTGCATTGTATAGAATCGTTGAATACAGGGGTTTACAAGTTTGGGGCGATTAAATTTCACACCGGTTAGTCGAAAGATATAAATATTTCTTCTTTTGTTGAAATAAATCTATTGGTGAAAAATGGTTTGTGAAGGCATTGAGGATTTTAAGCAGGTACAATAGGTCCACGCCCACGTCCACGCCCACGTCCACGCCCACGGCCACACCCACACCCACGCCCACGCCCACGGCCACGCCCACGCCCACGGCCACGCCCACGGCCACGCCCACGGCCACACCCACGGCCACGCCCACGGCCACGTCCACGGCCACAGCCCCGCCCACGTCCACAGCCACGCCCACGGCCATAGCCACGTCCACGCCCACGCCTACGTCCACGTTCACGTCCACGGCCACAGCCACGGCCACGCCCACGCCAAAGTAACCTTACCTTACCCTAACCTTACCTAACCTATTCTAACCTAATCTAACCTAACCTAACCTAACCTAACCTAACCTAACCTAACCTAACCTAACCTAACCTAACCTAACCTAACCTAACCTAACCTAACCTAACCTAACCTAACCTAACCTAACCTAACCTAACCTAACCTAACCTAACCTAACCTAACCTAACCTAACCTAACCTAACCTAACCTAACCTAACCTAACCTAACCTAACCTAACCTAACCTAACCTAACCTAACCTAACCTAACCTAACCTAACCTAACCTAACCTAACCTAACCTAACCTAACCTAACCTAACCTAACCTAACCTAACCTAACCTCCAAACTTTTCTTTGTTAATAAATATGATTATCTTAGTTGTTTGCATAAATATACCTATGAATAGAAAATAGATACGTGAAATCCCATCACGTATAGAGAAACAAAGCCTTGATTTGCCCATGACACTGAAAAAAAAACTAAATTTAAATAAAATGGAATAAAATAAAATAATAAACTTATATATATCAAAATTGAATGAAATGTAATATCAACAATAAAGAATGTCAAAATGGAAGAAGACTACTGAATTAAACCTAACCTAACCTAACCTAACCTAACCTAACCTAACCTAACCTAACCTAACCTAACCTCCAAACTTTTCTTTGTTAATAAATATGATTATCTTAGTTGTTTGCATAAATATACCTATGAATAGAAAATAGATACGTGAAATCCCATCACGTATAGAGAAACAAAGCCTTGATTTGCCCATGACACTGAAAAAAAAACTAAATTTAAATAAAATGGAATAAAATAAAATAATAAACTTATATATATCAAAATTGAATGAAATGTAATATCAACAATAAAGAATGTCAAAATGGAAGTAGACTACTGAATTTTAAGTACTTGCATTGTATAGAATCGTTGAATACAGGGGTGTACAAGTTTGGGGCGATTAAATTTCACACCGGTTAGTCGAAAGATATAAATATTTCTTCTTTTGTTGAAATAAATCTATTGGTGAAAAATGGTTTGTGAAGCCATTGAGGATTTTAAGCAGGTACAATAGGTCCACGCCCACGTCCACGCCCACGGCCACACCCACACCCACGCCCACGGCCACGGCAACGCCCACGGCCACGCCCACGGCCACGCCCACGCCCACGCCCACGGCCACGGCCACGGCCACGCCCACGCCCACGGCCACGCCCACGGCCACGCCCACGCCCACGGACACGCCCACGGCCACGCCCACGGCCACACCCACGTCAACGTCCAGAGCCACGCCCACGTCCACAGCCACGCCCACGTCCACGCCCACGCCCACGCCCACGCCCACGCCCACGGCCACGGCCACGGCCACGCCCACGCCCACGGCCACGCCCACGACCACGCCCACGGCCACGCCCACGGCCACAGCCACGCCCACGTCCACAGCCACGCCCACGGCCATAGCCACGTCCACGCCCACGCCTACGTCCATGTCCACGTCCACGGCCACGTCCACGTCCACGGCCACGGCCACGGCCACGCCCACGCCCAAGTAACCTTACCTTACCCTAACCTAACCTAACCTAACCTAACCTAACCTAACCTAACCTAACCTAACCTAACCTAACAACCTAACTTAACCTAACCTAACCTAACCTAACCTAACCTAACCTAACCTAACCTAACCTAACCTCCAAACTTTTCTTTGTTAATAAATATGATTATCTTAGTTGTTTGCATAAATATACCTATGAATAGAAAATAGATACGTGAAATCCCATCACGTATAGAGAAACAAAGCCTTGATTTGCCCATGACACTGAAAAAAAAACTAAATTTAAATAAAATGGAATAAAATAAAATAATAAACATATATATCAAAATTGAATGAAATGTAATATCAACAATAAAGAATGTCAAAATGGAAGAAGACTACCTAGAATTTTAAGAACTTGCATTGTATAGAATCGTTGAATACAGGGGCTTACAAGTTTGGGGCGATTTAATTTCACACCGGTTAGTCGAAAGATATAAATATTTCTTCTTTTGTTGAAATAAATCTATTGGTGAAAATGGTTTGTGAAGGCATTGAGGATTTTAAGCAGGTACAATAGGTCCACGCCCACGCTGAGCACTACGCTGAGCGAAGGGCCATATTTGCCTTTAACGCTGCTACGCACAAAACAAATCTTTTTCTTTTTGTAACTATTTGGTAGTCTTAAGGTTAATTGTGTATAGTAGTTTTTAAGGTAAATAAAAATATTTTCTTTCTTTCTTCTTTCATGCCCACGGCCACGGCCACGCCCACGCCCACGGCCACGGCCACGCCCACGCCCACGGCCACGCCCACGGCCACGCCCACGGCCACGCCCACGGCCACGCCCACGGCCACGGCCACGCCCACGCCCAAGTAACCTTACCTTACCCTAACCTAACCTAACCTAACCTAACCTAACCTTTTTTTTTTTTTTTTTTTTAACGTGGGGAAATCCTTTATGGATATCTCCGGATCCGGGGGGACCCAGAGATTATGTCAGACTCCGTATACTGACTAAAACCACCACGTGTGTTCTTCTCACACTTTGTGCCGGGGCCACGGGAACGCGCAAGCACTCTTCCGCAGCCCCTAACCTAACCTAACCTAACCTAACCTAACCTAACCTAACCTAACCTAACCTAACCTAACAACCTAACCTAACCTAACCTAACCTAACCTAACCTAACCTAACCTAACCTAACCTAACCTAACCTAACCTAACCTAACCTAACCTAACCTAACCTTACCTCCAAACTTTTCTTTGTTAATAAATATGATTATCTTAGTTGTTTGCATAAATATACCTATGAATAGAAAATAGATACGTGAAATCCCATCACGTATAGAGAAACAAAGCCTTGATTTGCCCATGACACTGAAAAAAAAAATAAATTTAAATAAAATGGAATAAAATAAAATAATAAACATATATATCAAAATTGAATGAAATGTAATATCAACAATAAAGAATGTCAAAATGGAAGAAGACTACCTAGAATTTTAAGAACTTGCATTGTATAGAATCGTTGAATACAGGGGCTTACAAGTTTGGGGCGATTTAATTTCACACCGGTTAGTCGAAAGATATAAATATTTCTTCTTTTGTTGAAATAAATCTATTGGTGAAAATGGTTTGTGAAGGCATTGAGGATTTTAAGCAGGTACAATAGGTCCACGCCCACGCTGAGCACTACGCTGAGCGAAGGGCCATATTTGCCTTTAACGCTGCTACGCACAAAACAAATCTTTTTCTTTTTGTAACTATTTGGTAGTCTTAAGGTTAATTGTGTATAGTAGTTTTTAAGGTAAATAAAAATATTTTCTTTCTTTCTTCTTTCACGCCCACGGCCACGGCCACGCCCACGCCCACGGCCACGGCCACGCCCACGCCCACGGCCACGCCCACGGCCACGCCCACGGCCACGCCCACGGCCACGCCCACGGCCACGCCCACGACCACGCCCACGACCACGCCCACGGCCACGCCCACGGCCACGCCCACGCCCACGCCCACGCCCACGCCCACGGCCACACCCACGTCAACGTCCAGAGCCACGCCCACGTCCACAGCCACGCCCACGCCCACGCCCACGCCCACGCCCACGCCCACGGCCACGCCCACGGCCACGCCCACGGCCACGCCCACGGCCACGCCCACGACCACGCCCACGGCCACGCCCACGGCCACGCCCACGCCCACGCCCACGCCCACGCCCACGGCCACACCCACGTCAACGTCCAGAGCCACGCCCACGTCCACAGCCACGCCCACGCCCACGCCCACGCCCACGCCCACGCCCACGGCCACGCCCACGGCCACGCCCACGGCCACGCCCACGGCCACGCCCACGGCCACGCCCACGGCCACGCCCACGGCAACGCCCACGGCCACGCCCACGGCCACGACCACGACCACGCCCACGGCCACGCCCACGGCCACGCCCACGACCACGCCCACGGCCACGCCCACGGCCACAGCCACGCCCACGTCCACAGCCACGCCCACGGCCATAGACACGTCCACGCCCACGCCTACGTCCACGTCCACGTCCACGGCCACGGCCACGGCCACGGCCACGCCCACGCCCAAGTAACCTTACCTTACCCTAACCTTACCTAACCTAACCTAACTATATACCTATGAATAGAAAATAGATACGTGAAATCCCATCACGTATAGAGAAACGAAGCCTTGATTTGCCCATGACACTGAAAAAATAACTAAATTTAAATAAAATGGAATAAAATAAAATAATAAACTTATATATATCAAAATTGAAAGAAATGTAATATCAACAATAAAGAATGTCAAAATGGAAGTAGACTACCTAGAATTTTAAGTACTTGCATTGTATAGAATCGTTGAATACAGGGGTTTACAAGTTTGGGGCGATTAAATTTCACACCGGTTAGTCGAAAGATATAAATATTTCTTCTTTTGTTGAAATAAATCTATTGGTGAAAAATGGTTTGTGAAGGCATTGAGGATTTTAAGCAGGTACAATAGGTCCACGCCCACGTCCACGCCCACGTCCACGCCCACGGCCACACCCACACCCACGCCCACGCCCACGGTCACGCCCACGGCCACGCCCACGGCCACACCCACGACCACGCGCCCACGGCCACGCCCACGGCCACGCCCACGGCCACGCCCACGGCCACACCCACGTCAACGTCCAGAGCCACGCCCACGTCCACAGCCACGGCCACGCCCACGCCCACGCCCACGGCCACGCCCACGGCCACGCCCACGGCCACGCCCACGGCAACGCCCACGGCCACGCCCACGGCCACGCCCACGACCACGCCCACGGCCACGCCCACGGCCACGCTCACGACCACGCCCACGGCCACGCCCACGGCCACAGCCACGCCCACGTCCACAGCCACGCCCACGGCCATAGCCACGTCCACGCCCACGCCTACGTCCACGTCCACGTCCACGGCCACGGCCACGGCCACGCCCACGCCCAAGTAACCTTACCTTACCCTAACCTTACCTAACCTAACCTAACTATATACCTATGAATAGAAAATAGATACGTGAAATCCCATCACGTATAGAGAAACGAAGCCTTGATTTGCCCATGACACTGAAAAAATAACTAAATTTAAATAAAATGGAATAAAATAAAATAATAAACTTATATATATCAAAATTTAAAGAAATGTAATATCAACAATAAAGAATGTCAAAATGGGAGTAGACTACCTAGAATTTTAAGTACTTGCATTGTATAGAATCGTTGAATACAGGGGTTTACAAGTTTGTGGCGATTAAATTTCACACCGGTTAGTCGAAAGATATAAATATTTCTTCTTTTGTTGAAATAAATCTATTGGTGAAAATGGTTTGTGAAGGCATTGAGGATTATAAGCAGGTACAATAGGTCCACGCCCACGTCCACGCCCACGGCCACACCCACACCCACGCCCACGCCCACGCCCACGCCCACGCCCACGCCCACGCCCACGCCCACGGCCACGGCCACGGCCACGCCCACGGCCACGTCCACGTCCACGTCCACGTCCACGGCCACGGCCACGGCCACGCCCACGGCCACGTCCACGTCCACGTCCACGGCCACGGCCACGGCCACGCCCACGCCCACGCCCAAGTAACCTTACCTTACCCTAACCTTACCTAACCTAACCTAACCTAACCTAACCTAACCTAACCTAACCTAACCGCACATCTCAAACCTGGAAAGGGAGAAAGCGAGAAATGCGAACGAGCTGGTTCGGGTTGAAAGAGCGCATAACAAGCAAATCGCCGAACTCACAAAGAACCTTACTTCGGAAGTTTCGAATGCCCGTGGCGACATCACCTCCTCTCTTAAAGAAGTCAAAGTAATTCGTGACTGGCTGAGCTATGAAACTCAGGAACCTCACAGGCTCATCAAAGAGACCGCGGCTGTAATTCAGGGTCTTGAAAAACGCCTCAAGTCTCTTGAAGAAAGCAAACCCAGCGAGGAAAGAGGCAGCGAGACCGAGCTTCTGCGCATGGACCACACCTGGTTAAAAACAGGGGTAGAGTCTATGCAAAACCAGCTGGATGAGCTCAGGAGAGACCTCAAAAAAGATCAAGGCAAAACGCAAGAGATCTTGGAATCCAACACGAAAACCCTGGCACACCTGGAATCAACTCCTCCAGTAAAAACACCCGAAGCAGGAGTAAGCCAGGAAATCACAGCGATTCGTGGAATCCTAGACGCAATGAAAGCGAATAAGGCTCCTGAACCGATCCCGCAACCGGTCCTCATAAACATCGAGGAACACATACAACCCATCACTGAAAGACTTGAGGCAGTATCATCTGAGCTTCGCACAATACGGCAAGAAAAGATGCAGATGCCACCACCCTGTCTCAGTCTTGAAGCGGAGATGGCGAGATCGGAGAAAGCCAGTCAAGCAAAAGTAACCACCACCTACGCTAAGATTGCCGCCAAAACTTCACCACCCAAAAAACCGAACCACACCCTGATTGTGACATCTACAAATCCCCAAAACACCGGGGATAACGTGATTGACAGAATCAGGGAAGCTCTGGATACTAGAACCAGTGGAGCCAGGATTGATAAGGTCCGAAAAGCAAGAAACAGCAAAGTGATTCTGAGCTGCAGCTCCAAAGAAGACCTGGAACTGGTAAAGAGCAGAGTTCGGCTAGATAAAGGTTTGAAAGCAGAGGTGGCTAAAGCAGAAAATCCACTAATTATAGTGAAGGATGTGCTCTCATACCACACAGATACTCTCATCGTTGAAAATCTATTGGCTCAGAACAAGCACCTTCTGAAGGATGTCAATCTAAAGGAATCTACCATCAAGGTAAGGTACAGGAAGAAAGCTCGCAATCCCCATGAGTGCCACCCAGTACTAGAGGTGTCCCCAATCATCCACAATAGCCTTGTAGAGGCGGGGAGAGTTCACATAGGCATCCAGTGGAGACCTGTGTTCGATCACTCTCCCCTTGTGCAGTGCACAAAGTGCCTCGGCTTTGGACACACAAAGGCAGTCTGCAAAGAGAAAGATCACCTTTGTAGCCACTGTGGAAGGTCTCACACTTGGGAAGAATGCAAGCAGAGGCTTGAGGGAAACCCCCCAAAATGCAGGAACTGCTCGATCGCGCATGGAACTGGCTCAGACCTGGCACACAATGCCTTCAGCAGTGTGTGCCCAGAGCGTCAGAAATGGGATGCTATAGCGCGGTCCCGCGTTTCTTACTGCTAAGGGCTCCCCACAACATCCAAGCTCGCTCCCTCAGAGGCTCGGCGGGACAGGTTTGCGGTTCATCCAAGCAAACCTGCAACGCTCTAAACTAGCCACAGCTGAACTAATCCAGGTTGCAACGGATAAGGGTATCACGATAGC
This sequence comes from Eupithecia subfuscata, assembly GCA_963564075.1. NCBI lineage: Eukaryota > Metazoa > Arthropoda > Insecta > Lepidoptera > Geometridae > Eupithecia > Eupithecia subfuscata. Next base: position 10,719,815 of record OY751097.1, read on the forward strand.
CCTAGTTCAAGAGCCTTACGTAGGTAAAACTGGAGTCCTGAAACAACACCCAGGGACGAAAGTTATCCAATGCACTCTCAACAGGCAAAAACCAGTCAAAGCAGCTGTAATCGTTTTCGGGGACTTGCTGGAGGTCATTCACGACCCCCAGCTGGTGACCGAAACTGAGGCAGCTGTTTTGCTCAAAGGCGGAGACTTGAAACTTGGAGTTGTCTCCGTGTACTTTGAAGGGGACCAAGATATGGCACCTAACCTTGAGAGAACCAAAAGATACTGCGAAAAACTCGGCACGCAAAACCTTATCGTTGCTGGAGATGTTAACGCTTGGAGTCACTGGTGGGGCAGTATCTCGGAGAACGAAAGAGGAGCGGAATATTACTCATTTCTCAATGAAATGAGTTTCCATATACTCAACGTTGGAGAAACACCCACCTTTGAAACCTTCAGAGATGGCAGAGCATGCACAAGCATAGTCGACGTCTCTGCTTGCAGTACACCTCTGCTTGGGAGGATAGAGAAGTGGAAAGTGGACCGAAGTCTCATAACATCAGATCACAACGCGATTACTTTCACACTGCGCCTCGTGAAATCCCTAGAACGCCTAAGGCCCATCACAACGCGCAGGTACAACACCAAGAAGGCCAAGTGGTCGGACTTCAAAGCAATCTTCATGTCCTCCCTTGCAGACAGAGCGATCTCAGTTCCATCAGTAAAAGACTCAGAAACTCCTGAGAGCCTTGAAAGCAAGATCACAGCTTATACAGAAGCTATCCACGAAGCTTGTGAGCAAACCATCCCTCCCACAAGCGCAAGAAAAGGGAATCCAAAACCCCCTTGGTGGACTCAAAAGCTAGATGATCTTAAAAGAGAGGTTCTCAGGAAAAAGAGGAGAATCAGAAACGCAGCTCCAAGACGCCTAGGTCTCGTTGTTGACGAGTACCTGAAGGCGAAGCTGGAATACAAGGAAGAAGCTGAACAGGCCCAAACCGAGAACTGGAAGGAATTTTGCACCACCCAGGAGAAGGAGAGCATGTGGGATAAGATCTATAGGGTAATCAAGAAAACCTCAGGAAGGCAAGAAGACATGCTCCTGAGAAGCCCAGCAGGCCATACCCTATCTCCACATGCGTCGGCAGAACTTCTGGGGAAAACCTTCTACCCCGATGACTCCGTAAGCACCGATCAAAATGGTCACTCGGAAATCCGGGCAATTACAAAGGTAATCCCCTACGGAGATCTCTCTGAGGATGATCCACCCTTTATGTCAGCGGAGTTAGAGCTAATCATCCAAGCTCTAAATCCAAAAAAAGCACCCGGTCCAGACGGGATCACCGCTGACATCTGCACAGTGGCCATTCGCTGCGAAATGGAGTTGTTCCTGGCGATAGCAAACAAATGCCTATCGCTTAGATACTTTCCGAAGCAGTGGAAAATGGCGCACGTGGTCATCATTCGGAAACCTGGTAAGACCGATTACACTCATCCAAAGTCCTACCGACCCATAGGTCTCCTCTCAGTTCTTGGTAAAATCATTGAAAAACTAATGATTGGCAGGCTTCAGTGGCACATCTTCCCATCACTCAACAATCGGCAATACGGCTTCATGCCACAACGAGGAACCGAGGACGCCCTCTATGATCTTGTAGAGCACTTGAAAAAAGGAGTTAACAACAAAAACAACGTGCTCCTCATCTCTCTGGACATAGAAGGCGCCTTCGAAAACGCATGGTGGCCCGCCCTTAAACACCAGCTAGCGAAGAAAAGGTGTCCCAAAAACCTTTACGAGATGGTATGCTCATACCTCAGTAACCGAAAGATCATGGTCAACTATGCCAGAGCAACTTACGAGAAGGAAACTACAAAAGGTTGCGTCCAAGGATCCATTGGAGGACCAACCTTTTGGAATATAATCCTAGACTCGTTGTTGCATGAACTGGAGGCAGAGGGAGTATACTGTCAAGCTTTCGCGGATGATGTTGTTCTCACTTTCACAAACCAGTCGATAAGAGCTCTGGAGCGGCAAGTAAACACCACACTGGAACAAGTTTCGATATGGGGAATTCAAAACAAACTTAACTTTGCACCGCACAAGACCAACGCGATGCTCCTGACCAAGAAGTTAAAGTATGAAATTCCCCAACTATACATGTCGGGCACGAAACTTAACCTTGTGGATGAAATAAAGCTGCTCGGGCTTATCATCGACCACAAACTCACCTTCAAAGCACACGTGACTGCGCAATGCAAAAAAGTTGCAGATATATACAAACAGCTTGCATGTGCAGCGAAGGTGACATGGGGTTTGAATAGCGAGATAACAAGAACCATCTATATTGCTGTGGTGGAACCCATCATGACTTATGCCTCAAGCGCATGGTCAGAAGCTGCAGTGCTGCAGATGAACGTGAATCAGCTCAATGCAATTCAGAGAGGCTTTGCGCAAAAGATCTGCAAAGCGTACCGCACAGTTTCCCTCACGTCGGCACTTGTTTTGTCGGGTTTGCTGCCTCTGGACCTTCGGATCCAAGAGACAGCAAATCTCTACAAAATAAAAAAGAGCATCTCCCTGGATTACCTCCCTCCCGGAAAAGAACTCGAACTCAAGATAGGGTATCTGGATCAACCACATCCCTCTACATTAACACATATTGAGTACGAGCTCTTAGAAAGCACCGCCCATGTCACCGGGCCACAAATCTACACCGATGGGAGCAAGATCGAAGATAAAGTGGGAGCTGCTTTAACGTGGTGGGATGATGGCAGAGAGTTAAGGTTTGAAACGTTCAAACTCCACCCCTCTTGCACTGTCTTTCAATCAGAACTCTACGCACTATCCAGAGCGACTCACATGGCGAGCGAAAGCACAGAGCCAGTAATCAACATTCTTAGCGACTCGCGCTCTTCGCTCGATCTGCTTCGCAATCCTAAACTAAGTCATCCACTGGTACACAGAGTGAGAGAAAGCATTGGTAAGATAGTGAACGAGGGGAGAGAGGTTCGTATGTTCTGGCTGAGAGCTCACGTGGGAACTGCGGGAAACGAGAGAGCGGATGAACTCGCAAAAACTGCAGCACTCAGTGATGCTGCACAGGACTACGCTGAGATTCCTCTGTCCTACGCTAGGAAGAAAATTCGGGAAGAATCGATCCAAAGATGGCAGGATCGCTACGAGACCTCCAACACAGGTGCTATCACTAAAAAGTTTCTACCAGATGTCGATAAAGCATATCGACTCATAAGATCGACGAAACTAACATTCACCCAAGTTCAGGCCCTAACAGGCCACGGAGGAATCGCAGAATATCTCCACAGATTCAAGCTCAGGGACAGTCCAGGATGCGAGTGCGACCCAGAGGTCATAGAATCCGTCTGGCACTTAATTCTGAGCTGTCCTCGCTTCCTAGTAGAAAGGCACGATCTTGAACACCTTATAGATCGGAATCTGGTGGAGACTGAGCTGAGCGAAATTCTCGAGAATTCAAAATCAAGGTCCCTTTTCCTATCCTACCTGGATAAAATCTTTCAAGTTGCAGCAAAGAGAAACTCCACTCTCTCTCCTACTGCACCACCCCCATCCCAACAAGCAAGAAAGGCTCAAATGGCAGCAACTCCACAGGAAGACCATCTACCAACGCCAGTCAATTGCTCAACGCTTACAAAACTACTCGCTCATGGAGAAAAAGGAATGGCAGGCATCCGAACTCGAGGCGTAGCCCTCTTCATGGATGGAACCAACGAGCGACTCGGCATAAGCTTCTGCTTCTGTCGACCAGGCAAGAGATTCCGAGTGGCTATATCTCCAGGGCTTGCATCACTCTTGAACGGAAGCACATCTAAAACAACAATGCGCTACAAGATCTACAGTGCGCTACCCGTGATAGAGGTGGCAGACCACTGCATTCGACTAGTCCGGTCCAAAAACAAAACGATCGCACTACTCGAGCTTGGTTTTGGTTTAACACCCTTCGCGCGTGCGAGATCAATGCTTAACATGCTTGGAGAAAGAGCAGGAGACGCGGACCCCATCTCCCGCGTAATAAGCATGGACGCACTAGTTGTTGAACATGAGAAGGGAGAAGTCGCAGACCGGCTGGGTTGCATAAAAATCTCTGAACAACATGAGGTGATTGTGTATGAAGACAGAGGTGAAAACCTCAACTTCCTAAGAGCACACAATTCAAGCACTGCAACCGATTGCTGGGGACATCCTGTATCAGCAGCAATCAGTGGATCTGAACGCCTCCAGGAGAAAAGATCTGCGGAGAAAGAGGCTATTGTGCAATCCAACAAACAGCATGAAGAGAGAGCTACAAAGAGAGGCCAAATCAAAGCGTTAGTGGAAGCATTCAGCGCGGCAACAAAAACACTGCTCGGAAAGCCCTCGAAAACATCTGAGGGCTTCACAATGGAGGCAAGAATTTACCCCTCCCCAAAAGCACCCCAGGAAAAACCCCCCACAAGAGCGGACCTGGGTCAGGTAAATCGGCCACATCTCAGACCTGTCACGGGCCTACTGGACCACATGATAAATGCATTCCATGAGTTCCTTGCTCTCACAAAAGCGACGATAGACGTTAATTCGTTAACCTGCAAATCTATCCTGCAATCCTACGAGCAAGGAAACGCTAACCTACTAAAGGTGAAACTCGAGGAGGCAGAAGCTGCTATATACGACAATGATAAATCCCAGGTCATCATGGGTACAATGTCAGGAAGTTATATGGCAGCCTTCAGTGCATCAAGTGGTTTCGTGTCGCTAAAAGAGGATGAGATGGGGCTGAAAGGACCACCAAAGTTTCTTACTCCAGAGGGTGATCCAGTGGTTGTCACGGCCCGTTGCACCAAAATCATGCTCGATGAAAAAATCCTTGAAATGGCCCAGTCCATATCAGGGAACCAGGAAATCGAAGCGGGCTGGGTCAACTGGGTGGTACCTAAAATAACGTGGATCAATGGAGTTCCAGGGTGCGGGAAAACAACTTGGGTTGTTAAACACTTCGATGCGGACAAGGACGCCATCATAACAGCAACAACGGAGGCAGCAAATGACCTGAGGGAAAAGCTATCGCACCGCGTTGGAAATCTGGTGAAAACCAAGGTGCGAACAATGGCCTCGGTCTTAGTAAATGGCTTCAGAGAGCAAGACAGATGCAGTCGACTCACGATTGACGAAGCTCTCATGAACCACTTCGGAGCTATCATCATGGCCTCGCGTTTGTCTGGTGCTGGTGAAATTGTTCTCATCGGAGATGTTAACCAGTTGCCCTACATCGATAGAGAAAACCTCTTCGAAATAAGGTACAACAGGCCCAATCTGGTAACAAACATCAGCCAGGAGCTACTGTGCACGCACAGGAACCCATTAGATGTTGCATATGCCCTAGGAGAGATATACTCCGGTATACACTCCTCCAAACTCGAAGTTCACTCCCTGTCGCTTCAGATGTATACAGGAGCGAATATACCCAGCTCCCTCACCAATACTCTCTTCCTAGTCCATACTCAGGATGAGAAGGAAACCCTTAAAAACCAAGGTTATGGTGATGGGGATGGGTCTCGCATACTAACCATTCATGAGGCCCAGGGGTTGACCTTCGAGACAGTGGCAATATTGAAAACAAAAAGTGGGATGAAACTGCACGAAAGTGTCCCTCACGCGGTGGTAGCGATATCACGACACACTCACAGCTGCACCTACTACGCTGATGACACCAACGATGCGATCGGTCACTTCATCAAAAGAGCTACGGCGGTACCAGATAAAACCATCATAAACTATAACCTCAAAATGGCCATTCGAAACAGGAACGCAGCTGTCGTTGAAAAACTGGCTAACTGGCCAGATCAGGGGGCAGCATCAGCTTCTTTCAAGTAAAACATTAAATCCTGTGTAAATTGCTCCATGTTGTAAAATCAATGTAAATTATCCTTTTTGATATGTATAAAATTTAAAAGCATCATAGTTTATGTATAATTGTTAAGTAGTAAACAATCTTATTTATTTTAATCTCTTAGATATTAAGTCATTTAAACATTGTTTCCCCTGAGTAACTAGATTATAAAAATGTAACTAAATTAAGCTCAAAAAAAAAGAAAAAAGATCAAACAAGAGCACGGACACAAGTCTGTGGTGAACGCGAAAAAAAAAAAAAAAAAAAAAAAAAAAAAAAAAAAAAAAAAAACCTAACCTAACCTAACCTAACCTAACCTAACCTAACCTAACCTAACCTAACCTAACCTAACCTAACCTAACCTAACCTAACCTCCAAACTTTTCTTTGTTAATAAATATGATTATCTTAGTTGTTTGCATAAATAATACCTATGAATAGAAAATAGATACGTGAAATCCCATCACGTATAGAGAAACAAAGCCTTGATTTGCCCATGACACTGAAAAAAAAACTAAATGTATATAAAATGGAATAAAATAAAATAATAAACTTATATACATCAAAATTGAATGAAATGTAATATCAACAATAAAGAATGTCAAAATGGAAGTAGACTACCTAGAATTTTAAGTACTTGCATTGTATAGAATCGTTGAATACAGGGGTTTACAAGTTTGGGGCGATTAAATTTCACACCGGTTAGTCGAAAGATATAAATATTTCTTCTTTTGTTGAAATAAATCTATTGGTGAAAATGGTTTGTGAAGGCATTGAGGATTATAAGCAGGTACAATAGGTCCACGCCCACGTCCACGCCCACGTCCACGCCCACGGCCACACCCACACCCACGCCCACGCCCACGGCAACGCCCACGGCCACGCCCACGGCCTCGCCCACGCCCACGCCCACGGCCACGGCCACGCCCACGGCCACGCCCACGACCACGCCCACGACCACGCCCACGGCCACGCCCACGGCCACGCCCACGGCCACGCCCACGCCCACGCCCACGGCCACACCCACGTCAACGTCCAGAGCCACGCCCACGTCCACAGCCACGCCCACGTCCACAGCCACGCCCACGTCCACGGCCACGCCCACGCCCACGGCCACGCCCACGCCCACGGCCACGCCCACGGCCACGCCCACGACCACGCCCACGGCCACGCCCACGGCAACGCCCACGGCCACGCCCACGGCCACGCCCACGACCACGCCCACGGCCACGCCCACGGCCACGCCAACGGCCACGCTCACGACCACGCCCACGGCCACGCCCACGGCCACAGCCACGCCCACGTCCACAGCCACGCCCACGGCCATAGCCACGTCCACGCCCACGCCTACGTCCACGTCCACGTCCACGTCCACGGCCACGGCCACGGCCACGGCCACGCCCACGCCCAAGTAACCTAACCTTACCCTAACCTTACCTAACCTAACCTAACTATATACCTATGAATAGAAAATAGATACGTGAAATCCCATCACGTATAGAGAAACGAAGCCTTGATTTGCCCATGACACTGAAAAAATAACTAAATTTAAATAAAATGGAATAAAATAAAATAATAAACTTATATATATCAAAATTTAAAGAAATGTAATATCAACAATAAAGAATGTCAAAATGGGAGTAGACTACCTAGAATTTTAAGTACTTGCATTGTATAGAATCGTTGAATACAGGGGTTTACAAGTTTGTGGCGATTAAATTTCACACCGGTTAGTCGAAAGATATAAATATTTCTTCTTTTGTTGAAATAAATCTATTGGTGAAAATGGTTTGTGAAGGCATTGAGGATTATAAGCAGGTACAATAGGTCCACGCCCACGTCCACGCCCACGGCCACACCCACACCCACGCCCACGCCCACGGCCACGCCCACGCCCACGCCCACGCCCACGGCCACGGCCACGGCCACGCCCACGGCCACGCCCACGGCCACGTCCACGTCCACGTCCACGGCCACGGCCACGGCCACGCCCACGCCCAAGTAACCTTACCTTACCCTAACCTTACCTAACCTAACCTAACCTAACCTAACCAAACCTAACCTAACCTAACCTAACCTAACCTAACCTAACCTAACCTAACCTAACCTAACCTAACCTAACCTAACCTAACCTAACCTAACCTAACCTAACCTTACCTAACCTAACCTAACCTAACCTAACCTAACCTAACCTCCAAACTTTTCTTTGTTAATAAATATGATTATCTTAGTTGTTTGCATAAATATACCTATGAATAGAAAATAGATACGTGAAATCCCATCACGTATAGAGAAACAAAGCCTTGATTTGCCCATGACACTGAAAAAAAAACTAAATTTAAATAAAATGGAATAAAATAAAATAATAAACTTATATATATCAAAATTGAAAGAAATGTAATATCAACAATAAAGAATGTCAAAATGGCAGTAGACTACCTAGAATTTTAAGTACTTGCATTGTATAGAATCGTTGAATACAGGGGTTTACAAGTTTGGGGCGATTAAATTTCACACCGGTTAGTCGAAAGATATAAATATTTCTTCTTTTGTTGAAATAAATCTATTGGTGAAAAATGGTTTGTGAAGGCATTGAGGATTTTAAGCAGGTACAATAGGTCCACGCCCACGTCCACGCCCACGTCCACGCCCACGGCCACACCCACACCCACGCCCACGCCCACGGCCACGCCCACGCCCACGGCCACGCCCACGGCCACGCCCACGGCCACACCCACGGCCACGCCCACGGCCACGTCCATGGCCACAGCCCCGCCCACGTCCACAGCCACGCCCACGGCCATAGCCACGTCCACGCCCACGCCTACGTCCACGTCCACGTCCACGGCCACAGCCACGGCCACGCCCACGCCAAAGTAACCTTACCTTACCCTAACCTTACCTAACCTATTCTAACCTAATCTAACCTAACCTAACCTAACCTAACCTAACCTAACCTAACCTAACCTAACCTAACCTAACCTAACCTAACCTAACCTAACCTAACCTAACCTAACCTAACCTAACCTAACCTAACCTAACCTAACCTAACCTAACCTAACCTAACCTAACCTAACCTAACCTAACCTAACCTAACCTAACCTAACCTAACCTAACCTAACCTAACCTAACCTAACCTAACCTAACCTAACCTAACCTAACCTAACCTAACCTAACCTAACCTAACCTAACCTAACCTAACCTAACCTAACCTAACCTAACCTAACCTAACCTAACCTAACCTAACCTCCAAACTTTTCTTTGTTAATAAATATGATTATCTTAGTTGTTTGCATAAATATACCTATGAATAGAAAATAGATACGTGAAATCCCATCACGTATAGAGAAACAAAGCCTTGATTTGCCCATGACACTGGAAAAAAAACTAAATTTAAATAAAATGGAATAAAATAAAATAATAAACTTATATATATCAAAATTGAATGAAATGTAATATCAACAATAAAGAATGTCAAAATGGAAGAAGACTACTGAATTAAACCTAACCTAACCTAACCTAACCTAACCTAACCTAACCTAACCTAACCTAACCTCCAAACTTTTCTTTGTTAATAAATATGATTATCTTAGTTGTTTGCATAAATATACCTATGAATAGAAAATAGATACGTGAAATCCCATCACGTATAGAGAAACAAAGCCTTGATTTGCCCATGACACTGAAAAAAAAACTAAATTTAAATAAAATGGAATAAAATAAAATAATAAACTTATATATATCAAAATTGAATGAAATGTAATATCAACAATAAAGAATGTCAAAATGGAAGTAGACTACTGAATTTTAAGTACTTGCATTGTATAGAATCGTTGAATACAGGGGTGTACAAGTTTGGGGCGATTAAATTTCACACCGGTTAGTCGAAAGATATAAATATTTCTTCTTTTGTTGAAATAAATCTATTGGTGAAAAATGGTTTGTGAAGCCATTGAGGATTTTAAGCAGGTACAATAGGTCCACGCCCACGTCCACGCCCACGGCCACATCCACACCCACGCCCACGGCCACGGCAACGCCCACGGCCACGCCCACGGCCACGCCCACGGCCACGCCCACGCCCACGCCCACGGCCACGGCCACGGCCACGCCCACGCCCACGGCCACGCCCACGGCCATGCCCACGCCCACGGCCACGCCCACGGCCACGCCCACGGCCACACCCACGTCAACGTCCAGAGCCACGCCCACGTCCACAGCCACGCCCACGTCCACGCCCACGCCCACGCCCACGCCCACGCCCACGGCCACGGCCACGCCCACGCCCACGGCCACGCCCACGACCACGCCCACGGCCACGCCCACGGCCATAGCCACGTCCACGCCCACGCCTACGTCCACGTCCACGTCCACGGCCACGTCCACGTCCACGGCCACGGCCACGGCCACGCCCACGCCCAAGTAACCTTACCTTACCCTAACCTAACCTAACCTAACCTAACCTAACCTAACCTAACCTAACCTAACCTAACCTAACAACCTAACCTAACCTAACCTAACCTAACCTAACCTAACCTAACCTAACCTAACCTAACCTAACCTAACCTAACCTAACCTAACCTAACCTAACCTAACCTAACCTAACCTAACCTAACCTAACCTAACCTCCAAACTTTTCTTTGTTAATAAATATGATTATCTTAGTTGTTTGCATAAATATACCTATGAATAGAAAATAGATACGTGAAATCCCATCACGTATAGAGAAACAAAGCCTTGATTTGCCCATGACACTGAAAAAAAAACTAAATTTAAATAAAATGGAATAAAATAAAATAATAAACATATATATCAAAATTGAATGAAATGTAATATCAACAATAAAGAATGTCAAAATGGAAGAAGACTACCTAGAATTTTAAGAACTTGCATTGTATAGAATCGTTGAATACAGGGGCTTACAAGTTTGGGGCGATTTAATTTCACACCGGTTAGTCGAAAGATATAAATATTTCTTCTTTTGTTGAAATAAATCTATTGGTGAAAATGGTTTGTGAAGGCATTGAGGATTTTAAGCAGGTACAATAGGTCCACGCCCACGCTGAGCACTACGCTGAGCGAAGGGCCATATTTGCCTTTAACGCTGCTACGCACAAAACAAATCTTTTTCTTTTTGTAACTATTTGGTAGTCTTAAGGTTAATTGTGTATAGTAGTTTTTAAGGTAAATAAAAATATTTTCTTTCTTTCTTCTTTCACGCCCACGGCCACGGCCACGCCCACGCCCACGGCCACGGCCACGCCCACGCCCACGGCCACGCCCACGGCCACGCCCACGGCCACGCCCACGGCCACGCCCACGGCCACGCCCACGACCACGCCCACGACCACGCCCACGGCCACGCCCACGCCCACGCCCACGCCCACGCCCACGGCCACACCCACGTCAACGTCCAGAGCCACGCCCACGCCCACGCCCACGCCCACGCCCACGGCCACGCCCACGGCCACGCCCACGGCCACGCCCACGGCCACGCCCACGGCCACGCCCACGGCAACGCCCACGGCCACGCCCACGGCCACGCCCACGACCACGCCCACGGCCACGCCCACGGCCACGCCCACGACCACGCCCACGGCCACGCCCACGGCCACAGCCACGCCCACGTCCACAGCCACGCCCACGGCCATAGACACGTCCACGCCCACGCCTACGTCCACGTCCACGTCCACGGCCACGGCCACGGCCACGGCCACGCCCACGCCCAAGTAACCTTACCTTACCCTAACCTTACCTAACCTAACCTAACTATATACCTATGAATAGAAAATAGATACGTGAAATCCCATCACGTATAGAGAAACGAAGCCTTGATTTGCCCATGACACTGAAAAAATAACTAAATTTAAATAAAATGGAATAAAATAAAATAATAAACTTATATATATCAAAATTTAAAGAAATGTAATATCAACAATAAAGAATGTCAAAATGGGAGTAGACTACCTAGAATTTTAAGTACTTGCATTGTATAGAATCGTTGAATACAGGGGTTTACAAGTTTGTGGCGATTAAATTTCACACCGGTTAGTCGAAAGATATAAATATTTCTTCTTTTGTTGAAATAAATCTATTGGTGAAAATGGTTTGTGAAGGCATTGAGGATTATAAGCAGGTACAATAGGTCCACGCCCACGTCCACGCCCACGGCCACACCCACACCCACGCCCACGCCCACGCCCACGCCCACGCCCACGCCCACGCCCACGCCCACGCCCACGCCCACGCCCACGGCCACGGCCACGGCCACGCCCACGGCCACGTCCACGTCCACGTCCACGTCCACGGCCACGGCCACGGCCACGCCCACGGCCACGTCCACGTCCACGTCCACGGCCACGGCCACGGCCACGCCCACGCCCAAGTAACCTTACCTTACCCTAACCTTACCTAACCTAACCTAACCTAACCTAACCTAACCTAACCTAACCTAACCTAACCTAACCTAACCTAACCTAACCTAACCTAACCTAACCTAACCTAACCTAACCTAACCTCCAAACTTTTCTTTGTTAATAAATATGATTATCTTAGTTGTTTGCATAAATAATACCTATGAATAGAAAATAGATACGTGAAATCCCATCACGTATAGAGAAACAAAGCCTTGATTTGCCCATGACACTGAAAAAAAAACTAAATGTATATAAAATGGAATAAAATAAAATAATAAACTTATATATATCAAAATTGAATGAAATGTAATATCAACAATAAAGAATGTCAAAATGGAAGTAGACTACCTAGAATTTTAAGTACTTGCATTGTATAGAATCGTTGAATACAGGGGTTTACAAGTTTGGGGCGATTAAATTTCACACCGGTTAGTCGAAAGATATAAATATTTCTTCTTTTGTTGAAATAAATCTATTGGTGAAAATGGTTTGTGAAGGCATTGAGGATTATAAGCAGGTACAATAGGTCCACGCCCACGTCCACGCCCACGTCCACGCCCACGGCCACACCCACACCCACGCCCACGCCCACGGCAACGCCCACGGCCACGCCCACGGCCTCGCCCACGCCCACGCCCACGGCCACGGCCACGCCCACGGCCACGCCCACGACCACGCCCACGACCACGCCCACGGCCACGCCCACGGCCACGCCCACGGCCACGCCCACGCCCACGCCCACGGCCACACCCACGTCAACGTCCAGAGCCACGCCCACGTCCACAGCCACGCCCACGTCCACGGCCACGCCCACGCCCACGCCCACGCCCACGGCCACGCCCACGGCCACGCCCACGGCCACGCCCACGACCACGCCCACGGCCACGCCCACGGCCACGCCCACGACCACGCCCACGGCCACGCCCACGGCCACAGCCACGCCCACGTCCACAGCCACGCCCACGGCCATAGCCACGTCCACGCCCACGCCTACGTCCACGTCCACGTCCACGGCCACGGCCACGGCCACGGCCACGCCCACGCCCAAGTAACCTTACCTTACCCTAACCTTACCTAACGTAACCTAACTATATACCTATGAATAGAAAATAGATACGTGAAATCCCATCACGTATAGAGAATCGAAGCCTTGATTTGCCCATGACACTGAAAAAATAACTAAATTTAAATAAAATGGAATAAAATAAAATAATAAACTTATATATATCAAAATTTAAAGAAATGTAATATCAACAATAAAGAATGTCAAAATGGGAGTAGACTACCTAGAATTTTAAGTACTTGCATTGTATAGAATCGTTGAATACAGGGGTTTACAAGTTTGTGGCGATTAAATTTCACACCGGTTAGTCGAAAGATATAAATATTTCTTCTTTTGTTGAAATAAATCTATTGGTGAAAATGGTTTGTGAAGGCATTGAGGATTATAAGCAGGTACAATAGGTCCACGCCCACGTCCACGCCCACGGCCACACCCACACCCACGCCCACGCCCACGGCCACGCCCACGCCCACGCCCACGCCCACGCCCACGGCCACGGCCACGGCCACGCCCACGGCCACGCCCACGGCCACGTCCACGTCCACGTCCACGGCCACGGCCACGGCCACGCCCACGCCCAAGTAACCTTACCTTACCCTAACCTTACCTAACCTAACCTAACCTAACCTAACCTAACCTAACCTAACCTAACCTAACCTAACCTAACCTAACCTAACCTAACCTAACCTAACCTAACCTAACCTAACCTAACCTAACCTAACCTAACCTAACCTAACCTAACCTAACCTCCAAACTTTTCTTTGTTAATAAATATGATTATCTTAGTTGTTTGCATAAATAATACCTATGAATAGAAAATAGATACGTGAAATCCCATCACGTATAGAGAAACAAAGCCTTGATTTGCCCATGACACTGAAAAAAAAACTAAATTTAAATAAAATGGAATAAAATAAAATAATAAACTTATATATATCAAAATTGAATGAAATGTAATATCAACAATAAAGAATGTCAAAATGGAAGTAGACTACCTAGAATTTTAAGTACTTGCATTGTATAGAATCGTTGAATACAGGGGTTTACAAGTTTGGGGCGATTAAATTTCACACCGGTTAGTCGAAAGATATAAATATTTCTTCTTTTGTTGAAATAAATCTATTGGTGAAAATGGTTTGTGAAGGCATTGAGGATTTTAAGCAGGTACAATAGGTCCACGCCCACGTCCACGCCCACGTCCACGCCCACGGCCACACCCACACCCACGCCCACGCCCACGGCAACGCCCACGGCCACGCCCACGGCCTCGCCCACGCCCACGCCCACGGCCACGGCCACGCCCACGCCCACGGCCACGGCCACGCCCACGGCCACGCCCACGGCCACGCCCACGGCCACGCCCACGCCCACGCCCACGGCCACACCCACGTCAACGTCCAGAGCCACGCCCACGTCCACAGCCACGCCCACGTCCACGGCCACGCCCACGCCTACGCCCACGCCCACGCCCACGGCCACGCCCACGGCCACGCCCACGGCCACGCCCACGACCACGCCCACGGCCACGCCCACGGCCACGCCCACGACCACGCCCACGGCCACGCCCACGGCCACAGCCACGCCCACGTCCACAGCCACGCCCACGGCCATAGCCACGTCCACGCCCACGCCTACGTCCACGTCCACGTCCACGGCCACGGCCACGGCCACGGCCACGCCCACGCCCAAGTAACCTTACCTTACCCTAACCTTACCTAACGTAACCTAACTATATACCTATGAATAGAAAATAGATACGTGAAATCCCATCACGTATAGAGAATCGAAGCCTTGATTTGCCCATGACACTGAAAAAATAACTAAATTTAAATAAAATGGAATAAAATAAAACAATAAACTTATATATATCAAAATTTAAAGAAATGTAATATCAACAATAAAGAATGTCAAAATGGGAGTAGACTACCTAGAATTTTAAGTACTTGCATTGTATAGAATCGTTGAATACAGGGGTTTACAAGTTTGTGGCGATTAAATTTCACACCGGTTAGTCGAAAGATATAAATATTTCTTCTTTTGTTGAAATAAATCAATTGGTGAAAATGGTTTGTGAAGGCATTGAGGATTATAAGCAGGTACAATAGGTCCACGCCCACGTCCACGCCTACGGCCACACCCACACCCACGCCCACGCCCACGGCCACGCCCACGCCACCGCCCACGGCCACGGCCACGGCCACGCCCACGGCCACGCCCACGGCCACGTCCACGTCCACGTCCACGGCCACGGCCACGGCCACGCCCACGCCCAAGTAACCTTACCTTACCCTAACCTTACCTAACCTAACCTAACCTAACCTAACCTAACCTAACCTAACCTAACCTAACCTAACCTAACCTAACCTAACCTAACCTAACCTAACCTAACCTAACCTAACCTAACCTAACCTAACCTAACCTAACCTAACCTAACCTAACCTAACCTAACCTAACCTAACCTAACCTAACCTAACCTAACCTAACCTAACCTAACCTAACCTAACCTAACCTAACCTAACCTAACCTCCAAACTTTTCTTTGTTAATAAATATGATTATCTTAGTTGTTTGCATAAATATACCTATGAATAGAAAATAGATACGTGAAATCCCATCACGTATAGAGAAACGAAGCCTTGATTTGCCCATGACACTGAAAAAATAACTAAATTTAAATAAAATGGAATAAAATAAAATAATAAACTTATATATATCAAAATTTAAAGAAATGTAATATCAACAATAAAGAATGTCAAAATGGGAGTAGTATACCTAGAATTTTAAGTACTTGCATTGTATAGAATCGTTGAATACAGGGGTTTACAAGTTTGTGGCGATTAAATTTCACACCGGTTAGTCGAAAGATATAAATATTTCTTCTTTTGTTGAAATAAATCAATTGGTGAAAATGGTTTGTGAAGGCATTGAGGATTATAAGCAGGTACAATAGGTCCACGCCCACGTCCACGCCCACGGCCACACCCACACCCACGCCCACGCCCACGGCCACGCCCACGCCCACGCCCACGCCCACGGCCATACCCACGGCCACGCCCACGGCCACGCCCACGGCCACGCCCACGGCCACAGCCACGCCCACGTCCACAGCCACGCCCACGGCCATAGCCACGTCCACGCCCACGCCTACGTCCACGTCCACGTCCACGGCCACGGCCACGGCCACGCCCACGCCCAAGTAACCTTACCTTACCCTAACCTAACCTAACCTAACCTAACCTAACCTAACCTAACCTAACCTAACCTAACCTAACCTAACCTAACCTAACCTAACCTTACCTAACCTAACCTAACCTAACCTAACCTAACCTAACCTAACCTAACCTAACCTAACCTAACCTAACCTAACCTAACCTAACCTAACCTCCAAACTTTTCTTTGTTAATAAATATGATTATCTTAGTTGTTTGCATAAATATACCTATGAATAGAAAATAGATACGTGAAATCCCATCACGTATAGAGAAACAAAGCCTTGATTTGCCCATGACACTGAAAAAAAAACTAAATTTAAATAAAATGGAATAAAATAAAATAATAAACTTATATATATCAAAATTGAATGAAATGTAATATCAACAATAAAGAATGTCAAAATGGAAGTAGACTACCTAGAATTTTAAGTACTTGCATTGTATAGAATCGTTGAATACAGGGGTTTACAAGTTTGGGGCGATTAAATTTCACACCGGTTAGTCGAAAGATATAAATATTTCTTCTTTTGTTGAAATAAATCTATTGGTGAAAATGGTTTGTGAAGGCATTGAGGATTTTAAGCAGGTACAATAGGTCCACGCCCACGTCCACGCCCACGTCCACGCCCACGGCCACACCCACACCCACGCCCACGCCCACGGCAACGCCCACGGCCACGCCCACGGCCACGCCCACGCCCACGCCCACGCCCACGGCCACGGCCACGCCCACGCCCACGGCCACGGCCACGCCCACGCCCACGGCCACGCCCACGGCCACGCCCACGGCCACGCCCACGGCCACGCCCACGGCCACGCCCACGACCACGCCCACGACCACGCCCACGGCCACGCCCACGCCCACGCCCACGCCCACGCCCACGGCCACACCCACGTCAACGTCCAGAGCCACGCCCACGTCCACAGCCACGCCCACGCCCACGCCCACGCCCACACCCACGCCCACGCCCACGGCCACGCCCACGGCCACGCCCACGGCCACGCCCACGGCCACGCCCACGGCCACGTTCACGGCCACGCCCACGGCAACGCCCACGGCCACGCCCACGGCCACGCCCACGACCACGCCCACGGCCACGCCCACGGCCACGCTCACGACCACGCCCACGGCCACGCCCACGGCCACAGCCACGCCCACGTCCACAGCCACGCCCACGGCCATAGCCACGTCCACGCCCACGCCTACGTCCACGTCCACGTCCACGGCCACGGCCACGGCCACGGCCACGCCCACGCCCAAGTAACCTTACCTTACCCTAACCTTACCTAACCTAACCTAACTATATACCTATGAATAGAAAATAGATACGTGAAATCCCATCACGTATAGTGAAACGAATCCTTGATTTGCCCATGACACTGAAAAAATAACTAAATTTAAATAAAATGGAATAAAATAAAATAATAAACTTATATATATCAAAATTTAAAGAAATGTAATATCAACAATAAAGAATGTCAAAATGGGAGTAGACTACCTAGAATTTTAAGTACTTGCATTGTATAGAATCGTTGAATACAGGGGTTTACAAGTTTGTGGCGATTAAATTTCACACCGGTTAGTCGAAAGATATAAATATTTCTTCTTTTGTTGAAATAAATCAATTGGTGAAAATGGTTTGTGAAGGCATTGAGGATTATAAGCAGGTACAATAGGTCCACGCCCACGTCCACGCCCACGGCTACACCCACACCCACGCCCACGCCCACGGCCACGCCCACGCCCACGCCCACGCCCACGGCCACGGCCACGGCCACGGCCACGCCCACGGCCACGCCCACGGCCACGCCCACGGCCACGCCCACGGCCACGCCCACGGCCACGCCCACGGCCACGGCCACAGCCACGCCCACGTCCACGGCCACGCCCACGGCCACGCCCACGGCTACGCCCACGGCCACGCCCACGGCCACGCCCACGGCCACGCCCACGGCCACGCCCACGGCCACAGCCACGCCCACGTCCACAGCCACGCCCACGGCCATAGCTACGTCCACGTCCACGTCCACTTCCACGCCCACGTCCACGTTCACGCCCACGCCCACGCCCACGCCCACGCTTACACCCACGTCCACGCCCAAAACAACAAAAATAAATTACACATTGTTTTGTTGTACTATAAGGCATCGGAACTAATAGGTATTTTAAAGTCGAAAGTTTGTGATATGTGAATTTTGATCTTCAAAACTACTGAACAGAGCAAAATAAAATTTGGCGTACATTTAGAACAAAGCGCCCACGTCCGTCTATGTCCACGCCCACGTCCGTCCACGTCCACGCCCACGTCTACGTCCACGCTCACGCCCACGCCCACGCCCACGTCCACGCCCACGTCTTCACCCACATCCACGCCCACGCCGCCAATATAACAGATAATATCTTTGTATCGTTTTTTAGTATTAAGAGTCCACGCCCACGCCTAAACCCACGCCCACGCCCGTCTACGTCCACGCCCACACCCACACCCACGGCCACGCCCACGCCCACACCCACGTCCACGCCCACGTCCACGCCCACACCCACGTCCGTCCACGTCCACGCCCACGTCCACAACCACGTCCACGCCCACGCCCACGTCTACGTCCACGTATACGTCCACGCCCACGCCCACACCCACGTCCACGCCCAAGCCCACGGCCATAGCCACGTCCACGCCCACGCCTACGTCCACGTCCACGTCCACGGCCACGGCCACGGCCACGGCCACGCCCACGCCCAAGTAACCTTACCTTACCCTAACCTTACCTAACGTAACCTAACTATATACCTATGAATAGAAAATAGATACGTGAAATCCCATCACGTATAGAGAATCGAAGCCTTGATTTGCCCATGACACTGAAAAAATAACTAAATTTAAATAAAATGGAATAAAATAAAATAATAAACTTATATATATCAAAATTTAAAGAAATGTAATATCAACAATAAAGAATGTCAAAATGGGAGTAGACTACCTAGAATTTTAAGTACTTGCATTGTATAGAATCGTTGAATACAGGGGTTTACAAGTTTGTGGCGATTAAATTTCACACCGGTTAGTCGAAAGATATAAATATTTCTTCTTTTGTTGAAATAAATCAATTGGTGAAAATGGTTTGTGAAGGCATTGAGGATTATAAGCAGGTACAATAGGTCCACGCCCACGTCCACGCCCACGGCCACACCCACACCCACGCCCACGCCCACGGCCACGCCCACGCCCACGCCCACGCCCACGGCCACGGCCACGGCCACGCCCACGGCCACGCCCACGGCCACGTCCACGTCCACGTCCACGTCCACGGCCACGGCCACGGCCACGCCCACGCCCAAGTAACCTTACCTTACCCTAACCTTACCTAACCTAACCTAACCTAACCTAACCTAACCTAACCTAACCTAACCTAACCTAACCTAACCTAACCTAACCTAACCTAACCTAACCTAACCTAACCTAACCTAACCTAACCTAACCTAACCTAACCTAACCTAACCTAACCTAACCTAACCTAACCTAACCTAACCTAACCTAACCTAACCTAACCTAACCTCCAAACTTTTCTTTGTTAATAAATATGATTATCTTAGTTGTTTGCATAAATATACCTATGAATAGAAAATAGATACGTGAAATCCCATCACGTATAGAGAAACGAAGCCTTGATTTGCCCATGACACTGAAAAAATAACTAAATTTAAATAAAATGGAATAAAATAAAATAATAAACTTATATATATCAAAATTTAAAGAAATGTAATATCAACAATAAAGAATGTCAAAATGGGAGTAGTATACCTAGAATTTTAAGTACTTGCATTGTATAGAATCGTTGAATACAGGGGTTTACAAGTTTGTGGCGATTAAATTTCACACCGGTTAGTCGAAAGATATAAATATTTCTTCTTTTGTTGAAATAAATCAATTGGTGAAAATGGTTTGTGAAGGCATTGAGGATTATAAGCAGGTACAATAGGTCCACGCCCACGTCCACGCCCACGGCCACACCCACACCCACGCCCACGCCCACGGCCACGCCCACGCCCACGCCCACGCCCACGACCACGGCCATACCCACGGCCACGCCCACGGCCACGCCCACGGCCACGCCCACGGCCACAGCCACGCCCACGTCCACAGCCACGCCCACGGCCATAGCCACGTCCACGCCCACGCCTACGTCCACGTCCACGTCCACGGCCACGGCCACGGCCACGCCCACGCCCAAGTAACCTTACCTTACCCTAACCTAACCTAACCTAACCTAACCTAACCTAACCTAACCTAACCTAACCTAACCTAACCTAACCTAACCTAACCTAACCTAACCTTACCTAACCTAACCTAACCTAACCTAACCTAACCTAACCTAACCTAACCTAACCTAACCTAACCTAACCTAACCTAACCTAACCTAACCTAACCTAACCTAACCTAACCTAACCTCCAAACTTTTCTTTGTTAATAAATATGATTATCTTAGTTGTTTGCATAAATATACCTATGAATAGAAAATAGATACGTGAAATCCCATCACGTATAGAGAAACAAAGCCTTGATTTGCCCATGACACTGAAAAAAAAACTAAATTTAAATAAAATGGAATAAAATAAAATAATAAACTTATATATATCAAAATTGAATGAAATGTAATATCAACAATAAAGAATGTCAAAATGGAAGTAGACTACCTAGAATTTTAAGTACTTGCATTGTATAGAATCGTTGAATACAGGGGTTTACAAGTTTGGGGCGATTAAATTTCACACCGGTTAGTCGAAAGATATAAATATTTCTTCTTTTGTTGAAATAAATCTATTGGTGAAAATGGTTTGTGAAGGCATTGAGGATTTTAAGCAGGTACAATAGGTCCACGCCCACGTCCACGCCCACGTCCACGCCCACGGCCACACCCACACCCACGCCCACGCCCACGGCAACGCCCACGGCCACGCCCACGGCCACGCCCACGCCCACGGCCACGGCCACGCCCACGCCCACGGCCACGGCCACGCCCACGCCCACGGCCACGCCCACGGCCACGCCCACGGCCACGCCCACGGCCACGCCCACGGCCACGCCCACGGCCACGCCCACGACCACGCCCACGACCACGCCCACGGCCACGCCCACGCCCACGCCCACGCCCACGCCCACGGCCACACCCACGTCAACGTCCAGAGCCACGCCCACGTCCACAGCCACGCCCACGCCCACGCCCACACCCACGCCCACGCCCACGGCCACGCCCACGGCCACGCCCACGGCCACGCCCACGGCCACGCCCACGGCCACGCCCACGGCCACGCCCACGGCCACGTTCACGGCCACGCCCACGGCAACGCCCACGGCCACGCCCACGGCCACGCCCACGACCACGCCCACGGCCACGCCCACGGCCACGCTCACGACCACGCCCACGGCCACGCCCACGGCCACAGCCACGCCCACGTCCACAGCCACGCCCACGGCCATAGCCACGTCCACGCCCACGCCTACGTCCACGTCCACGTCCACGGCCACGGCCACGGCCACGGCCACGCCCACGCCCAAGTAACCTTACCTTACCCTAACCTTACCTAACCTAACCTAACTATATACCTATGAATAGAAAATAGATACGTGAAATCCCATCACGTATAGTGAAACGAAGCCTTGATTTGCCCATGACACTGAAAAAATAACTAAATTTAAATAAAATGGAATAAAATAAAATAATAAACTTATATATATCAAAATTTAAAGAAATGTAATATCAACAATAAAGAATGTCAAAATGGGAGTAGACTACCTAGAATTTTAAGTACTTGCATTGTATAGAATCGTTGAATACAGGGGTTTACAAGTTTGTGGCGATTAAATTTCACACCGGTTAGTCGAAAGATATAAATATTTCTTCTTTTGTTGAAATAAATCAATTGGTGAAAATGGTTTGTGAAGGCATTGAGGATTATAAGCAGGTACAATAGGTCCACGCCCACGTCCACGCCCACGGCTACACCCACACCCACGCCCACGCCCACGGCCACGCCCACGCCCACGCCCACGCCCACGGCCACGGCCACGGCCACGGCCACGCCCACGGCCACGCCCACGGCCACAGCCACGCCCACGTCCACGGCCACGCCCACGGCCACGCCCACGGCCACGCCCACGGCCACAGCCACGCCCACGTCCACGGCCACGCCCACGGCCACGCCCACGGCTACGCCCACGGCCACGCCCACGGCCACGCCCACGGCCACGCCCACGGCCACGCCCACGGCCACAGCCACGCCCACGTCCACAGCCACGCCCACGGCCATAGCTACGTCCACGTCCACGTCCACTTCCACGCCCACGTCCACGTTCACGCCCACGCCCACGCCCACGCCCACGCTTACACCCACGTCCACGCCCAAAACAACAAAAATAAATTACACATTGTTTTGTTGTACTATAAGGCATCGGAACTAATAGGTATTTTAAAGTCGAAAGTTTGTGATATGTGAATTTTGATCTTCAAAACTACTGAACAGAGCAAAATAAAATTTGGCGTACATTTAGAACAAAGCGCCCACGTCCGTCTATGTCCACGCCCACGTCCGTCCACGTCCACGCCCACGTCTACGTCCACGCTCACGCCCACGCCCACGCCCACGTCCACGCCCACGTCTTCACCCACATCCACGCCCACGCCGCCAATATAACAGATAATATCTTTGTATCGTTTTTTAGTATTAAGAGTCCACGCCCACGCCTAAACCCACGCCCACGCCCGTCTACGTCCACGCCCACACCCACACCCACGGCCACGCCCACGCCCACACCCACGTCCACGCCCACGTCCACGCCCACACCCACGTCCGTCCACGTCCACGCCCACGTCCACAACCACGTCCACGCCCACGCCCACGTCTACGTCCACGTATACGTCCACGCCCACGCCCACACCCACGTCCACGCCCAAGCCCACACCCATGCCCACACCCATGCCCACACCCACGCCCACGTCCACGCCCACGCCCACGTCCACGTCCACGTCAACGCCCACAACCACGTCCATGCCCACGCTTACTACCACGCCTGAGAAGAAGAAAGAAAAAAGAAGAAGAAGAAGAAGAAGAAGAAGAAGAAGAAGAAGAAGAAGAATTATAATAATCTTTATATATATAATTCTTCTGTGTGTATGTCACTGAACTTCTCTCAAACGACTGGACCGATTTTGATGAAATTTTTTGGGTGTGTTCAAGGGGATCTGGGAATGGTTTAGATTCACAATTTTGTCAGCTGGACACTGTTTTTTTAATTAACGCGTGCGAAGCCGCGGGCAGAATCAAGTAATAATATAAATCAGTTCAGTAGCATTAGCGCCATCTAGTACAAAGTGTTACAAAGATGTTCTAATAGGTGGCGCTGTACTGATAATATTCTCTTGCATTACTCAGGCCTTAATGGACTTGGAGTAAAAACTTTTTGTCGTTTGACCGAACGAAAATAACCATAGCTACCGGCCGATCTTTAAGAAAAAAAAAAAAAATAACACGTTAGAAATGGATTTCCATACACTTTTTCCTCCCGCTAAAACACGTGAGAAATGAAATTATCTATGTTATGCTATGTTCTAAATGTACGCCAAATTTTATGTTCAGTAGTTTTGAAGATCAAAATTCACATATCACAAACTTTCGACGTTAAAATACTTATTAGTTCCGATGCCTTATAGTACAACAAAACAATGTGTAATTTGTTTTTGTTGTTTTGGGCGTGGACGTGGACGTGGGCGTGGGCGTGGACGTGGGCGTGGGTGTGGGCATGGGTGTGGGCATGGGTGTGGGCTTGGGCGTGGACGGGCGTGGGCGTCGGTGTAGGCGTGGGCGTGGACTTGGGCATGGATGTGGGTTTGGACGTGGGCGTGGGCGTAGGCGTGGGTGTGGGCGTGGGCGTGGGCGTGGGCGTAGACGGACGTGGGCGTGAGCGTGGACGTGGACGAGGACGGACGTAGACGTGGGCGTGCACGGACTTGGGCGTGGGCGTGGGCGTGGACATAGACGGACGTGGGCGTGGGCGTGGTAGTAAGCGTGGGCATGGACGTGGTTGTGGGCGTTGACGTGGACGGACGTGGGCGTGGGTGTGGGCGTGGGTGTGGGCGTGGGTGTGGGCGTGGGTGTGGGCGTGGGTGTGGGCTTGGGCGTGGGCGTGGGTGTAAGCGTGGGCATGGACGTGGGCGTGGACGTGGACGGACGTGGGCGTGGGCGTGGGCGTGGGTGTAAGCGTGGGCATAGTGATCGCACTTCGATTTGACTTAATAAAACAGTGATCTAGGCAGTTTGCTAAACGTGTCGGAAAGGTATGCGAAGGTAAAAGTCCGTGAAAAGCCAATAGTTCTAGGTATTCGGAAGTCTGTCCGTCTAAAGTGTCAGCAATAATATTAATGTTAATATGTCCTGTAAGTACAATATTTTTGTACTTTTTTAACTTTATAAGCAAAGAATTTAATGAATTTATAAAATTCGACCCCTCTCCTCTTCGAGCGACAGAGGTCTTCCCCAGGCCTCGCGCCCGAAGATCTCTCTAAGTTCGGGTGCTACCAATTAGCACCCAAATCCATCAGGCTCCCGAGGTGGCCTCGGGAGAAGTAGGTACCTACCTACTTTGATCGTCCACGTCCACGTCCACTTCCACGCCCACGTCCACGTTCACGCCCACGCCCACGCCCACGCCCACGCCCACGCTTACACCCACGTCCACGCCCAAGCCCACACCCACGCCCACACCCACGTCCACGCCCAAGCCCACGTCCACGCCCACACCCACGCCCACGTTCACGCCCACGTCCACGCCCACGTCCACGCCCACGTCCACGCCCACACCGGCCGATCTTTAAGAAAAAAAAAAAATTACACGTTAGAAATGGATTTCCATACACTTTTTCCTCCCGCTAAAACACGTGAGAAATGAAATTCCATAGAGTTTTTCGTTAGGCGTGGACGTGGACGGACGTGGGCGTGGGTGTGGGCGTGGACGTGGGCGTGGACGGACGTGGACGTGGGTGTGGACGTGGACGGACGTGGGCGTGGGCGTGGACGCTGACGTGGGCGTGAGTGTGGGCTTGGGCGTGGACGTGGGTGTGGGCGTGGGTGTTGGCTTGGGCGTGGACGTGGGTATAAGCGTGGGCGTGGGCGTGGGCGTGGACGTGGGCGTGAACGTGGACGATCAAAGTAGGTAGGTACCTACTTCAATCAAAGTCAATTGCTAGATACATACATAAGAAGAAGAAGAAGAAGAAGAAGAAGAAGAAGAAGAAGAAGAAGAAGAAGAATTATAATAATCTTTATATATATAATTCTTCTGTGTGTATGTCACTGAACTTCTCTCAAACGACTGGACCGATTTTGATGAAATTTTTTGGGTGTGTTCAAGGGGATCTGGGAATGGTTTAGATTCACAATTTTGTCATCCAATTACCTTTATTTTATAATTTGATATATTTCCAACCACCCCATTGATGGGGAAGTCAATGGGGTGGACATACATTGCGTATATTATTGTTTATTGAAGTTGGAGGAACGAATTTCAAATAATTTATAGATACACATCATCTCTGCTCAGCTTAGAGTAATGCTGTGTGAATTGTCCAGTATTATTTATTTATATAATTTTATTTATCCGATGACAAAGTGACGTAATTTTTTTCTATTCTACCCACGGAATTAGAAATTAGGGTTAATTAATTTTTATTTCAGGGGCAATAAATAACATTAGGTATATATACTTTTACCTGTCTGTCTGTGTCTATTTATTAATGGTTTAAAATATACAGCTGTTTGTGTGCAAAATAAATAAATAAACTACCAACAAGTTCTATTTTTGCGAATTGATAAAAAAATCGGGTATCTTTCGATATCCATAATGTACTTCAATGTGCTACCTGGTGCAGCCTTAATCGAGTAGCAGTCGATGGTCGCCCTATCACGCGAATGTCAATCTTAAGTCTAAGGCAATTAAGTTTATAATTGCGACCACTGAAAATATCGCCATCTATGGTCAAGTAGCGGAATTAACTTGTCAATCGAATGTTTGGTTACTATAGACCGTAAATACGTGGCACGCGTGCCACAAGTACACGTTGTTACGCTTACTCGACCCCAGTCGTTAACTCGGGTTCTAACATCGCGTGGAGTAGCAAGTCTCGCAACCAATTCATTTTTTCCGTAATCATGCCGTATTGTTCGATTTTAGAGTGTAAAAATGATAGTAGGAGAAAAAATCTTCAAAATAGAGGTGTTTCGTACCATAGGTATGAACGATTTTTATTGTTTTGTTATAAAATCTTATTATATTTCAATTTGCCAATAATTTAATAGAAGAGTTAGTCAAAATCAACCTTATCCAATTAACATAAAGTTGATTTTGGATTGATTCTATTCTTCGCTACTCAATTAGTGATATAGTCAAGTCGGGTGTTGATTTTATCGATTGATATCGATACAAGAAATTCAATTTAAATTTCAAATTTTAATGATAATGTGATATATTATTACGTAAATTAATTATTTATTTTGTATTTACATTACAAGTCACTAAGTTGACATCATTAGGTCCTCTAACCTTTATCTTAAATATTTGTAGGTTTCCCAAAGATACAAACGTCAAAGAGAAATGGATAGATGCAACGGGTAGAGTTAATTGGATGCCAACCAAATCAAGCACGATATGCTGTGAACATATTTTAGAAGTCGATTTCAAAATATCAAATAAAGGATACTTTTTATTTTTATTTTATTTATTAGGTCTACCAGTGGGTGTTACAATAATTCTTATAATATAAAATGCACACTTAATGAGATAGTTCATTGCACAACCAGTTCTGGTGGACACTGCATGCTAAATAGTAGGTTATCAGAGGAACAACTAAAGTAACAGTAAATGTAAGATGCAGCAATTTCACCATCTCCAAGAAGTTAGTGACAATAGCTTATTACAATAATATAGAAATTAGAATATAATATAGAAATTACGACTTAAACATACAGATAATACAAGTATGAAACATACAGCGCTTGTATCACTGAAAATTTGTCAAGTTTAAATATATAAATGTTCGCATGCACCATTTGCTAAAATTAAATATAAAACTTTCCAAACACCAGTTTTTTAACAAAACCGTTTTATTTCAGGGGCATAAATAACAATAAATTTATTTTTACCTGCCTGTCTGTGTCTTTTTTTATTAATGGTTTAAAATATACAGCTCCTTGTGTGCCAAATAAGTAAATAAACTACCAACAAGTTCTATGTTCGCGAATTGACGAAAAACGGGTATCTATCGATATCGATAATGTACTTCAATGTGCTACCTGGTGCAGCCCTAATCGAGTAGCAGTCGATGGTCGACCTATCACGCGAATGTCAATCTTAAGTCTTAGGCAATTAAGTTTATAATTGCGACCACTGACAATACCGCCATCTATGGTCAAGTAGCGGAATTAACTTGTCAATCTAATGTTTGGTTATTAAAGACCGTAAATACGTTCTGAAGCTAAAGTAAAATAACTCTTATCTGTAGAAGTCAAGGTTTATTTCCAAATCTGTGACGTTGGCTAGTTTTGACTAAACTTAAAACTACCAATCAAACGAATAGTTTCTTTGTAATGCATTATATGATTACTGGTTTATTTGTGTGAGTTTGGCGACACCGGTGCCCTTACTAATTATGGTGCATTGTCCTTCCACCCTAATTTCTATTTCCGTGATTACTGGTTTATTTGTGTGATTTTGGCGACACTGGTGCGGTGTCCTTAGTAATTTTGGTGCATTGCCCTTCCACGGCTTCCACCCTAATTTCTAGTTACGTGATTCTACCCTAGACATCAATCCCAGTGCTTGCTCTGCAAGGAGGGAGAGTAATTTCGTTTGTCCAAGTTGAAATCCAACTCATTCCTATTTTGACTGACTCATTCATGTTAACAGCACCCATCCATATTCTGTGCTCGTTCACTCACTCGTTCATTACAAGACAGCAGGATTTTAGTAAATTGTAATCTTTTTGCTAAAATTATTTCCGAAGTCCCATTGAAATCCACATCACTTTCTCAATTCAACCATGGATAAAAGGAAATTATCAACGGCAGGTGATAGCCTGTATCAAATACTTCAAGTTCCAAAAACTGCAACTGCCGACGACGTCAAGAAAAGTTACAGAAAATTAGCGTTAAAATTTCATCCAGACAAAAATCCTAACAATCCAGAAGCCGCAGAGAAATTCAAAGAAGTAAATCGTGCACACACAATACTCAGCGATGCTACGAAACGAAACATTTACGATAACTATGGCTCGCTCGGACTTTACATTGCCGAACAATTCGGGGAAGAGAATGTCAACGCCTATTTCGTAGTAACAAGTACTTGGTGCAAGGCGCTGTTTATCGTGTGCGGAATATTGACCGGTTGCTACTTCTGCTGTTGCTTGTGCTGCTGCTGCAACTGCTGCTGCGGGAAGTGCAAGCCGCGCCCCCCGGAGGAGTCGGGCGACTACCACACGCTGGAGCGCGACGACTCGGACGGCGTGCAGCCCGTGACCTCGCAGCCCGGCGGCGAGGGCCGGCCCAAGGGCGAACAGGCGCCCCCCATCCCGCTGCCCATGCCAGCCCCCTCCGCCGCAGGTGCCTCCGAGAACACTGGCCTAAACACAGGTGGGGTCAATTATGGAATTTCAAAGTAATCCATTTACAATATTGCTCATAATAACTCCATTTTCAAAAGTTTTCCACATAGTTTATCTAATATCATTTTCATTTGGGTGTCAAAACATTATCACTATGGTAAGTTTTGAACATGTGCTGTGGTATTTGGATTGAAAATGATAAAAGCCTAAAGAACTATGTTACTACACAATTATTACTTGTTATAAATGGAACATTTATTTTCCGGTAGATCAACAACCATATAATCTACCAAATGAATAGTAAAGTTGGTAAACTACCTCTTTCTTTGACTTGTTTAATCATTCATTTTATTGTTGATGTAATCACAAAATGTTATAAAATGGAATTAGGTGTTAGCATACATTTCTTATCTGTTAAGGATTCATTTTTTTCGTAAACGCTGCTGGTAATTCTGGATTTGTGACACATATTTTTGAGTGTTATAGCGTTACACATATCTGAAACATAAAATTTGTTTCATTTTGCGTTCTTGTAACTTTGAAATCGGATAAAAGACTTGCCTGTCAAGTTACTTAATTTAGAGTATGGATAAAGTGTTACTTCATGGCTAGTACAAGTACTTTTCAGAATTTGCTGAAGTAAAATAATGTGCCTAAATAGATTTTATAATTAGAACACTCTTTATAAAACTCTGATAAACTGTCTAAAAAAACATGTTTTGTATTGTAAAAAATGATGCATTCCAGTTGTTTGGCAAATGTTAGTAGCTTATCAATTTTATAACTGAATGTTTACTGTTATTTTACTGATGGTCCTTAAATATTTGAAACTCAAAAAAACAATTAATAGGAACATATACCTATATATTTTGAGAATCTATCTTCTAACTCCTTTAATCCACAGCTGGACAAATGCCTCTTATAATAAGCACCACAAAACCAAGCCTTCTTTTATGAATAATGTTGTTTAAAAAAACTAGCTTCTTATAATGTTGAATGTGTTTAGAAGCTTTGATTGATCAACTTTGTCTTTATTTCTTTTTAAAATAACTAAGTTACACATCGCATTGGAAACATTTAACTAAAATTATTGTCAAAAAGACGATCAGCACATGTTTGGCAAGTTCATTACAATACTAGTTATCCTTTATCAGTATCTATTTGGAGCTGGCAGACAAGTACTTACAACAAACTAGTTTATTTGAAGAACCAGCTCCATCGAGTTATAAAGAAAGTAAAATAACTTAATGGTTTATTATTAAATAAATAGGTAGGTACTTACATTATTCACATATACTTAAATTACTCCTCATCATCTTACATTTGTCCACTGCTGCATGTACACGCGACAAGATGGTTTGTACAATATTCACTACGCTCGGCAGACGGCTTAGTGATGCAGTACAAATGTACAAAATACACAAACACCCTGTATGAGTTTCATTACTGTCCATTCAACAGTCAACATCCATGTTACAAGCATCTGAAACATCCATCTCCACATACATACACTTCACATTTAACTTAAAATTCATCTCGATCAGAAATCAGGTAAAATTTATTTAGCTTATAACATCCAAAACGCTATACCCCTTTTAATATTCATCAATGAATAATTAGCTAGAAATTAATTTCATCATTCTATTATTGGGGCAACAAAATTGTAAGTTAGTGAATGCGTCATATTTGGCGTGCCTCCTGTGTCCCGTTTTGTGCCTGACCTCATTCACACAAGGCCATTGTTCCTTTTGCTTTGGAATTTAAGAGATGTTTCCTGTCGAAACGTAAGTACCTACCTCCTAATAGGTAACTTTTCACGTTCGGCACTGCTTGCTACTATCACAGTGTCATAGTTATTCACAAAACCTAATATTTAGAAAGTAAGTATAATTAACATGACGCTTGTATGTACATTATTTTTAATAAGTATTTATTTTACTACGCTATTATTATAAAATTGGCTAGGTACCTAGTTTGAATTGACTTGAATTATCTCTAAGATTCTGTTATGCATATTCAAGTACTGTATGTAACACCTATCGTTCTTGCCGTTAGTTTCTTATTATCTCATCGTCCTTATTATTTTTCCTTTATTTCTAGTTTATGTTAGAATTTCTAACTAAGTCAGGACTTTGGTACATATATACCTACTCTTTTATTTTAATAAACAATGTAATATAATAATACTTACTATAATATAACCCATCAGCTTTGTCTTTTGATTATAATATAACTGAATTATGAGGGCTTTGTTTGAATTCGACTTACGGTCGCGCGACCGATGTTCATTCGCTGGCTCGTTTTTAAATCTACTACAGTGGTGTCAATTCAAATATCGCTAAATCTAAACTATACTTATTTGACAACACTAAATGATGCCATCCTTTTTATTTCGATTGTTATAAAAGGGACGGCCACATTTTTAAAGCTGTCACTGGCGACATCTGGCTAGGCCCGTACTCTTAAAATCGCAGTTTATGATTCGTTTTCGTGCAAACGCTAATCAAGGCCATAGGAGTTGGTTTTGCCCGACTACGAAAACGAAACTTCGATTTCACTTTTACGAGTAGGCCCGCTGCAGGGCTATTCAGACTCTGCGCTACCGACCGAGTCATCAGGAATCCGACACAGATTCGAGCGTTATCGTAATCGAACCCGCCAAATTGTAAAAAAAACCCCCGTAATTTTACGATACCGATCAAAGAGAA
Organism: Eupithecia subfuscata; assembly: GCA_963564075.1. Taxonomy (NCBI): domain Eukaryota; kingdom Metazoa; phylum Arthropoda; class Insecta; order Lepidoptera; family Geometridae; genus Eupithecia; species Eupithecia subfuscata. The sequence continues at coordinate 10,751,751 of OY751097.1, forward strand.
AAAGGCTCAATCGTAAGGATTTTTTTTTTCAGAAAACTTAGCATCTTAAATAAAAGGAAGATCATGAAATTTGACATTTTATAATTTCAGGAAAATTTAAACTTTAACAAATTTCGATTTAGTGCTATTTTTGGAGCAATTAATAATTTAAGATATTTATTACTAAAAATCCACCAGTGGGTAAAATCCGGCTGTGGATGATGATGATGATGATTACTAAAAATCAACATTAATATGTAGACCATTTTCTATAAACCTATAATACTTTATTATAAAATGGATTTATAGAAAATGGTCTACGATTTGTGGAAATTTACTTTTGTTGGTAGTTTACTTGCTGAATGCAGAAAATCGTAAAAACCGCTAAAAGATTTGAATTTCGCGCGAATCAGTGTAAGATTCCGTGTTGATGACTCGGTCGCGGAGAGTTTGAAGAGCCCCCTGCTTAATTGAGACCAATGTCGTTTTTGAGGTCGGCTTAAAGCTGGCTCTGTGATGCTGAAAACTGACAAGAAAGTATTGTTTTACCTACATTAGACATAGTATTTAAGGCCTAGCTTAAGTCGGTTCATTTTATTAGATTCATGATTATTATATTTCCTTGTGAAACATAAAACTTAGTTAATGAATGCAAGAACCGGCCAGATTGTTAGGTTTTTTGTAATATAAGCAATCATTGATTAAAGGTGACGTAGGATCTCCGTTTCGAAAGAACAGTAGTATTGACCAAAATGATACCTAGGAAATGAAATGTTTTAATTATTGTGAACTATAATAGATACACTACTTAATAAGCTTTTTTTTACGCTACCTAAATGAAATGTTTTAATTGTTGTGAACTATAATAGATACACTATTAAGCTTTTTTTTAATTCTTAATAAATATATAAAAATCTACATGGTTTGTAGACATTGTAAATCTATATTGATAATGTTAATAATTATGTCTATGAGACGACGACGACGTGAACGTTTTTACACCATCCGTTTCCATTATCGTACCGCGACGTCAACATACGTTCATACAGTTTATCATTTTACTGTTTAATTTATTTTAATTAACGTTATTAGATTGACGAACTACATAGGCAATAAGGTATATTTTTGTGTGTTAAGCACACATATTGAATGTCCACTGTACACCTAAGCTTAGTCAAATTATTATAAAACACTTAAAATAATTCCACTGTTCAATTTTTCTAATTATATTCGTCTAAAAGTGTGTTATATATTGTAAATTAGTAGTCGTTTGCATTATAATGAAACAATTGATTATAATCGAAGCTTTTAAGTATCCGCTGCCGCCACCGCTGGCTCTTATAGACTAGTGTAGCGACCTACGGTGTGCTGCCTGTTAATTCGTATTATGTATTAGATATTATAATGTTATGATACTAGTCATCGAGTATTGATAACGACAGTGTCAAGAATGTTTAAAATGTAATATTACACTTAAAACTTTCAATTTAATAAAGTCTGCATAAGAAAATCTATCTCTTATTGATACAACCAAAAGTCCTTGCACTTTTATATATTAGTTATTTTGTAGGTAGTCATTACCTATGTGTTTCGTGAACATGTAATAATTTATTTTTTCTCTCTTATTTGCAGGAAGCAGTATTCCAAAATACACATGAAGTATTTCTCAGCTAGTTTAGATATTCTAATTGTAAGAGAAAGCAACGCATGATTTCTTATAACCACCAACGTGAAAATTATTTACAGGTTTAAGTCTAATTTAGTTATCCGTGTATATTACATTTAATTATACCTATCTTTTATGTTTATTTTTTAGCTGGTCAGTAAATATATTTTTTTGTATAAAAATAGTTTTAATTGGAAAAATTCTGCCTTATAACTTTGGTGGCCAACTATTTTAATAGCAACTAACAGCGCGTTAATTTGATAATTGCAGTGATGTCAACGTTCATGTCAGGCTTAAATTCAGCTAGTCGTCGGCCGCACTGCAAGCGCCTAGGTCGGCGGGTTGCTTTGATGGTAGCTAGGCGCGTCGCATTCGATACCCGCTGTGCGATTACGCAAAACCACCCATCTTATATTGACATTTGAAACCCCTTTGAATGGCCTTTGTAATTTGCTATTGTATGGATATGACCATTGAAATGGCTTTCAAGGCCATTCAAAGGGCTTTCAAATGTCAATTTTAGGATGGGTAATTTTTGCGTAATTGCACAGCCGGAGTGGAAGCGAAATCCCGAGTAGGTATGCATTCGGTAATCCTACTGTTACTTAAATACTCCATGGAATGCGCCGGACCGCGCGAAATTCAAACGCAACTTACCGCTACCGCTCTGTAGGTATAGCGAATACCGCAGCCTTTAGAGTTCGTAATCCGAATCTGTCAATGATATCTATCAGATGTCTATTTTCGGATTTTGAACTCTAAACCTCGCGCCTGGCTATGTTAAGTTTTTACTTGGATAATAAAATAATTCTATACTACCTAGCAAGTACCTAGGTGTCCTAGACAAGATCTTAGACGTAAGCATTTGAGAACTATGTAACGTTAGGTCTGGTTTTAATAAACGAATTCAATTCCATTCACGTTCGATCGAAGCAACCCACCCACCTCGGCGGCGACTGGCAGTGCGGCCGTGGCCTTATGGTCTAATTAATTGAATCTAAATGGTAGTTAAAGCAGAAATAGTTGGTTGGTTGTAGGAACTCGGCTACTTCTTTGTGCCTCATGTCAATCCATACGGGTATACTTGATAATATTACCTATAAATGCGCAAATCTGCCCTTCTGTTACATTCACGGTTACAAGATTGATATTTGGCAATGATAAAGGTATTCTGGAGAAGGAAAGACTAGGTAAACAAATCAGACCAGTAGGCCTAGCACGGTGATAGTTGTCTAGGGTAGAATAGAGAAGAATGACATCGCATTGTCATATATTGCGTAATTTGTTGAAGTTGAAGGAACGAGTTTCAAACATTACGCATTCGATGGCGATGTGACGTAATTTTTCTCTATTCTACCCTAGACAACAATCCCCGTGCTAGGCCTACAGTTGTAGACCAGAATCTGTCAAACCACACAAGCTGCTAGGACCAAAGTTATTTAAAAGAACGAAGCACGCGGAAAGGAGAAATATAGGTTTGTAGCAGGCGATAAAACTTAAGAAAAAACAGCGAGTTCATATGGGTAGGTAAACTTATTAATTAGGATCATAATCTTATAGGTATAGTTACCGACGACAATATTATCTAGGTCTAAAAACACATCCGCTAGGTTCAACACATAATGGGTGCTTTCCGAAATACGATTACAGCGCCGTTAGCGATTACAACGTTAGTTGGCGTTCCAAATTAGTTAGCACGATATTGACAGTTGAGTGCCATCATCAATTCGGAACACTTGTGAACGCGGTCACGGTCACGAGTCGCATGTCAAATGTCATTGTACGTAGAGTAGTATTGTTCCGTAAATGTTATTGTGAGTTTTGACAGCGCTCACAGTGATTTCAGTTTGTGGGATGGTCGGTGATATCGCAAAATGGCGCATGTAATGACGTCACACGGGACATCGTTGTCGCGCTCACAGTAAATTGCGAACGCTTGTGAGCGCGCTATTATCGATTTTAGCGTAATTCGGAATGCAGCCAATATAGATCATAAGGCAAAGTTCCCATTCATTATAGTAAGGTTATGCCATCGCACATAGAATATGTAGGGACGATCCACCACCACCTCTTTTTCTGGCTCTACGTCCCACTCCAGACCTGCGAGACAAAATGTGTATATTAGTCAAAATATTATTATAGGTAAATGCGAAGTTATGGAAGCATATTTGTTACTTCTTCACGCATAACTACTGAACAGATTGGGCTGAAATGTTAGCATAGGCTACAGATCTGGAATAAAACATAGGCTACTTTTTATCCCATACATTATTTCCATGGGATGTAAATAATCTTGGAATGTTCCCATAGAAACAGCGCGTGCGAAGCCGCGGGCTGAAACTATTGTTAGATAAACGAACGCTGATTTGTAGGAACACCTCAACCTCAACAGCCAGTATTGGTCCACTGCTGGACGCAGGCCTTCCCCTGATAAGCGCCTTATAGGCTTTTATCTCATGGGGGTAATGCCCATAATCCCCACGCTGGGCATGCGGGTTGGGGATCGCAGTTCGGTGGTAGAATTGTTCTGCAGGGGGCGCTGCTGCCCCCTGCAGAACAATTATATTCTGCTGTTGTAAAACGCCTAACCCGCCCACAAGCGGGCTGATTCTACAATCCGGCGGCATACCTGCGCCGCGCCGTGGCCCATAAGTAGGTCACGGCTTTTAAGCTTTTGCCCACGGCTTCGCACGCACTTTACAGTCTACTTCACATAAGAAGCTTATTATGTCCGTCCCGTCCGGAATTTTATCAAGATCCGTTCAGCCGCCGTTTATGCGTGAAAAGGTAACAGACGGACAGAATTACTTTCGGATTTATAATATTAGTATGGAGTATGGATTAAATAACGCTGGGCATTTCAAACAAACACATAGGTAGGTACCTACAATCATTTGTTCCGCGGTGGCGAGAATCGAACCCGTAACCTTGGGCACTAGGAAGGACAACAGTTGTTATAGTGAAGTATATACAAATATCACTTACCATCATCTTTGAAAGCGTTCCGCCCCGCTTCGGCCCAGAACATGATCCGTTGCACTGCCTGCGATAAGCGAAGCGAGCTGTCGGCCGCGTCGCTGGCGTTCACTAGGCGCGAGATTCCCATCTGTTTGGATATATATTCAGGGTTCAGTAGTCAAATAAGAAACCATAAGGATTTTTCTCACGTTCTAAGTGGGAAAGGCTCAGATGTAGGTTACTACTTATAATTAATACCTCAAGTTGTAAGTTTGTAGGTAAGAAGTAGGTAAATCTCCGGAACGATCTACCAACAGGTGGGTGCGATTTTAAGATTCTATCACTGGGTGCCTTTTTACCAGATACCTACCTACTTATTAAGCGAAGGTGCGATGTGGCTACGTATTTAGTTATAACAACATAAGTACCTAGGTAAGTAACTAGGTAGGTACCTACGAGAGGGGGTGCTGCACACCCCCGGTGAGGGGCCCGATATCGGGCAGCCGCGGTGGGTTCGTGGATGAGTGTAAACGTCCCCACGTTCCTACCACAAGCGGCAGAGGCGGATGCACCCTGAGGGTTTTAGTGGTGTTAGAGTCCCACATCATGGTACTGTCTCCCCGTGGCAGTACGATATGCGTGCGCATTTCCCTAAAGGTACCTACGAGTTAAGAGACTGTAAAATCTATGAAAGGAACCAAGGTTGTGACTCACAGCTTGTAATTTGTTTGGCAACAGCAGCGTCATCCGAAGAGTGTAAAGCGGCACCCTCACAGCTATCCGCATGGGCTTCATTCCGTGGAGGAGGGTAGAAAGGTTGGTGCTGGTCACGTGTTCCACGAGAGGCTTCAACGAGTTTCCTCGAGGGACTAGCATTAGGAGGGTCAGTCCTTGAGTCATGTATGGAATTTCGATTGCCTACGCAAATAGTAAGTACCATTTAAGTAGATATTGGTGTCAAAATTTGGTGACATCTGGTCACTAAAACTAGACTTACTAACTTGACAGCACTAAAAATCCATAATTTTTAATTCAATCACTAAGAAAGGGACGTTTTAATTTGACAACATTTTTAGTGTACCTAGTCAAATTAAATTAGTTTTGTTTTAGTGACATCTGAATAGACACCATTTATTAAACCTACCTAAGAAGAATGGAGATTATAATTATACCGTGCAAAAGAAGAGGCCTATACCCAGCAGTGGGTGTCAACGGGCTGACATGATGATGATGATCAGGTTTTCGGCTATTTTGTGCTGGCCAATTTCCTATTGATTACAACATCTGTATTCTGTTATCTATGGGGGCGTTTTCCGATATTAGGTTTCTACCAACGGGTTATTGCGCAGAACCGATCATAAGGTATACAACCATGATCCGGTGCGCAACACTCTGTGCGCTGCTCGTGTTCAGCAGCTGGGCAGTCGCCGACGACGACTGTCCCGCCGACCGGAAGCCAGAACTTCATAAAGAAGCCCAACTTCATCACGATTTGTTCTGCGCCTATGCATTCTCCGACTTACGACCCGTGAAAGATCACAAAACAGCAATTCAAGTGAAAGTACGCTTTGCCATAAAGTACCTCAGCTTCGATTCCTTGGAAGAAACATTCACCCTGCACAGTTGGGTCGCCCTAGCGTGGACTGATGAGTTCCTGACATGGGATCCGAAAAATTACGATGGACTCGAGGAGTTGCAAGTCCACAGTAGCGAATTCTGGACACCTCGCATGTCCTTGTTCAACGCTGATGCCTCTATGATGGATTCAGATTCGTTATACACGACTTGTTTAGTGAAAAACACGGGGAAAGTTGTATGCGTTCCTCATATCATGCACGCTGGCATTTGCCGCACGTCTCTCCGCAGATGGCCTTACGATGACCAAAATTGTACCCTTTACTTCGGATCGTGGATGCACACCGGAGAACAGGTCAACTTTACGTTTTATGATAGAGAAGCCGTCGTTATGGACGATTTCCAGAATGGTCCAGGCTGGCACCTTAACACCGTGGACCACGAACGCCTGCCTGGAGCGTTCGGCAACACTTCATACCCCATGCTGAAATATACGTTTGTGCTGAGCAGAGTGGCGGCGGGCCCAGCGGCCATCGTGGTCGTCCCCTCGGTCGTCATAATCATACTCACGCTGATTTCAATGTTGCTGGATATAAAAAACAATACAAGACTCTTGATGATCTGCTTCAGTCTCTTCGGACACTTCATGTTTTTGACTGAAATCGGGTACAACATACCGAAGCACAGCGCGGACACGCCTATAATTCTGCTGTTCCTCCGCGATTCGATGGTCATCACTTTGGTCGGTATTCTTGAGACTTTGCTGCTGATGTCGTTGAGGACGAAAACGGAGCCAGCGCCGACCTGGATTGTGAGTGTGAACCGACTGGCGAGCAGCGGACCGGGCAAGTACGTCGTGTTCACGGAGTTCGACCCGAGCGACGCGACAGGGGAGGTAAAAGTCTTGGCTGAAGACCATGCCGAGGATAGCTCGCGCGTCAGCGTAGACTGGATCCAGTTCGCCAACGTCCTCAATAGCGGTTTATTCATTGTGTGTGCGCTTACCTACTTGATCCTTATTTTCACGTATATTCCTTACGGTAAAATAGTCTCAGAAGGCTCCGCAATACTCGAGTAAACTATAAAATAGTAGGTGGACAGGACACCTACATTATAGTCATGCCGTTCCTTCATTTAGCCAAAAGTTAAATTTGGCTGCTGTTACTTTCCTATTAGAAGCTAAGTGCATTTATGTGAAGAATTAAAGCTATGAACCTACTTAAATAGATCACTTACCTCTGCATCCCATTCAGGAATATCCATGTAATTCATGACATCATTTATTCTTATCATCCGGACGGTCCTTGTAGGAGCATCTTGCGTGTCTCGGAAACTCAAGGTTCCGTTCAGCAGAGTGGGGGCCGAGCGCCAACGGGCTCGGAAGTACAGGGTGGTTATTAGGACCGCTTCTTCGTTATCCGTTAGGTCACTCTCTTCGAAAGTATCCCGAATTGCCCCAGAGTCTTCTTCTATCTGTGAATTAAGATCTGTTAAGATAATTAGAAGAAAGATCCGCCCCTTAGTCATTTGTTTATTGTGTAATTAGAACGGCACGTGGCACGAACCAATAAACCACTTAACTCGTTTTGACATTTTGACGAGGTATTCTTTTTCTTAGTAAGTTCTAATGGTTGTTGGTAGGAAACAGTTGTATTTGTTAATAGTTGCCACCTAGAACTTTTGTAATTATTTTAGACAGGGTGCCACGTAACATGTTTACCTACTATGACGAATAGGGTGATTCTGGAATCTGGACCCCGAGGGGATCAACTTTTGCTATACAATTTTTGAATAAGTAGGTATCATTTTTTTTTAATAAGTATATGATCTGAGACTTTTTTCTGCATATTCGTTTTTATTATTTAAGTATATTATTATTATTTTAAACACATGCATAAAACGTTTGTGAAATATTTTATATTGTTAAATAATGCAAGAGTGCGTGTGAAAGAACGTAGTAAAAAAAAACTGTATAAGTAGGTATACCAAAAGTTGATCCCCTCGTGTGTACAATTAATAAATCAATGTTTTAAGGTAGTTTTAAATAATACAAAATCAAATCAACACTAGGATAGATTACCCTATTATGAATTCGCTAGGTACTACTTTCCCCATACCACAATAAAGTTACCAGTTTCGTGTAGGCAGGTGCCTAATGTGCCTATCGTGTTTATTATGAAGGTGAACGAATGCCCTTACAAGCATTGATTTTTAACGCTTGTTCGCTGGCCTGCTTTACCCTACTACGGGCACTTTCCGGTACACTATTTATTAATAATAATAATGTCCTCCTAGCCGAATTTCGACCACGGCGGCCAGACTCATCGGAGACTAGCTAGATGCGCAGGACATATTATAGTGCACAAGTGTGTGCGCAGACACAGGTTCACTCATTACTCCGATTTATTGATGATGCCGTGCCAAAGGAAAGCCTACGTTGCAGTTAAAAAATTATGATGTTACCCGACATAAGCTCATCACAGTGATTTGATATGACTATCAGAAACATAGCACACTTTTGGGACCTGTCCTTTGGATTCAATAGGTAACTAAGTATGTTGATTCTAATATTTAGGTCGTAAATAAATTTTTCTTCACCAACATACGTAGGTAAGTACTTACTAGGTACATACGTTTTCTCTTAAGACCTTACCTACTTAGTTAACTGTAAAGTTTAACACAAGCAGCGTAAAATCTCTAACTAGGTTATTATGTATTAGAAAATACCTATTTTATATTACAATAAAACCTAGTATCAGTACCTGCCGATAGTGTTTCCTAGAGTTAGGGTTCCATTACCAACGTGTACGTCATAAACAGTTGTTTTTCTACATAGGTACATAATTTGTATAATCATCTCAGTACGTGTTCTACTTACCATCCGATTTAGAAACTCAGCCATAGCAGCAGGCGTCTGATTCCTTTCGAAGTGGTCAATCTTCAGCTGCAGCGCTGCCGCGGCCCCAGCTTTGAACTGGTCACTGACTTCCCGACCCTGGCCTAGCACCAGGTGGGACGACCAGCGAAAGCGGAGCCCTTCCCTCGACTCCGGGAGCGAGCTAATCACTAGGCTGGTTAGATTTATTTTATCCTATTGAAAATATAATCAGATGGTCAGACGGTATCGTCCGGGTGGCCGAAGAATTGTGGATGGCATCGCACAGAACCAATTGAGCGGGCGTACCAGGTGTATATACCACTTCAGCAGTGGTGTCATCTATAAAGAACCAACATCAATTCAGTTGAAATCACAGTAAAAACAAATAATTAAAAAAATAATAAACAATTCAAAAATTACAATAGTGTTCATTATTCTCACAATTACAACAAATCATTATTATATAACATAGGGGCGAACCTCACGGGTTTGGTTGTCAAACTATGCCTGATGAGTGATGACACCACTGCTGAAGTGGTATAGGTATACACCTGGTCGGTATCCTTCCTTTTTACGCCCGCTCAATTGGTTCTGTGCGAGGCCATCCACAATTCTTCGGCCATCAGGATGATGATTCAAAATACCTATGGTTTAGTTAGATGTTTAGACGTAACTGTCAAGTAATTACTACTTTTTTTCTGTGGCTAAAAAGCTGGATCAGACACGCACAGGACAAACGGAGCTGGCGTACAAAAGAGGTGACATATGCCTCAATCGTGGACACCCACCGACTGCTGGGTATAGAATAGACCCCAGCAAGCCGCGATGATGAAAAATACATTTACCGGAACGCGGAATACATACCAAATCCGGTGCGGCTGTCCCCAATATATTTTCGATTTCTTTCTTGGTGTCCGAGTCTACTTCTGCAGAGAGAGCGATCAGCGCCAACGCCAAGAATAAACCAGATTGGACGAAACTCATTCCACTTTCTCCGTGGGGACTTGTCGATAAAGCTGAGAATTTATCGAAATTTATCTGAAATAGGTATTATGTAGTCATCTGAGAACAAGCAGGTACTGGTTCTATAATTCACAAAATTTAGGGATTGAAACTAAGCTACGAGTGGTATCTTCGCGTTAATTTGGAAACTTTTTTTTATATTATTCGAACAGAAAAACGGTAAAGGCGCTTTTAAAATTAAAGTACTTTCATCACAATATCTATTGAATTTTTTTATTTTCATTTATTTTTCTTATAAAACATCTCTATAAGATAGTCGCCAAAACTAAACTAATGTGACAGGACTAAAATTGGTACCGTCCCTTTCGTAACGATCGAAACAAAAAGGAGTGCATAACTTTTAGTGCTATCAAATTAGTTCAGTTTTGGCGACATCTGAATTGACACTAATAGCTGCGGGCGGTAGTTGCTGAGATATTAAAGAGGTATAAAAGGTCAGACAAAGCGAGACCATTAGGATTTCGAAACCGATTTTGAAACCCTAAAAACTGCCTAACCCTAATAGCTGCGGGCGGTAGTTGCTGCGATATTAAAGAGAAATAAATGGTCAGACAAAGCGAGACCATAAGAGTTTCGAAACCGATTTCGAAACCCTAAAAACTGCCTAACCCTAATAGCTGCGGGCGGTAGTTGCTGAGATATTAAAGAGGGATAAAAGGTCAGACAATGCGAGACCATAAGGGTTTCGAAACCGATCTCGAAACCCTAAAAACTGCCTAACCCTAATAGCTGCGGGCGGTAGTTGCTGAGATATTAAAGAGGGATAAAAGGTCAGACAAAGCGAGACCATAAGGGTTTCGAAACCTATCTAGAAACCCTAAAAACTGCCTAACCCTGATAGCTGCGGGCGGTAGTTGCTGAGATATTAAAGAGGGATAAAAGGTCAGACAAAGCGAGACCATAAGGGTTTCGAAACCGATCTCGAAACCCTAAAAACTGCCTAACCCTGATAGCTGCGGGCGGTAGTTGCTGAGATATTAAAGAGGGATAAAAGGTCAGACAAAGCGAGACCATAAGGGTTTCGAAACCGATCTCGAAACCCTAAAAACTGCCTAACCCTGATAGCTGCGGGCGGTAGTTGCTGAGATATTATAGAGGGATAAAAGGTCAGACAAAGCGAGACCATAAGGGTTTCGAAACCGATCCCGAAACCCTGAAAATAGATTTTACTAGGTATATATTTTCTAGGTGCTTTAGCGTGCAATGGGTTCATAGCAAATAGCTTACAATGTGCGTAAAACTTCTTATCTGCTATCTAAATTACTAAGACAACCTAGAAAATAATAGAAGCCCGATTTTTTTTCGAGCACCTTTAACCACCACCACCTAACGCTATTTCATTTTGCTGGTCAAGCCACCGACACCGTTGTAGGTATCATCTCATAATAGGTTCCCACAGCAGACTACATCTTACAACTTAATATTTTTGGAAAATGGTATTTAATAATCAGGAAAGCTATGCCTAAACCTATATAGGTACGAACGACTCTACCTAGGTTATTATCTACCCCACTTTATATTACTATAAATAAATAAATAAATAATGCTGCACAATTCACACAGCATTATCTAGCCCCAAGCTAAGCAGAGCTTGTGTTATGGGTACTAGATAACTGATATACTAGTTAAGATTTAGATAAATGTTAGTACCTACTTATTGGTTCACAGCAATTTATGGCAGCCACTGATTTGGCACAAATAACGATACAGAATTTCTGCAACCGTGACGTTAAATGACGAAAAATTTAACGCTACCGCTCTTAGCGTAGCGACAACGCTGAGCCGCAAGAAAATGCTAAGTCCTAGCGTTATAACTGGACTTTCATAAAGTATCAACCTAAAGTACTTCTATCAGTTATCTATCTATCCATAACTTGAGTTACGAAGCTATTAAGCTTGAGCTTTGTTTAGCTTGGGGCTAGATGATGTGAATTGTCTGGCGTTATTAATTTATTTATTTAAATTATAGCACACAGAGGAAGAGAAATCTTATATACTCAAAACAAAGTAAGGGCCACCCGAGTATTTTTGTTTTGAGACCATTTTTTGCTGACCTTCGTTACGAGAATTATTTTTTATGAATGCCACTATGTTCTCAAGTGTCGAGTTAACGATAACAGTGAAGCACTAGGGATATTGGTGTTGACGGTATGTTGATGTCTCAAATATCGTGAAGTTGTAGAGTTTTGTTTATTTTGTCATTTGATTTCAGATTAGTTTAACACAAGTCTACTGACAACTACTGGTGTTTTCGGAAGTTAAACGTGTAATTTGATCATTTAACTGTAAAATGCCAAGAATTCGATGCCATATGGACAGTGTTTCTGCTACCAGAGCCGTAACGATGATAAGGGCTGGTCAGTCGCAACGTTCCTTGGCTTTACAGCTGGGATATTCGCGTAGAGCTATCCAAAACCTTTGGAACTGGTATCAGGAGACCGGGAGTGTATCCCGGCGTCGTCGTGGGTCTGGAAGAAATCGTGCTAACGAGGAAACATCCGCCATCTTATTGAGAGCATGCCAGCCATCGAGGCTTCAAGAATGTGTTTTGAAAAGGGGAGAACATACCCGTTATTAAACACCTCAAAAGTAAACAACTCAGCAGTGCGTTTAGTCTGCAATTTAATGTTATTGTTAGGTGTAAACGGCCATAAATTGTGATAAAAACCAAAAAAAGCCTTAGATTAAGTTTTTTTTGTCTAGTTGCATTAAAATTCATTTTATTTAATTTAAAAAACATTGTTTTAGTAAATTTAAAACAATCGGCAAAACATCCTGACAAAAAAATAATCGGGAAATTAGTAGTGGCCCTTATTTTGTTTTGAATAGTATACAACCTACTCGTAGCTCTTATTTGGAAAAAAAGTTAAGGTCTTGCAATTAATCTTGGTTTTGATTTTAAAATTGGTGATCAATGGTCAGTGGTTACCAATCAGCGTGTAATCATAAAAATATCATTTACCTACCGTAGGTATATGATATTTTTATCATGATTCTGAATAAAAGAATAATAAAATTTTATAAGTACATGAAAAAACATTATAAAATCAAATTCTAAAAATAACATTCAATCGACGGATTTATCTAATGGTCGAAAAAATAGATAAAAATCAACATGACGCGGTCACCTATAAAGCACCTACTGACCGCGCCTGACAATGTGCGTGTGGACTGAGAGCTCACTTTTGAAATTCTTGCAAATCGAATTGAAAAAAATCACAGATTTAGTAAAAATATTGTAAAACGTGAAGCAAAGGTCCAATGAAGAAAAATATATGAGTAAAAAAACCAAAAATCATATCCACCCTACATTATTTGCTTACATACAAAAATGTAATTAGTGTTTCTCCTAAAGTATGGCATGTAGAACGACGGAATATACGTCAATTTGCTTCAATGGTTGGTTTTATCAAGCACACTAAGGAATTAAAGCACAACCGTACTAAAATCATACTCTTTAATGCCCTTGTGCGCAGTCATATAGAGTTTCCCAGTGTCGTTTGGAACCTGTTCTATGCTGTCCACTCTCAAAGAAACGAAAACCTCTTAAACTTTTCCCGACATCATTTATCACTCCAGGTATATTCCACAAATCACCTTATACTCAACGTCTTTACCACTTTAAACTAACTTCTCATAAGAATCGCCGTACAGTGCAATGAATGATCTGATTTACTCCATAGAATAATTACGGGGAAATGTGGATACAATAGCTTGATTATTCGAATTTCTCTTACAGTTCCTTTTAACTATCCTAGAAAGTTAATATCTAACATTTTCAGTATCCCTTTCACTGCAACAAATCTTGTTTTTATATTATATCTCAGAAATTACCAGAACTTGACGCTTTTAGAGACTCTTTGCCAATCTATAAAAATAAACTTAGCTCACACTTTTCTGATATTTCGCATGTCCTACAGAAAACTGTGTGTAATATATGACATTAGACAAAACTATAAACTAAATATTATTTCGTTTAAGCTTACCTACTTATTTGTATTTTGAAATGTAATTTGTTTTTTATTACGTATTCAATTTTATTTCCTTTTTAACTGTATTTCTTTATTTTACCTGTGGTTTATGCACTTAATGCAAATGTTGATGAGCACATGCTCATAACAGGCTAGCACAACAGATTAATTACTATAAATCAGAAATTACCAGAACTTGACGCTTTTAGAGACTCTTTGCCAATCTATAAAAATAAACTTAGCTCACACTTTTCTGATATTTCGCATGTCCTACAGAAAACTGTGTGTAATATATGACATTAGACAAAACTATAAACTAAATATTATTTCGTTTAAGCTTACCTACTTATTTGTATTTTGAAATGTAATTTGTTTTTTATTACGTATTCAATTTTATTTCCTTTTTAACTGTATTTCTTTATTTTACCTGTGGTTTATGCACTTAATGCAAATGTTGATGAGCACATGCTCATAACAGGCTAGCACAACAGATTAATTACTATAAATCAGAAATTACCAGAACTTGACGCTTTTAGAGACTCTTTGCCAATCTATAAAAATAAACTTAGCTCACACTTTTCTGATATTTCGCATGTCCTACAGAAAACTGTGTGTAATATATGACATTAGACAAAACTATAAACTAAATATTATTTCGTTTAAGCTTACCTACTTATTTGTATTTTGAAATGTAATTTGTTTTTTATTACGTATTCAATTTTATTTCCTTTTTAACTGTATTTCTTTATTTTACCTGTGGTTTATGCACTTAATGCAAATGTTGATGAGCACATGCTCATAACAGGCTAGCACAACAGATTAATTACTATAAATCAGAAATTACCAGAACTGGACGCTTTTAGAGACTCTTTGCCAATCTATAAAAATAAACTTAGCTCACACTTTTCTGATATTTCGCATGTCCTACAGAAAACTGTGTGTAATATATGACATTAGACAAAACTATAAACTAAATATTATTTCGTTTAAGCTTACCTACTTATTTGTATTTTGAAATGTAATTTGTTTTTTATTACGTATTCAATTTTATTTCCTTTTTAACTGTATTTCTTTATTTTACCTGTGGTTTATGCACTTAATGCAAATGTTGATGAGCACATGCTCATAACAGGCTAGCACAACAGATTAATTACTATATATAAAGCTAAATATCTGTATATTGTTGTAATACCTACTGTTATTATACAGGGTTATTAGTAATTCACTGACACTATGTTAACTGCAGGTTCTGCCCACCATCATGAACACGTCTGTGAAGACTCCAGGTCTCAATTCTTAAAAATGGAGGTAAGGGAATGATATTAGTATGTTCCCCCTTCATTAAAAAATCGTTCAATATAGGAGTTTTCTTTGAAACTAAGCCTAAAAACGGCTCTGCCCTGAATTATAAGTGGGTATGTGTGTGTTCGGTTGTCTAATAGCCAAGCTAATGCCATCATCTTGCGTAGCTGTAAAATACGCCAATGATGATGATGTGGATTTGAATAAGAGTGGGAGATCGGTATTTAGTAATTAATTCGGTTTCGGACATTATTTTGTATGGGAGGCAGGTCTTCACTAACGTGTTCGTGATGATGGGCAGAACTGCAGTTGACGTAATGTCAGTGAATAACCAATAGTATAATCTTTGCACTATGTTTCTATAAAAAAAAAATGTTACTTAGTCTAGCGTCGAAGGCGACGAATCACGATACCCGTGACAAAGTAACGATGACGTGACGGCATAAGTAAAGATTATTTACAAGCACGCTGTGTTTAACACTATGACGACGAATCATGTAACTAATAAGTAGTACCTAATGCAATAGCCCACGTCTTTGAAACCTTTTAACTACTTAAAATTTAATAAAAATAGCAGAAACTGCAACACTATTAAAATAAAGTAAGCAAGCAATGAAATTCTTTTAGCTTCCGCTTGAAAATATAAATTTCATCTTAAATGGTTAAAAGATGAAATTTAAGTTTGTTGTTGTGTTTTTTGTGCTATGTGGTGACGGCTTAGAATTTGCACCACCCCAGATCTTCCCGCGGGTGTCGTAACAGGGCGACTAAGGGATATCCACCGGGGGCAGGCAGCAGCGCCTCCTGCAGAAGAATTCTAACACCGAACTGCGATCCCCAACCCGCATGCCCAGTGTGGGGACTATGGGCACTACCCCCTCCCCCTCATGAGATAAAAGCCAATAAAGCGCTTACCAGGGAGGCCTGCGTCCCGTAGTGGACCAATATAGGCTGTTAAGGTTGAGGTTAAGTGTTTAAAGCTGTTCTCCTCCGAATAAAACAAAATTAAGTAAAGAATAAGTAGCTATTGTAATATTCAACTCACCTCATAAAATCGATTTTCAAACTTTTCGAGAACATTAGCTAAACTTCTGTTTTTGTTTAAAGACGAAAGAATTTCGGAATCATTTTCCTCTGAAGACATTGAATTGTCTAATTCCACACTTGATAATGACGCAGAATTTGCATTTTCAGAAATATCCTTGTGGTCAATCAATTTGGATGTAGTATTTTCTGCTGCGGGTTTGGTTATGGGTTCTTTCTCTAATTCTTTGGAGTAGAGCTCGTCAAAGGATGCCGGTTTCGGTTTATCTAGAATAGAATCAAACTTCATTCCTGTTCGAGGTGTTATTGAGCTATTCGGATTTATAGATATTTGGTGATCAGGATCAATATCTTCAGACGATATAACCACGTGCTCGAAATTTTTAGATGAATTTATTAAATCATCGATTTGTTCAAGGTGGTTTTTGTCCATCATTGGTTTGTCAGCCGTGTTCGAGCTTCTTGAATGGGCAGGTATCTGCAGATCAATGTGTGGTTCATCCGCGTCGAACAATCTTCTATAAAATGTTTTTTCAGTGGAAGTTTGTTTGAAAATGTTGTAAATCTGTGATGCGCCGTTCTGGCCACTTCTAGACAGATATGTATTTAGCAGTAGATTTTGTGTACATGATAAGCATTTTTGGAGCGGTCGTAGTCCAAAACTAAGATGACGACGATATGATAACGGAACTATTTGTGGAATGGCAAAGTTTCCCGCATTAATCATCGGTAATTCTGTTGATTCTGTCCGTGATGCCAATAAGAATCTAATAATAATTGTTAACGCAATGTATAAATTCATTCCGGATAAGCAACTTAAACGTTATCTGATCCAAGCGAATAATTAAAAAAGAAAAGCACAATATCACATCACTTTATTGATCGGATTTTGATATTTAACTGTACAACAGAATCGATCAAGAGCTCTTATCCGACTGAATTGTGTGGTTTATAGCAGAAAAACCGAAGAAAACGTAAGTAACCTATAGCGTTCCGCTTCATTGATCGAAAGGTTTTACAACTAGCAATCAAAAGGTGAAGTTAGCTAGATATCACAAGACGATCGGCGACAGAATTTGATGATCCTTCAAATTCTGATCACCTTAAATCTGATACTGAGATTTAATCGACACTAGATTATTTTTGGTCGAGATATACACAAAAAACCATATCAGTGCAAATAGATGCTCTTCGTAAATGTACGTGCGTAATACATGCTTAGTATTAGTAGTTTATGTTGGGGCTTTTTAATTGCGTATTTGATTAATACAAAAGCAAGCAATTGCAATTTTAGCATATCGCATTAAAGTTAATTAGTTAATTAAAAAATCTGACACGAGCTCGAACCTACTTAAGGTGGAGAGGTGTTCTTCCAGAAACGTGTCTAAGAGTCCTGTAAGGTCTAAAGGAAATAAAGCACTTTGATATTATGTGATAAAGGTAGGTACAAATTGCAGTACAAATAGGTATTAAGTAAATGTAGATCCGTCAAGTGCGAGTGCAAATAGCGCGCGGAGGGTTTCGAACGTTTGCCAATTAAACAAATGTGTACTTTAAGTAGGTACCGACTAGAGACTTCGCTATTTAATGAATACCTAAAAATACATATGGGTCGCCTTGCAAACTCAGGATTAGGGGTACCTACCTAATGTTTTGGTTATTATAGTGCGGAACCCCTCACACTCAGGGTAATTTCTAAGAATTCAAATAATATCCCAAAAAAATTGACTTCGACGGGGACGCGGATTCAAGACCCGTCGGAGTATAAAATTTTTGGGATATTATTTGATTTTTTTTCGAATCAGTTAAAAAAGAGACATTTATTCACAAAGAAAATTATACTAGTATTTACAATTGAAACAATTGAGCTAACTGCCGACTGTTGCAAACAGTCTACAGATAGCTCAACTGATCCATATCAACACCAGTCGGAAGCGTCCCCAAGACGCTGGCTGCATTGCCACGCTGTATGGCAATGCTGATACGCTGTGCCAGATATTCACCAGCTCTCGGGTCACGCGTCGCTTCGACCAGACGCTCAGATAGTTTTTTGAAAACCCGAAGAGCCTCGGTACCCCACGGACCTAGGGTCTCGACTCCAAGGGGAGCAAATGTGTAGGCTCTGTCGAGACCTGCATATTTGCGCCTCTTGAGATCTTCGGCCAAATCTGCCGCCGCACCCGCCCTCACGGATGTCCTCGGAAGATGGGAAGGCGCAAGTGTGTCGACGCATGTAGCGTCCCACACAATGGGCCTCCCCAACTCCCATGGGACTAGTGTCATACCGTCGGGCCTCTTACCATCGTCACGCAACAGACCATTCGGTTCGAGAATAGCTGGTACGTTAACGGTGACAAAGGCCCGCCGGATGATGTCGTTAAGGCTAGCGTGGCGAGATATCCGACCAGCGGCCCTAGTGCACGATAATCCGTGATGACCAAGCTGTTCGACAGCAGTACCGCACTGGCATTGATGAGGCGCGCAACACCTTGCACCCAACCGGAGACATGTTGCGATACGGAAAGTTACGGGATCCAATAAAGTACCAGTGTTATATGAAGGAAATGCTTGCAACCAATGTCCTGACTCCCATTTAGAAACGGCCAGGAGGCGGGCACGATCTGCAGAGCTGGAGCACGTTTGTAACAAACAGTTCCGTGTCAACTCACACAGAGGCCCGTCCCATTGCCGTTGGGACAAAAGTGATTTTGGGGGAGCAGCATCGGGGCAAGCACTATGCCAAGCCGTTCGAGCTTCGTCTAAAAATGAAATTTTCAATGACATTCCAGGTGGGACCAAAAGAGAAGGATTTAAAATTTTTTCAACTAAAGAACTAGTGCTGTAGACAGAAGACAAGAACGCTGGTAGGGCTACACTTGAAATTTATTTATTTATTAAAATTATTTGATTACCTACCTGATGGTCAATTTTTCGTCTTTTTTCTAAATATTTCAAAGAGAGAAGTATCCTACCATAATTTCAAAAACTATTTAGAAATTTACAAACTGATACCATTCATTTGATACCCTACTTGACTTTGTAGGTCTCTGTTTTTTGACATTAAAATTTGCACTGAAAATTTTTATTTGTCATCACACTAATATTATAAATGTGAAAGTTTGGATGTATGGATGTTTGTTACCTCTTCACGCCAAAACTACTGAATGGATCGGGCTGAAATTTTGCATACAGGTAATTTTAGGCCTGGAATAAAACATAGGCTATTTTTTATCCCATAAATCAGTTCCCATGGGATAGAAATAACGGTAAAACGTGTCCATAGAAACGACGCGTGCGAAGCCGCGGGCAGAAACTAGATATCTATATATATTTTACTTACTTGATTGTGAAGTCTGAACGTAACCAAGAGATTTAGCCGAAACACAGTCAGGACACGATGGATTATGACGTTGTTGACGGCAAGAAACCTTTTCTGCTATTGCTCCTTTGGCAGCTATAGCATACCTAAAACATCACATCACACTACACACGTTGCTTAAGATGAGCCGCGAGGACCTGAGAACGATGGTGGGCATCATCACAGGACACTGTGAACTGAACCATCATCTGCTTAAGACTGGAGCCACAGACAGTAGCCTATGTCGCGCTTCCAGGAAGAAGAGACTGTGGAACATGTAGTGGTTCACTGCACGGCCACAGAGGAGGCCAGAAGGGTAACGGGATTGAAGACTCTCATAGAGGGATCTAACCCGTCCTCACCCACAGAAAAGCTGAAACGAAGCTGTCAATCGCCAAAAGTCCTGCTCCGGTACTTCAAGGAGCTGGGCTGGTTAGGGCCTGGTTAGGCAGGGGGACAATGCACAATACACTCCTAAGCGAGATGTCAGTGCAGATCCCAGTTCCCCCACTTAGAATTAGAATTAGAATCACATCACACTAATGTTATTAAACTAGCTTCTGACTGCGGCTTCGCACACATAATACCGGTATAAAAAGTAGCCTTTAAGCACAGATTTCAGAATAACCAGAGTGTCGCGAGTGTTCTTCCAGAAGCACGTGTGCCTTTGCCGGATCTTTGGCAGATTTACGATTTAGGTACGTACAAATTGCAGTACAAATAGAAAATAAGTTAAAAGACGTCTTTTACAATATTGCTGCAATTGGATTATGTTATTGTTATGGTATTAGTAAATAAAGATAATCCAATTTACGAGATACCCAGACGCGTATGAAAAATTACTCTAAAATCGGACATCGGTTTTTTATGTCACTAAGCGAAACTTTCAGCTGTTTTTATGTTAGAGTAGAACTCCCAGAAGTCAATTCTATTTAGAACAAGAATATTTTTTTTATTAATTGTGTTTTCAGAAAAACGCGATAATAAAAAACAGCAAAACATATTTGTAGAAATAAATGTATTATTTCTAGAAAAATGGCATTATTTCCATACAGGGCATTTTATAAGTTTATATGCTTAATTTTATGATTATTACGTTTTTTTTTTTCTTTAGTACCATTAGTGATTATCACTAGATAGATCACTATCTGAAAACATTCTTTATAAACTCTATTATTATTTATGAAGTACTTACCTACTTATGAGATATGACGTATCTATGGATTTCAGTAATTTCTATGATATTAGGGTTGACACAGTAAGATCCTAAAAAAGTTACCAATAATTTTTTTAGTACCAACTACAGAAAATTATAATATATAAAGTTCTACTCTAACATTAAAGTTAGCAATAAGTTTCGATTAGTAACACAAAAAGGGATGTCCGTCCGATTTTCGAATCAGTTTTCATACTGTGCGATGCCTAAAATAGGTGTACCTACCTACTTACCTATCTTATAAGTTTCGCATATCGCATCGCATCTCATTTTTTTTTTCTTCATATATTTATGTTACATATTATTAACTTATTTTACCTACAGCTAACATAAACCGTAATTCGGTTTGTCCGTCAGCCTCAGTCTCTATGGTACAATATAGTTCATATTATAAACTAGCTGCGCCCCGCGGCTTCGCCCCCGTGGAAATTTATGTTTACAACTTTCTTAATTTTTTCTTTCATAAGAACCTTCTCCTGACAATAACAAACACAACAAAGAAAGAATTAGCGAAATCGGTCCAGCCGTTCACGCGTAATGCCGTGATCAAGGAAAACGGGTTTCATTTTTATATATATAGATAGATAGTGGTACTATGTATCTTCCTACGTTATCCAGGTCATTCATACGTTATTTAAGGTTCGTCTATACCCCGAAAGTACCTAAGTGTTGAGCGCGTAAATGCCGTGAAGCCGCGCGCAGGTTTAGAATACTTAGAAATACTCGAACACTACAAATAATGTAGGTAATACTTAGAAAACTTCCTCTAGACTACCCACTACAAATACTGTAATACTTAGAAATAAACTTCCTCTAGAAAACTACAAATAAATTATCTTGGATTAGGCTGATGCTACTTACTTGGTTGTGAAGTCTTTACGTAACCGAGAGCTTCAGCCGAACCACAACCGCATGACACGATGGATGATACCGATGTTGACGATGAAGAAACCTTTTCTGCTATTGATCTTTTGGGAGCTATGGCATAGAAAATCACATCACATCACACTAATGTTATTAAACTAGCTACTGACTGCGGCTTCGCATACATTATTCTATAGTATTTGTTAAGTTATAGTATTTTATGTATTGTATTATATTATGTAGTAGTCTATTTAATAAGTAGGTTAAAATTAAATCTTGTATCCTTTGTTTAAGCACATGTACCCACTTTTACAAATTTGTCTCTCTCTCCCAATAAGGTTTGCTGGAAGAGAACTCTTTATAGGGTTAAGCTCGCCTTTGCCATTATTTTTCTTGGTAAATGTTCTACTTGTACCAATTTTGTGCAATAAAGAATTATGAATTATTCCGGTACAAAAAGTAACCTATAGGCACATCATATACGTAAGCTATTCCAAGTGTATATCTATAGGTAGGTAAATTTATACACAACTTCAGCCCGATCCGTTCAGTAGAAGATATAGCTCTAGTCCAGGAAAAACATATAGGTTGCTTTTTATCCCGGAAAACGCGTGCGAAGCTGCGGCAGAACCTAGTTAATGTTAAAACAAGCTATTTTACTGAACTTTGAAAACCCCCTGACGATATAACTTTGCACCATGATAACTACAGAACGGCTGCGTTGATTTCCATCAAACAGGTTAAAATAAGCTCGAGGCAGTCACCTTACAACACAGACAAAACTAAATCAATATCGGTTAATTCGTTGGAAGCTACGATGTGACAAACGGTTGCCAAAAAACATCACGTGGTTCATAGAAGACCCCTTTAGGTAAGAAACAAAATAAACTAACACATTACAAAGTTTTCCTCGCTGCCAAAATCGTCCTCGCTGCCTCGTGTAATCAATTGGACGTAGAATAGACCATCGACCATAATCGAGGCTACAAAAGGATGATCGGCTAGGAAGGAACGCACAAGCAATGGTCCGCCACCGGCACGTAGGATTGGCATAGCTGCAATACAAACAACAGAAATAGTTTGAGACAGAACTCACTGTACCGTAAGGTACCTCATCATCAGCCTATAGATACTAGCCCACTACTGGACATAGGCCTCTCCTAATGAGCGCCGCAACACCCTGTCTCCAAGCTTGCCGCATCCAGCATCGCCTTTTTGAGCCAGGTGCGCACTAGCGCCCAGATCGCAGCGGCCAGCGAGATCAAATCTTTATGAATTCTCGTAAATACGCGTAAGTGGCTGCGCAGTAGCGTATTTTAAGGTGTCAGAAGGACGCAAAAGGCGCGGGGAGGGTACCACACGCCCCAGACCGTACATCAATGTGCGCCCTGCAAACACCGTGAGTTAGTCCGAGTGCTACGTTCCTACACGAATTGATTTATGATTACGCACTCTACTTTACTTTGTGCAGTTTCGCATTCGAGGCTATGTTCACAGAATTCATAAAGATTTGCGCGACCTATATACATTAGAATGAAATCGCCACGGAGCACGCCCACCTGGCAGCACGCGGCCAGCCATTCCATGGCTGATTCAGATTGATTGATCAGTTTCGTGTCTTGTCAAAAAGTTCCCCTATGACAGCAACCGCGACAAGCGAATGTGTCAGCAATCGTTAATGAATAGACTGTACATTGCCGGTCACTGTAAGGTGTGCAAAGTCACTACCTAATATCAATTTTCAAGGATATGGTAAAGGAACACTATTTGTCGTGCTGTCACGTTTCCATAATATATTATATTAAGTAAGTATGTAATATGTATATATTAATATTTATAAATATATAGGAATAGGTGTGTATGTATGTATTCTTGTAATTTTTTGAAGTATGTTATTATTAATTTTATTTTTGAGTACCTACCTACCTAGTAATCATTTATTTATTTTTAAGTAGGTAGGTAGTAATTATAACAGATGCACACGGATCTTACCCCATGTCGATCCTATCCATACCAGGTTGTCTGGCAGAGATCGCTCTTGAGCGATAAGACCGCCAATTGTCACTTAGGTTATAATTATTTCATTTTAAATTGTTTCTTAGTTTTAAGTGTGCAATAAAAGTATTTTCTATCTATCTGTAGACCCATGTAGAGAAATGTTACGGTAGGTACCTTGCCTAATGATTGTGTCTATATTCACAGTAGGCATTGCATGCCAAGACGAATATAGGTAGGTACTTAGGTACTAGTAGCGTAGTAGCTATATTCGTAATGTGAATACAATAAGAATTTGGGAGTTATACATACCTACACGAAGAATTTGGAAACATCATTGGGAAGTACAGTCAGCTGCGGAAATATGTATACAATGCCAAGTGTTCAATTCGACTAAATGGTTAGTGTATAGTAATTCCGATAATTTATACTATACCGCATTCAGATTAGTGCAATGACTACTTTGTACTTACGAAAAATTCTGCATGTACTTTTATTTGAAAATTTTCAGATAAAATAAGAGTAGGAACTTGGGAGTGTATGTATACATACCTGAGCAGCTGACTGTACATAAATGCTTGTTTAGAATGAAGGTTTTTAGAGAATGCACTCTAAAAGAGGACTTTGAAGATGTGAAGATTCACATCTTCATCTTCAAGGAAATAAACAACTCGTTTGCAATATAAAGTACATATATTAAAAGAAACATAATTACACACACCTAAATACACTTGTACATAAAATACATAAAGACGAGATTATAAATACTTAAAATAACAAATGTAAGTTTAGAAATGCTGAAGTTAGTATTTATAAATATAACCAAGAGTTTTTATCTTACATCCAGTGTCGTCTTAATAATGTTTGGTATGGATCAGTTGAGCTACCTGTAGATTGTTTGCAACAGTCTGCAGTTAGCTCAATTGTTTCAATTGTAAATACTAGTTCTAAATTATATCTATTTTTGATTGTACTTTTTTTTGTGAATTATGTTAAATAAATTATGCTGATCAATCCACACAGCATCATCTAGCCTAAAGCTAAGCAGAGCTCGTGTTAAGGGTACAAGATGACTGATATACTTATTACAAACAATACTTAGTTTAGTCTATCCCAAAATATCTATTCAGGAAGTTACTTAATAGATCAACGATTTAAAAGTGGAATAGTTTAAAAAATGCAATCGTTTAAAAGTTCCCTCGTTGCATCGCTTGGAAGAATATAACACCATCGACAAGAATGGCGACTAAGAACGGACGATCTGCCTTGAAGGTGGGCACCACAGGAGTCACCATGGCACAACACATAGCGATTGCCATAGCTGCAATACAAATAAATAACTATAGGTAGATAAATCCTGAAGTTACACGTGGGAAGATATTTGATTGGAACTAATAAGGCAAATGATTTAATTGCCGTACAGTAATGGGTAAAGACAATTTTGATATAAAACTAACATAATTCCTGAATACGATCATTGCCAGTTATGGGAACAAGATAACATAGTATACATACAAAACTATATATGTCTAATAATAATATACATACAAATACTTTTTAAATAAACAATATTTAGTTATGTATACAATATTTTGGGTAATACTTATTTGTGCACAAGAACGAGTTTATTTAGTAATTAAAAGTCGCCTCGTTGGATCGCTTGGAAATAGATAACACCATCGACAAGAATCGAGACTAGGAAAGGGTGATCCGCTCTGAAGGAAGGCACAGGCGTCACCATTGCACAGAACAGAGTGATGCCCATAGCTGCAATACAAATAGTCATAGCTAGAGTCTGTTAGCACCTTAAAAGTGAAAAAAAATTACTGTGACTGTTGAGAATTATTAAGTTACCCCCTTATCTATACTAACATTATAAAGAGGAAAGATTTGTTTGTTTGTTTGTATTGAATAGGCTCCAAAACTACTGGACCGATTTGAAAAATTATTTTACCGTTAGGAAGCTTACTTTTCTGGGAGTGACATAGGCTATATTTTATCCCGGAATTCCCACGGGAACGGGAACTACGCGGGTGAAATCGCGAGGCGATCGTCGTATCGTTCATAATAATCTGTCAACTTAACATTAACGCATGTTAAGTTGAGAAATTCAACAGTGATATTTCTCGACTGACTTATATCAATAGAACAAGTCACAGTGAAAAGAACACTAGCAACTGTTTTAAGTAAACAGAATATGAATAAGTGCGTCTGGGAATTGTAAAAAGTAAGGCAAAGACAAGCAACATTGCGCTGTGATGACCCAAAACCCCCCAAACCAACAAGTAGCACAAGAAAGGAGCACATGCTGTACCAACATAAAGCATAGATCGAACATACATTCAGAACAATCAAAAGGGGCAGTGATTTAGAATTCAGGATGGACTATACATTAGGAACAAACGACCCGATATTCAGAGTTCAGTAAATTTAGTTCTAGTAATAGTAGTGCAAAATGGATCATAACAGTAAATATGGATTAGTATTCGATTTTCTATCGATATAGTTACATATTTTTAGGGTTCTGTGCCTCAAAAGAAAAAAGGAACCCATAGAGGAATACTTTGTTGTTCGTCTGTCTGTCAACCCTCTTTTTTAAGATACAAAGAACAAATAAATAGATGCTGGGACAATTCACACAGCATCATCTATTCCCAAACTAAGCAGATCTTGTGTTATGGGTACTAAATAACTGATATACTTTTTTAGTTACTTGCAAATAGAGCAAATAAATAAAACTAATACGTGATTAAAATGATTATTTATTAAACAAAAAATATATTTATCACAATAAATAGTAACTACAAAAATATAATACAAATAAAACTTTGTGACATTTACATCTTGTAACATTAAAAGCCAACGAGGATAAAATGCAGAAGGCAGACAAACCGTACAATTATTAATCTTGGCTCTATATTATCAGGTCAATATTCAACTATGAAATTCGCGTCAAGTTCTAACTTACACATTAGCTAAGACATTAGCGTACATTTACAGTACATCAGTATGAAAAGATATTAAATATACAGAAGTTTCCAATATACAGAAGACTGGAGAGAAGTTTTTTAATAAATATTGGACAGCTCTGTACCACAATATGAGTAAGATTATAGGTGTGGATTCTGTAGTACCTAGACAAATTAGGCTGAAATAATTTAACAGCACTAAAATGTTATAACTTAACTAATAAACTCAAATCATTGTAAATATCCTGTTGTAAATGATTTTAGTAAAATGTTATGTTGTCATCCCGTTCTTTATTCACAGGAGGGACATTTTTAGTGCCGCCAAATTGGTTTATTTTTGAACCGCATCGACACAATTCCAGTATTTAACAGTATACTAAAGTGGTAGAGTCTGGCTGCTGAGAGTTGTATTGATACTGAAATAGCCAGTTTTTCATCGTACGTTTCAAGTATTTATTCCCCACGATAGATGCCGACGAAGGCAGCCACGTGGTCTGCCCCCGTGAGGACGTAGAGGAACGGCCGGTCAGCTCGGAACTGAGGGGACGGTGGCCGCGCACACCGCATCATTATCACCATGCCTGCACCATATAACGTCAATTTAGACTTTCATTTCAGATTTAGAGAGTTTAGACTAGACTTTAAGGAATTTTGAGTAACTTTTGGGAATTTAGATAAAATTTAGACTAGACTTTAGAAAATTTAGACTAGGCTTTAGAAACGTGAAAAAAGACAAGACTAAGAAGTTTTAGACTATCGAATTAGGGAATTTGATTTTTCGACTAAACTAGACTTTAGGCCACATTTTAAAATTTGAAGTTCCACTAAAAATAAGGAGTGATGCTAGCAAGCAAAGCGATTGTTTGTGCTATGAAAATGTATGGAATTTCGGAGTGCAATTAATTTAGTAAATTGTTAAGCTTTTGTTGCCATCCTATGTTATTTTATCTAAATGCATCCCCTCAAACTTTTCGATCTACTGATCCCGAGGCAATTTGCTGCTGGGTATAGGTATACGCCTTCTCTCCATAATTAATAAATAAAAAATGGAAGAAGCTTTGGGTCCTGTAATACAGCTTAAGCTAGTTCGAGATCCTACGGACTCAATATTATATTGTAAACATTTTATTGTGTCAGAACTAAACGATTTGTTTGTTGTGGATTTGTCCGTAAGCTACAATTACACAAAACATCTAAGAATGCCATTCTGTCCAGTTATATAATCCACTTTCTAACTCAAAATTTACCAATAATATTATTATTAAATAGTCACCGCTGTCCCACTGCCCGGCAAAAGCCTCTTCTATCTTCCTTTCTTCCACTCTTATCTAGCATTATCATTATCTCAGTACAAAGAGGGTTGCTGCTGGATATAGACCTCCCTAAAGATCGCCACAATGACCGATCCAGCGCTACACGCGTTTTCTATGACATTCACCGGGCCCAATTCTTCTAACCAATCGCTTTACTATGAAAATGGTATCGTAGAATCGCCACGTAGAATCTTTAGGTCAAAGAAACTCTTGATAGTGCCGTGCGGTGCTATTTGCACGGAGATTGGTAAGAATGGTTTCAACCTTGACACTTTTGACGCGCGTCCTTCTATCTGTAGTTTCTTTCATGTAAGGTAGAATACAGAAATGTGTCATTCTGTGACAATACCATTGTCATAGTTAAGCGATTAATTTAGCAGAATACGGCTCCTGGTAATCGGCCCACTTTGTCCCCACAAGTCAGCCCATATTGCCGCCACTCTTTATGGTATTAGTAGAATTATAACCTTACGTCTAGACTACAGCTCGTCGCGCAATGATGGCTGGGGTTGGTATCTCGCTACAAACGCGATGTGATCACCCACAAGCAGACACCAGAGGGCGCGACGGTCTGCTTTGAACTCGATCGGCTCTTGGACTGCCAGCGAGCGACGCTTCCGCACCTTCATAGCTGCCCCATACACACGAGTCAACGACACGCACACACACGATTAACAAACAAGATGGCCGCCACCAGAAGTGACTAAGCTTCACACAAAGCAAATTACCGCTATACTGCAGGTTCTACAAAGCAAGGATACGTGGATAATCGAGTTCTATTGGTCGGGTTATCGCAGCATCAGGTTCGTTTCGTATTACGAGTCAACGACACGCACACACATGATGAACAAACAAGATGGCCGTCACCAGAAGTTATTAAGCTTCACACAAAGCAAGTTACCGCTATGTTACCGGTTCTATTAAGCTTCCACAAAGCAGGGAGAGGTAGATCTATTGGTTGGGTTATGGCAGCTTCAGGTTTGTTTCGTACAACGAGTCAACGACACGTACACACACGATTAACTAACAAGATGGCCGCCACCGATAGTCATTAATCTACTCACAAAGCAAGTAAAAGTAGCGATACTGGTTATATTGGTTGGATTACCACAGCGTCATGGCTGCCCCATTAAAATGAGTCAACGACACGGCCATACACAAATACCAAACAAGATGGCTGCTACCGAAAGTTTTTAAGCTCCATTATAATGACTATAGAATATTTATTTCTACAAACTTATAAAACATTGTTTAAGTACCTACCTACTGACTACATGCAAAGTTGTTCATGCAAATCGTCGACATCATAACATAATTAAAAGTATCTAAATAACATCGCTAAAAGTAAACGATGGTTCTTATGCAGACAATGTCTTTACTTTCCGTGCTGGTTTATAACGTTGTTGCGGCAAAGTAATGATATATTTGCATGCGAACTGCAACCCAGGAGACTTCGCGCTACTGGTTCTATTGGATAGGTTATCGCAGCTACAGGACTGCCGCGTTCATATGACCCAACGACAAGCACACACGATTAAAAAACAAGATGGCCGCCACCGAAAATCATCACGTAGTACAAAACCTACGTACACCTAAATTCATCACGTAGTACAAAACCTACGTACACCTAAATTCATCGCCTCACCCAAAATAAGTAAATGAGAGCTAACTAGCGGTTTATAAGAGATGCTCTAGACTTTTCTAAGTGTCTTATGGTATTATAAATAGAAAGAGCTTGAATTTAATTTTGGTCTGACCAAAGGACCTGAGGTGGCCAGCCCCGTATTGGGTGTGTCTGTCTCTAGCTAGACAGCTATCTTCTTACAGTTTGTAGTAGTCATCATACCTATGTGCGCGATTAGTCACAGATATGATAAGGTGCATTGTGGAATGTGAAACATGCTTCAGTGACGCGCGGCTAAATGACTCACTGAATTCTCGCGAATGATAATTATTTTACGACTTTATCGTTATTTTAAGTAGGTATTTTTAACTATTAAAAGTGGGACTAAAGATGTACAGTCGGGTTTAATGGGTGTAAAACAAAAGCGTGTTGTGCTTATAAAAACGCTTTTACACAGAGCATGCAGTTAAAAGCACAAATAAAATTGCAACCAAACCAAAAGCGGCCATCAAGAACGCCAATTAAAGTAGGCCAATGTGAAGTTAGCCGCAAGTATAGCTGTAACATATTATGTACCTACTTATTCCGATCTGTTTTCCAGTTGCCAAAGACGCACTCCGAAATTCAACCACGCGTTTTCGCGGCATTTTGTATCAAACCAAACATCCATGTACCGCATTTTTATCGCGAATCACAAAGTGTGCCTAAGAATTGTGAAAAAGAAATCGAATGTTTTTTCGTGGTAAGGAATGGTATTATGTTTGTTATAAACAGACTGCAAGTGGTTGTGGCTAACTTCACACAGGCCTTTATTGTGTTGTGTCGGATCTTACCGGTGGCGGCCGCGGCCTCAGCTCCTTCCTCGTTGACCTCGATGAACGCTTTCTGCACCGCCTTAGACACGAAGAGTTGCTGCGGTTCTGTCAGTAGGTTGGACAGGCCGGTGTTGCTCTTGTTGAAAATCTGGTTGATGCCAAGCTGGAAAAGTCAAATAACGTATTTTTATTTTGAATGAATACTTACTTACGTGTGTCGGAGGCAGTGACACGAGTCGATCGTAGACTTTTACCAGGGGTCGTCTGTTGCCATTACAGGTATTGAATTTGTCTTTTTGTTTGAGCTTTTAATTTCTGATAAAAAAACCTTCGCAGGGCACATTTCTGACTGCGAGATTTTGAATAGATGAAGACAAAGGTTACAGTACAGTTTTGATTCCCGTCGCAAGAATATTTGTTTAATCTCCAGTTATTTGTTTAGACTTTAAGCTCGTTTTTATGTTAAACTAGTTTCTGCCCGCGGCTTCGCACGCGTTGTTTCTATGGAAACGTTTAAAGGTGATTTTGATTCCATGGGAACTGATTTATGGTATAAAAAGTAACCTATGTTTGATTCCAGCATTACAATTACCTGTATGCAAATTTCAGCGCGATCCGTTCAGTAGTTCTGGCGTGAAGAGGTAACAAACATCCATCCATCCAAACTTTCGTATTTATAAATTAGTGTGATGTGTTTGTATCGGTCATCTGATTCCCAAAGTACAAACTTTGGTTATCAAATAATATCGCATAAATTTTTCAAGTTCAAGTCCCGTCGAAGTCGAAATTTTTTTGCGATATTATTTGATTTCTTAGAAATTAGAAATTAGCCAGAGTGCGAGGCTTACGCACTATAATAACAAAAACCTTAAACTTTGGTTAGTTTACGGCTAGCTACGCGACACACCCTGGTTCATTTCAAAGCTTACCTTAGGCAGCAGTTCATTCAGATCAATTTCAGTTTCGATTTTAAACTTCGGCAGCGTGACTTGTACTTTTTCCTTGTGCAATTTGTGGATTTCCTCGATCAAGTCATGACCACTGGCTAACTTCTGCAGCACAGCGTCGAGGCCATTGATTTCTGCTGGGAGGACGATCACCATGCTGGCTTCTTCACCTACGTACGGCAGTTTCAGGATCTGGAAGATATTTTTTTTATTGAAGAGTAGCTGCATTCTTACTACCCGTTGTCCTATTACCCGTTTTTCCGCAGGAATGAAGCATTTTCCCGCGGTAAAAAGTAGCCGATGTTCATCAAGAATAATGTGGGCTTCTAAAGGTAAAAAATTTTTTCAAATCGGTCCATTAGTTTCAGAGCCTATTCAATACAAACAAACAATAAAATCTTTCCTCTTTATAATATTCCTAAACAATCGCCTCGCGGTTTTACCCGCGTAGTTCCCGTTTCCGTGGGAATTCCGGGATAAAATATAGCTTATGTCATTCCCTGAAAATCGATCCAGTAGTTTCGGAGCCTATTCAATACAAACAAACAATCAAATCTTTCCTTTTTATAATATTAGTATAGAAGTATAGATGATATAGCGTTTGACCACCATCTCACTTATGGAAGTGAAGGTGCGACCTAAGAAGGAGAGTAAGATTAGTTGCGGCACAGATATTATAATACTATACTAGTACCAGAACACCTTATTACTTGTGGGACCACACGGTGGACCAATGACATGGTGAAGGCGACTAGAAACTGCTGGATAATAAATTTGGATAACAAAGGACCGGACGTTCTACAAGATCGTTCTCGACACAGCAAAGTCTGCATAGAATCACAGACCAGTTTATATCAAGGATCTTGATAACTGGTCTGTGGTAGAATGGACAGAGAGTTGATCCTGCCCAGGCAACATAAATACACACAGACTAGCAAAGGAAGGAGCGAAACAAACACCAACACAAAAAGATATAGGCCACACCCGCCCACAGCAGAAGTCAAAAATAGACTAAAACTTAACTCGGAAAAAGAATACCAAAAACTATGGGAGCGTAGAACAGACTGGAGGCTATTAAATAAATATTTCCCCCCAAAGACAGGAAAACCACAAACACGATGCTCAAGATGAGCCGCGAAGACCTAAGAACGATGGTGAGTATCTTCACAGGTCACTGTGAGCTGAACCATCATCTTTTTAAGATTGTAGCCAGAAAGTAGTTAGCTACTTTCTGACATAAGTGTCGTGGCTGCTTCCAAGAGACTGTGGAACACGTTGTATTACTGAAGGCCACAATGGAAACCAGACACAAGACGGGGCTGAAGAGTCTAATTGAGGAATCAATCACGCCCACAGAAAAACTGAAACGAAGCTGTCAGTCACCAAAATTCCTGCTCCCCCACTCAAAACTAGAATTCGACCGGTCCTTGTATCTTTGGGGGAGGCCTATGTCCAGCAGTGGACGTCGCGTCGGCTGAAACGATGATTATGATGACATAATTACCAACTTGGCACTACTTTACTAACTACTCCATTGGCACAAAGTCCCTTTGTACGAAAACACGCCGCTTTTCCCTATCTATTGTGCAGATTAGAATTGCAAGTCACAATGCACAAGTATACATTTGAAAATCACAGCCTATCGGTTTGGTACCTCTTGCTCGAATTAACGGCTAACCGGATCTGAATAAAATTCTGGAGATGGACACAAGCTAACATTTAAGATCTTTTGTACAACATGGTATGCAATAATATTAACTTTCGTCTCAAAAAACTATCATAAAACGACTGGAATAGTTCCCTACTTCAGCATGTTTTAAAGTTTGTTATAGCATGGGTTCCTAGAAAATGGTTTACAAAGTGCATACAATTACTTATCTGTTAAATAATAGACACAAATAAGAACAAGTTCAAACACTAGTTGAAACAGTTGAGCTAACTACAAAGTGTTGAAAACAAACTAGCTAGAGGTAGCTCAACTGAACCAATTAATTAATATTAATCCCCAAGATGCTAAAAATATATACTAATTATTTCCCGGTCCTCTCGAAACGTTCCACCACTTTAATTGCGAGAGCTGAAGGCTTACCTGTGCTCCAAGGTCGGCACTCTCTCCGTATTCGAAGGTGTCTTCCTTGTACATCATCGGCACGGCAACGCGTTTGTGCTCTTCTATGTGGAACGGCTGCGGGTGGGTGTGTCTCGGGTCAAACTGCTTCTTCCATGTACCCTGTCGAAAAAGATAGTGATTATGTAAAGGCCTTTGACGTTTTCTGAGTCGTCACGAATGACAGTGTAGAGGGAATACGTCATCGTCGTCCAGGAAAAGTGTCGGAATTTTTGTTAACTAGGATCTCGAAAATTACTGAACAGATCAAGATCAAAATTGGCGTACGTTTAGAGCAAAGCCTAAATTAGATAATAGGCTACTTATTATACCGAAAATACGCGTGCGAAGCCGCGGACAGAAGCTAGTATGTTTATAAATTGACAACGCGGGTAACACTGCGGGGTGCAGACAGTAAACGATAAAATATTTTATGTTAATGAAATGAATTATTTAAATATTCCCACAGACGCTATTCCGAACGAAATTGACCAATTATTATGCCAATTCTACTCAACGGATCGGACATTTTGCATAGATGTACTTTTTGGTCTGGAATAACATATAAGCTTTTATCGCGAAAGAACGCGTGCGAAACCGCGAGCAGAAGCTTGTGCTAAATAAGTAAGATACAGAAAATAGCTCGAAATTAACTAACATAATCAAAACAAATGCGAAACCAGAGAAAATTGCTCATATCTTCAAAAATTTGCAATCATACCCAATCATAACAACGTTATTTCTGTTCTGCAGTCTATATAAACAACAAAAAGCTCTCGTTCTCGCACTAATGGAATTCGTAAACAAACCTTGAAATAGAGAGCGTTGACGAGAACCAGCCTGGTGGAGGCATCCAGGCTGTCGCTTGAGAGCAGGTCCTTGATGCGGTCATTGGTTTTACTCTCCACCTGGAAATTTTAACAGCAAACACTTTATGTAACCTGGATTAAACATAGCCTACGACATGCGCCTGACCTCTCCGTGGTGGTATTGGTCTGCCGTTCTATCGAATTATGAGAGTGAGAGAGAGTGCACCTGTGTTTGCGCACACACTTGTAGACTATAATGTCCTGCGCACATGGCTAGTCGCTGTTGAGACTGGGTAATTCGGTTAGGGGGACATCATCATCATGTAACTCAGGGGATAGCTTCGTAATTTTAAGAAGACAAAATAATTGTTGATTACAGAAAGATTTTTGTCTCGCGACGGGAATTAAACATACAACCTTTTGCATCTTAAGCCACACTTCGATCAATGCGCTACTGCTTTATCATTACATTAGAGTCTGGCTACTGAGAGATGATAATGAAAAAGCGTCCAGTTTTTTTATCGTACCTATGCCCTCCACATTTTAGCGTTTTCTACAAACGTAAGATGGTAAAACAAGATCACCATAAAACCAAATCATCGACAATTTGTTTCCTAGAATTCTTGATGATTTCTGATTTAAAAAGTTTGCCAACTTTTCCAGTCTCACAATTCGATAGCCAGACCATAGTAATGATTCATTACATAGCGATGGTGAGATAGGCACTTAGACTCATTAAAAAGGAGCATGACCTCGCAAACATGACGTGACGGTCAAAGTTCTTACCCATTTGTTGATGAGATTTGCGCAATATGCCCCATTACTGAAGTCCAACTTCTCGATACCAGCGTCGAACACCTTCTCTGCATCGTCCTTGAGTTTAGGGTTCAGTTCGTACCCTCCGTCCATGACGTAAACTTTATTCGCCACATTTAGGGTTACACCCTTTATGGCTTTCAGTTTGGAGGAGACTGCTGTGAAGGATTTGCGTATCTGAAATATTTTTGGCTTGGTAAGCGAGTGAGCTAGCTGAAACGGATCTGTCTTGGTTTTAAATGGTGTTTGACGAATTCTATATCGTAGAGGGAATTGCTAACTAGGACTTCGTTATTATCTATATTATAGGTAGGTGCCATTACCTTCACCCCCGCCCAAAACTCCTGACGCAAACTACAGCCAAATTAACATGGTTGACATTTGCTATGAACCCGCGCTAAAACAAACTTTGAATCAATTTTTGGAGACTATTTTATTATTAAAATCGGCATCATGTTGATAGACTCCAAAACTATAATTGATTCGGCCGACCGAGTGACGTCACACGCACCCGCGGCGATTACTCAGTGAACTTCGCTAGAAATTAAGTTTGTTTTAGAAAAGAATCTGCGCAAAACTTCTTACTGCTATCAAAATTACTTGTTAGAACCTAGAAAATAGTAAAACCCCGTTTTTTTTTACACAAGACCGATCATCTTATCCAGATATAGTAATAGATACCTTTAGTAATAGAATTAGGATTTTTATCGTATATTAGGTAGACAATTCAAACAAAACCTAAGACATGTAGAAACAAAACATGGAGAATAAATTATTATAGAAGTAAACTCGTTCCTCATCTAAAAATCAAGGAAATGTTTGGTTGTTTGGTTAATTTTAACAAATATGTGAGCTAGTTAGGTTGGCTAAGAACTTTCGGGCGTAGGTAATTCCATTTTTGACAAAAATACCTACTTGGGTTTAATTTTTAGCTTTAGAAAATGGTAGGTCGTGGATCTTAGTAGCAAATTTTTGCCGATTAATATGGGATTAATGTGATTAGTTATCAAAGCGATTAATGTTTCATGAACACTAATTATTACCTATAATGGTGTAGGGCTTTTTCAAGAATATCGAAAAAAATATCAAATACTCAAGTGCATGACGAAAAACTCATACAGATATTCCTATACAAGGTTACTATAGGAACACTTTTTTCTCAAAATAACCAATATTGATTGGCTAGCTAGGTACCTAGCTATACAATACCAACACAAACTGCTATAATACTATAGCAATTGGTGTCAGCTTGAGTACAAAGTACCTAGCCCATGTATTTAGGTATGTATGTAAAAGTTTTGCTGATAATAATTAGTACCTGATTTGTGAAATTCATAGACATAAAAAAATACCTACAGAAAACTATTTGTGACATGCGACAGGCCATAGGCCTAGGTATGCAATGCATACCTTGTACATGCATAGTATGCATGTACAAGGTTAAAAGACAGATAGGAACACAGTACACAACAATGCAATTACTAAAATCAATGAGGCTGTTATAATATAGCAGCAACATATTATGTAGGTAGCTAGGTATAGTGTGTGATAAATTAATGATCATGTTTGTGTCTGTTGTATTTTCACATCAAAACAGTAAAAAAATTGCAGTTTTTAGGGCTCTGTACCTAAAAGGAAAAAAAGGAACCCTTATAGGATCACTTTGTTGTTTGTCTGTCCGTCTGTCAACCCTCTTTTCTCAGGAACGCGTGGATGTATCGAGTTGAAATTAACGTCAAATACTCAAGTACCTAACCTCTTGAAGCCGCGATATAAATAAAACTTCTAAGTTAACGCACTCAAAAGTTACAGCTGTTGATGTCCGAATATTTTGAAATTTCCAAGGGAATCACGTGCACACAAAACCTATTGGGTACTTCCCGTAGACCTAGAATCATGAAACTTGGTGAGCAGCAAGGTCTTATAGCACAAGTAAAGGGAAAAATCCGAAAAACATAAATTTATAATTTATTGACTAAAAAATTACTTTTAATGCTCGCCATGGACCAAAACCTATAGGGTACTTCTCGTTAACGTAGAATCATAAAATTTGGCACTAAGCAAGGTCTTATAGCACAAGTAAAGGAAAAAATCCTAGCACCGTAAATTTGTAGGTTATTCACCAAACAAAAATACTTTTAATTCTTGCTATAGACCAAAGCCTATAGGGTACTTCCCGTTTACCAAGAATCATAAAATTTGGTAAGAAACAAGGTCATTTATAGCACAAATGACGACAAAAATTTGAAAACCGTAAATTTGTAGTTTATTAACAAAAAAATAATAAGTTTTGATTCTCTCCCTCGACCAAAATATACAGGGTACTTCATGTTGACCTAGAATCATGATATTTGGCAAGAAACAAGGTCTTACAATCAAACGGAACCCTTAGTGCGCGAGTCGCACTTAACGTTTTATTTAATGAATCATATTGATTTATCAATTTTATCATGCTTATGAGGTGAGAAGTTGACAAAGTACTTACTCTGCTTGGTTGTAAAAATTCTAATAGATTCATTAAATCAAATATTTACATCAAAAAAATAACTATTTGATACCTATCGATTTTTTATTTTGTCATTTTAAGTATAGGAGTAAATTCTTTTGCAGTGCCATATAGGGTGCATGTACTATAAGCTTACATTAAGACCTATGCTGTATACTATGTATGTACATGTGGGCAAAATAAATAAATAAATAAATAAAAATATCTATGTTATTGATAATAATATGTTTTTGTAAATGTATATAGTGTTTATTGGTGATTTAGTGTTATTATGGAACTCTCAAAAGATCTTGATATTCATGTCTAGAATACATAGTGAAGTTTTTATCTTAAGATCTGTTGCAATACCCTCATCTGACAGGGTGTATTAATATTTACAAAACACTGTAATATTTTTGTTAATAATAAGCAATAAAATATTGAATACTGAATGAGAATGTATTACAAAGGTTAATAAAATAGAACACCTACAAGGATAACATTACATAGCACTAACTTTAGTAACTATTATACTTAATACTTCTTTGCATAGCACTTACCGAGTCATCATCTGCAATGCCAAGTGATTGCAGAAGTTCTGTGTGGACCTCATTGGTAGACCCCAGAGTAAGAATTGCAAGCACATACTCCGCGGATAAGGGGGATGCAACAACACTCTTACTTTTATCCAGTTCCTGCAAAATACATTTACTCAGATCTAAATAATAATGTTCTGATTATGGTGCTGTTTTTCCAGAACGTTCAATGTAAAAGGCTAGTTGACTTTTTTTTAAAGTAGGTCTTAAATTATTCCAATTAGAGGGGAAAACATATTACTATATTTTTTAGAATCTTCATAACCACAAAACTTTATTTTAAAAGTCTACTTTTCGTAAACAGGCGAAATCGCTGTCAGCCATATTTATCTGTGCTGTGATACATCTAGAAAACTAATGATTGACAGCAAACATTCATAGATACACAGATCCCCTAGTACTATCCAATGATCCTATACATCCATGGTTGTCTGGTAGAGATCGCTCTTGAGCGATAAGACCACCACTTGTCACTTAGATTTTAAGCTGTTTTGTAGTATTGTTTCTATCTATAAGTGTGCAATAAAGAATTTTCTATCTAGCTATTCATCATTGTAAAAATATAGACAGACTACATAGCTAATTTTACTCATTAAAGGTCCCATCATAAAAATTTGCTTAGAGTCCTTGAAACAGCGTTTACAGAATTATAAATTGAAAATTAAAAAACAACTTTTAAATTTAAAATATGTACTCAGTCATCTTACACATAATATCTGAAATCTATAAATATTGGTTATTGCTCCAAATTTGATACGAGTCAAGTAGCTTATTTGGGAGTGATAATCATACCAAAGAAAGTAAAGACACTCATACTTACATTACAGAACTTGGCTGAGAACTTGGCCACAGCTGATGATAACATTTGAGAATCCATATTGCCAGAAGAAGCTTCAACTTGAATTGCTACGAGAAATAATACTGGAAAACGATTTATTTATTAGCTGAACTACGTCACGAATGTTTCGACCGGCGACGCCGCGTACAATGAGTAAAAAAAAGTATGTTGGTGTGATGACATCATTCATGCCCAGGCCGCCGCGCCGCCGCCGCCGCCTGGTTGGCTAGGAATCACATAGAATCGATGGAGGGGGCTCAAGGCCAAATAGACCTACCGAATGAAAATTAGGTACCTACCTACTTAGCCTACAAGAAAAGAACGCAATAGCCGCTACGATTTACGAATAGCTAGGTGGTTTTGTGTAGAAATTTAGAATGAACACTTACGTAGCAGTCCGGAAATCTGTGTAGATATCATTGATGAATAAAGTGAACTAGGTACAATTAAACAGGTACAAGCTATGAACAAAATATATCAAAACACTTATTTATAAGATTAGATAAAAATAATGATTAGCGGGCCGGGGGCTGATGATGTTAGATCTAGCTAGAGAAACGACTATATTTCTTATCTTCATAATATGTAAGCCACTACAATGTTTTCAAGTTTTCTAAGGAATTATTGCAGGTTCTACCAGTAATTTAATTTACGAAAACTCGAAGTAAACAAAAAGGTAGGTATATTTCTTTCGTTCGTCCACGCTTTTGCTTCATTCATGTCGAGAGACGGTTACCTATTTCTTTTGGCCGTTAATTTTGACATTGACAATTTTCATTTAGCCGACATTGACAGTTTGAACTTGGAAACGTGTTCTCGAGAAAAGTAGATTATCGAAGAAGTACCGGACGTAGGCTGTTGGCCACCACAGACAGAACAATATTATATCCTAACGTGTTGGCCACGTTGAATGTTCAGCAGACCTTCTGTTTGCCATATTAATACACTCGCGTGCAACTGAATCGACTCAAGCGTCACGTACATTCGCACACGAATCTGATTTTTCGGGAAACGGCTTTCCCGAATTACGTACCGTACCTAATGCCTTGCTCTTGCCCGCAGTTTCGCCCGCCATTGTCGAACGTTTTGGTCAAATTTTCTTGCCCTCGGCACAGATATTATAATACTATACTATAACCCTCGGTTTATTTATAAATGAACTTAAATTTACTATATCCTGGCAACGCTAGAATGTTGTTTTGTAAACTAAATGAATTTGTGATTACAAAAGAGAGCCCTTTATTCTTATTTTTAAGAACGTCATAATTTATTGCTTGGTTGAATGTATAAAAATTAAAAATGACAACTCGTGGGAAGTAATTTTTATTTCATCCATATACAGTCTAAGTGCTTAATGTAGGTGAGTATCCAGTGTTTTTTTCTGCGAACACAATTTTATTGATAAACTTGGGTGGGTTTAGTGAAATAATATTAAAGCCCCCCTCAAATAATAGATTTTTTATTATTTGAATTAGAAAATTAATACCACCTGTTGTATAAGTTATCACTATAGAGCAAAGAGTGCAGCCGTGGCGACTATAGGCGCTCTCTAGTACCTAGGTACCCTTGTTAAAATAACGTCAGCGCCATTGCAAAGCAAACATCGAAAAAACTATGTACAACTTACTATTTAGAAGTGACACATAACTCGGTAATATCACCAATTTGTTATATTGTAGAGTCTTCGTAGCCACTAAAGCAATCACTACTATAATCAGCCACACGAAAACCTTAATCTCACACAAGCGCTCTATAGGCGAATTTCGAGCACCATTACAGAGCAGTGGATGTAGTAGAGATTTTAGAACTATAATTGCTCAAATTAGATACAAAAGAGCATCATTAAACACTTCTACAGAGTAAAATAACTCTATATAAGTTTTTGTCAACTCTGGAGATAGTGCTTGACTATAATGGTTGTATAATAAGGTGATGTAAACACTTATACCTATCACTGTTCTATGGGATATTTTTTATTTATATGAAAGCTTATAGAGCAAAAATATCCTGTTTAACGCTTTTATACAATAAGCGGTCATTAGTAACACTTTAATACAACTTTTGCGGGATGTTTTTGAGTTATAAGATATTGGTATAGGACAATTTTGCTAGTTGGGAAGGTGTAGTTTTGTTATAAGTATTCTCTTTAGAACTGGCCGGAAAACATTCCAAATGAACTTTCTCTATCGAAATGACTTTTGCATCAAAAAGTTTTTGACTCTGTCAAAAATGAAACGGTCAATTTAATACCTATATAGGTAAATATTAGTAACATAAAATTTTCAGTAATATTTAACAATAATATCAATGCAATTTCTACCTCTAACTCTACGACTTCAGGTGTGCAATAGTGCACTTGGAGCGAACAGTTTACCGTACTATAGACCAAAAATATTCGAAGAAATAAGTCCAAGAACCTACAGTCAATGCTCTCCAATTAGGGTTCGAGCTGCTAACCAAATCAAAATTGACGCTAGATCGCTCAAAGATCAGTCGTGGCCCTCACCGACACCCTTGCGAGCTAAATTAGGATGCAGTGCAAAGTTAGGTGTGCAGTCACATAGAAATCCTACATGGGAATTTTCAAGAGAGAATAGCAGTTGCTGTCCACGGAGACCTCCGAACACGTGTGGATGTCCCGTTCCTGGTGGCGGCCAGAAGATCGTACCACCGACAACCTGTCGGCCGGTACGCATCCCTCCCAACCCGTGTGCGCCGGCATTTCACCACGGTAAAGATACATGGAAAAAATATAAATACATATTCTTATTAATATGTCTTCCACTGATTATTATTCAGGCTATGCGCTCTTTTTCGCATTCACCTCCACATAAAGGTGTGTGTCGAGATTATGAGTATATGCGCCATAGGACTAAGAGATTCCCCTGGGGCAAGGGCGTGAAGTCTTTGTTCCACAACGATCATACGAACCACCTGCCAGGAGAATGTGAACCGCCTCCGCTCGATTGTGATTAAGTTACTTAAATAAAGGACTTGTCAAATCCAATTAATCAAACGGACAAGTACACGGAATGCTGCTCGTCTCTCTCTTATGCACACCGAAACGTCATGGCAGCGATAGTCAGTTTCAGTTAAGCATTTTAAACTTTACCTTCATTAATATTAAGACCTTTGTGATCGCCGCTTTGCCCGGATTGCTCGCTCAAAGCACCGCGATACAATGTTATGATGTACGAGCACTATGGGGTGAACTGCAGGTTCGGTCCATTATCACGAACATGTTCGTAAAGACGTCAGGTCTTAATTCTGAAACTTGGTATTGGTAGTAGGTACCCTCTCCATTCAATAATCGATTAGAGGGGCTTTACTTAAAACAAAACTTAAGTATGGCTTTACTCTGAATAAACAGTGGATTGGGGAGTTGGAGATCTGTCTTTAGTAAGTCATTGGGTACCGGACAAACGTGTTTTTTCGTTTTGTAGTGTATACCTATAGATAGATAGATAATACTTTACACTATAGGTGGTTTACAAAATATTTTAGCAATTAAGACCTGGCGTCACGAACGTGTTCGTGATGATGGGCAGAACTTGCAGTTCACACAGTGTCACTGAAACCCTTTATAAATAAACAGAGATAAAGTTTAAAATTCTTTGAAATTGATTCTGCTTGCCGCTGCCCGGCCGTTTCGGTGTGAATCAGCGCGATTGTAAAACATAGTCATTGTACAATAAAGCAATTCGATGATACTGTGTGGTTGTACTGTATTATTTATTTATATTATTTATATTAAACGCAACTGGGATCTGTAACATTATAATATGTGTTTAATTTGACGACCTTTGTGAGTGGAGATCCAGCAAGTTAGGGTTCGTTCCCCGATAGATTCCCGAAAGAGTTCGACGCCGTGGATAAAAGATTATCCCCGATATCATTTAAATTAAGGTGGAACGGTACTTACACGATTCCATGAATTATTTTTGGAGTTCTAAAAGGTGTTTTCTCATGGCCGAACTAGGTTGACAGATTTGGGTCGTACACTGCGATACTAGGTCATACAACACCAGCACCAATACGTCTCTAATTTTTTTTTAAAAGAAGTAAAAATTGATTGGAATTCATAAAATTGTAGATCAAATGTCGACCCCCTTTGATGCCGAGAATCACCTCGTTTTGGCTTAGTACACCCTTTCCTTGGCACGCTGTATACCTTAACATACATAAAACATAAAAACTTAATTAGGTAATAACACGTTATTTGTGATTACGACACGCGACGTGTAGATGACGCAATTAGGGTGTCAAATGACGACGGTGCACGGCGGTGTCCTTGCAGGCGCCCAGTGAACCTTCGAAACTTGACACCCTTCGGCCAAAACTCTGCGCTTAAGTAGGTCGAGAGATGTTGAGTAGGAACTCTCACCATAAATAAATTGAAGCTCACATTATGGCGAGAGGTCCAGCTTCTCGACGCGCATCGAGAGCGCAAGAGCGTGAGACGCGAGAGCTAGGTAGGTAGAACTAGGTAGTTGGTACTTCCGCTCGGAAACCAGAGTTCGGTTTCGGTTTAAAGAATTAATTCTCATTAAAAACTTAAACAGTTAACTTATAATGAGATACTTAAGGTTACTTAGAGATACTGAGTTCAGGTCTTTCAGCCCAGTACCGCGCTGGTTCCGGCTAGTGGGCTTACGGCTCTTGCGAACTACCACGATGGAGATTCAACTATAAGTTCAAGAGCCCTCGGCGTCACAGGGGCCCCTCCCAGAAGCCGGCGCAGGCGCAGCACCACGTGGTGGTTCACGGAGCTGTTTCTTTTCCCCCTTCCTTCTAGAGCTCGCAGCGGGCGCGGCGCAGCTCGCGGCGTCAGGTGCGGCGGTGGCGAAGGGTAAGGCGCAAGCGCACGTGTAGGTCCCTCACGCGTTGACGCAGTGCGACCGCAAAGCATTGTCGTAACTCGTCCATGAGCGCTGAACGATGAACGTGATGAACGATGACGCCGACATACTTTGCGCTCCTCGTTGCACCGTTATTATCGTGGCAGCACGCAATGATGCAACGTAACCTCAGAGCGAAGGCCGATGGTAACTTCTGACGCCTTCAACTTCATCTTCAGCCAGACTTGCTTTGAGATTAGTGACATCCTTCTCCAGTCTGATCACATCGAGGTGGTCGAACATCACGGGGGGAAGCTTGTGCAGCTCCTTCGCGACGAAGTCAGGCACTTCGTCCGGGTCCGTACAATTGAACAGCGTAAAAAAATTATATATTCTCTGACTAAAGACTGCAGTGTCTTAGTAGAGTCTACGCGCTATAACTATACATAGAGGTCAACGCTGTAGAGGCTGTAGAGGTCTACGCTGTAAAGCCTACGCGGTAGAGTCTATGCTGAAAAAGTCTGTGTCGTAGACGCCTACGCCGTAAAGGTCTACGCCGTAGCAGTCTGCGCTGTAGAGTCTACGCTGTAAAGGTCTACGCCATAGCAGTCTACGCCGCAGACGCCTACGCTGCGCTGTAGTGTCGCTGTAGACGCCTAAGCCGTAGCAGTCTACGCCGTAGACACCTACGCCGTAGCAGTCTACACCGTAGACGCCTACGCTGTAATGTCTACGCTGTAGACGCATACGCTGTAGACGCCTACGCTCTGTAGACGCCTACGCCGTAAAATGCTAGCCCTTTTACGCCCGCTTCAACCATACTGGGAGCCTAGCGCGCTTGCGACGGCGCACAGTGGTTTTCTATATAGGCCAATATGTAGAAAATCAAAAACAGATTTGTCATCTATCCATGTGATTTTAATAACATTGTATTCTT
Organism: Eupithecia subfuscata; assembly: GCA_963564075.1. NCBI lineage: Eukaryota > Metazoa > Arthropoda > Insecta > Lepidoptera > Geometridae > Eupithecia > Eupithecia subfuscata. Next base: position 10,796,674 of record OY751097.1, read on the forward strand.
CAATGGCAGCACTAATTAATGGCGTAAAGTTTAATTCAAGTATTTGTATTGTCAGTCCGTTTTTAACGCTCGAAAGTGCATCATCTATTGTTGTGTATTGCGAGCGGTACTAATTAGGAAGATTAGTGCAATCTTTATGAGTGTTTTCTAGGAATTCGGTTTAGCTGGAGAGTTCCCCTGATAATGGACATCCAAGAATACCTTGGTATGTCAATTATTTATATATTCCTAATATTATGATTTTATGCAGAGTTAAATTTTTGTGGTGGTTTTTTTTAACTTTAGACGAAAATATAATAAAAATAAAATTAATTATTTTCGATTGGAGCTCAGTTAGGGGGCTAGTATTGGGGAGTGAAATTATTAACATGAAACATACCTACCACCTTCCTCTTTCATAGCATATTATTTATGTTTTTGCGTGCGAAAATTGAGTAATAGGGTGTTGAGTATCACTATGAAACGTAAATTTACGAGGTTATTGAAACAAAGTTTTGTTTTTGTGGCCTGAGTTATCGCTTTAAACTAGCCAATATTTATTCCATTTGGCGCAATGTTAAGCACGCCAGTAATACCGATAAACACCAGGAGATGTATCTAGGGGAAAGAGGGGCATAATGGGGACGCTAAGGAAAAACACCAATAAAAGCGTCAAAAAGTTGCACAGCGAGGGCATACCTACATTAAAAAAAATATACTTAATACATTATGTGTGCTCTCACAGTCGTTCTATCTCACGAAGTCCGTTTAACCCTGGTTGTAGTAGTGACTTTCCGCTTAGTTGTCATGCTGACGGTACTCGCTACCAAAATCTGACGTGAATACAATGAGCACTAGTGACCCGGACCGCATCTCGGGCGAGACTGATTGCTTCTGAGCTTACGCACACTAAAACAATGTGTACATGCACTTTGACATACATAGCCCAACGGCCTTCGTGAGATAGAACAACTGTAACAGGATCCGTAAAAGGAATTCAATAAAATCTAGCCTAATTATGAAGAAATCTGTCGTAGAGGTCAAAAGACCAATGATCATGCGAAATAGTGTCAATTAAATAGTGTTCCAAATTCAAGTCATTTCGTCACTGTTATTAAGTACGCTGGGATGACACTTTGTTCGCACTTATCGAGGAACCCTTCGCCTCTTTTCAAATAGATGGGATGAATAATAATATACAAGGTACAACAATTACAAAGTACAAATAATAAGCCAAATGTGGGGCACCTAAAAAATAAAACAAGAATGCAAAAAAAGATCTATTGTAAAAAATATTCTAAATTCAAAACTACGTCTAACAAAGATGACCCCCCGGCCTGAAATATCTGATTGACTGTCTTCTTTTGGCTTAGTAGGTACACTGACAATCTGGCACTTTATGTATGAAATAAATTTGAAAAATAATATTCATTAAGCTTTGGAAACGTAAGCATTTTCATTCAGTAACGCTATATCAAATATATAAAGCTATGTATAAAATGTTCTCGCATTATGTTTGACTTCCGAGCAAGATTGTTGTGAGCGAGCGTTTCCCTACTGCCTATCAATAAGATAATAATGGAACACTCTTGTATTTTCAACCGACGAAAAACGGAGGTTCTCAAGTCGACGCGTATATTTTTTTTCATTTCTCATACTCGGAAAGTACTAGTGTTGTTTTGATCTGATTATTGGGTGGAAAATGTAGCTTTCCTTTCATAGGGAGGGAAAAACTCATACAAATTCATTCCGGCCCGAGGGTCGGTCTTAACGGAACTTTAAAAATACAGTGTGAGTCTTTATAAAGTGCACATACTAAAATGGGTGAAAATATACTCAATTTTATCGACAGAAAACAAGTTAAAAAAATTCTAAAAAATATATTCATTTTTTTATGGCCTTTTTAATATTTTTAGGGTTCCATACCACATAAGTAAAAAAGGAACCCTTATAGGATCACTTTGTTGTCCGTCTGTCTGTCTGTCTGTCCGTCTGTTAACCCTCTTTTCTCAGGAACGCGTGGAGGAGGTATCGAGTTGAAATTAACATCAAATACCTACTCAAGTTCGTTACCTCTTGAAGCCGTGATATAAATTAAACTTCTAAGTCAACGCACTTAAAAGTTACAGCCGTTTATGTCCGAAATTTTTGAAATTTCCAAGGAAATCACATGCACCCAAAACCTATAGGTTACTTCCCGTAAACCTAGAATCATGAAATTTGGTGAGCAGCAAGGTCTTATAGCACAAGTAAAGGGAAAAATCCGAGAATTTGTGATTAATTCACAAAAAAAAAATACTTTTAATGCTCACCATGGACCAAATATTATAAATGCGAAAGTTTGGATGGATGTATAGATGGATGGATGTTTGTTACCTCACAACTACGCCAAAACTACTGAACAGATCTGAATTTTGAAATTTTGTATACAGATAATTCTAGGCCTGGAATAAAACATAGGCTACTTTTTATCCCATAAATCAGTTCCCATGGGATAGAAATCACCTTTAATCGTTTGCATAGAAGGAACGCGTGCGAAGCCGCGGGCAGAAGCTAGTTAATAAATAAATGATATTGGAAGAAAACTTACTATTTTTTGATCATTTTTTTAAGAAATAACAAATTTCTAAATAAAACGTCCTACAAACCCTATGTTATTGTTATTTCACGTTATTTTACATCGTATTAGCTTTATAATAGTAAAAAAACCAAGCCGATAACTTAAACACAACATTTTCAATTGGTGGTTAAACAAAGACCTTCATTCAGCTGAACAAGTTTTTTCGATATAGCTTATCGAAAAAGGAAGGTAGAGCCCCCTTTTTTTCCCGCCTTCGGACATATGTTTGTACGATCTGCAAATATTTGTTCCCGGTGTTCTAGATATTTTCTATGTATAACAAAATATATCTATCTATACAATATAGTAAGTAAATCAGTCATCTAGTACCCATAACACAAGCTTTGCTTAGCTTGGTGCTAGATGATGCTGTGTGGATTGTTTATCAGTTAAGCTACATTAGACTAACTAAAGTAAACACGTAGCTATCGCAGCGTTATCATTAATCAGTATCGCCGCGATAATGTTGCAATGTAATGGCTTGCTCGCAAGTGTAGGAGAAAGGCAAGGGCTGGCGTGCGCACGCATCGGTCTAGGCTAGGCTCGACAGCCACGCCGGCGCGCAGCGCGTCTCCGGCAGCGATCAATATCTGCTGACGTCAGCAGACGGGAGCGCGCCATTGGCCCATCCGGCATTATTAAATAAACCTCCGGGCGGAGTGGCGCTGTGTCTCGCGCCGCGGCACAGCTCCGCAGCACGCGGCGGGCCCGCGCTCGCAGCGCGCGGCCATGGCCGACATGCCGGATCTGTCGCACCTCACCGCGGAGGAGCGCGCCATCATCGAGGGGGTTTTGATGCGCCAGCGGCAGGAGGAGCAGCGCGAACACGAGATCATGAGGTGCGGTCCCGCCCCGCGCTCCCCACACCTCTCCCATCGCTTCTAATGCACCATTTGCTGTGGTACCCTGATACCCACTGGATCCCTTACAGTGATCCGTTAATAGTGCCTCGATACAAAGTTCGCTCTACGTTTGCTTTCAACAACGTCAACGTAAAGTATTTTGATACATTTTGCGAGAATATTGATCTATTAAAATATTGAGTTTTTAAAAGTTATAACGTTAATAATGAGGAATAGTTGATCTAAGATATTCGACCAACAATGTGATATATACTTACCCAATACTTTTTTGTCAATTACGTAGGCACAGGAAAAGCTTTTGTGGGTTAGGTATAGGCTGTTCGCGAAATCTGTTCGGTCGCCATAATGATAAGTCGTAGGCGGGTGGGCGCGCGTCGCATCAAACACGCAATAACAGCCTTCGTGACGCATCACCACTGCATCTATGAATACGGGCTGTAATGCGATTATTTAATTACAGAGCATTTACGACTTTCCTTTCAGCTTCAGTTGCTTGAGCTGTGTCCTGTGAATATAGTTTATCTTTGTTTCGAAACGCAGCACCTAGCTTAGTATTAAAACGATTTTTAAAGTCATAAAAAGGTTTTAAAATCAAGTGAGTACATAACAAATTAAATCCTAAGGACGATGTAGATTAAATTTACAAACCACAGGCATAAAAATACTCACATGATATCAATTACATATAAGTAAGAATCAATATGTAGCCCGAAGTGTAGTAGAGCTAAAAACTAAATAAATACCTATCCAGTGAAGGTATGCAGAGGCTTTCCAAAAATAACCAACTACTTTACTCGATTGCAACTTTAATGATGCGCTATTCGGAGTTATTTAATCTGACCTACTTTGTGACCTACATAGCTGCTACTGAGTGCTGGCCCAATCTCAAGCCAAATCGCGATAGATCTACAGATTCCCTGATCTCAAATGAAATTCACGAATCACAAAATAGTAACTTCACCGTGTACTTGCAATTAGGCTTCATATGTGTAATGAACACCATGGACTGAACGGTATTAAATTAATAAATGTTACTGGGCAATTCACACAGCATCCTAGCCCCAAGCTAAGCAGAGCGCGTGTTATGGGTACCTACTCGATAACTGATTACGCTATTTATTTGTTTTAATTTTTTTATGAGGTTTGTTTGTTTTGAACGCCAGACGGAAACAAGACGAGGTAACTGTACTGGAGCAAACGATTCGCACGAGAAACGAATTGCAACGTGCAGCCGGAGTTGAACTGAACGCTACTTGCCACATATGCCTCAAAACCAAGTTCGCGGACGGCGTCGGCCACTCCTGCCACTATTGCAGGGTCAGATGCTGCGCCAGGTGCGGGGGAAAAGTCACTCTCAGATCCAACAAGGTAAGAATCGCCAACCACACTTAGGTCCAATTTCACCGTTTGTTAAACTTAGTTCAGCTTGAACCGGATGAACGTGACTATGCCCTGAACTCGTTTTAAAACGCTAAACTGAGTTTATCTTACGTTGATCGCATTCAATTGCAACGGTGAAATGGACCTAGTCATCAACATTTTTATCGAGACCGGCATCAAATTCATTGCCAATTTCAGGTAATATGGGTTTGCATTTTGTGCCGTAAAAAGCAAGAACTTTTATCGAAAACCGGACAATGGATTAACAAAGGACCCGCACAAGATTCTATGATGTGGCGTATGGAGTCGGATTTGCGGGACCTACCTCCTCAGTCCGACTCTTGTCTAGACAAGAGACCTAAGCTGGAAAGAGCGCACAGCGCTGCTGAGAAGGAAAATCTTCCCTTGCAAAGGTCTGGCAGCGCACTGCGGCGGCAATACAGCCAGCAAGAACCTAGAGCTTATGGCGAATTGGAAGGATTGGCCAGAACTCACCCACACCTTCTGCACCCGAGGCAGAAAGCTGCGTACGGAGTGGAGAGCGTAGCGCCGCCGGGATCCCAGCTGATGCCCCACGGCATGTCTGCGCATCCCCCGATGCCTCCGCGCTCGTCATCTTCCGACGACGAAGTGCCCGAGTGTATCTCCGACGAGAACGACGAATACCGCGATCGTGGTAAGTCACTGCATACGCTCACCGCCCATCGACCACCGACCCTATCCCACCACTCGTAAACACAATATCCTCTCCATCCTGATTTTATTTATCACCCGCCATAGAATTGACCATACTCAATCATCGCCCGCAATTACAGGACAACATTAAAATTAACTTTCATTACACAAATCATAACCGCCTTTTGCAATACATTTGATAAAGTTAAGGTGTTCCGTGCGAGGTACAATTTAATAATTAAGAACATAATATCAGGTAAATACAACAACGTATATTTAAGGATATTTTTCACAGAAATGGATAGTGTCGAGCACCTAAACTTGTCCGCTACCTACCTACCTATTTCATTAAGTCTGCTCATGTAGGTAGTTCTCGTACTGTCTCACTACATACTATTTAGTTTCATGGTTAACATTGTACAGCAACAGATTTCAGATGTTCAACGAGAAAAGGATTCTTTTGTTTCGAACCTCGCACAACTGCTGAGTGTGTGCCAGGTTGGAAGGTCTGTTTCTTCTATTTATTAGAGTAAGTGTCAAGTTTGTCTTGCTTGTGTGAGCCCAAGTACGCGCCCGGTAGCCACCTTGTATTACCACCCTGGTCACAGCATCAACCTTTTCACAGGTACTAATAGAGATAGGAGCGGTTCCGACACCTCCAGGAGCCAGCGACAGGCGATGTTAAACGAGAAAATGAATAAATTCTTATCGGTGAGAGGACGTGTTTTATCGGCAATGTATTTTGCGTTGTATAATGCTGAATTTTAGATGTCTCCGTACTTGTTTTTGGCAAACACTTCTTCCTCTGGCCGACTTACTGTGATGGCTGTTTGTAACATTGCGTCCTTCTTTCTGAAAAACAATCGTCTTTCATTTTGTATTAAGTACATTTACATTGCCTACGTTTAGCTTGAAGAGCTAGAACGTTATTCTAATCTAATTCAGAAATAAAAAAAATCACAGAATTAAACTCTTATCGAAACTATTCTCGAAAGAAACGCTTATCTAAAAAAAACTATTCTCGGAAAACCTTAGGTCCTGAAACATGTTACTAAAATAACTTTACCGAATTTTTTGTATGGCATTGACCCCAAATTAATGCCCGCCGTGCCTGCAACATTAGCATGGCATATATCCTAAATCACCTTGTAGGATAAAATAGTTACAGCTATGCTATGGCAGTACTGAATTGGATAAAATAAATATTTTAGGCGCGTGAAATGAGGGACGACGAAAAAGCATTTTAAACGCCTATGTCTAAGTAACTCACTACGGTCTTAGAAGGAAATGTGAATGTACTTGAGTATAACTTTCTTAAGTTTGAACCAGAAATGTAAAATAAAATTGAATAAAGCAGCGTATATTTTGGAAGTTAATAACTTTTGAGTTTTGACGACGTGAATTTGTGGTTCAAACACGACCGCATGCTTGGGCGAAAAGAAGTGTTATTACTTTAATCAAAATCTGAAAACAATCGTTAGAATTTGTGATCGTCTTTTAATTTTTTTATCATTATTGTTTTACCTTTACCAACATGGGTAAGTTAATACACATTCTTTCCGCTTTTGCGTGTTCACTGCTTTAAATTGGTTTATTTTTGTTTGTGATGTGTGAAGGGTGCCATTAATTTAATCAAGGCTATCATTTAGGAACCCATTAATCATGGTTTGCACAATTTGCTTAGTCGGTGCTGCAGAAAGAAAGATATCAAATAAAAGGGCGCCGGGCGCGTGCGGGCGGAGATTGGATGCAAGCTTGGAATGCCTGATATTTATACCGTATCATTCTTAGGACACCTAGAAGCGAGCACTTCTCTGCGGCATCCGCATCTACGCAGCGCCACCGTAGCTACGAACAATTATTACAATTTGACTAATCATTCGCCGAGCGCTTACGAAGCAGAGGCGCGCGGTGAATTCGACGCGAGGGCGACGCCCGGCGGTGGTCGCAGCTTCGACTCCGTGACCGATTGCCGGTGGCGAGCTCGCGACGACGGCGAAGGCGCCTACTTACGGCCCTTCGCGCCTGACGAGGGCCCGCGCTCCGAGCGAGCCGTATATAAGAGTGCCTATTTATGGGAAGACTCCTCTGACAATAGACGTTTTACGGAACGAAGAAAAAAGACAGTTCGCTTTGACGGTCACGAAGGCTCGGCGACCTTTCCGCGAGGAGGTCGCGACTCCTCGGCCGCCCCCCACGACTGGGCCACGTTACGCTGGGAGTCCGAACGGCAGACCAGCCAGGATTCCGCCACCAAAGACTCGGGCATCGATACCTCTAGCACCTTCACGTCGAGTGAAGATTCTAACAGAGGCGATTGCCCAAAGGTTAGCTATTGTGAGACCTAGTTGACTAATATTACCTCAAGCGTAATTGCTAGTTACCTACTGGATATAAATATTTGCAATATAGATTTATTTACCTACAACTTCATTCTCTAGAGAAAACTGATTTTTATACATTAATAAAAAATGCATTGTTTGATTAGGTACTCGTATTTGTGAGTAAATAATTTAATTATTCAGCCTACTTTGCTGCCTTGAATTATTTTTTTATAAGCATTACTTTTATAAATAGTTTCTTGGTCTTGATCTATTACTATTATTACTGGTGAAATGATTTTCTTACATTCAATAAAAGTCGCCTTAAATTTTGCACTTTTAAATCTACGCATTTATGGGACGTGCCAATTTGTGTCTATCATCTTTCGTGTGGTCAAAAAGTGAACATATTTTTGTGTTTGGCTGCAGCATGATTGCATTCGCAGGCATGCACCCCAAATGTATATTTACTGAATGTGCACTTCTGTGTTTAGAGTCCACACCCTTGCTACATACCTTCGTAAATGTTGTCTGTCTTTTATCTGTGCTGGACGTGTAGGTACTTTTCGATGTATATATATTCTCTCCTGATTGTTCTTGTGACATGAATTTGTTTATGTAACAGTTCCCGCAGAGCTGGCAGGTGTCGCCTGACGGTACAAGAATGATGGGACACATGGTGCTGCGAAAATCAATTGTGGATGGAGGCTCTCACTCATCCATTCTTGGTCTAAAAGTAGTCGGTGGCAAACTGCTACCTGACGGCACTCGTGGTGCTATAGTAGAAAAAGTCAAAAAGGGTTCCATTGCTGATTTAGAAGGACAGCTTCGAATAGGTTAGAAAACTTTTAGTTAAACTTGTTACATTTATGATAAGAATCCTGTATAATCATTTGGGTATATCTATCTAGGCGATGAAGTGATGCAGTGGAATGGAGTGCCACTTCAGGGTCGAAGTACAGAAGAGGTAGCAACAGTGATTGCAGACAGCAAACTCGATTCTCATGTAGAATTGGTTGTGTCGAGACCACTGGCTGCAACGCGACCGCCGGCACAACCTTGGAGAACACACAAAGGTGCCTGAGCCATATATTTGATCGTGCGTTATATTAGCGAGTTATATGGAATCGTTCATGTGTCTAATCTGCTTTATCACAGAAGTGTACACGGAGGTGATGGGCGTTTGCGATAAGCCAAGCGTTCTAGTGACGTCACCGGGCTCCCCAGATGTGCACTCGCGTCGACGGCCCCCGAGGCCTGGTCAACCTAACGCCAATGTTGCTGGGCGAATACAGGTTTGTAGCTTATCTATCATTGACTATATGAATGCACATTTCTAGGGATAAATGAGGTTAAAATATTGGGAATGCTACATTAGCCTTTTAATTTTCAGCTAAAAATATACTTTGACATCACCATGCTTCAACTTTTGGTGAAAGTTGTGTCTGCAACGGGTTTGAGCCCTCGATCAGATGGCTCTCCGAGATGTCCGTATTGCAAGATATTTCTTCTCCCAGATAAAAGCGAAAAGAGCAAACGAAGAACCAAAACGTTAGCTAACACTTGTGAACCGCGATGGAACCAAACCTTTGTTTACTGTGGTGTCCGAGTCACTGATATGAAAAAGCGGACACTGGAGGTAAATTGATGATTTCATGCTAATTATGTCGATATTATCGTGGCTCAAATAATTTCTGACACCCAAATCTCTTTCAGGTTACAGTTTGGGATCTCAATCGTTACGCACGGAATGATTTCCTGGGTGAAGTACTACTCGATTTAGACACTGTAATGATGAACCATGAAGCTAACTGGTACACACTAAAACCTCATGAGGAGACAGGGAACTTTGGTGCGATCAAAGGCGAGCATTGGTATCGAGAAGAAGACGTAGATGGGGAACATTTATCGCCACCCTCAACTTCGACCTCTAGACTATCAGATTCTGATACGCCGAGCGAAAGTGATCTTCGTAGGCATCATTCGCTGTCTAGCCTTGCATCGAGTTCAAGTCCACCGCCACCGCATGAAGTGAGTCCTACTGTTTTTTTAATTTGTTATGTGTGCAAATGTGTGTGACATCAAAAGTGTTTTGAATTTTGCAGAGGATGGAAATGGATGGTGCGAGATGCAGCAGGCGAGATATGTCTCCTGCGGGTCGGGTTCGGGCACAGGGCTTGTCGAGGGAACGGGTGAGTTTTATTTTAATGCACTAAAGAAAGGTATAAAGGTGGGCTTAATGTCAAGGTATTATCTACCTGCCAACCGAAAACAGAGTTTCCACAGAGGAGTCAAGGAGAAATCAACAATTCTTCCAGACATCAAAAATTAAAATGAGTGAAAATAAGGTAGGTAACTCACGTATTGTTTCGCAGAACGGTGGCTACAGCGTGGCGCGTTCGCAGTCAGCGGCCGGCGTAGCGCGTCCGGCCCGCGCCCGCAGCAAGTCGCCGCGCCGCTCGCTGTCACCTCCGGCCGACCGCGACTGGCGCTTCACAGGTGCCGCCCGGCGCCCAGACTCTACCAGCCAATCAGAACCTAGCTCTAAGGGTTCGATTGGTCCGTGGATGTCACATACAGCGGGCCCAGACCCCGCACGGAACACTACCGTTCGAGACACGCACGTTCTCGCGTCCGCTCATTACCACTTTACTGCCACAACTGTTTTGACTTCCTCGCTCTGTTCCACTCTTTTTTTCTCACGCATCTTCCGCTGACCTTGTCCTCTACCTGTGAGCACGCTGTCCACTCTAGATTATAGACCGAGTGCGTCGTATCCTTGCTTGAACATGCGGATATAACGCACTCGATTATTCTCATTTCATGACGCATGCCGTACCTACTAATGCGACTTTATCTTCTAGGGCAGTCTCCGTACTCATTCTAACATTTGATTTTCAAACATTGATGTAAAACGTAAAGTAGGTGCAAGTCCCGGCTGATCGAAAGCAGGAATATGGTAATAAATTGCAGTGAACGAGGACCGCGGGGATGGGTCGCGACTGCCGACGCACGCGTACGCGCCGCGGTTCCAGTCGCGCTCCGCCACCGCGACGCCCACCACGAGCCCTAAGAAGCGTCAACTGCCTCAGATACCCCCTCATCAGGTACGTAAGCCTTCGATCCGTTATATAAATTCTCAAATACCTACATACCTACTATTCATGATACTGAACTTTTTCGCTTTACATAACAGAGTGGCCCCCGGACGGTTCGCGCTCAAGTGTCGGCGGATCTCGAGGAACGTAAGTGGATCGGCCCGCATCACATTGGCGCCACACTCACGTACCGCAGCACGCCACAAGGTCAATACACGCAAACCCCGCTAAGACGTCCCGCCACTTACTGGCTTTTCACGGTTTAAGTTTAAGTCCCCATTTCTTATTGCTAATAATACCCTTCACTAGTGAACGAAAAGAACCCTGTCATAGCTAATACAAGATACTCTACATGTCACCTCATGCACTGCTAATAGGTGTAGCAGTTAGTTCTAGCTTTAGTGTAGATGTTAGATAGTAGTGGAAAACAAAACCGTCGACTTGTGATACAGGGTGGGAACGGCATTACGCCGGGTTGTCGGATTCGGAGTTGGCAGCGCGCAGTAACAACAGCGCATGGGCGCCGCCGAGACGCAGGCTGTCGCCGGACGCAGCCGCAGCCGACTCCGATCTAGAGTCAGTCGGGTCTGTCACCTCGAGCGCGTTCAGTACTCAGTCAGAACGACCGCGGACCACCAGGATGCTCAGGTATGAACACACATTTGCACTATTCATCCATTATTTAATTATTCTATTTGATATTAACCGTAAGATACTACGGAATTCCACAACAAATATTTTAGCATATTTTCATTCCCCATCTGAATAAAAATCAATATCCGCAAGCAAAGTTATGGGACAAGTGGACTGAACTGGCACATGGCCAGAATCAAGTGCGTAGAGCCTAGGTTGCGGTGTGAAGGCTACTTGGCTCACTCCCACACATAGCCATGAAATGGGGCATGGAAGAAGTGAATTCAGTATTCAAATAATTTTACAGCCGGAGGCGGATTCTCCCTCCATGTAGTACATCTTCGTCTTGCGATAGTGCTACCCCAATGCCTTTGCCATATCGCCGTACAGATAAACCCTCCCGTCGTTTACCCCCTGTATGCCTACCCGCGGTCGCGGAACGTGCGGTTCGACGACGGTTGCGTGGTCGCTGCGATACCGTCCCCGCACCGCTGCCGCATCGCAACCGCCCCGCTCGCGTCCCACGCCCTTCCCGCCGCCTTCGCAGAATTCTCCGTAGCCGATCCGATGGCTCTAGCACTCGCGAGTGTTCCCGTACACAAGCTTATAGCCGAAGCTACAGCTGCCCTGAATACCCAGTTCAGTGCAACACCTACAAGATAACAGAGAATGAGCGGGAGTATATTTTTCAAGTCCCAATCTTACAACCACCTATTCCTGTACGAGTCCCTTTTCCTAAAGAAAAGAAGACCTTGCCAGCCAATATTTATTTTGGACCAACACCTAGTTACTTTCCATATATTATGACACCTCAGAGAATCGCCTCGTGTTATGACCGTACTAGCTCGTTAGACTCAGATTTCGCAGGAACGCAGAAATCAAAGGAATTGAAAAGACGACGATTACCAAATATAGAACAACTGTCTTTTCAAACATCACAAAATAGATCACTTCCAGTGATTCCCTCCAATGAAAGAGTCAATGTAAAAGAAAACTCGCAAATACCAAAGTCTGACTCACGGCCGGATATGACGAAGCATAAGGAAGCAAACAGTTTCGAATATCACGGATACGACAGTGGAGGCAGTGATGCTGAAACTACTATTCACATTAGTATCGAAAAACAACACAGCTTTGAACTATTTAAAAGTGATATTAGTAAAGTAGACACTAATGATAAATTAAATATTACACAAGAACATAAAGAAACCTCTGAATACGAGTATAAATACAATCGTAAGAAGTTTTTGTCGCTAGATTTGAGAACGAGTTACGAAGGCGGCGGGACACCCATTCAGACAAAATCTCTTGATTTATGTAAAATAGAGAAAACAGATGTAGTCCCGACAGACACCCGACAAACGGACAACACGAAAGAACTATCAAACATAACAAAATCTAAAACCAATACCAGTAGTCGTAGAAGATTTTCGGAATCCAGTGCAACATTAAAATCTTCTGTTTCTGTATGGGCAACACCCGATAAAACAGAAGATATTTTTAAAATGGTTTCCAGAAAGTCAATTTCTGGACCTGATGTGCCCGAAAATGAAAACGCATCTCCAAAAAAGCAAAACGTTGTAAGCATCAATGAGATTCCCACCTTTCAAGAATATCGTTCACCCAATTCCAACTCACCTCAATCTAGCATAGACCTTTCTAGTAAAAAACCTTTACCATCTATTATAAAAAATGCTCGTTGTCGATCGTACTCTGTAGCAGCCACCAACCACATAGATAGAGAATTTAGTTATGTCGCTAACTATATGTCTACTGCTCTTTCTCCCCCGAACCTCGGCTCGAATCGTCGTGCGCTCACTCCCGTCGCATCTCATCTGCCTCTCGACGTTCATGACAACACTCTTGACGCCCCGGACGACACCGAATCTGTGGACTCCTTACCACCGGAGCTACCATCCGTCTTCGATGAACCACCAAAACGCCGGGAATCTATCCGAACGCTGCCGGCGACGCCGAAACCTTCGCGACGCGTTTCCAAACGCAGCAACGACTACGGCGGCAGAGAGAATGGCCGCAACAACCACCAGCCGCAGCCGCTGGAGCGACGCGAATCGCGCCGTAACCAATTTACGCGAAGTCTAAGCAATGCTGATGTTCCGCCGGATGAAAAAGCTGGTAAGCAATTTTATGATTACTCTGATCAACGCTATCTAGACTACGCATTCCCTAAAACATAATGATATGATACTGCCAATCTGCCATCACAATGGCTTATTGCCTCTTACTAAAAATAGCGTCATTCATTAGACTAAGATATAACTTCTCTAAAGATTTGTGTGTTGTACCAAAGACGGCAGCCTCAGCGACACAGCTCTCAGCGCCAACGAGCCGGAGCCAGCCAGCGACGACGCCCTCCTCAAAGCAGAGCCACGGGACTACTTCGGCCCAGGGATGGGTAAAAAGAGCAACTCTACCTCTCAACTGTCAGCCACAGGTGAAAGCTACTGTCGACTCATCTTTCCTATCAATTTTCTGTTAGTTTGGTTAGATAGCATGAAAGAACAACTCGCGTAGAATAACGAAAGAAGTTGCTTGAAAGATGGTAAGTATAGTTATTACCTACATCAAACAACTATAGGGCCTGCTCTTTTCATTGTCTTGATAATAATGCTTGGGATAAATTTGTCGAGTATCATCAAACTCTAACAAGCTGAAAGCCCCCGACAGCAACAATTCCAGTTTCACCATTTTGATATGTTTACAATAACCAACAGGACGAAAAAGGAGGTTAGGTTTCGGTAAACGTGGCAAAAATTCGTTCACGGTGCAACGCAGCGAAGAAGTGGGGCCAGAAATGCGAGGAGTGGGCGGAGTATCGCGAGCCTCCTCCGCTTCAAGTGAAAACGACGATGACAGGTTGGCGGCGGCAACGCCGACAACACTGAAACAATAGTGCGGCCGGGGCGGTAGACGCGAACAGAACCATAAAATCATAGTTCCACCGGTTTCACCTATTGACAGCAATATTGCTGTCAATAGGTCGTAATATCGAACAGTCGAAAGTTAGCTAGCATGCAACACATAGCAAATATATAGAGACGCTGTGTCGCTTTTTGTAACAAGCCGAATGTTGAGCTTATTTCAGCTTTCATTGGTAAGTGTGTAATGTTAGACAGGGACTACCACCGCATTGATTACACCAAATAAGATCCACGCTACTAATCAGAAGTTCTAGGTACCTACTCTACTCGTTTCATGTTCTCGCTCATATGTTTCATAAATAATTGGTATCATTTAGATGTGTAATAAATGTACAAATGTATTGCAAATATGGTCTGTGTAATGGTTACTGAATGTGTGTATGGCGGGCGCCCGCGTAGTGCGCCCGTCGCGCTTTGAAGGATGCGGCGTGCGACGCAAGCGATCGGGGCCCGCGACGACCACCTTCCAGCGGTCCCACGAGGTGCGGTCCGCCAGCCTCGTCTCCATTTCTAGCTCGGAGGGATCCTCGTAAGTCGCCCGCCCGTCCGTTCCCTTCTATAACCGCAGATCGCAGAATCGTTCCTTGTATTACCGCATCGATGTTGCCCGTCTTCTTTACTGCCCCTCTCTGTGTGCCTATCGTCTTGTAACCGCATGTTGCCAACTTCATATTGGTGTTTCTCACTCATTCTCTTTTCTGTTCAGCACGCACGAGTCTTCTTTCGCATTTATCAAGCACTCTCTCGAATATATCTACTCGAGACAGCTACATTTATCTTCGGTGTTACAAGTTGTTGTTTTATTCCAGCAGTTATGTTCGACGACGGAGTCGGTTATGCCCGCTGAGGTCACTGTTGTTACGTTGCCTTGCACGGTTGTTGGACGATAAATGTTGCCTGTTCCTATGATGTGCACCTTTATATTAATTTCAATAAAAAGTTTTGTAAGAACGATTGACACCTGCCTCTAACCATGCATGTTTAAAAAGTACACCAACCATCCTAAAATTGCGAATATTTTTAAATAAAATACGATAAAATATATGTAGGTACCGATCGGGCTTCTGTTGACATGTAAAATGTTAAATCACAACGGCTTAAAAACGTGTCCAAATGTTAAGTTTTAAGATCCATTATGTTTATGTAAATAAATAGCATAGTGTTGAATTGTAAATATCTAGAGGAGTCCGTAGCACGTATCTATGTAAATAGTTAGGATATTCTTCCGTGATAAATTCTCTATGAAATAGATGCAGACCATTCTTTAGCATCTCTAGCACCAGTGTACAATCAAAGTTACTCCTAGCTATTTTTACAACTTTCCTCCTGTTTTGATTCTCACGTTTACTTACCTTTTATCAACCGATGCATCCGAAAACTACCGCCCTTTCTTCACTATTGTATCAATGTTGTTTATATCTTAAAACTATGTATTTCATTTTTCTTTACTTTAGCGAAAATCAAGGTTTGACGAATTTTGTGTTCTTCGTTCCTGAACTATCTCGAACTTAATTTAGAAACTACCTGTTCATTGCTTTTCGCTATTAATGCATGTCCTGTCTTTTTGTTGCAAATAATATATTCTTTCCAAATACACGTTCCTAAGGTGATATAATTAGTGTACAAAGGTATATTTGGACCTTTTGGATTTGATCTGGGTAGGCCTAGGCTCTGACTAAACGGGTAGGCATTTAAACAAATGACTATTATTTTTTTCCGCAGTAAAAAGCAATCTCTTTTGATGTGCTGAAAGACGCTTCAATGGGCGCGCGCGCCGAGCTTGTGTTTTTGGCTTGGCTTCGCATTTTGAACTTTACGGTATTGTATTAATAGATATTATCGGATGTCCTCTGTTACCAGATGGTCGCCTGGTATGCGAGGATCGGGATCGTCGGATGGTACTGGTATATCGGACTTTATCGATGGTCTCGGACCGGGACAGTTGGTCGGCCGGCAAGTGCTTGGATCATCGACATTGGGCGATGTTCAACTCTCAATGTGCTACCAAAAAGGATTTCTTGAGGTACGGGATTCGCTCACAGTTTCGACAGTATAAGATTGTGCTAACATCTAAGAATTAAGGGTCAAGGCAACTCTAACGCAAAGCCGAGCCGAAGCTTCCCTGAATGTGCCCGCATTCGCTCGATTTCGCGAGGTGTCAAAGTGCCTTGACTAATAAAATTGAAGGCAAATTGTTTTAACAGAAGATATTCATTAGTTTTTCTGATTTCTAGGTGGAGGTGATTCGAGCAAGAGGCCTACAGGCTAGACAAGGCAGTAGGAACCTTCCAGCGCCTTACGTGAAAGTATATCTCGTCAGCGGCAAGCGATGCATCTCTAAAGCCAAGACGGCTACAGCCCGTCGAACTTTAGACCCACTGTACCAACAAACATTGACATTCAAAGAGAATTTTAAGGGATGTGTTTTGCAGGTTAGTAAATTTGCTAAATACAGCATATTTCTGGACTTAGTACATTATCGATGAAAGATTGAGGCCATTCGATTTTCGCCATTTTGGCGCACGCAAACGCGTGAGCAGTGTGACCGTCCATGGATCTTATTATTATGATTGTCGTATTGTTTTGGTACGGCTCAACAAATGTCAATTTTCATACATGAGACGGTCGAGAGGGGCGCTTTGAATCGGCACATTAAACAAATGTGAATGCGTATAGAATATTCCCTCCAGCGTACTTGTATAATGGAATTCAGTGGCTTAGAATTGATCTAATTTTTTTGATGGTGGAACTTGAATATAGGGGCCGTTTTGTATGAAGAATATATCTCTCAAATTGATCAAAAACAAGCCAGTGACGCGCTCAGGTGCCACGGAAGACCAGCGCTGAAGTTGCTCCCTGGGCTCCTGCAGCAAACGCTGAGTTTTAGCTGTTTGGCTGTCACATTTTGTGATCTTGTAAGCCAATTAGAAAAGTGTCTTTATACATTTATGTTAAGCATTCCAAGGTAGAGGGAGCAACAAATATGGCGTTTTAATAGGCTCCGGGCTAGAGGACGGACGCTTAGGCGTTTTAATATGATAGTGGACTCAATAACGGGCGTCCGAAATAAAAAAAAATTATAGCGCAGAAAATGTTGTAGCAAGATAATAGCACTGAAATTTACTTCTACTTTTCAGGTAACAGTATGGGGCGATTACGGCCGCATTGAGGGTAAAAAAGTATTCATGGGAGTGGCGCAGATAATGTTAGACGATATAAATCTGTCTAACATAGTGATTGGATGGTACAAACTCTTTGGAACCACATCTCTTGTAAGTTTTCTAGAGCTCTGAAGTATTTATTTTTAAAATTAACAGTTTTCTTAGCTGACCATCCTGGCTACCGCACCACGTCTAGGGGCCTACTCAGAAAAGTAAAATCAAAGTTTCGTTTTCTTTGTCGTGCAAATCCAACTCTTATGTCGCTTGTATTAGATTAACGTTTGCACGCAAAACGAATCAGAAACTTTGATTTCGTTTTTAAGAGTACGGACCCTGTTTGTCGTGCATATTCGCACAAAACAGCGTGGCAAAACAGCCGACCAATATGTCGTGGCGCGCATCTTAAGCTAGCAGAGCTCCGAGTTCGTCTCGAAATCGAGACATCCCATTTTTGAGTTGTGTTATTAATAATATTTTTGCATTTTGAGTAGTTTCAAGTCCCCACGATAGAGGCGCTGTTATCAAATCCCATACAAAAACGGAACGTCTCGTTGCTCTGACGACCTAAACCTTCCTAAGTCCTCCCCATCTTAGTTTAAATCACTTGGCGGGCCAAGATTACGATTAAGAAAACTTAACAAAATCTTCGTACGTGGTTGGCATTTTGCGTATTTTATATCATGTTTTTGTTTATTTTCAGTGACCTACAAGTAGGTTCGGCAAGGTGATTGGAGGACCTACATAATCACAATAAAATTAACTTGTCCAACTATAAAATTTAGTGATAATGCTTTAATATCATGATAAATTGCAAATATCTTAAGTATAGGAAATTTTCTATAAACGAAAGATATAATAATAATAATAATAATTTGTTATTTATTTTCATTTTTGAATGCCTACCGGAGTTTTGAATAGATAGCATTTTATAGCAATGAAACAAATGTATAGTGTACTCAATAAAATATAATTAAGTATTAAAAGCCAAATGCAATTTCTGTATATTTTCTTTTCCTATATAGTCCTATAAATTGAACGAAATCTGTTTTGTATTATAGCGGAATTGAATAAACATCGACCATTAGGATTAAAAAATAAACTGAATACTTATACTGTATTTATTTTTCTAGATTTATGTTTTATAACATGTATAATCAAATCATCCTACCTCATTTAATGCATTTCATTTTCTCAGTCAAATTTACCAATCACAATAAATCAGCGGACCATATTATTATGTATTACTTTATAATACTTACTTACTAAATAAGTAAAAAACAAATATTACTAGAATTATTGTGAATGACCATGAAATAGTCATGGTAGATTAGAAACATGTTAGAGATTTCATACACGAAAGTGATCTTATTTATAAATATAATTGTTGGTACTAACCATGAACATTTTGCACTCGATAGTCATTTCTATGAACACTGTCTTCTATGTGGCCACCATAGGAAGGTAACACTTAATGTAGTATTTGCTTGGGTTGTTTTGAAGGTGACGCGCCAGGTAATCTAGCATCGCCTGCTCTTTTCACTGCCGTAGATTTGAGGTCTGAAAAATACGAAGTTTCGTTTAAAAAGGTGATTATGAATTCTTTACATGTAGTTTTACTTAAGAATAGATAGTTCATCAGTTTTCTTTACACTCAGGAAAGGGAGATAGTCACCTGCCAACTGAGACTGTGAATTTTTCTTGCTAGAAAAACCCCAATAACAACTATGGCCCGACCCGGGATTTAAACCCAGGACCTCATAAACAGCGGTTGAACAAGTTGACCGCTAGACCAACGAGGCAGTAGCTTAGTTAGAGAACGAGTGCCGGCAACAGACCGGTATTTAATGGGGTATTCCTAGGATGCATGCCTTGCGAAGCGACGCTTGTCATAGGCGATGGTTGTACTACTCAGGCTCATGTGGGTCATATTTGTTTCATCAATCATCAAATAGAAACAAAAACGCAAATCGAAAGCAGTTTATACAAATTCTCACCTTGCAACCACCTGACTTGCGTGGCCGGTCCGTATCCCTTCTCATTCCGCGCTGCGATTCTGAATATAATCGCAGGCTTTGTGGACGAGTCTACGTGCGCAGCATTCAACGACGTGGAGGGAACGACGCAGGTGTTAGCTTTACCGCAGTAAACTCGGACGAATGCTAGCTGGGACTTGGAAGCTTCCTGTAAAAAACAAGATCCGTCAAATGAGAGTTTAACTCGCGCGCCGAGGGATTCGAACGTCTGTCAAATATACAAATATGTGCCATAGTTATGGGTACCGGTTAGAGACTTCGCTATTTATTGAATACCTAAAAATAGTGGTTTGTTCCGCCCAGACAACCAAACTTGACAACTGGTTGTCTACGCGGAAGAAATTTTCCGCGGGGACAACCAGTTACATGGGCGGAATTTTATTTCCGTCTACACAACTGCTTGGTAACTAGTTGTCTCGACGGAAAATTTTCTTCCGCGGAGTCAACCAATTACCTGGACGGAATTATGTTAGAGAACATTTTTTACTTGTTGTTGTCCCCGCGGAAAATTTCTTCCGCGTAGACAACCAGTTGTCAAGTTTGGTTGTCTAGGCGGAACAAACCAAAATAGTAGGGACATTTCAGATGGATCTCTCCTTACACCTTCATACTCCGGGCATATTATTTAATCGGTATAAAATGTGTCTGTATTTTTTTTCGATTTCAAGTATCATTATTAAGGCATCAAAAACTTACTGTATGTAAACTGTATGTGTATAATTAGATTTTCACATAGAGACAATACAGAAATTTGTAATTAAATTCCAATCAGATATAACAATGCCACACTAGTAGTTACGTATTTGATTTGTTTGCTTTAAAAAAATTATAAATTCACTATCGTTGAGGTAAATAATTTCCGCGATTCTCATAGTTTTGTTTAACATTGACTATCGATATCGACAAAAATATATGCTTGCCCA
Source organism: Eupithecia subfuscata (assembly GCA_963564075.1). Taxonomy (NCBI): domain Eukaryota; kingdom Metazoa; phylum Arthropoda; class Insecta; order Lepidoptera; family Geometridae; genus Eupithecia; species Eupithecia subfuscata. The sequence goes on from OY751097.1 coordinate 10,817,302, forward strand.
ACTGGGGTGTGATGCTTGACTTTGAGTCGGCCAATCGGAGCGCAGCGGTCGCAGCAGTGATTTGGCGGAATTGTTGTCTAAACAAAATAATGACATTTCCTCTCTATTGGGTATGTGCTCGATGCTCTGAATCATGTTTACTCTGCGTTGAACGGTAAATCATGTTATCTTTATCGTGTAGTCATTAAACAGACGTCCTCTTAAAGAATGAATGTATGGTGGTAGCCTGAAGTCTGAACTAGTGTTTAATGCAATTTTTTTATTGTTGTCTATTTGATCTACGAGCCAATGATTTTCCTTTTTTTCAAAAGTTTCTCTCAGAGCTACGACGCGAGTCAACAGTTGAGGACACTCAGGATCTCATAATGAAATAATAAGGTTACTTTGCTTAAGCAATCTTATTAGTTGTATTTGACATATTTCGCCGCCGTAAAGTTCAGTTGCATTGCATTCTTATCGTCTTAAAGGAACCCTAAATAAAGGATATTAAAAAAATCACTAAGTACATAAATGTTTTATTCTTCGAAAAAAATATGGCTGATCTGTATAGACGTGTATTTCTGCACAAAAAAACGTAAGAAAAGGCAGTATGGCCTCAGTGGCCTCTCCATCCACAAAATGTATAAATTAAAAAATATATATACTTTTTGGGTTTCGAAACATCTATTATGAAAGGACCTAACTTGACATGGAATTGCGACTGTTAATTACCTCGTAAGAAACTTACCTTTGGCTGTGTGTTAGAGCGAACTGCGAGGTATACTGAATACTCGAATATGCCTTCAGCAGCCACTTGCGGTGGTTCCCAAGAGAGGTGTGCGCCTTCCATAGACTTCGATATTTTAATAGCAGAGGGTGCGCCGGGGAAGCCCGGTAAACATGTCTTGAATGCTGATTCCTGTGAAATAAATATTTGGACTGTACTCTACAAGACGAAATAACATGGCAATGGGCTGATATTTTGATTGTGACCAGCTATCCGAGAGGAGTAAATTGAAAAACCGCGCTGCTTGCATATTAAATACAGCAAAATGCTGAATTTACTCCTTTTGTCTTAGTTATTTGTTTTAATTAAGTAGTATAACTATAGTTTTATTTTGTGGATTTTCTGAATTAAGGCAGATTTTCTATTCTATTCTAATGACACAATCATCTCTAGTGACGATAATATATAATGGAACTTTATCATTTTAAGAGTTATCTTCTAAAAATAAAGAATGTAGGCTAAGGCTAGCTAAGCTAAGGCATCAAAGTTTGGAGCTAGTTGCGATTTCGAGGGACGAAATCTCTCAAGAGATACGACAGACACTGTGCTTCAAACTATATTGTCTTGTCTCAAGCATCCTCCAATTAATGGCGTTTTCATTTAGGAAACTGGTCATGAATCCTTTATAACTTCACGTTTTAGCAAAGTTTAAAGACGATATCTACAAGTAAACTAAACCACACTTATTGGTACCGACTTTAGTGGCCATAATCATATGCAGACGCTTGGGTCTCAATTCTGATGTCGCTAAAACTAAACTAATTTGACACCACTTAAAATGTTGCCGTCCTTTTTAATGGTCAAAATAAAAAGGATGGCATAATATTCGACATCAATAACAGAATAGGTTAGGTACATCAGATCTAGTATTTAGTTTATACTTACTTCACTATAATCGCCTTTGCCACACGAGTTGATGGCAGCGATTCTGAACTTGTAAGCAGTTCCATGTTCAAGGGGAGTTGTGGGCAAACCAGTGAGATCTGGCAGGCTGTCCAACGATAGATTGGATAGGTCGACATTCGGATCCGAAAGGTAATTTTGAACCTGTTATAAACGAAATAGGATATTACTACCATAAATAATATGGTATCAATATACCATAACATGTGTGGAACAATATGATGAGATGTTAGATGAGATTCTTACCGTAAACGAGGTTCCTTTCACAATGCCGACAGTAAACCAGGCATCTTCGTCATGTTTAACCTCTTCTGTTTCACTCTGTAATGCAAATAGTTTGTCAACTTTGTAAACATTGGACCACCCCCTAGCTAGGTTAAAAAAATACGGAAAATGCGCAGTCGACATTTTGGAATGATTTTAATATAGTCGGAACGATCGGTCACGAAATTTAGTATTTTTTAATACTAATTTAATTATTATAACAAGCATTTGTAAGTTTGCAGGGGTTTATCTCCGGACCTAATGGTCCAATTAAAAAACCACTGGTACCACGTTAGTGAAGCCGCAGGCAGAGACTAAAATAACAAAAATATAAATAGAAATAGTAACAAAATAATAAAATAACTAAATAGGCACTCTATGTAAAACTTTACCTGCTCACGATGGTCCAACGCAGCACTGGCAAGCGTTGCAAGGGCGTGGGCAGCGTCAGTCGGGGGTATCGATGGCGCGCCGTTCGATCCTCCAGAACTGCTGACAGCGCCATCGCCTTCGCTAATGGCGCCCTCGGCGACGCTGGCGCCGGAGGATGACACGCCTGCGCTTATGTCTTCGTCTTCTGTTATTGAGAGAATTTGGCTTAAGCTATCATCAATATCCTCATCATCTAACTTCGTATCATGATATTGACCTTGACTGGACATTGTCCCTAACAGACAGGCACATTCGACACACATATGCAGACTTGAACTCAGGAATCCATAACTTTTATTTCTTTAGACTTGTAAATAAAACGTCAAATGCGAGTCGTATGGTTGTTCTATCTCACGAAGTCCGATAACTTACCTCACTACGAACAACTTTGCGCTTAGTTGTCATGCTGACGGTACTCGCTACCAAAATCTGACGTGAATACAATGAGCACTAGTGACCCGGACCGCGTCTCGGGCGAGACTGATTGCTTCTGAGCTTACGCACACTAAAACAATGTGTACATGCATTCACTATGTCATACATAGCCCAACGGACTTCGTGAGATAGAACAACTATAGTAGGCATTAATAACCACCGTTCAAGCACTATAGTTTTTAGAATTAAAATTAAAAACTTCCTGATAGGTACCTCCAAGCTGGGTACCTAGTTCCAGTTCGCCGTCCACTCATACGGGACTCACGCACCAAGAGTTCCGTATAATTGGAAGACCTTGCTTCTTGCCAAATTTCATTATTCTAGGTCTACGAGAAGTACCCTATAGGTTTTATGTGCAAGTGATTCCCTTGGTTTAAAATTTTTCGGAAATTACTATTAACAGCTATAACGGCTGTTACTTTTGATTGCGTTGCCATAGAAGTTTTATTTATATCAAGGCTCCAAGAGGTTCCTCGGTTCAAGAGGACTTGAGTATTTGATGTTAATTTCTACTCAATACTGTTCCTAATTGTCCACTAGTGGAATAAGTGAGACAGACTGTGTAAAAAGGCATATGAATCCTTCATCATCATCATCATCATCATCAGCCTATATTAGTCCACTGCTGGACATAGGCCTCCCCTAATGAGCGCCATAGCGCCCTGTCTTCAGCTTGCCGCATCCAGCATCTGCCCGCAGTCTTTCGCAGATCGTCATCCCACCTGGCCGGAGGGCGTCCTACACTACGTTTGCCGAGTCGTGGTCTCCACTCAAGAACTCGTTTACCCCAGCGGTTGTCGGTTCTTCGCGAGATATGGCCGGCCCACTGCCACTTCAGCTTGCTAATTCTTTGAGCTATGTCGATAACTTTGGTTCTCTGTCGGATGTATTCGTTACGAATTCTATCCTTCAGAGAGACTCCGAGCATAGCTCTTTCCATAGCTCGCTGAGCGACTTTGAACTGGTGGACCAGCCCTACCGTGAGTGTCCACGTCTCAGCTCCGTAGGTCATGACGGGTAGGACGCACTGATTGAAAACTTTCGTTTTCAAGCATTGCGGTATGGATGACGAGAAGACTCGACGTAGTTTCCCAAACGCTGCCCAGCCTAGCTGGATCCTCCTCTTGGCCTCCTTCTCAAAATTATTTTTACCTAATTGCAGAATTTGCCCAAGGTAAGTATACTCGGAAACAATTTCGAGATGAATCCTTCACCTACTAGGAAATTATCATCATCGGCCTATACAAGTCCACTGCTGTCTGCTGTACTTATGCCTCCTCTAATGAGCGCTGAAGCCCTCTGTCTTCGGCTTGTCGCTTCAAGCTAGTGTACCTAATTATTGATGGATCAACTACCACTGGTAAACCTATAGATTTGAAAACTACCACTCGTAAACCCAGAGATTTGAATACTACCACTGGTAAACCCAGAGATTTGAATAGGTACATATACGTCAGATAAGAGCTCCCAGTTTACCTCAGTGACACGAAAGATTAATGTTTAAACAACTCACTCTGTGTAAAAGTAGGCGACATCAACCCCGATCCATTGGTTGCCATCGTCAAAAGCGGCATAGATTCGCTAACCGACGGCATCGTATCCGCGGCCCCGTCCATCTCCGATGTATCGGCATCACTGAACCTATTCGATAGGAAATCGAGTAAGCTATTAAAATTTAATATGTCTGCGCTGCGTTAATAGCATAGCAATTCTGAAGATGGCGAGAGACTAACTTAACATGCGGCATTCACAAGACAGTTTTAAAGATTTGCGACTGAGTCTTCATGAACTGTGATTCTTTTCAGACCAAATAGTTAAATCAAAACATTCTTAAAAAGATTCCAAATCGTTATAGTAACGGACTCGTTGGCTTGAGAACCAGTCCTCTCATCATCTTCAGAACTGCAGCATACAAATTGGATGCTTACTCATCCGTGTGCTGTTGCGGATTTATTGAGAAGGCATGCAGTATAGCCGGCCCATTGCCTGTCGACGTGATAAGCCCTGCCTCGAGCTGGCCGCTACTGGTTATATCAGCGCCGCCTTCTGCGGTGCTTGAACTGAGGACAATGGACATGTTATGGAGGCTTCTAGAAGCGGAAGCGCCCCCGGCTTTTTTAAATCTTAGTATTTTATAACTGAAAATTCTGCCTATTGGAAAGATATGACCAGAGAAAGCTGTTTTTCACCTACCATATGCTGATAATTATGCTCTCTAGCTAAATAACCTATTTATGTCTGCTTTACTCATGATTTATTGTTGGGTTATTGTAATCAAAATTCATGCACAAATGCAAGTTTTCAAGACGCGTGCGAAGCCGGGGGCGGAAGAAAAATGCGACTTGTTTGTAAAACCTTGTATGCTTGAATTTATTGCTTACCTGATGCCAGTACTGGCGGCCTCCTGGGCAGCACTGCTGATATCGTTCACATCATCGCTGCTGGCGACACCTTCGCCGCCGCCCATGTCCTCGTCCATTGTACTGGATTCGTCTGTAGATTACAAAATATCTTAGAGAGCGTGTTTTACGTACACATCAGTTATGGATTCTAATAATTTCTGGACCAGTAAACAGATTGCCTTTAAATCACACTAATCTTATAAATGCGAAAGTTTCGATGTTTGGATGGATGTTTGTTACTTCTTCATGCCAAAACAGCTAAATGGATCGGGCTGACATTTTGCATACGGTTCTAGGCCTGGAATAAAACATAGGCTACTTTTATCCCATAAATCAGTTCCCACGGGATAGAAATCACCTTTAAACGTTTCCATAGACCCTACAGATGTGAAGCTGTGGGCAGAAACTAGTCTTACCATAAGAAACTGGGCAAAATGTGCACTTGTTATAAGCTGTGCACATGGTGAAAGTAGACTGATTTCTTTACGAATAATGCAAAGAAAGATATGCAATAAACATTTCATTTAAAAAGTCATAAAAATTCTGCTGATGCATAAGAGTGGGTTAAAAGAGGCCAACTGTTCTTCATGTGCCGTTTTATACAATTATAATACAATCGCATTAGAAAAGCAAATCCCAACTATACAACTACATTTATAATACAAAACCGTGCAAAAACCCCTTCTAAATCACAACATATTTTACAGACCAACATACCATCTTGGACTAAAGGTGGATTTCCTTCAACACCACTATCACTCGGCATTGCAGAGCTGATAGATTGATCTGGAGACTCTTCAGCAGCATCCAACCCTTCGTCATCTTCTTTCATCATGGGATCCAATTGGTTATCATTGTCATCTGGAGAGCCATCTTCAGTATCAGCCTGTATTATCATTATATTATATTTGAAACTGTGGTCTAATTTCAAAAGAACATACAGCCAAATTGAGTACAGGAAGTACTCAATTTGGCTCAAATTTGAAGATAATTAAAAAAGCTGATTTAAACAATGTTATGAATAGTTGGAAACCATCTTTGTACAAATAAACTTACTGGAGTGGATAAACAATTGTCTCCGATGTAAGCAGAGGCATCAGCTACGTTTCCTGCGCCATCCTCTATATCCATCTCTTCATCGCCTTCTGCATTAGCTTTAAACATCCAAAATATTCAAATGATGACCAGACTTCATTACATACATTTCCTTGCCTGCTTACCAAAATGTTAAACAGATTACATAGGAGAGACAAAAGACTTCCATCAATTCTTCGACAATAAATTACAACTATTAATTCTTCCAGAACAGTGCATCATTATTTGGTCATTGATTTCACTGCTTGTGTAAGGTGAGATCTTGGTGCATCATCCATACAAAGTAATGCTGATTTTGCAGGTAAATAATTAAAACCAACACCTATGAAAAATACAAACACCAACCAACTCCATCGTTTTTGGATGGTGAGACCAATTTTATGGGATAAAAACATCTTAATTACCTGATACCGGTTCAAGTAGCTCTTGTTCGTCAACCTCAGCCAGGGCTATGTGAAGCTCAGGGTGCATGCCATCGCTGCTGCTAGTCGGGCCTCCAATAGTGGCTACATGGATAATTATTTTTTACACTCAAACACTGCATGCTCAAAACTAAAATACACACGTAGCTAAAACTTGCATACTATAGAACTACTATGGTTATCTTGAACACTAGTGCATGAATTCTACAAGGAGTAATAAGCAGAACTGTATCACTAAGAAGAAACTAAGATTTGTTGACTTGTGACGGTAGAGGAAGTAATAGATAAAAAAAAATATTATTTTGGCACCATGGTTTTTATCTAAGTTGTCGCCCAGTAATCTACCAAATGCAACTGTGCCAAATCTACAAAACCAAAACGGATGCATTGCATGTTATTGTAACGACTATTGTACCACTACCGCAACACGATTTGAAGGTAAAATTTGATATACCTGCTTCGTCAGCGGCCGCAGAGGCATCTTCGTGGCTAGAAACGTTGTTTTCTGAAAGATCATCAATAGCATCCGCGGCTTGATCTTCGCCGAGAGGGACTACTTCCGCGCCATCAGGTCCGTCGGCATGAAGAGATGATTCTGACTCCATTGTACGCTATGAAAGCCTCGAGTACCTTCAAACGTATCTATTTTGACTATGCACACGAAATTAGGCAGTAAATAATAGCATTTTCTGAAAATTACGAAAAGAAATAGATTTTTTGACAAATCTCACGGGCTTTCAAAAACGCTTTCAATCTCTCTCTTTCAATTCAATAATACGAACCACAGACAAAAATTAGCGTCTCTTTACTTTTTTTTTCAGAAAAGGCCACAGATAACAAAAAGTCTGATCACACGGGGTGTTTTTGCGTTGAAGTTAGTTCTAAAAGCCGTCACACACAAAAGCCGGAGGCGGAGGCGGGCGGTAGCCGAGCCAGGCGAGGCGTTTTCGGTGCGGATGTCTTCACTCTGCAGGCGCGCAAGAACCGGTGGGTGGCGTCGCAGAGGCGTTTTGAAGCTTACCATTTTGCATTACAAAATGGTAAGCTTCAAAACGCCTCCGCGACGCCATATTATTATGCCATCTAGTCTTCACAAATTACTTGTACACGGACCAGCCTTAGTAAAAAATTTAGAAATTGTTCCAATATAATTTTTATCTGAAGAAGCCTCAGAAGCTAGGAATAAAGATTTCCGAAATTATAGACAGGGTCACTCAAGAAAATGTAGCAGTATTTCATGCAACGAAGATAATTTGTAGAATCTTCTGCTATCCTCCGATCCCCTTCTCTCAACCATCCGTCCAAAATTTAACTAACTTGTAAATAAATTAACTTTTACTGATTTTTACAACCTAGTTGAGTCGGAAAATAGCTGTTTTGAATTTCTTGATGCTAATGAACTAGCAGAAATAAATTCAGAAGCGGCTGACATAGATAGTGACGAAGACTAGGCAGCTATTAAATTTGTAAATAAATGTATTTCGGTAGCTAAGCCACTGCGGTAACATGCCGATCTGTTATAAAATGTCCTTACGACTTTGTTAACTATGTTTTTTGTCGACAATAAAATGTTTTGTATTGTTTCTATTATATGTTTAATGGGTGGATATGATTGTTTTGTAAATATACATAATTATCTAATCTCACTGTTGTAGTCCCTCTATAAATAAGTATCTAGACAACAAAATATCGTTTTTTTTTCAATAATATCAAATTTAGCGAATAATAAAAAAGTAATAATAAGATGGTAATTAATAAAATATTTTCTGTTATCTTAAAAATATAACACCATTTATGCATCGCGCACGCCATCTGTATGTAGGTAATTGAAGTTGTGTATGATTAGATCACGAAATCAGTACCAAAATGTTATGATTTTGTTATCTAAAAATATAACACCCTATATCTTGTTCTGTTGTGCATCGCGCACCCCATCTGTCTGTTGGTAATCGAAGTTGCGTATAGTTAGATTACGAATATCAGTACCAAAATGTTAAGATTTCGTTATTTTAAAATATAACACCCTATATCTTTTCTGTTGTGCGTTGCGCGTGCCATGTGTCAAGGTGGTTATTGAAGCTGTGTAGGAGTAGATTAATATAAAAAAAACCGCATCCCAGAAACATAGGGCAATGTGAAGATATGAATTTTCTAATATTCGTTTCCATACAAAACAATGAAAAAAAACAACGTTTTCTCAATTTATTCAATAAACGTGGCACTTACAGCAAAAATGGTGAGAAAGACATATGTAGAAAATTACTAGTAGAACACGATAGCATCATCAAATATTCATATTATGACAAAAAAATTATATAATTCCTATGTCCGACCCTTTCCATACATTCGAACCACTGTGCGCCGCCGCGCCGCCACGGCGGCGGCGGCGGCCCCAGCTTCTGTGTGTGACGGCTTTGAAACAAACAAAAGACCGAGGCAGCCCGAGAATGAAAAAGAATAGACAATACTTTTTGTAGTAAAACAAAAGTAGGTCAAAATCAACTGTTGTGTGAACTTGTGTAACACAAGTTGTGTTGCAGCCAGTGTCAGTCACGTCACGTGTCATGTCAGTTATCCTGTCCACTATGTTTCTCTCTCACTACACGACTCCCTTCCAGCGTTGCCAGATCTACTGATTTAGCAGTAGATCTACCTGCTTTTTGAACCGTCTACTGATCTACTGATTTATTTCTAAAATTTCGCGAAATCTACCTGATTTTTCCCGAGCGCCAATGGCTTCGTGTCTATTATGTAAGCTGTCACTTGTCAGTGTCACTTCACAAGCCAATGAAATTTTCACCAATCCGGTTCGTCACAATACTGACAAAATATGAATGGAATTGAAGAGTTTATTTTGTTCGTTCGTTTCTTCCACTTCCTGTATTGTAAACATCTGTTGTATGTTCCTATCTTTTTCGAATTGATTGGTCGGTCCGTTCGTTCTTCGATAAACTTTTCCATTGTTGCCAGATCTACTGATTTAGCAGTAGATCTTGTAAATGGATTATTACACTTCCTACGAGTAGATTTGCTTGATGCTTGATTTTTGAAGAGCCACTGATTTATTTTGTAAAATTTGAGAAATCAACCAGCTTTTCCTGAGAGAGATTCAAGGCCAAGGCATAAGGCCTTGTAACAACAAAAAAAAATTGGTTGCCTGTAAAGTCGGTATACGGGCGAAAGTTTTACGTGACAACGACTTTGAGTGGTAACTGAAGAAACTGCGTTACGTTCCGCTCACGCGGAGCGTAACGCAGTTTCTTGAAGTGTCACCCGGCAAACCAACGCGGAGCGTAACGCAGTTTCTTGAAGTGTCACCCGGCAAACCAATTTATAAGACGTTGTCACGTCAAAAAAAATTAAAAATTCAATTTCACTTGGTGTTCATACGATTCTCGAGACAGCTTGGTTTATGGCGAGATTTGTTCATTTCCAAGGGCACTGATCAGGTTTTATCAGGTAAATTAAAAAAAAAGACACCTAGCATCCCTCTTTCTGTGATGAACATAGTTTGTTTTTCTTGAAAGGAACAACGGAACACCATAGTACTACCTAGTTACCTACCCCAAAAAACCTGATCAGTGCCCATGGAAATGAACAAATCTCGGCGAATTCCAAGCTGATGAGTTGCTTTTATCAATGTTTTCATATCGATGTAAAAAGTTTATTACAAACCTACTTACGACACAAAAAAAATTTAAATTCGAAAGCCATGAATATTTTACTTTGCAACTTAGGTACTTTGATGAATGCCATCATTGAAAAGTGAAACACACACTGAACAAACATACAAAAAAAATGAATCAAAATAGGTTCATCCGATAGGGAACTATAATTTTAGTTTCCTAGCGGATGAACCGATTTTATAAAAAACCTTACAGATACCACGCATTTTTCGTGTCAAAAGCTAGAAATTTGTAGTTTTTTCAAAATCTACTGATTTTTTCTTCAAGCTACTGATTTTTTACGTGACTTTCTACTGATTTTGTCAAATTCGATCTGGCAACACTGCTCCCTTCCCCCTGAGGTTCCTCTTCCAACTTCTATGAAATGTATTTTATCTCTCTGCTTTTCTCCTAAAGTTAACTATGCCTTGTGTAAATTCATATAATATAATAAATAATGATATAAAGTTGTAATTAGTAGTAGTAGTAGTAGTAGTAGTAGGTTCTTTTCATTATATGTGTTTATTTATTGTGAATTCAATAATCGCGCAGTTTTGAGTTATTTTCCTTATGTTTTGTAGTTTTGTGGGTTTTTTCTTTTTTTTGTAAGTACTGTTCATTAGATAAAGATTATATTGTTCATTCCATAAAGCTTGCGATGCTGTCATGAGATGATGAGACGGATATTGGCAAAGTTATGTCAAACCTGACGCAGAAGCCATCAAACAAGAAGTTGAACCAATGTTTTGGAAATAAAAAGTAATATTACATCGACCTGCTTCAAATAAATTTTTAGAGTGTACTTGGGTACTTGCTGCAGCTGTTCGTATCCATAATAAGTTCAAATTGAGTTCTGAATTGTAATGTCACATGACAAAGAAAAAGCAGATGGACTTAGGTCAATGAGGACTAGCACAGCATTTCGGCTTCTTAATTTCGAACTGTATGCTAAGCCGGTAAGGAATTCGCATATTTTATTCAAATTATCCAACTTTGAACACTCCCTTTGCATAACAGTAAGCAAACCATTAGAAGACCTTTCCTTGAGGAGTAGAAAGTACATGCTCATTTCTGATCTAATCAAAGAAACTTGTAAGCACTATATATACCTTACCTACTTAAAGCAGTCACAAGGAAATATGGCTGGCTGCTTCTAATTAATAATGCTGGACAATTCACACTAGCTCCAAAGTAATCATAGCTAGTTTCAGGGATCTAGTCAACCTGATATAGGTACCTTTTTATTACATAACATACCTAGTTTTTATGATACCTTCATAGTAAACACCCAGGACATACAAAACAAATATCTGCAGAAACATTTATTGTCCTGAGGTGGAAATTGAAACAGCAACCTCCCATGTCAAAGGCAGACCTTCTGCATCACAGAAGTTGTTTCACACCAGTGACAAGAGAATCATGATATTGTCACCATGTTGCAGAATATTGTCATCATGACTGCAGGCCTTACATGTTTTGGCCTGACTCTTGGATACATTGCATACATGAGGCACCAAGCTGAATCAATGGGGTACTATACAGCAATTGATAAAGATGGGATAGAGATTTTTGAGAAGAAGAAGTCAAAGTGGGATTGATATCCTGAGAAATATAATGCTCTAATCATTAGTCAATTTATAACAGTAGGCACTTAATCTAAGATATTACAGATATGAATTTGTAAATACTGATATATAATTTTATGCAATTTTTGAGTATAAATATGTAAAGTACATACTAACTTCATGAAATTGTAAATACCACTGTATATTTTTTTTTGCAGAATCATTTCTTTTATTTTATGAGTGTTCTATTTCTTTCTTTAAATAGGTACCTTTAGTTACAAATTTTTTAATTATATTATTTTTAACTTACACAGATTAGTTCTTATCATGTGAATGGTTACAAGACTCATGGTTAGTATCATGGTAAAATAAAACAAGGTATGCTACTCCGAGATCTTCCCAAGCCTACATCGCTGTCCACTTGCCACAAAAATGGGAGGTTACGTTCATTTGCCAGTGACTATCAAACTTTTATTGACGCGCGCCGCCGGTGAATCACTGGCGTTGTTGATCGGATAAATCTTTAAAATAAAATGGGCGGTTACTCTATCCGTGACTGTAAGTGTGAAAGGCGGTAAAATAATTAAAATTTCATTTCCGAAAAGAAAATCTGTGGCTGAAAAATGTTCCTGCGATTAGATAAATTTCAATTCAAGGGAAAAATGATTTATCCATGTGCAGCTCAGTAGTGTTGCTCAAATTATGGAAACTTAAGTTTTAAGAATTTCATGGAAAACCTAAAACTAAAAAGTTTGAGAACCACCGTAGCGGATATGACGTAGCTTGGGAAAACCCACGTGGCTGTTGTTTCTCGGATTAGTATACCTTGTATTTATTATACCATGGTTAGTATGATTATAATTCTCTGTTGTTGGAAAATAAAGTCTTTGGCTGTATGGTATGGTTTCATTTGTATGAATTGACCTGAGATTTGCTTAAAGTTGAGGTGCGTTTATAGGGCGAATCTAGCATCAATCTAGGCCTAGATCTGAGTAGGTAGGTACTCACTAGTTCTCCGCTGTAAAAAACTAGAATTAGGTGGGTAGGTACATTACATAAAATTCAAAATTTTGTCTTCGGTTCCCTAAATTAAATGAAAGTAAACTGGATCGCGCACGAACATATTGTTAGGTAAATAATAATCATCAAACATAACTGGGTAAAATTGTATATCAGCCTGGCAACACAGTGGGTGACGCACGATTAGCCAGGCAACTCTCGGCTACCGGACTCATTCTATCGCCGACAGCCGTCCTGAGCACACTTGGTATTTTTGACCTACAACTGAATAGTTGTTGCCCAGCCTTTGCTTGCAAAACGAGTCTGTACCAGTTTGGGACCGAACGGAGGTGGAGTCGGTTGAGGCATGCTGTTTTTGTATATACCGCCCAACAACTTCAGAAGTGGGATTCCGATAGCAAGGTACGTAAAGTGAAGATTTCTTATAATTATTCGTAATTACTGCTCTTTATCTTGTTATCACCCTGCCCACAAGGTGTTGAGGGTTGACTTGTCACGTAATCGGGGTACATAACTCCGATAGTGTTAACAGATTGATTTAGAAGTGCGGGTTTGTGCAGGCATTCGGCCAGGGCATGCCGTCCCTGGTAATGTCGTCACGTACTTAGTGATTTTACTAGATACCTACCTGCATTTTTGGTTAGTTTGAAAGCCTGTTTGTTAGCACGTGGTCAGGGTATCTACTCCCTGACAGTGTTGGCGGAATGATTTGCAAGTGATCGGTATTTGTGTAGGCATTTGGCCAGGGTACTCCCTGGTAACGCCGGTACGTGCCTGGTTAATTCTGATTAATATACTAATGACAATATGTTAAAGTACACTAAATAGCGATTGCTCGATAACATGTAGCGGGTTCACCGTTAAGTAAGTAGGTAGGTACCTACCGAATCTGTGATCGTGGCCGCGTTTGGCCAAGATACATAGGTACCCGCCTAGTCGCCTACTCTATGATAGCTTGAACGCGGGCTCAGCAATTTAACTGGCTGGATTTCCATTTCAACGTGTTTTTTGTAACCCCAAGAGAAATTTATAAACTTTTGTTTGGATTCTGGTTATCAGTGATCCATGATCGCATTAACTTGTCAGATGAAATGGAAATATGCCTTGAAGAACATTGATGCTTGATAATTTTTAACAGCGAATGATGGAAGCAGTTAGCGTGACCACCACCGTAGCAGAGAACACCGTCGCCATAAGGCGCCAAAGCGCCGTAGCAATCGACGGAGCCGCGACGAACACAGCCAGCCAGGTACCATAGATGCTGACGTAATGTGATCGTGATGGCTGTGCTGAGAAGCGTCCAGCGAACGATGGACGATGCAACGAGAAGCGAGGTAAGTCGTGTAATTCTACTCGAAATCCTTCACGCAACCGTTGATATAGTAGGAAGAATCGAAGCGCCAAAGCAGGCGTACCTAGAACAGCACGTCGCAGCGAGAGGCTAGTTGCGCCTCACATTCGAAGCCGTTGTCGTAATCGGCACTATAGTGAACTTCGTGAATCGAATCGGAATGTATTTGAAGGTGTACTTTATTAGTACCTAGATATAGATATTATGTACCTATGTCAAAATCCGTTGATAGGCTTTGATCCATGCCATGCCTCACTTCTTCAATGGACTACAAAATATTTAGATTTTACCCTAACCAAATCTGGTGGGCCTCACCGAATCGTGATACCAAAGAATACCAACCCATTTATTAAATTTTGATTAGCTCCGTTATGTACTAACCGATGTAGATAGGTGTACGATGATGAAGATTTCATGGCTTTATGTAGGTATGGGATAGAATAAAGACCTCGATATTTACTGCTAGTGACCTGACCACCTTATAAATTACCCAACCTTCGGAACGAATACATTCTACAGGTACCTACGCAATATCTACGCTCAGAATAACTACAGTAGGTACCTAGCATAATAAGGAATAGGGACAAATTTGATATATCTACGTAGGCACTAATTCTAAGTTAAGCATGAAATGAAATCATGGAGCTGTAATATTTTTTTTTAGTTTTACGATCCGTTTCCGAGTCGTAGTACCACAGAAACATATCTAGATATATTTCTGTGCGTAGTACCTATGTTGCATAGGTATGCATCAGAGTGCACTTGAACCGATCAAGATAGCGACGAGTTTCAGGTTGAGTTGTCGGTGAAAATGCTAATCACAAACAAAGCAGTTTACTTAAAATATTTGCTACTTCACTTGATAATAACGAACGTTTGGCTACTTACGCTAAGAACTTTGTAGTCTAAACGGATAGGTGCCATGCCAACGTCATATTATATCCATGCTCAGTTTGCAAACCCATGAACACAACTAGCTACCTATCTCTCTCTAGACCTACCTACCTACATACCAATGCACGAATGCACCTTTGATTGCAGCGTATTCATGAAATATTTGCTAGAGAAAATATAATATTTAAATAAACTCGATCATAGTCTTGAAACAATGCTCACCTACCTAATTATAGATTTGTAGATGACCAAAACCTCGATAAGTAGTTCCAAGATTTATAGGTATTTTTGGTGGCAAAAGATCATTCACTTTCTATTTTTCTGTTAATAAAACCATGACACGAAGCCGTGCTCGCGGTGGTTTCCAAAATAGGACTTTTGTGAGAACATGCGGGTTCGATTCCCGCGGCGCGGCAGGTATTTGTTCGATTTCCGGATGGTTGTTCGGGGCCTGAGGCATGACAAGCATTAAGTACTTTAATTTATATGTAAAATAATAATGAGCCTTTGTAGGAATTCCGATTTAAACTACGTAGAAAGCGTAGGAAGGTACCTACCTATAAAAACAAAACACAAATTCTAGTGTTTTTTTTTTATGGTTTAAGTCATTTCTTTGATCATCCAAACTATTATTTATTGCAATGGACGACTGGAAGGCAAAACCTAAGATAAGTCTTCGCAATCTACTAATTTTTTTTGAACAAGGAATAAAAACTAAGAATTGAAACAAAAACAATTTATGGCAGCTCCTTAATCTAACACTTTTGATGCCCGCGACTCACATGCAACCTTAACCAAACATTTTGTCATTCAGGTGGCAAACTTCTTACGTGTAAATAATGCATATAAATGAAGCAATAAAATATCGAATAGAAATCATTGAGGGTAGCGAAAAGAAATGTGAAGTAAACATGTAGGATTAGAGGAGTAGAGAGTATGAACAGGATGTAAGAGTACGAACGCTAAGCAAGTATGAACGGGAGAACCACACTTTTCATAAAAGTCAACAGTGTGTGAATGTGTAAATATATAATGTAGTGTAGATGATATAAAATGAACAATAAATAATATACTTAAATCAAACGCTTAAACTAAATATTGTGGGAAGATTCCCACGTAGGTCTTTAAACTAACATTTTCATGGCCCGAGACGCAGACGAGCCTCTCGACTCGACCCTCGTGTAGTGGCGGCGGCGGGGCGCGCCCCTGCGGGTCGCACCGCCGAAGCTGGGCAGCGAATGCGTTAATACGCAGAGTATCAATTACATACATATTTATGCCTGATTATGCTTTGAGTACGAGTAGGTTTTCGGTAGGTAAATTATTTAGTACGATATTATTATACTGTTACACCCTACGTGTTAATTAGAGTTTAAACGGTGAAAACGATATAAGTACTCGTAAGTTGTTTAGGTCCATAATAAACAAAATAGAATAAAATAGAATGGAATCGAATGGAATCGAACATAATCGAATAAAATCGAGTAGGATCGAATAGGATAATAGAAAAGGTATTTATATTTACTAACAGACGCAATTGAAACACGGGTCGTCAGTGACCGTGATCAGAGAATTAGTTACTGCTGGCATAATAAAATAAATTGAGTTTCCAAAGTAAACTACTTACGACTTTTCAAATGAATTTAGGACTGTAGTAGGTTCAATTAAAAATAAACAGAGTTAATACCATACTCAAATAAATAAAATTAAAGGTAAAATACACACCTAGGTTTACAACACCTATAAAATGTAATATACTAGAAGACGATTTTTCTAATTTACTAGTGACGACGACTTTTCTCATTTACTTGTGTAAAGGTTCTCCTACCTGCAGCCAAATCGCGCTTTTTGGATAGTTGTGTTGGTTTAAGGAATCTTGACCAGTGTTTGAGCGGGAAGGGAAATTGAAGGCAAACTAGGCTATCCTCGATTGGTTGATATGTCGTTATGGAGCGGCGGTGAATAATTATGCTTTTATACTAAAGTATCTTCAAATAGGTCGAACGGGACTTTCTAGTCCTTTTTTTTAGATAACTTGAAGTCGTGCAATGTCTTACAAAAATAATTTTAGTAACAATTTACTAGACTTAGGCCTATCAAATTCTATTTTTGGGTCTATTTGAACTCCCTAATCCAATATAGGGTAGTTAATGTAAATTTAAACAATGATGTTGAAAGTTGTAGCTGTAGGTACATTGACAATGAAAATCATTATTATTGCTGCACTGATCATGATATTCTATTGGATATTATACGTAAACGTTTTGCTAATAGTTTAGCAGAAGATAACAATGACATCTTATTGACACACAATTTAATAGTCAGGTATGCAATGCATTTCATGATAATAAACTTAATAATGCTGTCCACGTTTAATTCGAACTTAGTCCGCTGGTTGTTAACTGTGGACATGCGGGGCACAATGATGCGCCGCCCAAAGAGTCTCAGTTAACAGTCAGAGTGAAAAAAACGATAAGTTATTTTTAAGTCAGGTGAAATTAATATAATTGACTAACAGCTTGTTAACTGTGGGCATGCACAACGATGTGCCGCCCAACGAGAAGCAGTTAATAGACTCAGTGAAAAAGGGAACAATTTGGTTATTTTACGCGTGAAATAATTTTAACGTAGGGTAACCAAATGATATTACATGATGGGTTGTTAATTGTGGGCATGCCAGGCACAATGATGTGCCGCCCAATGAAAAGCAATTAACAGTCTGGGTATTATAAATAATAAAAAGCAATTGGGTTATGTTGCGCGTGAGTTATTTCTAGCGTAAGATTAACCAAATGGCATGACAGATTGTTAATTGTGGGCATGCCGCCCAGCGAGAAGCAGTTAACAGCCTGAGTGATGATCTACTTATTGTGGGCATGTTTCGCTCAGTGAAAAGCAATAAGTTGATGAAAATAGTAATTCTCACTAATAGTTTTACTATAAGCAAATGAAGTGATAAGCTTTGCAACCAAAGCTAAGAAATGAGAAGGAATGCAGTGACGAACTTAACAACCAAAGCCTAACGTGGGAGCTACACATCGACAGACTCTGCGAGAGAGTGGGAAGGGCTTGCTTCGCTTTATGGCGTTTATCGGCTACTCTTGAAGAAGGGATGACCAGAAGCTGTTACTTTGCATCCGTTCACTCGCTCCTTCAATATGGCGTGGAGCTGTGGGGCAGAGCTGCTGACTGGGAGCGAGCGTTTAGGATGCAGAAGAGAGCTGTTCGAGCGATCGTGAGACAATTAAATCCAAGACTTATTTTTGTTATTATTATATATTTTTATTATTTGACGGGCTCATTAGAGAGAGATATTATTAGAAATATTTCGAATCTAATAAATAAATAAATGGTTGCCGTACCTAAATGTGAACAAAAGGGATTCTAAGCTTTGTTAGCTGGATCGTGCTCTTTGATTTAAATCTCTTTGGCATACGTTTGTAAGAATATGGTCTTTTATTCGTTACCTTTTGTTTTTTTTTGATGAAATATATTTTGTCCGCAAGGATAGATAAAGTTCAAATTGAAAAATCAATGATTGTTTGGAAAATAAATTAATGTTTACTTATATGTTAATATTTATAAGCAACGAAGGCACTCGTTGACGGTCGGACGGCCGAGCTGTTAGGTAAATAATAATCATCAAACATAACTGGGTAAAATTGTATATCAGCCTGGCAACACAGTGGGTGACGCACGATTAGCCAGGCAACTCTCGGCTACCGGACTCATTCTATCGCCGACAGCCGTCCTGAGCACACTTGGTATTTTTGACCTACAACTGAATAGTTGTTGCCCAGCCTTTGCTTGCAAAACGAGTCTGTACCAGTTTGGGACCGAACGGAGGTGGAGTCGGTTGAGGCATGCTGTTTTTGTATATACCGCCCAACAATATTTCGTCCATTCAAAAGTACCCTGTAATCTCGTGAAGCTAAGGCTTATTTTTCTTTGTGACATCTTTGAGTAGAAAAACGAGCCGAGTGAGAGGGCTTGAAAATAGTAGTTTGTCCTTGTCTAGCACATTGCAACATGGTGTAGTGTAGGGTGTCCATGAAACAATACGATGTCACAGAGCTTTTGAACAAAGATTCTGATAAACTGACTTCTGGAATATGTTCTTTTTAAAAAGCGGTCCAATTTACGCAGCAACAAGCAAGCAGTAAGAATGTTAAATACATGTTTTCAAATCTTTGCGCACTTTGAAAGTAGTAGGTACGTAATAATGGCTAGCAGGCAGTGAATACTACTACAACCTAGTAGAAACTTAATATCAATAGTTATTAAGTTATTCTACCGTATCATTTTCCACAAGAACAAGTTTCTATTACCAACACATCACAGTTTCAGTTGCAAAATGTATCTACCTATGTAATGTAATGTGTTTTACACATTATTTCGGACCCTTTTCGGACCATATTAGGCGCAACGCACACAGAAGGCGGTAAGGCGCAGATACGGCGCAGATACGGTGGAGGCGCGATATCTGCGCAAACAGATGCGGCGACGGTAAGGCAGAGAGTATTACTATACAAGGTGCTTTCGGTTTTTTTGTATCATATAATCCCAATCAATTTCCAAAAGTGGCAGATGGGTCATTACTTTGTGGTGATGTCGCTCTAACTACCCCTATTTATAGAATATGACCGTGAGTAAATGTGTGTAGACCGCTATGTACCTATGTTTGCGGTATGTAACTGCTATGTTTGCTCCTTAAGTGTTTTAAAATATAAAAAACAAGTTAAATTACATCGGATTTTCATTAAAACCATGGATAAATACACAAATAAACAAAAATTTTAACCGTTTAAAACGTATCTTTGTTCATACTGTATATAATACGAGACGCCGCTTGCGCCTTACCGGTATCGCATCTGCTGGCGACGTGGCGGGGGTGAGGAGCGGCGTGTCTGTGCCGTCCGCTTGCCGCCTTCAGGCACGAACTGATAGTTACGCAAGAGGCACGTCGCTTCGTATACAGGATGCGTGACGAAATTGAATTTAATATTGAGTTTTGCCAGTTAATTGAACAATATCACTTAGGTACCTTAAAGTTATCAGTAGTCTTTCTTCAGGACTGATAGGTTTTCTCCAATTTGTCAGTTGCTTCCGAAGTCCTTTTACTTTTGACAATAAGATATGGTAACATTCCGGTGACATTTTATAAACTGTGCGAAAACGATCAGGATATTCATATAAAGTTTCCATTATCTTATGGAACCTGTGCTCTTCTGCTTCTCTCCACACTGGAGTAGTTAGAGTGGTAGTTAGAGCGACATCACCACAAAGTAATGACCCATCTGCCACTTTTGGAAATTGATTGGGATTATATGATACAAAAAAACCGAAAGCACCTTGTATAATAATACTCTCTGCCGTACCGTCGCCGCATCTGTTTGCGCAGATATCGCGCCTGCACCGTATCTGCGCCGTACCTTCGCCTCGCCGCCTTCTGTTTGCGTTGCGCCTTAGCGTTCCGATCGGAGATTTTTCATTTTGACTGCCGGCAACACTGTCTAGTCAGTCGTCTCCCCTTCTCTTCTCTCTCTCTGTTAGGGATGCGCATATCATATCACTCTAATGAAAAGAGTGATACATATCTCTTTGATCTACTGATATATATCACTCATTTAGCTCTTTAGCTCATTTAGCTCAGTGGATCAAAGATGTAGTCTTAGAGCTGGGTAGCTCATGAGTGAAAGAAAGATAAAAAGATAATTATTAGGAATCCGTTCAACTGAGCTAGCTCTAGAGAGAGTGACACATGAAAAAAGGTAGGTATAAACCTATCGTTCACAGTTTAAAGGCTTTGTTAATTAAGTAACATAGAGTCAACGATTTTCCTTCAGACTTCACAGGCTTAGGACATACAAGTTTTCAAAGTTTCCAAAAAAGTTTCCGAAATTCCGAAAAAGTACGTAGGTGCTCAACGAAACCAAAACAACAACCAAAAGTAAACAAACAAAGATTCGAACCGATAACGATAACTTTAAAAACAATAATAATTGAATTTGCAGATTTTGCAGTCAAACGTATTTGCTTAACTAAAAGCCTGAACCGGATTTTGCTATCGTTCTCTCTTTTTCACGTTGTATTTGACATCGTGCATTTCACTCTATCAAATCATTCGGGATATTTCGGAACGAATCGCTCGCCTTGCTCGGTCATCTTCGCTATCGCTCACTTATCATTTAGCTCAACACTTCAATGGTTCGAAAATGAATCTTATTCCAAATGAGCTAAAGATATAGTTGAAACCAAGGTGAGCTAGAGATAGATTCGCTCAGTTGAACTGATCTATATCTTTTGTATCACTCACTCATGAGCTACTCACCTCTACTCTCTGTCGTTGTTGTTTTGCTATTGTTCTTCAAGAAAGTTAATTTGGTGATAATTTTTAATTTCCTTCATACACTAGAAACTGCAACGTTAAGCTTCCCCTCTAGTTTGTCCCAAAATCGAAAAATGTTTTCGGCCCTCAAAAAGTTAGCCCGCAGTGGAGATGACCGATGTCCTGCACCTATGCCCATGTCTTCATCCTTGCAGAAGAAATTCTCCAAAGGAGTTCATTTTAACAGTAATTCCATGCTTCTCTACATTTCTGCAGTTTTATTATCTGGAGGCATTACTTTCACGCTTGTTCAATTTCAGTGAAAATTTTGATAAAAGGTGATCGAAATGTTGGCAAATCCTGTTTACTGCAGAGACTGCAAGGTGGCTCATTTATTGAAGATTATGTGCCAACGGAGCAGATCCAAGTAGCTCCTATACACTGGGCTTATAAAAACACTGATTATATTGTAAAAGTAAGTGCCTTCTATAAAGAAACCTGTAAGATTCATAGAACGTTATCTGTTCTATTTCTAACACCAACTTTATGCAGGTAGAGGTATGGGAGGTTGTCGACAAAGGTAAGACAAAGAAGAAGCCTCCACTGGGATTAAAATTGGAGAACCAGACAGCTAACACTCCTGTCGAGGAATCCTATGATACACCTGTGCTTGATGCTACCTTTCTGGATGTGTATAAAAATGCCACTGGAGTCATATTAATGCTTGACATCACTAAGCCATGGTAAGTTTCTGTTTGTTTTCTTATTGAACAATGTAGCAACTAGTAAGTTGCTGTAATTATTAGCTTGTAGTTTTCCTAATAGTTAATAAAATAGATACTTACAAATAAGTTTTGAGTTCATAGTAGTTTCTGTTTACCCAGTCATGTTTTATACTAGGTTTGTAAACAACAGGTATGTAGTATTGAAAGTTATTTTTGTACAAAGCTGTAGTTTGTAATTATTAATTTATTGCTCGAGTTCACATGTATTTTTTCATGTTATATGTTAAAAGTACCTACCTATGTAGCTTTGAATTATTATGTATTGTCTATGTGTTCATGTAATGATGTTTAATTTTTTACTTATAGTAATAATTAATGCACTGTATTAGGTTTTGTGCTGTCACTCTGTAAGGGCCCTAACTGAAAACCAATGTAGTATTGGGGAACTGTCTAAAATGCTGAGATCCCATTTTACCCTATATTTAATAGAAATAGTTAAATAAATAAATAATGCTGGACAATTCACACAGCATTATCTAGCCCCAAGCTAAGCAGAGCTTGTGTTATGGGTACTAGATAACTGATATACTTAATACAATACACTACATAGATAGATATATATTTTATTATACACAGAAAACATCCAGAACGCCCTGAACAAATATCTGCAGATCGTACAAACATTTGTCCCGAGGCGGGAATCAACCCGCAACCTCCAAGTTAGATATGAATATTAGTTTTACTTCTTCATATTATTGTATGCACTTTTTTCTTGTTTATGTTCGCGTGTTTTTTTGGTAAAATAAATGAATTTATCTTATCCTATACAAAACAATTTTCAGGACATTTGACTATGTGGTAAAGGAGTTGTCTCAAGTCCCTGCAGACTTGCCTGTGGTGATACTCGGAAACCATTGTGACATGCAGCACCACAGGCAGGTGCATCCACATCATATTGAAACTGCGTTACATCAAGCCAAGATGAATAGGTAAGATATAGGTAACTTCTGTTCTTCAGGATGTGTTTTTCAATAATGGGTTATGGCTGAAAATCTGTTTTTGCTGTTTATAATAAGCAATCGGTTTCACTGAGCCATGCCCTTTTTAGGGGTCCATACCTCTAAAGGAAAAAAAGAACCCCTTTAGGATCACTTTGTTGTCCATCTGTCAGTCAAAGTGTGGAGGTATCCAGTTGAAATTAACATCAAATATTCAAATCCATAACTCTTGGTGCCTCAATATAAATAAAACTTATTATATAAGATTGCCATGTAATTGGTACACCCCTGCCTTTCTTAAATTCACATAATTTTTTCCATCCAAAGGTTGCCTGGAAGAGATCTCTTCTAAGCGATAAGGCCGTCCATTGTACTTGTGTCTTATGTAATGTCTCTTGTATTATATTTTTGTTGGTGTACAATAAAGTATTTTGTATTGTATTGTATATTCATAGCATGGAGCAAGTACAGAGAACTTTTCTTAAATTACGCATAAAATTACTTACACATGAAATGTGATGCCATTCATAGCATCAGAACGTCTGTCCGAGTAGTTTTTACAAACAAGTTTTTAAAACACAACACTTCATCCTTTTCTACTTAGTTACATGAAAATTACACGAAATTCCACCGTTCACAAAGTTGTGCACAGGACGAACGACGACAGTACACTGACTAAGGCCACGCCCACTGTGATGACGTCAGGACCTAGTTGAGAATCACAGTGCACAGTTGCTTAGGCCCCCTCCTCTCTGTATCTGCTTTATGATTCATAGTATATGATTGTCTATCTAATATGGCTTAAATGGTATATTAATGCATGTGTGTCACCATACTGAAGTAGCAAATAAACATTCTTTATCTCTCAAGTATTTTTCTATTTATTGTGTATGTGTTCGGCTGTCTCCCAGCCAGGCTAATGCCACTTAAATCATCTTGCGTAGATGTAAAATAAGCCAATGATGATGATGTGGATTGAAATAGGAGTTGGAGATCGGTATTTAGTTATTAATTAGGTTTCGGACATTATTTTGTATGTGAGGCGTATTACAAAAAAAAATAAGAATTAAGACCTGGCCTGGTTTACGCAGTGCCTGTGAATTACCAATAACCCTGTATTGTATATTATGTAATTTACCCACAAAGTTTCTGCTGCTCTAATAATGTCACCTACAATAAACAGACATGTTTTTCCAGGACAGCACCAGTTCGGTATGCAGAAAGCTCAATGAGGAATGGATTTGGACTGCGGTTGCTGCATAAATTCCTTAGTGTTCCATTCCTGAGACTTCAGAAGACCAGTCTGCTTGAGCAGCTTCAGAGAAACCAGAGGGATATGGAGGAAATTGAGCAAGAACTTGACGAGTATCAGGTAAATTTTCTTTTGAATATGATATTCTTACAAAGGTTCGCAAAGGCACATTGAAAGGGAATCAAAGATAATTATTGAAAATTTTGATAGCCAAATGAACACATTTATTTTCTACTACCTTCCACTCGCGATTCGCACGCGTTTCTCCGGGATAAAAAGAAAGCCTATCTGTTATTCCAGCTGTAGATCTACATTTATGCAAAATTTCACCCCGATCCATTCAGTAGTTTTTGCAAGAAGAAGTAACAAACATCCATCAAACCCAAATTTCGCATTGATAATAGTGTGATGCCTGATGAAAAAAGGAACCCTTATAGGATCACTTTGTAGTCCGCCTGTCTGTCTGTCTGTCAGTCCGTCCGTCTGTCCGTCCGTGAGTCCGACTCGCACTTGAGGTTTTATTTGATACTAGCTGCGCCCCGCGGCTTCGCCCCCGTGGAAGTTTATGTTTCCAACTTTCTTGATTTTTTCTTTCATACGAACCGTCTCCTGACAATAACAAACACAACAAAGAAAGAATTAGCGAAATCGGTCCAGCCGTTCACGCGTGATGCCGTGACCAAGGAAAACGGGTTTCATTTTTATATATGTATATAGATGCGTTTAAATATTACCTATTCGTTACCTGTTTGATCTCACGCAACCTGTTTGCTGTACAAGTTTCTGAATCAATTAATTTATGTCATAAAAGAGGTTTTAATGGAATTCTATTGTATATTTCAGAAATCGGAGGAAGCCCATTACGATCTTTTTGTTGAATGTCTCGCGAATAAAAGAAGGCAAACTGCTCAAGAGCCAAGGCTGAACAATGACCGTTCGCCGAGTATCGTTCTTGGTGCGGGCAAACCAATTATCCCGCCTAACGCTAATGTTAATCCATTGGTATGTAGAGTCGTAATATTTTAAGCTGGTGATGGGTTCTTATTTTCTAGTTTAGAATAAGGGACACCGAAAGTACCTACCTGCGTTTATAAATAAATAAAATAATGCTGGACAATTCACACAGCATTATCTAGCCCCAAGCTAAGCAGAGCTTGTGTTATGGGTAGGGACTAGATAACTGATATACATAATACAATACACTATATACATAGATAGATATTTTTACTATACATAGAAAACAACCAGAACGCCCTGGACAAATGTCTGCAGATCTTACAAACATTTGTCCCGGGGCGGGTACCAAACCCGCAACCTCCTGCGTCGCAGGCGGACCTTCGCCCGCTGCGCCACAGAGGTCGTCGATATGTCGTTATGAATCAAACGAATTTCTGCCGTTGTTATACGGTATTTATAACCCATGGCGACTGAATAATGGGATAAAAAGTAGACTATGTTTGATTTCAGGTTAAGAGCTACATTATCATCTTATTATTTTAAAACTAGTTCAACTTCAACTTCAACTTCTTATTTAATGGCACCGCTTGCTTTTCGCTACGACTCTGCCAGTGTCAGTAAGGAGTGTCGTAAACTTCAGGTTAGGGAATACTCTACGAGTAGGGGATCCATCATTGAGGAGGCACAAGTTAGCCTCATCAATTATCTCTAGGAGAGAGTGGCCAAACAAATCTGAGTGGCTATGACCCCACACAGTGTTATGGCCATTAAAATCCCCCATGATAATCATGGGAGGAGGGATAGATGAGAAAAGGAGAAGGATGTCCGGGATTAGAGAGGAGTTAGGGTGAGGAATATAAAGGGATATAAAGGAAATACCGAAGGACCTGATACCAACAACGTTGATATCAGGGGGGAGGGACGGGAGAGGGATTTGGGTGAAGGAAAGGGAGCGCTTTACTAGTAAAGCGCTACCGGCATGCCCGTCAGCCCTGTCGGCCCGGAGACAGGTGAAGCCCGAGATCCGATAATGGGATCCAGGCCTCAACCATGTCTCCGAGACGGCAATGACTGACGGGCGGAATTTATTAATTAAATAGATTAATTCATGCGTTTTTGAACGCATGCTCTGGGTGTTCCACTGAAGAACCACCAGAGGATCCATCATGGGCTAGTTGACCGACTAATTGTGTAAGTTTGGAAGCAACGTTGGACGGTAGGGATTGAGGTTTAGTTAAAATTATGTCTATTAGGATAGAAAGTAGAGTTTCTATCACATTTATTTCGGATGATGAAGGTTGGTTGTTGCCAAGAGCACAACCATTTGGCGATGATGATGCTGGGTTGGATATTATATCCCTATGGGCAGCCTTATCATAGGATTTACCTAATGGGACTTTTGGTTTAGGGGTGGCATATACGGTCTGTACATAGGAGCGGGTAAGGGGGCGAGAGGAGCCTACAGAAACTGGTTTCTGCCTGCTATTGGATGGGGTAGGGTTAGCAAAAAGTTCTTGGGTAACCTCAGAGAAGGATCGTGTAACTTTTGGGAACTGACGGGATGCTTCTTCGTACGAGATGGAGTTTTGTGCCATTACCATTTTGATAGATTTTTGTCTTTCCTGTTCTGGGCAGTTCCTACTAGTGGAAAAGTGTCGGCCAGAACAATGTAGACAGGAAGCATCAGCTTCTTGGATCACACAAGAGTCCCCTGAATGCTCTTTTGAGCAACGGAAGCACCTTGGCTTCGACCTACATTGTGTCTTTGTATGGCCAAATCGACAACAAGTATGGCACTGAATAGTAGGATATTGGTATAATTCCACAGGGAGGGAATTGTAGTAGAGGAAGATTCGGGGGGGTAAGGTTTGACCTTGGAATGTAATGACAACAGTTTGAGTCGGTACCCAAGAAATTTTACCATCATCAGTTACTTTTCTGTTGAGACGACGAGCCTTCAACACAATGCCACAACCGTCGGGAAGGATAACATCTTTAGCAAATTCATCCATGGAAAGGTCTGTAGGAACATTCCTGACAAGGCCCATCCTGGTGACATTGTAGGTGGGTATGGTAGGTACATATTTACACATGGGTAGGATAGGTGATACCAAAAATTTGTTTGCATATTCAGCCGAGGAAAATTCAACTGAGATTTTGTTACGTCCGACTTTTTTAACGCCTTCACCGGGGCACACTTTTTCAAACTTGTTTTTGGCCAAGAATTGGCCAAACTTAATTGGTTTAATTACAGCTCCAGTCGAGGGTTCAGATTCAGCTTGGGACACGTGAACAATGAATGGTCCTTTATCCATGTTAGTGTAGGCCTGAATAGCACCTACAGTTATAGACGGGTGTGTGTATACGGTTTGAATGGAGGGAACATTCATCTGATCCACAGAAGTTAATAACCTCTTCTGGGCCGGGTCATGAGCCGGTGTCCCAGATGAGTCAAGTTTACGCTTAGAAACATTAGCGCTAGTACTTGCGTTCTCGGGGACGGGATCGGGGGGGTCTGGCGGGTCCGGCGGAATTGCCGGCACAGGAGCATCGCACTCCATGATGCAAGTCCGAGGAAAACCTCAAACTCGAATCACGGAGTACTTACAGGCGAAACACTCACAAAAAACTAACCACCACCACACAGAACTACACAAACACTTATTATGTTAGCTAAATCAAGTTGGAATTAGGTAATTTAGCCAAAATACACAGAAAAACAACCCGGGAAGCTTATTCGCTACCAAGGCCGACTAGCGCGTTCCCGTACTGAGTTACGGGTTCAAGTCTCGTCTAATGCGTACATTTTTGGGATATTACCTAATTATCTACAACACCATCTACAGCCTATACCGTCCACTGCTGGACGCAGGTGTCCCCTCGCAAACGTCTTATTGGCCTTTGTAACATGGGGATAATACCTATAATCCCCACGCTGGGCATGCGGGTTGGAGATCGCAGTTCGATGGTAAAATTGTTCTGCAGGGGGCGCTGCTGCCCACCCCCGGTGAATATCCCTCCCCTTTTATGACACCCGTGGGAAGAGTTGGGGTGGTGCAAATTCTAAGATTTTATATTCTTCGTAATTTTTTTTACAAAATGCATTATTTTCAGGTCGCACAATCACTTCCCGTCCCCAAAGAACCTCCGCCAGCGAAACAACAGAGTCAATTCGTCAGCCAAGAGCTTATCAATCCGAAGCACAAAGTCAGCATGGAAATGACGCCGCCAAGGTTACCTCCGCAGGAAAGGTAGCTATAGTTTTGTCATCACTATCATGAGCTCTTGTCGACCCACTACTGGCCAAAGGTACCCCCCACGTTTGTGCTATTTGCCTCGTGTGGACAGGCAGCCTAAGTATGGCCAAGGAACAGCCTACGGTCTAGCGCAAAAATTAATTCATACTTCTAGACGACTTCTGTGGCGCAGTGAGGTTGCCTGCGCCATGGAAGTGGCGGGTTCTATTCCCGGCCCGGAACAAATATTATCAGATCGTACAAACATTTGTCCCAAGGCGGGAATCGAACCACCAACCTGCGTTGCAGGCGGACCTTGCCCGCCGCGCCACATCGGTCCTCATTATACCTAACTAGACGATCGCCTCGCGGTTTCACCTGCTTAGTTCCCGTTCCCGTTGGAATTCCGTGATAAAATATAGCCTATGTCACTCCCTGAAAAGTAAGCTTCCTAACGGTGAAAGAATTTTTCAAATCGGTCCAGTAGTTTCGGAGCCTATTCAACACAAACAAACAATCAAATCTTTCCTCTTTATAATATTAGTATAGATGTAAGTACCCCAGGACCGACTTCTTGACCCGAGCTTTTTGTTGACAGTGTCCCCAGCACTCCATCCGTGAATGTGTCGGTATCATCCGGAGCGCTAGATGAGTTCTACGCGGGCACCCTCGACAGCAGTTTCCTTGATGATCTTACGCCGTTACCCAATCAGGACATGGCTTATGAAAGTGATAGGTTTGTACCTTTTCCCCCAAGACTAGAAGGTCCATATGACGTCATTTGCAAGAACTTTAAATTATCTTTTCAGCTTGAATCGAGCGTCCCTCCCCGTCCCGTCCCTTTCCCCCGCACGATTGATCCGTCAAAACCACGTCAAAATACCTTCGTCGAACGACTGTATGCATGTAGGCTGTGCTAATATCAAAATTTTTGTCTAAACGACTAAACATTTTCAGTGACGACGACAACACAAACCCAAAAGTAATAGTAGACCAAGACGAATTGGACATAGACGAGCCAGGTACCTCCTCGGCAACGTTCGCAGTGAACAGACCCTCAGAGCATCCAAGACAAACAGACGATTTAGATAGAATGATGAGCAGAACTTTGAATTTTGAAGATAACGTACCAAGTGGTCCGATATTTGGGAGGCGCAGTATGGATTTGTCGATGGATGGTGATTTCCCAATTTGGGCTGGAGATTCTAGCGCAAGACGATCACCGGAAGGTAATTCAATGTTTTTCAATAACTATAATTTCATGTTGAGTGACCTCTAGGTTGTTTGCAACAGTCTGCAGATAACGCAAATGTTTTATGTGTATTTTGTAAATACTTGTATTACAGTTATAAATTTATTAACTAGTAAAACTAAATATTGTTAATTGTTTCATTAATCATGATGACTCCTTGTGTATTTTCTTCCATGATTTTAAGTCTAAATATTTTTTTGCAGGTGGTGAAGATCCCGTTATTCCTAAGGAACCAGAAAAGGTACGACCATATTCTGAGAAATAGCAACCTCAATACTTAACTAAATGAAAGCAACGCCTCGCCACACAGTACTTTCTCTTTCGATAAGAAACTACGTTTCGTTTCATTATGCGCACCTTTCACTTTCCTCATCTCATATATCACAAAATGTGTAGGTATGTTAAGGTTGTTGCAGATCTGGACCGCACCCCTGCAGCACTCCACAAAAACGTGCATCCAAATATGGGCTCTAATATGGGATAAACTCTTAACCTTTCGGTACATTTTACAGTGACATATTGGCTTACCGCGGATCAGTGCATGCTTCTTGTGGCCCGCGCGCTGTCTGTTATCTGATGCCGTAACTTTAAATGCATCTAAATATAAACGAGATAAAGTCCATATATGAATGCTCATCTATCTTCTATCTATATATATAAAAATGAAACCCGTTTTCCTTGGTCACGGCATCACGCGTGAACGGCTGGACCGATTTCGCTAATTCTTTCTTTGTTGTGTTTGTTATTGTCAGGAGAAGGTTCTTATGAAAGAAAAAATTAAGAAAGTTGGAAACATAAATTTCCACGGGGGCGAAGCCGCGGGGCGCAGCTAGTTGTTGATATAATGTATGTAGTATCTTTAATATCATAGTTGGTGATAAAACTATTTTATTTATAGACTGAAAAGAAGAAATCGAAAAAGAAGTCAAAGGACAAAGACCGCGGCGATTATAGTGAGAAATCTGAACGAAAAGAGAAGAAACACAAGCACAAGAAATCAAAAGAAAAGACTCCGAGCCCTCAACAAGACCTTTTAGCTCCGTCCACACCAGATTTCGACTACGACGAATATGATAGTATTTAACAAAGAGACTTACATAGTTACTACGGATGCATCCACTTAAAAGGACGGTTGGACAGTCCCAAAGATGTATTCGTGTATTTAAATTTACTAACTGTACGTTCTAGTAAACTGTTACCAGTTTTGAATACGAACGCACGCTATGATAAATAAAGATAGCTTTTTATACTTCATTCCAAAAGATGAACTCGCGATAGATGATGTCGAGGCAAGTCCGAATTTCAGTATAAAACTATGAAAGCTTTTATATTTTTGTTATTATTAAAGGTTATCATCATAAAATATGAATTTACCGAGTGTTAAGTTTCGATAGTGCTTCCTTTTAACAATTATGCCAAACTCTATTAGCAATTCCATTTTGGCGGCATAAAAATACTGACTTATACAACATGACAGTATAGTGAGAAACGCAAGATTCTAAATATGTATTGTTGTAAGCCTTTATCTCTGTGTATAATGTTGTACAATATAATATTTAACCATTTACTGTTGTGCATAACTGTTTGTTATCATGTTACTGTTCATATTATATATTTGTTGTATGCAATAAAAGTATTTTAATCATGCATTCCAATTACCGTGTCTTATTATTATTACCTACCTCCTTTCTTACCCCCTTTGTTCATAACCGCCAAATTTTCATCATGACCTGTTCAGTCGTTTTGGAGATCATATGTAACAAAAATTCACATTTCACAAACTTTCGGCTTTATAATTTTAGTAGGATAATCTGCTAACTTAAAACCCGTGCTAAAAAGTTTTACTTCTCACTCAGACTTCTTTTACTGACGTAAATAAGAGTGAGAAGTACCTAACACTAAAACAGTTGCTAAGAGCAACTGTTATGTTAGCAGACTAGCTATTAAGATTAGTCTATAACTCTGATTGTGTCCGTCAAGTTAGCAGACCCGCCATGGAATTTGGTGGTTTCAACTATGCCATTAAATGTAACACTAAAACACCTGCTAAGAGCAACTGTTTATTTAAGTTAGACTATTAAGATTATTTAGTCTATAACTCAGATTGTGTCCGCCAAGTTAGCAGCCCGGCCATGGAATATGGTGATTTCAACTTTGCCAATAAATGTGCATTGAATAGTGATCCTGATGCCCTAAGTAAAATAAATAATGCCCCAGTTCTTTAGGAGATATTTAGGTCTTTCACTGTCGCTGCTATCTTGACGTCAAGCTGGCAGTCCCGCTGATTTCGACGAAACTATAGCAAGATATGGAGGATCATAAACTTAATAAATTATTTCGTTTTGATTTTAAAATATGTTCTTTCATTTTGGTCTTAAACTAGGAGCTGGACGCCAGCACCAAAATGTATTTTCGTAGGTTTACCTTTTTTAAAAATTGACTTCTAAAGAGTATTGTTTAAGATGATTAATCTACTGTTTTAATAAATAATGGGAAGTACGATAAAACAGAAGGGATGATAGCATTTCAACAAAAGAATTTTAATAAATAGAGTACATTCTATTTAAAATGTAAATGTACAACCACATCGATATTTTATTGGTTAGATTATAAAAATTGGACCACCTGTGAGTAGTCAATCATCCAGATTTAACAAACTTACAAACAAAAAATCTCTACATAACAGAACTTACAGATATTAGTCAACTTTATTTTATACATACTATATAGTACACGATTATTTAACACAATATCGCCTAGTTTTATTTATACATTCTATGTATAGTTAGATAATAATTTCTCATTTTGTAATAAGTTAATAAAACTATAAAATATTCTCTTCAGTTAAACATTAGGCAATTTTTAAGGCTAATCGCAGGTATTGGAAACTATTTGGTGATTTCATGGTTTTGTTAATACAACATGAATTATGTAACTTACAAAGTTACATAATTCATGTAATATAAAGAAATATAATTAATACAAAGCACTTTGTACTTAGCGTTAATTATTCAGGTTTATCGTGAAGGCATGATATTTAAATTTGTTAGCTGGGATAATTAAAAAGCAATGTCATCAAAAACAGAATTAAATGATGGATATCATAAGAAACTCATAATCATAACTTCATAACACAAGTGTAAATTTGTCGCGTTGATACATTAAACGCAAGATCATAAAATATAGCCTATTGATTGGTATAAGATTCACATACTGGAAAATGTGTTGATACATTTTCAAAGATCAAAATAATTGATGAGCCTATGTATACTCCGGCCAAACTTAAGATACAATGCTCTTATACTTTCTTGTTGTTGGTTTTTCGACAGCATTTGCACTACTTGTCGATTTGAGCTCTTTCCTAAAATGCTTAATGCTGACAATTATTATTCTAACTCCAATGAAATGAGAATTTAATTTTTTTGTGATTTGTTTACAAACATTATACCTTGAGAGTGGCTTGAGTATAGTTGCAACAGAAGTTAATTCTGCAGGGTACTAAGTAAGAGGTTTTTGCCTTCCTGAATTAAGTATACGTTGGTAAGCACAGGTGTTTCTAAATTTGAGTACCTGGCCAATCATCTACAAAATTAAGCAAACTTCACAAATTTAACAAAACACGATCACAATTAATAATAAGTTTGTGCATCGTTGTTCTGTAAAACAATTTTTTGCAGATCAAATAAATCACGCATTATGCCAAAGTAGAAAAGCAAATAAGAATATTAACTACGCTGTAATAGCTGCTCTTAACGGTTTATAGTGATATACTTGAAGCGTGATGATTTGTAGATTGTAGCCCTAAATATATTAAAAAAAACATGATGATTGTGATAAAAACTGGACATAAAAGCATAAACAGAAGACTTCACCAATTCTTAAAAATATTATTATTTTAATTGATTAGTTCAATGACCTCAAGCACAAATTAGAATGTTATCGAATTATTTTTCAATCCAAAGCAAGTGTTAACTAAGATAGAAACGATCATTCGTCTATTTTCTCACTGAATCCAACAAAGTTCTGAGCAAAGACAAAATTCTCGCGATGTGTTCTTATCCATAAGTCTTATCCTAATGAACCAACAATTTAATTCATCAATCAAATTCAACAATATCTAAAGCTTTTTATAATGCATTCTTCAATAACAGATACTAAAATGGAGATTGAGATAATCTGAAACCGAGACAATGTGAAAAGGAATGTTCAGTTCTATGGAAACTGCAATGATAACATGTTTACTACTTATACAACAATAAAAATGTCTTGTAACAACCAATTAAGTTTTAACAAAATTCTTGATATAGAAATTGAAATAAATATTTATTTTGGCCTAGTTGGAAACACATTTTGGCTTAACTCATGAGTATAATCCAACAATATCTAACTCGATGGATAAATTAACTATATTTTATAATTATATTACTTCCTTAGACATATTTCATAGACTATATCAATTGCAAAATAATCATAATGCATTTCTAGCTTTTTATCTTATATCTAACTATAGTATCTTATTTACAAAAAAATCTAATATAATAATTGTTCAATCTTAATACAACATCACCATAGTTCTCGTAGAACTCTTGTATTCTTTAAACTTTGTCCGTTATTATATTACACGCACTGTTACAAAAGCACGGAAAGGCGGCGCTCGCGACCGTCATTCGACACGAGACGTTTCCGAAGATGTGAAGTCGTCTAAATAGCTCTGTAAAGAATGAGTCGAGTGCCCAAGATGCGGTTGCCGTAGAGACTCGAAACTAATGTTTTGTTCTACGAACGTATTGTGCCCTTGGTTAGGTGGTTCCTCGCGGTACTGGCCTATGGTCCACGGGTCTCGCAGGTCCTGGTTGTGTCGCCTATTACTGTCGAAAGGAGGTAGGCCCGGCCAGGCTTGTGGTGGTGGCGTGTTTAGCATCGACGGTAAGCTCCCAGCTTGCGTCGGCATCACCGAAGGCTCGTTAGCAAACGATTCCACCCCCCAACCTAAGGACTCTAGCGCAGACTGCGCAGTATTGCAAATCTGATTAAATCTGTCTCCTCCCCAATGGCTGGCCACTTCAGGCGGCGCTGTTGTGTTCTGTATGACTTCAGGAGCTTTAGACACCGCTCGGCCGTAGAAATCTGGCGTCCTCCCGGTTACCACGGAGCGAGACGCCACTCCTGGGTCTGGGCTGGGCAGGTGGCAGTCCGGCCTCATCATCGGGCTGTAATTGCCCATGCCCGGGCTTTTCTTGTTAGAATAAGTGACGTTATCAACGCTCGGCCTCGGCGAATAAGGGCTTTGGTGTATGCGATCTTGTCGAGACATAGGGCTGTATTGTCCGGGCGTCCTGTTCGGGTTGTTTCGGAGGGTTTCGCCCTTCATGCCTACGCCGGGGTCGGGGCTCGTATGAGTGGACGGGTGGGGGGAGAAAGGCGCGTGGTGTTTAGGCATGGGGCTGTAGTTGCCGGAGTTCCATGCGCCGGATTTAGGAAGATCTGGTTTGACTATTTGGCTGGTATCGGGGCTCGGTTGTGCGGAGTACGGGCTGGGCTGAGAAGAGTAAGGACTCGGTTGAGTGGAATAGGGGCTCGGCTGAGTGGAGTAGGGGCTAGGCTGAGCGGGACTCGGCTGGGCGGAGTAGGGACTCCTCTGAGACGAGAACTGACCGTCCTGCCGTGGCATTGGACTGTAATTCCCGTGGTTCCAGCTGTTTGGATTCTTTTTATCTTGCTTTATAGTTTCGGGACTACGTTTATTCTCTAAAGAAGTGGTAGGACTGCATTGCTCTATCATTTTACCGTGTTTTAATTTACTATCTAACCTATTGAGAGGGCTCGCTTCAGACTTATGGGTAGGGGTGGTTTTGTTGTAGCCCATGTTCCACGAATTGGTTTTTGTGAGTTCATACTGAACATCGGGACTGTTTTGTACTTGGCTATCTGGTTTGGGGACGGGACTGAAATGTGGACTATTATGTTCCGGTTTAGCAGGATCGGAGCGCGGCGTGGAGGATGAATCTGGTCGGGATTGTGGCATAGGGCTTAGCAACTTCGGAGTTGCATCTCTTGACCGCTTCCTTTCAGGTATACTTTTTATCGGTTCTGTTTTGCTGTCTGGTGACGATTTCGTCTCAGAAGTGCTTTTATCTTGCGTTGGTCCCGGACTGACGATGCTTTTTGGTTCTTGGAAGGAGAACGCGGATTTGTCTTGTGAAGCGGATTCGTTCTTAGCATCGGACGATTCGAGGGTGGTGGAAGTAGATTCTTTAGCCTCTGATTTCGAGTCCGCTTCGCTCTTTTTTACGTTTTTGTCTTTTTTCGTCTTGGCTTTCTCTTCTTCTTCTTCTTCTAAGGCTTCTTTGGCTTTCACTTTCACTGGATCCAGGCTGTCTTTTAGGTCCTGAAGTTCTTTGCCAGTGTAGAGACGCTTCATGCCTCTGGGGAGGGCGCGACAGGAGCTCAGGTTAATTGACTCGATGTGTGGGCACTTTCGAAGCACCTTTTTCAGGGGCTCTAATGATACGGAGGAGCCGCAGAGATTGAGGGTCCTGTAACAGATAAATTATTTTATAAACAAGTCAACAGATAAGGTGAACATTCAAGACGATTTAGGCTTTATATATTAGGAATGGGTTGTATTTCAGCTTGTTTTGAATCGCGAATATCTTAAAGTAGTTGGGTCTTGAGCTGTGCAATAATGAACCATAAACTGGTAATAAATAGGACATACTTTAGCCTGCTCGTTGTGGAGTCCGCGAGCGCTGATACGGCGTCGTCTAAGACTCGCGCGGCCGACGCCCACGATAGATCCAACTCTATGAGGCTGTGCGACCATTTCTCACAAATCAGCTCCAGACAGGCGTTGTTTTGCCGCGTCACGTTGCAACCTGTAAATTAAGAGTTTCTTTTTGAATCTTGATAGTATTTATGCAAAACAATCCCTTTTATAATAATCAATTTCGAATATACCGATTAGAAAAAAAAACACTGCTCTGTTTCTAAATTACGAGTGAGAGGCTATGTTTTACCCAGGTACCGCCCAGACCACCCTTACTAAGCGCTATAGTACATCGTCGCCCAGTCTGTATTCTATTTAGTTCACCTACCCCGAGGAATGAATGGTGCAGATCCTAGGCCAGGACCCTCACGAGTCCTGAATCAGTGAGTCGCTGCAATCCGCGTAGATCGAGCATCCTCAACCGCGTGGCGCCGCGCACTAAGCGTGATAGCGCATCGTCCCCCAATCTGTACTCTATCCTATTTCGTAAGCTTCACTTACCACCAAGGAACAAATGCTGCAGATCCCAGGCCGGGACCCTCACGAGTCCTGAATCAGTGAGTCGCTGCAATCCGCGTAGATCGAGCAGCCTCAACCGCGTGGCGCCGCGCACTAAGCGTGATAGCGCATCGTCGCCCAGTCTGTACTCTCCTATGAGCTCTGTGGCCGCTTCTCCTGCTATTGATAGCTCTTCCAGTTGCGTCCAACCTTCTACTTCCATCTGTAATTATAATCGTAAATGATATTGTCAGACTGCTGGAGAATGTTGACTGTTCAGTCGACAGCAGCAAACAGCTGTAATTTTCGTAAAATGCTGGACAACCAGCGTTTGGCATACACTCCGGCAGGCAGTCTAGTGGTCGAAGTTCCTGAGGTAGCATTGTGCATCTCGTTTTGCTGCGTGGCAGTTGGAAGACGGATTAGTGAATGTAGTGAAATTGGGATGCAGCTGATCATCATCATCATCAGCAGACTTTCCCGTTCCATGGCTGGCAAACTACCTATCTACTCAGCCCGTGAGCAACCACTGTCGGGTGTAGGCCTCCTCTCTGTTACACCATTCTGTGCGGTCCTATGCACAACTCTAATCCACAGCTGGCAATCAACATCATCATCATCATCATCCTGTATACGTCTACAGCTGGCAATACTCTTGCAAAATACCTTAGTTGTTTTCAACGACGCAGTGATGAGTCTTATGATTATTCATAGGGAAAAACTACCACAGCACACATTAGCAAATTACTATCTAGTCTCTACTAATCTAGGTATACTAATATTATAAAGAGGAAAGATTTGATTTTTTGTTAGTTTGTATTGAATAGGCAGGCTCCGATACTACTGGACCGATTTGAAAAACGGCTCTGTCGGAAGACCAGCGTTGGTTGTTACGTGGTAACAACTAGCTTATGTTGAGACAGAGACCGTTTTGTGACTTTAATCGACAGAAGCTGTATCTTTTATATTTTTTAAGTCATGTTTGTTTTTCTTGATTAAGTGACAAATAAAATATTATCTCTCTCTCTCTCTCTCTCTCAAAAATTCTTTCACCGTTAGGAAGTTTACTTTTCAGGGAGTGACATAGGCTATATTTTATACCGGAATTCCCACGGGAACGGGAACTACGCCGGTGAAACCGCAAGGCGACCAGTTCTATCCAGTCTAGTTATTAGATAAGATTAAGAGTTAACAAACCTGCTTCGCAGTAGTAGCAGAAGCTAGCACCAATTGCGAGTTAGCCGCCCTGAAGACGCGTATCTTAGGGCACCCTTTCTGCAGCGCTTCGAGCGGAATCGCCGCGGGGTGCGACGTCGCCATTGCGCCGGATATATCCAGCACTTCGAGATTCTGACAGTGCGCCTGCCAATGGAAATACAGCTTTAGTAAGACATCGAAGATCTGCAAAGCTAGCGCGCCGAATGTATTGAGCACAACGATTCAAACTCTGGTATTATTTTTGGTCAAACGCGCGCCTGCCAATAGAATATACAATGATGTCGTAGAGCTGAATTTGTAAAGAAGGATTTCGAAATTCTGACATTATCTGGAAATGGAATTACAGATTTGAATATTTGATGACATTCTGATTTCAGGTGTCTACCTAACGGTTTATGAGATACATCTCGCTGACAGAAAGACAGACGGACGGACAGCGGGAGGCTTAGTATTATAGTCTCATTGACATCTTTTGGATGCGAAACTTTAAAAGCCGCCACTGTAGTTTGAGGTGCGTGAGACGGGCGCCGTGGCACTCTGCTACACGCGCCATCGACGCCGCTGAAAGCACTCTATAGAGGTACTCACCGCAACAGAGGTCAATATCTGAGGCAGCGCGGTGAACCTGTTATTAGCTAGCGTGAGGTGATTGAGACGGGCGCCGTGGCACTCTGCTACGCGCGCCATCGACGCCGCTGAAAGCACTCTATACTCACCGCAACAGAGGTCAATATCTGAGGCAGCGCGGTGAACTTGTTATTAGCTAGCGTGAGGTGAGTGAGACGGGCGCCGAGGCACTCTGCTGCACGCGCCATCGACGCCGCTGAAAGCACTCTATACTCACCGCAACAGAGGTCAATATCTGAGGCAGCGCGGTGAACTTGTTATTAGCTAGCGTGAGGTGAGTGAGACGGGCGCCGTGGCATTCTGCTGCACGCGCCATCGACGCCGCTGAAAGCACTCTATACTCACCGCAACAGAGGTCAATATCTGAGGCAGCGCGGTGAACTTGTTATTAGCTAGCGTGAGGTGAGTGAGACGGGCGCCGTGGCACTCTGCTACGCGCGCCATCGACGCCGCTGAAAGCACTCTATACTCACCGCAACAGAGGTCAATATCTGAGGCAGCGCGGTGAACTTGTTATTAGCTAGCGTGAGGTGAGTGAGACGGGCGCCGAGGCACTCTGCTGCACGCGCCATCGACGCCGCTGAAAGCACTCTATACTCACCGCAACAGAGGTCAATATCTGAGGCAGCGCGGTGAACTTGTTATTAGCTAGCGTGAGGTGAGTGAGACGGGCGCCGTGGCACTCTGCTACGCGCGCCATCGACGCCGCTGAAAGCACTCTATACTCACCGCAACAGAGGTCAATATCTGAGGCAGCGCGGTGAACTTGTTATTAGCTAGCGTGAGGTGAGTGAGACGGGCGCCGAGGCACTCTGCTGCACGCGCCATCGACGCCGCTGAAAGCACTCTATACTCACCGCAACAGAGGTCAATATCTGAGGCAGCGCGGTGAACTTGTTATTAGCTAGCGTGAGGTGATTGAGACGGGCGCCGTGGCACTCTGCTACGCGCGCCATCGACGCCGCTGAAAGCACTCTATACTCACCGCAACAGAGGTCAATATCTGAGGCAGCGCGGTGAACTTGTTATTAGCTAGCGTGAGGTGAGTGAGACGGGCGCCGTGGCATTCTGCTGCACGCGCCATCGACGCCGCTGAAAGCACTCTATACTCACCGCAACAGAGGTCAATATCTGAGGCAGCGCGGTGAACTTGTTATTAGCTAGCGTGAGGTGATTGAGACGGGCGCCGAGGCACTCTGCTGCACGCGCCATCGACGCCGCTGAAAGCACTCTATACTCACCGCAACAGAGGTCAATATCTGAGGCAGCGCGGTGAACTTGTTATTAGCTAGCGTGAGGTGAGTGAGACGGGCGCCGTGGCACTCTGCTACACGCGCCATCGACGCCGCTGAAAGGCACGTGCTTGATCCGCCGGTCTCAGACTAAAAGAAAACGTTAAACATGTAAAGTTGTACTACATATAGCGATTTATCAGCGAGTATTTGGTCTGAAATAATGTTCAATAATTTTTCAGTTCAATCAAGGGACAATAAGATTTTATAGGGGTGTCCCGGTAAAACGGACAGAGAAAACAGGGAGAAGGGAAGGGAGACCTGCGCAATGCAGTGCGACAAAGCAGTCTTAAAATAAATAATAGGGATATTCAGTTTCGTGCAAAACAATCCACAATTCGATCTAAACTAAACATTATCGCCATTATGCTGTACTGCTCGCATCAACATTTAGGCACTTGCACTGTTGATGAATTGAAATATCTCTACGTTACCGTGAGTGACAGATCGATCCGTCGCAGCTTCGGCAAGCCCTGCATCAGGTCGAACAGCTGGTCGGGCGTGATGCGGCACCAGCCTGCCACGCTCAGCTCCACCAGTCCCGGACAGTAGTCCGCGATACAGGCCAGCACCCACGATATATTACACACTTTCCACTGAGCTGAAATTATCAAGGAAGATTAAAACAAGTTATCACGAATAAAGGGAAAAATAATTAAAGGCCCGACCACTTAGAATTGGCTTCATCATCTTCATCATCATCAACCTATGTTAGTCCACTGCTGGACATAGGCCTTCCCTAATGAGCGTCATAGCGCCCTGTCTACAGCTTGCCGCACCCAGCATCTGCCTGCAGTCTTTCGCAGATCGTTATCCCACCTGGCTGGAACGAAGAACCGACAACCGCTGTGGTAAACATGTTCTTGAGTGGAGACCGCAACTAGGCAAACGTAGTGCAGGACGCCCTCCAGCCAGAATTGGCTTGGATATTAAAAATTCTAAAATCATAAGTCTCCTTGCAGTTGGGCATAAAATATAATATATACCTATACCAACTGCCTAATTTATACTTCTAGGGCTCTCCTTCTCCATGCCATACATGATTCCGTCCCAATAACACGGACGCAATAGCAATAACGCGCTGTTGCATTATTTATCCACTGAATTCTAGCAAAATTTAATAGGATAGCCTACCTGTTCATAACAAAGATGCGGAAGCTGTCAATGCTTAAAAGGACAGGATTTAAATCATATTTTTTGTTGTACCATTTTGTAAGCATTTAACATTTTTCGCTCACCGACAAAGGTAGAACGCATCTTGTTATAAAATGGATATTTTAACAGCAAAAACGAAAGAATATATACGTAGAAATATTCTATATACTTACCAATATTCAGTGATTGACATTTGGACAGTCTATTCTCTAAAAGCCAGACGAGTTTGTAATCTGTTTTACATTTTTCTTTAGTATATTGGGCGAGGTCCACATTTCTCCATAGCTCTGGACTACAGCTTACACTATGCCATAACTTGCAAACCCTTCCCAATCTGAAAGAGATCAAAATTATTAATCTCTTAGATGTAATATTCATCAATCCTGGGAACTTTTTGGATAAGTTCAGTGATTAATTGCGTTAATTTCTTACGTATCGTTTTGATGTTGCTTTTTTTTACGACGTTTAACTTAAAGGTGGCACGTTTACAATGCCTTATTTTTATTGCGTTTCTTAATATTATCTTCTTTCTAAAATTTGAATTTCGCGGCATTGTAAATCGTTCCACCTTAAGCTAGGTTCATATTGCTGTGTTGGGGTGTGTCGGGGCGCCTTCTGTTGTGTCGTGGAGCGTTCATACTGATGTGTTGTTTTGGGGCACAATATGGCGCGTTTTTAGATCATTCATCGTGTGAGAGTTGTGGTGTCACAACGTAATGTTTTTGCTATTTCCTCCCAAACACCATTCCTGATACCTCGATCCTTATACTCTTTACATTTAGTGTCATGGAGTATACTATATTGCCGTACTAACTCGATAAGTACATCGGACATTTTTTAAAGCAGAACCACGTAGAACGAACCAAAAAATGCAATTTCTAGTATTACGGAATGAACTGCATCCCGCGCGGTTACGCATCGTACTGGCAGATTCACCTTGGTGTGGTGTGTTGTGGCGCGACAGATCCCCCACCACCTCTCTGGCGCGACCAAACGTCGAGCGATTTAACCGCGACACAACACGCCATAACCCAACACAACCTACTAATGTGAATCTAGTCATAGGTAATAAACGTAACCGATTGCGTTCTGGCGCGCCACGTCACACCCCGACACAGCAATATGAACCTAGCTTTAAACTAATGTGTGTTAACAAATTGTGTTGTCTGTACCTGATCACAGTAGGTAAACTGCCCTGAGAAGCCACTACATTTTCAAATATCTTCAAGAGTATCTCACTGGGCATTTCACTTCCCCAAGGACCTTGCGGACCCTTATCCTTAGGCTCTGCACTTACTCTAGTTCTTTCAGTCTTTTCACGTTTTTCTGTGGAGAAAGTAGATAGTGTTAGAGTTTTTCTGCTACTGTGTCATCCTACTAATATTATAAAGGCGAAAGTTTGTAAAATCTGAATTTTTGTTACCTCATCATCATCATCAGCCTTTAAATCCACGAAGGATGGATTATGTTGTGTTCGTTTTTTGTTACCTAGGATCTCCCAAAACTACCGAACAGATCAAGTTGAAATTTGGCGTACGTTTAGAGTAAGGCCTAACTTAGATAATAGGCTACTTATTATACCGAAAATACGCTTGCGAAGCCGCGGGCAGAAGCTAGTATGTGATAAAGTACTTGTGTTTCTATTGCGCCTCAACAACCTTATATTGTAAAAACTTCCGTAGTTTGACGAATTCATTATGAATGTTAAGGGATGAAACGTTGGTGTTCTTCCAACACAAAATAGGTTCGTAGTTAACCCGCTTACATTCATAATGAACCTTATATTGGTCCACGGCTGGACGCAGGCCTCCCACTGCCTGATTGGCTTTTATCTCATGGGGGACAATGCCCATAGCCCCCGCGCTGGGCATGCGGGAACCACGGGAACATTTAAAACCTACCGCGGCCCGACTGGCGTCCCCTCTTCCTCCTATACATGGCCGGTGAGCCCACCAATCCACACACTCGCCGGCCCCATTCTTCCTTCATCTTTCCTCCCCCAGATTAAGACACAGGACAGACACAGTTTAAACCGCGCGACCCCATGACTAGACTACGTCTACCGTACTGTAAATTGAAGTGATGCTACTATAGGTAGGTGTAATCAAACCTAGCTTGGTTTAAAGTCACTAGTGAAACGTAATTGGGTGTTACTTACCCTTACCCTTACTCTTAGCAGTTGGTTTTCGATT
Source organism: Eupithecia subfuscata (assembly GCA_963564075.1). Lineage (NCBI taxonomy): Eukaryota > Metazoa > Arthropoda > Insecta > Lepidoptera > Geometridae > Eupithecia > Eupithecia subfuscata. Next base: position 10,861,012 of record OY751097.1, read on the forward strand.
CCTAATCCTGTTCTGCCGAGGCTTAGGAGCGGCTACGCTCATGGCTGCGGCGGTATCGCCCCGGTTAGGGTCATACTCCTCGCCTGAGCTCTCGCTCGGAACTGGAGAAGCAGCTCGCTTCTTCTTGGACTTCCTTTGGCCGAGATCTGCTATGGAAGTTGGCATCGGTGCCGGAGCTGGCGGTAACTCGACCACTGGTTCTGGTCGTGGATGGTAAGTTCTACTTCTCTGTAAAGTTAAATAAAATAAATAAATACATCATCATAACATCATCTAGCCGCAAGCTAAGCAGAGCTTGTGTTATGGGTGCTAGGTGACTGATATACATAATATAATACATTATATAGATAGATATTCTTTATTATACATAGAAACGACCAGAACACATAGAACAAATATTTGTAGATCGTACAAACATTTGTCCCAAGGCGGGGATCAAACCCGCAACCTCCTGCGTCGCAGGCGGACCTTCGCCCACCGCGTCACATCGGTCGTCGAGTTACGAGAGATGTCATAAATTTCGGGTTTTGCGGGTTTGATTCCTCGGGACCAATGTTTGTAAAATCTGCACATATTTGGGTCATATAGTTATTTCGTGGTGAATTAATTTGATACAAAGAAACTAATGCCATCTAGGGGTGGTGCTACTGTACTAAAGCTGAAGTGCTTTAAACACAGTTTATTTCAATTAAACAGTGGGGTGGTGTGGATCAGGGATGTTGCGAATATCAGCATCAGCATCCGCATTGATTGATGCTGATTTTAAATATTAATTTAGACATCAGCATCCGCAACCGTATTGATCAATGCTGATTTTCAATGCTGATGTTCGAGTCGCAACATGACCCGAAGGGGCGAGGTTTAAAGCGCATTTTTGTACAAATCAGCAAATAAGCAAAAACCTGTTTATTCGTCGCACCACACATTCCGTGTGAGTGCTAGTGTGAAGTGAAGACCTATCAGGCTATGACCCTTAAGTATTTTTTTATTTATAGCGTTAGCGAGACCTCACTCACACATTATACATTATGGCGAGGCACATTATGTTGAATTTTTAAAAGCGCTGTGAAAATTGCAACTGTCTACATTTTACGATTCATAAGATACAGCCCACTGAAAGACAGACAGACAGCGGAAGCTTAATAATAGAGTACAGTTGGCACCGTTTGGGGACGGAACTCTAAAAGGCTAATAAATTATCGAGACTCAGTTTCAATGACGAAACCATCTACATTAAAGAAGTGAGGAAAACTTGGTTTTTGAGTCAGACATGCACTTGGCCAAAAACAGCATTAGCATTCGCTGATGTCAAGATTAAAAATCAGCATCAGCATCCGCTGATGTGTGTAAAAACTGCATCAGCAATAACCCTGGTGTGGATGGCCAGGCAGAGAAAGTTTTGGGTAGTAGTGGGTAGCTGATAATTAGATACTTTTAAAGACATTCTATTTTAGAGCTTAGATTAGGTATTTAGTATACCACATTCCTTGGCAGCTTTTCAGAAGAGCTAGTATAAAGCTGGTGCTTATGTCTGTACTGAATTCCATGAAGAAAAAGTTAAATTCTGGTTGATGTATTCAGTGAACTGTGAACTAAGTAGGTATTCATACCTCACAAATAACAGAATACACATACAATAACTTTATAGTTTAATTTTTGTTGTGAAAGTGTTGTTCATTCTATTGTATGAGAGATGTAACAGCTTAGGCTAAGTTCCTGTCATGTTATATCTCCATGGTCAAATAAATAAATGGTATTTTGCTTTTAGTAAAGTCATATACAGTAAAGGTGGAATGCAGATAATCTGTAGGAAAGTTAGTTCAAGGCCATTTTGACCGTATTTCTTGTTTGAGGGAACTTTACTTTTATAAATAGACTAAAAATTCATTATGAATGTAAGCAGGTTAACCATGAACCAAGTTTGTGTTAGAAGAGCACAAACATTTTACATTCGTAATGAATTCTTCAAACTATGATAGCTTTTATAGTAAAATTGATTAAAAATTGTTTGGTGTGACACTATGTTTTTTCTATATCCCCTAATTGCACAGAAATAGGCAAATATCTGTCTGCATAGCAGAAATATTTTGGTCATGTTTCATTTTCCGAAAAAATTAATTTAAATATCATAGTGTTTCTTCATGACCACCTTCAGGTGAGTGCCTATATGTCAGATTTTAATAGACATTAAAACAAATCCAGTTTTAGCAGTCACTCTGTTTGGAAAAATTAAGCAGTAGTGAAATGATAAGATAACAGCCATATTTATTATTACTTACTGTTTCATGGACACTTGTTCTTCTAATCTTAATCTTCATAATGTTTGTATCTACAATCTGGCTCCGATATGTGGCTACACTCACTTCAGACTTCTTCGACTTCTTTTTACTAGGAGAGCAAATGTCCAGCATTGACCGCGGCTTTCCACTACAAGGTATGATAGCATGGGAGTGTTTCTCTTTAGACCTTTTCTCTTTCTCCTTTTTCCTCTTTTTTGTAGATAATTGACTAAGTTCATGACTGTATGGTTTACCGCTTTGTCGCGGCACATGTATTATAGGTAACTTAACACTGCACTTTAGAACCTCATCTTCACTACTACTCGGAGGCGCTTCCTCCTCCTCCGCCTCTTCCTCTACATCTTTGTCCTCTTCCTCCCCCTGCTGATATTCACTACTACTCACTAAATTTAAGTTTTTACCACTTCTCACTTTATAAACTGTACTATTAGAATGAGTCCTATGATGAGAGCGCTTTTTCCGCTTCTTCTCAGTGGGAAGACATCCATTGGCATTGATGCGTTCAGAGTTTTTCCTGGAACGCTGCTTGCGTTTCTTGTGGCGAGATCTTAGTGGTGGTGATGAGGCCACCCCGTTCACCATGATTTGCTGTTTTTGGATGGCAATCTCGTCGATGCTCTGCTCGAAATCAGTTTCGAGCTTGATGGTGGATATGGGGTCATCTTCGGAGGTGTCAGTGGTGTCGCCAGGCTGAGGTGCGTCCGGGAAGAGGTCCTTGCGGACGGAGAGCCGCGCGGACTCGTAGCCGCCGTTCGCGGGACTCGACCGATCAGACATGCCGTCCGCCGCCCGCCTCCCGCCGCCCGAGCCTACCACTTCTACAAACCACTCACCTGTCCAAGAGGTAAACAATCGGTTTGACACATCACATTTTCACTTTTGTGACCAAGCAATCCGACGATCATTCGTTGGTGGTACGATAGGTCAATGATTGTTGTTTGACGAGGTATGCAACATCATAATTCTTTCAGTTTACACTTTCTGTGAGTTTGTAACATCTTTTATTCTTCACATATTCGCATTTTAGGTCATCCATGTTCATGTAACGTTGTGATTGCGAAAAACAAAGTACAGATCATTTTCGCGGACACTTCAGGTTGTATTTGTGGTGAATACGCACAATGAGCACATCAGTTGGATGTTCGTACATGCTATTACACTTTATTCTAATTATTTTTGTCTTTACGAGTTGATGAAAACTGTTGACCTTGTTTAGAAGCTAATATGTTTCAAATTTTAATCAACAGATGCAGACATTGTCACAAAAAAGTTGTTCTGATTTGGACGCAGTAACCTTTGAAAGCGTAATTTTTTTGACAAGATACAACTTTCTATTTTATTTTTTAAATAAAAATAAAGCTCTTTGTAAATTATCGACTACAGAATGTTGATATTAATCATATTAATTTAGAACTATTATATAAATCGTACAATAATGATCAATTAACCGAATATTTTAGATTTTATCGTGTCTTTGACGAAAAGAAAAAAACGCGAGAAATTGTACCTCCCTACAAGCATGGCAAATGTCAAATTTTGTTTATTACCCTACGTCAAACTTGCCTCAACAACATTGTAATGACTAAAGAAACCGAGAGATGGCAGCACCAGTAAAAATAGACAGAAACTTTATAGATTTTCGTTCAAGTTTTGTTTTGTTTCTCTTTCTTTCCCTGAAATTGTTCGTACAAAATCTCTGTCAACACAACGGAATAAAATCGCTACAATGACTTTTCCACAAACATTTCGATCATCTAACAATTTATTCTATTTGAAACGTTGTTGTTTTTGCGAATAGCATCGGTGCTTATTGTTGTACATTGTGTTGTGTGACGTTCATCAATAAATAAAGCGATAATGATAACCTACACGGTCTCTTCGCAGCGAAGTACATAACTGGTGAGTCATAATTATATTTATTACATTTGCTGTAAACTTATCGATGATCTCATACATAAATTTACTTCTTTGCTCATAGGTAGTTTTAAACCAACCTTCCTTCTTTATCTAATTATCTGCGCTTATCCAATAAAAAAGAACGGGACGAAAGAGCTATAGAAACGGTAGTACCTAATAAGTACCTAAAGTATCAAGGAAGTAAGGAATCCAATCCCGCACTATTTTTGCGGGATGAGAAATGCGGGATTACTATGCGGGACCTGCGGGACTTGTAATATGAAAATCGTAGAAAAAAAATACGCTGACGGCCTTCTGAATACAATATTTATTCGTCCAGACGTTATTATCAATCGAATAGATCACTTTCTTTTCCTTGGAAATACTACCTAATTATTTTTGAATTTGAATTTCCTTTCTCATCCTTGGTACTTATGTACTTATAATTATTTTTTAATTTGAAACCTCTTTTGGCTGTAGAATCACTAGTAAAAAAATAGTAGGTACATAATTTTAGATTAAGTAGGTATATTATACTCCGTCCACGCGTTTATTTTATTTTTGACACATGCACGCCTATGAAGTTCCATAACCGTCGACAGGTGAGTGGATGAAGAATGAACCTATGTTTGTTTCTCGTATTTTTCTAAGACTACAAACAATGCACCTACCTAGGTAGAGTTCGCGCAAAACTTAATGAGCTCTGCGAATGAGGATCCGTAACGTTTTTAGTTGAGAACATCGATGTGAGTAAAATTCAGGAGATCAGGATCACCTCAGTCACAGTCGGACCGGCGCGGCGGTCATTATTTCATTATTTAATATCATTATTATAGTAGGTATATTAATATTAGTATATTTTATATTATGTATTAAGTACATGTATGTATTGTATATTTAAGTAATACGCCACCGTCTTTACAAGCACAACTGCTTCGTTTCCATCCCAAGGTTGTCTGGAAGAGATCGCTCTTAGCGATAAGGCCGCCCATTGTACAACTCTGTATCTCTCTTTTCCTATGTTTTATTTTTGTATTTTCTTGGTGTGCAATAAAGTGTATTTGTATTGTATTGTATTGTATCACAGGCCATTTGTTGAGATAGCACTCGGAGAACGTAGGTACCATATCTACAGAATTTTACTTATATCAATGGTTGAGAAAGCAGATTTATAGAGCTAAGAAATCCATAACACACAGTACAAAATTTTTTGTTCTACGACAAAAATTGACGAAGTTATGACCAAATTACTAGCGAAGTTCACTGTGTGACCGCCGCGGGTGCGTGTGACGTCACTCGCTCGGTCGCCGCCCGTTAACCGTAGGCAGATATCAGTTTTTTTTAGTGATTTACTCCGAAACTATAAGTTTAGGAAAACAATTACTTACAGAACCAAATAGACTCAGTTTTGAGAGACCCATCGAATGAACTTTTTTTTTAAATTTTATTCGATTGGTTTCTTAAACCCTTATGGTCTTGCTTTGTCTGTCCTTTTTTCCCTCCTTAATAAATAACTCAGCAACTACCGCAGCTATCAACTTGAAATTAACGCGTGGACGTATCGAGTTGAAATTAACGTCAAATCCATAACCTCTTGAAGCCGCGATATAAATAAAACTTCTAAGTCAACGCACTCACAAGTTACAGCCGTTTAAGTCCGAATATTTTGAAATTTCCAAGGGAATCACATACACTCAAAACCTATAGGGTACTTCCCGTACACCTAGAATCATGAAATTTGGTGAGCAGCAAGGTCTTATAGCACAAGTAAAGGGAAAAATCCGGAAAACATAAATTTGTTATATATTTACTAAAAAAATTACTTTTGATTCTCGCCATGGACCAAAACCTATAGGGTACTTCCTGTTGACGTAGCATCATAAAATTTGGCTAGAAGCTGGGTCTTACAGCACAAGTAAAGGAAAACATCCTAAAACCGTACATTTGTAGGTTATTCACCAAAAAAAAACTATTAATTCTCGCTATAGACCAAAACCTATAGGGTACTTCCCGTTTTACAAATAACGACAAAAATTTGAAAACCGTAAATTTGTAGTTTATTAACAAAAAAATAATAAGTTTTGATTCTCTCCCTCGACCAAAATATACATGGTACCTACTTCATGTTGACCTAGAATCATTATATTTGGCACAGATATTATAATACTATATTGGCAAGAAACAAGGTCTTACAACTAAACGGAACCCTTAGTGCGCGAGTCTGACTCGCACTTGACGTTTTATTTTCCAGTGTGGCGCTCTCTTACATCCCCAGTAATACGATAACGTTACCACAATCGAGCAATTACGTTTTAAATGGCGTTTAGGGTTGGTATCCACGCGTTGGATAGCACCACCGGCTTGTACTTAAGGCGCTACCCCGACCCAAATCAGCGCCACCACCTATTTTATTTAATTATTCTGCTAAGCGAAGGAATTTTAAAAAATCGATTGGCCAGTTTCTGCTTCCTATCATTGGTATTTTTTTCGACTTTTCTCAAAATATTTTGAAAAGTATAAAACCTACCGAAATTTCATGAAATGTACAAACATTTTTATTCACAAAGAAAATTATACTAGTACATATTTACAATTGTAACAGTTGGGCTAACTGCTGACTGTTGCAAACAGTCTACAGATAGCTCAACTGATCCATATCAACACCAGTCGAAAGCGTCCCCAAGACGCTGGCTAAAAAATGTACAAACTAATACATATCAGTTGATACCCCACTTGACTTTGTAGGCCCATTGATGTAGAAAAGGGGAAGATGAGGCACTAGCTTCTCGAAACCGGCAGGCTCAAATGAAGTCCAATTGTGTGCTCTCGCCGCAGTCATAGTAGGACCGGCGGCGCGGGCGGACGTGATTCGCGTGCTTGCTACGACGTACTGACTGTGTTTTACTGACTAAAAGACTAAAGCAATGCCTTCGTGTTCGTTCACAAGGTGTACAAATAGCTCAAAAACCAAAAACAAAGCCCAAGGCATCACTTTTCACGCGTAAGTACACCAAAGAATTTAGTTTTTTGATTAATTTACTGCCTTTTTTCGCCATTTGCAGAGAGGGATAGAAATATACGAAACATAAGTGTGTAAACAGAGATAGCAATAGCCTTATTGCGAGTCGAGTCGTTCTTCAACTCGTACCATCAATTTTGTCCCAACTGGTGTGAGTTGACAAATCGTAAAGATGATAGGTATTATTTTCAATCTGCAACTCGCATCACTCTTTGTTTCTATTGAATTTATACGTCGAGTACAATCACAAACTCTATGTGGAACCTCTATCATTTGTATTCATTTCACATTATTTTATGTACAAAACACAAAATAAATATACCTCTTGCCTATTATTTTACTAACTTTTTTTGGTTTACTGTACTAAAATTCAAATTACTAACGAAGCGTATAACATTTTTACGATTCGTCCGCTCATACCAGTTGGGACAAGATTGATGGTGTGGGTTAAAGGAACGACTCTACTATTGTACCTACCGTAACTCGGGGAAATCCCGAATTTGTTTTATTATACCTAGTGGGGTCGTACCAGAGATTAATATAGTTGTCTCTGTCTCACTTCGGTCTTAGGTACATCTTGCCATCTTTGTTGTTCTTTATATTGCACAGGACTGGAAATGTAACTGTGAGCGTATGTGTTTGCGTGTAGTTGTAACACTGGCCAGTTGTTGAGTACGCGCTGGGAGAACGTAACCCATCTTCCCTTTTCTACATCAATGTGTAGGCCCATTGATGTAGAAAAGGGGAAGATGAGGCACTAGCTTCTCGAAACCGGCAGGCTCAAATGAAGTCCAATTGTGTGCTCTCGCCGCAGTCATAGTAGGACCGGCGGCGCGGGCGGACGTGATTCGCGTGCTTGCTACGACGTACTGACTGTGTTTTACTGACTAAAAGACTAAAGCAATGCCTTCGTGTTCGTTCACAAGGTGTACAAATAGCTCAAAAACCAAAAACAAAGCCCAAGGCATCACTTTTCACGCGTAAGTACACCAAAGAATTTAGTTTTTTGATTAATTTACTGCCTTTTTTCGCCATTTGCAGAGAGGGATAGAAATATACGAAACATAAGTGTGTAAACAGAGATAGCAATAGCCTTATTGCGAGTCGAGTCGTTCTTCAACTCGTACCATCAATTTTGTCCCAACTGGTGTGAGTTGATAATCGTAAAGATGATAGGTATTATTTTCAATCTGCAACTCGCATCACTCTTTGTTTCTATTGAATTTATACGTCGAGTACAACCACAAACTCTATGTGGAACCTCTATCATTTGTATTCATTTCACATTATTTTATGTACAAAACACAAAATAAATATACCTCTTGCCTATTATTTTACTAACTTTTTTTGGTTTACTGTACTAAAATTCAAATTACTAACGAAGCGTATAACATTTTTACGATTCGTCCGCTCATACCAGTTGGGACAAGATTGATGGTGTGGGTTAAAGGAACGACTCTACTATTGTACCTACCGTAACTCGGGGAAATCCCGAATTTGTTTTATTATACCTAGTGGGGTCGTACCAGAGATTAATATAGTTGTCTCTGTCTCACTTCGGTCTTAGGTACATCTTGCCATCTTTGTTGTTCTTTATATTGCACAGGACTGGAAATGTAACTGTGAGCGTATGTGTTTGCGTGTAGTTGTAACACTGGCCAGTTGTTGAGTACGCGCTGGGAGAACGTAACCCATCTTCCCTTTTCTACATCAATGTGTAGGCCTCTTAAAATTTCAGCATCACAATTTGTATGGAAAATATTCATTTTTTCATTTTTTTTCTCCATATCTGTACAAGCGCACGTAATGTATTATTATTTTAAATTTCAAGTTAATAGCTGCGGTAGTTGCTGAGATATGAAAGAGGGAAAAAAGGACAGACAAAACGAGACCATAAGGGTTTCGAAACCGATGTTCGATTTCGAAACCCTAAAAAGGATAGAAAGCAAATGGTTTTATAGACATATTTTAAAATCTATAGATATTAACTAGCACACTGTATGTACACATACCATACACAGTCACATATTAATCTTTTAGGTTCCAAATAAATTTAATACCTTTCTTAAATAAAAATCAACTTCACGTAATTTCAAACATAAAAACTGATTAAGTGATTTAAGGGATAAAAAGTAGCATGGGTATGTTTGATTCCAGATTTAGAGCTAAGTACCTATATGCAAAATTTCAGCCTGATGCGTTCAGTAGGTAGTTGTGGTGTGACGAGGTAACAAACATCTAAACATCCATCCAAAGTTTCACATTTATATGAGGTTATGAATAAATATACTTACCTAATTACGACTTACGGTCAACGCGCGGCGACCTTCATACCTACTGAATTGCGATATCTGAGTTACTTACATGCTCCGCACCGCCGCCCTGTGGTATCGTAAGTTCGTAACTTTGTGGAAAAAAAACTAGTGTTCACGAATTTCGGGACAGTAAAGTGTAATTACTGGACACGGGACCACAAGTGAAATTCCGGGACTTTCCCGGAAATCCCGGCCACCATCTGGCAACCCTACTTGTAGTAGGTTAGGTAAGCACAGATTAACACACGAAAATCATTGTTTGCGTAAAAATTTTTTCACTGTAGCAACTTTTTTACCTTCTCTGATTGCATGGCATGCCAATTTGTGGGAGGGCGGGCGGTGCACGCGAATTGAATTTTGTTGGTTCTTATCAGAGAAGGTTTTGCGCGGAATTGTTACTAAATATTGGTGGATTTGCGCAAAGTAAAGCCTGAATCTATTCTTTAATACAGTATTTTCTTTCTCAAAGATGCCTGAAGTGCTTAGCATGGTCGTCGTGTTCCGTATGTTTTGGCGAATCTATAGAGATTATTGTTTTATTGTGTTTACCCAGAAATAGAAATCGTACGACGCTGTCCTCGTGGTCTTTTTCCTGCCATCTTTCCAGTAGGCACCTGTGCCTGTGAACACGCAACCTAACGTTTCAACTGCTAACGTTTGAGCTGTAATGCCATGCCTTACCACACCGTGATCGCGGCCCTGAAGCTTCTCCAAATAGTCGAAGGGCTTTCGGTCGATTGATGTAGGCACCTAGCCGCAGTCGGAGTACCTATTACAGTATTTCGATGGTCTTGAGTAAAGGGACTCAGTTTTTAGTGTATGACGCCCTGTGGCCAGGTGGAATGATGTTTTGCGAAAGACTTCTTTTGGCATGGCACATTATAGATGCGGCAAGCTGAAGGCAGCACTCCATGAAAATGAGGCTTTGGTACTTTTGAGACACCCCATTTTACGCAGAGCAGATCTTTTTCTTTTTTTGGCTATTGTTTAGCGCAGCAGAAAATGCATGCATGCTCAGAAGAAAAAGGCTTTTATCTTTCTGCTGTGTTAGCAGCGTGTTTATCCTCTATGCACCATCATGGTACCAGCTTTGGAGCATCCTCTATACACTGGCGAAAGAACCATCAAAATCGGTCCATAACTGACGGTTATTCATTTGATTGTTTTCAAAAAACTAAAAAGCGATTTCAAGTTCAATATTATTTTCATTGTTTCGAAATCGCTCCATAATTAATTATTGACGGAGAAATCGACGAACATCCATAAAAAAAATATACAATTGAACATAGAATCTCCTCCTTTTTTCGAACTCGAAACGTGAGGCTAAATTATGTTTCATCTTGTTTCAGATCTCGTGAATTCGTCAGTGAATCGTGCAATACCTAAACCTAATAACTATAACTGCACAGTTCGTAGCGTACATTGAAACCGCACGCGTTCATATCGGTATCGTATTACAAGTTGCAAGTTGGTGTATCGGGTATCGGTGACTGTAGGTTAGATTGTGTTGTGATGTCAATGTGGTGGAGGTGAGGTGTAGAGTGCTATGCCCATCGCGGTGATGCAGAGGCATGGTAGACGCGGCTGCGGAGCGCCGGCCCACCGCCGCCGCCGCGGTCTGCGATGCAGTCTCCAGTATCACCAAGTAAGTACTTACATACATTTATGTTTCATGGACCACCGAATACTTAAACGTAAATAAATAAGCATGTCTCAAATCTCGATTTCTTCACAATTTTCAATGATAAAATCGCAACTTTAACATTTTTAGCATTCGTTGGAGTATTCGGGTTTAAGAAATTCGTGCATGCGATTCTGATTCATGGAATTAGCATAACTTTGGGATGAAATTGCAGTGTTTTTATTTAAGGTGGTTCGATTTACATTGCGCGGGAGTATAAACTTGTTTGCGGTTTTGAATTTCTTCTGCGTTATGCAAGGAATAAAACTAGCGAAAAAGTAATTTGTCGCAAATCATAAACACCATTATCTATGACCCCATCATGGTAAAACTAACTTCGGTTCAATGGTACTTTTGGAGCATTTAAAAATAATAGATTTTTTACCAAAAATCTATATTTATTCCCAAATGCTTTAAAAGTGCCAGTGAATCAAAATTGTAACAGGTTTCATTGAAAATAGTTTAGTTACCTAAGTAAGTATGTATACAATTTGTGCTAGATTGATGCCTTGCAAAAAACAGAAAATAAAATTAAAACCACAAAGATATCTAATCTTCCGCCCAATGCAAAGCAAATTGCCTGGTCTCAGACAGATCATTAGGTATGTAAAGTGTGCAGATGCAGATGCATTATATTAAGACGATCGGCATACTTCTACATACCTACCTAGGTACTTACCTACCGGAATATTATAATAGAAGACAGGTAAGGATAATACTTACTCCTCTTTTTAACCCCCGACGCAAAAAGAGAGGGGTGTTTTAAGTGTCTTCTGTGTGTGGTATCGTAGCTCCCAAACGGATGAACCGATTTTCGTTTAGTTTTTTTTGTGTCATAGATAATTTTATCCCTAGTGTTCTAAGCCATGTTTCATAAAAATCTGTCAGGGGGGGTGGTTTTTTAATTTTTTAGTTTTGTTCTTGTTAATTCTGTACCGACTATTATAGCGAACATGTTACGTTCAGTTCAACTAGTACTTTGTTTCCTTAAATTATTTAAAAGTTGTATGTTTCATAGTTGGCTAAATACCGCTATCTGCCAATAGGGTAAATTAATCGAACGCTAACAAAATCATCTTGGCACGACATCAATAGATACGTCAATTGATTCATTGCTGTTCAGTTCAGAAGTCGGGACATTATTGATCGTTGCCATCTCCTTGTTGACCTCTGTACTCTGCGATCATTCTAATAAACATAAATGGATAGGTCACTTGATAGATATGATCGACTTCTTCTGCTGTTTTTTCTGTAATGTAAACCTGGATTTTTTATTGATGTGCTACGTTACAATACATGGTTTGGTGAATTCATTTATTGTATGCAAATACATGAATACATTCATTGCTTTGGAGTTAAATAATTCAATTCACTTTATCAATCACAATAACGCCCTGAGCTTTTGTGCGAGATGCCCTGCATTATTTCTATATTATCTGAGACTTATACTTTATTCACAAAGAAAATTATACTAGTATTTACAATTGAAACAATTGAGCTATCTGCTGACAACAACAGTCTACAGGTAGCTCAACTGATCCATATCAATACCAGTCGGAAGCGTCCCCAAGACGCTGGCTGCATTGCCACGCTGCTGTATGGCAATGCTGATGCGCTGTGCCAGATACTCGCCAGCTCTCGGGTCACGCGTCGCTTCGACCAGACGCAGACTGAGACATTTCCGACTAGTCGAAAAAATCGCTTTAAAAATCAATCCTCATCCAAAAGAATTTGTAACACGTAAAATGTAGTGTAAACGAAATAAACTGAACATACAAGTTCAATTAAAAACAGATTGAATGCGAATACCTATCATCGACAAGAATAGTTGCCACTACGTTTTGCAGTAGACTACAAATTACTAGGGCGTAATGTAATGAGAGAGTATAGTGTAACTGCCAGCACCTTGGCAATTGTTTTAATAGATGTAAAAGGAGCTGACGAAGTATAAGGTTCGCATGGATGTTAAGGCTCTACCTCCCCGAACACTAGCGCCGCCACATATTTTATCTTATTATTACGTATTAAGGAAATTCCAAAAATGACGTTGGGCAATTTGTGATACTTACCTATCATAAGCATTTTTTTAACGCCTCTGTAATAGTTTTATTTTGTATAGTTTAAACAGAGATGCGTAAATAGAGTTTGGTGGCCACCAAGGGCAACATCGTATCTCTGCCTAAACTATACAAAATAAAACTACAGAGGCGTTAAAAAAATGCTTGTAATAGGTATCACAAATTGCCCAACGTAATTTTTGGAATTTCCTTTCTTCGACGTAATAATAAGATAAAATATGTGGCGGCGCTAGTGTTCGGGGAGGTAGAGCCTTAATGAGAGCACTGATACCGAGTCTCGCTGTAGCCGTCACGGCGCGCGTTATCAGACCCGCGGATGTGTGTGCAGCGGTAACACACCGAATTACGCGTGTGTGCGCTTATAGTAACGTTTCGTGGAAACGCGAGTATGTTTCTCGGAACCGATTGACAGTCGCGCGTGTTTTCAGCAATGAATGGCGTAGCACCTTTACGAATATCATGAAATTACAACATAATATGTGTACCCGCTAGGTAGCACGTCTTGCTATCTTATCTGCTTGGTTTGGCCTCGATGCTCGCTGAAGTGGGGATCTCAGTTGGTGCTATTTACATAGTTTGCAATAAATTTCGTTTGACCATGACTGTGATATGGAAGGTAAATAAAATACGATGTGGTGTTCAACGCGCACTTCTTTATATAGGTATTATATTGTTGGACATCAAGATAAGTATATGTAGGCAATGCTTCTCATGTAGTTTTCATGGGCCCGCCTTTCTGTTGAATTTAAAACTCTGATAAGCACTGAAAACTCACGAAATTTCCATACACTCACTATACATACACCTTCTCCGTATTCATAATGATTTTCGAGTTCTGAAAGGTTCTGATTATTGCTTTTTTGTGTTGGGAATTAATTAAAACCCAGGTGATTAAATTAAATACCTACTGGGACGGGCGGGACTGATGATTTCGACCTTCCTTTACAGAAACAAGAATCACAAACTACTTAAGGTGCCTAGATGTAAATCCTTGCACTTACGTGACAAAACAAACATTACCCCTCATCCATCACAAAAATTAACCCCCGACGCAAAAAGACAGGGGTGTTATAATTTTAACGTGTCTGTCTGTGTATCTGTCTGTGGTATCGTAGCTCCCAAACGGATAAACCGATTTTCGTTTAGTTTTTTGTGTCATAGATAATTTTATCCCTAGTGTTCTTAGCCATGTTTCATGAAAATCTGCCGGGGGGTTTTTTAAATTTTTAATTTTGTTCTTGTGTATTCGTATTTTAGACTTTGCTATATTCCTGAGAACGCATCACATGATCACATCGTGCATCTCACGTTGCAAAGACATGATTTTTCGTACCTTTGTTATGCACTTTTCCACTAAACGAAAAAGCGGAAAAGTTTTTTGCCATTTCTGACTTTTTCATTTTTTAATAGGTAAGTAGGTACTCAATTGGCCCGATAGACGTTTTTGATCAGATTAAGAAACAGGATCGACCGCAAAAAAAAAAAGCTTTTCAAAAAAATTTCAATTTTTGTGCTGTATTTTTTTTTAAATATTTGCATGAGCTAAGAAATGTCTCTTAAATTCATAGGTATCCTGATATCCTCAGACCATGACTTCCCGTTGTCCCCATAGCGAAGAGGGTCAATTGGGACAACGGGAAGGTGTTTTTATGACTTCCCGTTGTCCCCATAATGGGAACAGGGTCAATGGGGACAACGGGAATACATCCCATTTTCCTGTAGCTACAGCGGATTTCATGGTGTTCCTTTAATTATAGTAGCTTTTCAAAACAGGTAAGTACGGCAAATGCTGTTTTATTTATTTTTTAACATAAAGGAGTGTTTCTTTTTAGTAAAATTTTGCTATCCTACTAAGCTTAATATTGTATGAATGAATATTATAAATGCGAAAGTTTGTGTGAATGTTTGTTAACCACGTGTCTCCGTCACTACTTAACCGATTTACCGTCGGGGCGCAGCTAGTCTTGAATATTTCGGGTAGCTGCCAGCTGCCTTCGATCGAGGTAACGTTCGTTTGTACCATTCCGTATAAAAAGTAAAAGTGAAATTATAATTTTGCTTAGTTACAACGATCTTCCTTCACACTTCAAATTGATAAAATGAATCGGGAAACAGTCAGGCGCATCTGTTTTGAAGGCGGCACGCTCTTGAACCGCTACGCATTGCTGCTGGCTGGAGGAGAGTGTTGACGGTTGCTCCCGCTAATTCCGGCGGTGACTGAGAGGCCGCGGTCGTGGTGGGGCGACCACTATTTTCGTCTGGCGGCCACGTTTGGAAAAGGCGAGGTGACGTCACGAGCCACCGCAGCGATGGCATCATCGGACGCCGCGACACGCACCGCTCGACTTGCCAAAATATACCAGCGCGATCCCCACGATGTGCCGCAATTGAACGATTATATTTTGATTTATTTCATGGTACGCCACCATGAAACAAATCAAAATAAAGTTACCTGTTAAAATGAGGTAAATGAGATGCACTACATTAGAATAGCGGTAACTATTCAAATCAGAAAAATTAGTTATTTGGTAGACGTTTGAATGAATTGAATTGGTATTTGGTGGATGGTAGACGCATTTTCCAAACGCGCGCAAAGGAATCACAACAGACAAAAACTTATGAAGTCTATACCGATTAAATTAAGTTTCTTATTGATTTACAAATCACGCCAAAGATCTTCATCAGATCTTCACCAAATTTTTATGAGACAATTTAAAGTTACAAAATTAAAAAAAGTTAAACTTTCAAATTAAAAAAGAATCATCTCAACCGGATCTAATAAGGCGGAGATATTCAGTTGCCCCCTTTTTTGGAGGAAGTAAGTACAGCTACAAGCAAAAATCCCCGACGAAAAAAAATCAGTACTTCCTGTACCTACACCAAGTTTCGGCCCAGATCGGTTGTAAAATACGATCTATAGAGGAGGACCAATAAACGAAAGCAAATTTCGTCAGACTTGATCACTTGAAACAGTGACGCTTTGCTCGGCCAGTCAGACTCGGTCGTCGGACGGTCAATAAGTAGAAAAATTCAGTAACTGGTCCATCATGGGGAAAAAATGTGGTCTGGTCGTACGATATGGTAGATATTAATAGTGAGATGAGGAGGAATGGAAATGTCGAGACTAATTATGAAAGGCGTCACCAGAAGCTCCTTATCTCATCTCAAGGTAAACCTCACATCACAACAAACCCTTGGTTGGAAACAGCGTACTACAAAAATACTATACGTAGCTACTACAAAGGTAGTCTTGAATTTTGTCACATCGCGAAGGCCTACAAATATCGGTAACTGAACGTTAGCATAGATACATATTATGTATTTTTAATAAATTGTTAAAACTGGCACGTTGCTTGAAAATTACTTATTTGCTTTGTTATTGATTTATTGTTGGTACCACTGACACTACACTACGCCTAGACACGAATGTTTTTCTTTAGCGTGGAGCAAAGGGAACGTCATTCGAATGAATTAATGGTGCTTACATCTACCTACTTACTACTTTATGGTTTGTTTACTCAGCGAGTATGTTTGCGAACGGAGTCTAGTGGAGCTGTTATCAGCATCGCACTTACGTCGGTGGTTTCATAGCCTTGTTCGTTTTCTGTCGCTTGTTTGTCTGAGTAATAGAGTTGGTGGTGCTCGCAGTGATCAGTAAGCTAGCGATTGTGAGCGTGAGGACGCATCGTTGTGTGTTTCGTGGTGCGGGGTGTAGTGTAGGGTCGGTTGGCCGCTATCGTTCGCTTCGCCGGTATCCACAGCAGTGCTACGCGAACAGCTCCCGCGCGTGCTTGCTGGATGCGCGGTCTCTAATACAAACCCTAGTTCCGCTAATAGAACGTAACATGCCAGTTTGTTTACAGTGACTTGTGTGGAAAGAGTTATAGAACTAGTAATTTGTCAACAACATTGGTTCAGGTTGTGCATTCTGGAAATACGAGCTCGAAAACCTGTAGTTTCTATGTCATCAGCTGCATACTTTTGTCTGATCGTGGAGCAATATCATATTTTGTCCATACTTCTGCCTGGACTCGTTATCGTTTCCTCTGATTATGCTTCTGTTTCGTGATTGGTGATGTAAGAAAGTTTTCAGATTATCAACAAGCAGCTACATACGTTTTGATTAATTCGACAATTCATGCTGATTGGTAGGTAACAGAGAACATATCTAGAATTTCCTGTATCGACTAGCCATCACAGTCTATATAACTTTCCTCTCATTGCTCTGCCATACCGGAGTTTATACAGTACATTACCTGTAACCTAATATAATCACCACAATTTGCCAATAACTGCGTTCTGAATAGAATGCTTCCTGTGCCAATTTTGCCATCGTTGACGGCATCGTCGCTTTCAACAGATATGCTCAAGCGTTGACCTATCTAGCATATCTAATTACGGATAATGGAACATACGATATTCCCAGTCAGTGCCCTGTCGTATCTGCTACATATAAATCCATAATTATAAAAATAACTCCATTATAATAACTAAGGTAAAGTTCCTTACCCTGAGAGTAGTTCGGGAAACTTTCCTTTAAAATATTCAATAATGTGTTATGATGTTGTTATTGGGGTTGATTGCATTGCATAGTTTTATTTAATCTAAAACTTATCTACCTAAACAGTTTCTTTTCCAAATAATTCTTCAGCTATACCAAAATCGTGACGTGGTGGATGTATTATGTCACGATGTAAGTTTTTTTCTAATGTAAACTTAGTTTTTTATCACCAAGATTGATGAGGGCAAGAATTCTAAATGGCATAGGATGACTTCATAGCTCATCTGTTTTGGTAGGTAGTTTTTTCTCCACTGTCTTATAAGATTTGTTCAGAAATAAAACTTCTAAACAAATCAATCGGTTACTATTGTCATTGTTCCGTGAGTACGAAATTAGCACCCAATTTGAGTTTGTAGAATGTGACGTTTTCAGATAAGCGCCTCGCGCGCGATATCATTACAATAAGTATAAGTATTGATTGTGGAATCATGTTCTTCAAAGAAATATATGAATATTCGGTCTAATACCTAGGTAACTACTTACACTATAAAATGATATAAGCTTTTACAATTTCCTGTCTCGCAACGCAACAGTCTAAATGTTGCTGCTGTTATTCATAATTCTGTGCTGCTTTCTATTCATAACTAATTAATAAGAAATGTGGTGCCTGAGAAATATACAAAACTAGCTGCGCCTTGCGGCTTCGCCCGCGTGGAAATCATACATTATTGCAAAATTGTAGTTTTGTTAAATACGTGATTCATTATTTACTTTATAGTTTATATGTATATACCGAGTTATGAGTAATCGAACCAAGGAATAATAATTTTCCATAAAAACTTCACCACCCTTTTTAAACCACTCAGAGGCTAATTTTTGAAAATTAGATTGTGTTATTCTAGAACCTAAACTATCTGCATACCAAATTTCATCTAAATCGGTGAAGTAGTTATGGAGATAGTACGTGGTAAAAAGCATTTAAGTACACAAACTATCGCATTCATAATATTAAGTAAGTAGTAGGATTACTTTACTCTGACCACGGAACATATACTTACTTAAGTACCTAATAGTAAAGTACATAACATAATTAAAATTCCGTGTAAGTATACGTTTCTTTTTCTACTAAAACGTACTTACATTCACTATCTACATATTTAGTTACTAGCTGCATTCTTACTACCCGTTGTCCCATTACCCGTTTTCCCGTAGGAATGAAGCATTTTCCCGCGGTAAAAAGTAGCCTATGTTCAGTTTATCAGGAATAATGTGGGCTTTTTCTTTTTTTTTTTTAATCTTTATTTATAGAGCTTAATCACACTGCGATTATGTCGCTCTTACTAATTAACAAAAAAGAATAACAAATACTTATAGGACACTTAAAAAAAACTAAACAGATTAAAGTAACATCTACTAAACTATATAATAAATAAGAACATTATGGTCAGCTCCGATCGGTCTGATCGGAGCTGAACTTAATGTTGTACAATTTCACTAGATTTTTAACTTCTTCCGAATCGGGGTTTGATAAGGTTATGTTACAATCAGAAAATTCTTTTAAGATGTGGGCTTCTAATGATAAAATAATTTTTCAAATCGGTCCAGTAGTTTCGGAGCCTATACAAACACAAACAAACAATCAAATCTGATATCTTATAATTATAGTATAGATTGTCACTGAAATGGAAGTTTCTCAAATATGCCAAAATAACGGTCTTTGCGAAACTCAGAGTCATCTCGATCTCGACACTCTATAAGCATTTCATGACAATAGTCTTGTAGAGTTAGAGGATGTCTTGACTATTTCATCAACTCTTTAGATGAGGACACAATCGGTATCTCACAAAAGAACTTTGCTTGACCTCGGTTCACTATTGTCGGCAATCAATGGACAATACCGATTCATAACTCCTCACATTTCAGCAGCTACGATCGTTACTAAATTGCCGGCCACATCCGCGTCTACATCTGGAGGTTCCGTTAAACCTGTTCAAAGCAGCTAGCTAGGTGTCCAATTGTCCACGTTTAACGGTGTATATTTGAACAGGGGAATCAGATGCTTCTCAATTCCAAAGGATGGGTCCATAAGACTTAAAAAGGAAGGAGCTGAGAATGCTGGTTTGAGATTGAATTGTTGGGCACATCTCGGCAGTCGTTTATTATCGCGTCGTGAACTCAACGGCTGGTATACAACGCCCACGACCTAGTCGGCCACCGACACCGACCGCATCCGTCCCCGCGCCGTGATTGATAAACCAATTTGACATCATTGCCGTGGGAAATGTAGGCTACAGCTGACACAGGGAGTAAAGGGGAAAGTCGCCCGATTTTGCTTACTCATTTAAGTGAATGAAATGCTTCAACGACATGATTGATGGTGATTTAAATACGAAAGAGCAGGATTCATTGATTCTACTCCAACCGTGTAAGTTCCTCTTTGAACTCGGATCACGCTCCAATTCTGTCCAGTCACTGCCGTTTTAATGGTTATTAACTCCTTAATGAAGGCCACAGCCAATTTATGTTAATTGCTATGAAATTAGTTAATAAGTAGGTAGGTACCGTGGGCGACACTTTAGCCTTGATCTCTTATTACAACAGATAATCGATGTTATGGCTACCGATCCAGTTTCCAAACATGGAAGTGAATATGTTTATAAAGTCGCCAGCTAAACATTCAGGTGGGTACGTCTCAGGTTCAAGATGATAGGTCAGGGGTATTGCCGAATACATTGTTG
Source organism: Eupithecia subfuscata (assembly GCA_963564075.1). Classification (NCBI taxonomy): domain Eukaryota; kingdom Metazoa; phylum Arthropoda; class Insecta; order Lepidoptera; family Geometridae; genus Eupithecia; species Eupithecia subfuscata. Next base: position 10,881,540 of record OY751097.1, read on the forward strand.
ATCAAACATCTGAACTTTGTAAAGAGCTTTAATATTATGGAAAAACAAGATGCGCGTAAAAAGTCATCTACTAACCGAACATGTCCCAGGGCATACAAAGGGCGGCGTACTACAATGCTTTAAAGTGGTTGCCGGGAGGGGTAAAGTCAAAGGTGCGGGCGCGCAGGCGGTGCTATTGGTGGGAGGCAGTCAGGCAGCCGCCGGTGATGTAAGATCGGCTCCGGCGGCGGTGATGTCAGCGCACCCACGCCTCGCCTCCGCGCCTCCCCTCGACTGACCTGCGGACTGCGGTGCCGCAAAGCCTTCCGTGACTCCACGTTTACATTCTTTAAATAAATTAAGAATAAATCTTTTGTTGTCAATATACACTGTAAGTACAGTGTGACTACTGTGCACGATTTATGATGTAGTTGTGTTGATGTTCTAAACTGCGTCGTAGCTTGACCGGGTGGGTCGTATTTGAAACGATGATTTCAGCAATCTGGCAGGGCTGCAACGAAATGGAATCATTAGACGAGCAGGCTGGCTTATAAATATAGAAGAACATTTCAAGTTGCTGTTAATTGTGTGTCTTGCCCTTGCAGGCATGCAATAAAATACTTTATTTCAGTTTTCAATTAGGTCAAGTTGGTCAATAAATAAAGGTGACGTAGTCCTCAGGTGACTTGCAAAATATAAAACCGAATCCGTCCAACTTATTCAAGAAATTTTAAATTCTAATGAGCTAGATCTTAGGATCTGACGTTCGTGTAAGAAATGCTAACCCGATCGCTTAATTTATTTGAATGTAGTCATCTTGTTGGTATGTGCTAGCTTCTACGTGATGTGTTTGATTCGGTGACGGCTTAAGGCAGACTTTATTCATTCATGAATTTGGCTCTAGCGATAACGGTAGAGCTCAATTTCATGTGTAAGTTTCATCATAGCTTTGATCAGACAGAAGCGTTTAGCCTGTTTTAGACTACAAGTAAATAATAACGTTTCCTTTTCTACTTAGTTCAGAAATGAACATTGTTGCCAAAAAAACAGAAGAGTCAAAGTGGCGCTGCTCATTACATGGCGGTAGAAATTTCAACGAATATTGGTCTATCAGTGCATCATTGGAAGGCAAGGACTCAAAAAATGCGGCTTATCCAAAGTGTCACATTTATTTTATGAGAAGAGGAATAGCCATTCCCATCCTACTTTGATACATAGATCATGGTTTTCATATCAGAAAGTGAATCGTCCAAAATGAATTTAAGCGCACTTCCTGCGCAGTAAGAGTCGAGGTGGCGAACTCGGTGAAAATGGAAGGAGCAGTACTCAGTGTTTCAAACAACAATAGCAGATTTCGTACGCATTTGAAGAATGCAGCGAGTGCAATATGCGCCAGGACTCTGCCTAAGCAGAGGCGCAGTGAGCCCAGTACGTCGAGCAGCGCGCGCCACCATACGTACCCCCGCGCGGCGCCGCCCAAGCGGCCGGCCATCCCGTCACGCATGGAACCCCTTGTCTGCAATGCAGCTATCTTCGAACCCCCGCAACCAGCGAAGCCGATTCAAATGGAAGTACAGATGCCAAACAAACCGAATGGGACCGTTAAGCTAACAGGAACATTAGCCAGGTATGAACATAGTTTAATTTTTTTTGTTTTTGATATCTGTAAACAAGAGTTTCATTGGGCATCTTAAAGCAATACAAAGAGTAGATTTCCCCGCGGCTTTTTAACGTGAGACACTTCTCGCAAATTGAAAGAAATGTCACTTTTGAACTTATCACAATCAGATGGTCGAGCAATCATCCGTCTTGTAGTTGGGTCAACAACATCGGCATGACATCATGGTAACATGTTTGCCAGGTCGTAGTGATTGGCGTGTATTCTGTGGCCAGGTCGCGGGGTGAGGTGATGTCGTTAATTACGCTGCTACGCCAATTGTTGAATTAATACGCGAATATTTTGCCTTAATTGCCTGAACACGGATTTATTTGTATTTAAAAGCTTTACCGTTTCTATTTTTTGTTGGGTGTAGCTTTTTAGAGATAGTACATAAAATACTGGTACATCATATGACTTAGAATAAATTTGTCAGATGTTAATTTGAAGTACGGTTATGTAACTGTTGGACTTTTCAAACGTGTGTAAATTATGATCTATCCAAACTTTTTTAATGCTATTCATATAAGTTCCAGTTATTTAAACTGCCCATGTTTAATTTATGATAATAATATGACCTCATGCTGACATTGTCATACTATTCCATATAAATAACGTATGGCGGCTCTTTATACGGTTATGTAGGATAAGAACTAAAGGGACATTAGAGGTTAGAAAACGACCGTTCTATAAATAATTATGTACTTATATGAAATCTTAACATGAGTAAATTATTTGTGTCGTTAAATTGCTGCTGGGCAAAGGTATAATTTTATGAGACAATATTTAAATGTTACATCTAGAAATTAATAAATAACGAAATGACATCACTTTACGTTCCTTGTCCTACCTAACAATTAGCAAAAAATATATGACAAGAAAATTTGATTAAACCTGGAGTTGGTAACCCTGGAACCAGCTCACTGTAAAAAAATACATGTAGTAGTAAATACGCTCCGGCCGCTTTGGCAACTAAATTTCACAACCAGTTGTCAAAAATGAAGTATTTATCTTGCTGGGCAACTAATTACCCAAAAAAGATTTTCTATTCTTGTTTCGCATCCAGTTGCAAATCAATAATTCATAAAAAGATCTCAAAAGAGAGAAGTAGTATAATCTTTTTTTGTGAAAACGTTGAATTTTGCTAGGGTATAATGCTGTATTGCTTCAAATCGCTTCGTAAAATGAAGCCATTATTTCTCGTAAAAAGTAAAGGAAAATAAATAAAATGGTTATTGTGGGTTATCCCTAAGAGATAGACATATATCATTGCGATTTTTTTTTGTAGATAATAAAATAAAGTAAGGTGTACAATATTGTAGTAAGTACATTATTTTGATCTATCTCGTAGGGTTCAGCCAGCGTTTGCAATGTAAGCGGAAAAAAGTGTGTTTATTTACGACATCACATTAGAAACCTCTAAAACTATCAGTGTTTCTCTACTATATTGTGCATTTATTATACATATAAATCTTTCTCTTGAATCACTCTATCTATTAAAAAAACCGCATCAAAATCCGTTGCGTAGTTTTAAAGATCTAAGCATACATAGGGACAGACCGACAGCGGGAAGCGACTTTGTTTTATAGGGTGATTCTCTGTAAAGACGTCTTAAATCTGTACAAAATTGTCCGACCAAATTATTTTTGATTTTATTAGAAAAAAATTAACAAGGGCTACAAAACTATCAGCTTAATCATAATAAATGAACGGCCGATTGAATTTTTGCTTTTTCGATATTTGTGTATATTTTGCCTTATAACATGACAGGGGGACTGTTTGCCAGGGGACTGTTTTTTTTTATCAAATTGTGAAAAATCAAGCAAACTATTTCAATGCATTCAACTTTTCAAGTTCTCAATGAATGTTTACATTAATTAGAATAATATTAAGAGTTATGGATCCAATTTTATAAATAAATTATAAATAAAAATAGTTGCCAGAGGACTGAGTTTCTCGTGGCCCAGACACATATTTCCAGCACAAACGGTGCTTTGGCACTAAATAAAATGGCGATAAAGCGCTAACAGCCCTATGGTTATTAACTCAAGGCTAGTTAGGTCCTTATAAACCTTACAAAAGGTAAAATAACATGCTGGATTTTTTTATTTTTGGCTTTTAACTTCTGGCAGGGGACTGTTCTTAAAATGCCTGGGACAAACTTTGGTTTCATGGATTTAATTAAACAAATTAATTTTCGGTACTTTTTATTGAATAAGATTGTTAGTTAAATAATTAAGTTTATAAACATTAGGGAGCAAATTATATATTATGGACGAATAACTTAAAATTTAATCTTGAAGTTTTAATTTTGGGAATGGGACAGCCCAGGGGACTGTTATTTCGATGGTTTACGAATGTATAGCAAAAAAACCAAAACTTATTTCATTTTAGTTTTCAATGGTCCAAATAGAAATGTTTTTTTACTTTCGTAATCAATTTGTTTTAGTAACAAAATAACAATTTTTCTAATAAAAAAATGCCTGGGACAGCAAAAAACATCCTTACAGAGAATCACCCACTATGTAGAGATTCGAATGATGAAAAAAGCCTACAGATCAAACAAACTGAACTTGTGCCCTATGAAATCATACATTCAAAATATAAATAATCAGGTTGGTTGCAGATGCATAACGAGAGGTATTATAATATCTAAATTGGCAAATATGACCTCACTCCAATACGGCCGAAATAACTGCTATCCTCTAAGAAATAGAGCGTGACCGTTTTCAACCACGACCATAATTTGCTGATAGAAGTTAATAAGGACGTCAATCATCTCTTTGTTTCGATCAGCAATCGATGGTGAATGGCGCTTGCACGGCCGGCCTGCGAACATAATCGAATACGAATGAAGTTAATGCACTCGTGTATTTATAAGCGTTCGTGCGAGTGGATACGCAAAAGTCTCATTCGTCTCATTCGCACACCATGACATCATGGTGTATTTTTGTAGGTACTTGATAGAATGGCTGGGTCGCACGCGCTTTCCGTTTGTAGTATCAGCAGCGTTATCGATACAATGATGTGTGATGTTCTTGTTAGCTGGATAAGGAAATTAACGAGCGAAGTTTATCGTGCTTGCTAGATGGATTAAGTAGAAAATTGTTGATGGTGAACTGACCTACAAAATCAAATAAGGCTAATTTGACCATAGAGCTATTTCAACTTGACAAAGTTTTAATGAAAACTTTGTAACTTAGAAGAACATATCGAAATTGAAAACAATACTATGTATTCAATGTTAAATTTCCCTCTTTGTCGGTAACAAAACTACGAAAACCAAACCTGTAATAAACCGTAGAACACCAAAATAATTCTAAGACTCAGGATTTGTCATTTTCTTCTAAGAAGTCTTTAGAACCAGTTCAAGACCAAAATTTAAACCTGATGAACAGTCACACAACTGCTTAATGTCTTCCGGTTGTCTCAGAGATGTTTAAACTTAAATAATTATTCTGAATTTTGAATCACTGCCAGCTGATATCATCATTTTGCGTGGAGAACAATGAATCTTATGATTTCGAACTGTTAATTTAATGCTTTGTTGAAGAAAGACAGAGCCGCATCTCTAAGTAATTTAGAAGTAAAAGTAGAAGACCATTGGTGATTGCAGAGTATTTGGTGATGGAACTATATTTTCCTTCATCCTTTATTAATAACAATTTATAAATAATACAAGTTTCATGAACTTCTTCAGTCAGACGGATCCATAACAGAACATTTTTATAGCAATTTTGACGATACAACCTGACAAAAATTCAATTCAACATTTTGCGAGTTACATGAAAACAAAAACTATGTTGATAAATTACATTATGGGTCTAGCTAGATTCTAGACATTATCCTAAACTTGAAGGAACCCAGTATAATCCAGTTTATCTTTTGCTGATCTAGTCGAAATACTCGATTCAACCTGCATCATAGTACAGCAGAGAAACTAGAGATTTTTAACCCCCGACGCAAAAAGAGAGGGGTGTTATAAGTTTAACGTGTCTGTCTGTGTATCTTTCTGTGGTATCGTAGCTCCCAAACGGATTAACCGATTTTCGTTTAGTTTTTTTTGTGTCATAGACAATTTTATCCGTGTTCTTAGCCATGTTTCATGAAAATCTGTCGGGGGGTTTTTGAAATTTTTAATTTTGGTTCTTGTTATGAATTCATGACCGAAGCAATCAAATTCAATACTTAATTTGACAGTTGATACGTCTGACTAATAAAACATTGGTGGGATTATATTATCAACTGATCTCGGAATGTCGTTAGTCATACGCAGTACGCCTAATCATTTCGTTGATTGAAGGGAATAGGTAATTTACGGACTTGTTGAAAGGAATCAAGTAGGTATTTACTATTATTACTGTGACTGACTAACTGAACTGACAGTAGTATTTTATGTTATTTGTGAGTAAGATGTATCGGAAAAAAACAGCATAGGATATTTCAAACTCCCAGTTCAATTAAAAATGATAATCCATAGACTAATATTATAAAAACGAAAGTAATTCTTTATTTAGTAATTTTTTTTAGTTAGTAATTCTTCTTTTTCATTTCAGCCATGTAGGCCCTTCACGCCTACATGGCTGAACGGATTTTAATGAAATTTGGCAGGGAGGTAGACGATATCCCACAGGAGGGCATAGGCTGTTTTTTATCCCGGAATAACGCGACCGAAGCCGCGGGTAGAGGTTAGTGATAGTATAGGTAGTACGTAGTCTTTCGAACGAACGAAGCATAACGTACCTACAGCATGACGAAGCATACCTAGATTTTATTGAAAGGCAAAAGGTTATCCGTTCAAGTCAAGATCGAGAAGTACTTACCCCGCTTCACTGTGCCCGCGTCATACTGTGACTATTCAATTACAGTTGACCAACATATAAAAACTAAATATCAATACTGTTCAGTTTTAACATGTTGTATAGCTTGTGAACAAGGAAGGAACACAAATTGTCGCAGCCGTACCATACAGTTGTGGTTTCCTTAGAAATGAGTATCTTACTCCAGTACTGTGTTTACGCAATGTTCTGTGTTTTATCTCTAAACTCCTTGTCGGTTCCGTGTAAAAATTGTGATCTACGACATATAGTTTTATCTACGATTTGCAAGTAAGTGTAGTTTTATGAATGGTCATCATCGTCATCGTGTTTTCTTTCACGTGGGAATTGTTCGTAGTCGGCACGTTCACAAGTAACTTGACCCTGTTTGTCTACATTGCCTACAACTTAGGAATGTGATTTAGTCTACCACCGATGGGAAAGTAGGTTACGTCTGCACCTTTTGCAGGTTAGCAGTATGCGGTAGACAATTTATAAACATTGCCTTTGACGACTCATCGATTCGGTTCTTCCCTGTGTAATTCATTCATTATTTCGATCGATTAGGTACTAAATGGTTTTATAGGTGTTGTTGTTCTCTATGTTTAGTTTTAATCCATACGTGTCCATACTAATATTATAAATTTGAAAGTAACTCTGTCTGTCTGTCCTAGTGACCGTAATTTGTTAAAAGTTAGACCTATTTGAACAATATATGTAAATATTTTAAAGTCGATAGTATCAGTAGTGGCTGCTATAAGGGAAGATTTAGGGCCGGGCCGGAGCGGAGCGGAAGAGAACGTTAGTAGACGGGCCCGGACGGTACGGGATCGGATCATGCACTGTTTAATATAAACTGATTCATACAAAATGTATGTAACGTTGCAAATCCATGCCCCGTCCAGGCCACGTACGCCCCCGGGCACGGGCCGATTTTTTATATATATCCGATATATTATACATATATATCGGATATATATCCAGGCTAAGAAAAAGAAGCAACTTTCATTATGTAAGGGGAAAAAACTGTGAAAGGAATTTGTAAAATAAATAATATAAGTGTCAATTTAATTTACCACATTTTTTATTTAAAAAAACTTATTTGAGAAAGAATTTTTTAATGAACCCTTAGAAAACAAGGAAACAAGTAACTATTATTATAATAATCTTCATTTGATTGTGAGATGAATCAACTAATTATAATTATATTAATTTGGAATCATAAAAAAAATCATTCAAGGTCAGGCCTTATGCATAGATCTATGAGTGGGATATCACCATCTGGCTCCCAGTCCCAGTCAACCCCTGTTTCTTCTAAGATGTCCTCATTGACATTCACACTGGAATTCCAAATCCAGTCTATATTGTATGACGGAGCTGCAACTGTAGTATGGATGCCCCTATCAGAATGGTTGAAAGTCTTGAAGATATGAACCAATTTTTGCGCTTTTTGGGTTCCTAATCGATTACGAATCTTTGATTGAACCAGGCCGAAGATAGAGAAAATTCTTTCGAGACCTGCTGTTGACTCTACTACTGCCATTTTGGGAAACAATCTAAATTATTCTGAATTGTACTTTTTCGCTTCGTGTTGCCAGGGTAAACAATCTCCAAAATTTTTAGTTCAGACGACAGGAAAAAATCAATTGATATATCAAGATAAAAATCAATTGAAATATAACGTGATATATATTATGATTGTATATCCGCTGATATATATCGGCGAACCCTGCGGCCCGGTCTAATATAAATCTTCCCTTAATCAGCTTATGGCTGACAGAGGAACGGACAAAGTCGCGGATAGTGTCGACCATCGTCGCAGTTAACTTTTTAATTCATTGAGGTATAAGGCTTTGTTTACTGTATTAGTCAACTAAATACTTGAGGCAGGTTAGGTACCGTTGTTATTACCAAGGGAACACGTGTCCCGCGTCGATTAGAAATGTATGTGGGCGTCTAATGATATAAGGACCGTCTTATCTGTAGATTTTTCATTCCACTTAGAATACTCGAAATGTGTACATCACTTTTGATTTCGATCTTAAAATTTAATTGCCTTGTTTGTTTATCTTAGTACTATCATGTGAGTACATAGTAGAATCAGTTGATCCATACATTTAAAATAATATAAAAAACACTATATTGGTAGACGTTGTGGTGCCAAATCTTCATCTTTATCAGGATCTTAGAACTCTTGAAGTTTGCTTGTACCAAGTTTGAGTAACATTAAGCGGATTACTTAATTTTGCATGATCGGTTTTGATATCACAGTGGTTGCTATGCTAGAGCTACAAAATCTTTTATTGCATGTTAGTTTTCTTATTTTTCGGGAATAGAAAGAGGTCCTTCAGCAAGGAACGTTAATGTTCCCAATTTCTCCATCAGTAATATTAGATTATCCCATTAGTTAAAGTTGATGTTGAGAATAATCTTTTGTTGTTACAGGGAAGTGGCGAACGCTTGGGAGTGCCGCGTGGGCCAGCCCAGCGAGCCGGCCTCCGCAGACAGGGTGCAGAGCCTTTTCAACGACATCGAACTATATCCTACTAAAACCCAGGGTAAGCAAAAAGCATTTATTTATTTATTTTATTTTAACAATATTCAGGAAATTAACAGCTAACTTAATGAGTAGGTATGTGGCTAAATACTGAAGGCTAATTAAAAATTTCCACAAAAAGCGACTGAATATAATACTAAACAAAGTTACAGGACGACTACTGGAGGTTAAAATATTACCTACTTATCTAAAAGTTTGTTTACAGATAGGTTAGAAAATCCTACCAATTTTGGTTTGTTATATGCCGTTGTTGTTTGTTGTATACGTTCACTTATACCTTTTTGTGTCTTACTATTTGTGAAAACTTTTAATTGGCCGTCCTTATACAGGGTTACTGGTTAAGTCGACCGTAAGGGGGTTGTATTGTAGTGTCCAACATGACTGACTGATTTGGCTATGAAATCTGCCTGCAATTTTGGTGTTGAAAATAATAAAGCAACGTTTTTACTACGCAAAAATCTAAAAAAATGTGTTAATTAACTTTGAAGTCCAATTTCTCGAAAATTTAACCGGGTTAGGGTTGTTCGTAGTCAAATCAGTAAGTAATGATGGAAACTTCAACCCCCAAGGATCTAGGTCGACTTAACAAGTAACAGTTTTTTTTCATGTTTAGCCGTTAGTTTTCCTAAGATTAATAAAAAAATAAACCCTGCATGAGCAGACAATGTATACAATTTCCGGTTGGCGAAGCCGACGATCTACTTAACCCATGGCGTTATTTTTTACATTTATTACTTATATATTTTTATTTATATTTTATATTTATTTTAATATAAATAATATTATTAATTTTATTTTTGTTTATATGCTATTTTTATTTTATTTATACTTCTATACTGGCTAAGGGACACCGGGATCTCCTGCGGAAGGCTCTGGATGGTTACTTGTCTTAGTAGGTTATTGTAGGTATCCACAATTCAATCAATGACGTCAGACATATTATGTAGGTACAGAATTTATGGTACATAGTTAATTTTATCGAAACATGATGTAAGCTCGCGATAGGGAATTTGTTATTGTTGAAAATGTTGTCATTGTAGCGGACTGAAATTAAACGTACCTGTCTACCTACATGAATACTCAAATACCTATCTAGGTATTCCGTAATGAGTGAGTGACCTTGTAAATAATACATATTGTGCAAAAGTCACAATCAATAGTGTTCTCACATTTGAACGTCTATCAAGAGTAGTAATAGCAAGTGAGTGTCAGTGACATTATGATTATTTATGATTGACACACTTGTCTTCGAAATTATTAGTTTAAATGTTTCTTCGATGTTATGGTCAAAACTTACCACCTCCATTCCAAGACTATGAAATTTCCATGAACTGGACACTGGCAGAAAAGTGGCAAACATATTGCCTATAACAAAGAGGTCAACTTAGTACTGGTAAGTTTAAGTTATTTGACCGTTATTTCTAAGGTGGGATTACTTTGTATAGGTAATTAATTGGTTCATATATTTGCTTAGCTACAAAATGTGATCAACCTAAGCCAACATGTATTTTTGTGTCTTTGGTTCTTTTAACATGCGATGGCGTCATCGTCATTGGCTGAATCAACGGAGCGTTGTGTCAATATGCCATTAAAATTATGGTTCCGCATTTCGCAAACATAAATACTTATACTCGTAGTGCAATGATGTATTACAACTGCGTTCCATAAGATTATATCAATTTACTGCACATATTGCTCTTATCTTAGATCCTTAGTTCAACCGTGAAACACGCCTTAATAACGTAGATCGTTCGATTCATAGGTAGGTCTTGGTACTTATGTCGCATACGCATTTGATTTTATCATTTTTATGAAATCACTCGGTAAACAAAAGAACTTCTAAGTCTTTGCGTTATTTACCACTTGAAAAAATGAGTAATGGGTAATGGTGGACACATAATATTTTGGAAAACAATACGCTTGCGTAAAGATAAGGTTTCGTCAGGTTTAGTCTGACCATGACGACCTAACTAACGAAAATTTGTCGGATAAGTGTTTAACTTTTAAGTGTCTGCAGTTTTGCACCCAAGAAAGGAAAACTCTTAAAGTCTATGGTATAATATGGAGACGCGCCATTTTTTGCCCCAAATTTTATGCATACACACAAACACGCAAATTTTGGATGTAGACCTAGTGTTCCATGATCTGATGTCTGCACTGCTGACAGATTCCTCTCTGAAATGACATAATAAACAACTTGTTAGTGATTGGGACGAATTTTAAAAATTACATGAATTAAACCCGCTAAGAATGAGTGCTAGCTAATTAATGGAACACTATTTGAATTGTAACTTGCACGTGGACGTCGTGGACAATGCATCTACGAGCGGCAATTTTATCTCAAAGGTACAAAATAATGATTCCACTTAACATCTGTCATATAAAACATTTAATGCGTGCGTTGTGTTGGCGATGTCCCCTCTGTTTGTTTAATGCCTATAAATCTTAACCTAGCACTAGTTTATAACTACTAACGGCTATTGAGGAATCTGAAACAATTGTGAAACGATATGAACACGTATAGTTTGTATATTTGCATTCGGGTCGGGTCTACGTTCCGTTCAAAGAGGGGTCATACGTTTTGTTCAAATTCTATAAAAATAAATATATATTTTGCAACGGAAATGCAATTTGAAAATGCATAGTGTTAAACACTTTGCGTTTTCAAGCATTTTCATGCTCTAGTAAATTAAGACTCAATGCTCGTGTTTATCTGGTTAGAATAGTAAAAGCAATTAGGTACCTATAATTTGACTCATATTAATTTCCAATGTTGAGCAACAGTTCTTCTAGAAAAATAGAGTCAATTAGATAAAATAATAATTTAACAGTGACTACCTACCTGATGCTTACGTTTGTAATATAAATTCATAAATGTATTGGATCATACGATTCAAATTCGTAATACGGTAAGACCAGACAAAAGGACGCCGAACACAATATACCTAGCATGAATCAAATTCATATAGCAGCTATGTATTTTTCCATTGTTTTTTGTCTCCCGCAATCAACTTTATACGAGATTGTCATCCGTCCGTTTGACAGAAGAGACATACTTTTATATGAAGATTATGTCGCTTCAATAGGTAAAATTATTTGACGTTGTAAATACCTATGCCATTAACAATTAGTAGGTACCTACACAGTAAATGCCTACCTTTTGTGACACTTTTTATTACTTACCTAGACATAGATTAAATTGATATAACCAAAAACCTACCTAATTGTAGCGCCCTGACAGGGTTTTTATGCATTGTGTAGGTACCTACCCACTAAGACTACCTACACCTAAGAACAACATCTGTATGCATAAAATCACAATAAATGATAATGAATATGAATAAATTCAGAGTAGGTAACAATAACGATAGACACAACTAAATGAATCTGAATCTCTGTCATTCATCCATCAGTATATTGGTTGGATTGCACTCACATATAAACTTCGAACAAGGTTCCAAGTCTCAACCCGAGAAGCATTTGTCACTATGACTTATATTCCGGAAATAACGATGAGTTGAAGTTCACATTAAAGGATAATGAAATAACGCGCGCATACCGTAAAATCCTTGCTCTATATTATGTAACATTTAAACATTGTCTTTGAATAGGTATATTAAACATGAAACAGTCCAAAATCTAAGTTATCATAACATGTAATTATCTAAAAATGTGTTCGTTTCTATCAAGTGCTTTTAACCGATTTCGAAAAAACTACCTGGCCTAGGAGGAGATTCTACGTTCGGCTGTTGTTTTTTTATGTATAATAATAATAATAATATATATAATAAAGCTGGACCATTCACACAGCATTATCTAGCCCCAAGGTAAGCAGAGCTTGTGTTATGGGTACTAGATAATTACAATACACTACATAGATAGATATTTTTCATTATACATAGAAAACATCCAGAACGCCCTTGACAAATGTCTGCAGATCGTACAAACATTTGTCCCGAGGCGGGAATCGAACCCGCAACCTCCTGCATCGCAGGCGGACCTTCGCCCGCTGCGCCACAGAGGTAGTCGTATGTATGTTCGTCGATTTCTCCATAAATTCTAAACCGATTTTGAAAATAGAATTTTCTTTACTATTCTCGTAGATAATGATCTTAATTCCAACTCAGGATCATTCTCTATAGTATAGAAAATTTATTAAATCGGGGAGTAATATTTGTCCCGCGAATGTTTAAAACAGTGTAAAATTAAGGGATTCTGTTTTAGTTTTTCAAATGAATCAAATTATCTATGCTGAATTCATATTTTGTTCGTTTGACATGACAAACGAAAAAAGTATTATCCGTAACACGGTGCGATTACACCTACTTAAAATCCAAGCAAGCTCGTTTGTAGAGGCCCTAATAAGCATTCTCAAGTTACGCGGCACCGCCTTTGAAAGCCACCGTTGCGGCAGGTGGTACACGTATGATCTCACCGTTATTGCTCACTGATGACCAATTACCACCGAATGAGTTCATGACTGGTACTTAACTACCCATGTGCCCAATGCTAGGATAGGACGTTCACGTCCGGCCCCTAACTGGCGTAGAGTTATTGCTAGAAATAGGATGTTGCACCTTTCGTTCGGCAATCTTCTTTGTCGTATTGATGACTCATTCTCTTTAGGTTCTCAAAACCTATTGAGATCACTTCGATAGCATCATCAGTGGATGTGGGCGGTCATTGGGCAAGCCTTACTTGTTTTTAAGGGTTTTGAACTCACCCAACGTTTGCTATACGCAGTTTTATCGTGGAGGGTGTGGGGTAATTTGGCCTTACATTTTCCGTAATTCAAAGAACTTTTTGCTAATCAAAAATTCCTTTAAATGCAGCAGAGCAATTATACTAAAAGATCATCATTATATTTAAACTTGGGTACGGAATTGTTTGTTTCCCGTCTTGAGTACCCAAGTTTCGTATTTCTGTACAATTCGGTCACTGAGCTTACAGTATAATAATAATGATTACATAACCCTAGTACTATATACGTGATTATCGAATTCACAGACGCCTTTGTTTTTTACATGAGCCCGCGCTAGCGTATTGTATTAGTAGTACTAGTATGTACGACTCATTTAAGTGGATAATTGCCTTTGTTATCCTCGTGGATTAACTCGTAAACAGCACTCGCCAAGTAATTGCTGCTTACTGGAATAAATCATGTCACGATGAGGTGTTTTATTGCCTCCATGGGTGATAAAAACATTTAGCGAGTTATATATTAGGTATATCTATTTTACGTACTTCACTTACCTAAGTTTTATTGTTCATGGTAGAGCAATGGATGGGATAACTACGATTGCATACCTTTAGAACCTGCGTTGGTACGAGTACTTTAGTTGTTAAACATTGCGGTTACAATGTTTTGCAACTGCTGGTGTACTTAGATGAATGAAATATAATAGGTACCTACAGTTCGTGCTACTTAGATTAATTTCTACTGGGCTCAATGAGCCCGTCACTAGCTTAGCTAGCACGATAGAGCATCCTAGCTGAATTTGCCTTGCTTGATTCATCCTAGTGCACTCATGATGGAATTTAAGTGACCAAAGTCTTAGCGCAAATAGATAAAATAAGCTTCACATAAATATGATTCTTTTTAATGGTACCTAGTACAGTCAGCGTCAAATTGATATGAGCGTCTAGAGTAGTCAAAATGATCTGAAAACATAAAAGCAATTTGATATAATTATGTATGTTTCTCATATCATTTTGACTACTCTAGACTAGACGCTCATATCAATTTAACGCTGGCTGACTGTACCTACTTAGTTAGCTTAGTTGAGTTGTTTGTAGTCTTTACTGCAAACGCTCTAATTATGTTATAGCCAAGGCAAAGTCACTTATAAAATTGAAAGTTCGCCGCAGGAGTTAAGTTGCAGTGTGTCATTGTCATTACGAACGGCGAACGCAAGAAGTTCAAAAGTAAAAAAATTGTCTTGTTTGCTGAGCTGTAGTTCTTGTGTCCTAAATTCCTAAATGCTGCAGCTGTGAGGCTGCAACCAGCCCAACTTCTTGAAGTTTCGGAGTAGTCTCCTTCCGATATATGTACTTCAAACCGCGCTGCGCTGGAGCCTGCACAAACATTAGTGTAATCGAGGATTGCACTAATGTAATGCACGTATGTACATAATGTGCATTATTATAAGCGGAACCAAAGCTGAACGCAAAATGACATATTGCCATCTTTGTGTACAAAAAGTTCATACGGCAATATGTCTCGCCTAGCGGCTATAGTTTAGCTTTGATTTGCACAAACATTAGAGAATCGAGGTCCTGGTTGGTTACGCAGGGGGAAAATGCTCAATGCTCCCATCCCATTCGATACGCTAGTGCACATCGCAGATCCGCTTAGAATTACAATTGCTTACATACAAGTGTCGTCAAAATATTTATGTCAGAAAGTTCGAAATATATTTATTCAAGAACTTTTACGCCACTACCTTGCGTTTGCGTAGGCTGACGAGTGATCAATTAGCGAGCGAGTAAAACCAAATTGATCCCGGTAACCTTGCCAAGAATGCGGAATTTTGTATGTAGCCGCGACCACGACCTTTAGGTTCAATTTACCGGTTTTAGGTCCTAACGTACGTTATGAGCTTTGTCTTTTAGAGGGAAGGTATCTCACCCGGATATAGAGAGCATCCTGAGTCCAGCTACTTTCAGTCGATGATCACGGGCTGTTGGTATTTGATGATGTAGATACCATACGAATACATTGTTTTCAGTCACAAGTTCTACTTGTTCCTAAAATCTGTATGGTGCAGTCTTTCTGTTTATTTCAACTTTACTTGTTTGTTGCAGTGTTTGAAATGCTGGTATGCGCGCGGCAGTGTGCGCGGCGAAAGTCGCTCACGCTCACATTCGGCGAGTTCTGCGTGTTCGCTGCTGAGCTGAGAAGATGCTCCCGGCAAGCGAGGCAGTAAGTACCTGTCTATACAAACGTTGTTAGGATTATCATTATCTTGATCGAGTCCTTATTAGTCGACAAGGCCTTTGTCATTCTTCTCTGTCAAAAAACCTGTTGTAAGTATTTGTAATTCGTTATATAGACTGGGTTTTCGAGATGGGAATGTATGGCCAAATCCGCGTTGTAAAGAGAAAAGTCGTGAGCTCTATTAACACTTCCATCTCAAGAAGCCACCCTGTACGGGTGGTGGTATAGAGAGAGATGAACTCATGTCATCATTTAAATATATCAAGCGGTCCTTTGGTCTCGCCAAAAGACATTCTGTTATGTTATGTGCTTTGGGGGTCCTGTTTAGTTTTAAAAACAAAATCGTGTTTGACTTTTTAATAACTAAATTGCCATATACTTATGTTTTTCCCGGTAATAATAATTTGTCGTGGAGTTGTAATGTTAATGTTTGTTGCTGATCTAAGACGAGCAAGTCCTATTGTTCACTTTCGGATGACTGAAAGTGCGACCATTATGATGCAGTTAGACACTTATTTGAAGTTAGTCACAGTTTCATTGGAATACGACTCATCCAGTATAGTAATTACCACCTGACCTCAATATCCTTCCGCTTCATACCTGTTCCGGATTCCACATTTCTTTTTACAATATTATCTGATAATAAGATGCATGTGAGTCAAGCTCGCAACGTTTTTCCTTGCAGAATTAATATTAATAAATCGTCACCTTCGAGAAACTAATGGGCCTATTATTATCTTTGACTGCTTACGTATTTCCTTCATCGTAAATATTGGGTTCAGAAGTTAACGATATTTCATAACATGTCATGCTATTATTTTCGTTGCCTTTTTTGTGTTAATTTTATTATTGCTTGTCATGTGTTTGGTGTACCTACATAATAAACTAAAATAAAGTATAGTCTGATCTAAGGAACAGCACTATCAGAATCTTAAATACCTAACTTGACTGGCTTACAGAATAATTACCTTATTTTATAAATTCACAAAGGCATTCCATCAACTACTACTTTTAAATGTCCCCCGACAAGATCCAAGTCAGAAGTGGGCATGCTAAAGAAACTAGATATTCCGGTTTATTTAATATCACGTAAATGTTTTAAAGTTTTTATTCTTGGTTTTTAAATGCTGCATAAAGGCGGTTAAAAATAAGAATGTTGATTGTTAATTTTAGCCTATTGAAATCATCTTCTTTGTTATGTTTTGGTTTTACAAGAAGAATAAAATTGGGCGATGATTTGGTTGTTTTTTTTTTTCATGTAATCTGTTAAACGTAACGAAAAATTAACCATTCGTGGCAGGTACCTACCATCATACGTAAGTTGTTTACATATAACCGGTTTATATGTGCAGTTAATTTTCCTTTCGCGGTGCATTGAGTGTAATTTTAAAGATGACGTAAAACTGATCAGCCGCCATTTATCCGGTCTTGAACCGAGGTTTGCTGGCTGCCGCTGGCGCGTGCATTGACCCTTGAATGCCAAACAATGAGATATTTGTCATGCACTGAATCACTACACGACACTAACAACTTGCAGACTTGATGCCCTTCGTGTAATGTATCTAAGAACGTAGCACGATTTATACATACCGTTGCGTTGTTCGTTTCGTTTCGTTTCTTATTTGAGCTTTCAATTGCAGGACGTCAAACAAGCCAGAATCGCCCGTGTGGAACATTGATAAAGAACTCCGCGATAAGGAGACCATTTGCAAACAAGTGAACGGTAAGATCATAAAGATTTCCTCTTGCTTGTAACTCTTTGACCAGTCTGACCTTCCTAGTCGACACAGATCGTGTCGATTCGGCTGTAAACTTTTATTGGTACTAAATGGAATGCTATGTTTGTTCGCAACATGATGTGCAAATAAATTGCAAAGTCGATGTGTTCCTCTGTCGTCTGAGGTCGTGAATTAGCGTATTGCGGAAGGTCGCCCCGAAGACATAGCGCCGCGATCGAAGAAATCGTGACTAACTTTCCGCACGGTACTAATCCAGAAATACACATCGGTAGTCCCTCACTACGGCTACACTTAGATATTCTGTATGTGTGGATAATAAAGTTCACTGTCGCTGTTCGCTTCCCACGTCTCCCACGCAACAAAACGCACCGTCTGCCACTTATCTAAGAGTATGTTGTTCTCGATGTTTAGCATTAGCAGTTTAGCACCTTTCGTTGAAAACGCCTCTCTCTGATGATGACTCAACAAACTTCTCGTGACTTCCCCTTTCTTCCTTATACGGTGCTAATTCTTAATTTTCATTTATCAGTTCTAACGGTAATTTGTTCCTGCAATAAATTAATAAAGAAATTACATAAATCTCCTTCCAATGACAAACGGCTTGCAAATCTCTGTTTGAAAACAAAGCTGCGAGCTTTTTACGAAATGCCAGTGTTAAATTGTAATTGATGAGACATTTGGTTGCCTCTATCACCCACTGTGTTACCGTTGACTTTAATTGACTTTTATTGATCGTGTTATTTTATTATCATTTGTGAGCTTATCAGATGTCTCTTATTGGGTTTCAGTTAGTCAGAGAGAGTTAGTAACTTACTTCAGTACCTACTCGTAAAATGTATGACCATGATTTGTGCGTGGGTGTGTGTTTTAATTGTTTTAGCAATTATGTAATGCTATCAGATCATCGTTCTTATTTCGTTTTAAGACATAATGCGTCGGATCTGCATCAATCTTCAATGCATGCGATGATTAATTTAGATTGTTATCATTCATTTATTTTATTTAAGGTCGCCTTTTTATAAACTTTTTTATAAATCATTCAGAATACTATATGTACACTTCCGATTAGACATTATTCGTTCAGCAATGATATTAACAATGACTATTCAGTCTCGCTTTAGAGTTTCCTTATTAGGCAGCCAAATAAGAGACACAAGCGTGATAATAACAGAAACTTCACAGAAAGCGGTTCCGTTTCACAAATTATCGTGCTCAATAAAATTTATAAAGACAAACAAACCATTGCTAAGTAAATTGTTCGTGGCCTTCCTGTGTCTTCCGTGCCAACTATAGACGAAGCACGGAAACGTGTCAGGTGCCTCTTCGGTTCTTATAACACGTGGTTGGGTGGGACGAAGTTTGCAAATGAGATGACATTTCAGAGTAAAGAATAAAGAAACAGGCTGTAGAACTCGAACGGAATGCCAGAGAAAAATATAATGCATGGCAAAAAGTCTCCAG
Organism: Eupithecia subfuscata; assembly: GCA_963564075.1. NCBI lineage: Eukaryota > Metazoa > Arthropoda > Insecta > Lepidoptera > Geometridae > Eupithecia > Eupithecia subfuscata. Next base: position 10,900,687 of record OY751097.1, read on the forward strand.
CTAATATCGATAATTATCAACAGCATAATTTGATTGGCCAAAAAAAAAATCGAAATTCAAGAATCCGAAACAAAACAACCTAGAACTGGCTAGATAGCCTGAGAGAGAACCTTTTAAAATCAACCGATTCTGTTCATACGCATTCTCATCAGCGTCTTTAGATATTACATCTCTAAGGAGGACACTAAGCCCTCGCTACAATAACGTACCTAAACAAATGAAGCGAGCAAAAAACATCGACTTCCTTATCTTTGCGGAAGATTCATTCTTGAACGGAGACAATTACTGAACAAAAACAATATATTATATACTTGTCTTCTGTACAAATAGACATGCGCATGCGATTAACGTATCAAATGGGAACTGGATATGTTTGCTTTGACTTAGAACACACACAGTTCGTACAGACACAGTACTCACCCCATTTAATTTAGAAATGTTATTTGGTATAGAAAGTGATTAACTTTAATGGAATCGACCCGTTCATTAAAGGCACTGTAAGATACATAAATAATAGAATATTGATTACGGAACTTTTAAAGTTATGGGCTCCAATATCGGTAAATTATGTTAATGGGTTTGAAGATAATTATTGATTTTGAAGAATGAGTCAGTTGTGACTGGTTCATTGATTTTTACCTGGATGGAATTCGTATTCTACGAATTTTAATTGAAGTACTTTTTGCTATTTTACTAGGAAACATCACCGCGATCTTTGTCATTCGTGAAGGATCCACGACTGTATGACGAGACGACGTTGATTCTCGTCTGACAACGCTGATCAAATCATCTAATAACTGGTTAGGAGATGAGTTATAGGGCTTTTAAAGTATTAAATAGTATCATAACTCCTTGTGTGTTAGTATAGGAATAACGGATATTAAAATGCGGAATCGGCTAGTGGTGGAGCGTAGAAGTGCCGCGGACGCCAGTTGGCCGCCGACCGTTCGCGGGTGGACAGCGTGCACGCCACACCGGCACGATACCTCCGCAGCCATGCCGCCGACCACCATGATAGTACCTTGTGCGTCTCAATTTTATCACTTTTCACATCTACCTGCTCACCACTATTTTTCACAAACGAGACGGCAACCCTAACCGCGTTAAAATGTAAAAACACTCCGCGAAAATATCAAAACAGCTGCTTCATCATCATCACTCCTACAATGTTTTGATCCATAAGTTTTGTGAGGTGAATGAGATGTGCATTTCGGATTGTGCTTGTGTTCTTAAATTCACGTGCTTGTTGTGACAAATCCAGGGACGTCGATCTATTCAGATCATCTGTGTGAGTGTGTGATGTCGATGTGTGTTGTGTTGACTATCAGCGTGTGTGTGTTTACGTTTTGGTTTTGGCATTGAACAAAGATCCCGAATTGGATTGATGATATGTGTTGGTTGGCTACGTTTTGTAAACTCAATGTAAACATGAATGAGTTGCAGACTCGTCGGTGTCGTTGCATTTTTAATGTTTTCACAAAACGTCTCAAATGATTTAGGGAATGAGTCGATATTTACTATGTTGTAGAGTTGGAATACCAAGTTTTCATTCATTCGTTTAGAAAAACAAAACGAACAACGAGCATACTAGACGAACTAAACAGAAAAATAAAGGCAATGTGAACACCATTATGAAAGTATGTTGATGCCTTAAAATTTATATAACAATCGTGGTTTCCGTGAACTTTAATTGAGTTTAGTTTGCTCTCAATTATGCGTGGTCATACATTAAAAAAAATATACGCGTCGACTCGAGAACCTCCCCCGTTTTTCGTCAGTTGAAAGTAATTGTTGGTATACTTACACTTATATTAGTCTTCACGGCGACATCAAACCCATTAGGTCATATTTGACATCCCCCAATGATTGTAGAAGGATTTGTTTTTATATTCAAAACGCTTTAGTCGAACAGCCTTAATCCATGTCCATTTAAGGTGGTCATTAATCTACAAGTGGGTGTTTAAAGTAGTACGGTGCTCGGCCTACATGTTTCGCAACCTACGCGATCGATTCCATACCCATCAATCATTACCGATGTGTAAGAACACTACGAACGTACGGAATACGTCATCCCTGCTTTCTTTTCTATGGTTCACGTGGCGAACACTCTTGGCTTCTCTCGGTGCAGTAGAAATTATCTGATCTAGCTTTTGAATGCATTATAATAATCCATCGAGTAAATAAGTATTAGCGTTTATCGCCAGATATGCTTTATCTAAGACGATGTAGATGTTTTGAACGTATATGTTGCAGTTACGTACAAATGATACAACAAATATGAATTGAAACAATAATCGTTACAGTCGAATGCGAACAGAAATATGCTTTTACTTTGAGTATATATGCATACATATATTATTAAGAGAATTGCATATACATTAGGTTTTTTGTTATTATAGTGCGTAACCCCCACACTAAGGATTTTCGATTTCTTACATATACATATTTATGAGCTCCTTATTATGTGTTCTGTGCATTATGCTACTAGCGTATAATCATGATATAGTATCTGGTATCTCATATTTGCATAGGAATCGATTAGGTATCTATCTTCGTTTAAGGAACGATCGTAATCAATTTCATTGTTGTAGGTACCCCGGTTGTACCTTTCAAGGTTTTTCGTATTGATTTTAGATAACTTTAAATGTATTGAGCAGTTGAATTCATATTGTTACTAAACCTCTTTGTATTGAATGATCGTCGAGAACGTTCAAGTTTTTATATAGCTTTGTGCTCTATCGTATATTCTTGAAGTTTATAAATGCTTTTAGTTGATATTATTAATCAATACTACAATTTTTTATTGAAACAAATTATGTAAATGGCCAAAGGTTTTTTACTCAACAACGGTATCAGTCCTACATCGGATTGAAAAGATTGTGTACGACACCTACCTCCATATTTTTTTGCTTATTTGTTTCAAAATTATTGTTGTATAGTTCTCCCGCCCATCATCCCAACTTCTCAATCTTAAAATCTTGCTCGAGAACTTTGAGATCATCGGTTGCGTGTCTTACTGCAGTACAATTGTTCACAATTAACAGTGGTTCTTTTGCGTGCCTCTGCATCATGTTAGAAATAAGGTCATCACAACAGTTTCATTATGACAAGCAACTGACTAAGAGCATAGTGCGATCTTCTCATCTTACTGACTAATGTGGCTCTCTTTGATTGCTTCAATTTCATGCGCTTTAGCTTCCTTTTTCTTTACGTTTCAACTTGGGATTTCTACAAGATTACTCATTGACGTATAAACTACGTTGGCTACGTTATTTCTTACGTCTAAAAGCGTAGGTTTGTGTATTTTATATACCTAAGAACAGATGCTCTTCAATATTTGAATAGCTTATTATTATAATCATCGATGTAATATTTTCGGATAGTTTTAGAGATGACCGCACTAAACCTATTAAAATGACAAATACCAATCTGTATTATCATAATGTTGCCATTAAGCCGGATCAAGCGTTGCAGAGTGAACCGAGTGAACCTTGAATGATGTTTGCCATTAATTTTATCGATAGTGATTATACCAATGTCAGGAAGATGTTTATCAGTGCAGACGTGTACCTTTCATACTAGGTACTACATTTTTACTTCACTAATAAGCCCTTCACAAGTTACGCTAGTTTTCATTGTGATCTTAATATAGGCTGGAGATAATACAATGATATGATAACCTCTGTGGCGCAGCGGGCGAAGGTCCGCCTGCGAGGCAGGAGGCTGCGGGTTCGATTCCCGCCTCGGGAGAAATGTTTGTACGATCTGCAGATATTTCTTCTGGTGTTCTGGGTGTTCTATCACTCTAATATTATAAATGCGAAAGTTTGGATCTACAAGGAGTCTTGGAGACACTATCTGGTATTTTACCATCGTTTAAACGAAAAAAATCCCTTACAAAAGAAAAAAACAACTTTTGATAATAACTTAAGAACCATGACACTTTTCATAATAGCATAATGTGGTTTAAAATGATCACATGGGTACCCTTGATCGGCTCTTCAATCCCTACATCGTTCCACCAAACATCCTGTAGATTCCCAATGTTTTAATCCTGTGTATTTACTTCCTGTGTAACAATGTTTGACGTATGAAAATTGCACAGGCAGCGAGGCGTCACCGCCGCCCGAGGTATTTTTGGGTGGATCCTGCAACCCAACAACTTGGAGATCGGACATAGCCATTCCGATGCTAAAGAAAATGGGCATTACATATTTCAATCCGGTGAGTTGACCTTTATTTACTTTATTTACTTATGTGTATAAACATAAATTAAAATTATTCACTTTTGTGTCCGCGTTCATAAAATTTTAAGCACCCAGCCACACCTTTAGGTTGTGAATAGTTTCACTGTCCGATCTTTACACAATTTTTAGTCACATCTAATAAACTTGTTAATGTTTCTGCCCATGTTTGTAGTGGTATTATGTTAATGGAATTAACAGGCTGTATAAATTAGTAACTGCCAACAGTAACTTGTTACAAAGTTAAATCAGTATCGCGATTAATTATGATAAAATTAGCGTAAATTAAAATAACTATTACTATCAAACCTACGCTGACTAGGCTGTCAATAAACGAATCGTTCTAGAAACACGTATCTGATTGTGATTAGTGATTAAACTAAGAACGTAGGACTTTTGATGACTAAAGGTTGTCGCAGATCTGGACCGCACCACTGCCGCACAGCGAAAAATGTGATTTCAAATATGGGCTTAATCGTGACGACATCAGTTAACAGACAGCGCGCGGACCACATGCTTGAGCCATTTTCACTGTAAAATATCATAATAATATGTATCTAATCGTTACGAGTAATTGTAAGTAAACCCATAATATTTGTGCTGTACTCTAGACGTGCTGGGTGTATGTAGGTACTATGTCCTTCCTCAACCTCAACCTCAACAGCCTGTATTGGTCCACTGCTGGACGCAGGCCTCCCCCTGATAAGCGCCTTGTTGGCATTTATCTCATGGGGGTAATGCCCATAATCCCCACGCTAGGCATGCGGGTTGGAGATCGCAGTTCGGTGGTAGAATCGTTCTGAAGGACGAACGAACCGGTGGATATCCCTTAGTCGCCTCTTACGACACCCGCGGGAAGTTTGGGGTGGTGCAAATTCTAAGCCGGCAATGTCCTTATTTCCATTAAAATGCCAACAAAGCCTTGATCATTTTATACTAGCTTTAAATAAAGCTAGAGAATTATTATAATAGGTTCACAAATGACTTATTTGCGATTAAAAGATCTACATTCCATGAATGATAATAATCACGAAATTATATCTAAAACTCTTTTGTATATTACGTAATTGATTACCATATCAACCCTAGTTATCGGGAAATTACCTTGTTGTGTGATAGTGCATGTTTTTTAGATATTAATTAGACGTGTTTTTTTAAGTTTTTTGTTACTTGGATACGACACGTTTTTAAAATTATTAATTTGGAACGTTACTTAGCATTCTGTTAGCAAGGTATATCTATCTGACACATAACTGTCAAATAAGGTCAGTTAATGTAATCAATTTTGTATAAAGCCTATGTATTACACAATCGTACACAATTGTACTACTATTTAAATAAAATTGATTCTACATTGTTCTAATATAATAGGACTAAATTAATTAAGAATCGTATAACTATTATATATATAACCCATAAGCGTAATTAAGTTTTTTTGCTGATAATCTACTATGTAATTAACAGAGGGATTACGCATTATTAGAACGTACCTACTTAGATTACAAGCGATTATAATTATAAACCAACCAACCTTGCTAAAGTATTTTTTCATTTTACATTTTAACATAAACATTTATAGTTTCCAGCATTCAATGTTTCGAATTCAAAATATTGAGCGATGAAGTAAATTTTCATGGAAACGTTAATGCAAGGCAGTTTACATATGACACAGTAGAACTAAAATAACAATGAGATGATTTTGAGGAAACTCGAAGGAATGTTTCCTATTTCCCATTCGCGTGTTGACTCATGAAGGGTTTCCGTTCCATGTGCAGATTCTAACTGTAACAATGACTGGACTGGATGAAATCGACCAATCTTTGAAATCTAAAATCACATTCAGTTGAATAGTAGAAAACTAGTTTGCTGGAGTAACACATTGCAGTGAAAATAACAACGTAGCGCAAAATTATTGACCAAACACGAAAAATTTACTATCCATTCCTGCCACTCCTGCACTACAAGCCTTCAAGCATTATGTTATGACCGAATTCACTGGAAAATTACTCGTAGTTCTGTACTTTAGTATGAGCCAGAACGAAATTAAATGCTAATTACGATTGGCCTAAAGTCTCTGTAGCTTGCATAATATTTAAGATCTTATTTATTTTACTCTTTTTTTTAACTCGTAAGTTTGAAAGTTATTATCCTAGCAATGTAAGCTTACGTTTAGTCGACCCATCATTTGCACACGCTGTGGCACCCTTTTTTTAGAAGAACACTAGACCTTAAGACTATTATTATTTATCGTTTATTTAAGACAACTTTCATATGTAGTAATATTTCATGTAATGTGCTTTTTGTGTTGGGAATCCTTTAAAGAAATAATCATAGCTTCACAGGCGCTTCCGTGGTTTTTCCGAATGAAAAAGGCTATGTCCTTCCCCATTATAGTTACAAATATCGTGTACCTACCTAAAGGCAATAGCCGATAAACTGGATGGAGTGGTTTAGAAGCACTCCATCTCCATTTTAATTAAATAGAATATTATTCATAAAATTCCAAATTATTACTAACATAGGCTAAGATTTTTTTTTGTTTTACTAATTTATGGATCTACGTTGTCTGAAAATAAAAAATTATTATTATTATTAAAGGGAACATACAATCAGAGTTACTTTGGCACATAAAAAACCTATGAATTCTATTCATAACCCGAACCACTTTGTCCGCAGCAAGTAGAAGACTGGTCCATGGAACTAGTGGAAGTAGAGCACAGGGCGAAAGCGGCTGCGCGTGCGCTACTCTTCGTATTGGACAGCGAGACGCGCGCCGTGGCAGCTTGCGTGGAGGCGGCGAATCTAGCAGCCGCTCCCAAGGACCTATTGCTGGTGCTGAGGCCTTATACGAGGCATCAGATGATAGGCCACGAGACTATCTCAGACCAGTAAGTGACATCATCATGTCAGCTTTAAGTCCTATCTAGTAGGTATTTTTTAGGTCTTGCTAGCTGCCTTTGTCCTTTGAGGAAGAGGAGGACTCCTCTTCCTGATAAGCGAAACGTCCTCTGCTGACCGAGTCCCCTAACAAGTCCCGTGCCCCCTCAAGTTGCCTCCTATAATTCATGTCATCCTCCTCTGTCTTGTACTTTTTGCATCCTGGTGCAGTAGGTAAGTGATTGTTGACACATTATACCTAGGATAATTTTTTTTGGCGTCGGTCGCGCAAAGCTTTGTTTGATTTTCACTTGAAATCAATTATATATTTCATTAATATGGAGATGTGTTTACTCTATGCCTTGACACAAAGTGAAAAATAACTGCTCGCGTCCTATAAGTATAATTAAAACTATTTTAGGCTTTGCCTGCATGGTGCGTTTGATCTTCAAATTTACCATTTCAATCAAGCGAAATGATCATGTCTACACTATGACAACAATGACTGTATTGGCCGCATTATGTGGTCAAAATACAGTCAGCAATAGTTTTTACTAAAAACTCGTATACATTTCTGTAACGGGACTTTTTATGTAGCTCTATTTGGTCTACCGCCGAAGGCACGGTGAGGTCAGCAAAGTTTCATCGAAACTCGTTTAGCTGACCTCATCGTCTGATTCAAATTCGATAGTCATCATCAACGTAATGCATCACGGATTGGTCAATTCGGTCAGGATGTGCTCAATAAGTGTCAATAACTCCTTCGGACATTTCATTAACTTTAGGCTGCCTGTCCATTGACGCGGAGCGGAGCGAGGAGTAATGCGGAGCGGAGTTGCGGACTGTGTCTGTAAAAGCGGGGAGCTTTTGTATGAATTCCCCTTCGCTTACTCCTCCTACTCTGCTTCCCAGTTTTGTATGGATTACTAGCTGCAACCCGCGGCATCGCGCGCGCTTTTCAAGTACCTAGCTCTTATCCGTCCTCGGGATACCATCTACGTCCCTGCCAAATTTCATTGAGATCTGGTCAACCGTTAAAGCGTGAAAAGGTAACAGACAGACAGAGTTACTTTCGAATTTATAATATTAGTATGGAGTATGGAATAAACTTGTTCGTAAATCCCTGCCCACTGAAGCGGAGCGGAGGTTTTATGTAAATCCATTGGTTAATACATTTATGATTTTTACTTTATATATTTTTTCATTTATTTCACTTTATTTAATTTGTGTATACAAAGTAATTTTTGAACATGAATGAACTAGGTACCTACTTACAATATGTAGGTATGTCAACTAGTTTTAAGAAAATCTGTGTATGTAAATAGGTTTTAGCAATAAATTGTTAAAAAAAATATTGTAATATAGGCACAGCTGTGCTCCGCTCCTCTCCTCTTCGCTCCAGTGGACATGGCAGCCTTACTTACCTACAGTATAGGCCGGTTTTCCGTTGTCTTACGATGAAACTTGGGAGTGAAGTAAACTACTATTTCTTAGAATTGACTCTACTCGTATTGTAATTAGGTAATACTTGGGTTTTAGAGAAGGGATTCCAATAACCACGAGAACATTGACGTGACGCTGACGTCACAAGAAACGTAAATGCTTTGTTATGCTTATGATCTAAGTACTTACCTAAGTAAAGTACCTGCGGTATTCGATCATCAGAGAACTTGAAAGAATTTTATGATGTGTTCATCTTTGTAAGTAAAATTTCGGAGATTGGGTACTAGCTTCTTGAAAGTTGGACGCTCATATTAGGTCCAATTAGGTCCACCCACCTCAGTCATAGTCGGACCGGCGCCGCCGGCGTTCGTGTTTCACGTGTGTATTGTTGTCTCGCACTTCAGTCTAGGTACGTCTTTCCATCTTTGTTGTTTATTCGGTAGTTATATTGCAAAATATTGGAAATAGCATCTCTTTGCGTTTAGTTGTAGCACAACACAGGCCATTATGTTGAGTTAACTCTGGGAGAAGGTACCATATCTACAGAATTTTACTTATATCTATGGATTTGTGTGATGCATTTATGAAGGTAGGTAACTCTACCAGACTAACTGCAGTCGAGACCCTAGGTCCGTGGGGTACCGAGGCTCTTTGGGTTTTAAAAAAATTATCTGAGCTTCTGGTCGAAGCGACGCCGCGACGCGTGACCTGAGAGCTGGTGAGTATCTGGCACAGCGCATCAGCATTGCCATACAGCGTGGTAATGCAGCCAGCGTCTTGGGGACGCTTCCGACTGGTATTGATATGGATCAGTTGAGCTATCTGTAGATTGTTTGAATCAGTCTGCAGTTAGCTCAATTGTTTCAATTGTAAATCTTATACATATATCTAATATATAAAATTCTCGTGTCACAGTTTTCGTTGCCATACTCCTCCGAAACGGCTTGACCGATTCTCATGAAATTTTGTGAGCATATTGAGTAGGTCTGAGAATCGGCCAACATCTATTTTTCATACCCCTAAGTGATAATTTTAAATTTCCACGCGGGCGTAGCCGCGGGGCGCAGCTAGTACAAGTATAATTTTCTTTGTAAATAAAGGCTTCTTATGTATGATAAAAATCTACTGCAAATATATTTATTGCAACAAAATTGTATAATCCGTTGATCATCAACAGACTGACTTCATTGCAGTACTTACTTAAATGCATATACATACGAGTAACTTATTCAACCTTAAACTGACCACCAAATATGTCCGAAACGTAGCGATAAGTATCGCTCATTACATTACCAACACCCATCTAAGGAAATAAACGACAGTCGATAGTATACAGGGTTATTTTTTGCGGTGACGCCAGCTATCGTCTGGTTTACATACCAATTGCCTTCAGTATTTTATCAAGGATAGATAAAGTCGCAAAGGTCGATGAAAATGGAAGACACGATATGTGACGTCATGTTAACACGCATTTGAGTCACGACTTTTCTAATGCCTATTGTTTTTTGAATTGCCGTTTATAATCAGAATATCATCATCGTAATCGTAAACATTTCCTAGTAACGCCGTGCCTTCGTCATCGATACGTATCTACGGTGTTAATGATGCAAGAACTATAAGGTCCACCTCAGCGCCCCCTATAATTTTGATACACCTTAATTTTTAATGACGTTAATCACAAATAGTGATTTAGTGAGAGTCTATTTTATGATCATGGTTCGGTCATGCTTTATCTCTCTGATAGTATGAAACTGATAAGAATAATATCAATCTAGGGTGGAGACCTAATTACCTACTACTTTTAATAAGGAGATTAGAGCGCCCTAAATTTACCTACTCTAAGTGCACACGTACTAAATAAACTCGACTATTGTTGCGCACGTTGCGACGACCTACGACGCAGCGGTCATAGCTCTGCCTGCGACGTAAGAGGTTGCGGGTTCGCTTCCCGCCTTGAGACAAATGTTTGTACGATCTGCAGATATTTGTTCCGGGTGATTAAAAATATCCATCTATGTATTGTAATGTATTTAGTATGTCAGTTATCTAGTACCTATAACACAAGCTCTGCTTTCTTTATATGCATCATCTAGCCCAGATGATGCTGTGTGGGTGGGTTATATACAGCATTATTTTATTTAATAATGTAAATGAGCCTTACAAAAACCAAAAATGTACCAAAATAAGCGTGCGTTTTATGTAAGTAGCAGCGCGGGAGAGAATTTCTTTTAAAGGAACTTCTGCCCAATATTTCCATTAAAACCTGTTATAGTGAAAACGCAGACTAAAGGTTTCTTTCCATTGTCCTGTACAGTGAATACGTAGAGCTATCAAGAGCTCGGGCGACATTACAAGAAGCAGTCGAAAGGCGCGGACTACCTGCGTTCACGGATATCCCGGCCGCTTTGCGCTGCGCCAGGGCCGTACTGCGAGGAGCACGGACTCATCCGAGGCATTCCCTGGGACATACCATCTTGAGGTGAGAATTATGATTCATAAAGACTCATAAGTTATGTATGAGTCTCTTAATAAGAGGGCGATACCGCATAAAGAAGTAGAGAGGACTGGACTACTCTCTGTTTAAAAGTTTAAAAACCATCATGGTTATTAACACTAAAGGTTTTTTTTGTTATTTTTACGTAACCCCACACTCAGGGTAATTTTTAAGAAATCAAATAATATCGCAAAAAAAGTCCCAAAGATTTTCGACTCCTACGTCGAAAGGGAAAGCTCAAAACGCAAATCATGGTAAAGTTCCCGTTGTAAATTACTTTAGTTCTCTCAGTGTGTTATTAAAATTGCTTTTAAGTGTAATTGCGATCTACCGACTGCTTTCGTACTTTCTCATTCGGGTTTTAAATTAATTCACTCTTTTTCCTTTGTATTGAAACCAGCAGGAGGGTTATTATTATACACCTTAACCCTAGATGTAATCACTAGTCCCGTCCCGAGCCATTTTAAAAAGCAATGCCCAATATAAACCTTCTTCCTCAGATTAAAGCGAGCGTACGACGCGGCTGGCGGTCGGACTACCCGCTTACCCCGTTATAAGGCAGTGGACACGCTGCGTGACGTCACGCGGGTACCACGTGACCTCGCCGACCGCTGCCTACCCACCACTGCTGATATTGACTTCGAAACCTTCTGCGCTGCGGTCGCGGAGCTGGCTGCTGATGCAGGTTAGAGAATAATAAACTATAAGGGTTTGAACATAGAGTTATAAAGCGGTGGATGCGCTGCGTGACGTAACACGGGTATCACGTGACCTCGTTGACCACTGCTGATATCGTCTTCGAAACCGTCTGCGCTGCGGTCGTCGATTCCAGGATTAGAATTAGGTACCTGTATGCAAAATTTCACCCCGATCCGTCCAGTAGCTTTGGCGTAAAGGTAACAAACATCCAAACTTACGCATTTATAATATTAGTGTGACTTTGTTAGACTACCCGCATTTATCGTTAGGTGGTACAAAGCGTAGGTACCTACAAGTAAAAGGAGTTTGTCCGTCTTTGTCATCACATCATCACAGGTGGACTGAAACTAGATATGTGAACAACATGGGTCCAGTCAAGTTCGTCGAGAACACGTTTTATCATCTTAAAGATGTGATTAACATTAAACGTGCATTACTATCATGCCACAGCAATATCATCTTTACTACGGTGTCGGTAAGGGCGGGTGTTTGTTGTAGGGTCGGCGACGGACGGCGCCGGCGGCGCGGCCGAGGGCGTCGCAGCGCGCATGCGCCGCGCGTTTCGTTCGCTAAGGGCGTTGTTCGCTCCACTAGCTCCCGGTGCGTTTCGCACTTCCCCATACCCAGCGCCTTAGTTTTAACACAGGGTTACATTTTAGGCTAGAGTCATTTTCTCTTTCGGTTTATATATTTCTTTGCTCCAATAATGAATTCGAGAAAAACTAAGCCAGGTCCCAACTCAAAAGTAGCAGGAATTCAACAAGACTTTTCTAAAAAACTAATTAGGTAGGTACTTCTAATCGAGATTCTGTATTTCAATATCATCATCTTTACATCCACAAAGGTGGTATGTAGTGTTCGTTTTTCGGGACTTACGTAGATGACTTGTAAGGCCTATACGGTAACAACAGCAGTATTGGCATATATGCACCCCACAGAAATCTAAATAACATTGTTATTTAGATTTCTGTGATGCACCCCTATGGAGCACTGAAGCACCCGTTGGTACCTCAGTGCTTCTTGGGTGCAAGCTACAGCCGGTTGGCTGTCGCAGACTCACCATTATCCACCGGGTGCACGAATGCCAATATCAATAGAGTTCTAAGTCCTAAGTAAAAGACGAGAATTTTAATTATCTCGCTAAATCTCTTCGCACGTGTACCCTGTGTCTGAACTAAGGCATAACATCCAGAAAACCATCTCGCTTCCGCTTTTTTATTCAGTTTAGCTTTCTCGCTGTTACTACGGCTGTTCCCATCAATCCTATCCATTTTCGAAGTTACGTCATCATCAATATTAATAATGTAGGTAGGTACCTAACAGCTGCTCCGATATGTACATATTGCTGATTTTATCTTATCAGCTTATCTATCACCCATCTCATTTCTATCACCGGTTTCTATGAAAGTGTATCACATTCATTCTATGAACGTGCTCATTCAGTGTGCGACAACATTTGTTTTATTTATTAGGTTATTTGTACAGTTTAATAAGATTGTAAATGTTGACTAATTATAAACATTTGAGTTTTCTACTACGACAGCTTATTGCGTGTGAGAGATTCATACATGTAAATTTAGTTTGACTGCTTGTTTGCACCTACTTGTTTTTAGTCCTGAAAATGTACATTAGTCTTATAACTAAGAATTTAATTATACCTACTCACTTGAACCACTTGTTTTGTTTACACTATATTAGAAGAGAAGCCCACATTGTACTGCTGTTGGTTAAGCTACAGGCACTGAAAAGCATTTTCTTTGACTAGGTACTATTTTATATCTATTGTGTTTGTAGCCTTATTCATGCGCAAAATGCGTGTCGGTTTAATGCGAGATTTTTAGCTCTAAAACGAAAGCTTACTTTTCAAATTCTAAGATATCTTATTGAACCGAACAAGCTGTTGTTCTTGCAAAGCTTTGACTTTAATTTTTAAAGATGCTAGACAAAATGACACTTAAAACAGTTCATGCTCAATTCGAAAACTCTTTTCCACCGTTTTATTTCAGGGAATCGTAGCATCGGCCGTGTTCGCTGGTGGAAATCTCCTATATAGACCATTTTCTAAAGGTGTTATTATATTTTTTGCAGAAGGCCAAAGGAACGGGCCCGAACCGGCAGACCCAGCAGGCACCGGCGTCGGCGCAGCTTGTGACAGAGTTTCGGAGAACGCCTCGCAAACCAACGGAATGCACGTGTACAACGCACGGCTTAGGGCCTACGGCCGGAAACTGGGGTTATTCATTCCTAAGGTAACTTTAAACAACCTACTATAGTAGTTACCATCCCTTATTGCTGTCCCATCGGACTGTGAGAGTCAAAGCAAATCAAATCGTTTATTTCTGACACAGTAAAATGTTTACAATACAATATTGAGTCCGCAGGATCCCGAACTAGCCTAAGTTGTATTACAGGACCCAAGGCTTCTCTTAAGGCGAATAGTAGGGGTGATAGTGGCGCCACTACATATTTAATTTAATCATTATACAAAGGAATTATCGAAAAATCGGACCGCTGGTAGACGATACCTATCACAAGCTTTTATCTAATGTATCTGTAATAGTTTTGTTTTGTGTTATTCAATCAAAAACCTTGTTTGGAGAGCTTGGTGGCCACCAATAGGAACTAAACTCTTCAAACAAGTATCTGCCTAAATAATACAGTACAAAACTATTAAAGATACATTTAAAAAAAGCTTATGATAGATATCGTCTACGCGCGGTCTGATTTTTTGATAATTCCTTTGTATAACGTAATTATAAAATTAAATATGTAGTGGCGCCACTATCCACCCTACTATTCGCCTTAATAATTAACATAATTGTGTCTTTAATTGACTATTTAAAATGTATATAAAAAGACAGTGAAGGTATAGAGAGTGAACCTGTTTGCGTTCGCACTTGTGCTATAATATGTTCTGCGCATATGGCTAGTGTCCGCTAAGAATGGCCGCTGTAGCCGAAATTCGGCTAGGAGGACATCATAATCACATGACAATGTGTACTGTGCATAATTATTATGAACAGTACACACGCCAATTTATTGTTCTAGGGAAGGCCTTTGACCATCAATCTAAAAGGCTGTTAAAAATGTGTTTCTCCCAGTTAAAGAGATAAATAGACCTACGGTATTTACTCTACAAGAAAACATGCAATATTTTCCAGGTTGTCTGGCAGAGATCGCTCTTGTCACTTAGGTTATAATTATTTCATTCGCAAATTGTTTCTTAGTTTTAAGTATGCTATAAAAGTATTTTCTATCTATCTATCTATCTTTTGCTCGGGTTTTGGATTGGTGTTTGTTTCATCATAGTTAACTTAGAAGAATCTAGCATAAGGATATGAGTCAATGATATAAATAAAGATCCAAGCACAACAAAACAACTCTAATAAAATAATGCACTTGTCGCAGTTTCACGTCATATGTCATAGCTAGCTGCCAATTTTATAGCTATAACCACCTATAGCGATGACATAAACCAAGAACCATCCTAGACGTCGTTGGGTGCTTCGCTCAGCCTTTATATGGCGAGGTCGTAAAATAACGAGCAAAATAGAAATTCTGTCAATATAGAGAATTCTGTTGAGAAACTTGTGTCTCGCCAGAAAATAGAAACATGTTGTTATTTAACTTTTGTTTTGCGTCTTAAGATTCATAAAGGTGTTCTTCTGACGAAAATATCCTCGACCATTAACATTAGGATCTAGCAGGCTTAAAATAAAGAGGGGGGGGGAGTCCTATATACCAAACGGTGAGAGTATTTTCAACTGACTAGATAGGGCAGCTTAATTTGCGTCTTCCTACTAATATTATAAAGCCGAAAGTTTGTGAAATGTAAATTTTTGATACCTAAGATCTCCAAAACTAATGGACAAGACACGATGAAATTTGGCTTACACTTAGAACGTAGCCTAACTTAAACAATAGGCTTATAATACCGAAAATACGCGTGCGAAGCCGCGGGCAGAAGCTAGTTTAATAGAGGGATTTAATTAATCATAATATTATTAATTTAAAATAATTTTAATACTTTCACTACTACTTTTACTATCTATTTACTCTAGTATATGTAGCGGAACATATCAGGTACAGGTAGTAATACAATACAGGTAAGAGGTTGTCGTTACAAAAATGGAAAAAAAGTCTTGTTTAATAACTGGTTATGAAACAGTGAAAAAAATTCTCGAAACATAACCAGTTATGAAATCTTAGTTACGAACGTGGACGAAGGGAATCTCACTACTCAACTCATCCCCTACTTATTCTATACTCGTGACTTTTGAGGTAAATTAGTAGGTACTAAAATTATCTTGATCTTTACAGAACGGTGGCAGTCGAGTCCCAGAACCCACAGAAGGCAACACCGGCTCCGCAGAATCAGATACAAGCGTGTTCACGCCTGGGTCAGAGCGGGTATTCACGCCCGGCACGGAACGGCGCTTGGAGCGACTACCGGCGATGTTAGGAGCTCCCACGCATGACGCCTACCTCGCTGGCTGTTTTCCTGTAAGTATCACTTCTTGTGGCGATCTTTAGGGGAGCTCGATGTCCAGCAGTTGATGTATTTCGACTGAAATGATGATGACGCTGTGTGGTGCCGGCTTAGAATTTGCACCACCCCAACTCTTCCCGCGGGTGTCGTAAGAGGCGACAAGGGATATCCACCGGCGGCGGGCAGCAGCGCCTCTTGTAGAACTTCCACCGAACTGCGATCCTCAACCCGCATGCCCAGCGTGGGGATTATGGGCATTACCCTCCATGAGATAAAAGTCAATAAGGTTATCTGGGGGCAGCCTGCGTCTAACAGTGGACCAATAAAGGCTGTTGAGGTTAAGGATAATGAGTTCCTAATAACAGGGCTAGGTATATTCCATTCACTGCCCAGCCTCGCTGTTCCTTCTAACCTAACGTAAATAGTCACGTACGTCATGCATGGGCTTGGAAAGTGTTAACAAAACGCTTTGTCTTCGCATGTGACGTCTATACGATTTTACAATCACTAGCGTAGCCGATAGCGTCATCAGCAAAATGTTTCAAAGGGCATCTTGCGTAACATCAGTGCGTGGGTACTACGTAGAACTTTTGACTGAACGAAATGAATCAGCTTGTTTTCCTCGAGTTAGTTAAAGTATAGAATAGCAGATAAACAGGAAGTCATTTTATCATTCTAATCTCATAAGAAGTTCAACTGCGACACAATTCTAAGAATGGTGTTGTACTGTAGGTAGTTGACCGAATCAACAGTCGTACCTACCTACTCACAGCCCAAAGTAGCTACGATTACGTAATAAAGGCGATATCAATCTAAATAGCATAAACAAAGCACGCGATATATTTACTCCTAGCAACGAGGGGACAGCAATTTAAAGAAGCACACGCAACCGAAGTCATTATAACGTCAAGGCATTGGTTATACTTACTTACTTAATAATAGCATTGAAAAATTTCCTTACAGAGCAACAGCACGCGACCAGAGGATGTTTTGAAACGCGAAGGTTTCACGTACATAATACCGCGGGCCAATGACTACACGCGGATGTTTTCCACCCCCGCGCGCCGCGCTGCGCCAGCGCACCCTGAGTCTCCTAGGCGGGATAAGAAGCCGAGATCAGAAGCGGGGGAGCTACCTGAAGACGTGGAGCTGAGGGAAAAAACGCCAAGTTTTGAGAGGAGCGATCGACTCAGTGCGTCGGACTTCTACTCTGTCACGGAAGATGTTACGCCGCAGCCCTTCAAAGGTAAGCTGACGTCATCATTATTTCAGCCTGATTGCTCCCTGGTAGCCTATAGTGTCAAAGAGGAACCTATATTAATAATAAACGTTTCCCTATGTATACCTATAAGAAATAGGTTCCTCTTTGACACGAAATTCCTTTCTTCCCCTGCCATTAGCATCCAGTAAAAGACGCGCGGAGCACAAATCAACCTTGCAACATTGATACCTAAAATACCTATAGACATAACAGAAATAATTTAGGTATGGCATGACTGACATGGTCTCTTTGTAAAAATATTCCAAGAAATGGATTCACCTGTGAATAAAACATAACATAACAAACCACAAACAAATGTGTCAGACCGTCATCAGTTTAATTCACCTTGCTATAATGATACAGGGTTGGGTTTTTACAATAAATAAATAAATAATAAATAAATAATGCTGGACAATTCACACAGCATTATCTAGCCCCAAGGTAAGCAGAGCTTGTGTTATGGGTACTAGATAACTGATATACATAATAATATACGAGTACATAGATAGATATTTTTTATTATATATAGAAAACGACCAGAACACCCTGAACAAATATCTGCAGATCGTACAAATATTTGTCCCGAGGCGGGAATCGAACCCGCAACCTCCTGCGTCGCAGGCGGACCTTCGCCCACCGCGCCACAGAGGTCGTCAATAGTAAAAACCCAACGAAAGACAAGGGACATTATGATCTGTCTGCCCAAGTAGTTTGGGCAGATTTATTGTTCAGTGGTCATGTGACACATGACCACTGAACAATAAATCTAGGATGATAGATTATTCACAAGGATCAATGAGGAATTCGATCATTACTTCGAAGAAGCGTTCACGCCATTCCATCAAGCAACCTAAATTTCTAAACGATGACACGACGGGTCAAACGCATGGATAACGTCTTTACACCTATAGTTTTGAGAGCTACGCTAGGTCCCACACATTCTTGTTATATCTAACAGTAAATATTTTAGAATCGGCAATTGTTACTTTCCAATGTGGCGACGAGGCGAGTGACTTAAAATATGCTGACGAATCAAATCCAAAACGTGCCAAGTCACGGAGAAACCATCTTGACTTTAGATGAAACGCAACCTCATTTACTGAGGCGCTTTCTTTCCGATTAAACTGTATGCTTTCACTTTGAAAAGCTAAAGAACACATCACGAAATTCTCAAAATAGTAGGTATAGTTATGAGAAATTGCTGCCTTAAAAACTAAGAGGCGTGGGTTTTGCATCAATTATGTTGGTAATCTTTTGATCAATCCATCAGTTCATTAAAACAGAAGTGTGCTGTGTTTTTGCTATGACTGCGTGTGGGTGTAAAGACATCATTCCAATAAGAGAATACATCATAAAAACAGCTTCGATGACATGTCCGCGGTAATTTAGATTTTAGATTCGCGAAAAAAATTGCGTAGGCGTTGACGTAATAGTTGACTTTTTGTGGTTAAACATCGATGATTAGATTTACGAGATTAAGTTAATGACCCGGAATGTCTTTTTTCTTCTCGCTCTTCCAGACTTGTCATTGGTTTTGTGGTTTCGACCTTTTAAACCTTTCGAATGCGATGACGACTTGAGAGATAGGCTCAATTTATATAGCCATTCTATAGCTCTAGCTTCCCTATTGTCTAGCTTGGCTACTTCTGGCTACCAGGCTAAGATAGCTGCATTGGTCAAACGTATAGGCAAATTTTTAAAAGCTGGCGCGATTCATTTCGTTTTTACATATATTAACCAGGCTGACGTCACAAATCTGCCGATACTGGAGACCTACTCTAGTTCTTTTCATCCGCAGTTGCGAAGTAGGCCGCAATGCAACGTGTAGCTACTCTCGCTTACTTACGAAAAGGCCGTTTACGGAAGAATTTTATGACTATTTCTTTTTAATACATTTAACATATAAACCGTAAGAATCAAAATTTCAATGTCAAGTAGGTAGAATTGAAAATATATGTACTACCATAAAGAGGGCAACTTCGTACGAACACTCCGAACGAAGCAAAACTATATTTCGTAATGAAAGTAGGTCTCCAGAATGCGAAAAACAAGAGGATCGCGTCAGGTATCAGTAATTTACATAAATCAAAGGAAGGTTGACTAAATTGTATGACCGTATTTTTAAGCTCGGACACAGATATTATAATACTGGCTCGGACAAAAAAGAGGGGAATTACGAAGATAAGTTGACCTGTGCGTGTGTAGGTATCTGTCTCGGTCTAGCTAAGGCATTGTAGCTCCTAACTAAATGGATAAACTGATTTATCATTAGGTTTTTGTTTCAAAGAAACCTTGTTCATACCTGTTTGATGAAAATCGTTGCCACCGTTCCAATGTCCTGTCATCACGGATTTTTTGTGAAATTAGCTTGTTTTCACTGCATTTTAATAACGATTTCTCTTAATTCCAGGCACGTACGATGAAGATCTACTGCTAGGATCCCGGGTGTTAGTCTTCTCTATGAGTGCGGAAGCGCCTTGCTTTGCAGCGATGGTGTTAGCAGCGCACTATATGGGCCTTCGACCTACCGCAACGGTACTATTAGTGCAACCTATGGACCCCAAGAAGGTCACCAATGTAAGTAGAACTTGTGTTTTCCCCCTCTAGCATGAACAGCATAGATAACGAAACTTTTGTATATGCCAGAATAGATACAATGTCATACATTGCGTAAATTTTTTGGAGTTGAAGGAATTGAAGGAAATTGGAGTTGAAGGAAAACCTACTTAACCTACTAATATTAAAAAGCCGAAAGTTTGTGAAATCTGAATTTTTGTTACCTAGGATCTCCAAAACTACCAAACAGAATAAGATGAAATTTGGCGTATGTTTAGAGCAAGGCCTACATAATTTGATAATAGGCTACTTATACCGAAAATACGCGTGCGAAGCCGCGGGCCCAACAAATATTTTAAGCATTCAATCACGATTTAATGTAAA
Source organism: Eupithecia subfuscata (assembly GCA_963564075.1). Classification (NCBI taxonomy): domain Eukaryota; kingdom Metazoa; phylum Arthropoda; class Insecta; order Lepidoptera; family Geometridae; genus Eupithecia; species Eupithecia subfuscata. The sequence continues at coordinate 10,921,134 of OY751097.1, forward strand.
TTTTATCTATTCCACCCTAGACCTGTGCATGCTATTGAAGCACAGGTTTGACACAACTGTAGACCAACCTACAGTTGTAACTTGTAACCAACATCTAAACAAAATTTCTATTTATTTATTTTAAACAAATATCTTTCAACCCTCTTTCCATACGGAATGTTTCGTTGGGTTTAGGACTTTACTGGACCAGTAGCTAACGTTTCTTTTTGTCCACAGTATAGCGAAGCCGCAGTAAAGGACTACAACCGCGGTCGAACGTATCTGTCAGACCTCGCGCGGCGATCTGGAGTCCCCGTATTTGACAATACAAACGCCACGATGGAGTACGTAGTGAACCGACTGCGGACCACGCTATAGCCTGCACTTGACCACTTCAGGCCTATCTAGAATTAGAAGGCCTCAACGGCTTCAGGTTTAAAGGCATAGGGCACAAGCTCCGCGTTCCTAAGACAGTGTTTGAAACAGCGAATCTCATTTGTTTTTAGTTTCACACAAATGTCGATCGTTCGGTGTGGTTGTTCACATATACAGAGATTTTACCTTACTAGATTTGTTTATAAAACTATAGTGCGCAAGGGATTCTTGTAGTGTGAAAGCCTTCCTAGTGTGTCCCGATTACAATCTACGTAATAAAGACATCACAAACGCTATCCATCATAACTAAATAGTATAATTACGGCGAGGCAGAGTCTCATTTATGTGTGTACTTATTATTTACCAAGACGTTTAGTTTAGTACAAATAATGTCTCTCTTTTGTTCATCACTCTCTATTGTATTATATAATGTGTAGACATTGTTTTGAATACGTTTCAAATAGCATGATAGAGCGAGAATGGATGGTGACGGTTCAAAGGTTTGTTTATGAGGGAATTATCAGTCTCTGTTATGATTATGAAGCCTAGGAAATGAATTTCAATGCATAAAAGTGTAGTTAGTATGTAGTAGGATACATATAAGTATTTTTGCGTACCAGTCGCGGGAGTTTAACGCATACTGGCATGTTTAGCCGAATGTTAACATGACAAATGCATATGTCGGTACATACGTAATAAAGGTCGTGGTGTTTCACTGACGAAGATATTGGTACATGTCGTACATGCAGTGGGTCCGTTAGCTAATTTCTCAGATTAGATCTTTTAATGGCATAGTGCTTTTTATTAAATACTTACATCACTATTGCGAATCAGCTTAAAAGTACAAATACCTTGCTCATGTAGCAGTTTTAAGAATTTTTAGTAATTTTATGTGATCATAATTATTGTAATGCAACAATTAACTTGTTATATTTAACACTCTTATACTCATTTTTATAGTTATAATAAAATTAAATGTTTTAGTAAAAATCTAATATACTGAGTAGTGCATCGAACTTTAAAGAAAGGCGTTCCATACCTATAGTAGGTAGTTAGAATATTGGGTGAATTTAGATATACACCATTTTGACCCACTGTCACTAAAAATATAAAATTCATGTTATCAAAATACAGCAAATATTATTTGCTAGTCACACTCCCATTAACTTTGGTTAAGTACTTTGTAATTGAGTGATAGTACAAATATCTAATTTATAGAAAAATATTTCACATATTAAATTGTAATTTTATGTCATGTACGCTTATTTTAAACTAAAACATCACACATTCATGTAAATAAAGAAATTTGTAATTACATAGCTCTTTTATTCCTTTCGAAATAATAACCTACCTATGTTAGTAAAGGAGATTTAAATTGATTTAACTATTTGTTATATTATATCCTATAAACTTATGTTAAAACACAGTCATTTTCACTTTGTCTTTCCTCTTGTTCTGTTCTTTAGTAATTTGTTGATCCCTTCGTCTTAGCGCATCTAGTTCTTTATTTTTTTCCGCTATTTGTGATGACAAACTCCTATAGCCAGGTGTACCTAAAGGGTACTTACCCATAGAAGTGTTCAACTTGATGATTTCTCTTTCAAGTTTCTTTACATCTTCAGTAATTTTGAACTGTTCAATATTCAGATCTTTGCTACTAGATTCCTTTACGTTCATGGAAGACGCTGTTGTTGGGGCTTCATCATTATCCCCTATAGTTCTATTGATGAAATTGAAAACGTTTCTTTTTTCTTTCTCTTTCTCCCGTTCATAAGCTCTTTTGTTTCTTTCTTCTTCTTTTTTCTGCAGTCTTTGCAATCTTTGCTCAACCTGTAAGGAATTAATAAAATTATGTAACGTAAAAAATCTTTAAATCTTATTTCAATAACAAGAGAAAACCACCCTTGAACTGTTGGTATTTTATAAGAAAATAATGGCTTTAACGCTCATAAACTCGATAGTTTATGCATGATGCACATGTACTGCACAACACTGCCACATACCTACACACACACACACACACACACGGTACTAACCTTGTTATGTATATTAGTTATTTTTTTAAATCTTAAGATGGAACATAATAATTTTGTTAGCGGAGGAGGTGCTGACTTTGCTACACAGTTTTTAACTTTTGCGGTAGTCATCCCACAATTTGTATTCTATACTATTTGTTTTGTTCCTAATAAAGATTTTTGTATTTTTTCAACCCCCGACGCAAAAAGAGAGGGGTGTTATAAGTTTAACGTGTCTGTCTGTGGTATCGTAGCTCACGTCCCAAACCCAACCGATTTTCGTTTACTTTTTTTTGTGTCATAGATAATTTTATCCTGTGTGTATGTTGTTCCTGAGTGCCATGTTTCATGAAAATCTGTTCAGCCAATAAACGCCGGCGGGTTTTTAAATTTTTAAATTTTGTCTTGTATTTTGGTAGATGTAGCGGCGTGTGTGTGGCCTTGAGTCGGGTACTGACTGGTGGTACGGAGTACGGGGCGTAATGTAATGTACCTACCATTCGCAGCATTCTCGTTGCTCGTTGCGAACGCCTTCTTTCAAATCAAATCAAATACTCTTTATTTCCATAAATACAATAAACGTACACTTAGAAAAGGTCAAATTATAAAACTAAACACTAACACGGAAATAAAGTGATATTTTTGATTTCTGTCGCTGCGGTATGTAGACTAAAGTAATGAAGCGACGAAGAAGGAGCAAAACTCGTCCCAAGCATTTTTATCCTCTAGATAATCTGGTATTTTGTAGTAAGCCTTACAAAGGAGTTAAGTTTTACAAAGGATATGTTTGACAATTTGTTTGAATTTATTTATTGATAATTTTTGCAACTCACATGGATATTTGTTGTAGAAGCGTATACATTGCCCTTTAAAAGATGCATTTATCTTGTGTAGCCTAGTTGTGGGCACAGCGAGTTTATTCTTATTTATATTATGTACTAGCTGCGCCCCGCGGCTTCAAATTTATGTTTCCAACTTTCTTAATTTTTTCTTTCATAAGAACCTTCTCCTGACAATAACAAACACAACAAAGAAAGAATTAGCGAAATCGGTCCAGCCGTTCACGCGTGATGCCTTGACCAAGGAAAACGGGTTTCATTTTTATATATATAGATGTCGCTATTTCCTACCTAGACTGCACGAACGCTCGCTGGGTAATACGCCCCGAAATACCGGTCAGTACCCGGTCTCACCGCTAAGGCAGCAGTAAAGTCGTAAAGCAATTGAAAAATAACTCTCTATGGCCCAAAACCGTAAAGAGAACAAAGTTTACTCACTTTCATAGGGTCCTGCGCATGTCGCTCAGATATAGCCATGCAGTGGTCGAGACTCTTGCCTACAGGCAGCACCCTGGCCTCAACAGGCGCGACCCTGCCGTCACCCGAGGCCCCGAGTCCGGAACCCGGCACGTAGCCCATGGACAGCATTAGTTTGGAGCCGATACCCTGTGGAAGATATTGCAGGTTAGAATGATTTTGAAATAAAGTGGTAAGGTTGGACATCAGACGTGCAAAATCACTTCCTATCTTCAAAAAACTGCTTCATCAGCATTATATATCCTTGTAAAGAGTTAGACAACCTTATTTTATGTTTATGCGAAAATAGAGTTTAGTGGCCACCAAGGGCAACTTCGTATATCTGCCTAAACTATACAAAATAAAACTATTATAGAGGCATTAAAAAAAGCTTTTAATAGGTATCACAAACTGGCTAACGTAATTTTTGGAAATTCCTTTCTTAAACGTAATAATTAGATAAAATAGGTGGCGGCGCTAGTATGAGGGGAGGCAGCGCCTTAAGGCTAATCAGTCTTTGTTTCTGTTCTGTCTTTGTTTTAGGCTAATCTCCAAAACAGCTATTTTGACACGACTACTATGGCAGATAGCTGATGTTATATCAGGTAAGCTTCTCTAATTAGCTTTAAAATAAATTATGGTTTTGCGCGAAAATATTAAAACCCACGAAGTTATGTATTCTACGCGGGAAGACGCGGGCACGTTGATAGTTATTATAACACAAAGAGAATAAATACATACTCACTCTTGTATGGCGCTCCCACTCTCCCATTGTCCTGCCGTTTTGCTGGAACGATTTATCAGCAATCAGCGACTTTTCATCTGTGTCTGTTCTGACAATTTTGTTCTCCGGATAGTCAGTGTCGCTCAGGCTATCGTCGGACGACGACTCATCATCATCTTCAGCTGGAAGTAAATAGATCTTTTGAGCCATATAATATAAGTTTTATTAGGTCGGTCATGCATGTTCTTAAAGCCCTATGCCAAAGACAAGGCCGCCTGCCATAGCTTAGTGTGCATGAGCCTTAATAACGGTGATGTGGAGATCTTTTATGAGTGTAGGTATTATTGCCTTGGGGGTAATGTTCATTATTCCCAAGGGAGTAATGAGTTTGAATTTGGGAAGTGTGAATTTTTTTACCAAGAAGATTCGAACTAACCTCTGTTCAGAAGGCGGAATAAAAATATAAACCGCGAAAAACGTAACCAAACTTTTACTTTTTATTTTACTCACAAAAGGTGTAAAAAGTAGAGTATTCTCCTCGGCCATAAAGCCGTCTTCGTCTTGGGCGTGATTAAATCCCTCTCGTACTCAGGATTATTGTACACCTAACTCCCTCGCTTCGCTCGTGAGGGCGTGATTAAACCCCTCTCGCACTCAGGATTCTAGCTCGCTTCGCTCGTGAGTTATTCGCTCGGGATTCAATGACGCCCGTGACATAAGACACTGCTTTGCGCTCTCGATGCTTAATCTACTGTTAAAACATTATAGCGACCAGATACTCACCATTCAAAGGGAATATGTCTTCAATACGAACATCATATTCCTCCGCATTTGCTTTCCTTTTATCACCAGATTTCACTCCATGTTCCAGTTTCACAGAACACACTCTTTCTTCCTGGTCTATACTGCTTATTACGGCTCTATGCCAAAGGTGATACTTTTCTGTGCTTCTCTTAGTGAGACTTATATCCTACAGACAGAAAAGAAGATTAAAATAAAATATTATGAGATTTACAAAACACCAGCGGCCTTAATCTGCTAAACCAATTATTGCACTATAACAACGGTGTCGCAGAATCATCACCAAAGACACTTTTTCGTTTCTTTGTGGTCTACAAGGCGATTCTGCGACGCCGTCATTGACATAGTGAAGCGATTGGTCCAACAGAATTTGACCCCAGTTCAGTGTAAGTAGACACTATACTTACTTCATCATCTGGTGGTTTCAACTTCATTAATACACTACTGCCTATTTTAAGTGCAGCAAAACTGGGCACTATAGCTTCTTTTAAGGCTGACAGAGGTACAACAGCGCCATGAGAATATCTAAAACAAGAATACCAATTGATAAAAAAACATTTTTATAGGTTCATGCTATTTATAACCCGGGCGAATTTACATGGCACCTGGTCGGAACAAAATTTTAACAAAAATCCAATAATAGTAACAAATAACAGCAAGAGAATAACACAAAAGTTTTGACGTGACAATGTCTTATAATTCGATAAAGCCGGCTGGCGTTCCATGTAAGGCTTGAAGTGCAAGACAGAGCGCTCGACATCCGTCTCTCTCCTACTTGAGTGAGCGATGCGTCTGCGTGGACAGCTGCTATACTATAGTACATTTACATGTTTTGATCGAGTATCAAATGATACCATTCCATCAGTATTTTCTTAAGACGTTGTCACGTTCAACTATCTTCAGTAAACCGACTTTACAGACAACCAATTTTTTTTTACGTGCAAGGGTAATTGCGGTTCTATCGCTACAGCACTCGCACGGCGACGGCACGCGGTGGGGAGCCGCGCTGGGCAGTGGGGAAAGTATCGAGGTCCGAGCCATTTGCCATGTTTATTCACCCAGGATTGTATGTGTTGACATTGTATTCTAGAATCCTAGAATTTTTAGGTGAAATTCATTGTTCCGCATACTATTGAAATCACCAGAACTCACCTACACTGTTCATCACTAAATCTACATTCTCCATCCAAGAAAAATGGGCATGGCAACATTTCAGTATGAGTTGGGTGCGTGAATAAAACTCTTACCTGGAAAAAGTTAAAGCAAATGTTAAGTAGATAGTTAAGAGATTACACCAAGAACATTTCTTTAAAATTATGACAAGTCTTACTTGTAGATTTTGAGTTTAGAGATAACACCGTCGTTACAATCTATAGTTATCAAGCTTATTATGACTTCAAAGTAAGTATCTTTCTTAGCCATTTTATAGTTTATTTGTTCAATGAAAATAATTTCAGGTGAATTTGATCCCAAATAAAAAGTAATCAATAATTAATATACCTGAAGATCTGTAAACTGGTCATCTTCCTCCCTCGGTACAACAGAACTAACCATAGCATTGTGAAGTGTTGGTTGTCCACCCCATTTGTGAGTATGATACACTGCACATTTCATACCCAGCAGACTTGCTAGTTCATCCTGTAATCATAATAGCAATTAGTAATGAGGCCTTTGTTCAGGCATTATAACAAACAATGTACAGCAGGGATAGTCCGAACCCCAGCTTATCCAAATGCCTCTATAATCTGAATGACCTCTACCCCCGCGCAACCACTGTTTCTCAGTCTCGCAGTACGGTGTATACATTTAACATTGCGACTAGTATTGTTTTGCTAGATGATGCTGTGTGGATTGTTGAGCATTATTTATTTATTTGCCACCCACCAAATGAGCTGCCACCCGCCAAATGGGCAGATGAAGTCGATATTTATATTCCAGAAAAAATGCTTTTATGAAAATTGAGGGACAAAGCATTCTCTATTTCGCTAAATACTACCTACTTGTCAAAACATTACATTGGAATTATACAGAGTGTAAGGCTAAACAGTCTTATCCTTGAAACCAGAAGTTCAGAATCATGAACAGAGTCCAAATCCGATGAAAAAACTAAACTTTTTTTTTTTACATAATTTTGAAAAAAATATCCTCATACATCATAAAAGCATTTCACCCTACATTTATACCTACGCCGCGCGCTTTGTCGGTTTCGAACAAAGACGCCGCTCGCGCCTAGCCTACGCGCCGCCCGCTCGCGCGCGTCAGTCGCGGCCCGTCTGCTAGGTAGTGAGCACGTCACGACGCGTTCCGTGCTAATTTGTGATGTGCCGATTTGTTCGCGTATTGTGTTAAGTAGAGAAGTGACGATGTCGTTCACAAATGAACAGTGGACTGAAATGGTGCGACTTTATGCCATCGCTGGTGACAACATGAACTTGGCTCGTACGATGTACGCAGAGCAGTTCCCAGAACAACGTGTGCCAAGCCGGGAAACGATCCTAGCGGCTACACAAAGGCTACGTGCCTACGGCCAGTTCACCGTGCCTAGTCATGCACAAGTCATGAAAACATTTTATGCCTAATTTGAGTAAATCAAACTGTACATAAAGCTGTAAATTTTAATTGAATTGTACATAAAACTTGATTGATGATGAACTTTATACGACAAAAGTACCTACCTACTTTAGCCTACTTACTGGCAAATGTGTTAGAGTAGCTATTTTTGCCTGTCCTAAGCCAGGAAAAGTATGAAGGGAAAGTTCCATCACAAGTTGTAGGTACCTACGATTCGATACCTACACCACCGGCCGGCTACAGGCGAGAGCGGGCGGGGCGCGGCGTGATAATGTCACTAGGGTGTCCATGAAATCACGTAGGATAGCAGAGAAATGAATTATAAAATTCCATCGAAACTAATTGACTTTTATTTTTAAAAATAACTTGTATCGTCTTATTTTAGGGGTGTACATACGTGGTTTCAAGGATAAGACTGTTTACGCTTACACCCTGTATAAAAAAGTGATTTTGATGAGAATAATCATACTTTAATTTTATAACAATTTTGCACAGGCACAGATATTATAATACTATATGCACAGGTAAACATATTCTCAATCATAAAAAGCATTCCTATATGTGGAAGGCCTTTAAGAATTTCTCTACGTAAGTACTATGCTTAACCTGAACTCTCCGTACAGGGTATAAATTTGGGGTGTCTGGATTATTGAGGCCCTGCTTAATCTAGAACAACTCTTCTACTGCCTCAACATTTGTATGTGTGCCTATTTGGACAAAGGCCTTCTGTAGGCCAAAGACAGCAATGGTTGTCTAGGGTAGAATAGAGAATAATGACATTGCATTTGACTGACTGACATTGTCTTCAAATGCTTCAGCCAAATCTGCGCGTCTAAGATGCGGGACGCGGGACGCGAAGCGGGAGCGACAGCGCGGCGGACGCTGCAATGGCCTTGCACACCTACGCGACCGAGACGCGGGAACACCGCAGTCGGCAGAGTGCAGGTCTAGTTTCGCGTTGTTGACGCTACCGCTCGCGTCCCGCGCAGGTTTGGCAGAAGCTTAAATACTTGAAATTCATTCCTTCCACCTTTATAATTTACGCATTGTATGACGATACAATGCTAATATAGTCTATTCTACTACTATAGACAAAAATCTCTGTGCTTTGCTTACTGATACTGTGACCATTCTCCTCTTTTAGCCAATCTCAACCATATGTTATCATTGTTAACTGCTGTGGCTTTGTGTTAATTATAATCTCTAAATTATAAACCCACAAATTGACATTGGCGGATACAGGGGGGGGGCCATGGGGGCCATGGCCCCCCCCAAAAGACCCAGGAATTCCATGCTTTCGACTCATTATTTCAATTCAATTCAGGTGCAGTTTTACACGGCATACCTATTCATCGGTAGGTCAGTTAGGTATATCAGGAAACATTCATATTTTCGTTAGGTACAACCTAAGTTTACAACAGATGAATTTCTACTCTCAGTACAACCATGGCAACCAACCACTTGGAACTTTGAAATGAACATATAAATCCTTAAAAATGCAAATTTGTATATTCTTGGATTGAATTTCTAAAAACGCTGAACACTTAATTTTCCATCAAGCAATCGGCTAAATACCTACCAATTTTCATGGCTTTAACTACAAAACTAAGTAACGGAATTCCTATACCTCTTAGGATAAATTTACAGAAACACTGAAGCACGTCTAACTTATTTACTGACCGAAAAGCTAAGTACTTATACATAGGTATCAAATTTTATGGATTTAACTGGAAGTTAAATCGAAAAGTTAAGCCAAAAATTGCCGACTCTTTTTATAAACTTAACCAGAAACCATTTTCTATCCCTTTACAGCAGCCATTCTCAAAGTGTGCTCCGCGGAGCCCCGGGGCACTACCCCGGCCACTACCGCGACAATACTGATCTAATTAAAAAAAAATATAGGTTTAGTACTAAAACAAGGTTGCAGAGAAAATTTTACATAATACGATACCTATATTAATTTGTATGAAGTCAATAATCATATTAATTTTAAGTAGGTACATCTTTGTAATTCGAACTGCGAGGCGCATAGTGGTCCACGGAACAACCCTACTTCTCTACAACTTGTAATTTTCTTGCTCCTAGGAAGCGAAAGGACACTGCCCATTGCGAGCGCGCCGATATTCCTGAGTAGGTCAAACTAAATGTGTAAATTTTTTTTAGAAATTTCACCTGTCACTAGTACAGAATTCATTTCGTTTATTTATAACTAGCTGCAGCCCGCGGCTTTGTAAGTGCTTTTCAGGTAGCCTATGTCCGGGACACCGTTTAGCTCCCTGTCAAATTTTAACCCGTTTAGCCGTTTAAATGTGAAAGGTAACAGATAGGATGATAGACAGAGTTACTTTCGAATTTGTAATATTAGTATGGAATTGGATACGTTCTTTTTTCCCAACAGTCGCTAGAAATGACGCAATCTTGCGTTACTGCTACGCGGCTCTCTACGCTCGTCATTGGTTTTGCTTTGGCTTTTATCTCTTTCTCAAATTTTCCCACCGCCGCTAGAGTCTCATAATTGTCGCGGCTCGCACCGCTGCTCGTCACCGTCGTTATATCATATTTTCTTCTTTTTCTATCACAAATTTCCCAATCGTCTCTAAAAAGTCTTCAAAATTTGCGAGGCTCGCTCTGCTTGCCGTTTTTATGTCATCCTTGCTTTCTCTTCTCACAAATTTCGCAATCGTCGCTACAACAAATTTAAAAATTTCGAGGCTCGCTCCGCTCGCCAATTTTATATGTATAGACTTTTCTTTCACAAATGTGCCAATCGGCGCTAAGTCTTTTCAATTTTTGAGGCTCGCTCCGCTCGCTGCGGCGTTTTTGCATCGTCTTTTCTTCCTTTTCACTATCAAATTTCCAAAAAGTCGCAAAAAAATCTGAAAAACTTTCGAGGCTCCTTCTGCTCGCCCCGTTTTAAATCGTTATTTCTTTCGCAAATTTCCCAATCGTCGTCGCTAAGACTTTAAAATTTTCGAGGCTCGCTTCGTTCGCCGTTTTTATATCGATTTTTCTTCCTTATCATATCACTCACGAATTTCAAAAAGTCGCAATAAAATCTTAAAAAATTTCGTGGTTCCTTCTGCTCGCCGTTTTTATGTCGTCTTTTCTTTCTCTAATTTGCCAATGGGCGCTAAGATTTTAAAATTTTCGAAGCTTTTATAGTTACTCACTCCGTTCGCCGTTTTAGTATCGTCTTTTCTTCCTTTTCTCTCACAAATTTCGCAATCGTCGCTATAACAAATCTGAAAATTTTGAGGCTCGCTCCGCTCGCCTATTTTATATTATGTGTAGTTTTTGCTTTCACAAATGTCCCAATCGGTGCTAAAAGTCTTTTAAATTTTCGAGGCTCGCTTCGCTCGCCGCGCCGTTTTTGTATAGTCTTTTTATCCTTTTCCCTCACAAATTGCCCAATCGTCGCTAAAAAAATCTTTAAAAATTTCGAGGCTCGCTCCGCTCGCCTATTTTATATCTTTTCAATGCTAATTTCTCAATGTTCGCTAAAAAGTCTAAAGTTTTCGCTCTGCTCTCCTTTTAATCCTTTTTAACGAGCTAAGTTCGTTGTCTAAATGAAAAAGGGCTCCCTCAAATATTTCGATGTCCAAAAGGGTTGCGTCGATAAGAGTTTGAGAACCGCAAGAAAAGATTTTTTTTCAACGCCGCCGCTCCGCCTCCCGCGCCGCCCGCGCGTGTTTTTGTAATTTATTTTATAAAATTGCTTATAAAAACCTTATTTTTTTGTTAACTTGTTATTTTAACCCTTTCTTCGAACTTAGTCAAAATGGCCCCCCCCAAAATGAAATCCTGGATCCGCCCCTGCAAATTGAATGCATTTGGTGTCAACATGGTGTCACCATGTGTGTGTACCTACAATATTTTTTTAGTGTCTGTACCTCAATATCTTCGTTTCCCTCTTCATTGTTTTTGGGAGATGTTGATGTTTTATCCTTATTGCTGTCGGGTTCGTATGCACCACTGTTTGCCATTTCTTCCTGGAAATTAATAGACATTATTATTTTAACTGATTCAAATGTAAGTTCCCGAGAAAAAAGTTCTTGGCTTGAATTTTATTAACAGTTTATAATATGTTTCAACAACTTTGCCAGGAGTATGAATTGTTTTTTTTTTTAATCAAAGTTTATAAAGGTGCAGACCACAGTGCAGACTTGCACCAAATACATATAGTAGGCACCAAAATACCATAATAATAAACTCAACAGATTGGCAATCGTCAACTTTTTGCTTCACTTTCTTATATTAATAATAGCACATTGTTTATAATCAAATTACATTAATTGAATTTTGAATGCTCCAGCCAGTCATCATCATCAGCCTATATTAGTCCACTGCTGGACATAGGCCTCCCCTAATGAGCGCCATAGTGCCCTGTCTTCAGCTTGCAGCATCCAGCACCTGCCTGCAGTCTTTCGCAGATTGCCCCCAAGGCGGCGTCCTGTCGCCCCTACTATGGAACATAGTTGTAGACGAACTAATCCGCAAGCTGAACGGCCGCGGACTTGTCACAATAGGATATGCGGATGACCTCGCGATCCTGGCGACAGGGTGCTTCGAGAACACACTATGTGACCAGATTAAACTCGCCTTCAAAATCATCGAAGCATGGTGTAACGATCATGAACTTTCAGTGAACCCCACAAAAACGGAACTAATAATGTTCACAAACAAGCGACATCTAGGGAACCTGAAACTCCCAAAACTGTTTAACACAGAGATAAAGCTAAAAACAGAAGTCAAGTATCTAGGGGTCATACTAGACAGCAAACTGCTGTGGAACAAACACCTTGACTACAAACTACAGCGAGCCACCGCCACCTTCTACCAATGCAGCAGAATGCTAGGGAAAACATGGGGACTTTCACCAAAAATAACCATGTGGCTCTACACTGCAATCATAAGACCAACGCTATCATACGGAGCTATAGTCTGGTGGACCAGAACAGAGCTAAACACCGTGATAGCCAAACTACAGCGCTTTCAAAGAATGGCATGCTCAGCGATAACAGGCTGCATGAGAACTACACCCGGTGCTGCCCTAGACATAATTCTAGATCTACCCCCATTAGACCTGTACATACAACAAGAGGCGATGATGGCGGCGCTAAGACTGTACAACATGGGGCTATGGGGAGTCACAGGCAGCCCACACGCTCAGATCATGGACAGGGCCATTTTATATGAACCTCTAATAGCCGCCCCCTGCGACAAAATGCCCAGTAAACCAATACTAGACAAACACTACTTGATACAACTATACGAGGACCAGAAAGATGAATCAGGCACCCACGAAGTCAGAATCTACACAGATGGCTCCAAAACAAACACCGGAACGGGTGCTGGGGTTCACTCAATGGACCTCAACATTAGCATATCAAAAACACTAGGTAAACACAGCTCCATATTCCAATGTGAATGCGTAGCAATAACCGAGGCAGCCACAGCCGTGCAGAAGAGAGAAATAAGCGACCAATGCGTGCGTATTCTCTCCGACAGTGCTGCCATACTCATGGCTCTGGAAGGAAACAGCTGTAACTCCAAGCTCGTATACGAATGTCACCTGGCATTAGAGAGGATATCCACCAAGAACAGGATCATCCTTCAATGGATCAAGGGACATAGCGGATCTCTAGGTAACGACGCCGCCGATGAATTGGCACGAAGGGGATCGGATACTACAACAGAAGGTCCAACACCTTTCCTACCGTTACCATTCTCACTACTCCAGACATGGATAAGGCTCAGAACTAGAGAGATGCATAACGAACGATGGACACGCCTTCTAGAATGCAGACAAGCCAGAGCGGCGCTTCCATCAACATCAGCGAGGCTGACAAAACGCCTGCTAAACCTAAACAGAATGGACCTGCGTATCCTGGTGGGAACACTAACAGGACACTGCCCACTAAACAAACACCTATTTACCATCGGAACGACGGATAGCCCTCTTTGCAGAGGATGCCTCAGCGACGACGAATCAGCTGCCCATGTAGTCCTGGAATGCGAAGGGGTAACAACACAACGAACAGAAATCCTCAACTTGCCGAGGTCACTCCGCGAAGCCTGTGAAGATCCCAGGAAGATTCTGCGCTTCTGGACGGAGTTAGGCTGGCTATGCTAGCAAATGAGACGCATAATGGACCAAACACGAGTCTAAATGCGGAAACAAGAGTACTTCCACCTAAGACCTAAGACCTTTCGCAGATTGTCATCCCACCTGGCCGGAGGGCGTCCTACACTACGTTTGCCGAGTCCAGCCAGTGTCAGAGGAAAAATAGTTAATTATAAAAATTTATTATTGATTTATAACATTTATATGGGATTTTCAATCATGAAGGTAATAAGGTTAACCGGTTCAATGTGTCGCATGTGTGGCAGCTCCAACAGCTACTTGTAGGTCATTGCAGGAAGGCTGGACACAGCCTCCCCTTCATGCAGCAATGGACAAAAGGTTCTTAAACAGTTTTTACAGAGCATTATTTATAAGACATTGAAACTGTATAACTTCTCATAACTCTGTAATATTTCTGTGATTATTAATACCTAGCTAAATTAGTAGAACCTCGCTCAAACCTAGATATATTCATGCGCGCGTAGGGTAAGATGCAGTGAATCAAATACCTACTTAGCTATAAGACCTGACATCTATAAGAATAAATAAATTAGAATTTGAATATAGTATTAGTGTTAAGTGTGTGTTTCAATATTTTCTGTGTACCTGTATTTTACAATGTTTCTTATTTTATGGCCTGTGTGTGCAATGTCTGAAATAACTGTCATTTTAATTTAATAAAATTACAATTAGATTCCACCTCACCATGAAACGGGCATATTCATCATCAATTTTTTTCGGTTCTTCTGGCTGTTCTTTATCACTCCCATTGGTTGTTTTTATTGAATCCAAATTTTCTTGCGTAAGATGTATGAGTTGCTTCAAGTCTGATTGTATTGTATTGTATTGTGTACTCTATTTTCCGCACTTAGACTCGGTTTGGTCCGTTGTGCGTGTTTTGTTCTGCTAGTGTAACCAGCCTAGCTCCGTCCAGAAGCACAGAATCTTCCTGGGATCTTCGCAGGCTTCGCGGAGTGACCTCGGGTGGTCGAGGATTTCGTGTCGTTGCGCTGTTACTCCCTCGCATTCCAGGACTACGTGAGCAGCTGATTCTTCGTCACTGAGACACCCCCTGCAGAGAGGGCTGTCTGTCGCTCCGATGGTGAAGAGATGTTTATTTAGTGGGCAGTGTCCTGTGAGTGTCCCCACTAGGACGCGTAGGTCCATTCTGGTCAGGTTTAGTAGGCGCTTAGTTAGCCTTGGTGATGCAGCTGGAAGGGCTGCTCTTGCCTGGCGGCACTCTTGTAGGTGTGTCCATCGTTCGGTGTGTTGTTCTCTAGTTTTAAGCCTTATCCATGTTCGTATTTGGGAGAATGGTAGGGGAAGGAGCGGAGGTGGGCCTATTATCGGCGTCTCCGAACCTTTCCGTGCCAACTCATCGGCGGCGTCGTTACCGAGTGATCCGCTATGCCCCTTGATCCATTGAAGGGTTATCCTGTTTCTGCAGGAAATTCTCTCAAGTGCCAAGTGACATTCGTACACGATCTTGGAGTTGCAGCTGTGTTCTGCCAAGGCCGTGAGTGTAGCAGCACTGTCAGATAGGATACGCACGCACTGGTTGTCTATATCCCTTCTTAGCACAGCTGTGGCTGCCTCGGTTATAGCTGCGCATTCACATTGGAAAATGGAGCTGTGTTTGCCTAAGGTCATCGATACATTGATATTGAGATCCATTGAGTGAATCCCTGCTCCCGTGCCCGTGTCGGTCTTGGAGCCGTCCGTGTATATTCTTACTTCGTGTGGGCCTGATTCATCTCTTTGATTTTCATGTAGTTGTATCTGGTAGTGTTTGTTTTGTATTGGTTTGCTGGGAATTCTGTCACAAGGGGCCGCTAGAAGAGGTTCGTAGGCTAAAGCCCTGTCCAGAATCTGGGCGTGCGGACTATCTGTGGTCCCCCAGTGTCCCGTATTTTGTAGTCGCAAAGCCGACATAGTAGCCTCTTGTTGTATATATAAGTCTAGTGGCGCTAGGTCCAAAATCACCTCTAGGGCGGCGCCCGGTGTGGTTCTCATGCAGCCTGTTATCGCCGAGCACACTAATCTTTGGAATCGTTGCAATTTAGTTATTACCGTGTTCAACTCGGTTCTGGTCCACCATACGATGGCTCCGTATGTTAGTATCGGTCTGATGACAGCAGTGTATAGCCACATGGTTATCTTTGGAGAGAGACCCCATGTTTTCCCCAGCATCCTGCTGCATTGGTAGAAGGCTGCTGTGCCTCGTTGTAGTTTATAGTCAAGGTGCTTGTTCCACAAGAGTTTACTGTCTAGTATAACCCCTAGGTACTTGACTTCGTTTTTCAGGGTTATTTCGGTGTTGAATAGTTTTGGTAGTCTCAGGTTTACCAAGTTTCGTTTGTTGGTAAACATTATCAGTTCTGTTTTTGTGGGATTGACTGATAGTTCATGATCAGTGCACCATGTTTCGATAGTTTTGAAGGCGGTTCTTATTAAGTCACATAGTGTGCTCTCGAAGCATCCGGTTGCTAGGATCGCGAGGTCATCCGCATATCCCACGGTCACTAGTCCGTGGCCGTTGAGCTTACGGATGAGCTCGTCAACAACTATGTTCCATAGTAGGGGCGAGAGGACGCCGCCTTGGGGGCAGCCTCTGGCTACTACACCTCTTGTGGTTTCATTAATGGTGACTTGTATTGCTCTATATCTGAGCATGTTGTTTATCCACTCTGCTAGGGTCGGCGCGACACCATATTTAGTGAGTGCTCTGTAGATGCTGGTGAATTTGGTCTTGTCAAAGGCTCCTTCGATGTCAATGAAGGCCGCCAGGGTTGGTTGTTTTAGCGTTAGTCCGCTTCCTATCCGTGATACTACGCTGTGTAGAGCGGATTCTGTTGATTTGCCCTTGCTGTAGGCATGTTGATGCCGATGTAGTGGGTTTTGTGAGAGTGTGTTGTTTCTTATCTCTCTGTCACATAGCCTTTCCAGTGTTTTGAGAAGAAATGATGTCAGGCTTATGGGTCTAAAAGATTTTGGTAGGGTGTAGTCACTTCTTCCAGGTTTGGGTATAAATACCACCTTCACCTCCCTCCATTGGTGCGGTATGTACTTGTGGGCAATACACGCTCTGAAGATTCGGACGAGGTGGTCCGCGAGTATGTTACTGCACCATATGAGCATACCTGGGAAGATTCCGTCCAGACCAGGTGATTTGAAGGGAAGGAAGCTGTTGATTGCCCAGAGTACCTTATCGCGGTTTATCATATTGCGGGCTGTGGTCCAGTCTATATCGGTGGGCGTTTGCTCTGAAATTTCCTCCCATTTGTGGGTGTCTGTTACCTGACAGCCTGGGAAGTGTGTGTTCAGAAGCACTTCGCTGGTTTCAGCGTCCGTTTTGGTGTAGGTAAGGTCTGGTTTGATAAGGCATCCCAGAGTGTTCTCCGGCACGCTAGTTAGGATGTTCTTGATACGGGCGGCCTGGCTGTTGCTTTCTATGTTGGTGCAGAATTTTTCCCAACATTCTGTTTTCCTTGTGCGTATATGTTTTTTATAGTTCCTTTTTGCATCATGGTACGACTCCCAGTCTTCGTCTTGTCTGGTGTTTATAGCTCTGTTGAACAGTTTCCTTACTTTGCGTCGGAGTCTCTGCAGTTCGGGACTCCACCATTGTCCTTTTGTCCCTTGTTTGGGCGAGACAAGCGGGCAGGCTTGTTCAAAGCTGTTGGTAAGAATGTGTGTTAGTTGGTTTATGTAGAGGTCAATATCATCGGTTTTTATATGTTTAGGGGGGTTAGGCGTTCCAGCGAGTTCAGATTTGACTAATTTAAGGAATTTACTTTTGTCTGTTTTGCGTGGGATGCGCCTAGGTTGCGGTGTAGGTAGTGTTATTTCAAGGTTAAATCTTATCCATCTGTGGTCTGAACATGAGGCTTCGTCAGAGACATGCCAGTCCTTGATGAAGTCTGATTGTAGGGTAACCAAAGATTCTCTTTCAACTTTATTTGAGACACTTTCGAGAGCTTGATTCACCATACCAAGCTGAAAAAAAGAAGCATAAAATTTTATGTATTGAATCCCGTAATATAATGTTTAAGTAGTATATATGAGTAGGGCTATTATTGGTAATAAACATATTATATACCTAAACATACATATACATAAAGGGATATTTACTGGCAGGGTCTTCTAACACAAGCAAATTCAAGGTGTCTCCAGAACCTGATTGTTTTTTTAATAATTGCAATAAACATTTATTTTGATCTACTTATTTACCTACACCAATAACATATCCAGAGTCCCAACTCCCAACCCACACTTCAGTGGTCTATATGATGAATATGATAAAATTATTAGTGTGATAGACTTTAGACCAAACTAGACCTACCAAAATCTTGAGTTGCGTAGGGCTAAACGGGAGTGTTGATTATTTTTTTGCTTTGATCTAAAATTTAGCGCGGACTAGCATAAACTAGTGGCGTTAGTATTTTACCTGTTCCTGGTACTGGTTTAGTGAAGTATTGAGATCTTCCATCGCAAAGAATAAAATGAGTAGGTAACCAGCAGAAAATATGAGAGTAATGCAATGTACACTCGAAGTACGAAACTTGCACGAAAGGCTGGTACTGGTAGAGGATTGCTAATAAGTTTTCATATAAGCC
The DNA here is from genome assembly GCA_963564075.1 of Eupithecia subfuscata. Taxonomy (NCBI): domain Eukaryota; kingdom Metazoa; phylum Arthropoda; class Insecta; order Lepidoptera; family Geometridae; genus Eupithecia; species Eupithecia subfuscata. The sequence goes on from OY751097.1 coordinate 10,939,634, forward strand.
TGAAAGTATCCCATCAGTTTTGTTCACGACCATAGGCCTTATTTTCTATAGGTAGATATGTATCGTTCATCTTTTGAGCCCAAGATGCCCAAGACGAGATCAAGATTCAAGCCATCTATTGGTTCATATTTTACATTATTTCTCCCTCCGAAACGTCCCAAAAATGACGGAATTACAGGAAAAAACCACTCCTCCGCAGCTCCGTGACGGAATTGGAGTTCAATCACAGAGTACATTAAATGACGGAGTTCAATTCAATTCGAGCGATACAATTCGGAATGAATGGTGGAGATTGAATGGAGAGCAAATAGAATAGAATAGAACAAATAAATATCACCACACCACGGAAGGAATCAACTTCTTATTTCATGGCTCGCTGTGTCTGTCTGTTCTGTGTGTGCTAGGAGTACAATGGGCCAGAGTCCATGTCAAAAGAGTCATAAACTTTTGTAGAGTTTTACAATGTTACTTTACAATGGTGTCAATTCAGGATCAGCCCAAAACTAAACTATACTAAATGTTATATATTTCTAATTAATCATTAAAATTATTGTTAATTATTTTATGTGTATATAAATGCTAATTTTCTTAAAAGAAATCTTCTGTGAAACTAAGAATGGTTTAAGACTCATAGTCATACATACATAACATTAAGGACATTGGTACAATGTGTCGTCCAGACGCAGCAGAGCCATTAACCAAGAATTGAATTGAATTGCTTGACATTAATGTAAAAATATTGTACGGCACAATTATTGGTGGCGACATTAATTGGTGGTTTTTTACAAATATAAACAAACACAAGACAAACATATTTTAAGGGTGCACTTGACACTGGTCACATTCTGGGGAAAGTTCAAATTTGGCCACCGCCTCCCGCAGTCTTGCCCCTTAAGGTGCATGCATGGGTACTGCACATTTTTTGTTGACGTTATCTTTGACGTTTATTTAAGTTTGTGGTGTGGTTTTTTCATTTTTATTTTAGTATTTATTAACGTCTTTGATTTGTTGGTATTACAGTTGAACTGACGTTTCATGTGTCTACCTAATAAGGTTCAAAAGAAACGGCCTCGACAATCTTAGAGCAAGAACAGCTAAAATATCGTGTCTTTTCTTTATTTAAATATTTATTTTATTTTTAGTATTTTTTGTTACCGGCAAGTGAAAGTTTCAACTGAGCTCTTACGGTTCATGAGATAGAGGCTTCTGACAGACGGACGGACAGACAGTGGAAGCTTAGTTAGAGTTAAGCTCAGGGTTTCGTTTGCACCCTTCGGGTATGAAACCCTAACAATGACGAAAATCATAAAAATATTAAAAAATTTGGTAAATTCCTGTTGAATCAATTCATTGGCTTTGTAATCATAGATTCAAGTAGGTATAAATTACGTAATTTATTTTTTTGACCTGGTGTGTTGCTGGAATAGCCCAACTGCATCTATCTGATATGAATAGGTACGTCTTTACGAATAAAAAATCCGATGTTTCCAGAGAATGCTTTCAATCAGAACATTTTCTGCTCAAGCAAAGCCACAGGCAAGAACTATTATTACTATTATTAGTGATCCATAGACATCGGATTATATGCACTAACAAAGTGCCTAAATATGCATGCAAATATGCACTAAAAAAATTGGTTGCCTGTAAAGTCGGTATACGGGCGAAAGTTTTACGTGACAACGACCGTAACGCAGTTTCTTGAAGTGAGCGGAGCGTAACGCAGTTTCTTGAAGTGTCACCCGGCAAACCAATTTATAAGACGTGGTCACGTCAAAAGCTTGAAATATGCACTTAAAACGCATAATAAGCCTAAAATATGCAACAACGGCAAATTAAAACAACTTAAATTTTTATGTTTTTATTAAAGTAATAAATAGTCAACTAAATTCTCTTAAAATAACCTAATCATAGTTTTTGTGATAGTATACAATGAAATATTTTTTCAAATTTTGGAGCGCGAATTTGTGCCGTTTGTCGCCCAGTAGGGGAAACTGAGGACACATGATCCCCCACTATTGTTATGAGTGATAATGATAACTAATTTATTTTTGATCGAATTTAAGCCCAGTTAAAACTGAATGATGGACAATATACTTGTTTATATATTTTGGAGCAAAAATATTAAAATTAACAACATGTATAGAAAATACTGTACATTATAGGTAAAAATGAGTTTGTACCATGTCTCCCCATATACGGGAGACTTGATCCGTGTGGTTGGGTGACTTGATCCGGGGGAGATCAAGTCTCCCATGCACTGGGAGATATGGTACACTTGAGAAAATGCATCTAACTAATTAAAATTATTAATTAATACCAATAATATATTTACTTTATATTCAATTGACAATGATGTGTAGGCTGTCCAGTACAATTTTTTTATATGTAATTATTTACTGTGTCACTTAATTCATGTGGGAGACACTTAATCCATGTCTGGGAGACTTGATCCCCGGATCAACTCTCCCCAACCTATTCCGTACCATGTGTACCCCAATACGAGGTAAAAATTGTTATGTAGGTAAGTCACTTGAAAATGATCTTATTGAAGTACACATACTTGAAATAGTTCCGGTATAAAGTATAGATGTGATGTTTTTCACAAAAATAACGATATCTTTCAGTAAAACATAAAATAGACACAAATTAAAAGTCACCAAAAATAAGTTGTCAGCCGATGTAAACACAATGATCGCCGCCATTTGCAAACGTCACGCATTTGACAGATGCATTTTGATTAGACGGATAGGACATGTCATAGACAACCAGTGTTGCTAGTTAAACTAAATAAAATGTTAGTAACAATATCACAACAAAGGTGTACCATGTGTCCCGTAGGGATCATGTGTCCTCAGTTTCCCCTATTAATTTATACGCCGAAAATGACCTCTCAAATTTTAAGTTTTGCCCAATGACGTCTGTTGATGTAAACAGACATCATTGGGCAAAACTTAAAAATTTGGCGCCATTAATGGTGTTACCTGTTGAGGCAGAGTATGACCTGTACCGTTGATGTAGGCATTGATTTTATTCACATCTTCCAAATTCGGGTTTTTGATTAAAATGTTAACTAATTTTTTTCTAATCTTTTCGGATATTGAAGTAGGCAGATTTTAGGTACAAAGGTACTCCCCACCCGCCCTCGCGCGCCGCAACCTTGTCGCGTCCTGCACTCGCTTGCACTGCACTGCACTGGTTTGTCATGTCATGATGTCAGTACTCAGTGCAGTGAGTGAGCCGCGCGCTCGGCTCGCGCCCACACGTCATCGTCACCTAACGTAGAAAGAGAACCTATATTTAATCTGAGTCACCTAACGACGCGACGTGGTTATGTTCTTCGTAGGTACCTATCTTTTATTCATATTCCACCTTCTCTCTACTACAGGAAATATGCACGATTTGGTTAAAATGGCTAATATATGCACTAACGCCGTAATTAGGGAGTTTTATGCATTAGCACATGCAATTATGCAAATGCAAAAAATCCGATGTCTAGTGATCCATAATCAAACAAGGTTTTGTACCACAGTCTTGACAAGACTGCACTGTTAACCAGGCGCGGTCGCAGCCCAAGACTTTGGGGGGGGTCACGCTTGGTGCGGGCCGTAGCCACAAATTCACTTGCAGACGGTTGCAGGCCCCACCCAGGAAAGCTAAACTTTTACGGCGAGCGGAGCGAGCCGCGAAAAATTTACCTTTTTGATAATATTTCGTGGTGGCGGGCAAAGTGATTTTGAAGACCGAAAACATGACATTCCTTCCCACAACTCCCAACAATAGTAAGTTTAAGTTATAGCGAGCGAGGCGACCCTCGAAATTGTCGAGATTTTTTTCTGATGTTTGAAGAAAAGTAAGCAAGAGTACTTGCTACTACTCTTGCTTGATGGCGAGCGAAGCAAGCCTCGAAAATCTTACGAGACTGCGGTAGTAAATATAAAGCTACGAATATAAATAAGGGCGAATAGGGCAAGGGACATCAACAAAAAAGAAACCGAAAAAGATGTAACGGCGAGCGGAGCGAGCCGCCGAAATTTTTGTTACTTTTTCGGGTGGTTACCCGCCGATAGTATTTTCTAAAATCCAGTAAAATACTATCGGCGAGCGGAGCGAGCCGCAAAAATATAATAGTTCCGTTATATATATAGCTATATATATAGTTATATATATAGTTTTTTGCATATTGACCGCAAACATGACATCGCCTCCCCCAACTCCCAACAATAGTAAGTTTAAGTAACGGCGAGCGAAGCGAGCCTCAAAATTTTTTGAGGTTTTTTTTCTGATGTTGACAAAATAAATGATAGTGAGCGAAGCAAACCCCGAAAATTTAAAAGACTGTGGTGGTGGATATAAAGCTTTGAATATAAATAGGGGCGAGTGGAGCAAGGGAAATAAACTAAACTTACTTACTCACTTGTTTCTGGACTGGTTTCCGCAACCAGTCCAGAAACAAGTAAATAAATAAGTAGGTAAACCAAAATTAGGAATCCAAAAAGAGGTAGGTGAGCGGAGCTAGCCGCCGAAATTTTTGTTACTTTTCGGGTGGTCACAAACTGGTTCAGAAAATAAATAACAGCGATTGGAGCGAGCTCTGAAAATTTTGAAAGTTTGCAGCGGCTAAGAAATATGTTGAAAATCCTAATCAGTGAGTCGAGCCTTTTTTAAAATTGGTGAGGTTCATGCAAGACAAGGAAGCTAACTAATGAGCTATGAACAATTTTTAAGTTTGTCGAATAACAACCAAATATAACGACAACAGACTAGACTCTATATGGAATCAACGGCGAGCGAAGCGAGCCGCGAAATTTTTAATGATCTGGCTGTGCGTGTGAGTTGTTTGGTATTAGATATGTTGCAGTTGCACCTAAAACGGAGGAGGAATCCCGCACTAGAGCAAGCCAGAAGCTTATCGAAACAGCAGAATGCTATCAGAGGCTAGCAGAGCTTGCTGCGACAATTTTTGGTTTTTGTTAGATATTGCGCAATTTTTTAGAAAAATTGGCAAAGTGACCTAATGCGGGGCGGGGGTCGAGCTTTGGAACATAGTTAGAAGGAACAAATGTTATCAGCGAGCGGATCAGAACGCGAAAATTTTGTTGTCTACTAATTTTTTGCGCTAGTTGACAAAGTGACCTCGGAGATTATTAATTGAGTAACAATTTTGTGCTTTATATTGTGGTGATTGGATTGATACAAAATGACATTAACGGACCAGCCAGACCACTAAAAATATGTAACGTTACCTCTGCGCTGAACAAAACACAGGGCTCAAAACAACAGTAATATCGGCGAGCGGAGCGAGCCGCGATTTTTTTTTTTGCTGCAGTTGGTAACCATATTCAATGTAACGGAAGTAAATAGGAAAAAATAATCATCAAACTATGGGTTGCAATTTTTTAAGTACCTAAACTAAGATTTTGGGGGGGGTCATGACCCCCGTGACCCCCCCCTGGGACCGCGCCTGCTGTTAACAAAGAAATGTCATCCATGTGACAAGTTGTCACATGGATGACATTTCTTTGTTAACATTATTTGCAGGATTTGAAAATATAGGTACTATGGTATAGTTATTAAAATTTAGAAAAAAGGATCTCAAATATAAAAGCAATTTAAATTGTGTTTAAACCTCTAAAAACAACAGCAACAACAACTATAATATAAAGTACAATCTTTAAATAAGGTAGTTTCACGCAGCATAAGTAGGTACTTACTAAAAACACTGAAAAAAAAAACTACTTCGTGCGAACTTTAATGTTTTATTCAATGTTTTATTTTAATTACAACATTATTATTACTATCATCAGTACATTTACATCCATAAATAGGTATTGTACATAGTTTATTTGTGCAATATTTTAGTCATTAAGTGCCTCTATGGTCATTTTCCTAATTACTGCACAAATTATTTTCTTAATCATTTCACCTGAATAGTTAGTTTCGTTTCCAAAAGTTGCTTCTACAGCTTGATAAGTATCATTCATTAGTAACTTTAGTTTATATACATTTTCATTATTTACAGCACCTGCTGTACTCATTAATTTTTCATTTTTTTCAGTGAGATCATTCAACAGGACTCTGTTTATCATAAGTTCTTCTTGTAAATCACATATTTTCTTTTGTAATATACTACTTTGTTGTTCATTATCACGTCTGAGAATAAGAACTTCAGCTTGAAGTGATGAAACTGCTGTGTCTTTCTCTCTAATTTCTTTTTCTAGTAGCTCAATTTTATTGTTCAGTGATTCCTCAGTCTTATTGTTCGACTGACCACTAGATGTTGCCTGAATATTATGTGTACCCCCCATTTGTTTGAAAATATTCTCATAGACTTGAATTTTATTTTCATACTCCCTAAGAAGTTTGTTAGTTAACTCTGTATTTACTTTAGCATTGCTTTCAGCTTGGTCTTTTATTTCCAAGCCACTTATTTTTGTCAGTATTTTATCAACTTTATCAGTCATTGTTCCTAGATTTATCCGAAGTTCACTATTATTAATTCTTTGCTCAGTTAACAGTAAATCTATAGGTATTGGGCTTGGATTTGATAAAATGGTAGTTTGAGACATTGGTAATAATTGATCATTTGTGAAAGTATTTTCAATTTCACCACCTGAACTTACTTCAATTATTTTAGGGTCTTCTGAAGATTTTTTATGTACACTATTCTTTTTTATCCCTTTGGAAGGCTTATTTTTCATAGCTTTTTCACAATCATCTGTATCAGAGTCACTTGTCTGAAGAGCAGAAGCAGCTTTTGGTGGAAGTATAGCGTGCCCCATACTTGCCATCCTGCTTAGAATTGAGGCTTTCGTTTTTCTGTTTATTGCGGAGTCAGTATCACTCCCTGCTTGTTCATTACTTTCTTTTAGACACATTGTTTCTAATCTTTCAATTGGTTCTGGAGGATTTGGATCTGTTGGATTAGTTGATGTTGCTATTGTTGCTTCGAGCTCTTTTAGCAGATCAACAATTTTTTCAATTTCACCATGAGCACCATAGAGACTCCAGTACTTAGCTTGATCATCATAGTAGGATAAGTAATTTTTATTTTTTACATAAACTTTTAATTTGCTTGAAACTATTGTATTCGATAAAGTTGCTTTGTTTGAATCATACAAAATTATATTAAATGCTGCCGATTTCAATTCTTTTAATAAAGCAAAGCCAAGTTTTCCTTTTTGTGTGTAGATGTTATTGTGCCTGAAAAGTTAAACAGATGTTATAATATGAAAACAGTGAATATGTAGGCATTTATTAGCTTGATAGCTGGGAATTAAATACTGCTTTGCCTATCTAAATGTTTTATGGTTGTGGCTTTTCTATCTTGTAAAAAAATAATCGAGATCTTGGCTCTATCTGAAAAATTGGTTTTCAAAACAAAGTCTTTTTGAAAACTTATAAAACAATAACATACCAAAGATATCCTACAATAACACAAGCAAACACACAAGAAGTTGTTTTGGAGTCCTTTTTTTGCTGGATAATATTTTGTGGCTTAGGAGGAGTGTACTTCAAAGATTCGTTATCTGGTCTTTCATCAGTAACAGGTTTCCCAAAAATGTTGGCAAGCGAGGCACTGCAAATAAAAAGTATGAACAAAAAGTTAGTAGGTTTTACGTTATGTTTGGAAGAATAACGTAAACCACAGAACAGGGAAATACACGCTTGTAAATGTTGGTAAATCATTTATGTCAACCTTATAAATACCTTGCAACTGGAGTGAAATAATCATCATCAAATTCTTCTGTTTCCAACATGTTGATGAAATGTTAAGGAAAATTTGAAGTCACATCACAATGTATTTTCCAATCGTAGAATTTGATCAATACACAGCACTGATGAACAAAAAATTTCCCGTCGATATCCGAGACTTCCATAAAACCATCAATAAACTTGCAATGCAAATAAATAAATTAAATTCCAGGCAGTTATCAAAGTGAGTTCTCCGTTGATCGAGTTGATAGTTTTGTTTACATCAACTTCAACTTCTTCTTCTTATATAATGGCACTTCAACTTCTTGTTTGAGATTGTTTACATCTCAGATTAAATATAGGTAGATCTTCAGCGAGCATGCCAGAGAGCAAGACAAAGTCACGGAAATGGAAGTTAGAGTGGAAGGACAATGCAACAAAATTACTAAGGGCACCGGTGTCGCCAAACTCACACAAATAAACCAGTAATCATATAATGCATTACAAAGAAACAATTCGTTTGATTGGTAGTTTAAGTTTAGTCAAAACTAGCCAACGTCACTGATTTGGAAATAAACCTTGACTTCTACAGATAAGATTTATTTTACTTTAGCATCAGAACGTATTTACGGTCTATAGTAACCAAACATTCGATTGACAAGTTAATTCCGCTACTTGACCATAGATGGCGGTATTTTCAGTGGTCGCAATTATAAACTTAATTTCCTCAGACTTAAGATTGACATTCGCGTGATAGGTCGACCATCGACTGCTACTCGATTAGAGCTGCACCAGGTAGCACATTGAAGTACATTATCGATATCGATAGATACCCGATTTTTTGTTCAATTCGCAAAAAAATGAACTTGTTGGTAGTTTATTTACTTACTTGGCACACAAAGAGCTGTATATTTTAAACCATTTATAAATAGACACAGACAGGCAGGTAAAAATAAATGTATGTTGTTTATGCCCCTGAAATAAAACGTATTTATTAGGAAACTGGTGTTTGGAAAGTTTTATGTTTAATTTTAGTAAATGGTGTATGTGAACATTTATATATTTAAACTTAACGATTTTCAGTGATACAAGCGCTGTATGTTTCGTAATTGTATATCTATATCTTTTATTTGATATTTTGAAATCGACTTCCAAAAAGTGTTCAGAGCATATCGTGCTTGATTTGGTTGGCATCCAATTAACTCTACCCGTTGCATCTATCCATTTCTCTTTGACGTTTGTATCTTTGGGAAACCTACAAATATTTAAGATAAACGTTAGAGGACTTAGTGATGTCAATTTAGTGACTTGTAATCTAAATACTAAATAAATAATTAATTTACATAATAATACTAATCACTTATTTAACATTAACATTAAAATTAGAAATTAAAATTGAATTTCTTGTATCGATATCAATCGACAAAATCAACATCCGACTTGACTACATCATTAATTGAGTAGCGAAGAATAGAATCAATCCACAACTTTATCTTAATTGCATAAGGTTGATTTTGACTAACCCTTCTATTAAATTATTGACAAATTGAAATAAAATAAGATTTTATTACAAAACAATAAAAACCGTTCTCCCCGAAGGTACGAGACACCTCCATTTTGAAGATTTTTTCTCCTACTATCATTTTTACACTCTAAAATCGAACAATACGGCATGATTACGGAAAAAATGAATTGGTTGCGAGACTAGCAACTCCACGCGATGTTAGAACCCGACTGGGGTCGAGTAAGCATACCAGCGCGTACTTGTAGCACGCGTGCCACGCCCACTTACCATTTCCCCTTACTTTAATTCCGTGGACAAAGTATACGAGGTGGGGGGGAAAAGTGTTGCCATGCAATTTTCTTACCCCGATTTTAGGTTCCTTATTTCATGTTTTAGTTGGTAGATCGGATTTGCGATTTTCCAGTTAATAAATTTAAAAATTAAATTATCTGAGCGTCTGGTCGAAGCGAAGCGTGACCCGAGAGCTAGTGAGTATCGGGCACAGCGCATCAGCATTGCCATACAGCGTGGCAATGCAGCCAGCGTCTTGGGGACGCTTCCGACTTGTATTGATATTGATCAGTTGAGCTACCTGCAATAGTCTGAAGATAGCTCAATTGTTTCAATTGTAAATACTAGTATAATTTTCAATTATGTGAATAAAGGCTATTGCTAGGTCATTATAATTATACAAGTAAGTATCACAATGTGAACCCTGTTTGGCGTTACATGTGGAAGGCAGACCGAGGTTGTTTTTGGTAGGTAAATATAATTATGAAGGTATTAAGGTGAGTAGTACAGATAGAGAAACAAGTGTTTTTGATATAATCAATATTTATTACAATAATTAACGTTTATAAATTTTACCGTTTAAATCAGTCTTCAACATTTCGTTTTATTACTACTTAATCATAAAATCACAGTTTAATTATAAATGTCTTAGTTATATTACCTATACAATAACATTTACATAAATTAATAAAACTTTCAAAAAAAAAGAACGACGGCAAATATACGATGTTACGAACGTAACATCGTATATTTGCTAAAAAATAGTAATGTTGCTATCTAAAAAGTACTTAACTTTCTTTGTACTTGCGTATAGGTACTTATACCTAGTTAGTCACAGCATTTTTTTAAAATTAAAAATACACACGCATATACACAGAAGCATTTAAAATATCGCAGAATCATTATAAAAATCACAGAATCATTTTAAAATTAGCATACCAATTTCTACAAGAACCTACTTAAGATAATTTTTTTCTTATTTATATGGGACAGTTAGATTAGATTTGGACAGTTGAATTAGATTAAGTAGAAAAATCACAGAATCATTTAAAATATCACAGAATCATTACAATTTTTTTTATTACGAAGATTTTTTAGGTTCCCATACTTTACAACCCGTTGCTTTGATCCAATGCAAACGTAATTCTTTATCTTCGGGAAATCTGTAACAAATAAAAACACTAATATTATAAATGCGAAAGTGTGGATGAATGGATGGATGTTTGTTATAGTTGTTCTATCTCACGAAGTCCGATGGGCTATGTGTGTCATAGAAACAACTTACATATTACCTCTTCAAGCCAAAACTACTGAACGGATCGGGATGAAATTTTGTATACAGGTAAGTAATTCTAATCCTGGAATCTAACATCTATGTAAGATTCCAGGATTTATATAAAAAGCTTTTTATCCCACAAATCAGTTGCTATGGGATAGAAATGGCTTTTAAACGTTTCCATAGAAACAACGCGTGCGAAGCCGCGGGCATAAACTATTTTGCTATGCATAGCGAGCTACATTATCTATAAAATAGCTATGTAGGTACCTATTAAAAAATATTTCAATGCGCCATTCGGGGAATTTTATCATCGCATGCAGGCAACCCTAAATTTTCACAATTACAAGTTAGATGAACTAAAAATAGCATAAAACATAATGTTTGAGCCTTGTGTGTATGTAAATCTATGAAACTGTAAATTTTGAACCTTTTTGTAGTCAAAAGAACTTGTACTTACGAGTGGAATGATATATTCGGCACTTTTTCTTCACTATCACTTCTACATGCAAAAACGCTGCACCGCACCATATTTGTCTCTCTTTTTTATTGTTTTTAGCTGCGGGAATGTCCACATAAACACATTGATCACATTCAAACATAAAAAACAAAAGTTTAGAACTTTTAAAACTTTTTTCACCAGTCTCGTGTCGAGCTCCGTCGATGACAAAGGAAATTTGTTTAGCACATGGAGGTGCTAAACAATGCAAAAACCGGCACGCTGGATGAGATAGAGAGCTAATCGTCCTATTTCATTTCTTCTTAGGCTTTAGGCATAAGTCGTTCTCTCTTTAGTGTGAATGCGATGGCAATTGCGCGAGTTCTATAGGTTTCTCTTTCTACGGTTTACATCATCATGCACGATCGATCGATCAGTGGTCTTCAACATTCGACTCTACGTTGTCAAATGCAGGCAGGAAACGAACTAGAGTTTTTTTTTCCGGTTTCTACGTCGAGAAAAGCTTTCCTCAAGTCATGTGCTGTCGCTCAGAGAGCCTTGTTGGCTTCTCAAGAGCTGTTCGTTAGCCTGTTGGCTGTTCTGGTTTTCTTGGGAGATGACTTCGGAGGGCTCCAGGAGCACCCGGGGAAGGGGTCGCCACGGAGTTTTTGCATCCGGCGGTCTTTATTTATTTATTTATGGACTCCCAACAGAAAAATCACATCACAAACAGAATAACATAAATTAAGTAGTTTTAAGTCTAGTGTTTTTCTAAATAAAGGGTGCCACAGCGTGAGCAAATTAGTCTTGTGTGCAGAGGAGCGAGTCCGTTGAGGTGTACGTGGCGAGAGTTGTCCGCACGATCGTACATTTTGCGCGCCAGCTTTACCACAAACTCCTTATTGTGTTAAGCTGCAGGTCACGTGCGATGACGCTGTTTCGCACATAACGACCGGCGCCTGTACAGACTCTGAGAGCAATGTTTTGCTGGGCTTGAATTCTTTTCTGATTTGTTGCAGAGCACAGGGAGTACCATGCTGGTGCTGCATATGTGAGTCTCGATCGAATGTAAGTCTTGTAGACCCCTATCTTTGTTTTTAGTGGCAGTTTGGATGTCAAGATTGGTCGGAGCATGGCTCGAGCTGCGCGTGTTTGTCGTAACGCGCGCTCCACCTGTGCGTTCATCGACACCGACCTGTCTATGTCAATACCCAGATATCGTACGGAGGTTTGCCAATCCAGAGCTTGTCCTCGTAGTTCTAGGGGTGGTAAAACAGTGCGCTGACGGGTGACAAGCAGTGCTGCCGTCTTTCCAGCGTTGACTGCAATGCGCCATCTGTCTAACCAAGCTGGTAGGAGGTTCAGCAACCGCTGCATCTGGCTAGCGGCTGTGACTGCATTGGGGGCGGAGGCAAAGTAGGCGCTATCATCTCAGGCGCGGTCCCAGGGGGGGGGATCACGGGGGTCATGACCCCCCCCAAAATCTTAGTTTAGGTACTTAAAAAATTGCAACCCAGAGCTTGATCATTATTTTTTCCTGTTTACTTTCGTTACATTGATTATGAATTCTTACTGCAGCAAAAAAAAAAAATCGCGGCTCGCTCCGCTCGCCGATATTACTGTTATTTGTGCTCTGTATTTTCATTAGCACAGAGGCAACGTTTCCAATTTTATTGGTCTGGCTGGCTGGTCCGCTATAGTCAGTTTGTATCAATCCAACCGTCATAATAAAATGCACAAAAATATATCAAATAATATGCGTGCTCACTTTGTCAATCATAACAAAAAATTAGTAGACAACAAAATTTTCGCGTTTTGGTCCGGTCGCTGATAGATAACATTTGTTCCCACTTTGCCAAATTTTCTAAAAAATTCCTCAAAATCCAACAAAAACCAAAAATTGTCGCAGCTCGCTCAGCTTGCCGGCAACTTCATACTGTCTGCCTCTGGTCATGGGCTCACCCCTCGTTTGAGGTCTGTTTTCCAAACACTCCAAAAATCTAATGAAACCACTTATCTTTATCTTTATCTAAAATATCTAACACCAAACAACTCACACGCACAGCCAGATCATAAAAATTTTCTGGTTGTTATTCGACAAACTTTAAAATAGTTCTTAGCTCATAATTTCGCTTCCTTGTCTTGCATGGACGCATGCCTCACCGATTTCAAGAAAGGCTGGGGCTCATTCCACTCGCTGATATTTATTTTTTATTTGTTTTTAAACATATTACTAAGCCGCCGCAAACTTCTCAAATGTTCATATTTCGCTCCACTCGCTGTTATTTATTTTCGGAACCAGTTTGTGACCACCCGAAAAGGGAACAAAAATTTCGGCGGCTCGCTCCGCTCGCCGTTACATCTTTTTCGGTGTCTTTTATGTATTTCTAATTTCTGTTAATCTCCCTTGTTCCGCTCGCCCCGATTTATATTCATAGCTACCACAGCAAAGTATTTAAAATTTTCGGGGCTTGTTTCGCTCACTTTATTTTGTCATAGGCTCTTGCTTACTTTTCCCCAAACATCAGAAAAAATCTCCAAAATTTTTGAGGCTCGCTTCGCTCGCCATTACTTATACTTATTATTGTTGGGTTGGGAGTTGGGGGAAGGGATGTCATGTTTGCGGTCGATATGCAAAACACTGCACTTTTGCAGCTCGCTCCGCTCACCGATAGTATTTTGTCATTCTCTGTGTTTGGTCAAGTGCTTGACACTAGTTTTACATCAATTTGCTCGGGTAGTTACCCGAAAAAGTAACAAAAATTTCGGCGGCTCGCTCCGCTCGCCGTTACTTTTTTCCCATATCTTTTTTGTCAATGCTCTTGCTCCGCTCAACCCTATTTATATTCATAGCTTTATATCTAGTACCGCAAAGTCTTATTTAAAGTCATTTATTTTGTTTATCGATCCATGAACTGTGTTATTCGATCAGGATTCATAAATCATAAACAAATAGTTAGGCCAAGAATGCTATAAGTACATAATATAATCTGGAGTTCACACAGACACTCAGGCCAGGGTCCGTTACATTTGTATCAACAACAAAATAAATGATGTGGGCGAGAGTAAGCAAGTATACCTACTCTTGCTTACTTTTGCCCAAACTTCAGAAAACATCTCAAAAATTTCGAGGCTCGCTTCGCTCGCTATAACTTATACCTACTATTGTGGGGAGTTGAGTATAAATTTTCAGCGGCTCGCTCCGCTCGCCGATAAAGTTTCGTGATTTTCAGTGGGGCCTGCAACCTCCTACAAATACATTTGGTGCTACGGCCCGCACCAAGTGTGACCCCCCCCCCAAAGTCTTGGGCTGCGACCGCGCCTGTATCATCTGCGAAGAGTGCTAATGTGACGTCTTTTTCCCCAGGTAGTGGTTGGTCCTCCAGAGTAGGGATGTCGTTTGTGTATAGCGCATACAGCGCAGGAGACAAACAACTCCCCTGCGGCACTCCAGCTACAATGGGTCGAGTGCGTGATTTAGTTTCTTCGACAGCGACGTAGAAGCTCCGTCCTCGGAGAAAAGATGCGACCACCTGGATGATGGCTGCTGGTGCGGAAGAGGCTATCAGCTTGAGGATCAGGCCTGGGTGCCACACTCGATCGAACGCCTTTTCTACATCTAGGAAGATCCTAGTAATATGATAATAATCCTAGGAGAGTAGGAGAGTGATTGCAGTTCAGGTTGTAGGTGAGGTGGTGCAGAATCCGTGTGAGTTGGAGGTTCGTGGAGTGCTGACTGCGAAAACCAAACTGTTCAGGTCTGGGTTCTATGTGCGCAACTAGCCTACGAAGTAGAAGACGCTCGAAAAGTTTGGCTGTCGTTGCAAGAAGAGTTATTGGTCGGTAACTGGAAGGGTGCCGGCGGCGGTCCTTTCCGGGTTTCGGGAGTACGATGACTCTACCTATCTTCCAGATGTTGGGAAAGTGTCCAGTTCGCAAAATGGCGTTGAACAGCATGGTTAAGCAGCGTGGCCACGCCTCTTCTGGGTAGGTGACGAAGGGCGGTATTTGCTAGTCCATCATCTCCTGGAGCTTTCCGTTTAGGCAGACGAAGAATCGTTCGTCGTACTTCAGCTGGTGAAATAAACTCATCTCCACTGAGTGTCGGGATGGACCGCGTGAAAAATTCACCTACGGTTTTTTCAACTGTAGCATAGTGGGCAACGAGTTCGTCTGAAGCGTCTGCTGGGATCGGATGCGGTGAAAATTGCGTTTCCAGATGGTTAGCCATAGCATGCACGCGCAGCACCATGACGCAGTCAATGTCATGTTATTGTCATCTATCATTATAAATTGCTGTCAACTCCGTGACCATTTGTCAAAAAATGTGTCATGTCATGTCTACTCAACTGTCATTCATTTTGGGCAGCCCAGCGGAGCGAATCGGTTGTACGCTCTGAATTTTCTCTGGATTTCATCACAAATATTTCCCTATTTTCATATAGTTGAACAATAATAATTGAAAAATCTTTTAGTGTTTCAATCTGCGAAAAATTTCTAATCATATAGTATACAGTTATCAAACCACAATGCCCGATACGTTTACATGCATAACCTGCCAGGTGATGTTCAAAACGCCTGAACTTCAGCGTGAGCACTACAAATTGGACTGGCACAGGTATAATTTGAAGAGGAAAGTGGCTGGAATACCTCCGGTGACACTCGAAGAGTTTGACCTGCGAGCTAAAGAGCATAAAGAATCAACACAGAATGCAAACCGTGACGATTCGGAGTACTGCAAGTATTGCTCTAAGATGTTTAGCACTAAGAATGCGTTCAATAACCATTTGAATAGCAAAAGACATAAGTTACTGGAGCAGCAGTTTGTTGAGGAAGAGCATAGTGGTCCCTCTGACTCTGACAGCTATGTAAAGGTGGAGCCAGGTAGTGCGCAGCCGTCAGAGCCTG
The DNA here is from genome assembly GCA_963564075.1 of Eupithecia subfuscata. Lineage (NCBI taxonomy): Eukaryota > Metazoa > Arthropoda > Insecta > Lepidoptera > Geometridae > Eupithecia > Eupithecia subfuscata. Next base: position 10,955,744 of record OY751097.1, read on the forward strand.
GAAAGTTTGTGGTGGTAGATGCCAATCATGTTGACGATGAAGATATTGAGACAGATTCTGAAATTGAAGAGGTAAGTCTACTAAACTTTATCATGTCAGAGGATGACTCCTTTGAAGCTACCTATTTATTTTAATAATAATTTTCTTTTTCCAGCTTGATTCTGATGACTGGGATGAATGCCGCATTCCTGGCAGTGATTCTCTAATCAAGCCAAAACAATGTCTGTTTTGCACACACAATAGCAAGAATATGGTGAAGAACCTCAAGCATATGTCAGAAGCACATTCTTTCTTCATTCCAGATGTTGAGTTTTGTACAGATGTGAAAGGATTGCTCTTGTATTTGGGTGAAAAAGTAAGTTATTAAAATATAATAGCTATTGATTTAAAGTTAATCAATTTAAAAATCATAAGTAAAAAAAAAAGACCCTAAATTAACCTTGAACTAATCATAAATTAACTTATGGGATATATGTCTCAATTTTGAAACAGTTCATATAAAATTTAATGTATGAGGAGATATTGCATGATAATTTGTATTTATTGTGCAATAGGTAGGTATGTCCATCCTCTACTGAATAAATGAAATAAACAATTACTTTGAACTATATTCATTCTGTCTCTCAACCATTGAACTGGTAGAGCTGGTGGTTTGGAAATCTGATCTCAGGAGAATTACTTGAATTCACATTTTGTACATAATACATAAATTCATCATATTTATTACTTCTGAAGTCCTGTGGCAGGAATCAGTCCAAAACCTGTCCATCTCATACAGATAACCACTAACCCACAGATGTTTTCTAATCACATATTTTTAATATGTGATTGGAAAAATTAGGGTTCAAGTCCCGTCGAAGTCGAAAATTTTTGCGATATTATTTGATTCCTTAGAATTAAGCTACGCGACACCTCTCGTCAAACGAACTAAATGTAACTTTAGTCTTTGAACAGGATTGGATAAACTTCAATGTTTCCCCTGTAGGTGGAGCTAACGGCGCTAGAGACCGTAGGAAGTCGCAGAGATTTTCGACTCCCACGTCACTTGACTTCGTGGTGTAGTTGGTTATCACATCCCCGTACTGAGGGGAGGACGCGGGTTCAAGTCCCGTCGAAGTCGAAAATTTTTGCGATATTATTTGATTTCTTAGAAATTACCCTTAGTGTGGGGTTACGCACTATAATAACAAAAAACCTTATTTTTAATATGACTTCAAAAATGTGTTTTTTTACAGATATCACAGGGATTTATGTGTATATGGTGCAACGAGACTGGTCGGACTTTCTACTCCATGGAAGCAGCCCGAGGACACATGGTGTCTAAAGGACACTGCAAAATGCTCCACGAAGGCATAGCCTTGGCAGAATATGCAGATTATTATGACTACAGGTAGCTATTATTATCAACTACGAGATTTTGCTTGTAGCTTTGCTCATGCGGTAAGTACCTGGATGAAACATAGCCTATGTCAGGGATAATGTAGCTTGCTAATGTAGCTTATTTTATTTATTTATTTATTTTATTTATTTCAAATCAGGGTTACAGTAATGAGGCATAGATGTCTAAAACACAGGTTTTATAAGCCTAGCATAGATATCTAAAGCAAAACCATTACCTATCATTTTACTCTATGAGTTAACTTCATTTAATTTATTAATAAAAAAATTGGACAGGTAGTTTCACAAACTCATCAACACCTCTTTATAATATAAGCATAGTGTAGATTAGTGTATCAGTTGGCTGTCTTTCAATTCAGAATAGGAACTTATCAATCATAATATCCTAATTGTTGTCATTGTTGTTGATTGTTTGCTACAATCTGGAGTTACCTCAACCTTTCCTATCTTAAATACTTTTTCTATTCTTTTGATAGTAATTTTCTTTGTGGGAAATCGCGCAAGATCGCACGGAGTAGAAACATTTGGGGGAGGCCTTTGCCCAGCAGTGGGACGGAATAGGCTGAATAAAAAAAAAAAAAAAAAATTAAAGCATGGAAAAATCATATTCATATGTTTAAATTCCTGTTAGAAAATTAAGTATATGTATCATTGTATTTACAAGATGAAGGTTTTCCAACCTGCTTAATAATTGCGTAGTTCAATGAAATACTATGTCATTGTTCTACCATGTTGATTCTACCATACCTAAGCAATGTCCACTTATATTAACAAAATAAAGATTTTTTCTATTATTTTCTTATTATACAATGTATTTGAATGCAACAGTCTGCAGTTAGCTCAATTGTTTCAATTGTAAATACTAGTTCTAATTTATTTCTATTATTTGATTGTAATCTATGTATTTGATATTTCCAGTACATCATATCCTGATCACAAAGATGAGGATGGCAAAATGGATGTGGAGGAGGAGGTTGAGGGTCCAACAACACTTGACGGTGATGACTTCCAACTGGTGCTACCTTCCGGTATCACTGTTGGGCATAGATCACTTATGAGGTAACGATTATAAAAAAGCTATCACCCTGTACTACCTATACATCCTTGCTGAAAGTCAATGATCCGTTCAGCTATTAGTAACAGACAGAGAGATGGACATATGTAGTTACATCCATAATGATAATACAAGTATGGATGTGGATAGATAAAGCAATTTATGTTTGGAATTTCATTATTCTTGTCCTAATATGCGTCAATTTATGTTAATATGTCGATTAAGATTAGTTATATTCACGTTAAATCGATGACGTCAGTTCCAAATTTATTTTGAGGTACGTACCTATCTTTATTTGACGGAAAATTTGCGTTATCATCGCACTGTAATACGTCATAAATATCTCGTAGCTACCTACGTATTTATTTGCTGAGTGATAAGATAACCTTCAGACAACGTCTTATTCATTTAAATAAGTTATAGTTTTTAATCCTTTTAGCGCGAAATAAAACAAATTATACAGTCAAACTTAAAACTAAAGGTTATTGCAAAGGCGAGCTTAACCCTAAAAAGAGTTCTATAATAGCAAACCTTATTCTAAAAGTGGGTATGTTGCACACGTTATCAAAAAATAAATTAATTAAACAATAAAAAGAAGATTGAATTCTTCTAAGCCTACATAGTTGATAAACTACTACATAATAAGTTTTTTTCCATATTGCACTAATATGTTAGCCTTTTATGAAAAACTCGTTTATGCCCGCGGCTTCGATCATGCGATATCTGTCTGGATAAGCTTAATTATACCATGGACAAATAAAACCATCTATGATTATCCTGATAATCATTTTTAATTTCGATGTTAATAAAGAAAGATTTTTTATTATATTGGACCACTTGATCCAGATATTGCCATTCCGTAATTGTTAACACTTTAATATTTCTCTGTTCTGAGGTAATGACTAAAGATTTTACTTCTTATTAATGTTTTTGGGCAGTGTTTTTATAATGATGATTTTACAGGTACTACAAGCAAAACGTCACTCAAAGCAGTGTAGCACTAGTGAAGAAATCTGACCGCAAACTGCACAGGCTTTTGGGAGTATACCGCGCGCTGGGATGGGCACCGAAGGAGCAGGCTCTGGCTGTGAAGTAAGTCTTTTATCACTGGCCTGGTAGCTCCAATTGCCTCCAATAGGTCTTCTAAAGGTCAAGGCACATAAAAAGAGCATTTTCGACGATTTTGATGGTAAATTAAGCCCTACCTTCATAAGGTGAGGGTGGGCAGCGAATGGGTTAACTTATTAAAAGGCAACAGGAAAGCTAATAAACGGCCTGTTAATTAATTATAATGAGTTATACTTTGATAAAGTGTCATGCTTATGCTAGATAAATGCTGGATTGATAATGCTTAAGTAGGGATAATGGTCAAGGGTTAACATAGACCCCACAGTTTTTTATGTCATTGCCTGACCTTGCCATGTTTATTGTAGTCCTATAGACTCAGGGGCTAAAACGGTTCAAGTGCTTTCCGAAGCATGGAGTCGCCAACCTAGCCCCGGTTCGTCCGTCCCATCGGATTATGAGAGTGAGAGAATGGAGAGTGCACCTGTATTTGCGCTCACACTTGTGCTTGTGCACTATAATATCCCCCGCGCATGGCTTTGCCCATTCCCTCAGACTCCACCAAAGCGGAGATGTCTAAAGCGGAGACGAGGAGAGACGTTTTTCAGCTAGGGTGTTTCCACCGAAGCTGTGCAGTGATACGTACTGGCTAGACTGGAGCGGAGATGTGTGCTGGCTAAAGCGGAGATGTGTGCTGGCCAGAGCGGAACTGAACTGCGATGCGTTGGTTGTTTGTTGAGATGCACTAGCGGTGCATCTCAACAAACAACACTGCTCGCCGCTCAATCTCTTCTCGTCTCCGCTGCGTGACGTCGCCAGCTTGCGAGGCACAGCTCACTCTCCGCTTCGATCCATTCAGTCCATTCGATTCGTGCCTTACAAATATGACACATCTTCGCGCGGTGGTATCCACTGAAGCTAAGCGGAGACGAGATGTGTAAATGACGCCGTTCTATTGGTTGTTTAAAAAACATCTCCGCTCCTCTTGTCTCGTCTCCGCGTTGGTGGAGTCCAGCCGTGAAACTGGCCGACCACCGTGGACGAAAATTCTTCTAGGACTGTACTTTAAGACTTATCTACCATACCTAGTTATAAATAAATAATGCTGGACAATTCACACAGCATTATCTAGCCCAAAGCTAAGCAGAGCTTGTGTTATGTTGTTAGTTAATAAAGTAGTTGACTTATAATATATATTTTTGTTAATTTACAGGAAAGCGCGAGACATCCACTTTATGAAGCGAGTGCAAGCTAAGTGGCAGATGAAGCTCTCCGTCAAAAACAATAAGTTCCAACCGCATTACCGAGCTCAAGTCAACTTCTAAGGTGCTATACTTTATGATCATAGTAATAAAGGATGTTTTACCATATGACTTGTTTAATCTGTTTCAATATTCTGGATAGCGCCTCTTACACTAGAATGTAATATTGATTAACTTGCACGGTCGAAAGGTGTTATAATATCCTTAACCAATGAAGTGTTAAGGTTCTCGCTGATCAGGGCAATTAAGTGTTTTACTAAAGGGCCGCACCGCTAAGGCAAAGTACAAAAATGTGCATTAATTAGGGACTTTAAGTCGTAATATTGTTATTCTTTATTGTACACAATAATACATATTTGCTGGACGAAAACACTTTTTCAGGTTCAAGCTCGCCTGTGTTTAAACCTGAAAAGAGTTTTCTTCCAGCAAACCTTTAGAGTTATACATTACATTTAGATGCATTTTATATTGATGGCATCAGGTGACAGACAATTCACGGGCCACTCGTTTGAAGCTGTGGGAAGTCATTTTGTAGTTGTATAATGTACCTAAAGATACGAGTTCAAGCCTATAAACCTGAATACACATTTTTGTGCTATGCGTGTTGGATTAATATGCGCAGAGCTTTACAGATACTATTGTCGTCAACAGAGTGCTCCTTAAAAATGGAGAACTGTCGGCAAACAAAAGAGCATCAAACAGTGTTAAATTTACAATGGAGAACAATAATAACAATAAATAATGCTGGACAATCCACACCGATTTATGCCATATTCGACCCGGGGAAGTTCGGCCCAAATCAAAAAATTTGCTTTCGTCCCACATTGTATGCCGTACTCAGCCCATAATTTATTTTATTTCAAAAAACACCACATCGTCTAGCTAGGCATACAGTATAGCTAGGCAGAACTTGTGATATGAGCACACGAGAAATAAATAATAATAAATATTGCTGGACAATCCACACAGCATCAGAGCCTAACCTCTGCTTAGCCCTAAGCTAAGCAGAGGTTAGGCTCTTAGCTAGCTAGCTTAGCTTGGGGCTAGATGATGCTGTGTGGATTGTCCAGCATTAATATTATTATAGCATTTTAGATATTTTTATTGTAAGTAGGTACATAGAAAATACCCAAAAATATTTGCAGATCGTACAATGTTTGTATGGTTTGGTATGCATTGAGAGACTCGAATCATAGGCCCGTTTTATGAAAGCTTGTCGGCGATCTATACTTGAGTACCGCTTTTCAACGGAATAAACGTCACTCAAGCATATCTATGACCGAGTAAGCTTTCATAATACGAGCTATAGAATCACTATCGTGTAGTACTCAGCTATTCATTCCTAATGCTACTGCTCAAACTGCGTTAACGTTGACGTTAGTGTTAACGTCCATTTACGCGTTAATTAAGGCGTTAATAAATGCTAGTTGGCTACATTAGGTAAAAACGCCGTCAAGAGGTAATACCTTTTATTGTTTTATTCGGCGAGGAAATTCACTAACGAATAAACTGGTCTGGGGGGACCGGAATTATGTGACGCCCACATACATATTTTGATAAGTGAAATGAGCTAAAGGTACATAGATAAGTCTACTGTTTATTTTAATCACAGGTTGATCGGATCGGATTCCTTGGTGGTTTCCTTGGTTAGTGCCCCTTCTGCGCCAGCTTGTAGTGTCCAAGGTATTTTCACAGGGTTCCTATCAATCTTCAAGCTTACTTTGTATAGCGGGAGCATGCTTATCTTCCCTTTGAAAAACCGCGCAATAGCTTTGGAAAGGTTGTTGTTAATGATATACTGGTCTTCTATGTCTGTTATGTTTTTGATGTATTTTAATACGATGTCCTTTATTTCGCCCTCCGCCATTTGGACCTTCGGTGTTTCGAGGGCAGCCGTTAAGGTTGTCACAATTGCAAATAAGATCTAAAAAAATCAGCATATTATTTATAACTTGAGAGAACTTTACGGACTCTTTAGTCCATTTCACATGGGAAGAGGTCCCAGTAAGATCGACTTTGTTTCTTTTTACGCATTCTAATGTTTATGATAGATATCACATCTAATAAAATGTTTATTTAAAAAAAAAAACATTTCTTTATTCACAAAGAAAATTATAAACAATTGAGCTAACTGCTGACTGATGCAAACAGTCTACATGTAGCTCAACTGATCCATATCAACACCAGTCGGAAGCGTCCCCAAGACGCTGGCTGCATTGCCACGCTGTATGGCAATGCTGATGCGCTGTGCCAGATACTCACCAGCTCACGGGTCACGCGCATTGGCGGATACAGGGGGGGGGCCATGGGGGCCATGGCCCCCCCCAAAAGACCCAGGAATTCCATGCTTTCGACTCATTATTTCAATTCAATTCAGGTGCAGTTTTACACGGCATACCTATTCATCGGTAGGTCAGTTAGGTATATCAGGAAACATTCATATTTTCGTTAGGTACAACCTAAGTTTACAACAGATGAATTTCTACTCTCAGTACAACCATGGCAACCAACCACTTGGAACTTTGAAATGAACATATAAATCCTTAAAAATGCAAATTTGTATATTCTTGGATTGAATTTCTAAAAACGCTGAACACTTAATTTTCCATCAAGCAATCGGCTAAATACCTACCAATTTTCATGGCTTTAACTACAAAACTAAGTAACGGAATTCCTATACCTCTTAGGATAAATTTACAGAAACACTGAAGCACGTCTAACTTATTTACTGACCGAAAAGCTAAGTACTTATACATAGGTATCAAATTTTATGGATTTAACTGGAAGTTAAATCGAAAAGTTAAGCCAAAAATTGCCGACTCTTTTTATAAACTTAACCAGAAACCATTTTCTATCCCTTTACAGCAGCCATTCTCAAAGTGTGCTCCGCGGAGCCCCGGGGCACTACCCCGGCCACTACCGCGACAATACTGATCTAATTAAAAAAAAATATAGGTTTAGTACTAAAACAAGGTTGCAGAGAAAATTTTACATAATACGATACCTATATTAATTTGTATGAAGTCAATAATCATATTAATTTTAAGTAGGTACATCTTTGTAATTCGAACTGCGAGGCGCATAGTGGTCCACGGAACAACCCTACTTCTCTACAACTTGTAATTTTCTTGCTCCTAGGAAGCGAAAGGACACTGCCCATTGCGAGCGCGCCGATATTCCTGAGTAGGTCAAACTAAATGTGTAAATTTTTTTTAGAAATTTCACCTGTCACTAGTACAGAATTCATTTCGTTTATTTATAACTAGCTGCAGCCCGCGGCTTTGTAAGTGCTTTTCAGGTAGCCTATGTCCGGGACACCGTTTAGCTCCCTGTCAAATTTTAACCCGTTTAGCCGTTTAAATGTGAAAGGTAACAGATAGGATGATAGACAGAGTTACTTTCGAATTTGTAATATTAGTATGGAATTGGATACGTTCTTTTTTCCCAACAGTCGCTAGAAATGACGCAATCTTGCGTTACTGCTACGCGGCTCTCTACGCTCGTCATTGGTTTTGCTTTGGCTTTTATCTCTTTCTCAAATTTTCCCACCGCCGCTAGAGTCTCATAATTGTCGCGGCTCGCACCGCTGCTCGTCACCGTCGTTATATCATATTTTCTTCTTTTTCTATCACAAATTTCCCAATCGTCTCTAAAAAGTCTTCAAAATTTGCGAGGCTCGCTCTGCTTGCCGTTTTTATGTCATCCTTGCTTTCTCTTCTCACAAATTTCGCAATCGTCGCTACAACAAATTTAAAAATTTCGAGGCTCGCTCCGCTCGCCAATTTTATATGTATAGACTTTTCTTTCACAAATGTGCCAATCGGCGCTAAGTCTTTTCAATTTTTGAGGCTCGCTCCGCTCGCTGCGGCGTTTTTGCATCGTCTTTTCTTCCTTTTCACTATCAAATTTCCAAAAAGTCGCAAAAAAATCTGAAAAACTTTCGAGGCTCCTTCTGCTCGCCCCGTTTTAAATCGTTATTTCTTTCGCAAATTTCCCAATCGTCGTCGCTAAGACTTTAAAATTTTCGAGGCTCGCTTCGTTCGCCGTTTTTATATCGATTTTTCTTCCTTATCATATCACTCACGAATTTCAAAAAGTCGCAATAAAATCTTAAAAAATTTCGTGGTTCCTTCTGCTCGCCGTTTTTATGTCGTCTTTTCTTTCTCTAATTTGCCAATGGGCGCTAAGATTTTAAAATTTTCGAAGCTTTTATAGTTACTCACTCCGTTCGCCGTTTTAGTATCGTCTTTTCTTCCTTTTCTCTCACAAATTTCGCAATCGTCGCTATAACAAATCTGAAAATTTTGAGGCTCGCTCCGCTCGCCTATTTTATATTATGTGTAGTTTTTGCTTTCACAAATGTCCCAATCGGTGCTAAAAGTCTTTTAAATTTTCGAGGCTCGCTTCGCTCGCCGCGCCGTTTTTGTATAGTCTTTTTATCCTTTTCCCTCACAAATTGCCCAATCGTCGCTAAAAAAATCTTTAAAAATTTCGAGGCTCGCTCCGCTCGCCTATTTTATATCTTTTCAATGCTAATTTCTCAATGTTCGCTAAAAAGTCTAAAGTTTTCGCTCTGCTCTCCTTTTAATCCTTTTTAACGAGCTAAGTTCGTTGTCTAAATGAAAAAGGGCTCCCTCAAATATTTCGATGTCCAAAAGGGTTGCGTCGATAAGAGTTTGAGAACCGCAAGAAAAGATTTTTTTTCAACGCCGCCGCTCCGCCTCCCGCGCCGCCCGCGCGTGTTTTTGTAATTTATTTTATAAAATTGCTTATAAAAACCTTATTTTTTTGTTAACTTGTTATTTTAACCCTTTCTTCGAACTTAGTCAAAATGGCCCCCCCCAAAATGAAATCCTGGATCCGCCCCTGGTCACGCGTCGCTTCGACCAGACGCTCAGATAATTTTTTGAAAACCCGGAGAGCCTCGGTACCCCACGGACCTAGGGTCTCGACTCCAAGGGGAGCAAATGTATTATTATTATTATTGTATTATTTATTTAAATATTATTTAGATAGATAGGTAGAAAACACTTTATTATACCACACCAAGACAGAAAACAAATACCTACAGACAGAAATGCTTAGAATAGAGTAGTATATTTGTCTATTTCATAGTTATTTCATTTTTATAACGCGTGAAATAAAGTGAATTCTGTTTTACAAGGATCCTCTGTGAAATGGAATTAATTATTGTCCTTCAGGACATTCGTCCTAAGAACTAACAAATTCAAGTAGCTGACGCACTTACCAATTTCCTAAACATGGTTTACCCTACGTAATCAAATCAAATGTACAGATCACATTTTCAGGTAGGTAGTTTATCCTACGCTCGTGTTAATGTAAATATCCATGCCTTCAATCAACAGTACGACACGCTTATTAAAGTCCAACAATGGAATCGTAAACAAACACAGTAAATTGAATTGTATTATTTATTCTTATGCTACGGAATATTGCGTTAAGTTTGGTATTTTTGCATGGAAATAGGTGTTTATTTATTTAAGGTTCACCAAACATATCAAACATTTTTATCAACAAACCTAACACAAGGTTGCGGCCATAATTTTTTGATTTGTTTAAATAACAGCTATCAAGGTGGTTAGTGACGTGACGATCGAAAAAAATCTGGTATTGTAAATACTAGTTCAATTTGTGTCTATTGAATTAAATTAATTAATTATTGAAACGATTGAGCTAACTGCAGACTGTTGCAAACAATCTACAGGTAGCTCAACTGATCCATATCAATACCAGTCGAAAGCGTCTATTATCTTGATTCTGAAAATTAATTTAGATAGCAGATTAACAGTTTAGCACACATTGTAAGCTACCTATTTATTCTTTGCTAAAAGAAACTTTAAATCAACTGCCGTATCTGCTATCTAAATTACTCGTAGAACCTAGAAAATAATAAAAACCATGTTTTTTTCGGGCGTCACTAATCACCTTAAACACGAGCTTTTTGAGAATTACCTACCTGCCTACCGAATAAGTTAAGTACTTAACGTTAAGACAAGGGTTTGCCATCATAATAAAATCCTACTGAGTTTCAAATGACTTTATTTGCGTGAAACGATATGGCGCGGCAGTAAAAAGTTCACATAGCGATTAACCTAGTTTTAACTGGAGTTTCACCTATACTATACTGGGTGGATTTTTAGACGGGGCACTAAGGAGAGGTATCTTAACCGGTGTAGCTCCAGGATGGTCTTAGATCTTAACTGTATTTTTAGTGTCAAAATCTGAGTATAGGGATGAAATTTTCTTTAAAAAATATGGTTATTCTCCTAAGACCATTTTCCTATAGCTACATCGGTTAAGGTACCTTAATTTACCGCCCCATCAAATAAATCCACTCTGTGTTCTTCATAGGTTATAATTATAAATTATTTAGTTGTAGTAGTACTCCTTATTTATATTGCTTTAATTCGAGATTACTTATTCGTTGGATCTGATCCGTCGTGTCCACTTTTCTGTTCGACGTGCGTTTGTACAGGCAAGTCCAAAACGCCTCTGGGCGCCGTGCCTCGTCTTGAAAAACCTAGAGCTGCTTTCAGGATGCACATTCCAGCATCGATGGTTCTTTTCCTGTCACTAGCGTCGCCCACCGCTGGGTTGATTTCCACCAGGTCCACTGCTCGGAGACGCCCCGTTGCATGTATGATTTCCATCAAATTGATGCCTTCCCGAAGTGTCAGCCCGCCTCTTACTGTAATAAATTAGCATTTATAGTATCTACGCCTGTAGGCTCAGACATAGCCGAGCACAATAAGTTGGACAACTCCAGACTTTTCAGGGAAAGGTCCTTCAAAAGTCTGGAGTTGCACAAGGGCCTCCATGGGCAGGTGTTGGCGCTCAAAGTTGGCACTTATATAAATAACTATCACTAAAGCAGGTTCTAGAAAAATCAGGGTACCTACCAGCTCCTATGTAGGCTAAACTATCTTCAGAAATGTGCCAATTTCGAAAAGGTATGTACTTATATCGAAATAAAAAATCAGGAGCCCTACTCTACAAAACGATTATACGGGACGAATCGTGACTTCTCCGTCTATTACGGAAATACCATACGCGGAGAAACCTTCGTTTGGAACTTCGACCTTCGAAATTAGTTTCGTTTCATCGGGGTGAATGAAAACCGACCGCCATGTTATGATGACGTTATTTTGATGATGAACTTTGATTTTGAGTTTGTAGACCCTTTAGTAGATAGTACGTACTAAAGAGAGAATTATAATGAATCTTAAAGTATCCAACTGCTCCGAAACTAAGGTAAATCGCATTATGCAAAAGGTAGGGCTGCAATTTAACGTAGCGAACTCGTAAAAAAGTAACTTCTCATTGATAAAACCATTTGGATGCAAATCGAGCTCCAGCGGTTGTACTAAAGATGTCTACCGAGGTATGGCACTTGGCGCCGCCCTTGAATAAAACATAGATTTGTCTGAAAAAACGGAACATGAATGGTGAATAAACAACCAATTGAAGCTCTACTTTGCGTGCCAGCCAAATTAAGACAGAGTTACAATTGTTTATTTTAACACCTTAATGCACACAATTAACAAAAGTAAACAAATGGTGGGCATAATGCCGATGGCATTAATTGTGTTTTACACTATTTAATGTTTACAGTTATTCCAGTCCCTATAGACTTACTATTTACTTGAGAAGTAGATAATTTAATTGTAACTACAATGTTATTCAAAGACGTCGCCACATTTCACATACAGACTTCGCGATAATAATATGCACTGTAGCATTTCCCTCTTCTATTCTGTGACTAACTTTAGCGCTGCGGTAGTTAAACTTTAATCTTTACGATTCTTTCTCCTTATCAAAAGTGCTATTCTATCTAAGTACTATGTAGATATGGGGATGTGCTACAAGAAGTTAATTATTTTGAGACCCGCAAGATTTTATATTTATATTTATGCTAAAGAGTTCTAAATTGGTACTAAAAGCTTGTAGACCTTTATTATAGCAAAATGTTATTTAATTTATATAAGGCGACCTCTGCCCAGCCTCTGGTGACCAGAGGGGTGAGTCTATTTGTCATCAGTAACGAGTCGTGATCGTGACGTTGTCGCCTTTATCCATACAATTTGGTACAGCGCCCCTATCGTGTCGACATGGAACTACGCAAATCCTGTACTAAATGGAGACGTCACGATCACCTCTCGTTATTAGCGTCAAATAGGCTCACTCCTCTGAAGGGACACGACGTAAACGCAGCAATTCAGAGGTAGAGAACACCATTTGCGTCGTGGGAACTCAAAGTGTAAATGAGTAATTCTTAAATAAATTGTACGTAACGAAAATGTTGTAAGTATCGAAGTTGTTGTAACGAAATTGTAAATAAGTAACGAAAATGTAATTATTAAGCTGAATTTACTCTGTGAATTACTATCGGAATCAGTCTATTTATATATATATTTAGAATTACTCAAATCAGTAAATTTAAATCAAACAAAACGAACCAGGAACAGATTTGCATTCAAAATCATGATTTTCTGACGACTCTCCATCATGTATTTTCTCCTGGATTTTCACCGTGGATTTTTACGACGAAAGGCAACACTGACGACCGTGCCCAGACACGGCGAATTAACCGTAGATTTTACGCTGAAAAACCGTGTGTGAACAAGAGCCCCCACTTTATTTAACAACATCGTTTCAAAGAACCACCGTTCAAATTCAAATAGGGCCACAGAATAAATAATAGTAAGTTAGTAAGTTCCGGAAATTGCAGTAATGCTACAAATCGTAGACCCACGTAGCACCGTAGCCATTAGCGTAGCGTCGTAGCATCGGACGTAGCCAGGTGCTACGGGGTGCTACGCGATAAAAGACATACCATTAGACTGGAATATTGAAGAGGAAATACACGTCATGTAAACGAACTTAGAAGACGACCTCTGTGGCGCAGCGGGTGAAGGTCCGCCTGCAACGCAGGAGGTTGCGTGTTCGATTCCAGCTTCGGTACCTAGAATGCCGGATCTGCAGATAGTTGTTCCGGGTATTCTAGATGTTTTCTTTAAATAATAACAAATGTCTATCCATGGTAATTCAGTTATCTAGTACCCATAACACAAGCTTTGCTTAGCTTGGGGCTAGATGATGCCGTGTGAATTGTCCAGCATTATTTATCCTGTTATCGTTTTAAATACGGCCTTGTCGTCTGTAGCAAAATTTTGGTAGGTATGAAACAAATCAGTGCCTACTGAAAATGTTTTCTTTCTGCTCCGGAAAACTTCTCATTCTATTGTAATTTTGCATAAAAACCGAGTGAGTACCTTTAACCGGAATGTATAGAACAAGGGAAGAGGAGAGAAGGGCGTTGCAAAGGCCCAGTTGTGAGATTCAGTAAGCTGTATAAGATAGCTTTACATATGTTATAGTTTGACATACGTTTTACATTTACCTGGAGTACCAGTGCTAGGTGCTTCAAGCGCGTCGAGTGCGTCAATATCGAAGCTGACGTGGATAGGCTTACAGTTCTCAGGGTCCAGTTTCTGTAGAATGTGTGCTATGGACTTTTTGATGCCGTGCCTGAAACAATTGAATCATAACATCACACTAATATTTTAAATGCGGAAGTTTGGATGGATGGACGTATAGATGGATGGATGTTTGTTACCTCTTCACGCCAAAACTACTGAACGGATCAGGCTGAAATTTTGCAGACAGGTAAGTCTAACCCTGGAATCAAACATAGGTGACTTTTTATCCCATAAATCAGTTCCCATGGGATAGAAATAACCTCAAAACGGTTCTATAGAAACAACGCGTGCGAAGCCGCGGGCAGAAGCTAGTCTACAATAAGTCCGGGGTGAGACGGCAAATGCTGCAAATGTCTAGCGTTGGACTAATAGAATAGATCAAATCAAATCAATCGTTTATTTGCAAGAATACAAAATTAAGATACATGTATACAATACTTACCTATGTCAGATCTTATAACTATTTTAGTAATTGTATTCACTGAATAAAACATTTTTCAAGTACCTATGATATGTTTTATTCAGTGAATACAATTACTAAAATAGTTATAAGATCTGACATAGGTAAGTATTGTATACATGTATCTTAATTTTGTATTCACTGAATAAAACATTTTTCAAGTATAACCTCATAGGTACTTGAAAAATGTTTTATTCAGTGAATACAATTACTAAAATAGTTATAAGATCTGACATAGGTAAGTATTGTATACATGTATCTTAATTTTGTATAACCTTTTCCTAAATATATTTCCATTTACTTCTTTTAATTCTTCGTGACATTTATTGACATTATAGACTGTTGATGATGATAATGATGACGGCAAAGGACAAAGAAAGTGGCGTGTTCTCTTCAAGAGACACTTTTGTCACCAACCTACACGGTTTCATATCAAAAGAGTAGGTATATTCGCGCAGATAAAGATAGGGACGATGGATCTCTCATGGTGTTCCGATTAGACCATATTTTGATCAAATATGATCCAAGCGCGACAGGATGAATGAGACCGTCATTCGCAATCCCAATTTTTATCTACGCTTCTTATAATGTCTAAGTAAGATAGCATTGAGTGATGTGATGACGCCATATTTTTTGCTAAAATAAGTTTTTATTATTAACAAAGACCCTTTGCCCTGCAGAAGAACTGATATCCCCACAACTAGGCTACACAAGATTAATGTATCTTTTAAAGGGCAATGTATACGCTTCTACAACAAAACTCCAAGCGAGTTGTAAAAACTATCAATAAATAAATTCAAACAAATTGTTAAACATATCCTTTGTAAAAAGGCTTACTACAAAATATCAAGATTATCTAGCTAGAGGATAAAAAGCTTGTGACGAGTTTTGCTCCAGCTCGAAAACTAACGCCCTAACAGGGTAAAGGTTTCTAGTTCGCTTCTTTACTTCTTTCTTTACTTTACTGTACTTAATTTTTGTGACGTTTCCAAGAGTTCTGTAAGGTCTAAAGGATATAAAGCACTTTGATATTTGATTCGATATTTGATATGGCTGACTAGGCTAACAAAGGAGGCGGAAAGTTTTGTACTTACTCTTCAACATCTTCCATAGCAAATGTGGGGACGTCATATTTCTCAATTGCGAGTCTTTCGTAATCGTCCACGGAGCGTAGGCCGATGTACCCAAGACGTTTTATTGGTAACCTGGAAGTTAATTATGAACGCAAGAAAGGTATCGTACTTATGTTTTTTATGTGGTATTGGTATTTTTACAAAAACGATAAATTGCCTTCAAATTTCTAAACATTGTTTTTGAGTTTTACGGTTCAAATAGGAACAAAAGCGAAAGAATCATTCAATGAAGATAAAGACAAAAAAATACGAGTAAATTGAGAATTTCTTCCTTTTTTGAAGTCGGTCAGTAGGTCAGTAGATTTTTTAAATCTCCAACATGTATATGTAACTTTCTATGAAGGGCGTTGTTTTCAGTTTTCACTTTTAAGTCCTAAAATTGCAATCAAATATTTAGAAACAAATTAGACTAGTCCTAGTATCTATTTACAATTGAAACAATTGAGCCAACTGCAGACTGTTGCAAACAATCTCAGGTAGCTACCTACAACAGACTTTTAAGTAAGCACAAAAAAATCAGCCACTTCATATTGACTTTCTTTTAAAAGTAATCTTTCTGACTTCTGAGTCAGATTTAAAACATAGTATCATCTAGCTCCAAAGAAAGCAGAGCTGTTATGGGTACTAGAGACCAGAGACTTGGAAGTCAGTATAAATAAAGTTGTTTAATTGATTGTGATATGTTTTTAGCGAGTTTTTAGACATAAGTGTTGACTAAGAAATAAGCCTAGCATTTATTTACCGTAAGTCTCTCCTTACCTTGGAACTTGCCAATCCATACTAGGCAGGTACGGCCAGTAATCCGATAGCTCCTTTACCAGTAGAGCAACAGGCATGCCGTGTACGGAGCCCGAGTCAGATGTCTTATTGGTGTTGATATCCGCATGGGCGTCTACCCAGATGAGAATCATGTCTTTGTGCTCATTGTAGTGCCCGTCCACAGTGCCTAGAAAAGAGGGAAATTATGACTAATGCCACAGCCTACTTATATGCATACAGTCGTTCGACGAAGGCGTTTTGACAGGGGAATCATGCGGGGGCCAAGGGACAGGTGGGGGAGGACGCTCCCGAGTTATTAAGGCGGTGATGTATGCAACTCGGGAGCGTCCCTTCCCTTCCCCGCCCCGTCCCGCACGATTGCTCTGTCAAAATCACGTCAAAATGCCTTCGTCAAACGACTGTATGCATATAGGTATAGTTGTTCTCTCTCACGAAGTCCGTTGGGCTATGTAGGTCATAGTGAATGGATGTACACATTGTACACATTGTTTTAGTGTGCGTAAGCTCAGAAGCAATCAGTCTCGCCCGAGACGCGGTCCGGGTCACTAGTGCTCATTGTATTCACGTCAGATTTTGTAGCGAGTACCGTCAGCATGACAACTAAGCGCAAAGTCACTACTACAACTAGGGCTAAACGGACTTCGTGAGATAGAACAACTTAATAACTAAAGAATACAGTTTTTATGGGACCAACTCGGGATTATTTTCTATACAACAGCGCAAAATCATTAAAATCAGTCTATAATTGACGGACAAGTCGACGATGATTTAGGTACATAAAAAAAACATACATACAGCCGAACATACAACCTCCTGTTTTTAAAGTCGGTTAATTTAACAGATTTGTTACGCCTTAATGAAAAAAATGTGATAACTTGATCCAACTACGTCCCAAATGATACTCGTACAACAATATTTCTATGTAAAAACTTATTCGTCATCCATCACTGTTCTTCTGAACTTTTGAGTAAAGGAGCACCTACTATAATATCGTGTTCTTAGAAATCTCAGCTGGAGGCTTTCGCTAACCCCTCCATTCAAATCGAGAAACCGGCTTTCATTCCCTATTTTAAAATTCACGCAAAGAAAAATATGACATGCTTAGGAACCGTATAGAAGGCTAGTCTATGTGCGTTTACTTTGAGTGCCTGAAAAAATACAGATTTAAGAGCTATGAGTATAGATTTTCAGTCTATGCTTGTTCTAAGAAAATGACTGCAAATATTTCTGAAGTCATCGGTCTGTTAACATCTACGAAAGATGATTTAAATGCGTCAATTTGGTTAAAAATACCCTACCACCCTACCTATTCTACTGCGAGAAGTTTTCTGAAGTAAACGAAATAAAATATGGCATACCAACTCCAATAGAATGATCTCCACCGATAGTGACAGCGACTCTACCATCCTTCAGGACTTGCGACACGCGTTTCGACAGCTTTTTATTGCAATCCGATACCAACATTAAATGCTCCATATTTTCTACATTTAAATCAGGGTTTTCACTGCTCTTTACTTCTATATCTCCATAGTCTTTGACGTCCAGTCCAACTGAAAATTGTATTAGAATTAGTTTACGAAAACTAGAACACTGTTTATGTTCGATCTGCAAATATTTGTTCCGGGTGTTCTGGGTATTTTCTATGTATCATAAAAAATATCTATCTATGTAATTTAATAAAGCATTTCCTTCATATAACACTGGCACTTTATTGGATCCCGTAACTTTCCGTATCGCAACATGTCTTCGGTTGGGTGCAAGGTGTTGCGCGGTACTGCTGCCCGACAGCTTGGTCATCACGGATTATTGTGTACTAGGGCCGCCGGTCGGATATCTTGCCACGCTAGCCTTAACGACATCATCCGGCGGGCCTTTATCACCGCTAACGAACCAGCCATTCTCGAACAGAATGGTCTGTTGCGTGACGATGGTAAGAGGCCCGGTATGACACTAGTCCCATAGGAGTTGGGGAGGCCATTGTGTGGGACGCTACATGCGTCGACACACTTGCGGCTTCCCATCTTCCGAGGACATCAGTGAGGGCGGGTGCGGCGTCAGGTTCGGCCGAAGATCTCAAGAGGCGCAAATATGCAGGTCTCGACAGAGCCTGCACATTTGCTCCCCTCGGAGTCGTCTAATAAATACGAACCTAGGTCCGTGGGGTACCAAAGCTCTTCGGGTTTTTAAAAAATTATCTGAGCGTCTGGTCGAAGCGACGCGACGCGTGACCCGAGAGCTGGTGAGTATTTGGCACAGCGCATCAGCATTGCCATTCAGCGTGGCAATGCAGCCAGCGTCTTGGGGACGCTTCCGACTGGTATTAATATGGATCATTTGAGCTACCTGTAGATTGTTTGCAACAGTCTGCAGTTAGCTCAATTGTTTCAATTGTAAATACTAATGTCATTTTCTCTATGTAATTTATCATCTAGTACCCATAACACAAGCTCTGCTTAGCTTGGGGCTATGGATGCGGTGTGGATTGTCCAGCATTATTTATTTATTTATTTTTAATGCTTTACTTACCTGGGTTTTAAATTATGAGTAAGTGTACCCAGAGATTACAGAGTAATTTATCTGACCTAGGACATAAAACATTACGAAGTATGTACTTCTACTTTACTTACCAATTTCTTTTAGTTGATCAATCAAGCCAGAATACCTCATAGCGGCCGGCGCAACGCTGACTCCATACTTTTTCTGTCCTTTCTCGAATGGCACCCCAATAATGCCAACCTTCTGCAATGGCTCCCATTTCTTACACTGGCTCATATTCCTCACGAAAATCCTGATGAAATTCATTTTTATTGTTATGTTCAAACTGACACCGCACTTAGATCCAAACACCCGACCGCAGTAGACGTTATAAGATAACTTGCGGGACTAAAATACTATTATGTTATCTCTCCGCTTTAGGGTCAAAGTTTACGATGTGTTTGTTTTAATCTTACTTATTCTCAAATTACATCATAAAGATATCGGCTTACTGATTCGAGACTGATAATGTTTTCAAGCACAAAAGTTTCACATGGAGAGACAAAAACAAAGTAATAAGTTAAGAGTTTGTGTAGCGATAGAAAAAAGCACTTGTGCTGAGTGTTCATAGGAATGAACTACATAGGTACCCTATGTAGTTTTGTAAACAAAGAGTGTTACCCCTCTCACAGCTCTCACACAAAATGCTAGCCTTCAACAGCAGTCTGTGTTCAAATCACGATCGTATGCAGTGAGCAACTTTCAAGAGTCACTCAGACAACATGCAAATATGAATACTCCAACTGTAGAGGGTCTATCGTGCGCCGATTACTGCTCCCTTCCGTGGCGCACATGTGAAGCGATTCACAATACTCATTCTACTTTTATAAACTTTTTATAGCTCCTTGTAGTCTTTAATACGATCAGTGCAATAAACGATAAAGCGAATCGCCATGGTCATTTTCATTCGCTAATGAATGTTATTAACAAGACTTCGTTGTAAACTCGCTTGATGACAAAGGAATCATTAGAGTGGTTTTAGTTGCAGAGTTTAATGATTACAAGTAAAACATAAAGAAACAAAAATAAATTAGATTGGTTGCGAGTAGTAACATTATGCTGTTGCTTTTCAGGATTGCCTATCGCTCGCCGCCATGAACTTGTTTCGAGGTCGGCCTTTTCTATCCACGATAAATAAGGTCCTAGTACAGTAAAGACATTATATTTTACACCATTTGCCTCCAGAGACAGCGTCCCGCCAGCAGCTGCTGTTATTCCCACCACTTCATCTCCGAATAAAACTGGAGCACCATTTCCAAATTCCTTATCATACGTTTTAGATGTATTGGACACTTCATTGCCACAAATACAGTAGTACCATCTCGGGTTTGCACACGGTGCTTGATAGTATGTCTGATGTTGCAGTCCTACTACATGCTGGTTTTTTAATTTTCCATACCCTATCGCTGTAAGCTCCATGTCTTGTAATTCCGAAGCAAAGTAAATTCCAAGTTCCGCACCCGAAACAAACAGCTTTAGCAAAGGTTCAGTAACATACACTAGTCCTAAATTGCTATGCATTCGGGAGACATTTGGTTCCGATGCCCTCATTTCAAAGTTGTAGTCAGCATGCAGTCGAGAGTAAGCCACTCGAAGCGTAAACCTTTTGTTTATCTTTTTGTTGATCACAGCGTAGCCCACTGCTACTCTCCTGGGATCGGAGATTACACAGGTTCCTGAAGTCAACACTGTTCTCTTGTTGATTATGGTCCCGGTGCAAATATAGTGAAATGTCTTGTTTAGAAGGGCCACAACGAAAGGATTTTCCTCAATGAGCATTTCGAATTTTCTCCAGTTGTTCGATGTGCCCGCTGATAACTTATTTATACTTATACTTGTAACAAATATTGCAATGTAAAAGATACTAAGAAACATAGCAAGGCTAGCCACTGTAGCATTTGTCGATGTATTTCAGGCAAATAAGCTTGCGATACCAATAATTTTGTTCAAGATGAAAATCGACCCAAAAGAACTCTTCCACATCTTTTACGAGTATGTTGCTTTATTTTGATACTGGCAGATGATGGCAGTCAAACCAGTCAAATACCATGTCAAATGTGATATTTCTAGTATTTCTATCACATTTGACATGGTATTCTTACGCTTTGGCAGTGACAAATAATTGAATGAAATTGACGAAACAGTTCAGGTTTTTCTTAACATGCAAAAGCAAAAAAACGTAAACGACGTGTGTGATTATGGGATACTAGCTTATGCCCGCGGCTTCACACGCGTATTTTCGGTATAATAAGTAACCTTAGTATCTAAGTTAAGCTTTGCCTCGTTCTTTGAGGTCTACGGCCTACAAAAATATTTAAGGTTGTGTAATGCAAAATCCATGACTCTAGTAAGTAGGTAGGTAGGTACTACCGTTCAGCAAAATCAGATAAATGAAGGACGTTCCTTCGGGATTCCAATTCAGCAGACTGCGAGGAGAGTCTGCTTTATCTAGACGATCTTCATTGGAAATATCTTACGGTGCACTTCACTTCGCTCGATTCAACTTATGATAGGCAAAATGAACTCTCGCTAGGTTCTTTTCAATCTGATTTAGCTGTATGTTACCTATCTGCTAAATTTTATTAATTTATTACAACTATTTATAGATTCATCATCATCATTAGGCTCTGTCTTCTTATTGTAATCACTCTAATCACACTAATATTATAAATGCGAAAGTTTGGATGGATGTATAGATGGATGGATGTTTGTTACTTCTTCACGCGAAAATTACTGAACAGATCGGGCTGAAATTTTGTATACAGATAATTCTAGGCCTGGAATAAAACATAGGCTACTTTTTATCCCATAAATCAGTTCCCTTGGGATAGAAATCACTTTTTAGCGTTTCCATAGAAACAACGCGTGCAAAGCCGCGGGCAGAAGCTAGTTATTTATAAATTATTATCTAATAAAAAGAATGATTTTTAAGGTTTCGATCTCGGGTTACAATTTTTTAATTTTATGTAGTTTTCACACATTTTGAAATATTTTGAAAAAAGTCTCTGACCTATAGTACATATTTGTATAATTGACAAACGTTCGAAACCTTTGGCGCGCGAGTTACACTCGCACTTGACGGATCTTGGGTTTATAAGTGTAATAAGATTTGTACGAGCACGTACATTGTGCATTGCCCTAATTAATGCCAACCGCGCATTTACGCCAGTCATCAATTTTAGCAATACTTTTTATTATATTCAGTTCGCGATCACCTGTCAATCGACACACGCGTCTCACTATCATTTCATTAGTAACTACAGTTTATCGTTAAATATATCAGTTAAAATTTATCTCTTGGTTTTTCTGATATATCCAGCTTAGTTACTATACGTGGTGTACGGATGTGTACATCATTTTTGGGTCAGGAAACCGCCAGTACTGCTTAACGGATCGGGTTAAAACTTTGCATAGTTATAGTTATAGACCGGAAATAGCGCATAGCCTACTTTTTCTGCCGAAGAAGCCGCTACTCTATAGATTCATGCTTTTATGCTTATAGATATTCTAGACATTCTGGGTTGTTAAACATTTCTGACAAGCTTATGAAGAAGAAAGAACATGGAAGGTGAAGCAGCGTTAATTGCTTTATGAAGAAACTTTCAAGTCTAATTTGCGCAGCTCATTAGGAAGTAAACGATTGTTCCTTTGAAGTACCTACGTTTTAATCAAAACTTTGGTTGAACTGTTCGATTATAATGAGTTTTCATAATATCAGCAAACGTTACCCATTGTTCCATCTCTTCTAAAATCTCTTCGCGCAAAAGCGGTTTGTTCCTATCCCTATCGCTATTAGATCTTAAATCAGTGCGTTACATAAACGGCTAGGCAGCTTACAAAACAACGCCATCCAGTTAATACCTAGGCCGATCGTTAATTGAACGCCGAAATCTTGTCGCCGCCGACGGATCGTCGTTGAATCTACGAGTACGTATGTCGGCAGCCTGTATCAAATCTAGCAGAGAAGAGTGAAGAGGCCCTCAGGTTACGTTTTGGTAACACTTCACGCAAAAGTTTCAAAATATGGAGACCCTTCTTGTAATCGGTGACTTGTGTCGCTCTCCATACCACTTGACACACTCGTGAAACTGGGCAGACTTGTGCCTACCCTAATGTAATAGTTTGGTCAGAATTTTACTAAACGTGAAGAATTTTCTGCGAATGTATTCTTCTTAAGACATCACCAATTATTAATTAAGTATTTACCTACTTTGTAGGTATAGGTCTAGGAATTTACCTACTGGTATCCTAGGCATTAGCATTGTTTAAGTCTTGGATTGTTCAGCAGATCAATAGGCTACCAATAAAGCTTTTTATAAAGCTTTTTATAATGCTTTCCATTTCTAAACGGGTCCCCTATGTGACTGCGAAAAATTAAAAACCGAAAATTGTTTCATCGGCAAGCTATTCATCGATGTAACGATACTTCGAATGTTTTTTTCTGCGATTTTTTTGTTCGCTCTCCTATGTTAAAATGTTGTTTACATTCATCTTCTGATATTTCTAATTGTATTTTTCCCTTTACGTACGATTACCTATTTAATCATTTGGAAATTCCAGTGGAAGTGAGGGAGGAATGTCCTTTAATTTGATGTTTCATACATCAAAAGCTAAAATTTAGCAAGCGACACGAAAAATAGCTTTTCCTGCAAAAGTTCTAAATGGATATACCTATCACCTAATGAGTAATGATCTTATGACTGCCTACTAACTTAATGACTTGGTAAGTAAGTAAAAATAGCTGATAAGGTAAACGATGTGATTATTTTATTTTCAACGATCAAACAAAATTGACTTAATTGAAAATTACCTTTTCGTCGAATTAATTATTCATAAAGCTGACAACTTTGCTTTGCCAAAGAAAAAATATTCAATTTTTTGAGTGTATTCAAAGGATCCTTGAATTAAAGCAAACACTTAGCGGGAGGAGGCAAGGCGAGGAAATTTTTACTAATTAGATGTACCGCCATTAGACAAACGGTCTATGGAAATCGAAACCTCGGTGTGCGTGTCAACGTCAAAGACCATGAATGCAGAATCCCCCCGTTTGGCATGTCTGGCAGTGGACGCGCGTGCTGACAGGCTCGAAACGTAAGAAAAACAATAGGTCGTTTGCAGGGAAAAACCTTGTAGTGTAAATAGTCAAATTTTAAACAAAATAAAGAAAAACCGACCGAGGCTCTTCGGGTTTTCAAAAAACTATCTGAGCGACTGGTCGAAGCGACGCGTGACCCGAGAGCTGGTGAATATCTGGCACAGCGTATCAGCATTGCCATACAGCGTGGCAATGCAGCCAGCGTCTTGGGGACGCTTCCGACTGGTGTTGATATGGATCAGTTGAGCTATCTGTAGACTGTTTGCAACAGTCGGCAGTTAGCTCAATTGTTTCAATTGTAAATACTAGTATAATTTTCTTTGTGAACAAAATTAATATTAATATAATTTGAAAACAGAAAACATTTTTTATGGGACCATATTCATCTTCTATACAACTGAAAAAGAATCATACAAATTGGTAATTGACGAACATACAAAAAGAAACATACATCCAGGCGAATATCGAACATGAACTTTTTTTAAAGTCGGTTAAATATAATCATGGTCGACTCAACGATGACACGAATAAGTGGTGTAGTCCCCGTAGTCCGGTTGCATTTAATTGACGACTCTCTGACTGACTGAAGATCGCTCGACGTATCAGTAGTCCGCTTCCTTAATTGAACCGGACTACTGATACGTTTATGATACATTGCCGGCTTATTGTACTTATCGAAATATTTTCTTTTGTAGCACGAATAGAAGGTCGATACTCAAAAGTACAAACTAGTAGTAAGCATTAATGACCACCGTTCAGCACTATAGTTTAGAGAATTAAAAATAAAAAACTTCCTGATAGACACCTCTACGCTGGGTACCACAAGTACATACCTTTAGAACGAATGACACAAAGCGAACGGAGGCTAATGTTCTGTTTTTAAAGAAGAGCACTTGTCTAGGTCTGGCCCCGTCCTCGATTCCTCTGTATTACTTACGGAATAAATTGTAATAATATTACTTAAGTACGTTAAAATTTCATTTGTTGCTGAATTAAGTAACAACGTTTGGTGTTCCTTCCTGACTTCGGTATGCCTGTTTCCCTTTGAAGCGAGTATTTCCGGAACCCAGCTTAAATTGAAGTTTGTTCATTAAATATTTAATTAAACGAGAGCTGAATGAAAATACCGACTGGAAAGCACGCTGATGGCAAAATCTCTCAACTATTCTACTCCCAAAGGACTCCTAGGATAGGTAGGTACTCTTAATAACAATATTTGTGTTATCATGTTTCAAAGATCCGTAGTCAAACAAGAGAACCGTAGGTATTTAGGTATAAGTTTTGTCCTAATACGCCCATTTAAAGAATTTTTTTAAGCTGAATTGAGGGCTAGAATAAGAATAAGAATAAGAAACATTTATTGTATAAACTGTGTACATAGTTGGTCTTAAGAACTAGTACACACATAAAAATATAAGTCAGTTCCCTAAAAATAGCGATAAACATAATTTGAATACCAGAAACAAACATAAGCTCGCTGTGCCCACAACTAGGCTACACAAAATTAAAATATCTTTTAAAGGGCAATGTATACGCTTCTACAACAAAACTCCTAGTGAGTTGCAAAAATTATCAATAAATAAATTCAAACAAATTGTTAAAACCTTGCTGTGCAAAAAGGCTTACTATAAAATATCAGATTATCTAGAGGACAAAAATGCTTGGGACGGGTTTTGCTCCAACTCGAAAAATAACAACTAACAGGCTAAAGGTTTCTTCGTCGCTTCTTTCCTTTAGTCTACATACCGAAGCGACAGAAATCAAAAATATCACTTTATTTCCGTGTCAGTGTTTAGCTTTATATTTTGACCTTTTCTAAGTGTACATTTATTGTATTTATGGAAATAAAGAGTTTTTGATTTTGATTTTTGATTTTGAGTAATTGTCCAACAGTTTGTCCTTTCGGACATACATTAATATTATTAACATTACCTAGTTAATTAACTTAAAATTATCGGAATTGCACATTTTCTGTATACTTAAGTAAGGTTAACAATAGGTGCTAAATAACAATGATTACTATCTAAATGGGGGGGGGGGGGGGGGGGTACTGTCAAAATATTCTTTGATATTATATATGTGTTTTTGATACCAGATATTTTCTTAATTTTAATTTATTATTGTGGCGTCATTATTTATTATTATTATTTATTAATTGTTTAAAAAAAACTAAAAACTGACTTCAAATTCTATAATGTTAACACTGTTTTTTAAGTTCGACTTAGGGTTCCGTATAATAGTAAGATATTGTGTCTTGGCAAATATCATGATTCTACGTCACCGTTTTTTTTGTGAAAAAATTAGAAATCTATGGTTTTCGGATTATTTCCTTTACTTGTGCTATAAGAGCTTGCTGCTTGCCTTTCATGATTCTACGCTAAGTATCCTATAGGTTTTGTGTGCATGTGATTCACTTGGAAATTTAAAAATATTCGGACATAAAAAACTAACTTTTGCGTTGACTTAGAAGTTTTATTTATATCGAGGCTCAAAGGTTACGGAATTGAGTATATGATGTTAATTTCAACTCCCTCCACGCGTTCCTTAGAAAAGGGGGTTAACAGACGGCCAGACAGACAGACGGACTACAAAGTGATCCTTTAAGGACTCCTTTTTTCCTTTTGAGGTACGGAACCCTAAAAATATGGGACCATCTCGGGATTATTTTCTCTACAACCGCAAATGAATCATTTTAATTGGTCCACAATTTACGAAGAAATCGACGAACATTCCTACATAAAACAGGTACATAGACCCGAACAAAGTATCTACCTACCTCCTTTTTGATATAATCAAAAATATTGTCTCCAAAAAATATTTAAAAGTAGAATCCTACAGAATCGTTAGAAGTTCATCGGATCAACACGCTTTACAATTTTATTTCCTGTTTGGCATACTTCCGGTTTATCCTCCCACAGGGAAATAGTAGAACTTTATAAAAATACTAGCTGTACCCGCGACTTCGTTCGCGATTGCCATACCTGCCGACTAATTAAGTTCACATTTAACCACAGTTTCTCTCAAAATATAAAACGCCGCCGTGCAAAAAAACTTCGATGCGCAGAATTGGACCTATTACACTTTTAATAAAAGCATCTATATTTGGATCCTTGTTAAATTGTGTATAAATCGAGTAGGGTCTACGGGGGATAGCATGTTGTCATCTTCAATCGCATTCTTTATCCACACGTCTTTTAGCTACGACTCGGCCAGCGTCAGTGTTAAGAAGTGTCATATTCGTTTCACTTCTTACTCATGGTTCCGTTCAGCTGGGGCCCTGTTCTGCTAAACTAATCGCTTCACTATGATAGGGGTATCGTCACAGAATGACACGTTTTGGTATTCTACCTTAGATGAAAGAAATTATGATGAATGCAGATGGAGAGACGCGCGACAGGTTTGAAACCATTAATTTATCTCGAACGTAGGTACTATCTGGAGTTTTATTAATCTAGGAATTCTACGTCATAATTCTGCGACGATTCCATTGTCATAGTGAAGCAATTGTATTGTAGAATTGGGCTCTTGATCCATTTGACTTAATTTTTTTTCGATAGTAGGTAGGTACAGTTGATTGAGTATCAAAGTAAAAAAAAATGTTCTGTGGTCCAGTTAGTTTAATTAGAGCACTTACTCCAACCAAACTTCGGTGGTACAGTTAACTGGACCAGCTAAACCATTAAATATCATGTTCATGAAGATTGCATGGACCATTTGTACATTTTAGTTTGCCTGAAATAGGCATTGACGCACCCATTAGTTAGGTTCTACCTAACTAATGGGTGGCGTCTTCAATAAATAAATAGATAGGAACTTACCTACCCTTTATGTAAGTACTAATTTTTTCTTCAATCTACAGATTATTTCATCAATCTACCTATTTTATACTCGATTTTCTACTGATATAGTCAAATTCGATATTGCAACACTGTTTCTAACAAAAGAAACTTGAGAGGTGTCAAGGGACACCCGTATGGAACGAAGTTCCTTTCGATTAATCGCGCGTCCTCGTGTCATCTTCATTGAGGCCGCAGAAAACTGATATAATCCCGCTCACTCCAATGACACGTTGCGCGAGCGAGCGGAACACACGATTGTTCGAATCGAAGCGCACCTCGGCTCAACTCGGCTGCGGTTCTCGCTTCGGTTCTCCTCGGTTCTCTTCGTCAAAATATGTCGCTACAACTACTATCCTATCCTACTATCCTGTCCTACTATCCTATCCTATCCTACTATCCTATCCTACTATTATATCCTATTCTACTATCCTATCCTGCTATCCTATCCTACTATCATATCCTACTATCCTATCCTACTATTATATCCTACTATCCTATCCTACTATCCTATCCTACTATCCTATCCTACTATCCTATCCTACTGTCCTATCCTACTGTCCTATCCCACTGTCCTATCCTACTATCCTATCCTACTATCCTAACACACGATTGTTCGAATCGAAGCCCACCTCGGCTCAACTCGGCTGCGGTCGTCTATTCGGTTCTCCTCGGTTGTCTTCGTCAAAATGCATCGGCTCAACTCGGCTGCGGTCGTCGCTTATATATCCCGCTCACTCCAATGACACGTTGCGCGAGAGAGCGGAACACACGATTGTTCGGAGAGCGATTCTAATTTTTGTGCAAACCTAATGAATGTCATTCGTGATGACAGCTGCCTATCATAAACGCTACAGTGACAGTTTTACACTTTGACACTGACTTAATATTGTGTTTACTTTCCAACAAATGTTAGGATAAGTATATGTATTTGTTCTGTGGCAAAAAGTGTCGCTCCAATTTTCGTTACAATTTTTCCGTCTAGCCCCCTTTCACAACGCGCGATAAGGAACTTCGTTCCAAAAAGAATGCATGAAATCGGACGACGCGTTAATGAATTACAACTAAGTACTTAGACATTTTGACTTTTATCCCCTCTCCCGAGAGAACCGTGCCTACTGTCCCAGATAAAATGTATCCTATGTTTTTCCTCGTAGTATGAGATCAAATCATGCATAGTTTCATTTGAATTCATTTAGTAGCATATTTTTACTTTCATCCACTCTCCTAACCTAAGGGAACCGTACTGATTCCGGGATAAAAAATATTCTTCATTTGAATTCATACTGTACTTTTGGCGTGATGCGCGGCCCAGGAATATGACTTTTATCCTCTCTCCACGGGGAACCTTACTAAATTCCGGGATAAAATGTACCTATCTTTCCCTGTAGTAGGAACTCAAATTATGCCGATTCCATTCATATTCATTCAGTAGTTCCGTCGTGATGCGCGATTAAAGGATTTTACTTTCATCCGCTCTCCCGGGGGAACCTCACTCAATTCCAGGATAAAATGTATCCCATGTCCTTCCTTGTAGTATGAATGAACTCAAATCGTACCATTTCAGTCCAACTCATTCAGCAGTTTCGGCGTGATGCGAGGTGAAGGAGTATGACTTTAATCCCTTCTCCCATGGGAACCTTACTGAATTCCAGGATAAAATATATCTCTCCTCGCAGTATGAACTTCTATCGTCCCGACTTCCATTCGAATTCATTCAGTCGTTACGTCGTGATGAGCGGTTAAAGAATTTTACTTTCATCCTCTCTCCCAGGGGAACCTTACCGAATTCCGGGATAAAATGTATCCCATGTATTCCTTGTAGTATGAACTCAAATCATACCAAGTTTCAGTCCAACTCATTCAGCAGTTCCGTCGTGATGAGCGGTTAAAGAATTTTACTTTCATCCTCTCTCCCAGGGGAACCTGACTGAATTCCGGGATAAAAAGTATCCTATGTCCTTCCTCGTAGTATGACCTAAAATCATGCCGAGTTTCATGTCAATACCTTCAGTAGTTTCAGCGTGATGCGCGTTTAAGAAACAGACAGACAGACAGACAGACAGACAGACATGAATGAAAAAAATTACAGTTTTGGCTTCAGTATCGATAATAGAGTGCCCTCCAAAAAAAAAATTTAAAATATCTTCAATGTACAGAATTGGACCTGTTACAGTTTTATTATAAGTATATAGATATAGATAGATAGGTCATAAAAATATGTTGTGATGCCGAATTTTCACATATTGTAGTGTACAAGTGTGTGCGTAAACATATGTTCACTCTCTATTCTCTCTCTTATTCCGATGGGACGGCAGACCGAATCGACAGTGAGTGATCAACGGCTTAACGTGCTTTCCGAGGCTCGGGGTGTAACGTGTTCATAAAAATATAGCGTTAAACCGAAGGTTTTTAGAAGCTAGACCTAGGCATTTTCACCACTGTGAATTCGACGCTGTTCGCATTCACAATAGTGAAAATACCTAGGAGTTTTATAAACCTTCGGTTTAGCGCTCAAAGTGTGAAAATGCACGTAAGGCTAGATTTTATTTCATTCCAAATTCAATCATATCCACTACGATACGACTCCTAAGAAACCACAGATTTTACGACTAAATCACAAAGCAACATTGTACTTCGTTCTTACCAACGAAAAAACCCGAACGAGTCCATTAATAACCTTCAGGAACCGTTCATCAAGATGTGCCGCAAAAGAAATCGAGTCTATATAAAATGGGAAACTATTTCACGTGACACGTTCACACAAAATATGAATTGAATCAGAAGTATGCTCCACCCGAAGAAGCTTTCAAGTTTCGGGTGCACGAAAAGGACCTTTTATGAACACAATGGAGCCCAAATCACAACTGTGCCATCTCGGAAGGACTGGGCCCCCGATTGTTCCCCCTTGGGTCTCTCGCAAGATTTTCACAGCTTTATACGAACACAGGCTACCCTTAGAAGCTGCCCGCACCCATTTGAATGACTCGTCAGATCAAAGTAACTTCTGCGCTGGACAGGACGTGATAAAACAAGGAAATAACTTACCCACCGATATGTTTATTCATGGGAGACCACAGAGCTCTATGGCAGACCTTTGCTCTTTTATCTAAATGTAAATTCATGGTTTGATTATGCATTAAGACATTTGAATCAAATCATGGGGAGAGGGTCGCTTATCAGTACGAGATAAATTTAAAAGGACGCAGGAAGTCCTATTAAAACCGTCAGGAGAGAGACCGCACGTTTTATTTTTGGCTCAGCTCAAGCCATTTACGTTGTGGACGACCCATGAATAAACTCAAACAAAACCGACTGCACAACACTGCAGTAGTTATCTCTGTTCCAAGTCAAAAGTTCCAATACTGCATTCGTAGAACCGTGAAAGCTCAAACAGATAGGGTCTATTTAATATAGCCAACATTGTGTGCCAGGGCACAGTCTAGATAGTTGGATACATACATTTGAATGGGGAAACTGTTAGCTAAAGAATCCGGGATCAAGCGACCGTCTCGCCTCTTTAACTGGAACTCGTTAAAGAAAAGTATTGGGTCTGGGGAAAAGCAGTGAAGCGATTTATACTGAGCTTGGTATGAAGTTAAGATTTACTTAAGTCTATGATTCTTCCGGCTGGATCTTTATAAATTTCACGTTTCATATCACACACATTATTACAGCGGCTGAAAATCTTATACACGCGACAAAGTGTGAAATGTGTACCAGAAGTTTTAAAACTCCTAACGCGTCGTAGACACTTATTACCTCGTAGCAAACAAATTCAGGCAGGTAATGAGACTTGAAAAACGCAACAGAACATAAAGAGGGCAATATTATCACTGGGTAAATTAACTTCTCGAGTCGAGGGCTATACAAGGGCTTTATTAGAAGGCTCGACAAGCAACGTTGCCAGAGGCTACGAACCGGCAACGCTGGCGTGGGCCTCGCTCACTTGAGTTCTTTCAGGTACATTTTCCAAGGCAGGAACGAAATTAATTTAGACGTTGTATTTTTCGCTAGAGCAATGCTCCAAATTATTTTGAAAGAATATTTTTTGAGTTCGTTTGAAACGCCTTATACTTTCTACCAACGACTTTTGAAAAATTGTTCATCTGACGCCCCAATGCATTTGAAGTGAAAAATAGTGGAGTCCCTGTTTCTGTAATCCGGCTCTACTGGGATTATACGGATGCACGGGATGCATGATAGCTTTATACATTTCCCACTACGGGGACCAAGGAACGGAAAAGGACATAACAGTTCAAACACATAACATTTAAGCTCAATTTCATAAACTTTAATCACTTCTTTATTTAGCAGTTATTGTGCTGCTTGGCAAATATCAAGTTGTTAGGCAAATTATTATTATTGTACTTATGCCTGTTGCCTATACCTATGCCTGTATCCAACTGCCGAGCAAAGTTATTTCTTTTCTCCTTCAATTGATCTATTATGTGCCAGTCGTCGTCGGAAAGGACATTATAATATCAAACATAATATAGGTCAATTTCCTAAACATTAGCAATACTCATGATACACATATTTAGCACATTTCCCTTTTTGCAATCAACAGAATATCTATCTACCTTTTCAAGTAAATTAAATCAACATCCGAAGCGCGTGCTCTATTAGGACTCTCAGCTGAAGCCCCTGCGAGTACCTACTGCAAGGTACTCGTGCTGGGCTCACTAGTGACTTAATTAAGTGAGATGTATGTTGGTTACGACGATCCGCAACTTTCAACTTTATTTATAGAGCAGTAAGTTCTATAAACAGTGACGCGAGTGTGCCCCAGTCTCTGCCATTAGCATTTGGCTACTGTGAAGTGCCTTTCAGCTTTACGTTTTTGTCGCTTTACATTCGTTGCCGAAATACAAGCGCTCTTTAAGACAATTGAGCTGAAGACATGGTTCACTTTGTAAGTGATGTTTCAGATGAATAAAGGGGTGTAGGTATTTAAAAATAATCCCCTTAAAAGTTATTTTGCTTGTTTGATAAGTTCTTCGTCTTTTGTAAAACAATAGGTATTTAATACGAAATAACTATGCAACTGCAAATTCAAAGCTGCATTTATGTAGGTAAGGTGAATTAACGGGAGCGGAACTTTTGTCTGCCACGAAAAACTACCATTGATGATGATGATGATGATAATGATGCCCTCCTAGCAGAATTTCGGCCACGGCGGCCAGTTTCAACGAAGACTAGCCAGATAGTGTACAAACACAGGTGCACTCTCTATTCCCTCTCTCTTATAATCCGATGGGACGGCAGACCCAACAGCTTAACGTGCTTTCCGAGGCATGGGGAAAACTCCAATTATCCAACAACCGTCCAAAATCAGTTCCCGTTCCCGCTGGCCGCTAAAAATGGACATACCTATATGGTGTTAGAGTCTGCTAACCAATCGCTTAACTATGACAATGGTATCGTTGCAGAATCGTCCATACATGAAGGAATCGCTAGATGGTGCGTGTGGTGCTATTTCCACGGAGAGATTGATAGAATGTTTTCAATCTTGACACTTTTGAGACGCGTCCATCCATCTGTAGTTCCTTTCATCAAAGGTAAAATGTCGAAATGTGTCCACCATTGTCATGGTCAAGCGATTCATTTATCGGAATAAGGGAGCAGCAGTCTTATTATCTAACTTGAAACCGATTACCAGTGAACTTCAAGTCGATTACCAGTTGTCAATACAATACGAAAGTGACCACGGAATTAGAAAGTTTTATATTTCCGTGAAAGTGACAATTGAAGTCCAGGCTATATTTCAAATGTCGAAGATGAAGTCGATGCCGATTACGTTCACTTAGACAAAGGAATACAAATGCTGCTGGTTTTATTGAGATAAACAACTACTCTAAACTGCTAGGAGCTACCTACTCTAGGAGGCTTCAAATAATTATAAATATTCATTCGTACAGCGTATACAGCACGCAATAAACATACTTCACAATAAACGTTAGCCCGAAACGCCCGGCCGTATAAATTCCAAACTCCAGATTCCTGATATATGTCCTTTATAAATCACAGAGTATTTTACATTTCCATATAAAGTGTTAAAAGGCAGAGAGCTGGTGTTTGCCTACCAGATCTGTCATCCGTGCAAGATTTATTGCACATCGTTCGTAGGGATTTCCTTCACGCAATATAATGATTTAGAATTTTGATTCTTTTGATGCCGTAATTTCAGTCCACCCTTTTATCTCGCGCATCAACGTGAAGAAAGAATTATCTTTCCTGTCTGGTAAAATACGCTCGCTGAAAATGATATTATGTTTTCTCGACGATTTTGTTTTTATTTCATGTCTATCACCGAAGCTATCATCAATTTATGCAAATCGATATAAATATAATATATTGATCATTGATATCAATATAAATCTTTGTGGAATGAAATATCAGAAATTTTCTCATTGTTGTACAACACGCAGAAGTTAACTAGGCCTTAGGCTTCGTGCCTTGAAGTTTACTTGGCACCAGGTGCCAAGTTGATTTCAGCGTGTTGCATCTTACGTGAGATTATTTAATCTAAGAGAAACTGTTTTATGTGTTTAACGTGGATGGAAAAAGACCACATTGCTGACCACCAACCCGCTGGTCTGATATTGTGAAGGAGATCATGGGACTCCCCAGTGACCACTGCTCACAGACAAGTCGAAGATAGGGTGGCGTGGAAGAAGCTGGTCAACTCCTCCACGAAGGCTTTTCAGACTAGGCACGACCTTCAGTAATAACATTGTCAGACTAAAATTGTGTACCTAATCCTATCCTACTAATATTATAAAGCCGAAAGCTTGTGAAATGTGTGTAATTTTTGTTACCTAAGATCTCCAAAACTACTAAACAGCCTAAATAGGTCATGATGAAATTTTGCGTACATTTGTAATATAGCTTAACTTAGATAATAGGCTACTTATTATACCGAAAATACGCATGTGATGCCGCGGCAGAAGCTAGTATTTTATAATTCGGTACCTACCTTTCATTATTTATTCGAGGGTTTTATAACTGCTAGACTGTACATAGAATACTTACCCACTATGCACGATGTTGTACTTTCTGTGTGTCGTCTATACAAGCGTAAAAGGCAGTGCCACCAATATGTATAACATGTATATTATGTAGGTATTTGCATGCCACTATAATTTATAGTTATTTTATGTAGGTGCAGTTTACCAACGGTAACTTCCTTTTCTACTTAATCGCTTAAACTCCCAGGGAAAACAAAGTGAAACTCGCATTCACCGGCTAACTTATATTGCCAAGGAAGATCTCATAAGTTTCATAAACGTTAGGTACCTACTTCGCAGCTTCTAAAGTGATGCCTGAAACATAGTTAGCTAAGTAACAAGAATTCTTGAACTTAGAACCAGGTTTCTACACAATCATACTTATCTGTTCCTTTCATTCGGGTAAAATAAAGTCTTGGCAAGTCACTGGAGAAAAAAGCAAATGTTTATTCATGTATCTGTAATTGAATTCTGTCGGGAGTGGCGCTGGACGCAAATTGGAGTGGAAACGTCTATGGTGGTCGCAAGGATAGCCGTCTCACTGCAGTCCTGGCAGGGCCGTACTTTGCGTGTGCTGAAGAAATACCCAAAACATCAACAAAGATAGATAGATAGATAGACTTTTTATTAAGTACACACACAGACAGCACACGAAAAGTAGTACCTAACAAAAGTATAGTAACATTATATAAGGTAGGTACACATATTAAGTAGGTAAGCAGGTACACAGTTATACAATTATAAATTTAGAACACAATAAGTAAAACATAAAAACGTAATTTAGTTTAAAGTAGGCTAGTAGTAGCTACTAACCCACTAATAGTGCACTCGCCATAATTACAATGATGGTAGTTAGGTAGTCAACACCCAAAGGTATCTTATTGCAGTGTGGCTCTTGCTTAGGTTTTAGCAGATTAGATCAAAACCTTACAGACGTTTTCTGATACCATCAAGTACATACTTACCATTCCCGTTTTAGTCATTTATAAAACACTAAGGCAATAGGAACGGAGTCCGAGAAAATGTATCTAGGTATTTTGAAAATTGGCACAGCTGTGTGGTGCCGGCTTAGAATTTGCACCACTCCAACTCTTTCAGCGGGTGTCGTAAGACGCAACTTGGGGATATCCACCGAGATCGGGCAGCAGCGCCCCCTGCAAAACAATTCTACCACTGAACTGCAATCCCCACCCAAACCGCACGCCCAGCGTGGGGTTATGCATGGGCATTAGATAAAAGCCAATAATCGGAGCACACAGTTCGGAGCTTATCAGGGGAGGCCTGCGTCCAGCAGTGGACCAAAACAGGCTGTTGAGGTGAGGGTGAGGTTAAGAAAATTACGTCCATATAATTTTCAAAACACCGAGAATCCACCATGAATCCACCGATAAAATCCTCACCTTAGAGAAAATAAAAAAACTACATCTCAAAAACTCTAAGCGAAGCCTTGGGGAACGTCTGGACCGTCCTCAATGCGTCCCCAGCCCGTGCCTGGCTTTCGCAACATCATTATTATATCTTCGGAATTCCGTTAATGGACGTTTAGTGCATTGCAGATGTGCAAAAACCCCCAGCGGAATTATAGACAGATATTTTGTATTTGCATGTTAGGTACCTTCCTTGGGTACCGTACCTAATTATATTTCTTTTTAAAGATTATCGACCAAGTTCCTGCACAGTATTTAACACCGGTTCCGTTTCTCGAAATCTAGATTCTTGCTGGTGGCTTAAAGTTCGTTTGACCAATGAATTTCACTACCTTTGAAACTGCTTTACCGAATCCGTCTGTGAGTTTACTTTACGGTGCGCCTTCCCGTATGGGATTGATAACGAGACCGCATACATTAATAAATTTGCAATCGGGGTGAAGCGAAAGCAATATTTTCTTCCCTTTGTTGGTATTGTCTGGTATTGAAACTCAGCTCAGCCCCTTTGATTACGGAGTCTAGTTTGTTTAAACAATCCAGAAGCTTAGGTTTTTTCGTTTTATATGGTAGATCTTTGGTCTAACCGTATCACAACCGTATCACATGCGGGTTATTCCAGTTTTACCCCTTGACAAAGGGAAGCCCTTAAGGGGGAATGCTGGAATTCATTTTTTTAAATCTAGTTTTCCCCCTTAAAAATCCCCCTTAAGGATAATTTTAATGGGGGAACACTGGTTTTAATTATTTTGAAGTCTATTTTCCCCCACAGGGGGGATTTCAGGGGAGAAAACTGGAATAACCCTCACATGCGTCGTAACTTTAAGCCACTTTAAGGTAACCTAACCTAACTATAGACTTTTTATTTCTTACTTAAAACTCTAGTTTCCTGTCTGTGACTCCACCTTTAGTTCAACATAATATAAGGCTAACCGTTAATTTAATTTCCTTGGAATATCTCCAGAAAAATCTGCTTTAAAATTTGCAGAAAAGCTTCAGTCCCGCTCGTAAGGCGATGAGCCGGTCAAAGCCCCTACATATCTTCTTACCTCACTCGCTCGCCTCGCGCCAAGCCAATGAGTTCCTATAAGCCGGACCTTATTCTTCTTTGCCTGTGTTTTATTATTAAATTTCAAATCCTAGGATTCATTCTTTGTCGGTTTTCGTTGTCGGTTCAAATATTCAACCTCAACCTCAACAGCCTGTATTGGTCCACTGCTGGACGCAGGCCTCCCCCTGATAAACGCCTGATTGGCTTTTATCACATGGAGGGTAATGCCCATAATCCCCACGCTGGGCATGCGGTTTGGGATCGCAGTTCGGTGGTAGAATTGTTCTGCAGGCGCTTCTGCCCGCCCCCGGTGGATATCCCTTAGTCGCATCTTACGACACCCGCGGGAAGAGTTGGGGTGGTGCCTCAAAACTGAATCTATTTGGTTCTGTCATTTTTTTCCCAAACTTATAGTTTCGGAGTAAATCACTAAAAACGGATATCTGCCTACGGTTAAAGGGCGGCGAGCGACCCAGTGACGTCACACGCGCCCCCGGCGGCGGCGGTCACTCAATGTACCTCGCTAGTAAATTTGGTCATAACTTCGTCAATTTTTGTCGTAGATTAATATTTTTTGCACTGTGTGTTATGGATTTTTTAGTTCTATAAATCTGCATTCTCAACTAAAAACGTTAGGGATCCTCATTCTAAGCCGGCACCACACGGCTCAAATATTCATCATGGCCAAACACTTGTGCACTATAATATTATGTGTTGCGCACCTGGCTAGTCTTTGTTGAGACTGGCCGCCGTGCCTGAAGTTCGGCTAGGAGGGCATCATCATCATCGTCATCATGGCCAAATAAAAATATTTCGTTATTATTTATGTTTTTTAGCCGTTACTGTCCCGCTGCAAATGCCTCCTTGTTCTGCTTCCACTTCCTCCACCCACTATTATGGATGTGCGTCCAGCTCATCATGCCATCTCATCCTGCAGGTGTAGTATACTCCAATTTATCAAAATCGGGGTTCGACTCGGATTCGGATGGACTCTGACACGGATTTTGCGCGAATCCGTGTTGATAAGGTACCTCCTCCACTCAGGTCTTTCGAACTACGTGAATTTAGATAAATAAAAAGCAACTTATTTTGAAGAATTTGGGTACAAGTACCTACGTACTTAGTTGATGTTACAGAAGACACTCGTCTTCACTGGAAGATGCACAGCTTTAGGGTACGTTTCTACCAGAGATGTGCTACGTAGCTAAGCTGTGAAATGTGTCAAACCTAAATGCTAAGACAGCATCAACATTTGGGGCTAGATGCTATGTGGATTGTCCAGCAATATTTGTTTATTACTAGATGATCGCCTCGTGGTTTCACCCGCGTAGTTCCCGTTCCCGTGGGAATTCCGGGATAAAATATAGCCTATGTCACTCCCTGAAAAGTAAGCTTCCTAACGATGAAAGAATTTTTCAAATCGGTCCAGTAGTTTCGGAACCTATTCAGTACAAACAAACAAACAATCAAATCTTTCCTCTTTATAATAATCTTAGTATAGATTGATTATAAGAGTAGGTATCATATATTACATAGACTGACAGGTATAAACACATTCTATTTTAAGTTGCGTGTCCTCTATATTCTTGCGAGAACTTCGCACTGAGAATTCAATTTCAAACATTCTCTAACAAAGATTTCGGTAACAATTTATCAGCAAACTGGTAACTTTTGAGTAATACCTAACTTTTCCAGACAACCTTCGGACAGCCGCCGCCTCGTGACCTGAAACCTAAGAAAACAAAAACTATAATAATATCAAAAGCTCTAGTTATTTTAAATAAACACGCAGCTAATAGAATGCCACATAATCGCATAGGTACTATAATCTCATAGAGGTAGTCCAATCCCAGTTTAGCAAACCTGGGTGTGCGGATCAGGTAGGGCATTGCTTTATCTTGAAGGATTTGTGGGCATACCTATTAAATTGTAATTTATCTACTAATATTATATAGGCGTAAGTTTGGCCAAAGACAACGCCATAACTATAGTTATGGCGTATCAGTATATATATGAAATTTTGCACACATTAAAATCTGGACAACAGGTTTGGGGAACAGTTTTGCTATGATTTGATTATATATTATGTCATCAATCCTATCCTACTTCCAACTAATATTATAAAGCCGAAAGTTTGTGAAATCTGTTTTTTTTTTACCTAGGATCTCTAAAACTACTGAACAGATCAAGATGAAATTTGGCGCACGTTTAGAGCAAAGCCTAGCTTAGATAATAGGCTACTTATTATACCGAAAAAAATTTAAAATATTTTAAGGGATTCTGCAAATCCCGTTGGTGTCACTGTGAAAATTGTTTGTAGAGAATAACTTATTTATGGTGTGGTCGAAGCTTTTTAAAAAGCTGCATGCGTGCCGGTTTCACACATATAACCATATTAATTAGCTTGTGGGTACATATTTCTACAATACTTACATTATATGGCATATGCGTAGAGCTAAGTAGAGAAAGAAGATTAGTAATCTAAGCTCATCGATCTTTCAAGTATTAGGTATTTTATTATATCTTTGTGGCTTTTGTGTCACTGCGGCCATGATAGGCCTATTGTGATCGCCACATCCTTTTAGTAAGTAGGTACATCATACATTCTATTCTGTTCTAACCTAACGCACAAAAGCTCTACCTATTTTCAAAGAAACCCTGCATCTTTGAAGTTAAGTCTGACTTAAAATATATCGTATTGCATTTCATACCTTCAAGCGGACCGGGTGTTGCCAACTGCAAATAATCTGCATAACATTTTGGACTTGGAGCGTTGGTTTGTTAGTTGGAGTTGCACAAACTACCCACAATTTGTTGGCAACCAGAAGCAGTACCAACTTTAGTAATATAGCAAGAGAAGCAAGTTTCTGGAATACGTAGTTATGTATTTAACCACCTGCTCTGTTCTGACTGCGGAAAAGCTTTTGGTACAGATAAGTCGACCTCTGTGGCGCAGCGGGCGAAGGTCTGCCTGCGACGCAGGAGGTTGCGGGTTCGATTCCCGCCTCAGGACAAATGTTTGTACGATCTGCAGACATTTGTCCAGGGCGTTCTGGATGTTTTCTATGTATACTAAAAATATCTATGTATGTAGTGTATTGTATTTTAAGTATATCAGTTATCTAGTACCCATAACACAAGCTCTGCTTAGCTTGGGCTAGATAATGCTGTGTGAATTGTCCAGCATTATTTATTATTATTATTATTAATATTTATGCCAAAAACCGATTTCCAAAGAGCAAATTACAAGAGAAATTGCTCTCCATGGGTATGTAAAGTGCATCGTAGTGGCACTACCTACATTGTGTTGTGCTGTATGAATTGTTTCGTGGTTGATGTAATTTCATCATTTTCGCACCAATTTCTCAAAACCCCTCTGCTCCTATCTATCAGTAGTGAATCAGCATTCCCTCAGCTCAAGCTTAATTGGGCAAGCCCATTCGCATGACGTATTCAGTGATTGCAATTGACATCGTTTGCGGCGAAATTGCAATAATTACGTCCGAAATCAAACAAGCTGTAACACTGTAATTGTAAATTGGAAATAATTAATGGATGTCAGATTCAACGCGAGGCGTAGCAGGTCTGATTTGTAGGAAATCGACTTGCAGCTCAACGAACTCGGCGAAATTGTCAATCAAGTAAATTAGTGACCTTTGATCTAAAACAGGAGGAAAGGAGGAAATTATCCTGATTCGGAATCCAGTCAGGTTTGATTCCGTCAGCGATTTCAGTTTTTACGATTCTACCGGAAAATACGGAACAGAACTGAAGCAGAAATATTCAAATAAGCCAATTTAGATGAAACGCGCGTTATTCATTTTTCCTGATTGTCAGCCATACGAGTTTATGCCGCAAATCATTATAAAGTACTCTGTATACTTCAAGCATTGATATAAGTAAAATTCTGTAGATATGGTACGTCCTCCCAGCGCTATCACAAGAAATGGCCTGTCAAAATCAAAATCAAAACTCTTTATTTCCATAAATACAATAAATGTACACTTAGAAAAGGTCAAAATATAAAACTAAACACTGACACGGAAATAAAGTGATATTTTTTGATTTCTGTCGCTTCGGTATGTAGACTAAAGTAAAGAAGCGACGAAGAAACCTTTGGTCTGTTAGTTGTTATTTTTCGAGTTGGAGCAAAACCCGTCCCAAGCTTTTTTATCCTCTAGATAATCTGATATTTTATAGTAAGCCTTTTTGCACAGCAAGGTTTTGACAATTTGTTTGAATTTATTTACTGATAATTTTTGTAACTCACTAGGAGTTTTGTTGTAGAAGCGTATACATTGCCCTTTAAAAGATATTTTAATTTTGTGTAGCCTAGTTGTGGGCACAGCGAGCTTATGTTTGTTTCTGGTATTCAAATTATGTTTATCGCTATTTTTAGGGCTATTTTCTGTGTTGTGTTACTTACATCTAAACGCAAAGACACGCTATTTCCAATCTATTGCAATACCTATACCTAACTATTGTACAACAATGATGGAAAGACGTATCTAGACCGAAGTGCGATCGAGACAACAATACACGCGAAACACGTACGCCGACCGCGCCGGTCCGACTGTGACTGAGGTGGGTAGACACAATTGAACTCAATTTGAGCGTTCCACTTTTGAGAAGCCAGTGCCCAATCTTCCGAATTTTACTTATATCGATGACTTCAAGGCAACGTTTTTTCAGGGCCTGGTTATTTATAAAACTACCGAAGTACGGAATTTAACATTTCTGATGTAGTAATTCCATGGATCGGATGTTAGCGATGCTGTGTTTTGTCTTGTCATTCGTTGTAACTATTAAGACTGCTGGGTTTGTTCGTGCTGGATGTGTATATAAAACATTTCGATACAGAACCCTTGAAAAGTAACGAGTTGTCCCCTTCACTTTTGGTTGAGGGTAGAACTCATCCGAATCTAAAACCAAGAGATTTTAGATTCGGACGAGATTTACCCCTACTCAAAAGTGAAATGGACATCTCGTCCGCGGATGAGTTTGAGATTCAGATTCAGACCAGATGTACCCTTACCCTGTTCGATACATCGATCACGTAGGTAGGTATTTAGCATCATCAGCAGTTTGACCTAAGTAGGTTACTCGTGCCGTAAGGAGGTCAGTGCATCAGCAGCAGCCATTTCAATCGCTCTCATTGGCATCATATTAGTCGTAGTTTTATACAATATTAGCAATACTACAATACTACACGCAATTTCGTTAGCGTGGTAGGTAGGGTGCCTAACCTATTGTCAATAATGCATAACTTTTATCTATTGACCTCAATAGCTAGTCACACTAATATTATAAATGCGAAAGTTTGGATGGATGGATGGATGGATAGATGTTTGTTAGCTCTTCACGCCAAAACTACTGAATGGATCGGGCTGAAATTTTTCATACAAGTAATTGTAATCCTGGAATCAAACATAGGCTATTTTTAACCCATAAATCAGTTTCCGTGCGATAAAAATCACCTTTAAACTTTTCCATAGAAACAAGGCGTGTGAAACCGCGGGGCGCAGCTAGTCACACTAATATTATAAATGCGAAAGTTTGGATGGATGGATGTTTGTTACCTCTTCACGCCAAAACTACTACCATTTATATTATTAGTGTGATGATAGTGTGAAGTGTGATTATGATTAGTGTGATGGATGGATAGGTAGTAGGAAGGATACGTGTGTGTACATGTTCCATAAACTCGACTTTTATATCATGTATCTCGGGAAGAGCTAGCCGCGATTCCTACAGGGACCATTTTGGCAAGTATGTTTTACATACAATACAAAGGCATTTTAGCAATTTATTAATAATCCGAATTTTCCGCCTATAAGTTGTCGACTCGAATCGACTAATTTTTTACGCTCTTCAATTTGATGTGCATTTCGTTCGAGTCTACCGTAGACCGGTCCGAAATTATTAAATATTTACGTAGGTAGGTACTTATTCCTACAAAAGATATGAAACTAGTCTCATAATTCATAGCAACTTAGCTCGTTTATTGCACACATGTTCCATTGCATTCGCCGGCTGTTTTATTGAAGATTTCTCTGCACGTACTGCACTTATTATTTATCCTCACAGTTTACTACCCTATAGATTTTTTATAGTTAAGAATATGACGTGCTTTTTT
This sequence comes from Eupithecia subfuscata, assembly GCA_963564075.1. Classification (NCBI taxonomy): domain Eukaryota; kingdom Metazoa; phylum Arthropoda; class Insecta; order Lepidoptera; family Geometridae; genus Eupithecia; species Eupithecia subfuscata. Next base: position 10,999,483 of record OY751097.1, read on the forward strand.
TCTAATGTACAAGATAAATGATTATTATCAGTGATAGGAATTAAAAAGCTTTTATTCACAAAGAAAATTACATTAGTATTTACAATTGAAACAATTGATAGGATATACAATTGAAGTGATAGAAATAGGTAGTGCAATTTAACGGGACTTCATGAGGATATCATAATATGGACATGCCTTACAAGTCCCGGGAATTGAATGAAAAAATACTTATATTATTTAATACTATGTAAAATAATAATTTAAATAGACATTCTTACCATATTATCAATTCATCATATTAGGGATGAAGCTAAACTTGCCGCCATATTGGTATTTACTTCAAGTTAGACCAAAAATATTATGGAATGCATTGTTTCGGCATCACAAAGGCTGAAGCAGAAGGGAGCATAAATGCAGGCAGTGAAGCAAAGTTCGTTTGTTTTGTTTAGTTTGCTCATATGTCCTTCATTGAGTGTCCACGTTGCAATTTTAAGTTACCTGATTGATTTGATTATCTTAACGACACCTTGGCTTGTTTTGTGGACAGATTTGATCTCTGTAGGTGACGATTTGGGTTTTGTATATCGGACCTCTGATTTGCCTTTGTGCTACTGAATTGGATTTCAGTAGCATAAATTAATTTTATTATTAGATAAGTTAAAAATCAAGTAAAGCTTATTAAATGCATTTAAATTATTAAAAACCGGTAGTTACCTGATTTAGTAGAATATTTTTGTTCAAACCCCGGAATCCCGGGGGCGTATCTATACTATTTATTATGTTTGAGGTCATCAACTCTAAATTGCACTCTGATTATTATTGATAGATTGTTCAGCTCACGTACATTTTCTTGAGGAACTTAACCGGATAGGATCACGTGTGTGCAATAATTGCACACTTGTGAATACTGATCATAAGTGTGCAATAAACGATTTGAGATTGGAAAAGGTTTGAAACTCGTGCAGCTTTGCCTATCTAGGCCTAGTTTACATTTATGTTTGAGGGGAGCAATCGCTTTGATCTTCCTACGTTGCTTTAATGGCCCCTTTGACTACGAAGCCCTTGAATCAATAAACATTAGTGAGATCAATCTGTTGTGGTCGGAGAGAACTTGTTGAGATATTCTTAGGTCTCGGTTTTTTCCCAAATGATGATAACTGTTTCAATGCTTCTAATGATATATATAATCGTTTGTACCTTCTACCTACCCAGCATCGCGTTGTCTCTCATTTCGTAGATGTTATACATTTAATAATTTATTTTATTGCATTTGATATTAGGAATTTATAAAAATTATAATAGTAGGTTCGTAGATAACCCAGCTTACCTACATTTTTATAGATGTGGCCGCTAGTAACGGATCACAAGTTCATGCTACTATTTTCTAAGCTTAGACGAAAGATACACAGACACAGTGTTAAATGCACAGGGCATAAATGCCACCAAAAGATGCACAGACACAGTGTTAAAACACTGTGTCTGTGATCACGTGCATGTGTCAAGATGCACAGACACAGTGTTAAAACACTGTGTCTGTGATCTTTCTTTGGTGCATTGATTATATTGAATTAAAAAAATCGCAGTAGTTTAAAACTAGTCACCGTCACCATTTTACTGTTCACGTAACTACTGTACACTGCACATCATTTTGAAAGCAATTTGAAAATGGAATGCATTATTTTTCTTAGTTCCCGACTCGTGAATGGAAATGAGCAATGAGTTTTACCTTGCCGCGGAACACAAATGGGCATAGTTTTTTGGTTCGCAAACGATATTTGCGAGCAGGGGCAATGTTTAACCAGCACGGTAATGAGATTGCACAAAACGAGAACAATTAAGTACCTACTAACTTCGGGACCAGAGGCAAAAATATTTTACCGTTGAACGAATCTTTTCGTAGACTACCTACGTCACGTTTCAAAATCAAAAACTCTTTATGTTCATAAATACCTACAATAAATGTACACTTAGAAAAGGTCAAATTATAAAATTAAACACTGACACGGAAATAAAGTGATATTTTTTATTTCTGTCGTTTCGGTATGCAAAGAAGCGACGAAGAAACCTTTAGCCTGTTACTTCTTATTTTTCGCATACGTTATTTAAGCTATGTGGTGCCGGCTTAGAATTTGCACCACCCCAACTCTTCCCGCGGGTGTCGTAAGAGGGGACTAAGGGATATCCACCGGGGGCGGGCACCAGCGCCCCTGCAGATCAATTCTACCACCGAACTGCGATCCCCAACCCGCAAGCTCTGCGTGGGGGTTTAAGGGCATTACCCCCATGAGATAAAAGCCAACAAGGCGCTTATCAGGGGAAGGTCTGCGTCCAGCAGTGGACCAATACAGGCTGTTGAGGTTGAGGTTGAGTTTGTTATTTTTCGAGTTGAAGCAAAACCCGTCCGAAGCTTTTAATATTTAATATATTAAAAAAAAACGGAGGAGGTTCTCAGAGTACGCGTATATTTTTTTAATGCATATTTTTGCGCATAAAAAAAACATAAATTAGCGCATAAATTAGACTCGAATTTTAACTAGATGTCGCCAGTAGAAGAATTTGAAGTCTGTTTATCGTTTTTTAAAACACGCCAAATTATAGTAAGCCTTTTTGCACAGCAAGGTTTTGACAATTTACGTTCCTTTTCACGTGACAGTGAACACACATCTACAGAACGTGTAGATAAATAAATAAATAAATAATGCTGGACAATTCACACAGCATTATCTAGCCCCAAGGTAAGCAGAGCTTGTGTTATGGGTACTAGATAACTGATATACATAATAATATACGAGTACATAGATAGATATTTTTTTTATTATACATAGAAAACGACCAGAACACCCTGAACAAATATCTGTAGATCGTACAAATATTTGTCCCGAGGCGGGAATCGAACCCGCAACCTCCTGCGTCGCAGGCGGACCTTCGCCCACCGCGCCACAGAGGTTGTCAGTGTCAGAGATGCTCAGTAATTTATTTTAATGAACAAAGCGGTTAGATTTTGGGTAGGTTGATTAAGCAGAAACGGATATAGGAGAAGGGCGTACCAAAGCTATATAAAAAAAAACATTTATTATTGTGTTCCAAAAGGTAAAAAAATTTATAGACTGTATGATGGAATATGCCCATAAAATTTATAGCTACGAGTATAAAAACCGTAGCTGCTTTCTGTTGACAGGTAACAAAAGTGCTTTAATGGGTTCATATTTAATTTTATGTACCTACTCACGACCCAACCTAAACTTTAATTCACATGAACTACTTTGCCCTACTGATAATGTCTAAATAATGAAACAAATTTTATTAATTTTTAAAAAACTTTTTAAGTTTATATAACTTCAAAGTTATTTAAATTATTAATACTTTAATGTACTAGGTATAAGCCTCCATGCACACCAATGAACTTTTACCCCTTGCCTTTAACCCCATAGAAACGTCCCCCACTTACCTATGCCAAGTATAAATTTAGACATTTTATTATATTCGTGAGATTCGTGTCGCTCACATCGCTCACGTCGGTTCAGTTGTGATCTGCGTTTGTACGGTAGAAAACTTTAACCTAGTTTTGGTTTCAAGATGATTGAAGACGAAAGACAGTCGGCAAGAAAAGAAATCCACGACACACTTCGTATATGCAATTTTTGTTTCGGCTGTATCGGTGTATCTTTGATAGATGATTCTTCCAAGAATCTTCGAAGGAGATTGAGAGCGTATTTCGCGATGTTTATTACGTTTACTCTTTTGTTTTTATTGATGCTGGGACAGTATTCATATGTTTTTTATCGTGTGGGGTCGTTGGGTGCGATTGAAGGATTGATTGGCAGTAATTTACATACAGCTGGTTACGGTCTTATGAGTTAGTATACCTTTTACCTTAATTCACCTTCATACTTAACTTCTGGGGCTTATTCTGCTAGACTAATCGCCACCATGACACTGGTATCGTCACGGAAATATTCCGTGGGTATCGTAGCAGAATCTCGTGTTGAGGACAGGGATCCTTTTGTGACTCAAGCAAACAAACCGTTTTTTTTTCTTTTTTATTGTATGTGTCTGAGTTAGAGATTAACTACAGATGGATGAAAGAAACTACATATGGATGGAGATACTCCAAAAGTGTCAAGGTTAAAACCAATCAATCAATCTCTCCTTGCAAATATCCGCACGCACTACCTGGAGTTTCATCTAAGGAACTTATTCTGTGCCGATACCATTGTCATAGTGAAACGATTGGTTGACGACAATGCCCCTCATCTGTTAATTATTACATCGAGTAGGTATTTATTTAAAACATTACATCGATTATTACAGGTCAGACCTAATACATTAGAGTAGTCATCTAACTAAATGATTATTGTGGAAAACAATAAGCAAAATATTTTAATATAAATGTCAATTAGCAAAGCAATATCAAGGGGGAAAACTGGAACGCAAAAAAAATTAATTCCAGTTTTCCCCCTTAAGGGGGATTTGTCAAGGGGGAAAACTGGAATAACCCATAAAATTCAGTAAAACAATAAGCAAAATAATTCAATACTAATGTCAATAAGCAAAACAATTCAATAATTCAGTAAAACAATAAGCAATAATTCAATACAAAGGTATATGTATAGCATCTTTCCTCATATAAAGGAGATCCTTCGAACACAAACCATACTTCTTCGATTAATTTACTTGCTTGTTTATGTATATTGTTTTATAATCTGTCTTTTGTTTTCAGGCCAGGGCAAACTGCTGACGGTATGGTACAAGCAGGACAAGTTCCGGCAGCTCGTGAGAGAGCTAGCTGACATCTGGCCGGTTGATGTCAAAGAGGCTGAGGTAGCTGCTATCAAGCGGGACAGTCTCTCTGCGTTGAGAAGGAGTTTGATTTGTATGAACTTCATAATTCACTTACGTATGCGTATGTGGTATTGTTAGACTGGGAATTCGTGGTCTTGCTTGAAAATCGAATAATGGGGAATTGCTGGCAAGAAATGAACGAGGTTGGCGGATGACTTCGGACGCACAAAATGTCCTTCATTCAGTCCGGGCCGATCCGTTCTTTCGATAACCTTACTGTGAAAATGATTCTGACATTTTTTTGTTAAACTTTTAGTTGTGATGCACCCGAAGCAAGTTGGCGGTAAGGTTGTTCATTTCGTGGGATCGACGTCATCCGTCAATTTAGTTTATTTTTAAAAGTAGACCTCCTGGATTGCAAGTCCGATTTGTTTCCATAATCACTGCAGGGTTTTAGGTTACACTACTGCTAACTTGGCAATGGTCAGCAATAGGGTGACGTAAACTTAATTCACCTGAGCTAATTCTCCTAGGTGCATTAAATAGTATTTAATAAATACACATTTAGTTACCTTTAAACACCTGGGTGTATTAAAGTTACTTTTGACAATTTTTATTCACCTGGGCCTGATAGTGCATGGAAACATGTAAGCAACAAGTGATGTCTACAGATGAACCGGTTCCTAAAATATATGAAGGAGTCATGGATACCTTTCAAAATACTGGATATTGTTGTCTTCAGCTAAGTCTTAACACGAGGTATTTTCTTTTAGTATACACCTTTTGGAACGCTTTCGGAGTCTGGGTATTCAATTTGACGCCAATCGCAGAATTCTTGTACCATAAAATGCAAGGAACACCTTCAGAATTGAGCTATGTCTATCAATTGCTGTACCCATTTGACAAAACCAAACCTTATTTTCATGGTTTTGCTTACATTTTTGAAGTGTGCTCAGGTAAGTTATTTTATGTAAGTTTTTGTGTAGCGTACATGTTCTTTTGAAAATGTCTAGCGACTGGCGCATGGCGTACACACAACTTTACCACTTCGCGTTTGTCTTTGTAACCCTAACTCTAGTGACTCTACCTTTTTACACATCATCACATCAGGGAAACATCTGGAATGGGATACCATACTCCATGTAGTATGGTATCGAATAGTGTAGAATGTGGAGTGTAATTTCGACGACCCACTCAACAACCGTAATAAATGGGCCTAGATAGACCGCACCTAGTGACTTTACCTACATTGAGCCCTCTCTGGTACTTTACTCTGCTTAATTTTGGGCTAGATGATGCTGTATGACGTATGCTATATGCTGTATGCTATATGGACCCCCTTCGGCCAGGTGGGATGACGATCTGCGAAAGACTGCAGGCAGATGCTGGATGCGGCAAGCTGAAGACAGGGCGCTATGGCGCTCATTAGGGGAGGCCTATGTCCAGCAGTGGAATAATATAGGCTGATGATGATGATGATGCTATATGGATTGTCCAGCATTATTAGTCTACTGTCTGTTACATGTTACATGTATTCTTATTTTATATTTTATCTGATTTTATTAACTTCACATTTTTATTGGTTTTTCATTGTATTGTATTTTATTATTATTGTGTATTTTAAATGTAATCTTATGAGTCATGTACTTGAAATAAACAATTTTTATTTTTTATTATTTATTTATTGGCATGTTCCAGGAGTATTATCAGTTTCGATGATGCTGGGTACGGATCTGTTATTCATGACTATGACGAGCCACATGTGCATGCTTTTGCGTGTTCTTCAGCTGAAAATCCGCAATCTGATAGACGAAGACGACATCAAGAGCAACATAGGAACATTGGATTGCTACAAAAAGATTATGTGTGTTGTAAAAGTACATCAACGGCTAATTCAGTAAGCTTAGACTGGTTCATACTTGCTCTATAGGAAAATAAAATGACTTTTTCGTAATTTAAGTATATAAATGACTAGCTTCTGCCCGCGGCTTCGCACGCGTTTCTATGGAAACGTTTTGAGGTTATTTCTATCTCATGGGAACTGATTTATGGGATAAAAGTCACCTATGTTTGATTCCAGGGTTAGACTTACCTGTACGCAAAATTTCAGACTGAACCGTTCAGTAGTTTTGACGTGAAGAGGTAACAAACATCCATCCATGCATCCATCTATCCATCCATTCATCCAAACCTTCGCATTTATAATATTAGTGTGATTGTTTTAGGTATATCAACGATTTAGAGGGAGCATTTGCAGCGGCAAATCTTATCAATGTTTTGTTAAGCTCGATCAACATTTGCAGTTGTACTTTCAATGTTGTGGTAAGATTATCTAGTTTGAAAATTAAGAGGGCGCAAACGTTGCCAGCCAATCACTTACTGGCTGCAACGTTTATAACAAAACACAGCGTTGTTACTTTTAACAGGTAAGGAAAAGCAATTTCGAGCAATTTAAGAAAAATGATGTTGTTAGCGAACAAAAGCTTAAGTGAGCTTTCTCATCAAGCCAGTTACCGGTGAACTGTTTAACGGTCGAAATCAAAAAACTTAGTTCATTGAGTTTACTTACTCTATTTCCTCATGTTTCAGCTCGCTCCAAACACTAGAGTGCAAGAAAAACAGAGCACATTTGAACAGGAGCGCTACTGTTTGAATTTCCTTCGTTTACTCGCAACTGCTTAATTTACACTCTCCATAAAGTTATAGGATGAAGTTGCGAACAATTAACTATTCTTAACGTACAGTCGGCTGCAGAAATGTATACACTCCCAAGTTTTCAATTTGACTAAAAATAGTAAGTGTATAGTAATTGTGATAATTTATGTACCGCATTCTGACGAAGTACGATGACTACTTTGTACAAAAGACGTGTACATGTCCTTTTATTTGAAAAGTTCCGAGTAAAATAAAAGTTAAACCTTGGAAGTGTATACATGTCTGTGCAGCTGACTGTACCTACCTTATTATTATTATCTAAGTATTCCTTGGTTTTGATAAATATTTTATTTAGTTCCTAGATCCGTGGGTGCGAATGAGCAATAAGTTCTTTCTTGGAGCGGCTCTCACTCAGATGGGAATGGTCTGTTGGTACGCTGATGACATTTACAGAGCAGTAAGTTCTTTTAAAACCATCATGGTTATTAACAAATGTGTGCCGAATTATTGGAAAGCTCAAAACTCAAATCATGGCAAATATCCCGTTGTAAATGACTTTACAGTAAGTTTTTCTTATCCTATGTACAGTAGGGGTCAGAAGTGGTGACCTAGTTTCTAGACATTGTCTTGCAGCCATTTGTGGTGCTTACGACCTTTTTATATAGATAAATGATAAGGAAACTTAAATCAATAATGCATTACCCTAATTCGGGCACTGATACTGTAGCTCGCTGGCGCAGCGGCTTATATAGGTCGGATTGAGTGTCTGTTTAGTGTTCGAGCCTACGCTTTTTTTCTTTTTACGTTAAGATAATTTGTAATTATTATTTGGGTCCCTGGTTCATATACACCTAATAATTACCCTTTTTTTGAGACTTAATATTATATTATCTGTTTGATTAGGAAATGAAACAGCAGAAATAAATTCCATACCGAATTTATTTTAACACCATTAGAAATTATACAATGTGTCTGGTCACCGGTGTCGGAGACTTTGGGGGGGGGGGGGGGCTTACCGTATTTCATCCCCCCAAAGTCTCCGACACCGGTGACCAGACACATTGTATATTAAAATAATTTGTCATAAATATTCTATAATATTTCACTTAATAAAAGATTTCGAAATATATTAATCCAAACAAAAAACTACGAACAATGTTGGAATTAATAGATATAAAATAAAGATTACAAATACAGATGTAACAGATATAAATTAAATAAGAAAAAGATATTAATGTGAAAAATTAAATAATGTTAAATAAGGATTTCGGTGAGTCCTGTATCGATACAACTAAACTATTGAAACTTATGGTGTTAGACCTAAATTTAGAATTAGATAAAATTTACGATTTTAAATCGTAGTAACCTTCAAGCGAATTATGATCTTAAAGGTATGTCTCCAAAAATGATCACAACTGTACCCATCATTATCTAAGTTATCTAAAATAAAATATCTAAAAAATTGGTTGTCTGTAAAGTCGGTTTACTGACGATAGTTGAACGTGACAACGTCTTAAGAAAATACTGATGGAATGGTAGCATTTGAAACTCGATCAAAACATGTAAATGTACTATGGTATAGCAGCTGTCCACGCAGACGCATCGCTCACTCAAGTAGGAGAGAGACGGATGTCGAGCGCTCTCGCTTGCACTTCAAGCCTTACATGGAACGCCTCAGAGCGAGGTAACGCCGCATGACGTCATTAGTGCGTGCAGCCGGCTCTATCGAATTATAAGACGTTGTCACGTCAATAAGACCTTACCCAAATGATGATTCCTAACCAGCAGTCAAAGGCTGAAAAGATGATGTAGGTAAATCATTGTTTGAATATTTCCTACACTCTGTACGCATGGCTTGTCCGCTCAACCTCACTTGAACCAGCAAATTTTAATCATTGACAGAAACCAAAAAAACTGTGTCATTCTTAAAACACAGTTCAAAGTTTATGCTTGTTATTTCAGAGTGAAGGCGTTTCTAACGCAGTGTTCGAAAGTGGCTGGTTCAGAACCGATGTGCGCTCGCGCAGAGCCCTTCTTGTTATGCTGCAAAGGTACTTTCTCTAAACCGTATTTTTTCTCTTTTAAAGATTGTAATATGAATTGTTTTGTAATCTACTCCATCTCACCTCACTTCACCTCAACAGCCTATATTGGTCCACTGCTGGACGCAGGCCTTCCCCTGATAAGCGCCTTATTGGTTTTATCTCATGTCTATAACCACGCTGGGCATGCGGGTTGGGGATCACAGTTTGGTAGAATTGTGCTGCAGAGGGCGCTACCCGCCCCCGGTGGATATCCTTTAGTCGCGTCTTACGACACCCGCGGGAAGAGATGGGGTGGTGCAAATTCTAAGTCAGCACCACACGGCAGCACGCCACGTCTCACGCACGGCTACGGCATCTAATTATCTCATATCTTTCAGGTCACAGAAGCCGTTATATTTTACCGCCCTGAAGTTCAGCACTATCACTATGGCAACGTATAGTTCCGTAAGCGCTTTGTTTCATTTAGCTATCACTTATCACAATCCGATATTATTCGCTGTACAATTAAGCCGCAGCCCCACACGAGAGGCTACGCACGTGTAGCTTCGCTTTGCAAGAATATGTAGGTGATAGCGTCCACTGCAACCCACGAACACGCTACGCACGAATGCTTCGTCGAATATGGCACCTAGGCAGCTCAACACTGTAAACGTAACGCTATGCACGCGGTACACGTGTACGTAGCTTCACTGCGGGATGTTGGACGTCAAAACTGTGCTGCGCTACGGTTGTACATTGTCGTATGTTAAATTATTGTCTATATGTAATGGAAACGTTGTCAAACAAATGGACCCTGTGGCCACGCAGCTAAAAAGCGCCGCGTGGCGGTGCACAGCGTGCGGTGGGCCGCAGTGGGGCAGCGGCTTTATAATCGTACATTCAATAGGTATGTCAATTAACTGATATAAAATGTTTTTTTTTTCAGATTCTTACATCTTCGTATTCATACTTTACGTTGCTATACTCGTCGTTCAAGCAACATGACAACAATGATTCGTGAACGTGGAAAACTAAAAAGGCCTTTCTGCCTTTTCTATCTTTGCATTCATCAGATAATACATAGATGTTTATATTATATATCCTACTAGCTGCTGCCCGCGGCTTCGCACGCGTTTTTTCTATGGAAACGCTTAAAGGTGATTTCTATCCTATGGGAACTGATTTATGGGATAAAAAGTAGCCTATGTTTTATTCCTGGCCTAGAATTATCTGTATGCAAAATTTCAGCCCGATCCGTTCAGTAGTTTTCGCGTGAAGAAGTAACAAACATCCATCCATCCATCCATCCAAACTTTCGCATTTATAATATTAGTGTGATTATACATGTATGTTTGCTTCTGAAATATTATTTTATAACGTAGAAGTTATAGTAGATTAATTGTTCTTAACTAGCGTTTTCGATGGTCAGCATCAATAAAGCTTTAAATAAACGTTTTTTGTGATTTAATTACAAAAAAATACAAATTTACGGTTTCGGCTTTCCCTTTATTTGTGCTATAAGACTCTGCTTCTTGGTAAATTTTATTAATCTAGGTAACCGGGAAGTACCCTATAGGTTTTGATCCATAGCGAGAAAAAAATTATTTTTTTGTGAATAAACTGAAAATTTACAGTTTTCGAATTTTTTCCTTTTCTTGTGGTAATACCTTGTCTCTTGTCAAATTTCATGATTCTAGGTTAACGGGAAGTACCAATTGCATGTGAATCCCTTAGAAATTTCAAAATATTCAGACATAAACGGCTAAGTTTTGATTGCGTTGACTCAAAAGTTTTATTTATATTACGACTCCAAGATGTAACTTCTTGAATATTTGACGTTAATTTCAACTCGATACCTACACATTTCTAAGAAAAGGGGGTTGACAGACGAACAGACAGACAAACGAGAATTAAGAGAAATTAAGAGTTGTTTGTTTTCTTCTGTTGAATAAACCAGAGTGATAAAAAAACACAAGCAACTGTATAAGTTGACATATTTTTATATAAACGGGGTTTGTGCATTTTTGTGCCGCCGTATGTGCATTTTGAATCGACTGGACAGTAGCCTAGTAAAACGCGTGTATAAAAACTGTGCAATGGAATTATTACTACGAAATTACCGCTATAAAGCTTTACTGCTTTTGTTAACTATTACATGGAATATGCTAGATTTTGAAGCTCTAAAATGTCTGTTATGTTTTAGTGTCTTTTTATACCGTTTGACCATAATCTCACCAGATCATCATCATCATCATCAGCCTATATTAGTCCACTGCTGGACATAGGCCTCCCCTAATGAGCGCCATAGCGCCCTGTCTCTATCTCACCAGATAGCTTACTATAACTTATAACGATGTATCACGAAGGACTAGAAGACGCTTATTCATTCTTATCTTGAAGATACCCAGGTTGTAGTTGGTCGGAAAAAAAGAAGTAAGCAGCGAGGTCCAAACCTTAGCGGTACCTACGAATGGTAAATGCGGAGGAGGACCGGTTTGTACGAGCCTACTCTACCTAGAGTTTCTTCAGGTCTTACCATAGTGAAATATACCTTCTTAAGATGCGAGTAGCTAAGGCCAGTTCCGATAAACACGACTTAAAGTTATTCTTTCTTGATATGTTTAATACCTAATTATTGCAAGAATATGAAACTTTATTAGTTACTAGTTGCATTCTTACTACCCGTTGTCCTATTACCCGTTTTCCCGTAGGAATGAAGCATTTTCCCGTGGTAAAAAGTAGCCTATGTTCATCAAGAATAATATGGGTTTCTAATGGTAAAAGAATTTTTCAAATCGGTCCAGTACTTTCGGAGCCTATTCAATACAAACAAACAATCAAATCTTTCCTCTTTATAATATTAGTATAGATTAAGTACTTATCTAGCCATATAATTTCATCAAAAACTTTTATGAACCTTATCCAACGTCTGTCCTATAATTAGGGACCAAATCTTGTCCAAACTTATAACATTGTTAGGAGGTACTTACCTTAGTAATTTTGTGGTTACACTACTGATTACTAAGTATTACTAACTATAAACCAAAGTTACCTGACGTATTAATATTTGATATAACCCCATATAACTCGACTGGTATAAATTCAGGTAATTTTGTTATCAACGACATTGTTAGCCTATAGAGCTAAGCTCAAGTTTTACCACTACCGCGTTTAAAGTCACAAAACAACAAGTTTCAAAATGGCCGTGGAAGTCGAAAAACTGTCAGCAAAGAAAGAAATTCATGAAACGCTCAGAGTTTGCAATTTTTGTTTCATTACTATAGGGGTTTCATTGATCGATGAACCTTCTAAGCATTTCCGAGGGAGATTGAAAACATATTTACCGTTGTTTATAAGCTTCTTATTCGTGAATTATATGATCTTGGGGCAATATTCATATGTTTTTCATCAGATGAGGATTTGTTCTAATGCGATTGAAGGCTTGATCGGGAGTAATCTACATGTGGCAGGATATGGACTAATGAGTTAGTATCTATTTTACCATACTTTTACCTAAATCCAATTAAAATTATTTTGTGGTTACACTACCATTATACTAACTATAAACCAAAGTTACCTGACGTATTAATATTTGATATAACCCCATATAACTCATTACCAAACATCTTATAGAGTCCACAGGTGATCGGAATGCTGGCTTCTATTTCGGTCAACGAATAAGCATTGCCATTCAACGTGGCAATGCTGCTAGCATTCTGGGAACTCTGCCTTCTGGTGACGGCTTAGATATTTAAGAAATAGATATAAGTGTATATACTAGTTGTTATTGTTTTATTCGGATAATTTAATTTTCATGGATAAGATATAAATCGTAAAAGAGGTATATAAATGTAGTTTAACAATTATACATATAATGAACACTCCTTATATTAAATTTAATGAATTAAATAAACAATAATTTTGGCAGTTGGTAGTGAGACTTATTCACACATTGATACGCCAAAGACCACATCTTTGGCGTATGATTCATAACTATAAAGAAGTCACTGGTTGATTACTTTATGCGACAAATTTTAAATTATGGGTAGGTACAAAAATCATTTCCTTTTATTTTTAGGCCAGGCGAAACTGCTGACGATATGGTACAAGCAGGACAAGTTAAGGCATCTCGTGAGAGAGCTCGCCGATATTTGGCCGGTTGAAGTCAAAGATGAAAAGGTTGCGGCTATTAAGCGTGAGAGCCTTTCCTCCTTGAGAAACAGTCAGTTATGTAAGAAATTTCTTTACGACAACACAATGGCAACTCTTCACGTGGTCCCAAATGTGACTTACAGTACAACTTTTTTTTCAGTGTATTCCTTTTGGAACGCTTTTGGTGTTATCCTGTACAGTTTAACTCCGATTGTCGAATTCTTATACTTCAAAGCAAGAGGAACGCCTGCGGAACTTGGCTACGTCTATCTTTTGTTGTATCCCTTCGACAAATCTAAGCCAGTTTATCACGAACTGGCTTATTGTTTAGAATTATGCGGAGGTAATTTTTTTGTTAAGATGGCGCAGATAATTCAATAACCACTGAAGCCACAGATCGGAATTGCATCCTCGTAACCACTTTCTCAATCTTGTTATTGTAAATTTTGAAATCGGTGGTCGATGGGTTCTCTGCGCCAACCCTATGCGCTTATCTGCGGAAACTGAGCGATACGCAACTCGTGAGGGATGATTGAATGGATATGAAACTGCGAAATGCTGATACAGCAAGATTTGCGGTTGATTTTCAGCGTGAGTAGGTAATATCGACATAGTAGGAATCGGAATTCAGAACCAGAATTCTCGTAATAGTTGTAGGTGTCAGAATGTGTAAAAGAAAACCGGATAATTTATTTATTTATTTTATTTTACATTTAAATTTTAGGAAAACTTACAGCTAGAAAATTACAAAATATGAAATATTAGTACAAATACATGAAAATTACTTAAGTGAGGGCTATTTATGAAGTTTCCACTAGTAGCAAAATTCATTAAAGTTATACATCATTTCAGTGGTAATGGCCGACTAATAAAAGATCTTTATTTAACTTATTTAATACACAAAAAGAAACTAAAACTGAAAAACACATGCACACACTTAAAAAATAAAGAAAGTACTTAGTCTAAAGCTAAAACGTAGATCTAAGTAAAATTAGGACAAAATGGTTTCTAGACATAAAATCACTCGAAATACCTACCAGCACGAAAGGCAAGCCGCCAGCAGCACATGGCTTATTCAGCGGCACCTATATTTTCCAGGAATGTTCTCAGTTTTGGTGATGCTGGGCACCGATCTGTTATTCATGACTATGACAAGCCACATGTGCATGCTTTTACGTCTGCTTCAGTTGAAAATCCGCAATCTGATAGATGATGAAGACATCAAAAGAGACACAGGAACATTGGATTGCTACCAAAATATTGTAGATGCTGTGAAAATTCATCAGCGAATCATCCAGTAAGTGTCATTTATACCATTAAATTATACTTACAGATCCATAAAAATATAATGCTTAGATAAGTAAATTAAGGCTGTGTTCCGTTTCTCACTTAAAGCGCTCAGGCGATGCACGTGCTATGCGCGCACGAGAGTGCGTTTCGTTTCATCTAAGCGCACTGGTGCGCACGATGCGATCGTTTAACGAAACGGAACGCAGCCTAACGCTTATAATAACTCATTTCTACACGCACTTTCTCAGGATAAAAAGCAGCTTATAAATTATACCTCCGGGTTATTATTTATTTCCCTGCCAAAATTCATTGAGATCATTTTTGCCGTTTCGTCGTGAAACGGTAACAGATAGACGGAAAGAATTGATTACGATTATTTTTTAATATTAATATGGATTTGTTTCAGATACATCAATGATTTGGAAGAGGCATTTGCAGCGTCTAACCTAGTAAACGTTATTTTGAGCTCAATTAACATCTGCAGTTGTGCTTTCAATGTAGTGGTAAGATAAGAACCCTTTACGAAATAAATCATGTGAACCTATAGCGTAAAATTAGATTGGCAAGAGTTTATCACTTAACGAAAACAAACTATTTATATAACATATATTATATATTAGGTATATTACATATATTAGGTATAACATAAAATGATCCCTATCCTTTTGGCTGCGCCAATCAATAAACCATTCCAAGCTTTAAACCATAAAAACTTAAAAAAAAAAAATTTTGCTAGACTCAGTTGGTTAACAAGTTATTTAGACCAACCACCAGGTTAACAAGGCAGATTTTAATAGCTACTCATTAACTGGCACTTCGCACATAAACGAAGGTTAAGTTGAACACATACAAGACAAGTTAATAATTGAATACTATACCTAAAGCCCCGGTTTGGTCCTAGCTTTTTTACCTTTTTTCGCAAAATAAAAGGGAAGAGATTACAAAATGTACCTAGTAACCACTTAGTGATCAAACAAAAAAATTATGTTTGTGATGTCTGGACCAACATAATGATACTACCAACATAAATAAAGTTGTTGGATATTTTTCAGTTCTTGGATACTTTCATGACGATGAGCAATAAGTTTTTCCTTGGAGCAGCGTTGTCCCAAATGGGTATTGTCTGTTGGTATGCAGATGACATTTACAGAGTTGTAAGTAAACAAGCCTGTTTTGTTTTTAATCTCCGACGAAAAAAGGGGTTGTTTTAATTTTGACGTGTGTTGGTAATTGTGTGTCTGTAGCACACAGCAGCTTCGTTAGTATCAAACACCTGCCCCACCGATGTTTCCACTGCAGCACACACACACACACACACACACACACACACATGAAAATTAAGTTTGAACTACGTACATGTGTAGCGCTTTTTTGACGTCCCGTTGCCAGCGTTGAGTTGCGCGGGTGCCATATTCAAGCTAGCCACTCTCTCTCTCTATAATTTCATATTCGTCCGTAGCGTGTTCATGGGTAACAGTACATAAATTTTCTTGCAAAGTGAATCTGGACACACGTGTGTAGCCTCTCTGTGCGCAGCGGTGGGACAGCGGGTTTATTATTTATTCTCTGCCGTAGCTCGCAAACGCATGAGCCGGTTTTGATTGAGGAGGTTTATTTTATTTGTTTGACTTCATCGCAAGTGTTCCTCAATCGGTGCAGCCGTTCTAACTGTACTTTGTTTCAAAGTTAAATCGTTTAAGAATTGTTGTAAAATGAGGTTATTGTTCCACGGAAGACTAGCAGGATATTTCTGCCATAACACCCGCTAAGTGTGGCCGTTTTTGTTGCCCTAAATCTAGTTTTCTTTGTGGTTTTGGCTACAAATAAATGATTTTTACCATTCACTTTATTTTCTTTTTTAACACGACCCATGACAAGTCATTTTGCGTTCGTCGAAGTCGCTACGGTTCATAAATTCTGTCGATTAATTCCATCAAAATTTTATACAGCGCAAAAGTTTGCGTTCGATGTAAAACCAATTTCTTTTTCGTTTGTTTTTTCAGAATATTGATGAAAGTATTGCTTTTTCAGAGTTTGGGTGTATCTGATGCAGTGTACGAGAGCGGTTGGTACAGAACTGATGTGCGCTCGCGTCGCGCTTTTCTCTTGATGCTAAAAAGGTTAGGAAGACCGTCTTTTGCCACTGTCTACTTAACCACACTGTATTCTATAGAATTTTGCTCATCCGGAATTTGCTGTAGGTAACCCCACTAATTTTAAAAGCCAGCATAGCACGCTTAGCATAATCCTTGAAGCATAGTCTTGGCATAGCAAGTCATATTGTTGTTTCCTTTTCATCATGTCATGTTATTGCATCTATCGCTCCCGTAAAGGCCTCACAAGTCATCTACGTAAGTGCCGAAAAACGAACACTACATAAACCATGCTTCGTAAATGCCATTGATGATAATATTGATGAAACCCACTAAAATGACAACTTTTACTGATGATAGGTGTACCACTTTTCAACATCTCTTGTTATCCTTAGGTAGGTACTCCCTAGTTTTTGGTGTCTATCCTGTTATTATATAATAATATGCCTATATATCAAAATTCATACTCATCGACTTTAAGGATAGATCAACTTAGCTATTCTATAAATTCTTAATTCATGATTGCTCTACTAGACTCACACAAAGTGATCTCGTATTGCTCACAGGTCACAGAAGCCGCTATATTTCACCGCCCTGAAGTTCAGCAATATCACTATGGCTACGTATAGTTCCGTAAGTGTTTGGTCTCAGGTACATTATTAAGCACAATATTCTACTATTGTTACAGTAGTGATAACTTAGAGCTGAGGGAAAAAATCAGTAATGTGTGTGCCGATTGCACGTGCGTGCACCGAGTTGTGGATAAATTGCCATTTACGTATTTAATCGCTATATCAAACGACTATACAGAGTATACTGGGACGGTACGGGGGCACATATAACCAGAGGAGATACAGGTGCAGTTTCTTTTGAAACTTCAGCTCCTTTTTGGAGAAAAATATATTGGCATTAAAATTTTTTTGGTCAAGCGTGAGTAGCGCCTTAAAATGAATCAAGTTGATAAAATTTTTTTTTGATTCCAATCGACTCAGTCCTTTGTAAGGATCATTTTATTATTTCGATTGAAAAAAATCTGAGCAGCGGAAGTTAGTCAAATTTAATAAAATGTTTTCACCTGTATCTCCTCTGGTTATGGGTACTCTCCCAGTAATAAAAAAACACACTGTATATTTTTTTATTGGTGATGGCTACCAACTCACTTAAATAAGTGAAGATGTGGCCTAAGATGGAGCACGCTTTCCCAGCGGGAACTTATTTACCCTGAATTTATAGACTCCACGATTGTACTCTAACGGGAAAACAGACACAGGTAGCTCATTCTACACTTTGGCCGTGCATATTATGATAGAATAGCACAATTTTTTGGTTCGACACTGTGGTATGTCGACCAGGTTCGGGTGGTATTTTTCTGTGCGTCTGGTCTGGTCCTATGGTGGAAGGGAGAAGATGAGATAAGGACTTATTATTTCGAAAGTAAAGTTTGGATGGCTGGATGTATGTTTGTCACTTGAATAAAGTATCAATAGACAAATTTTATCCCTAAAACAATGACAACGAAGCTGCGGGCAGAAACTAGTAGTACACTTATATTTCGTTTAAAATCTCTTGCTGAATTTTTCAATGTTTACCCTTAGGTATGACGGGACAGACGGTCATCCAAATAACATTTTTGTCACCATGTAACGACCTTACTGTTTGATTGATACATTGTGCTTCACTAGTTAATGTGAAATATTGCCTCTCGAAGTCAGACGACAGAGTGAAGGTACCTCTAGGTACTCACGTATTTTGTAGAGCCTCTTCAATAATTTCATAAGTAAAGTATTTTATAGCTTTGTCTTCTGTTATCTTCTTCAATATGACATCGAAAATGGTTCGGTAAGTAGTAGAATGGGTTTATGTAGGTACGCTTAAACATTTTAGTCATACATTTTGAAGTCTCAGCAAGTGCTTTTATACTAACGTTTTTGTTAAGTGCGTAAGCCTCGCATTCTGGATAATTTCCAATTTCTAAGAAATCAAATAATATCGCAAAAATTTGTGACTTCGACGGGACTTGAACCCGCGTCCTCCCCTTAGTACGGGAATGTGATAACCAACTACACCACGAAGTCAAGTGACGTGGGAGTCGAAAATCTTTGCGACTTTCTACGGACTCAAGCGCCGTTAGCTCCACCTACAGGGGAAACATTGAAGTTTATCCAATCCTATTCAAAGACTAAAGTTACGTTTAGTTCGTTTTGACGAGAGGTGTCGCGTTGCTCTAAATCTAACGTTTTTGTTATTATAATGCGTAAGCCTCGCACTCTGGATAATTTCTAATTTCTAAGAAATCAAATAATATCGCAAAAATTTGTGACTTCGACGGGACTTGAACCCGCGTCCTCCCCTCAGTACGGGAATGTGATAACCAACTACACCACGAAGTCAAGTGACGTGGTGCTTTTATACTCTCTAAACTATTTTATTTTCGCTTGTGAAAAGTGATAACTAAAACTATTATTTTCAGATTCTAACGACATCGTATTCATATTTCACGCTGCTCTACGCGTCATTTAAGCAGCATTGAAATAGTGTCCTTATCTTTGTGGACTTAAGGCTGCATTTTGATTACGGATAAAAAACAAAATGTAATGAACCAATGAGGGGTGAAAATAGTATAATGAAACACTCAAAAATACAACTAATTCGACCAGCAGACATTGAACTTATTATTAGTGATAAGTGCACCACTTAGGTACAAAATAATTTAAAAAGCATTGTTTGAATTAAATGAATGTTAATTTTAATTAAATGAGTATAAGAAAAATATAAAGGAATCTTTTATTCTAAGTTGTTTTTACTTTTCCTTTTTCGTGCTTGTATGAAATATTGTAATAATGTTACAGATTTAGAGTTGATCACTGATTAGAACTTTACAACTTAAAGTTGTAGGTACATCTTACTAAGAAATATTTTAAAACACAGCTTAACGTTATGTGAAACGTGACATGTGACTATGTGAAACGTGACATGTGAAACGTGACGTGACATGTGACTATTTGAAACGTGACATGTGACTATGTGAAACGTGACATGTGAAACGTGACGTGACATGTGACTATGTGAAACGTGACATGTGACTATGTGAAACGTGATATGTGAAACGTGACGTGATATGTGACTATGTGAAACGTGACATGTGACTATGTGAAACGTTACGCCGTGGATGTTTTGGGCGGGGCAGTAAGGAAGGGTACCATAACCGACAGCTACGAAAATAGAAAAAAAAATTCTTAAATAAATTTTCCCCATTCAAATAAAATATTTACGGGTAGCAAGAAACACAAAAACTTTTTTGATGCCAATAGGTCTAGTTTCTTATACCTACTGATCAAATACTTCTATGGGACCATTTGAGGTTCGGGTACTAAAAAGTCAGTACAAAAAACTTTTTCCATACAAGTTGGAGGAAATCATCGCAGTTTCGAAAATCTTGTGAACCTAAAATCCAAAAAAAAAACAATAAACCAAAAACAAACTGATTACGTAGGTAAAAGAACATTATTATATTAAAACAAGATATGTCTAATTTATTTAAAAAAAAGTAAAAAATGTTAGAATAAAAAATCGTAGAACAAACGTTGACCCCCTTCGATGTCCAGAATCACCCCATTCGGCTTAGTATACCCTTTCCGTGGCACCCTGTATTATTACGCGATTAGTCCAAAGTACTTCGTGATCAAAAATGTAATGTTCTGTAAAATGAAACTGAACAACTAAAGAATTTTAAATATCATTCTCGTTGTAATAACAGTGTTACATTTTAATAAAACCTGTCTGTCGACTGACATTAAGTGCAAAGCTTTAAAGTTTCTCTGAAAAGCCTGAGGACATTTTCATTTCAAAGCTCATAAATTATGAACAGCTTCATTTCACTGCTATGGGGTTCAGAAACCGCCAGAAATTACAAGTACCTAGTAATGAGAAGAGCATAAAGGCGGGTCCAGATATTTATCCAGACACTTGACGATCCGAACACCGTATCCGTATCGCCGACGCGTATCATGATCGCATATGTGGACGGGTGATGATACGCGTATCATGATACGCGATCTCGATACGCCGTTATGATACGACCCGTCCCATGTCGTGTCGGTTTTTGTCCGATCATCAAAGGCGATAAAGATACGGGGGTCATACAGAACGGAAGATACGGATAATATATATAAATCGAGGCGTCCGCAACTTGATAGGGGGCTTGATACGTGATACGCTGATACGGTAAGTGATACATATCTGGACCCGCCTTTAGAAATCCTATGCGTGCCTTTTCTTATGATTCCCACGTACGTGGGAATGAAGAATAAAATCTGCCTAGGAACAAAAGCGAATTGGTGCGGTTCTGTTATAAATGCGAAAGTTTGGATGTTCAGATGCATGAATGGATAGATGGATGTTTGTTACCTCTTCACCCTAATACTACTGAACGGATCGGGCCGAAATTTTGCATATAGGTAGTTCTAGGTCTCGAATAAAACATAGGCTACTTTATCCCATAAATCAGTTCCCATAGAATATAAGATCCTGTAAACGTTTGTATAGAAATAACGCATGCGAAGCCGTGGGCAAAAACTAGTACTTATGTAATTATAAGATTACCTTCTAAATAAATATGGATAATCATAATCAATTTATTGCACGAAAAATGGTATTATAAAGGTCAGGCTTAAAATTTGTTTACTTATTTCACCGATTAATTTGGCATGCCAAATAGACACAAAATATAAATTTAATTAAATTTAATCTTCGTACTGTATATTTTTACGACAAACGTATGGGAACTCTGATTTCCATTTTGATCTCTCTTAATTCAATCAACTCAGTTCTGGCAATATTGGCCTTCCGTCATTAAAAAACTTACTACATAGAGCCATAGCTTGCATATGTTTATTAGGTACAGACAGCGTCAGAATTAAGTGACCCCCTGCATAATATATACAATGCCGGATAGAATTAATTTTTTTTTCGTATGTCACCTAAATAAAAATAGTATTTATTTTCGACTTTGAAAACTCCTACGATTTACAGGTTTGGATTTAAACCTGCATGTGTTATGCAGGGGGGTTGCTTAATTCTGACGCTGTCTGTACATTAGCACCCCTACAATACTAGTAGTTCTACGAACAGTAGACCACGCGAGCACTACTTTTTTTTCAAAAATTAATTAACTTATTGCTCATGTTATTTAAAACGGCATAAATATGGTAGGTTGGAACATAGGTACCTATTATAGACTAGGAACTGAAGATTTATGACGAAAGCGAAATATGCCTACTGAATGAAACGCACCAAAACGGGTGCGCTATGTGGAAGTACTTAGGTGCGGTTCATCTGGGTGCGGTTCATCTGGGTGCGGTTCATCTGGGTGCGCTACGAGGAATGCCTCAATCTGACGAAAGGGTCATTAGAAGTTATCCACATCCGTAATTCATGACGAAACTGAACTGAAATTATACAAAAAACTACTTCTGACGAAAGTGGAATCTGACGGATGTGTTCTAAATCCTTATACCTGTGTTCCAATTTAAAGTTATTAACTTTCCATTAAAAATACAATCATCGAAATCAGATCTCTTAAAGCGGAGATATTCTAAAGTTCTCATTTTGCGTTTTTTTGGAAGAAGTACGCCTTTAATCAAAAAACTCCGACGAAAAAAAAAACTATGTAATCACAGAATCTGTACACCAAGTTTCGTACCGTTCGGTTGTAAAATACGACCTGTAGAGGAGTACGGTCATACTGACAGAAACGCTAATTTTGCTAGACTTCATGCTCAGACTCTTCGCTCACTTCGTTCGCTCGGTCAACTATAATGTTTTTGCGTAGGAAGCATCCTTAATTGCTTCCGCAATGCATGTCTGCATAGTTCAGTGCATAGTTCAAAGTGTATATTGCCCATTACAACTGCGTCTGAGTACAAATTGCAGCTCCGGCGATACTAGGCTTAGGTACACGAGTGTTACTGCCCCCTAGAATAAACAGTCTTCTCGCCGGCCCGACCATTTTAACCTTTTGCCTGGTAAATGCAAAATACCACCTTAGCGTTAATGCAGTCCTAGTCCCTACTATCAGGGTGGCTTTTTGAGATGGGAGTGGACGACTTTTTTTTATTGTTTTAGGACATTTGCAGGAAATATTGACTTTTAAAAATATAACATCCTGTATTTTGCGCCAATTGCTTCGGTTACTGATAAGGATCTTTGAAAAGAAATGCTTTATTGAAAGTTTTCTAAACTCTTCTTTTCTAACTCTCATGGTTTTGGATTTGGCCATCCATTCCCATCTCAAAAAGCCACCCTGTATGTTTGCACCAACCGATTTCTTACAATAAATTTACCGATGATGCCTTGCACTTTAGTTGGAAGTAATTTCGGAATTATTCAACCATGTATACGGATTTCGGCTGTCACTCGCAAATCACCCCTGTTAGCCGTCTAGCAAACAAAGGCAGCCCGTTTTGTACCTAACCTAATTGCAGTGGCATGCAAATTTCGATGGAGACTGAAATATCCTTCGTTAACATGGCTTCAAACTACGCCTATTTCAGTTCTAATTGTCCCGATGCAAAATTTCCCATTATACATTATATTTACCAAAACGTTGGCTGTTTTCCTACTAATATTATGAATGCGAAAGTTTGTGAGATGTGAAATTTTTGTTACCTAGGATCTCCAAAACTACTGCACAGATCAACATGAAATCTGGGACACATTTAGAATGTAGCCTACCTTAAACAATAGGCTAGGTACTTTTTTTTAAAGCTTCGCCCCCGATTTAGAATTTAAAAGGTTTGATAATTTACACATCACGTCCAACGAGAAACGAAAACATAAATAAAAAGTCCGTCTATGCTATGCAATGTTGTCTATTTTTGTCAAAATAGTGATTGATTTTTGATGTTGTCATAGTTGTCATCTCTGCTTTGTAAAATAAATATTAAAATTAAACAGACGGAATAATTCAATTAGTTTTCCGTTCACTGATGTGTCCTTTAGTAAGGTAGATACCCTACCTACCACGCTAAAGAAGTTGCGGGTAACAGCTATTATCCAAACAAAGTTGTTTCGTTTACTTTGTAAAAATACATGGAAAATACCGACCTTAAATATTTCCCCATCACTTTATGACCTTGTCGAAAATGTCAATCTCATTCCGCCAGTCAATGTTTCCACCAGCATGTAAACAACTAAAATCACCTACTTACAAGATAGCGAGAATGCCTACCAGAATGAGGGTAGTTTAGATATAATTTATCTGCATGGCAACACTATCGCTGGGCGGCAATCACTCGCCGCTAATGCCGCGGCCTCCAAAGTTAACGTCCATTCATAAATCAGCCATGTCCTTGCCCATTGCCTTCCACCCCATACGACAGAATAATTTCAGAGCAGGGACCAAATCAGGTAATCGGAAAGGGGTAGGTACCTCAAGTTGATCGGTTTTTGTATAAGTACTCTTTATCCTTACCTATTCCATCCTATCCTTTTAAAACCGACTAAGTAGAGGTTGTGCTTATGTCTAAGAGACTTCCAGCCGATTGCTCGTACGCTAATCTCTGATCGGTAGAAAAGGCAATTTACTTGAAAAGCTGGTCTAATCAAATCGAGTTGCTCGAACGCTAATTAAGAAACTGAAAATGAGAAAATAATTAAGAAACTCAAAATGACTGTGACGAAATTTTATAATCGTATTGCGATCAAAGTGCCACATCGTACGAGCAGATGCTATATCTACTTCTAGCATCTATTCAATTCTGCTCATATTACACTGCCGAGCGTATTATTATTTATTCTCTGTCTGGCCGAGCCTTCGGGAACGAATGGCCTGAAATATTTTTTTCTAGGTACTGTGCCTATACCGTTCGAAGTTGTTAAGATAGACGCTCTATCAACTAGTTCTGCTCGTGCCCTTGGTTGATGTGTGTGACACCCAAACAGAGAAGCAACCTGGATCCAGGTTACACCTAATGTCCCGATTCCTCGGTCGTGTCACCTGCAATAAGCAGGACCAAGTAGGTGGAGTTTGTTTCCTCGGCATCAGCAAAATAATTCCTCCAAATTCCTAAAATAAACCTCTCACCATTCTCTTATATTTGCTTTCTTTTAATATAGACCCTAGGTTCCAACCCGTACCTCCTAGGCGCGATTCGCTAAGGTGTAACACACATTGTATTTTTCATATTCTCATATATTCCGTGCCCGCAATTTCTCTCATAACACCCCCAACAGGAAGCCCTAAGTACAACCCCCTCGATCCCACAGAATGAATGCCACCGCACTAACGACACGCAATTACACTTGAAAAATCCAATAAAATTCCCTATCACATTTTAATTAAATTTTGAACCGTTAATCTTTGAACACATCAAAATGTAATTTCGGCATCACAGCTGAATGGATGGATCGTACGAAGTCATGATTGTGTTGAGATGTATGACGTAGATTTCACGAGCTATGTTTATTATTTTTATTGTTATGCAGTGTGAGTAGAAAAAACCTTTCTCAGAATTATTTGCGTAGTTGTTTTGAGCGCCGGAACCGGAATTGCGGGGGTGGAGAGGTCAAACGAGGAAAACTGAACTCTTGTAAAAACACGTCAATATATCAGAATCCCTTGCGTGCGTTTATAAACATGGCATAGTTATGTATTTTGCTTTCCATTCTGTCGATATTTTTAATAGCTTCATTGATTTATTTGGGTCTGTATTAATCTTGTTGAGGTGGAATTAAGATAAGACTTTATGTATTGCTTTCTTAGAAAACCTCTTTAAAACTTTCTAAGATAAAACTTGCTGTTAAAACACGTTACGCTTCGTTTGACGAGAGGTATCGCGTTGCTCAAAATCTAAGGTTTTTGTAACTATAGTGCGTAAGCCTCGAAATCTGGCTAATTTCTTATTTCTAAGAAATCAAATCACATTCCCGTACTGAGGGAAGGATGCGTATTCAAGTCCCGTCGAAGTCGAAAATTTTTGCGATATTATTTTGATACCTACCTAGTTTAAGTTAATTAAAGGGGTGGGTTGGTCTTTTAATGCAGGGATTGTAGGTCTTAGGAACCCTAATATAATTCACCATTTAATCTTCGGCAACAGGATTAGCCTGTAGTTTATTCGCAAGGACCTACTTCAGGGGCTTAACTTTACGTATATAGTTATAAGCAGCCAATATCCCAGTCCCTAATAGGCTATTACTGTTATTATTGCGTTGCTAATAAGAATCCCCTGATACGTTAGAAAGGGGATTAAGGAAAAAGAGACAATAAAATTTTGCCTATTATTTACGAGGCAAATTGGGAGAAAACAAGAAAATATTCGATGCGAACGAAAATGTTTGCTCACGGTGGATTACCCTAATACGAGGTGTATTTATTTAGCCTGAATTCTAGCGTAGACGAGTGCTTACATTTGAGAATAAACAATTGAAGGCTGAAGAATGATCATAATGGGTTTAGTTCGACCAAGGGCAAGCACGGGGATTGTTGTCTAGGGTAGACTAGAGATAAATTACGTCACTTTCTCATCGAATGCGTAATTTATTTAAAATTTATTCCCTCAACTTCAATAATTTACGCAATGTATGACGATGCGATGTCATTATGGTCTATTCTACCCTAGAGAACAATCTCCGTGTTCAGTCTGAAAAGATGGCGCTTTTAGGTTGAAATTAAATGGCATAATCTTTTTTGTAAAGGCTTCAAATTGTTTTTAATGCTTGCTCCTTACCTACCTTATTTAAGCATAATCTTGATCTCGCGTGATGTCATTAAAAGTTTTTGATAGACTTGATAATTATCCTTTGTCTAAGATCCTAAGTCCTAAGACCACAATTATTCTTTTGCCATTCTATAAGGTATTCGGTTATTTAGCGATCGTTTTTTGTTTTTTCATAGAAACGACTACGCTGACGTCACAAATGCTTCAGCACAGTAGGTAGCCTAAAAGAAAAACAAAATCCCTTCGCGCCCACTCGGTTGCGCTATCTTGCGCTATCTATAGCCATAATTCTCGACTTATTTATTTAAAAGTGATAGCAATCCTAAGCATTTTTAATCTTTCAGTGTTCTTTCAGTACTCAGATTTTCAGTTTCTCAAGTATCAGCGAGTAAAACAGAAAAGTGTGACCATATACAATGCTCTTACGTAAAGGACAATGTTTGTGGGATGGCAATATCGTTGGATGGCAATGTTGTGGTTTCCAAATATCTGAACCTTTGTCACTTGGAAAAAATTAACTGCCGATTTAGCAATACCGTAGGTTAGTTTCTTTTGCTTTAATGTTTTATGAACGAACAGCCATCAAATATATCTATGTATGCCCTGTAGCCACTTGCTACTTGCTACGCTTGTGACTCTATTGTTGACTGCTTCTCTAGATCGACACGTTCATAAAAAACAATTTGCTCTTTTGTTAAACATATAACTATATGCATGAGAGCAAAAAGCGATTTTGATCACTTTCACATTTTTTCCAAAACCGCTTTTATAAAGAACTCTGTTCATCTACTTTTGTTTCAAAGCGTTCATACACACTCTCTTAAACTAATGACGTTTTTAAAAACATACCAATTATTTTATAGAGATAAAACAAGTGCCTGCCAACTTATGCCACATGCAAGAAAAAACAGAATTGTTAGTAAACACAAATGGACGAAGGGTAAACGATTTCAGCATAGTGGGTGCCCACCAGGCTTGCAACCACACCTGCCCCACGTACTGCGTAGACACCTACGAGCCTGCGTGCGCGCAGATTTGGAGGAAAGGCATGAAGAAGTTCAACTACAAGCCTATGATCAATCATTGTCATATTGACTTGTTTTCGTGCGTTGTTGGTGTCAGTAAGTATTGCAGCTAGATTTTTACGTCCTTACCGGTCGTTACATATTTGAATAAGCACATATTAGCAGACCCCACATGACACGTGTAGAGTCACTCTACAAATAATGTCAATATGTGGTCACAAATGTACCTATTAGCTATTTTTCGTGACTCCGTGATATGCGATGGCCTGCCTGGGATGCAGAATGTTGCGGGTTTGAATCCTGCCGTGGCTTAAATAATTTTATATGATCTGAAACTCATTAATACAGTGAATAGTGTAGCCGCGGAGCAGCAATTTTTTTATGACTCATGTTTTCCGAACGGCCCCCGCCCATACGCAATTAAATCGTTTTTTTTTATTTTACACTATACAACAAAAGGTTTTGTCTTTTGTCATCGCTACATCGCCTAATTGGTACATATTTACTATTTTTTTACGTTTATTTTACGTATGAAAACTAAAACTTAATCTCTACAAAAAAGCAAGGTTGACGGGTCTGTTAGTTTAAAAATGGAGTTGTTATTATCTACCTTCTCTTTTACTAAGCTTCTAATTAACTTGGGCAAGATGATGGTTTTGATAAGAAAAATATATTCCAGCGTTATTTTTAAACTTTTGCAGACGTCACCATCCAGCCTCTCGCAAAATGCTACCACAATCCGTCCGGTCTGTTGTTCATGTCGCAAGTAGCCGGTATGAAGTCATTGGGTCTTCTAGACGACTTTTCTATCGAAAACCACCCGCCAAAGGAAGACCCGGCTAGAACGTCTCATAGACGATCTAATGATAGGATAAGCTCGAACGTGAAACGTTCGCTGAAACGATTAATTTTAAGAAAGAAATAAAAAGTCTTATAGAATACAATCTTTATATATATAATTCTTCTGTGAGTGTGTATGTCACTGAACTTCTCTCAAACGACTGGACCGATTTTGATGAAATTTTTTGTGTGTGTTCAAGGGGATCTGGGAATGGTTTAGATTCACAATTTTGTCCGCTGGACAATGTTTTTTTAATTAATTTTTAATATTCTATAGAATATCAATCTCCTTTAAACGTTTCCATAGAAACAACGCGTGCGAAGCCGCGGGCATAAACTAGTATCTATCTATAATATAAAAATGAAACCCGTTTTCCTTGGTCACGGCATCACGCGTGAACGGCTGGACCGATTTCGCTAATTCTTTCTTTGTTGTGTTTGTTATTGTCAGGAGAAGGTTCTTATGAAAGAAAAAATTAAGAAAGTTGGAAACATAAATTTCCGCGGGGGCGAAGCCGCGGGGCGCAGCTAGTTTTTTATAATAATGCATTATTATTTTCACAATTATCTACACATAAATAAAATGTTTATGGATTTTCACAAACATAGAGCTCCGTAGGAAACAATTAATCAAAATATTAAGAGAGGAATAAATAGTTGTTTTTATAATTAACCAGTTTATGACCGCGGCTTCGCACGCGTTGTTTCCATGGAAACATTTAAAGGCTACTTGTATCCCACGGGATCGGTTTTATGGGATAAAAGTCTATGTTTTATTGGAGGCCTGGGACTGCAAAATTTAATTTGAGCCCAACCCGTTCAGTAGTTTAGGCGTGAAGAGGTAACAAACATCCATCCATTAAAACATCCATACATCTAAACATCTAAAGAAATGTGGTATAGGTATGTAAATATAGAGTAAAAAATTTTCAAACTAGTATAGGTACAATGTGCTTCTCACCGATATCATGACCCCCGATGACACTCGATCTTAATCACAAGTCATTTGTTTCTCAACTATTCTCAAGTAAATTCTTGAAATCCTGATTATAAGAAATAAATTACGTTTTTGTTTTGAAACTTATTTTATTCTACTTATTATTTGATTTTCCTGCTGTCTATCCGGAAAGCAATGTGACGAACTTACAAAAATCAAAATTAATAAACAGGCCAGCGTCTTGGGGACGCTTCCGACTGGTATTGATATGGATCAGTTGAGCTACCTGTAGACTGTTTGCAACAGTCTGCAGTTAGCTCAATTGTTTCAATTGTAAATACTAGTATAATTTTATTTGTGAATAAAGGTATACTTAAAGTATAAACAAAGGATTTTTTCAGAAAAATAAAATTGTGGCAAATTTACACATACTTTTTATCGCGACGAATTTACTTTGTCGCAAATGTATAACAACCCATCAATACCTACATTGCCTATATACCGTACCGCAATGAATCGTAGGAAAATAACAGTGTGAAGACCTGATCGGAGGCGCCGTTAGGAGGGCCGTGGACGCTCGGACCTTGACCCATGTTCGGAGGAAGTTGTGACACGTGAAACCTAAAGCCTACAACACAAAACCAACAAATTACACGTGCAAATTACATCAAATACCAGCTTCTAAATAGTGTAGAACATCACCTTGATTACCTCATGAATAAGTAAACGATTGATTGCACTGTGTAACCCATCAGCCGGATCAGATGTCAACCAGGGGGATCAAGCGCGTTTCATGTGTGGTGTTAGAGGATCAATGCTTATCCAGAGAGTAAAACAATGTTGCTGTTTTGAGATAGACAAGTTCGGAAATTCAATTCCAGTGCTGCGGCAAAAGCTTTTCATGATAATTTAGTTTCAAAGTTTTTCGTGACAAACATCTTTATACGAAGGCTAGACAAGTCGGTTTTATATTCTTTTAGCTGCGCCCCGCGGTGTTACATTTTTTAATTATTTGATCATCTCACGGGAACACTATAGATTTCCGTGAGATGATCAAATAATCCTAATCCGTTCCACTAGGATATAGGTAACCTATACTAGTACAGATTCTGTACTAGTATAGGTTACCTATATTCTAGCGAAACGGATTTGGATGATAATCTGTACTACAGATTATCATTCGAATCCGTTCCGCCGTTTGAGCGTGAAAGAGAAACAAACATAGGTATACCATACAAACTTCATATCATACATCACATATCACATCATACAAACTTTAGCCTTTGTAATATTGGTATGATGCGAGGTATATATATTTGTAGTGTCAAATAAAGGTCCGCCTTCGACTCGACCTTAATAGGTCTAACACTATCTATTATGTAAATATACATAATTATTCAACGGTAGGTATGCGTTAGTGGACGTGCCAAAACACAGATTAGCCTAAATACGTGTAATCATGGCGATTGGTTTAATTTAGTTTCGGCATTGATATTCGGGATGACCGGCGTTAAATCAGCGTGGAGATTACGACAACATTTACACATCATACGGGCGTTTATATCTGTGAAATATTCAAAATCTTGTTAAGAGTTCTTCAAAACCTTTTTCAATTAATTTTTTGATCATATTTTTTTAGAAGAAACCTATCGTTGTTAACAAAACCAACAAACGTAAACGTGAAGTTGGAATATAAATGCGGTTTTTCTAGAATCAGAAAAAAATTACTGAATACTTCTGGGATTATAAAAAAAATAGATTTTCGACAACCTGTAGGGTCTGACAGAATTAATCAATGAAAAGTCCGCAAATCGGTTACAACAAACTTAGACGTGTGCGTTTTGACTGACGACGCATCTGTGAAGCGGCTTGTGGAGCGTAAGGTACGTGGGCGGCTTCAATACTTCTCACCAGTTCGCACTTAGGACTTGGTTAGGTTAGGTTAGGTTAGGTTCAACTTGGTAGAGCATTGGTTTTGTGCGACGCGAATTACGCATTGTCGATGCAAGCGCCTTCACTCAGCACTATTCTCCAAATTTATACATATACAGACAAATAAATCATTACAGAATGACACGTTTTGTTATTCTACCTTAGATGAAAGAAACTACCGATAGAGGGACGCACGTCAAAGGTGTCAAGTTTGAAACCAATATCAATCTCTCCGTGCAAATAGCACCGCACGCACTAGCTGGAGTTTCTTTAATCTAAGGATTCTACGTGACCATTCTGCGACGATATACCATTGTCATAGTAAAGCGATTCGTTTAGGAGAATAGAGCCCCTGTGGACTTCGACGTCGTGGGCGACGCGATGCGACGTGGGAGTGTCGGCCATTTCAAACGCTTTTGGTGTAACTTCATCTCTTTCGGCCTCACGTGATTAATGCCTCACTCCGTTTCGATTTACAGCCCGCGGTTTTCAGGCCCAAATTAGCCGTAACTGGATCGTAAATTCTCTAAAGGTGGCCTCTAAATTGTAAAGTTAAAATCCTCGATATAAATTGCAACAGCAAAACTCGTATTGATCTGCTGCAGTGAATAAATAAATGGTCCGAAAGGGTGGGTTTATTTATTTTGTTTCGGCCAAAATTGAGGCCCATAATTCTAATGAAGTTTTTACTTACGTTTTTATGTACGTATCCTTGTCTTTCCTTGACTTTAAAGTTATGGTGATACGTTAAAAGACTTGATTAAGTTTAGGGAAAACAAGGAATCCAAGGAATATAGGTAGTTAAGTTAATATTTGTTCAAGTAACCTCACCTCACCTCAACAGCCTATATTGGTCCACTGCTGGACGCAGGCCTCCCCCTGATAAACGCCTCATTGGCTTTTATCTCATTAGGGGTAGTGCCCATAAACCCCACGCTGAGCATGCGGGTTGGGGATTGCAATTCGGTAGTAGAATTGTTCTCCAGGAGGTTCAAGTAAAATGCACACATTTTATCAAAGATAACAATGACTGAAAGTTTTACTGCAACAACTACATAGAAATCTAAAGGGGTAGGTACGTACTTATTTTCAGTTAACTTTTCTTAATTTTCTTAGGGTTGCGCCCGGATAGTTTCGCTATTATTAACCATATTTCATAATTGAGTTTGCTCCAGTGGTCGCCAGCCAATTCCAAGTTTTAATTAAAAAATTGCTTCATTCAAATAGAATCAAGAAAATGAGGACTTTGTGGCTAGTTCTTTCAATAAAAACGGCGTTTGGCTACGAAACTGTTTGCCGAGACCAGTAGCAAGGGTATTCTTTTACCCAGTTAGCCAAATTAATACCTTTCAACCTACTCAACATTATGAAGAAAATAACAGCTAATACATATACTAAATTACGAGTACTATTTACTATTGAGTAATGTCCCAATTAATTGAATTAATTAGGCTACCTCTAGACTGTTTGCAACAGTGAGCAGTTAGCTCAACCATTTCAATTGTATAATTTTCTTTGGGAATAAAGGCTTAAGTCATCAAATAATAGAAGTAAATTAGAACTAGTATTTACAATTGAAACAATTGAGCTAACTGAAGACTGTTGCAAACAGTCTACAGGTAGCTCAACTGATCCATATCAATACCAGTCGGAAGCGTCCCCAAGACGCTGGCTGCATTATTTGATTGTAATTTTCTTTGTCAATAAAAATATGGTTGTCTTGTCGAGTTACTAGCCTATATTGAGCAAGAAAATCCTTTCTCTTTCACTTGGGGCTATTTAGTACTATGTATGCAGCTAAATCCGAGCTTAGAGGTGAGACATAGATCCCGGATCTCCGGAACTTTTACCGAACAGTGGGTTACGAATCGGAATGCGAATGCGGGCTGCTAGTTTAGGCCGGTTACCCGTATCTATGTCAGATAAATACACGTACAAAAACTAAGGAGTTATAACGTACATGAAAATTCTTTTAGTTTTTCAAGTTTTAAGCATGGAGCGCAAAAGATACCTTGACTAAAATTGGAATGATAAAAAAATATTATTAAGGTACCCACTAAGCAAAATTTGCGCGGAAAGATACTTAAGAAATATTTTATATGAATTGATTTTTCTATACATATCCGCAAACCTGAATATTTTATTTACCTGATCGATGTTCAAGTTGGGACCAACCCAATTTTAATCATTTCAGCAAAAAATTTACTAGTCAATAAAATATCTTGCAAGTAAAGTTTCCTATGGTCTTCTCGAACCATTTCCATGACCATTTCCTATAGTTCATTGGATCAGATTCCTTATATTCCTATTGAATAAGGTCCAACGAGAGAGGGCTTACTGGTTATATCTTATCTCGGTTCACGGCTGTAGTTCCAAGAAAGTACAATTCACTTACAGACTTCGTAGCCCGCATTATTCCAAGACAAAACTACGAACAACTATCTACAAAGTCATCTAACACGTCCTAAACTCAGCTTCACAGGTAACTCTGGGATTTGTCTTTCTTGTTTTCGCGTGGTGGTATAGTAGGCAGAAATCCATCAACTAGTTGAGCGGTTGGAAGTTTGTTTTTACTTTGTTATGAACTTTTCTACCGGTGCTGTACCGTAGAAAAAGCCTTATAGCCCTTATATTTGACGAACTCAGTGGCGCAGCGGGCGAAGGTCCGCCTGCGACGCAGGAGGTTACGGGTGCAATTCCCGCCTCGAGACAAATGTTTGTACGATCTGCAGATATTTGTTCACGATGTTCTGGATGTTTTCTATGTAAAATAAAAAATATCTATGTAGTGTATTGTATTAAGTATATCAGTTATCTAGTACCCATAACACAAGCTTTGCTTAGCTTGGGGCTAGATAGTGCTGTGTGTATTGTCCAGCATTATTTATTTATTATATTATATTATTTATTATATACCTAAGATAAAAAATAAAAAATAGTTAAGAAAGCTGGACCCTAATCTATGACGTTATTGTTGTGGACTGCACCTAGGAGATGTAGATAGGAAAGTCAGAAAAATCAGTAGTACACACAATGCACCGGCTTTTTGGCTTTTATCATATGGGGGGTAATGCCCATAATCCCCAAGCTGGGCATGCGGGTCGGGGATCGCAGTTTGGTGGTAGAATTGTTCTGCAGGGGCGCTGCTGTCCGCCCCCGGTGGATATCCCATATTCGCCTCTTACGACACCCGCGGGAAGAGTTGGGATGGTGCAAATTCTAAACCCGTACCACACAGCGAGCAAAATATATAGGTACTCTTTTATTATGGAAAAAAGCAAAATAAAGTTGAATCATTTGTGAAAATCTTTATTGAAGGAATACTTACCTCGATTTCACCTTATTCATTATGTATTTCAGCAATGCCTACCAATAAACGAAGTCCGATCGTTGCTCCGAACAATAGGCAGCCCGACAAATACTCTGAATACGAAGTTTTCCCGTTATAGCAACCAAAACGTTCACCGTGAGCATTCCGCCTGGAATGTCGGTATCATTCAAGATTCGTTTGTAAGCATAACGTTCCAATACAATCATCTGGATGAAATCCCTGCAAGGGATAAGTCCGCCAAATGCAGGATACTGTAGTTAGCAGCGCCCCCTGCAAAACATTCTACCACCGAATTGCGATCCCCAACCCGCATGCCCAGCGTGGGGATTAAGGGCATTACGCCCCATGAGATAAAATCCAATAAGGCGCTTATCAGGGGGAGGCCTGCATACAGCAGTGGACCAATACAGGCTGTTGAGGTTGAGGTTGAGGTAGTTAGCTTCTAAGAACTTCTTACTGTAGGTACTCAAACATGTATAACTTTCCTCCATTAAGGCGCTAACCCGACCCAAATCAGCGCCATCTTATTATTATGTTAAACGAAGGAATTTAAAAAAACGATTTTGCAGTTTGTGACCTATCATATGCTAAGTTGCTCTTTTTGGCCACGATGGTGAGCAAAATGAGCAACTTCGCATCTTTGTTTTTATTTAAACTTTTTCACAAAAACTATTACAGAGGCATTAAAAATAAGCTTATGTGATGATGATGATCAGCTTATTTTTAAATCATAAACTTATTTTTGTTATAAACTGCAAAATCGATTTTGGAAAATTCCTTCGTTTAAAATAATAATAAGATAAAATAGGTGGTGGTGCTAATTTGGGTCGGGCTAGCGCCTTGATGTCTGCAGTCGAATCAGCTACTTTTACAATAGCTATACTGCCGAGCACGCACTCGGTTCAACCCTTCGCTGCTGTAATGCTTAAATCTGAGCAGTTACATTACAGGCAAATGCGGCCTTAACACAATTCACCAAGTAACACCAGAACAATAATTCTCAATCTGACAATACCCCAGCCTGGAGCATCGGTTCTCGTTTCTCGCTATTAATAGCGGTTATCGGAGGAATGTGATTTGATCTGATACGGTATCTTTTGTTTGTGCTAATGTTCGATCCGTTATATAGGGGACATTCGTTGAACATAATAAACTCGCTAGATTAAGAAATGTTGCTATAGATATATATAGTAATAGAACCTATAGATATATATAGATAGATATTGTGGTGTAATGTGCTGCGGTGCGTCAAATGAAATGCAAATGCATGAAACCGATAGGTATACTTCTGACCTGCTTCTGACTCGCACACCACACTATTGCGGTGTGATGTGTTTCACACCGCAATAGTGTGGTTCTATTTTCTTGCGTTATTGCAATAAAGTGTCTTGGTGCACTAAAAATTCGCACATTTGTAATCAAAGTTAATTTCACACTTCACAGTCTCTACAACTGACTGTAAGAGTTTTTTGATGAGTTCGTTGAGTTAATTGAGTCTTTGTATGCAATTTAATTTTCAACCCGAGCCAGCACGAAAAATTTTACATTGCAATCCTGGTACATTTAAATTTAAAATTTATTTATTCACTGTCGACAGCTCGCTTCAAACGAGGTTCTCAGTTTTTGTTACAAAGCCGAGGGCAGCACAGGTAGACTACGCAAAACTAATTTAACGAACGAGTAGTTGAGTGACCACTTGTCCTGTGCAATGTCAAAAGCTACGGTTTCATTCAAGCACTTTTTAGGTTAGCTTTCAAAAACTTGTTCGTTTTCACA
This sequence comes from Eupithecia subfuscata, assembly GCA_963564075.1. Taxonomy (NCBI): domain Eukaryota; kingdom Metazoa; phylum Arthropoda; class Insecta; order Lepidoptera; family Geometridae; genus Eupithecia; species Eupithecia subfuscata. Next base: position 11,036,021 of record OY751097.1, read on the forward strand.
GAGGAAGCACTTTTTGCGGATATGGTTTCGAAAAATTATCGTTTTTACATTAGATTTTGTGCAAAAGAGTTAGTGATACTCGTATCATTTGGGGCTTGTCCCTGGGGGCTTGTCCCCCGGAACGAAACTATACCACCTACGCTGTCCTAGTATCGTTTTCAATCACAAGATGTACTAAACTACTAGAGTAGCATAAACGTGAAGGAAGTAGGTAGGTACCGACTTTTGATTTTACCAGTCAACTCTCTGTATCCTTACAGTTTCTGCTTTCCTGGTACTTTGAATACTAAAATACCAAATCGGAATAGTCCCCATGACGCTGGCTGAATTTCCCCGCTGAAGAAAATTGATTTTGACAGAAAAAAATCAATAGTGTTCCTATAAAACATTTCACAAGCACGATTCGTAGCGCGCTGCTACGATTTCGTAGCGTTCGGCTACACTGTCGTAGAAGTGCTACGATCTCATAGCAATGCTGCTATGTTGTTATAGATGCACTGTTTTAGCATCTTCTGCATTTATTTCCAATGGGAGTTTTACCTTAATAACCACGTATGGCAGATGGGTTGGTGATTGCAGTGAAGGAGCTGAGTAAGTGAGTATTTATATTTTTTTTCATTTATTTATGTTACATAGTATTAACTTATTTTATCTACATCATCACTAAATAATATAAAACAAAGTCGCTTTCTCTGTCCCTGTGTATGCTTAAATCTTTAAAACTACGCAACGGATTTGATGCGGTTTTTTTAAAATAGATGAGTGATTGAAGAGGAAGGTTTATATGTATAATAATAGTAATAGTTGTATTTTATTGCACCCGTGCGAAGCCGGGGCGGGTCGCTAGTTGAACATAAACTGTAATTCGGGTTCAGCGGTTCTGTGTACCTGTCTGTGGTATCGTAGCTCCCAAACGGATGAACCAATTTTCGTTTAGTTTTTTTTGTGTCAAAGATAATTTTATCCCGAGTGTTTTTAGCCATGTTTCATGAAAATCTGTTCTGCCACGTCGGCGGGTTTTTAAAATTTTTAATTTTGTCTTGCGTATCGATATTCTATATTAATAATTTCGGACCGGTCTACGGTAGACTCGAACCAAATGCACATCAAATTGAAGAGCGTAAAAAATTAGTCGATCCGAGTCGACAACTTATAGGCGGAAAATTCGGATTATCGAGTAGTTTCAATATGAAAATGAATAAATTGCTAAAATTGAACGGCGTTGCAAAGTAAACATGTCTTCTTCTTCTTCTTCTTTTATTTTTGGCTCTGCGCCATAGTTTGACACAATTCTGCCAATGTCAGTTTTAGAACTAATCACAATTCACCCGAGCGAAGCCGGGTTTTCATCTAGTATTATTATAATACAGGGTGTTTGGTGGAGAGTTAGACAAACTCGGTGGGTGTGTAGGTGGACCTATTTGTAAAATACAAATTGAAGGAAAAGACCCTAACTGCTTACAATTGTTTTTAATCCTATTTTTTGTATTTTTTTAAGATTTTCCAAAATTTTAAGTCTCTACCCCTAGAACTTTTTTTTGGAACATGTTTTCTAGTAAACTTTTTACTTGCTTTTGGTTTCAGATGTATTTTTCGTCTATTGAAGGCATTATTTATTTGACAGAACGTGTAAATAATTAGTTATAAGCTCTCAAAGTTAAAAAAAGTAAAAAAAATAATCAAGAAGGACATCTTTGCATCGTTTAAAAAAAAAAAACTAACAGCGATCGAGGAGTTCAAATGCTTTTAAAAATTTCTATAAACATCGCTTATTACAATGGTATACCACATGTAGCCGAAAAATCTATAAACTTGTCAAAATTTAGCACTTATAGGGAAAATGGAGTGAACACGCTAAGAATAAAACATTGTATTAAAACAATTTTGGTTCAAATATCACTTCCCTATTTCTAATACAAAGGTAGGAACGCTAAATTAATTTAAGAAAACCTTTTTTTATTATACCTAGGCATCCAACTAATTCGAAAATTTGAATTTCGAAATCAGAATTTCGAATTCGAATCAATATTTGTAATCTTTAAATTTTGTTCTTATTTTGGTAATTTGTTATGTTTTGATAAACTCTTTGTTGTTCTGTTTTGTTATGGTTGTTTTTGTCACAATGGCGGAATTCAGCATTGAAGAATACGCTGATATTATTTATGCGTACGGTCGATGCGATGGAAGTACACGTGCAGCACAGAGACTGTACAGAGAGTTGCATCCCAAAAGACGTGTGCCACACCACAGCACATTTTCTAATACCTTTCGGCGACTTCGAGAAACGGGAAACTTAACTCTTCGAGAACCACGAGTCAGTGCAACGCAGCAGCATGTTGGGGTGGACGAAGCCATACTCCAAGCGTTCAACGAGAATCCCACTACCAGTACTCGAAAGGGCGCCAGAGATCTGGGTCTTTCCATATGGAAAGTATGGTCTGTCGTCAATGCAGATGGAAGGCATCCTTTCCACTACACTCCGGTGCAAGGTAAATTGCTAAATTTATCTAATTTAATGTAGCTCATCTTTGTCTTAGTTTCATTTGACGAGACGTTTGAGGTGAATCTAAAACCTATAAAAAAATGATTTTGTCAGTCTATTGGTCTTGCACAAACATTATTTTGTTTCTGTCTATCTTGGGATACCATGGGTACCTCTCTTCAACCGAGATTGCATTGTACCTTAACCGTTTTGATTTTTGTTCAACGGCTTTATTCTCGTTCTAGGTTTGGTGCAAGGTGATAATGCGCGACGCATGCAATTCTGTCGTTTTTTACTAAATACTGACATTGAGGACGGAAACTTTTTAAACAGCATTTTATGGACAGACGAGTCGAAATTTACACGAGGGGTGATTTTCAACCAAGACAATCTACACCACTGGGAACAAAAGGGTCAAAATCCACATGCGACTAGGCAAACATCGCACCAAACCCGATTTTCTCTCAACGTCTGGGCAGGTGTGATTGGTACACATCTCATTGGACCTTACTACTTACCGGACACTCTTAACGGGGACAATTACTTGGAATTCTTGCAAAATGACCTCCCTGAATTGATGAGCAATGTGCCGATATTTCATGAAGATCGATCAATAGTATTTCAAAATGATGGGTGTCCGGCACACTATCGTCTCACAGTGAGAGAGTTCCTAGACAACGCGTTCCCCGACTCGTGGATTGGACGGCTTGGCCCCATCTTATGGCCTGCACGGTCCCCAGATCTCACTCCTCTTGACTTTAGCATATGGGGACGTGCAAAAGAGCTGGTTTACGAAAAAGAAATACAAACAAAGGAACAATTGATTGAAAGAATTGACGCAGCTTTTGCAAAGATGAAAGACGAGATAACGCTCCGTACTACTACAGTAGAAATCCGACGTAGGTGTCGCGCGTGTATTAGAAATAGGGGAGAGGTTTTTGAACAAAATATGTAAATTTTAATAAATAAAATTTTTTTTTTGACAAGTTTATCCTTTTACCCACCTAGTGGTGGGTATATTACAATGTCCCACGCAAGAGTATTTTTACCACCATCGTCGGTCGATGAGATAATGTATCTCTTATCATCATTCCCACACCATACCTTTTTCGTTTATTTTGTGAATAAACGTCATGTTTATTACTGACTAGTGTGTACATGTTGTAGTAGCTTTGAGACAGGTTAAGAATTTACGTAATTTTCAAATTAAAACTTTCGCACTACAGATGTAGTAACACTTTTGTTTTTTTCACAACATTTTCATATCCATCATCATCATCATCATCACCATCCAATGTGTAGGCGTACATTTTCGATCGTGAACCGATAAACATTGTCATAATTTTTCCACTATTTTCATCTTTCATTATACCTACTACTTTTTGGTTGACTAACGGTAGATTGCATTTATTATCAGTGGAAAATTCGGATGTATCAAATCTATCCAAGTCTATTTTAATGTCGTTATAAAAATCATCAGTTTTGATTTAATAAATAAAAGAGTCTGTGTTAGTGTATAGCATGTTGACATTGTTCTGACCATACTTTCTTAGCATATAGTTATAATGAAAATCGTACATAAGAAATTTTGATAGCTCTAACACTGTAAATCCAACGCTTAAAACACATGTATTCAATTGCACTGCAACCAAATCCTCACAGAATATTGTGCAGCTGTGAAAGTTAGGCCTCGATATGTATCGATTCAGACCAAATTTGCATATAATTTTGGTTGCTTCATCCTCCCATTGATTGCAAAGCTTAATTTCAACCTCGCTTATCAACATTTTAAATGGTTTTTCCAAATATAGCATTGTTCATCACACTAATATTATAAATGCGAAAGTTTGGATGGATGGATGTTTGTTACCTCTTCACGCCAAATCTACAGAACGGATCGGGCTGAAATTTTGCATACAGGAAATTCTAATCCTGGAATCAGTAATACTTAGTATCCCATAAATCAGTTGCCATGGGATAGAAATCACCTTTAAACGTTAAACATAGAAACAACGCATGCGAAGCCGCGGGCATAAACTAGTTAGTTTATAAAAGTCTTTTTCAAACGAGTTTTTTGCTTCACTCCTTTTTTGCGAATTAAGATCGATGTATGATCTCAACCAAGGTGATTGAAGAAACGCCAAGATTTTATGATTTTTAATACAAATTAATCCATTATGCAAACACTGTTTGAGATTTATATAGTGTATCACATAGTGTTGTTTGTTTTGGAGGGTGAGCATCAATGTTTTTGGTTTTACCACCGGGTGGTTTCTTTGTTTCTCCACAGAACGGATATTCATTGTGTATATGATGTAGATGTGAAGGATACTCCATATCCACCTCTAGGAAATATCCATCATCAGAGTCAGCTTTTATCTGAGTCACATCAAACTGTGTGATTTCACTTTCTTTAAACCATCGAAAGTTGTTGATTGGTAGATATCTTCGCATACTATCACCATAAAGATTGTTAACATCCAAATAGACAAGGATAGTACTTTCTTCGTTTTGATTGTAGTCTTTCATGAATTTGTTGTTTGCTTTACAGTATCGTTTTGATACCTGACTGATTCCACCTCGAATACCTGACTTCACGAATTGAATCATCTCATAATCGATAAGTAGTTCAAGGTCAACTCCGGTGTATTTTGTAGGCGACCTCTAGGCGACAACGGCCGAACTACAAGGCTAACGTGTCAATAGAGGCGCTTTCACCGATAAAACTGAAGTAACTAAAAACCTAACTAAGCGCTTCAATGAGTGACCGCTAGATGTCGTTAAGAAAGATGCAAAAAGTGACCATTCCTAGATCGTGCAAACGCTGGATTCAGTTACAACTGACCATATAGGAGTTTCCGACATCAACTGTTGGTCGAAAAACCACCGGGCTCAGTGGACCAGATGGGTCGGGCCCGGTTCAGAGAACATCTCCCTCTGTTCCTATTTGGGGGAAATCCACCTTTACCCCCAAATATTTCATCATAGCATTCCATGAAAGTGAAGGACTTGTTAGGTATTGACACGGATCCAACTTGTAGGTGTATTTTACAAAAGCAAGTTTCAAGTTCTAATGAAACAACACAACATAAACCACTACTCCACCTTTAGTGTTATCAAAGCTTCCATGATGGAACGATTAATAAGAACTCTAGAACATTGGATGTGGCAGCATTTTAGCTTGAATGCCTCATACAATTGGAGTCGAGGAGGGTTAAAGGATATTATTAAGTGTTACAATGCAAAGATTCATTCTACCATAGCAGTAGCACCTATAACCGTAAATAAATTGAATTCTAAAGACATACTCAACAAGGTCTATAGTCACATTATCGTGAAACCACCTGCTAAATATAGCAAAGGTGATTATGTCAGAATCAGTAAATACAAATCTTTATTCTCTAAAAGCGACAAGCCAACTGGAGTACGGAAATATTTCAAATTGTCGAAGTGCAAAATACTAACCACATAACTTATAAGCTGCATATGAAAGATGAGCCTATTTTTGGTGCTTTCTACGAACAAGAGTCGCAAAAGGTAAAAGATCCTCATGTTTACCTAGTTGAGAAAGTGCTAAAATGTCAATGTAACAAAATCTACGTAAAGTGGTTGGGCATGAATAAAAAAGTTGGATAAATAAAACAGATGTGGTCTAATCATTCCGCATCCTGCTGTGTGATATCAACCACTTGCACAACTACTAGTAGTACTACAATGAAAGATAAGCCTGTTGTAACATTGACCTAATTAGGATAAGGATGTAAATAAAAATACAGATTGGTAGAAGCAAACTAGTCTTATTTTAATATATAGCTAACATGCATAACATTTTTGTCTTACAACTACATTGAAATTAGATTTCGCTTACAACTAGAGTGATTAATATAGATCGTCATAAATTCGAAATGGTGGTTATACATATTTATTCTATAAAGATTATAAATTTGCCTTACAACTAGAGAGTGATTTACATTCAAAGGTATATATTTATATTTATTCTATACCTACTTACTTAAAGTGGTCAACATAATTTATAATAGGTACATTCGCTTTATGTGTTTAAATGCATGGGTGGGTACGCACATAACAGTGAAAAAAATACAATCGCAAATAAATCATAAATTGTTGTGTTTACACCATCGATTAAAGTAACTAACCTCAGCTCGAAGACAATGAGGTTCTTTACCATTCTTTAGAGGCTTATGGTGATAAGAACGTATGAGATCATCTCTACCAAAGTTGAAAAAATTTTTCAAACTTCAAACAACCTAATTTTTCTAAGTACATAAAATTGGCAATTTTATATTTCCTTATTATATTCAACTCACAAGAACCCCCCTTGAATGCAATTAGTTGATTTTTTTTTGCTGCACTGAGTTCTAAGAAAATTAATTCGACCTCACTTTGCGATAAAATTTCTTCATTGCGCATGTGATAATTATTGTAGGCTAAGCCATGCACGTGATTAACACGAAAACTCACACTTTTCCAATCTGCTTCAGTTAAAGTATGTCTTGGAGGAATTGCAAAAAAATAATTAAATAAATAAAATAAAATGGGGAAGAAATGGAGTTAAATCAATATTATCACCTAAAACACAAAGTAAGATTGATATGAATTTGTTTAAAAAATCCATATTATTAGACATATATCCAAACGTAAATTCATCTACCCTAACAAGTTTCGCTATCCACTCGTTAAATTCTATGTTAGTGTCACCAAGAGAAGAAGCAAATTGTTCCTGCACATCATCCACAAAATTGATCATGCTGCTGTAGTGCTCATCACTAGTAAACAGGTACATGTGACGTAGCAATATTCCCAATTTTTCAAAGAAGTGGTTTGTAGACATTGGAATTGTCCAACAGGATAGCAGTTGATGCGTCTTCAAAGTATTTAACAATTGCAATTGGTGTGTGTTGTGATGTTTCATTACCTTGTCTGTAAACAAAGAGATAAAATTTATAAAATAAAATGTATTTAAAAAAAATACGTAGGACCAAAACTACATACTTACTTGAAGAATCCTAAAGTCTAAAGGTTTTTTTTAATTAATTAAAAATCTGAAAAAAAAGCAGAATTACTTACATGAATTATCACACAGACTCCTATTATAGTTGTCGCAGGTGGATTTTTTTTCAAATCTTATCCTAAAGGTTTTGCCAACCATCGCTCCTTTGATGATGCATATGCTTTTTGAATTTAAGAGATCTATTTGGTCTGCAGGAAGATTATTAAACCTGGTTGGTAGTGCAACAAACCCACAACTTAGTTCTAATATAGTTTGAGATATGGCTGCATCAAACACTGATGGGGTTTGTTGACAAGAGCGCACTAAATAGGGTTTATCATTTTCCAAGTCGCAAAACTTCACCCAAACTTCACCATTTGCGTTCAAAGCAACTAATGACATTGTAATTTTTTTTAACAAACTTACTTCCTCAAAAAAATAAAATGATTTTAATGAAGAGAACGGTTTCGTTATGAATCTAGTTGTAGTATAAATTTGAGTCGAGCACATACCTTCTTTTATAAACATTTTAGGGGGAAACCAATGTGGTTTCACGATAAGCTTTGCAGAGTTGGCAGGAAGTGCGTTAGAACAATTCTCACGTTCGCTACTTAAATTATCAATCTTGCCTATTTCATCATAGCACCATGAAATCATTTGTGATAGTAGATACTTGTACTGATCACATTCTTCACTTAGCATTTCTGAAGACGAAGAAATGGTTGTAGCATCGTCGTCAGCTGGTGTGCTTTACGCATCCCAATACAAGTTTCGAGGTGTTGTTGTTGATGATGTTGTGGTTGATGTCGTTGTTGATGTTGTAGAGGTAGACGTAGTAGGTTGTATAGCTTTTTTATTGACACGCAAAGTCATTTCTATTCCATTCTCATTCTTTAATTCTTTATTGTACACACAATTTATACAAACGATGAACTTATTTAATAGGATATATACATAGGCGAGCTTAACCCTGAAAAAGAGTTTTCTTCCAGCAAACCTTATGATCATATCTATCTCTTATGATTATTATCTCATCTCTTATAATTTGAACAAATTCATTGTTATTCAGACTTTGTTCCATACTAATATCTCGTTGATGTCTTATCTCTCGCAAATTGCTATATTCATTGATGATTTCAATTTTTTCTAAGAACCATCCATTAGTAACACAAATCGGAAAATTTTTGAACTGACCTCTGTGAATCGATATCACTCTTGAAGTGTTTCCTTCCTTTGATCACACTAATCCGTGGTGTCCTTCTGGAGTAGACTCAATCGCTCGGGTAACAGTATACTGAGGGCTGTCTCTGACACGATGTACAACAACCCAATTTACCAACATTGGATATCCCTCCATATGGACCGTAATAAAAAATAACGGCCTAGCAGCATTTTGCTCTAGGTAACTGACTGTTTAATTAATTACTTGTGTATTTTGTTTTATATTTTTTGTGTATGTTAATTTTATGTTTTGTAATATGGGTCCTTAACTTTGTGCCTGAAATAAACGGATTTTATTTTATTTTATTTATTTTAATCACACTAATATTATAAATGCGAAAGTTTGGATGGATGGATGGATGGCTAGATGGATGGCTAGATGGATGGATGGATGGATGGATGTTTGTTACCTCTTCACACCAAAACTACTGAACGGATCAGGCTGAAATTTTGCATACAGGTAAGTCTAACCCTGGAATCAAACATAGGTGGATTTTTATCCCATAAATCAGTTCCAATGGGATAGAAATAACCTTTAAACGTTTCCATAGAAACAACGCGTGCGAAGCCGCGGGCAGAAGCTAGTAGTATTATAATATCTGTGCCCATGTTAAGAAATGAGCCAACATTTTAACAACACTTGTAGTCTCTCTTCACTAGTTCGAATTGAAATGAATCTAGAATATTCAGTCACCATAGATAAATCTACTGTGATTCTATGATTAATAGGACACACGCAGAGTACTTAATTTAATTATCAACGCAGGATGCAGCTATTGATAAATTTACATAGTTCAATTTAATATATCATAGTTAACATCCTCTTAACATTTTACATCAACAATAACACACCATTTTAATTTAGATAGATACTAGTTTATGCCTGAGGCTTCGCACGCGTTATATTTATGGAAACTTTTAAAAGTAATTTCTATCCCATGGAAACTGATTTATGGGATAAAAAGTAACCTGTTCCATGTTTGATTCCAGAATTAGAATTACCGGTATGCAAAATTTCAGCCTGATCCGTTCAGTAGTTTTGGCGTGAAGTGGTAACAAACAACCATCCATCCATCTATCCATCCAAACTTTCGCATTTATGATATTAGTGTGATTTTCAATACTTACTATCTCACAAGCGCTCCCAAAACCACAGATAACGCTGAAACCAGTCGAGTTGACCTCTGGTCGCTCTACACCAAATACAGGTCGTATAACAACCAGGAACCAGCAATTGCAGACCTCTCAAATAATACTAAACATACTGGAACAGAGCTCACATCAATCATATCATCAAAACGACAACCTAAAATCAACCTTAAAACACTACAACATAAGGCACATATTACACCACAAAACTTGTAAGCCAGAACTCGTAATAATATACTACTCTTGACGTATCAGTAGTCCGGTTCAATTAAACAACCGGACTACTGATACGTTTCTTGCAACTGTTATTTCGGTGTTGATAATACATTGCCGGCTTGTTGTACTTATCGAAATATTTAATTTGATCTGAAATCTTGAATGAAGTGACGGCAGATGCTGGATGCGGCAAGCTGAAGACAGGGCGTTATGGCGCTCACTAGGGGAAGACTATGTCCAGCAGTGGACGAATATAGGCGATGATGATGAGTTACGTCTAGATGAGGTCTCAATACTATCAAGTAACCAAACTCAAAGCTCTGTTTTAAAACAAAAACTAAAGACTTTCGTTTACAGCTGCGCTAACTTAAGGCGCTAACCCAAAACAAATCAACGCCACCACCTATTTTATCTCATAATTATGTGAAACGAAGGAATAAAAAAAACGATTTTGCAGTTTCTGATACCAATCATAAACTAAATGCCTCTGTTAAAGGTTTTATTTCATACTAGCGACCCGGCCCGCCTTCGCACGGGTGCAATGCTTATACTAAATATACCTACTGCAGAATCGGCCCTCCGGCCGGTACCGCAACCGCTATGTCCCTGCATTTTAAATCTGTAATATCTTCGAAAATATTCATTCAAATTACATGCTGTAAAGGGCAATATTAATCTATATTAAATGCACAATTAAACAAAAATTGTTTTGTACTATGTAGTGACTAGACGATCGCCTCGCGATTCACCCGCGTAGTTTCCGTTCCCGTGGGAATTCCGGGATAAAATATAGCCTATGTCACTCCCAGAAAAGGAAGCTTCCTAACGGTGAAAGAATTTTTCAAATCGGTCCAGTAGTTTCGGAGCCTATTCAATACAAACAAACACACAATCAAAGCATCTTTATAATATTAGTATAGATCGTGTAGGCAGAGATGCGAAGTTGCTCTTTTTGGCCAAATTAAAAATAAGCTAAATATAAAAAGGTATAACAAACTGCAAAATCGATTTTTGAAAATTCCCTCGTTTAACATAATAATAAGATAAAATAGGTGGTGGTGCTGATTTGGTTAAGGCGCTATTAAATGTGTACGTTATGTTGAACCACATAATTTGTTCAAACAAATTTTTAAGGTTTTCTTTGCTATCGTACTCACGTCGTTATATCTGTAGCCAAAACACGTTACCATCACGTTATTTACCTTAAAACTTTTTAAACTTTCGCGATTTGTTAACATAGTTAATGATTATATCGGGTATATAAACGTAGGGTAAATAAAACAAAAGGTACGCGATAAACACCCGATATACTCATTAACTATGTTATTTACCTTATCACCCACCTATTTACCCATTACCTAGCTAAAACCGTTGCTTGTATAACCAATAAACTAATTCGTATTGCGGACTGCTCGCTGAATCAGGCTCTGTTTGCATTCTGCTGTTTGCATTACGTATAGAATAGTTAGGCGGTGCCTTGTATTAATTATGAAGCAGTTTGTGTGGAGATAAACGATTAAACTGCTTGGTTGGATCTTCTAACAACAATTTTGGCTGACCTCAGTGCTTGAAGCTAGGCTAAAGCCTCCACCCCACAGCCGTGATTTTGAAGCGCGTCTTGTGTCGCGCGATTTGTTGCGATATTTATTTGCAGTACATTTTGTACTAAGACGCATACGATCTTACACACTGCTGCGATTACGCATTCGCGTTTTCAAAAAAGTAGCGAAATCGCGCTGCAAAATCGCAACAAATCGCGCGACACAAGACGCGCTTCAAAATCGCGGTTGTGGGGCGGAGGCTTTAGTTTGGTATTAATAAATAAATAATAATGGACAATTCACACATCATCATCAGCTAGCCACAGCTAAGCAGAGCTTGTGTTATGTTATGAGTACTAGATAGCTGATATACCTACTTTATACAATACAATACACAGAACAATTTTTTTGTATTATAAATTATACATTAAAAAGCACCTAGAACACCCGTAACAAATATCTGCAGATCGTACAAACATTTGTCACGAGGAAATGAACCCGCAACCTCCTGCGTCGCAGGCAGACCTTCGCCCGCTGTGCCACAGAGGTCGTCATGAATATGATGTTAGTTCAACGCTTGTTTATCTAGAACGACATGTTTTGTCCCTTTATCCCACTAATATTATAAATGCGATAGTTTGTGAAGCTGTTAGGATGTGAAGGTCGATGTGGCGCAGCGGGCGAAGGTCCGCCTGCGACACAGGAGGTTGCGGTTTCGATTTCCGCTGTGGGACAAATGTTTGTACGATCTGCTTATCGTTCCACGTGTTTTGGGTATTTTAAAAGTAAGTATAGAAAAAAAATCTATCTTTGTAATGATAAAAATCTACTATATAAAAATAAGTCGAGTTTTCCTTCCTGACGCTATAACTCCAGAACGCACGAACTGATTTCCACAGTTTTGCATTCGTTGGCTCCGTGAGGTTTATAGCAAAGAAAAAATTAAGAAAGTGGGAAACATTAATTTCCACGCGAGCGAAGCCGCGGGGCGCAGCTAGTATCTAATATGTATGTCGCAAATGGTTTAACACTCTCACTGCCTATCGCAGTGAATACGTTAAAGGGTCCTGTACATACATCCTCCTTACCTTACTCCTTACTTATCTTGCAATGCGCCTATTATCTATGCGTATTACCAACGTCTATTTTTTGACATTAAACCAATTTTAGGGGATGACAGAAGGAACTGGAAGAATCAGCTAAGTGGGATTCTGGTTCAATCATCGTAGGTGAAAGTACTAGAAAGTCATAGAAACCATGTAGAAACGGTCTCGTGTAGTCAGAGGCGCTAGCCTTGTGTCTGTGTTTCTGAGCTCTATTTTTAACTGACATTACCCAATTATGCCCACAAGTGAGACGGATAAAGTACCTACTCCGCTATGTATATCAGTCATCTAGTACCCATAACACAAGCTCTGCTTAGCTTGGGGCTAGATAATGCTGTGTGTATTGTGCAGCATTATTTATTAACTAGACGATCGCCTCGCGGTTTCACCCGCGTAGTTCCCATTCCCGTGGGAATTTCGGGATAAATTATATCCTATGTCACTCCCTGAAAACTAAGCTTCCTAACGGTGAAATAATTTATCAAATCGGTCCAGTAGTTTTGGAGCCTATTCAATACAAACAAACAATCAAATCTTTCCTCTTTATAATAATTAGTATAGATTTTAACGATGCGTGTTTGTTACGACACAGCGCCAAAAATACTGAATCGATCGAGCTGTAATTTTTCAAGCATGAAGCTCTGAACATGGAATAACACAGGCTATTTATATCGCGGAAAACTGCATGTGCCGCCACGGGCAGAAGTGTAGTGTTATTTCAGACGCACAGAAATATAAAAAACAGTCAGGGTTGAGCTTGAAAAATAGGGCAGACTTGCATGATTTAATTAACATCCGCATACATTCAGTAGCAATATTTAGGCTGCGTTCCGTTTCTCACTTAAAGCGCCCAGGCACTGCACGAGCTATGAGCGCACGAGAGTGCGTTTCGTTTCTACTAAGCGCACTGGTTGGTGCGCACATTGCGATCGTTGAAACGAACTCCAAAAAATTTACCTTAAAATCATGTCAGAGTTTATTCGATTAATTTCTTTATTCGTCCGATTTTAGCCACAGTGATCAGTGCATTTGACGAGTTTACAAAAACAATGGCGTCCGAGGTAAGAAAAAAACAAATTATAATCATGTCCACTTTTGAAATTTCGCGCCCAATTGTCGTCACCCACAGGAACGCACGAGCTGCCTTGTCTCGAAAGGTGAGGCAGTTCATGCGCTGCCGAGTGCGCGTCATCATTATCATCATCATCATCAGAAACCTATATTAGTTCACAGCTGGACATAGGCCTCCTCTAATAAGAGCCATAGCGCCCTGTCTTCAGCTTGCCGCATTCAGCATCTGCCTGCAGTCTTTCGCAGATCGTCATCCCACCTGGCTGGAGGGCGTCCTACACTACGTTTGCCTAGTCGCGAGTGCGCGTGGGGCGGGGCAAAGTGAGCGTTCCCGTGCGGTCTCGCAGCGCGCTGAAAGTAGAAAAGGAACGACGAATCGGAACGCAGCCCTAATCTGAAACCCTATCAAAAGTAATCAGAACGTTCTGTCATAGGTACCAGATTTTGCACATAGAAAAACACTGACTAAGAATGTTTCAAACTATAACAGTAGGTATGTAGTTTATGAAGAAAATACGCAGAAGGCAGCCGTCAAGTCTTCTTACGCCAAGTTTGCGATATTCCCCAAGTTTCCTCATCAACAATTTCGATTCCATCGATCAGAGTAAAGCGGTTACATATTCAAGTTTCCGGCTGCGCGCCTAATAAGCAACATCGCTGCCTGTCGAATAGCTTACCGTCATTCGGTGTTGCCAACTAAGTTAGTGTAGCGCTAGATTGTAGCGGATTTTTGGCAGCAATCCACTATGTATGATTATTAGGATTAGATCGTAGGTACTGGTACGTTTGCTCTAATTATTTTAGCTTGGTTTACTGATGTTTTGAACACTCCATACGAGTTCTAATTTCTACAATAAAGAGGCCATCACAAACGCGCTATAGCCTGTAGCTTCTCTGTTGTTTGTTAGGTACATAGTTTTCTTGGTGCACACTCGTTCAAAAAAATCATCTTAGGCCGCTTTTTAACCCCGACGAAAATAGAGGGGTGTTACAAGTTTGACGTGTCTGTCTGTGTATCTGTGTATCTGTCTGTGGTATCGTAGCTCTCAAACGGATGAACCGATTTTCGTTTAGTTTGCTTTGTGTCATAGATAAATTTATTCCTAGTTTTCTTAACTATGTTTCATGAAAATCTGTTCTGCCCATAAACGTCGGCGGGTTTTTTAAAATTTTAATTTTGTCTTGTTACTCAAAATAAAATGGTACAATATTCTTCCATTTGCTGGCAACCAGCACTTCAAACTGGGTCAATTTCCAAAGATTTTTGCGCTTAAGCGTTTTATGTTTACCGGCTAGTTCGTGCCCCGTATTAATTATCCTCATCGAGGATCCAATAGCTTCTACAACATCGCTCGTTACCAGTTCTAGAGATGCAACCCTCGGTTTTGTGCTTTCGGCTCCTACGCCGAAAAATAAGCACTTCAATGTAACATATATACCTAATAGGTAAGTTTAAATAAATATGATTAATAAGTGTCTTCTATAATATACTATTGTAATATAATAATACTATAATATTATAAAGAGTAAAGATTTGATTGTTTGTTTGTTTGTATTGAATAGGCTCCGAAACTACCGACCGATTGGAAAAATTCTTTCACCGTTAGGAAGCTTACTTTTCAGGGAGTGACATAGGTTATATTTTTATCCCGGAATTCCCACGGGAACGGGTACTAAGCGGGTGAAACCGCGAGGCGATCATCTAGTAATATTATAAAGAGGAAAGATTTGATTGTTTGTTTGTTTGTATTGAATAGGCTCTGAAACTACTAAACCGATTTGAAAAATTCTTTCACCGTTAGGAAGCTTATTTTTCAGGGCTATATTTTATCCCGGAATTCCCACGGGAACGGGAACTACGCAGGTGAAACCGCGAGGCGATCGTCTAGTAAGTTATAATTATAACTTATAAGATAAGGATAAGATAAAATTAAAGAGTTAGGTTTTATTATTGTGCTGTGGATAACATTTTCATTTCATTTCATTTTCATTTCCTACATTACCATCGAAATGAAGTTATCAAAGAAGTCCATTGCTAGACATAGGACTCCCCAAAGAAGGCTTTAAGAATGTATAAATACCTTAAAGTTATACAGAGGTAACCATTGTAGGTTTATTTGATACTAGCTACATCCCGCTGCTTTGCACGCGTTTTTTCGAGATAAAACGTTGCCCATGTCCTTTACTGAGACACCGTCTACCTGCCTGCCTTTTCAATAGGATTTGTTCAGCTGTATAAGCATAAAATGGTAACAGACAGATAGACAGACAGACAGAATTACCTTCAAATTTATAGTATTTAATAGACCAGCTGCTTCCCGCGGCTTCGCACGCGCTTTTCAAGTGACCAAGTCCCGTCCGGGATACCATTTACGTCCCTGTCGAATTTCATTATGATTCGTTCAGCCGTTAAGGCGTGAAGATGTAAGAGACAGACAGCGTTAGTTTTTAATTTATAATATTAGTATGGAAGTCTGGATTATTAGTGGTAGGTATGTAACTTATTGCGTTTCAAGGTTTCATTATTTTAGTAGCAGGTGGCGCCAAATCTCAATGTGGTAATTTGTCATGGCTGACGTGTCAGGAGAGTTATTGTTGACGTCTCGTTTATGTATCTGTTTCATCTGTCCCTACACCAAAGATTAGCATCAAGCGAAAAGAAATTAAAAGGCGTTCGCGAGCAAAAACCGAATAATAATAAATAAATAATGCTGGACAATTCACACAGCATTATCTAACCCCAAGTTAACCAAAGCTTGTGTTATGAGTACTAGATAACTGATATACCTACATAATACAATACACTACATAGATACATAGTTTATATTATGCATAGAAAACATCCAGAACACCCTGAATTAAAATATCTGCAGATCGTACAAACATTTGTCCCGAGAAGGGAATCGAACCCGCAACCTCCTGCGTCGCAGGCGGACCTTCGCCCGCTGCGCCACAGAGGTCGCCACAGAGAATTTTTAGTTTGATTGAACACTTTCGTGAGGCTGGGATTCAGCTAACTCAAAGATCTAAGTAAAATCTGTAGATATGCTACGTTCTTCCAGCGCTTACTCAACAAATGGCCTGTGTTACAACTACACGCAAATACTCGCAGTTGCATTTCCAATCTTGTGCAATAATTATAATGAAAAAACACGAGGGCATTGCTGTAGTCTTTTATTCGATAAATTACACTAAGTTACGTCGTAGCAGGCACGCGTACCACGAACGCCGCGGCGTTCGTGGTACGCGGTACGGTACAAACCTTAATCACAGTCGTCCGACTGTGACTGAGGTTTGTGGACCTAATTGCTCCTAATTTGAGCTTTCTACTTTCGAGAAGCTAGTAGGTACCTCATCTCCCCCTTTTTACTAAGATCGATGACTGATAGATCTTGTCGTAGCAACAAACTAGTGGACTTACGTGTTCACTACATTGGTATTCGCTAAAATTGTGAAAATCTCATAGTTATTGACAAGATCGGTATCTACATCAACTGTACGTTTCTTGAGGAAGTCAGATTTAAAAAAAAACACGAAATCAAAATCGGTTCATCTACTTCTTTTGCCTCAGTTTTTTTGTTAAATAGGCATAAGTATATAGCTTGTGGTGCTTTAAGTACTTTGATTTTTTATTTATTGATCTTTTTAGAAGTTATGACGTCATCGTACTTCTATAGCTTCCAAATAAAATAATAATAATAATAATAATAATGCTGGACAATTCACACAGCATTATCTAGCCCCAAGGTAAGCAGAGCTTGTGTTATGGGTACTAGATAATTGATATACTTAATACAATACACTACATAGATAGATATTTTTTATTATACATAGAAAACATCCAGAACGCCATTGACAAATGTCTGCAGATCGTACAAACATTTGTCCCGAGGCGGGAATCGAACCCGCAACCTCCTGCGTCGCAGGCGGACCTTCGCCCGCTGCGCCACAGAGGTCGTCAACAAATAGAAGATGTCTGTGCTCAGGAGTCTATACTCCTAGACACAGACATAGACATACACAGATCTAACTTAGTGCACTCAACGATTGAGTCAAACTAATATCATAAATGCGAAAGTTTGGATAGATAGGTGGATGGATGGATGGATGGATGATTGTTTGTTACCTTTTCACGCCAAAACTACTGAACGGATCAGGCTGAAGTTTTGCATACAGGTAACCCTGGAATCAAACATAGGCGATTTTTTATCCCTTTTATCAGTTCCCATAGAAATAACCTCTAAGCGTTTCCATAGAAACAACGCGTGCGAAGCCGCGGGCAGAAGCTAGTACTCAATATAGTCAATAGCTTGGCGCTTCTTTTCCGTGGCGAATAAGGCACCCTAAGTAAAATCAAACCGAAGCTGCGATTCGAATTCATCCCAACTCTAAGAGATTTGCATTTTACGGCCGGCTACTGTGCAGTGGAGCAGCAAGGAACGTGAGATATTACGTCTAGGGCCCGACATGCATTTAAACTGCCTTATGAAATTTTTAAATTATTACGTTGAATGCACCAATTACATTATCTTGCTTGTATTGAATACTAGCGACCCGCCCCGGCTTCGCACGGGTGCAATAAAATACTACTATTACTATTATTATACATAATATTATAATTTCTCAATCAATGATCAAAGAGTTTTCATTCAAAGAAATTAGACCAACCACAGATCACTATATATGTACAAAGCTACGATCAAGGAGTATTTATATACCCTGGGGAGCGATTTCTTCCGTCCACGGTACCAAGACCGAACCATAGACATGTTTATACATAATTGACATGTTTACTTTGCAACGCCGTTACAATTTATTTAGCAATTTATTCATTTTCATATTGAAACTACCCGATAATCCGAATTTTCCGCCTATAAGTTGTCGACTCGGATCGACTAATTTTTTACGCTCTTCAATTTGATGTGCATTTCGTTCGAGTCTACCGTAGACCGGTCTGAAATTATTAATATAGATTACGTTTAATGCACCAATTAAGTACCTACATCATCTTGCTTGTATTGAATATTAGCATTTTATCATAGCTTACAAAGCCACGGGTAGTCGGGTACATACAGTAACTTTGTAGGTTTAGAACATTTTTATTAGTGCCCTCAGTGTTGCTCATTCCAGTTTTCCCCCTTAAGGGGAAAACCTTTGCAAGGGGGAAAACTGGAAGTCAAAAAAATGAATTCCAGTTTTCCCCCTTAACCCGGCGAGCATGTGGTCAAAAAAGTTTCATTAGGTATGTGGCAGGGTATGCCCTACCCAGACTATAATGCACTCTTTTGTAGGGTTTTGTTCGGAAATATTTATTTTCAAGCTTAGGGTTATTGAAATAAACTATTTTTAATGAAGTTAAGAAATAAAAGTCAATTTAATTAGACAAATAAAGTTTTTATATATACAAAGAAAAAATCAACGAAATTACAAGAAAAATATAGGAACTTTTGAAAAGTTGACTAAACAAACAAAATAACGTTTTATTGTTAACAAATTTTTGTTTGAAATTATAAAACTATGTAACCTATAATAAAAAAACTAAAATAACCCTTCTCTAATTCTTACCATATATTCTATTATTCTATTCTAATAACTATGTTAAGTGTGTGGCAGGGTATAACTTACCCGAGACAGCTTGTCGCACGTATAACTCACCCAGTGCCTCGTGCTGCACTAAGATCACGCCACTATCCCCTCCCCCACTTCCCTCACTCCAGCTACTCAGCGCGCTAGAGTTGAAACTTTGATATTTTACGAAATATCGATAGTTTTATGACACCTTGGGTATGACATACCCTGCCACATGCTCGCCGGGTTAAGGCTGATCTTCAAGGGGGAAAACTGGAATAACCCTTGCTCAGCTACCTGTAGATTGTTTGCAACAGTCTGCAATTAGCTCAATTGTTTTATTTGTAAATACTAGTACTAATTAATTTCTATTATTTTATTGTAAGTTTCTTTGTGAATAAGGTATCCTCAATCGGAATATAAAACCTTTATTGTGGACCGCGATTTAGGAAAAACAACAAAATGGTGACCGATGTTACCCTCCATGCAAAAATAACTATAAAAGGTATAAATTTAGATAGAAGACACTATTTAGTCAGAAAAAAATGCGCAATGAAACGGGCTACCGTTCGGGCTACGGTATTCATATATTTCTGATACCTATGTAGAATATGGTATACGTGCTTCGCTAATCTACCAAAGTTATTGCGATTCGGGGAATAGGTAGCACCACGTGCTAATATCCGTACGTTCAAGTTCCCGGGAAGTTATTTAGGTAATCTGACGCGAGTTATTATCATAATCTGAGTAACGTAGCGCGTGCGATGAAACTGTATGGGGGTTCTTATTTTTTCTGTTCAGCGTCGTGGTAAAATTCTGTATAAAGGGAATATCAATTTTTTCATGAGACGGAAGATAATGACGGTGGAGAATGAAGTTTACAGAGATCAATAAAAGTATTGAATCATATGGGACTTGAATCTGCCAACCCTTTAAGGACGTAATTACAAATTTGACACGCTCAAATTTAGGAATCTGAGCCTGCACACTAACACAAAAACTCCACGCACACATTGAAGCCGCTTTACGCTTGTTTTTATACATTAACTAACAAATCTTGATACTTGAAGCTTTTGTAGGATCGATGGCTACAAAAAATTGCAATAGCATAGCAAGTTATTTATCTTTTATCTATTCTATGCATAATAAAATAAACAAGATCCGTCAAGTGCGAGTGTGAATCGCGCTCCAAACTTTTGTCAATTTACTTTTAATATAGGTAACAGGTACTTCGGAGATTAGTGAGTAGGAGGTACTGAGGGGTGAGTCTCGGCAAGGCGTGATCAAGACGTCGACTTCTCGATTACTATCACGATAGCTACTGGACTACCAACAGTGGAGACTGTTAGTAGTCGTGGACGTGTCGAGAAGCTGTCAAGCAGGGATATAAAAATAAAACGTCAAGTGCGAGTCTGACTCTCGCACTAAGGGTTCCGTTTAATTGTAAGACCTTGTTTCTTGCCAAATATTATGATTATAGGTCAACATGAAATAGGTAAGTACCCTGTATATTTTGGTCGAGGGAGAGAATATGATTTTATTATTCTTGGTACACGAGAAGTACCCCATAGGTTTTGGTCCATGGCGAGCATTAAAAGTAATTTTTTTAGTGAATAGATTATGAATTTATGATTTTTCCCTTTACTTGTGCTGTAAGACCCTGCTGCTCACCAAATTTCATGATTCTAGGTCTAGAGGAAGTGTCTAGGTTTTGGGTGCATGTGATTCCCTTGGAAATTTGAAAATTTTCGGACATAAACGGCTGTAACTTTTGAGTGCGTTGACTTAGCAGTTTAATTTATATCACTTGATACGGATTGTTACGGTATTTGATGTTAATTTCAACTCAATACCTCCATGGGTTCCTGATAAAAAAGGGTTGACAGACGGACAGACAGACGGACAACAAAGTGATCCTATAAGGGTTCCTTTTTTCCTTTTGAGGTGCGGAACCTTAAAAATGGTTTTTATGTGAAACGCAGCTCATATACGAACCACTGATATTACCTACCACTTGACGACTCAAAGGCCATCAGTTCTGCGTATTTTTTGTGTAAAGTTATTCTAATTGTTAAAATATCATAATAAACAAGCGATTTTAGCACTGTGTTTTGGTAAAGTAAAGAACTTCACCGTCTTGGAAACTAGGGGGTAGCTGTAGTTGCTCTAATAAGAGATGGCTTTGGAGTCGCTAGTATGTTAACATAATTAATAACAGTAGCCGGCAGGTTCGCTTTCACCCATAGCCACGGGAGCTTGTCACATTGCGATATGACAAGCTACCGTGGATGTGACAAGCTCGATGCATCGACTCGAATATTTATCTGAACCCCGAGTGTGGTTGAAGAGAGTATCGGTACGCGATCGTGATGTCTCATTTTTAACTCCCGACGCAAAAAGAGAGGGGTGTTATAAGTTTGACGGGTCTGTCTGTGTATCTGTGTATCTGTCTGTGTCTGTGGTATCGTAGCTCCCAAACGGATGAACCGATTTTCGTTTAGTTTTTTTTGTGTCATAGATAATTTTATCCCAAGTGTTCTTAGACTGACTTTTAACTTTTACTTTTGACTGTGACGTCACGACCTCTGACGAGTCCGGTTTTGCTCTGGCGGTTTTTTACTCGAAACAAGTGTTTTTGAATACAGTTCCTACTTATCTCTGTAGTTAAACTAGAGACTGGAATACAGTGCATATATAGTGAAAATAGGTTTTGGAGGATTCTCTGTGATTTCTGAAACATTCGACAAAAACCTAAACCTAGATCGTTGGCAAGTACTTTTACCCTCAACCAGTGCAAAAAAACAATTATTTTCTTTCGTGTATCTTATTTGCGCAGTCTCGCGTTCAGTGACTTGTTTTTTCGCGTTTTAGAGAGCTCTGGAAACTTTAGGGATAGATTGTGCGTGTACTAGTAGCGTCATAGAGACCTAATCAAATTAATCGGCAAATCATTGACTCTCTGCGATAGCAGTGCCATCTCTCGTCGAGTAGCTAAACTTTGCTTGACAGAGCTTTTCTCAGGGGAGTGCAACTACGTAGCAACTTTCTCAACACGGGCAGCGCCATCTGTCTTCTGTTCCTTGACAATTTGACCACTGGCAGTGTAAAGTTGTTATTGAAGTGGTGTACTGTACCCCTGTCATAGTATCGTAATATTATCTGTGGCCGTCGAGTAATCGAGCTGCCACCTGCCGTTGAGTAGTAGAAACTCCCAATATTAGAAATTAGAACCCTTAATTATGGCGCAATGTGTGGCGTGTGGCAAATTCCTTAAAGGGGGCGCTGTCTGTCCGTCGTGCAACAGCATCAGCCATTACCAATGCGTCAACCTGCCGCGGGGCGCTAAGGTAGCCGACACCTGGCGCTGTGGAGCCTGCCAGGCTGGCGCGCCCAAGGGCCGGGACCCATCGACCCCCGTGCGCCTCGTCCAGGAGAACTATGCGGCCCAGGAGAAACCGACGACGGCGCTGGAGGATACAGCGGAGTTCACGGAGGCGGAGCAGCAGCTCATGCACGCCCTTCGGGAGGATATGCTCACGGAGCTTTCCGGGATGCATGATCAGTTGGTCACGGAGATCAACTCATTCAAGACGGACTTCAACATCATGTTCTCAGAGTTTCGGGAGTTTCGTACGGAGATGGCCGAGCTGAGGGCATCCGTGTCGGGGATGGCGCAGCGCATGGACGGCATCGAGCGACGTCTGGAGGCGGTCGAGCAGCGCCGCGCCGAGCCCGCGCCTGCCGGCGCTGAAGTGTGTGTGTTGGAGCGCGCCGTAGCCGAGCTCAAGCAAGAACTGAACGACCGCGACCAGGACGCGCTGCTCGCCGACCTCGAGATCGGTAACCTGCCAGAGGAGCGCGGGGAGAGTGTGCTGCACGCCGTCACGGTGCTGGCGGCCAAGCTGGGCGTCGCTCGGCGTTTAAATCTAATGCAAAGGGTGTAGATGGCATCTCCTTAGACATGTTACTTCTCACCCTTCCTCAGTCCCTTTCTTCTATTACTAATATTATTAATAAATCCATTACTGAATGTGTCTTCCCCGAGTCCTGGAAAGTAGCTGTGGTAAAACCAATCCCAAAAACAAATCAACCCTCCACTCTTAATGACATCAGGCCGATTAGCCTTCTTCCTTGCCTGTCCAAGGTTCTGGAAAAAATTGTTTGCATGCAGATGATCAAGTTCCTTGAGGATCACCAGATACTCCCCCAACATCAGTCTGGCTTCCGTAAGGGACACAGCACTGCAACCGCCTTGATTGATGTTGTTGACAATCTACTGGCAGCACAAGATGGGGGCAGGTGCAGTATCCTCGTCCTATTGGACTTTTCTAGAGCCTTTGATTCCATCAATATTCCTCTTCTTCTTTCTAAATTGGTCTTTTATGGTTTTGATCCAAAAACAGTGAAATGGTTCTCAAGTTACCTCGACTGCAGATCTCAATGTGTAGAGCTTCAGCTGCCTGGCGGCAGGTCAGTACGTTCTTCTACTCAGTTAGTTTCACGAGGAGTGCCTCAAGGTTCGGTCCTGGGTCCTATTCTCTTTATCCTTTACTCTGCTGACATTATCAATGTGGTCACATTCTGTCAACATCACCTTTATGCGGATGACCTTCAACTATACTTTTCCTTTCTTCCCTCTGAATGTGATGGCGCTGTAAGAAAAATAAATCTTGATTTAGAACAGATACGCCAATGGTCTTCCGCTAACTCGCTAATACTGAACCCCAAAAAATCAAAATTTATGGTCTTTGGCACTAAAAAAATGCTACAAAAGATTAACCATCCTAATATTATTGTAGATGGGGAGTTGGTGGAGCGTGTTACAGAAGCAAAAAATCTTGGGTTAACAATGGACTGTCATCTACGTTTTGAATCCCATATTGCTGAAACAGTGCGTCAGTCTCTCTATCGTCTCAAGCTCCTTTATAAAATTCGTCCATACTTAAGTGAGGCTGTAAGAATAATGCTGTGTGAATCCCTAGTTCTGTCCCGCCTTAACTATTGTGATACTGTCTATGGCCCCTGCCTTCTTAGCCGGACTATCAATCTTATTCAACGTGTGCAGAATGCCTGCGCACGTTACTGCTTTCATGTTCCCCCACACACACATATAACCCCTTTCCTCAACTCATCAAGCCTACTGAAAATGAAAGAGCGTAGAGATCTTCACCTAGCAACCCTACTTTTTGGCCTTATTTTACATAAATCTCCCCCCTATCTTTATTCTAAACTTAATTGGGCTAGGGAATATAGTCGCTACCCGAAGCGGACATGTTCTAACCTCATTTTTCTTACGCCAAGACATAAATCTGTGGCCTTCAGAGGGTCTTTCCGATTTGCCGCGTCACGGTGCTGGAATGTCTTGCTGCCTCCACTCCGCTCCCTAAAAACAGTTGGTTCTTTTAAGGCACAACTAAAAAAGGAACTTTTAGGTAAGCAAAAATCGTGAAAACCCCAAAAAAACCATCACCATCGCTACTTACCAATTCACTAACACTCTTCACTTTAAACCTCTCAATCCTTCTTCTGTCCTCGAGGTCTAGAATCCCCACTGGTCATCTTCCACTCCTATCACGAACTGGTAGTTACCATCCTACCTACTCACTTGTTTTGGTCTTGACGTGCGAGTTGTGGTTTTCAACTTGACGAGATTTTTCTCCATTTGTCAGGTTATTTACCATGTACCTATAGTGTGAATCTATTGCCTTTCTTTGCTGATAAAAATGCTTTTGAAAAGTTAAATTACTTTGCTTTTGCCACGTAAACAGAACTTTTGGTGACGTTTATGTAATGTGCACATAACCTCTCTTTTTCTTCTGACGTTGACATAAGGTTTTCGGTTGGCGTTGGCACTGACATTATCAATTGGCTAAAATCTCTTACAAATCATTTATTTAGAGCAATACCTCTCGTCTCGGCTCCTGGTGTCACGCAAAATGGGCCAGTCTGAAAACCAGCGCTGTTTTGTACCAATCCTGATGCAGAACAGCATTAAGCTGAGACCGACCCTTTTGGGCTCACCACGGCAGCGCAGAAACGCTTAAGCATATAGCCCCCGCCCTGGGTGGGCGGTGACAACCTGCCCTCATTGTCATTGTTATTATGGCGAGTGTAGTATTAGTTGGGTGCTTAATTATATTAAATTGTTGCTAAGCTTTTTTTACTTTAATTAATAATAATAATATTCATGTGTGATCAATTTTATACTAGCTGTATATCTACCTATCTAATAATTATGTGTACCCTAAATACTCTTATGTTACCTACTGTTCTTTTGATACTTTTTCTGTGCTGTTTGTGTGTGTACCCAATAAAAAAATCTATCTATCTTAGCCATGTTTCATGAAAATCTGTCGGAGAGTTTTAAAAAATAATAATTTTGTTCCTGTTGTATGAGATTTGCGAATTCCCTGTCCACACGATAGAGCCGATGTAGTAGTGTTGAAGAATACTATTGTACTTGATAGTTGCCAAAACTAGAGTTACTAGCAACAATTGTTAGATAAATAATAACTAAAAAAATTCAAGTTGAAAAAAGAATATTCAATCAACAAAACATAAAAAAATTTAAAGATTATACTGCGAAAGTAGATTGGAAAAAGGTTATCTATTCAACAAAATCAATTAACGAAAATTATAATGTATTCAGTAAAAAGCTTATGGATATTCTTAATATTTGTATTGCTAAACAGAAATTAATTTTAAATAAAAATAAAAAACATTTTTGGCTTACTCGTGGTATAAAAACCTCCTGCCGACATAAAAGAATCCTCAAAACATTAGTTACTTACCTCCGAGACCCAATACTTACAAATCATTATAAAACTTACGCTAAATTGCTTAAAAAATCAATAAACCGATCCAAAAAACTTAGTTACATCCGCGAAATGAAAAAATCCACTAATAAGACGAAAACAATGTGGCAAATTATAAAAACGCAAACAAATAAAATTACTGTTAAATCGCGACGCAATATAGAACTTAAAATCCACAACAACTTAATATCAGATCCTACCCAGGTAGCGACCGCTTTCAATTCATTCTTTGCAGAAGTAGGTACGGCCAAAGTAGGTATATCGCCGGGCCGACCGGTGCTCCGGCCTATTGATAATTCAATGTACTTGGGTTCCGTCGAACCGCGCGAAGTATACCTAACAATACGCAACTTAAAAAGTAAATACAGCTACGGCATCGACGAAATACCACCCATTCTAATAAAAAATTGTGCATCCGAGCTTACCCTTCCATATTTCCTCCTGATTAATCAATCCTTTCAGGAAGGAATATTCCCCGACCTACTCAAAGAATCGCTAATAAAACCGATACATAAAAAGGCGTCAAGAAGTGACCCAAATAATTATAGACCGATAGCGCTCCTACCTACTGCATCAAAAATCTTTGAACAAATGATGCAACGCAAACTAAATTCCTTCTGTGAAAAATATGACATATACGATGATGCACAAAATGGATTTAGAAAAAACCGTTCGACTACACTCGCTGTTTATAAATTTACGGAAGAGATATTAAAAACTATTAATGATAACAAGTACGCTATCGGTATACTACTCGACATGACGAAAGCATATGACAAAGTTCAATATAATATATTACTCGACAAATTAAATGGAATAGGTATACGAGGAATAGCGCACGACTGGTTTAAGTCATACTTGACCAATCGCGTCCAGTATGTCGAACTAGAACATTTCGATAATAAAACCGGCATTTTAAGTAAAATAAAATCAGCTCCCATAAAAATAAAAGCTTCAATTCCCCAAGGAAGCGTGTTAGGATGTATACTTTTTCTACTATATATCAATGACCTTCCTAAAATAATTAGCGAACCATCAATTCTATTCGCTGACGATATTTCAATTTTGACATCAACTATTAATAATGACATAAATTTCAAGTTCAAATTAACTGACATACTTACCTCTGTAGAACAATGGATGAATGACCACAACCTTGACATTAATTATACTAAGACTAAAATAATGCAATTTCGACCGTTTCAAAAAACCCCCCTTGACATAAACTTCTTATACCACGACATAAAAATAGAATGTGTAAATTCATTTTCGCTATTAGGAATAAATATTGACACGCACGTTAATTGGAAAGATCATATTAATAAAATTAAGACAAAGCTCTCTAGTTTCACATACGCTCTGAGAGAACTTAGAAAGGCAACAGACCTCAAAACTGCCGTTTCGGCGTATTATGCTTACGCTTTTGCCTGGCTCTCATACGGAATCCTACTTTGGGGAAATAGTACTGACGTCCAAAATCTTTTTGTTCTTCAAAAATCGTGTATCCGAATCTTAGTTAATATAAAGAGCCCTGAGAGCTGCAAAGACCACTTTCGTCAACTAAAAATACTGACACTGACATGTATTTATATATTAGAATGCTGCAAATTTATTCGAAAATATCCCAAATATTTCCAAAAAACAGCTGACCTACCGCGACGCTATCCGTCTAGGTATCAGCACAAAATCACACTACCCGAGTCAAAACTAAAAATGCGAAGTTCTGGGCCAAACGCCATGGCTTCTAAAATTTATAATAAAATACCGGATACACTAAAAGACGAGGAAAAAGACCAAATATTTGAAACCAAATTAAAACAATACCTTTTACATAAATGCTATTATGATTTAAATGACTTCTTCAGCGACAAATTAAAATAATAAAATAAAAATACCTACTAATAAAAATGCGTTATCAATACTTACATTGCAACCTATACAATATTTTATAAAAACGTACATATTCACTAAAAACATAAGTTATTGAATTATATTTTCCTGCTCAAACCCAACCTGAGATTCTTATAGAAACCCGGTCCACCTCCTTTCTCAGTACCTATTGCCACGCCCTGCTAGGGTACCATTGTGTCTCTTATACATTACCTAGATACTAAGACCTAAAAATGTACACAGTGATTGCAATAAATAAATATGAAATATGAAATATGAAACTGTCAAACATAACTGGGTAAAATTGTATATCAGCCTGGCAACATCGTGGTCTCCCAATAGGTGACGCACGATGAGCCAGGCAACTCTCGACCAACGACCAACGGCTGCCAGTTTCATTCTATCGCCGACAGCCGTCCTGAGCAGACTTGGTACTTTTAGCTGAAGGCTACATTTGAATAGTTGTTACTCAGTCTTTGCTTGCAAAACGATTGTCTGTACCAGTTTATGACCGAATGGAAGTGGAGTCGGTTGAAACATGCTGTTTTTTTGTCTACCGCCCAACACAATCCCCAATAGGTATTATTTATTTAAATATTTTATGGTGGTACAGGACCGGACTAGAAGCGTAGGACGCCTTTCATCCAGGTGGGATGACGACTTGCGAAAGACTGCAGCTAGATGCTGGATGCGGCAAGCTGAAGACATCGCGCTATGGCGCTCATTAGGGGAAGAATATGTCCAGCAGTGGACTAATATATGTTGATGGTGATGATGATAGATACATAGATTATTCATTAAATATAACTAGCAGTCAACAAAGATAAACCCCGTTTAGGTCAACTGGCGCAGACAATTTAATATCCTAGAGGTTACTCGTTCTCAAGACATAATAAAGCCTGCACTCCTTTAAAAATAGATTACTGGTGTCATCTCGGTAAATCCAGTTTAATCCAAGAGAAGATAGACGGAACACTTTAAACTTTTTTAATCTCTGACGTTACTCCATTCAGTGAACAAGGGCCTCCAGATTTTTCAGAATAAAATTGGTTTCGTGAACTTATATTTTTCAACTTTAGAATTGAAAAGAACTTTCGAGCAGTAGTTCATCGCTTTATCTGGCTAAGATCCTGCATTTTATATTCGGAAGGCAATGTCTGAATACTTGAGTTGAATGAAAAGTGTATGATAAAATATCGAACGCCTTGCTGTGAGTGGCCAGTTGGTTTGAGAATTTTAAAATACATATTATTCAGTGGGATACCCCAGGCTCATAATAATGTAGGGAATGTATAATGAATCAGAGTAGGTAGGTAGGGATTTTAATGATGAAAATAATTGTAATATGGTACAAATTTATTATGGTTCAAGTAATAGCTTACTCGGATCTGATATTTATAAAAAACTAGCTGCGCCCCGCGGCTACGCCCGCGTGGAAATTTAAATTATCACTTAGGGGTATAAAAATAGATGTTGGCCGATTCTCAGACCTACTCAATATGCTCTCAAAATTTCATGATAATCGGTCAAGCCGTTTCGGAGGAGTATGGCAACGAAAACTGTGACACGAGAATTTTATATATTAGAAGATATTGTACAACAAATAATACTTTATTTAGCACATAGACTTTATTCACAAAGAAAATTACAATCAAATAATAGAAATAAATTACAACTAGTATTTACAATTGCAACAATCGACCTAACTGCAGACTGTTGCAAACAATCTACAGGTAGCTCAACTGATCCATATCCACCAGTCGGAAGCGTCCCCAAGACGCTGGCTGCATTGCCCCGCTGCACTATGGAATATTTAGGTCACAGATCAAAAATCTATAAACATAGTGAATTTAATCATACCATGATGAAATGTTGTACAGGTATACAGTTATGTATAGAGATTGAAATGGTATAAGTTTAAGTGATTTTTCATATATGTATATATGTATACCTACAGCATAAAAAGAAAAAAAACGGAAAAACACAAATTTATATATTTATTTCATGTGAAATACAAGGTTTTAATTACCTACCAAAGAAGTTAAAACTAAGGTTAATTACAATAAGTCATTTCTAAAAAACTTATTTTCTTAATGTAAATATTACTAGTATCTATCTATCTACCAAATTACCTAATATTTTCTGCCTACTGTAAAACAGTGAAAAGTAATGATTAAATTTAAGAGTGGATACATTGGAAAAGAAATCACCATCTACTTAGGCTCTACTACACATATTTTAGGATCAGTTGCAAGTGGTGTCACTTTTAAAAGACTTAGTGCCTCTTCTTCAAGATCTTTGACATTTTTAGGGTTCCGTACCTCAAAAGGAAAAAAGGAACCCTTGTAGGATCACTTTGTAAACGGAACCCTTAGTGCGCGAGTCCGACTCGCACTTGACGTTTTATTTACGTATGGTTTTCTTAAAACTTGTTATCTACGGATCTGACGTGAACAATAGAGTTTTAAAAGACATCTTCATTTGTAGCTGTTCGAGAACATTTTCTGGCATGATGTAGTCGCATGTATCTGTCTTTGTTGCGCGACGTTTTTGCATCTTCAGATAGCTGTTGAATAGGAAGAACTGTGAAATATTTGATAATATTTTATCCGTGTAAAAGTATCTTGTGGACTGAAGATGGCATGTAATACCAATTATATTCATTCATATAACATTCTAGCAGTTTCCATTGCGTATTCGCCAAATTTTTTGGAATCGATCGTCATTCCTGAAGAAAGAATAACTTTATCCTCTAAAACTTTGGACAATGATTCCAGGGTTCTGCCACCCTCAATGTTAGGAAGTATGAAATCTTGTTTAGTACAGCTGAATGAAGACATTTTAGAACTTCAATCAATTACTTACAGGCGTAGATGAGCTTTACTTTACTTGAAGTAACACTAAATGTAAATAATTTTTACCTCCCTTTACTATTTTGCAATACTGAATGGGTACCTACATCATTATTATCACTTAAATTCTCACGCAAAACGATTGAACGATAAAAAAAATACACATAAAATGTCCTTACTGTTCATGTGAACAGTCTCCGTGGTAAACCAGGAAAGATAACAAATTTCCTGCTCCGACTTCTATCACCTTTTTTCTCATAACTTCTAAAACCGCAAAAAACCGCAGCTGATTTTTTTGCATAATGTGGACGAATAGTTAGACTATTAATTAACACCAAAAGTAGCGCGTGGGCAGATGTGGGTGATAGTGAAAACCTTCAACGAAAAAAAAATTAGTGATATATAAGGTGTGTGACGTTTTTAGCAATTACTCAAAAATATTAAAATAATATGAAAATTAAATAGCCGTTTCGTAAAATACATGAAACAACCTTTTAAAAAATATACTACATATCTCTGCTGAATATTTAATTCACAATATTGCATTGAAACATGCACATGCAAAGGCTTGCGTTTGGCAACGCCGTCCTCAACGCAGTTCTGACTATGAAAAATAATATTATTTTAGGTATTATGTAACAAAATCCTGTTGAATAATAATTTGACTATTCGAGTATCTAATAAAATCAAAATATTAGATAAAATAATTTATCTAATATTTTGATTTTATTAGATATCATAAGATATATGTGAAAACTATTTTTAATAAATAATGCTCTTGTTCTACGATATTCCATAGTGCGCTGTATGGCAATGCTGATGCGCTGCGCAAGACACTCACCAGCTCTCGGGGTCTCGCGCATAGATAATTACTATAATTTTATTGAAGATTTATTATTACAAATCTATAATATCGAGGATATCTACGATATGATATTCGAGTATAAAAATATGATAGAGAGATACCAATTAGGTATCAAACGTACTATACTGGGATCTTGGTCCTTTCGTTAAACAAAGAAATGTATGAAAACATCATAAAAAACTGACAAAAACAACAGACCACACGGTAGACTTAATTCACCTGGAGTTAATCACCTGGACAACAGCTAAAACATAAATGTACCTATAGTCTATTTCGCTCTAATGACATGAAGACTCACTAACTAAAGAAAAACTCTCTTGTGTTGTTTTTACTGACCGTACGTTAGTTAAATCTCATGGACCCGTTGGGAGTTCATGTATGAATATTTTAAATTCTAGTTTTAATTTTCATGGACCCGCTGGGAAATAGAAAACAATAGAATGAGGGACCTCTGGGAATAAGCCTTTCAACTCACATGCGCGCGATGCGAAAAATAAGCGAGGTGTTCATCTATTTCTCGATATTTTTTATCTACTAAAAACCAGTTGTTCACCAAAATGTGTATCGCCGATCGCCGCCTTCCCTTTAAACCTTCTAGAGAGTTCGATTCGAGATCGCACACTCGCCAGCATAACAAAGTTGGCTGCACAGTCGACATCGCTGTCGGGGGCTAATTGTTAAGTGCCCTCAGGGTGTGCGTCTGTCACTCACTGTCCGGTAATGGGACGAGCGCGAGGCGTAACCTCGTGTATTGTATATCTGTTCATCTTTACATTTCAAATAGACATGACAGTGATTCAGATTTAATAACGTTTACAGTTGGCCAAGGTGACTCATCAAGTTATCAATCACATATTAAGATAATGCATAATTCGGCTTGAAGAAGTAACAAACATCCCTTTAAAAAACGTATTATGCATATTTATAATGCAAAAGTTTGGTTCGAGGGATGTTTGATACTTCTTCACGCCGAAAGTATTGAACAGATTGAGCTGAAAATTTGCAAAATGTGTATCGCCGATAGCCGCCTTCCCTTTAAACCTTCTAGAGAGTTCGATTCGAGATCGCACACTCGCCAGCATAACAAAGTTGGCTGCACAGTCGACATCGCTGTCGGGGGCTAATTGTTAAGTGCCCTCAGGGTGTGCGTCTGTCACTCACTGTCCGGTAATGGGACGAGCGCGAGGCGTAACCTCGTGTATTGTATATCTGTTCATCTTTACATTTCAAATAGACATGACAGTGATTCAGATTTAATAACGTTTACAGTTGGCCAAGGTGACTCATCAAGTTATCAATCACATATTAAGATAATGCATAATTCGGCTTGAAGAAGTAACAAACATCCCTTTAAAAAACGTATTATGCATATTTATAATGCAAAAGTTTGGTTCGAGGGATGTTTGATACTTCTTCACGCCGAAAGTATTGAACAGATTGAGCTGAAAATTTGCAAAATGTGTATCGCCGATCGCCGCCTTCCCTTTAAACCTTCTAGAGAGTTCGATTCGAGATCGCACACTCGCCAGCATAACAAAGTTGGCTGCACAGTCGACATCGCTGTCGGGGGCTAATTGTTAAGTGCCCTCAGGGTGTGCGTCTGTCACTCACTGTCCGGTAATGGGACGAGCGCGAGGCGTAACCTCGTGTATTGTATATCTGTTCATCTTTACATTTCAAATAGACATGACAGTGATTCAGATTTAATAACGTTTACAGTTGGCCAAGGTGACTCATCAAGTTATCAATCACATATTAAGATAATGCATAATTCGGCTTGAAGAAGTAACAAACATCCCTTTAAAAAACGTATTATGCATATTTATAATGCAAAAGTTTGGTTCGAGGGATGTTTGATACTTCTTCACGCCGAAAGTATTGAACAGATTGAGCTGAAAATTTGCAAAATGTGTATCGCCGATAGCCGCCTTCCCTTTAAACCTTCTAGAGAGTTCGATTCGAGATCGCACACTCGCCAGCATAACAAAGTTGGCTGCACAGTCGACATCGCTGTCGGGGGCTAATTGTTAAGTGCCCTCAGGGTGTGCATCTGTCACTCACTGTCCGGTAATGGGACGCGCGCGAGACATAACCTCGTGTATTGTATATTACACTAGCTGCGCCCTGCGGCTTCGCTCGCGTGGAAATTTATGTTTCCCACTCTTAATTTTTTCTTTGCTATAAACCTCACGGAGCTCGAGACCTTTCCAACGAATGCAAAACCGTGGAAATCGGTTCGTGCGTTCTGGAGTTATAGCGTCAGGAAGGAAAACCCGACTTATTTTTATAGAGTACATTTCAAATAGACATGAGATTAATCAATAAATAAATAAATAATAAATAAATTATGCTGGACAATTCACACAGAATTATCTAGCCCCAAGATAAGCAAAGCTTGTGTTACGGGTACTAGATAACTGATATACATAATAATAATATACGAGTACATAGATAGATATTTTTTATTATACATATCACTCATCAAGTTATCAATCACATTATTATGATAATGCATAATTCTGCTTGAAGATGTAACAAACATCCCTCTAAAAACGTTTTATGCATATTTATAATGTAAAAGTTTGGTTCGAGGAATGTTTGCTACTTCTTCACGCCGAAAGTACTGAACAGATTGAGCTGAAAATTTGCATAATTGTAGCTCCAAGCCTGACATTGAACAAAGGTTACTTATTAACCCCTAAAGCTAATTCATGAACAATTCAGCCACACCCACGGCCACAATTTATAGTACTGATTGTACTTTGCCGTGATCATCTCATCGTGTTCATCTTGACAGAAGTATGTATTTTGCAAAAAATGAAATGAAATTGCATGACTCATTCGCAATTATAGCATATTTGATGAATTGCATAGAAATAGAATATTTGTGCATATAGAATATTTGTGCGTACCTAGCATCCATCTGGGCAAGCACCTGCTTAGCCTAGACGAGCTAAGACTCCAGACTCAGAGCTAAGAGACTCCACCTCAAAGAAAATCCTACAGTTCCTAGCAGCTGCAAGGGTAAGTGGCGAATTATGAACGCCTATCTAGCAGACCCGAGTTCGCTTGGTCGCCGGTTAAACTTTATAGTACCTACAGTAAAGTTGTTTTAACGTTTTTGACACAAGTTTCACACATTTAACGTCAACGTTGACCAATGAAGCGGCAAACCTTTTTGTCCGATTATCTGTTGGTGAACACCACAGAAATCTGAATAACAAGGCACTAGAAATCGTAAGCGCGCGTGACCTTGTCGCCGCTCAGGTGACTCTCACGCCACCAGTGCGTTCGTTGCTGTTCAGTTGCTCTCGAAACGTGCGTGTGTAAAAATGGTGTGTTGCAGCATTTCCCATTGCGGAAATTCTTCCACAAGTTGTAATTATATTAATAAAGGAATAACTTTTCATCGGTAACTGTTGTTTTTTCTAAATAATGCCGTTTTTCCTTAAAATTATAGAATCTTTAAAAGTAATACGAACGTCACAGTCGACCGTTCTTATTATCACGTTTAACTATACATTGCCTCTTATTTTTGTCAACATCGGGCAGGTACCTCATTACAAAAAGCAATGTACTGCACAGTGAACGATAACGTTGCGCGCTCGATTTCCTATCGTGGTACGGCCGCAGAACTCGGTCGCGAGCTAGTGTTGTGACACGGTAATATTATCCATAATATTACCTTGGTTGTGATTTGTAAAACAACTTTGCATAATTTAACATAGTATTTTAGGAATACGATGTTATATTAAAATTGTTTATTTATGATTTATTATCATAATAACTAACTATCTATAAAGCTCGATTACCACTGACTGACTGACTGACATAATTTTGTTCTCCTTGATGGTGGAGGGGGAGGTATGTTTTTTTTGCAGAATCATGTAGGGGGTGTCCGGGGGACCTAGGAAAAATTCCGACTTTTTGAGATTTGCCCCCCGGAACCACCGCCCCCCAGGGGGGCGCCAAGCAGAGTCACACTGATGAAAAATTTTTAGGGGGTTGTATAGAGGGGGTCATATGATTTCGATTCCAAAAAAAATTTTACCCCCCCGTTCCTCCCAAGACCCCCCTTTTTGAGAGTGCTACCGGATGCCTTACATTCCAAACGCTGGCTGAACCCTACGAGATAGATCAGAATAATGTATTACAGTATTTTACAACTTAAAAAGGTCTACAAAAAAGTCTACGATAGTATATGTCTATCTCTTAGGGATAACCCACAATAACCATTTTTTATCCTTTACTTTTTACGAGAAATAATGGCTTATTTACGAGGCGATTTTAAGCAGTACAGCATTAATCCTTATCCAATTAAGTAACTTAGATACATTGTGCATTTAATATAGATAAATATTGCCCTTTACAGCATGTAATTTGAATGAATATTTTCGAAGATATTACAGATTTAAAATGACAGGGACATAGCGATTGCGGTATCGGCCGGAGTACCAATTCTGCAGTAGGTATATTTAGTATAAGCATTGCACCCGTGCGAAGCCGGGGCGGGTCGCTAGTTAATAATAAATGAATATTGAAGTACAAACTATATTTTTATTTGATTAGTACAATGCCCTAGTCATAGAATAACAGTACGATAGGTACGTGACCTGATATTTCGTGCCCAGCACTAGGGTAGATTACATTAAAATGACGTCATAACGACAACAAATGCAAACTTGTCACTAATGTGTGAGTAAGCGAACGTATGCAACTACGCATAAGGCTTAATTTGGTTTGCACTGCATTTTTGGATGGGCGTAGCCGTAATTCCGTAGTTATTGTCTGTGTATGTAGTGGTAAGGTAGTAGAGGGGGCGAGCCGGCGACACGCATTCCCGATAGATCGGATGGTACTCAGCATTTCTAGTGCCTTGTTATTAAGATTTCTGTGGTGAACACAGACGTTAGTCTAGTTAAAACAGTTGCGAACGGGTTCGGAGGAACTTACGCATTTTCCGATAATTATAGCAGCATGGTTGCAGCAGGGCGGCGCGTCATGTCATAAAGCGTAGCAACGCGTTTAACGGTAAGAACTTTCAGATATGTCGCCCTAATCACCTGTAAAAGGATTATAAACAAACTGCCCATACTTAACCTCAAAATTCACTCTGTTTCCGCGTCTTATACGTAAATAAATCAACATTCATTGTCGATGTGGGATCATTTCTTCAATAAATATCGCCTACAAAATTTTATCTGAAACTCGACGCCAAGCAAGTCAGCCTGTTTTTTGTGTCCTGGTTTATTTACAAACATTTCAGATCGAGTTTGTCTGGCTTATAGGCAGGAATTGAATTACGATTCAGGCATTTATTAAGCGAGTACCTAGGTATCCGACCATAAATATCGAGGAAACGAACGCCATTTTTGTCAGACATTGAAATAGGTCAGTCGTTATCACTGTCAAGTCAGTCTCATAAATTGAGATATTTCACAAAATTCTGACACGTTTATATGAAAGGAGCAAAATATCCTAAGTAGATAGTGTCAAAAACGTTTAGGTCAAAGGTTTAAAGAACTTTATTTCTCATAAAAACACAGGGTTTACTTAAAGTGAGATACATAAGAACAAATTAATCTAGGTTTAACAATATTTTAAACAACACAAGATAGTGTGCCATTAACTTATTTGTAGAAGAGGAGTCAAATTGAATCCAAGGCAGTAATCACAAAGTGTTTCCGTTTTTTTTTAATGATTCTTTTTAAATACTCACAACAAGAGCTGTTTTAACTGAACCGTTATGTGAGTAACACTGCAGCATATCTTGGTCCAACCGGCTCAAACAACACGACATCTGAACGTGTGACAACGAAAGCCGGGCGATTTACGTGTTCTCTTCCTGACAGTCCCTAGCTTATGGCTAAGGCCTGTTTTAAATGTTACACTGAACATTTATCACGAATAGGCCGGTACTTCAAAAGCGACCGAAATACATTTTATGCTACGAAAATTGTGGCCCTACACGAGTTATATAACCAAACCAGCCTTCAACTATTAATAAATACTTAAATAAAATAGCTTTATGTTCCAATACACTGTGATTGATTACAAAATATAAAAAAAAAAACTTTAAAAGGTATAAAATTAAAAT
This sequence comes from Eupithecia subfuscata, assembly GCA_963564075.1. Taxonomy (NCBI): domain Eukaryota; kingdom Metazoa; phylum Arthropoda; class Insecta; order Lepidoptera; family Geometridae; genus Eupithecia; species Eupithecia subfuscata. The sequence goes on from OY751097.1 coordinate 11,073,905, forward strand.
TATCTTACTCCTAGTGGTTAGTGTACCTATAGACCGCCTGTGGCGGTGAAAGCCTCCTCCAAACTATTTTTAACTTCCGACGCAAAAAGAGAGAGGTGTGTAAGTTTAGTGTGTCTGTCTGTGTATCTGCGTATCTGTCTGTGGTATCCATGTGGTATTGTAGCTCCCAAACGGATGAACCGATTTTCGTTTAGTTTTTTTTGTGTCATAGTTAATTTTATTCAGAGTGTTCTTAGCCATGTTTCATGCAAATCTGTTCAGCCAATAAACGGCAGCGGGTTTTTAAAATTTTTAATTTTGTCTTGTTATTACAAGTTGGACATACGAGTATTCACGTTAAATTTTGGAAAGCTGAATGCTAAATTAATTCTAACTGTTATTTGTATTGCCGTGCAATTACTGACTAAAGATCATTCATTATTGTACAGTCGCTAGTGAATGTCTACTGCTGTGTTCTGGAAGCTGGATCCTTGTATGGTTTGGAGAAGTCAGGTCAGTGGTCAAGCTATTTTATGTACCCTGAGCAACGAAGATCTATCATCTAGAGAAAGATCTATCACAAAGATCTATCCATTTCCTTAGGTATTTTCGTTGGGTACAGCATTAAACATATTTCACTCGAATATCATCGGTCCTTCGATTTATATATTTTACTAGCTGCGCCCCGCGGCTTCGCTCGCGTGGAAATTTATGTTTCCAACATTCCTAATTTTTTCTTTCATAAGAACCTTCTCCTGACAATAACAAACACAACAAAGAAAGAATTAGCGAAATCGGTCCAGCCGTTCACGCGTGATGCCGTGACCAAGGAAAACGGGTTTCATTTTATATATATAGACTAGTTTATGCCCGCGGCTTCGCACGCGTTGTTTCTATGGAAACGTTTAAAGGAGATTGCTATTCTATAGAATATTAAAAATTAATTAAAAAAACATTGTCCAGCGGACAAAATTGTGAATCTAAACCATTCCCAGATCCCCTTGAACACACAAAAAATTTCATCAAAATCGGTCCAGTCGTTTGAGAGAAGTTCAGTGACATACACACTCACAGAAGAATTATATATAGTAAGATTACCAGCCCCCTGTTGTTCAGACTCCACACACCCTATCGGCATATTGTAAATACCGACGCTGCGTACGCTTCGATATAGATCATCAACATAAACACTGGTCTAACAAGCGTTTAGCTAAATAGTGTCTACACAGTTAGACATGGGCTTAACAAGATTTTAACTCTCGTTTAAACTATGTCGAAGCCGTGTCTAACTGGTAAACCGTCGTCGTAAAACCCAGTTTTGTGGTAACACTTTTGTTAAACACGCGCTCAGCAAATTTTGATGAACTTTTTTGTAGTAAAGCTGACTATATTCATTCCAAATATTCCAATTAGGTATATGCCCAAAACAAAACATAGCTAATTAATTTGCTCAAGTAGACGGTAGGGTGTTATTGTACCCGTGAAACCCAAAATACTTATCTGAAATTATTTTCCTTTATCCAAGCCTGAAATACATTTGACCTACCTATACTTGAACCTAATTTTACCAACCTAAGATAAGGTTCTTTACATTTTCTTTCACCCGCATTTAACGGGCCAAGGAAAATTGCGTTATGATTTGGAATAAAACCGAAAATTAATTGCTAGTAGGAACGTGTCCTCAATATAAATTATCTTTATCGTCTCCGTTTTGCGAAACAGCTATTTTACAACGCGAGTGTAATAAAATCCTGATGTCTTACCTACTTGGGGAACATTATGATGTGAAATTAAAAATTTAATATCAAACTCACGGTACCTACAATTTCTGGAAGAAGAGACTCATGAGAAATAATACGCGAGATAATCATATTCTTACTTCTGCTTGATACCTTGTTTTTAACTGTTTTACACAGTCTATCTAATATATAAAATTCTCGTGTCACAGTTTTCGTTGCCATACTCCTCCGAAACGGCCTGACCGATTCTCATGAAATTTTGTGAGCATATTGAGTAGGTCTGAGAATCGGCCAACATCTATTTTTCATTTTTCGCGTGGAAATTTAAAATTATCACTTAGGGGAAGTGATAATTTTAAATTTCCACGCGGGCGTAGCCGCGGGGCGCAGCTAGTTGTATACTATAGTAATATACTGTTAAGAACAGTTAAAAACCAGTATTTATTACAAATATTTACTTTGAAAAATAAATATATAATTTATTAACAAAAAAAAAATACAATTCAAGAAAAATACCTAATTAAATTATTAAACGCCTTCAATTCCGTAGACAGGGGCGCCTTGCTAAAAGAAATTAAAGACAAAATTCCAGAAATTTACCCATTTCTTTGGCAATGTTACGGTTCGCCATCAAAATTAATATACAGGAATAAAGTCATTTCGTCCGCTGTTGGCTGTCAGCAGGGCGACCCTCTTGGTCCGGCCATATTTAGCCTTGCCATCCAACCCATAATTCAACGTCTCCAATCCAAGCTTAATGTTTGGTATTTGGATGATGGAACATTAGGTGGAGAAGTGAACGCAGTTTTTGATGATCTAAAAATCATCACAGACGAATTTCGACAAATAGGTTTGGAATTAAATTTTTCAAAGTGTGAGCTTTTTATTTCGGACTCTTGTGTAGACCAAAACAATATCATTGAGAAATTCAATACATTAGCCCCCAACATTACAGTTGTTGATAAATGTTCACTTCGACTCCTTGGTTCACCAATTCTTGATGAGTCTTTTCAGTCATTTGTAGATGAGAAAATTCAAAATTTCCACAAAAATTCGGACAGACTGCTCAAAATTAATAGTCATATGGCTTTTACAATTATTCGGTTCTGTCTATTTGTACCTAAATTTACGTATTCTTTGAGATGTAGTCAAATGTGGAAACACAGCGAGCTCTTGGAAGGCTTAGACAACATAATAAAGAATACATTATCATCGGTTTTGAATATCGATTTAAATGACAAGGCATGGTCGCAGGCCTCCCTGCCTGTCAAATTGGGAGGCTTAGGTATACGCAAAATTTCAAGTGTAGCCCTACCAGCGTTCTTGTCTTCTGTCTACAGCACTAGTTCTTTAGTTGAAAAAATTTTAAATCCTTCTCTTTTGGTCCCACCTGGAATGTCATTGAAAATTTCATTTTTAGACGAAGCTCGAACGGCTTGGCATAGTGCTTGCCCCGATGCTGCTCCCCCAAAATCACTTTTGTCCCAACGGCAATGGGACGGGCCTCTGTGTGAGTTGACACGGAACTGTTTGTTACAAACGTGCTCCAGCTCTGCAGATCGTGCCCGCCTCCTGGCCGTTTCTAAATGGGAGTCAGGACATTGGTTGCAAGCATTTCCTTCATATAACACTGGTACTTTATTGGATCCCGTAACTTTCCGTATCGCAACATGTCTCCGGTTGGGTGCAAGGTGTTGCGCGCCTTATCAATGCCAGTGCGGTACTGCTGTCGAACAGCTTGGTCATCACGGATTATCGTGCACTAGGGCCGCTGGTCGGATATCTCGCCACGCTAGCCTTAACGACATCATCCGGCGGGCCTTTGTCACCGTTAACGTACCAGCTATTCTCGAACCGAATGGTCTGTTGCGTGACGATGGTAAGAGGCCCGACGGTATGACACTAGTCCCATGGGAGTTGGGGAGGCCCATTGTGTGGGACGCTACATGCGTCGACACACTTGCGCCTTCCCATCTTCCGAGGACATCCGTGAGGGCGGGTGCGGCGGCAGATTTGGCCGAAGATCTCAAGAGGCGCAAATATGCAGGTCTCGACAGAGCCTACACATTTGCTCCCCTTGGAGTCGAGACCCTAGGTCCGTGGGGTACCGAGGCTCTTCGGGTTTTCAAAAATCTATCTGAGCGTCTGGTCGAAGCGACGCGTGACCCGAGAGCTGGTGAATATCTGGCACAGCGTATCAGCATTGCCATACAGCGTGGCAATGCAGCCAGCGTCTTGGGGACGCTTCCGACTGGTGTTGATATGGATCAGTTGAGCTATCTGTAGACTGTTTGCAACAGTCGGCAGTTAGCTCAATTGTTTCAATTGTAAATACTAGTATAATTTTCTTTGTCAAATAAACTACCATTTAAAACATTAAATTATTAATAATTTGAATAATTTGCTCATTTCCTCTTCAAATTAGGTTTTACCTAAAATTTAGTTATTTTATGCACAATGCGTAGAACTATACCTTTGTGAGAGGCTGGAGCTTGCTATAGGTTTTAGAAAAAAACCTGTAACGGCAAGCCTCCACTGATCTCTGATCTTCTCCAGGACTCCACGGATTACATACAATAAGGTACAGTTGGATCGTGAAAGTTTCAAGTCGAAACTAATCGTTTGCGACAGTGGTTTTGTACATATGTTAGTAACATACCACCAGCATGGTATGAAAAACACAATTTATACCTAATCCTTGAGTCTACCGGGCCATCTATTCTAAATTTGTAGGTAATAAATTTGTAAAAGCAACAAGACAAAAATAATACGAGTAAGTACAGGCAGACCTAAATGTGTTTTGGTGTGTGTATGAAACCTTTGTAGTTAATTTGTGTATGTGCGCATGTTTGGTCGGGTACTCCTGAGGACACCGGTCTCAAAGTCCGGGCGATAGGAGGTACCCATGTTTGTGTATGTATGTGTATTTGTGTGTCGTGTGTGTATTTGTGTGTGTATGAGTGTGAATCTAAGTAGGTAAGTTCATCATGCAGAACCCACCATCCAACCAAGATAGAAATGACCTAGCCTGAATATCAAACAGACTGATAATTGACAGGTTCTTTGCTCAAGACTAGCAAGAGGTTTCTTTTAACTCTAACAAATTAGCTTATTTTAGTTTAGGTTTATAGTTTAGGAATTTAAAATGTAAGGTTAAAGTTATGAAATAGATTATTAATTTCGGCTAGGAGATTTTCAGTAGTTTAGTGCTTTCAAACATATAGCTACTTTATTTTACACTTAATACGGGGTAACGGAAAGATGTTGAGAATATCGTTAACCTTGTTGTAGATGCAGGATCCCAAGAAGCAGCTGAATTTATGAGAGCGGCTGTGAAAACTCTGATCGGCACACACCTTAACTACCACCTTACTTACAAGAATAGAAGCATATTTGAACTACTATTGCTACTATTTACAATTATTATTGAAACAGTTAAGCTAACCGCAGACTGTTGCAAACAATCTAGGTAGCTCAACTGATCCTTATCAATATCAATCGCAGGCGTCTTCATGAGTGTATCCCATCTGGCCCGGTGACTTGGCCCGGCGCCGGCATGGGAAAAAAAAGTTTTAACTGGCCCGGTGATGTGTTTACCGGGCCAAATGACACAAATCAAGTGCCATCGTCCCCGGTAAGGTGAGAAAAGAGGATACGATGACGCTGGATGCATTGCCCCACTATATTTTAAAATTCCTTTTAGAGAACGTTCCTTTTACCATCACGATGATTATATTTTTAGCACCACAACCGTCGTGAATTGAACCGATTGTTTCAAGTTTCAATCTTGCAGCGTTTTGGTTTTGGCGAGGGATTCCATCGTTAAGGAAATATCTTCCTTAATTCGTCATTTCACATTAACGAAGACATTAATCACGAGTCCAGAGGTGCCGATTGATGGTAAATATTTTCCTATTGACGTCACACCATAAATTAACGTCAGAAACCCATCGGGATCGAAACGCAGTAATTCGAAGCCGATGTAAATCACCACCAATTAATTTCATTAGGTACCAGATTACATTTATTTTATACAAGCAAATATGTGTCGTAAGTTATTGAGTAAAACTTCGACTTTGCGACAAAAAATGCTGTCTTCTCATCATCTATCTGGATATAAGATAGGCGACGGTAAAATTTTCCTGAACGAGAAAAATAATAACACCTCCACAGCGCGACCTCTATAAAAGACGGATAAAAGTTCTAGGTTCTCGATAAAAAATATTGAATTCCCTTCGGAAAAGGTTTCAGTCAAAGTGACCGTAGGATCTTTTTGAAGGATAAATTGATGCTGGGTAGATTTCAATAATTAAATAGGTACTTTATCTCTTCCTTTAACTTGCAAGCCCAAAGCCTCGAGCAAATTCCTGCACACGCAAGCACGTACTTAGAAACTTAACGAAGTTAGCGCACACGACTATGGAATAAGCTAGTTATGTATGCCATCTAATTTAGGCTAAGTAGAGTAGTAGCTTCAAGTGGTATTACCGAAGGCTTCGCTCGCAAATTACAGCCGACGGTGAATCGTCTAAGTAGGTTATAGGTAGCTCAGGTCTGTATGTACATGGCGGGATCATTTTACCACCTGGGATATGAATAATGTACTTCCATGGAAGCTTTAAGAAGATATATTGGAGGAATACTTTATTAGGTCGAGAATGTTACAGAATAAGTAAAGCTTTTGTAACACGCAAAGAAAATTAACAAGTCTTTACCGCTAAATGTAGAGAATGATAGGTAAAATTTTGATAATTAATTCTAATAATCTAAGAACAAAATTAAAAATTTTAGAAACCCCTCGTCAGATTTTCATGACATCATGGTAAGAACACTCGGGATAAAATTATCTATGACACAAAAAAAAAATTAAATTGATCGGTTCATCCATTTGGGAGCTACGATACCACAGACAGATACACAGACAGACACGTTAAACTTATAACACCTCTCTTTTTTTGCGTCGGAGGTTAAATATACCAAATTAGTGTTTTTTGGATCCAGCTTTTGCTCCAACATACTAACATAATAATAACATTACCGACAGACGTAGGTACATATGTCGACGTCGTTAATGTTTGACCTAATGCAATATTAAGCTAGGGGATTATTGGTTTTGCGACCGATACGACAAAGCAAGTATACGTTGGTGTATTTTGCCGAATAATTTATGAACGAGGTCACTGGATCAGTACCAACTGTAGTATGCAGATGTATAAAACAAAGAACATCGAAACAAAATGAAATATTAATAAGGATTACCGATGTTGAACAGATTTTCATTTACAAAAGCTTTCAATTTATTCATAATTTTCCAACTGAATACAATAGACATTTGTGCCTTTGTTCAAATTGCTTGAGGGTATACTTTCCAAAAACATTTTGGGACAGTTGGCCATTTGAAAAAAGATATCGTTTATGTTGAGACTGCATCTACGATGATGTTGATTTCCATCGCAAAAATAAAACTATGTAGGTAACTGAGAAACACTACTGAAACTTTAATAATACTAGTTTCTGCCTGTAGCTTCGCACGCGTTTCTATGGAAACGATTAAAGGTCATTTCTATCCGATGGGAACTGATTTATGGAATAAAGGTAAGTGAATTTTGTAAGCAAAATTTCAGCCCGATACATTCAGTAGTTTTAGCGTGAAACGTAACAAACATAAAACTTTCACATTTATATTAAAAGTGTGTTAGTGTGATTAATATATGTCGAATTAAGAGGTAATAGTGTGTGTGAATAGGAATCAGTGTCCAAACAGGAATTGGGTCGAAACGGGAATCTGTGTCGCTTCACGTGTTAGGTCGGGACGGAACGGGAATCAGTGGGCTATCTCGGGTTTCGGACATGTAGGATTCGCGTGGATGAAAATGAAATTCTCCAAAGAGCACACGACAATTTTATTTTACGAAAATAAAATTCACGTTCAAACAAATAACGATCACAAGTCATATTGGCACTTTTCTTTCATACTATGAGAATCAGTAAAGTTATCGCAATTTCAATAGTATCCAACTATCCACGTTATTATTTTCCGTAGGTTAATTTCGTGGTGGGAACAGACAAGTTCCTTCGTTCAGGAGTTACCTCGACGATACTCAAGAGAATTCGATCCTCCCTCGATGCTTCTCACAACCAAAAGTCCTCCATTAGGATTGTGTCGTTCATGAACGAACGGCTCATATGATCCGCATCACGGGCCGCTCGTGATTGTTCCGAACAGTCTCGACGAAAAGACCCGTTCATTTCTACGTTCGGTTCATTGTGAATGACTGAGACGCGCGCCGCGACATAACGCAAAGTAGGGATGCGCATATCATATCACTCTAATGAAAAGAGTGATACATATCTCTTTGATCTACTGATATATATCACTCATTTAGCTCTTTAGCTCATTTAGCTCAGTGGATCAATGATGTAGTCTTAGAGCTGGGTAGCTCATGAGTGAAAGAAAGATAAAAAGATAATTAGGTCTCCGTTCAACTGAGCTAGCGCTAGAGAGAGTGACACATGAAAATAGGTATAAACCTATCGTTCACAGTTTGAAGGCTTTGTGATTAATAATTTACATAGAGTCAACGATTTTCCTTCAGACTTCACAGGATTAGGACATACTTACAAGTTTCCAAAGTTTCCAAAATTCGGAAAAAGTACGTACCTAGGTAGGTGCTCAACGAAACCAAAACAACAACCAAAAGTAAACAAACAAACATTCGAACCGATAACGATAACTTTAAAAACAATAATTATCTGTAGACTGTTTGCAACAGTCGGCAGTTAGCTCAATTGTTTCAATTCTAAATACTAGTATAATTTTCTTTGTGAATAATAATTGAATTTGCAGATTTTGCAGTCAAACGTATTTGCATAACTAAAAGCCTGAACCAGATTTTGCTATCGTTCTCTCTTTTTCACGTTGTATTTGACATCGTGCATATCACTCTATCAAATCATTCGGGATATTGCGGAATGAATCGCTCGCCTTGCTCGGTCGTCTTCGCTATCGCTCACTTTTCATTTAGCTCAACACTTCAATGGTTCGAAAATGAATCTTATTCCAAATGAGCTAAAGATATAGTTGAAACCAAGGTGAGCTAGAGATAGATTCGCTCAGTTGAACTGATCTATATCTTTTGTATCACTCACTCATGAGCTACTCACCTCTAACGCAAAGATCCGCTGCGTCTTGCTCTCGCGAGGCCGTAAGTGGTGCGTGCGAGTAGGATAGGACACATTCTGTGGCTTGTATCATCTACTCACAGCCTGATTAAAAGTAGATACCTTAAGGTAACGTAATAGAGTCTGTTGTCGCAGTATGGTACTTAGATATTCATTCCTTTATTCCTTACCAAACATTACGTAGGTATAACACGCAGAAGTTAACTAGGCACCTCGTGCCTAGAAGTTTACTTGGCACCAGGTGCCAAGTTGATTTCTGCGTGTTGTACACAACTGTTTTCTTCCAAATAGTAAAAATATTACTACTGATACTTGATACTTTTGTTCCAATTTACTTAAAACTTTAAAGACCTTCCTTACAAATAAATGTTTTAACTATTTACCAAAATACCTATTTACATTCCATACGAAAACCAGTTAGCAACCAAATCGATTTTATACTGACAGACGAATAATAATCATAATCGATTTACCCGATAGCCCGAGAGAGGAGGCTATTATTTTTCGAGTAGGTAGGTACATGTAAGTACTTGGGCATCTAAGTAGGTATGTAGGTAGGTACCTACTGTACGTACCTACTACCTAGGTAGGTTAGGTAAGTAGGTACCTCTATGTAAATTATTTACCAACAAGGAAACCCGCTTGCACAAGTTCATAAAAATATCAAGCATAGGTAGGTATTAAATCAAAGTGAAATGAAAGCTGATTGAAATGGTCTAGCAATAGTCGGATAAGCTTTGTAAAGTTTTGGTAAGTACCTACCTAGGTAGGTAGGTAGTCCTTAGGTATTATTTCTAAAGTAGCTTTCCTCAAAGTCGTCGCATTAATCAATCCATTTTTTAGTAGCCTTGGGATCCTTTAGGAAGATAAAATTTATAAGAAAAGCATCAGACGAACGAAGGTGTTATTGTAGGTACCTAGGTAGGTAACTAGGTATTAGCATTCGACACAGACAAACCTCACCTCAAATTAATAAGCTTAGCTACTACCTATTCAATTGCCTAAATTAAATTCTCATTCAATTCAATAGGTAGTAGCCGTGGTAGTAGGTAGGTACCCAGGTACCTAATTGAGTAGGTACCTATGTACCTAAGGAGTTATATATTTTTCTGTCGGACAACATTACCTACTTGCTTGAGTTTTTTTATAGCTCAGTATCTAGTACCTACCTACCTAGTAGGTATCTCGCAATTTGACCATTTTAGACGCACCTACCTAGGTATAATAAAACGACGGTTGTTGGAGGCACGCAAGATAGGTAGGTAAGTATTTACACATCTTTCTACCTCCTGTGAGGAAGATATACTAACGAAGATATAGGTACCTACCTACTAGAAGAATCTAACTTGAGACGTTATAAGTAGGTAAATACCTATCTAAATTCAGGTTAATAAATATCTACCTACCCAGCAGCGAGTTTTTACTCTATGTACCTACCATAATTTAATGATAATTGGATCATGAATGATATAGGTACCTAGACCGAAAATTCGAAAAGATCCACCACAGAACCAAATCAGTCAGTAACAAAACGACGCGACGACACGCATGACGCACCGAAACGAACCGATCTCGCACATGCTCAGATCAGTCAGTCACAAAATCGAAAAGATCCGCCGGCAAAAACAATCATTCAAATGACCGGATCATATGAACCGGATCATTTTCTTAACGGGTCGTGACTAGGGTTACCATATGTAAATAGAGGGATGCCTGTCTATGGTACCTAAAATGCCTGATTTTTCAGAAAAATGCCTGTCTAAAGCAAAATGCTGTAGGTAATAAGTAAAAGCCAACAGATAATAATGAAGAAGGATATTTATTACTGATATTTGTCAGAGGACATAATTTTTTTTGATAGTTCTTTCTTTTCTAAAACATAAACGTAAAAATCTTCACATGATACAGTTTTGTAATTTTCCTGAGTAATCAATATTGCCTTTACTGATTCAATTGTCAGCCGATTTCTTTTTTTACTCCACTGGGCGTTGACGAGAGAAAACATACGTTCTACGTTCGCATTGTGTGCCAAAATAGAGAACAGAAACTGGCAAATTTTCACGAATTCTGTAATGTCACCATTCACTTCCCTACTTTTGAGAAAATTGCATCACTGTGTAGATAAGCTTTCAGAAAAAAATATGTTATCTGAAGTTCTACAATATTCTTTTAGAACTTCGTATTCGTCAAAGAGTTTCACGTCGTCAACAATGATATTCAGCTTAGAAAGAAATTCTACAGATGAAGCTAAATCAGAACTTGAAAAACTTTTCATTTCTTTTTGTAAAATCATCCACCGCCGCTGCCAGTGTCATTCAAATGGAAGGGCGCTGCGCGCGCTGGCGCGAAATTTAAAAATGCCTGTCTCAGACCAATGCCGGCCGCACGCCTGTCTTTCCGTTAAAATGCCTGTCAAATGCGGCAAACGCCTGTCATATGGGAACCCTAGTCGTGACTGATATGGATCTTTGTGAATGAACGAACGACACACGCCTATCCTCCATCTTTCTTTTTCAACTCCCGTCTACGGTAACTCCTACCAAGAGCCATGTCCAAACGTGAACCACCTTCACGTTTGCGTTTCCACCAATCAAATACATCTAGTTACATTTTACTGATTCTACCAACATATCAGAGTAATTTCTTTAGTCTGATTTGACACTTGATCAGCCTCGGCAATATTACAAAACATAATAATAATCGGGATGCAAAACATAACAAAACTAATCTTCACAATCTGATTGGATAACTGATCTGTTTAGGCAACATTACGAAACAAGATACTGAAAGCTACTGAAGGCTGACAACATGTCGGAACTAATATTGCAATCTGATTGGTTAACCTTGGTTTGATTTGTATAGCCAATTTAACAAAACAAAATGCTAGAAGTAAAGAATTGCTAGCGTAAAATAATATCATCATAGTTGTCTATGTTATTAAAAGGAATGAGGAATAACTGCACGCGTACGGCGGCGCCATCTCTTGGTAACGTTAGCAAATTTAAACAAGTACAAAGAGTATGGACAGTAAATGAGGTTCTTGTTCAGAAGTTTACTCTATGACCACTAAACCGTTATTAGCTGTAAATCAAATTGATCTACGACTGGTTGCGTCACACATCTCGATTCGACATATAAATAATACTGGACAATCACACAGCATCATCTAGCCCCAGGCTAAGCAGATCTTGTATGGGTACTAGATGACTGATATACATAATACTTTATATTACATAGAATGATATTTTTTATTGGAACGAAGTTCCTTATCGCGCGTTGTGAAAGGGGGGGGGGGGGCTAGACGGAAAAAAATATTACGAAAAGTTGAAACGACATAATTTGACGAAGAGAACCGAGGAGAACCGAAGCGACGACCGCAGCCGAGTTGAGCCGAGGTGCGCTTCGATTCGAACAATCGTGTGTTTACGTGTCATTGGAGTGAGCGGGATATATCAGTTTTCTGCGGCCTCACTGAAGATGACGCGAGGACGCGAGATTAATCGAAAGGAACTTCGTTCCATCCGGGTGTCCCTTGACACCTCTCAAGTTTTTTATGAATAGAAAACTCCCAGAACACCCGGAACAAATATCTACAGATCGTACAAATATTTTTAGGCGGAAATCGAACTTGCAACATCGCCCACTGCGCTTCAGAGGTGGTCGTACTCTGTAGACTACTCTTAAAGTAGAAATAGATACTAATTTTGAAATTTATAACAGCGCTTTCATAATGACGGTATAATACCGTCATTATGATGCAGCGGCTCCATAAGCAATTTTAAAACCAACTCTACCTATTTTATTCAAGCAATAAAAGTTTATTGCGTGATAAACAAACCTTATGGGAGAAAACAATCCGAACGCGAAACAATGTTGGACTGTACCAACCATCATAGGTTCACATTTATGCCCAAACCATAATCATTAAATCTAAACGGAAAAGTTGGTTCAAAATCCCCGTATGACATTTCACAATAATAATAATAATGTCGAGCACGACGACCAGTCTCATCGGAGACTAGCCAGATGCGCAGGACAATAGTGCACAAGTGCGCAAACACAGGTGCCCTCTCTATTCCCTCACTCTCATAATCCGATGGGCCGGCAGACCGACATGACCGGGGAGAGGTCAAGCGCAGGACCAACGGCTTAACGTGCTTTCCAAGGCACGGGGGTGTAACACCGCTAACATCAGGATGTTAGCGGTGTTACACCCCCGAAGTCAGGACTTCGGGCTGCATTTCATAGTAGTAAATGAGTCGATAATATCCACTTTTCACCCATCCGTAATAGTGAATGGGTGAAAAGGTGGATATACCAATAATATATGCTTTTTAGAGTTCACTAGTCCGTACTAGTGAACTCAAAAAAGCATATTGGTAACCGCTAATAAGAAGTAAGCAGATTCATGCCTGATTTCATCTACGCTATAAGTTATGTTGCAAATCACAAAATAAAATTAAAGAGCGCCGCTTTCGTATGTACCGTGTCTGCCCCTCGGCGCGGCGCGGCGTGTATACCCACGGCGTGAAAAATCACGTGATGAAAATCATGAGTACTGTATGGCAGTCGGCGTCTGCACGGTTTTCACGACACGTTTTCGTGAAAACCGTGCAGACGTGATAGGCGTACGGTTAAGAAAACGTGCCGTAAACAAGAGCTTTTCTTTCTTCACATGTTGAGAAGAAATACACATCTCTAATCGTATAAGCTAGGCAAAAACAAGCAAAAGCCGTATGTGAAAACAGGATTGCGCGTATACATACATACATTTATACATGCACGCATTCGAACGTATCCCAGAGTGGAGCACGGCTATCAGTGGCGTTTTCGCGCTTCGCTGAGCGCACTGAAAAGCGTACATTGCAATCTCCCGGACATGCCTGAACACTTCGCTTGCGTATTGTCTCTCATTTTCTGATAGGCTACACTATCTTTGCGTAGTGAAATTTAAGCTTGAATAGAAAAATGATTAAATAGAATAGATTTTCGACTCCCGCGTCACTTGACCTCGTGGTGTAGGTAGTTGGTTAGCACATCCTGTACCTACTGAAGGAAGGATTGCGATAATATTTGATTTCTTAAGCTTGAGTGTTTTATGTGAAATATCTCGTTTTCTGTAGGATCATGTAAAACTAGCTTCGGCCTGCGCTTCGCAATTGTTGTTCCGGGATTAAAGATTGATGATTTATGTCAGTTCAGAACTGTATCTATACTAAATTTCAGCCTGATCCAGCAGTTTTGGCATGAAGAGGTAACAAACATCTAAATTTTGTAAAATATAAAAGCACTCAAGATTTAATTGGTCGGCAAGGATATATAAACGTGCCTACGCCGACCTTGCGCGGATCAAGTTATAGCTATTTACTGATCGAGTAAACATAAAACAAAAATATAAACATTTATTTATTTCTTTGAAACACAACATGAGTGATCGTGTGTTATCTGTAGCTATGATAAACGCCGTCTACAGCCATTCGAAAAAGGCATGTACATACTTAATCAACCAATTTTCCAACAAGAATTTAGAACCCCAATAAGCTCTCACGATGTTTACGCCAAGGAAGATAAAGCAGAACCAATTACTGCAAAAGATGGGAAAAATTGCACAATCAATCACGGATAATATTCAAAACAAGCCCGGTTTGTTTACTGCCCCTGCCAAAGAAATATTAGACTAATTGTGGGGCGCGGCGCCGCCCGCCCTCGCATCCATCCTTCGAAATTAGTTTGGGGTACCGCATATTGCTGACTTACGACACGATTATACCCAACTTATTTTTATAGAAAAACACATATCTAATTTATCAGCTGACCGGAAAAAAGAAACCTCAATTCGACTGTATTTTTATGTTAATTTGATTATCGATATCTTTACCAATCATTGTTACCCATTTTGATGATTTTATCGCTTGTGTTAAAGTGATACCGTGGTGGCATGAAAGTTTTTTAACCAAGGGACCGACTTCAAATTACTTTCTTAGTTATCCAGAGAAGACAATTTCAAATATCTGAAACCATGAAAATTTCCCGCGAAATATATGGAAATATAGAGTACCTAATCTATTTCTGTTGTAACCTGCGGGTTACCTAGCTACAAATACCATGCAAGTACTAATCATGCGGTTATATGAATGAATGAACACCTAATTGTACAAGTAAATAAACTTAATAAAAGTCTTATATCTAAATGACCAATTAGCGTAGTACAAAAGGCGGCCTTATCGCTGAGAGCGATTTCTCCCAGAAAAAGATATAAGAAAAGAAAAAATGGATTGGTAGTGCACAGACATTAAATAACAGAAGTTATATACCTACATAATACATACATATTTATAATACAAAATTATCTATACTATCTACTAACATAGAAAAAAGAAGAATAATTATAAACGAATACAGTAAGGTCCAAAGGAAATCATTATAATAAAAGATAACTATCCAATTAATTGATATGTTCCGTTCGTCATGTTCAGTTTTCTCGGAATATCTTGTTTGTGATGGATAAAGGAACCCTTATTCTCAGTAATATGTACCCACGTGCTCAAGTTATTTACCATTTTTATTATTTCCACGATCCCCAATCGAGATCCAGGCCTTGCGTAGGCGACAGATGTCTTCGGGTTGTTTTTGTTCAATATTTGACGATCATTTCAATGTCCCTCGTCACTCATACAAAGAGTAGTGTAGGTTCAATTGGATATGAAACTCGGATCTATAAACAATACTCTAAATAAATAGTGCCTATCGTCTCATTCAGGTGGCAACAAAAATATAATTAGAATCAAATAATAGAAATAAATTAGAACTAGTAGGTATTTACAATTGAAACAATTGAGCTAACTGCAGACTTTGGCAAACAATCTACAGGTAGCTCAATTGATCCATACCTATAACAGTCGGAAGCGTCCCCAAGACGCTGGCTGCATTACCCCGCGCTGTATGGCAATGCTGATACGCTGCGCCAGATACTCACCAGCTCTCGGGTCACGCGCCGCTTCGACTAGACGCTCAGATAATTTTTTAAAAACTCGAAGAGCCTCGGTACCCCATGGACCTAGGGTCTCGACTCCAAGGGGAGCAAATGTGTAAGTTCTGTCGAGACCTGCTTATTTGCGCCTGTTGAAATCCTCGGCCCGCCGACGTTTATTGGCTGAACAGATTTTCATGAAACAAGGCTAAGAGCACTCGGGATAAAATTATCCATGACTCAAAAAAAAACTAAACGAAAATCGCTTTATCCGTTTGGGAGGTACGATACCACAAACAGATACACAGATACACAGACAGACACGTTAAACAAAACTTATAACACCCCTCTCTTTTTGCGTCGGGGGTTAAAAAGGCCACTGCCCTTCCTCTGATCGGTTCTCTAGTTGGCTCTTACGACCTCCACGAGCTAAGTTGGTGCGCTGGATTCTAATTACATCCTTACCTGACCTTAATTCTACAACCTAACCAACATACTTCGCTTGTTTTCAGTGTCAGCTAAAACTTTTATGAACACACAAGCGAGCTTGTGCGAGTAGATACATATTGGTAGGCAACTTCTCAAACATTTGCTTTTACTTAAGTTAGTCTTTGGTGTACAGAACCAGTTACAGAACTCTCTAGAGCGCTTACAATAGACCGTATGTAAATAGCGGTTTTCAGGCAATGCTTCAATGGATTGGATATTCGATTGGAATTCATGGAATACGATAAATGCAGGAATGCCAAAGAAGGATTGTACGTTACTACAATCCTTGGTACGGCCGAAGGGACAACATGTTTTTCTTATAGTAGAAGTTGTTTTTTCATATTTAGATATGCAACCTGCCGAGCGGCCGCCATTTTGAAATTTTACCAAGATATTGTACTCATGCATGTCATGACCTAATAATATTATGTTGTCAGGCTAGCAAGTTATGGTGGAATAAAGAAACTCACCTTAATACACGAACCCTAAAAACTTTTAACTCTTTTTCAGACAAGAGTTAAGTAAGATAGGTACCTCATTTTGTAATTGGTCGGAACCAAATAAACAAACATAAATCATCCCCGATATCATAGACATCTCAGATAAAATAATTTCGGTTTCTGAATAAATCTAATCAAGCAAATTCGCAATAAAAATGCAAAAAGCATAATAATCTGCATTGTTTTATTTTATTCGCCGAGGAAGTTTCTGGAGTATCATCCTACTGAATAAAGACGCATTTACATAGAATGACTTTAGATACATTTCAGGACAGTTTTTACCTGACTTCGAAAGAAGAGGAGGTTCTCACTTCATCTGTATTGTGTTTTTTATTTGTGTATGTTATCTACGCCAATGATTAACAAATTTTGCTGATTCTTTCAATTTTGTACAGAGAATTGATTCCGGGATGGTCTCATAAAATTTAAGGTATTAAATAGAGATGCCTCTTGCTGTGTATTTTCAGTAGGCCAAGCACAGCGGTTTTTGTCTTGTGTAGATAAAAATGACGTCGCATCTTCATGGAATGGGTAGTATATTTGATTTTTTTTCTTTAACTTCCCTAATTAAGACAATTTAGGACGATGCGATGTCAGTTTTATCTATTCTACCATGGACAACAATTGCTGTCCTTGGCCTACTAGATATACACAGCAAGACACATCGACTGTTTCCAATGCAAAGGGCGTAACTCCAAATCACCCACTTGTGGCATTATGCAAAAAAGAAAATAATAAATATGTGTTTATACATAACTTTTTTGTTTTTATACTTATAAAGTTGGTTTTAGGAAGAAAGTTCTTAGAAACCATAATTTTTGCAAAATGTAAAAAAATATATTTTAGGTGGTAAGAACCACTTCGTCGTAGCGCAATCTTAGAAACACAGATCGAAAGAGCGTGAAAAATTATGTAAGGTTGCATCAGAGTCGTTTCGCTTAAAATGGTCTTTATGTCCTTTCTACCGGAAACAGTCGACATTGTAGGACGTCTACTTAATACCTACTCTGTTTCTACGTAGAGATAAACCATTCTAAAAATGCACACCGATGGTTTTAGAATGGTTTATCTCTACCTTCCTATCTTGCAACGAAGTGCAGCAGTAGATATATTTTACGTAGTCTACACACCAAAGTCGGCGGGCCGATAACGAATACGTTGACAAAACACTGTCGGCTGCTTAATACACTGAAATGTCACATAAACAAGCCAGACTGTGTTGCCAACTTTGGTGTGTAGACTCCACTATCGATTAAATTACTATGCTTAGATGATCTAAGCAGCATCGCGACGGCAAGGTTTGGATAATTATGATTAACATCCACCAAGATGAAAAGAGAGATGATGATGAGAAGATTACAATTTCGGCCTGGATTATAAAATAATAAAATACTTTACAGTAACTTTTGTAGAGCTATAGAACATCTTCCTGAGCGACTCCCTCACATAAACTACGATTTTTTGTTGTAGTTTTCGCGAAGAATCGTTCAGAGAGACGGAGACAATTAGATAAATCCAATAAATTTTAAGTATCATCATCATCATCATCAGCCTATATTAGTCCACTGCTGGACATAGGCCTCCCCTAATGAGCGCCATAGCGCCCTGTCTTCAGCTTGCCTAGCTAGCTTAATTTTAAGTATATTGTATAATAAATAAATGATACTGGACATTTTCACTCCAAATTATCTACCCTCAAAATTAATATCGACCACATAGTTTGTGCCATAATCATAACACATAGCCACATGCCCATAGGCAGATCTGTGAGTTTTCTATGTAAAAGTGGCCAAACAAAAAACAAGCACAGAATTTTAACTAGACTTTATCATTTCTTTGCTCTTTTATCATTATCTGTTGTTTGTTCAGTTTAAATTAACGTAATAGGAGAAACGAGAGAATTGATCTTTATTATCGAAGTTCTCTTAAGTTTATGAACGGAAAATATTGAATAAGGAATAACACGATTTGCTTTAGTTTGTCAGAAGGATTGTGGGTTTAGAGGGTGATTCTAGCAGGTTCTAGTTTCCCCTCTCTCCTCTGTTCTCTCCTGACCGGTTAATTGCGGTATAGCGCAGCCTATACATACATGCACGGTTATATTCCTTGGCCATCAATGGGCAGCAGTGTTGACAGCGCGCAAAAAAACCTGTGCCCGCGATGATGCCCAGCGAGAGCAAATAATGTGCTTATTAGGGGAGGTCTAAGTCCAGCGAGTGGACTGTATAGGTTGGTGTTGTTTTTGATTGTGCGTAGGTATTCCAGGTTAATAAAAATTAAAGAGCCTAGCTCTTGTCGGTGCAATGACGCAATTTCCTCCTCTTTTCTCTTTTACTTCTTTATACGACATGACAGCAACTTTCTGCTTGACTCATAAAGTTAATATATAGTTAATAAATCATATAGTTAATAGACTCATATAGTTAATTTTTACTCTTCCCCTTCGTCGTCTTCCTTCTACTTTTCCTTCTATGATTACAGGTTTTGCAGGTAGAGTCGTGAAAAAAGGGTCAGTCTGTAACAGACACATTTGAAATCCTCTGAACGGGACGTTAGATACCTATTTGTATTTGGAAGTGATCCAAAAAGTTTTATCTCACTATTTGCACCCAAGTGGTTTGGATAAATCGGACATGCACCTGACATGTCTACGACCCGAGGCCGACTGTTGTACCCGTACCATATCCGTACAAAGCGAAACAAACTCAGGTAAAATATGTGTCGTTGGCAGTCGTCCAACCTTCCCGATTTCTGATGGACATCGAACAAATCGCGGCCATCTGTCTCGGGTACTGGAGGGGACTGGAGGCATCCGTGACGTAAGTACCTAGGTTTGTATCTGCAGCGATAATCTAGGCGGAGGTGATAAGGTAAGGTAGTATGAACTGATAAAAACCACAAGGGAACTTTTTAAATATAAAGTGGTTGAAAATCAAAACGTTATTGTTCAATCCTAGGGGTTTGGATGGATGGATGTATAGATGGATGGATGTTCGTTACCTCTTCACGCCAAAACTACTGAACGGATCAGGCTGAAATTTTGCAGACAGGTAAGTCTAACCCTGGAATCAAACATAGACTTTATATCCCATAAATCAGTTCCCATGGGATAGAAATAACCTCAAAACGGTTCCATAGAAACAACGCGTGCGAAGCCACGGGCAGAAGCTAGTAAATTAAATAATTTCAAATGGTTTTACACGGTAGGAGTTTTAACCTATCTTATATTACTATGGTAAAACTAAGAAGCTACTTAGGACTAATAAGTGGATACATACTAATTTATATAAACTTCCTACTAATATTATAAACGAGAAAGTTTGTGAGTATGGATGGATGGATGTTTGTTACTCTTTCACGTAAAAACTACTGAAATTTTACATACAGGTAATTGTAATCCTGGAATTAAACATAGGCTACTTTTTATCCCATAATTCAGTTCCCGTGGGATAGAAATCACCTTTAAACGTTTCCATAAGAAACAACGCGTGCGAAGCCGCGGGGGGCAGCTAGTAGTAAATAAGGAAGGTAAAATAGTCATAGAGCAACTACGTGCATAGTACTCTGTGTGTTATATGAGTTGTATAGAATCAATGGCGGCAATCTGTACTTGGGATGAATTTTGGTAAATAAAAACGTTTTATTAAGTCTGTTTTGAAAATTTACAATACAAATTTAAAATTAGTTGATACTTGCTGCAAAAAGTTATTTTTGTTAAATTTTAGCCTTTGATTCTATACGACTCATATAATAACAAGTAAGTTTTTGCCTACTTCGTATTTAAACCTATGTGTGCACATTGACTCCTCGCTCTAACTTAGTATGAACTTGTATGTTGACACGAGGGTTACAATCCTTGTACAACTTTTTCTTAACTTCCTTTCGTCGGAAAAATAGAAAGGCGTCACGCAGCTCCCTGTTAATTAATAAAGCACCGCAAACCGGAATCAACTAAAACCTTTTCCGACTCTATATTATTTCCTATCCCAAAACCGTTAACGTATATTTTCCGGGCAAAGGTTCCGGGCTAACGATCGGAATGGCAGGCAGGCTACAGGGTAACATTTCACTCGCATGCATGGCCTGACTGGCCAACAGCTAGCTGACATTTCATTCGGAAACAATTACCTGGCACCCCTAAGTAAATACGGTGTCAAATAAACGAAACCGCGGTTCTGTCGGGAAATATTGATACCTATGTCGACTAACTTACTAACGTGGTGAAATAGAATATTAAAAGGTTTTTGTTAATATAGTGCGTAAGCCTTCACACTTAAGGTCGTAGCACACGTATCAACTCGGAAAGGGATCGTAACCGTATCGTCTTTCGCGTCGCCGTCAAACAGTCGTCAACCTAACGTAAGCACGAAACCAAAGTGGATCAGAAGCTCCGATACGTCGACTCGGCTACGGCTAGGCGACGCCGCGCTTACGGCTCGCCAACCGCTGGTTGACGGCTAGTTTCGGCAACGCAGACCGCGGGAGGGGAGTGGACGAAGAGACGTAAGCTAGGGTACGGAGAGCCGTAAGCTAGGGTACGGAGAACCGTTAGCGCGGAAACGGCAAGTCGACCACGCACCGTGAGCTTGTCCCGAGGCGAGGCGATTACGTTACGATTCCGATTAGTGTGCGTTGCAGTAGGGAGTTTCATATAACTAATACTGAACGGCACGAGTTGATACGGTGACGATCCCTTTCTGAGTTGATACGTGTGCTACGACCTTTAGGGTAATTTCTAAGAAATCAAAAACACCCCAAAAAAACGTCTACGTCCTGGACCTCGTGGTGTGGACCTGAACCTCGTGGTTAGGACATTAACGTACCGAGGGAGGGATGAGGGTTCAAGTCCCGGCGAAGTCGAAATGTTTTGAAATATTATTTGATTTCTTACGTCTGTGTTCCAACAGATAATCGGACAATTTGACTACTTCGTCAGTTAACGTTGACGTACATGAAAATTTGTGTCATAAACATTAAAACAGTTTTTAAAATTTAACCATCTGCTGGTGAAATCGGGTCTTAGACTATAGGTAATCGTTATGATATCAGAAATACTTGTACCTACTTATGTATGAAATCTAAACGAAACCGTTATACTATATATCACATAAAAAATAAGGTTAACGATAAAAAATAAAAACTAAACGATGCATAATTCACACGTTGAGGGAATAATAAGCATATTGGAATCCGAAAACGCGAGACGAATGAAAGTAAAGACAAAAATGGCGAAGGCAGCTGTCGAAAACAAAAATTTCTTCGAACTTTTACAGTTAAAATGTGATAAAAAATTCGCTAGCATAAATGCATTGATTATAAATGTAATTATAAAAAAGCAAAAGTTTATTTCAAACGTTAAATAGTGCTCTCTATAAAGGGTTAACAATATTTTTAGTAAGTTATGTAGGTAAGTTTTTGTATTTTTATCATGGTTCTCTCTAGGTGTTGTTATCTGTGGTCGAGTGCCTGTCCTCCGTACTAGATCATACTGTGTTAATACTGTTTTACGGTTAGAAGTCTTGCTCTCCCCAAATCGTAGACGCTAAGATAAGTAGCGTAAGCTTCACAACATAGTGCGAATAAGATTGTATAATAGATATGAAACATATGTATATATTTATCTAGACTAATATCAAAAGACACTGCATACAACATAAGATGTAAGAAAAAAATTAGCCAAGTAGTTTTGAGTGCATGCAAATTAATTTAATTATATTAGAGGCAGATAGCAATTTTGAGGTAACGACATGAGCCTTCAATCCTCATTCCTGAACACATAAATTGACGGTTCTGGTTTCAATGAACCTGCTGCTAGTATGTGCTGTAGGGTATAAAATAGAAATAGTTCAGGCATCATGTGTAGGTAGACGAATTTCGTGGAAGGATACAGCAATCAGGGGTCTACTCGGAAAAGGAAAACCGAAGTTTCGTTTTCGTTGTCGTGCAAAACCAACTCTTATGTCGCTTGCATAAGATTAGCGTTTGCACGAAAATGAATCAGAATCTTCGATTTCGTTTTTAAAACCACGGGCCCAGGTGGCGTGGCATATTCAAATGTTTGAGTAAACCCTTTTTAAAATAAATAATCCCTACGAATAAATGCCATTGCAATTCATACCGCATTATCTAGCCCCAAGCTAAGCAGAGATTGTGTTATGGGTACAGTGCATACAAATATATTTTTTATTATATGTATAAAACATCCAGAACACCCGGAACAAATATCTGCAGATCGAACAAACATTTGTCCCGAAGCGGGAATTGAACCTGTAACCTGTGTCGCAGGCGGAACTTTGCCCGCCGCGCCACCTCAAAACTTCAAAAGGATGCAATCCAAATGATTACAAGGCGTAAAAAATAATGTACAAGGTACATTATTTTTTACAAAAGTATTTGTTACAAATGTACAAGAAATATTCAGAAATAACGAGGCGCGCAAAGCAAAGCTGCTAAGTCAAATTTTTAATTTGAAAAAAGGTAATATATTAAGGATAGTAACTTAGGTTCTTATTTATGGACAAACGTATTCTACAAAAATCTAAGTAGAGTCTACCTATTTGTGGGCACTTGTTACTCATTTCATAAGTAGGTGATAACCTACTTAGATTTAGCTTGAAAGCTTTTCAACGTATACACAACCTTGAATCCTGACTCCAAATTTCACAAAAAATCCTCGAAAGCTACTTTATCATTATAATAAAAACAAACGGCGGTTTTTATGACCATATCGAATATTCAAACGAGATTGTAAATAATCCAAAGGAGCTTTATCATCATTTCGAATATTGAGGTTTAATTCGGGAGAATGTGTCGATTTAGAGCCCTCGTGGGATGACTCCGTCTTCATGTATCACTGCCTCGATAATTATAGCCAACTACTAGAATTTATGGTCGTCATATTGGCAGATCTGAGCCAGTTGGTGACTTTAGGACTGTATACTAGTCATGAATACATACAGGGCGTTCTGGATGTTTTCTATGTATAATAAAAATATCTATCTATGTAGTGTATTGTATTAAGTATATCAGTTATCTAGTACCCATAACACAAGCTCTGCTTAGCTTGGGGCTAGATAATGCAGTGTGACTTGTCCAGCATTATTTATTATTTATTTATTTATTATTTATACCAATACTGGTAGACTCACTCTTTATGCCATATTAATGTAATATTATGATAAAACAATATTTAGTAACAATTCCGCAATATTTTGCGCGAAATATTGTTTTATCATAATACTAGACGATCGCCTCGCGGTTTCACCCGCGTAGTTCCCGTTCCCGTGGGAATTCCGGGATAAAATATAGCCTATGTCACTCCCTGAAAAGTAAGCTTCCTAACGGTGAAAGAATTTTTCAAATCGGTCCAGTAGTTTCGGAGCCTATTCAATTCATACAAACAAACAAACAAACAAAAAATCAAACCTTTCCTCTTTATAATATTAGTATAGATTATACAATGGATTTCCGCAAAGTAACGCCTGAATCTATTATTTATATTAATGTAAGTTCAAAACTACTAAACCAATTACTATAATTAATACCTAACATAAAATTCACTTTACTACCACATTACTTTTAGTTAAGACATTTGTAGACATATAAACGTTTTATTTAATTATACTACTAGTAAGTATATTTTGGCCAAAACACTCGCACAAAAGTGGTTAGACCGTTTTTTGAAGATTGTTGTTCGTGTTCAACCAAAAAGTTGAGGGAAAACGAAGAACCTCTTAGTACTTTACTTATTTTATAGAAATCTATAACCTCTAACATAACATAAATACCGATCTAAAATTCCAATTCAACCAACAGACAGACTTGTTTCTACAATATTTTAGGAATACCTCAAGCTACTTGGGCTCTGGCAAAGCGCCAAATCTCTCCCAAATAACAGTTCGAGCCTCACCCCTCTAGCTAATGCAATTTGTAGTTAGATTTTATTCAATTCGGGATTTTTGTAGCGATAGGGTTGCTGAATAAGTAGTAGGTAGTAGACTAAAAAGTAATTCACTTTGGACTAGGAACACAGATAATTTCTAAAAATCTCCGATCTTGAGATCGGTGTTAACTAGGGTTAGGGTACATCTGGTCCGAATCTCAAACTGATCCACGGACGAGATGTCCACTTCACTTTTGAGTAGGGGTACATCTCGTCCGAATCTAAAATCTCTTGGTTTTAGATTCGGACCAGTTGTACCCTCAACCAAAAGTGAAGGGGACATCTCGTCCTATAGGTAGAGCAGCGAAGTACGGTAATGTTTCTAGACAATCTAATAAGCGTCGAAACTGCGACCCTTGTAAATAGCAAACAAGAATAGAGGTTTTCCTTGATCTTAAGCTTTTACTTATCCTTCTTAATTGGTTGTTAAGTTGATGATAAATTACAGGTAGGTTTAACTACCTACGTGGATAAAATAATTTATTTTCTGGGTTTGTAACAACACTTTTAAAAAATATAATATAAAGTAGAGTGCACTGAAGTCCTACTTTTCAATTTCATGATGAAATATCGCACAGACTGCGGCCGTATTATTTCCGAAATCCGTTGCAAATCTGCGATATTTCATCGGCGTGCGCGGTTTGGCGGTGACTCTATCGAAACCTGGAAAACTAAAAGCATCCAAATGGTAGACTGTGGTCGATAATGTACCTACTTGATACAGGAACGAACAATTTGGAAACAATTTTTAAACAAAATTTATTTTGCTATGAAAAGGGCATAGTGACCTAAATATGCGACCCATATATCTTGGTCCATAAATTTGAGAATAAAGCATTATCTATCTTCCTACCCTACCCCAGTTAGCATATTATTGATGGAGGAACAAAAGAGGGAAGGGCTTTACTACCTGGGCGAACTAACGCTATGGCGAACTTAACTTTGACTTCAGCTTGATTCGTTATTTACTTAACAACTTCTGAATTGAAAGTTGTAAATGCAACACCCCGCATTTCTGTTTGTAATAAAACTTTTCTTGTTTCCGCGGTTTGACCCGAGATGTTGGATTACGGTGACAAATATTGCCGCTTCTGAGGCTTTTATCTTCCCTGTAGCTACAGCTAAAACGTAGTATCTGTACCTAGCGAATTGAGTTTGTTTTGTTTTGAATTAGATGGGATAAATCTTGATTTATTTTCACTGTGGAACCGGAGTACGGCAAGTAGGTCATAGTGCCGTGTATAAGGTTCTTATCTATATGCTTACATATATTTTTAAACAGGAAGGTTATTGCGGAAAAATAAATTGCATTTAATTGGCTGAATTGGTTACCTGTGAGCTTTTTACCTAACCTTCAAAGAAGCAGTTATACGTACTATACATATGGTTATTCTGTGGCTATATATATACATCGAATATATTATACTATTTCCATTCAACACAGCTCTTTCGTATTCCTCGAAACCAATCCCAGCTGATTTATGACTCCTCCAGGCCTGAACTGTGTTCAACTTTCCAATTTGCTATAAAGTTGGACAATTGACTCGCTGTCCAAGACAAACATTTGCCGAACACAAATTGGGATAACTAAAAGTTCGAGAGAGTTTTATTTCCCGAAACGCCGATATACTTCCGGTATCGATTTAAACTAAATTATAAACCAACACAAGGTAACAAGAGGTAGAACTTATTAAATGATTTGTGTTCGGAGTAAAAAGTTTATTACAGCTACAAGCGAACGAAATCAAATCCGCTAAAATAACATTGTGATTGAATAAAGTTGATGTTATTTTTCAATTTAAAACGGTTTGGATTAGGCTCCTCTTGTTTAGATTCAACCCCTTCAGGGGGTCATCCAATATGATCAATCTCTTTTACTCAGAGATTTCATTTTCCGCCGTGAACAATTCTATTTCAGGGTTTTATTGAAAGAATATCGAATCAGGATCGATTTTGTGAATTTATAGAGAGATAAGGAGAAAGTTATTATTAACGTCGTTCACCGGTACACTTATCATTAGTGCTAGTAGATTAACAGTTGTAACTTTTCAGTGACCTTAAAAGGTCACAGAATATAATTAGAATCCAAGTGGCCCTAAGGAATAAAGCATTTTGAATGTCTTCAAACATGAAATTGGCCCGTAGAAATAATACAAAGGGTTTTGAATTCAGAATCGTGAGATCCAAGGCAGGTGTCACAGATAAAATTAAATTATGTCTCTTAAACAAAAAGGACGACTGTTTATGAATAAAAACAAAGTTAAATTAACTCGATCTGTGCTTGAATGAGGGTCAGCCCGAGTTGAACGGATGAAATTGATGCCTTTCATTCTGAAATATTGTTTATTATTGAGTCAGGTTCATTTGTTGTAAAGGAACTGGCAGAAAAGCCAGTTGAATAAATTCATCAAAATCTTGCAGCTGTTTCACAAAGATTTTAAATGAAAAAAGCAGTCCTCGAAATTGAATTCGGGTTTTGCCTGGGTAAAAACTTTTTCTCTGAGACTCAGGCCCTAAATGATCTCAAATGCTTGAGCAATTTTTTTGCACCATTAGAGATTACTTCAGCCACCTGGCGTCCTTACTCAAGAGTCAGGAACCATTAAGCTCAAAGCTCAACCCTTGACGATTAAAAGCTTTAGATAGGAAAGGTCCGGTACTTTGCATGTGTTTGTGTGTGAGGTTATGGATCCGATTCATTTGACAAGGGTCAAGTCAGCCCTGGTCCTGAACTGCCAGGCTGACATTCGATTTCACCGGAGTTTAAAAGTCATCTGCGTTATTTTCAGCAGTACGGAGCATTCGATTTAGGGGTACAAAAGACCCTTGCTGACAGGTTTTTCAAACGTGTTTTGATGGCAACGCAAAGGAAGGAATCCTTTTCTCAGTTGTTTAAAATTGACAGCTTATTAAATCAGAAAACACCGGCAGATTTTTTTTCAACATCGACAATGTTTATACATCATCATCATCATCATCATCAGCCTATATTAGTCCACTGCTGGACATAGGCCTCCCCTAATGAGCGCCATAGCGCCATGTTTATACAACATCTCTTAAAATGCGAGTACTGTAATACCGGTAATTATCACCAAATATATTTTAACCTTTAATGAAATTCTTCTGTTATTCATACTCTTTTCGGTTTAAGCCGTAGATAGGTTTTCCAGTCGCCACAATTTAATTAAATCGCTAGATAGGTAATTTAGATAATGGACCCCATCGAGTCCGGCGTAGATTATTAAATTGTCTCATAAAATATATTCCATGCACAGGCTATCTCTATTAGCCTTGAATAACTACACTGTAAAACTGGTGACCTGTACCATAGGTTTTTCTAAAACCTATCACAGGCACCAGTTCTCTCACAAAATAGGTCATCGTTAGTAGGTACAATATTTAGGTCACAGATAGAACTTAAATCCTACAAGGGACTTACATTGTACCTAACAAGGTTCCTAGACCTATACGTACTTTAGTTTTCCTATTTAGCACCTATTGTGAGAGACAAATAAATGTTTTTATTATTAATACTGTTTATTTGTGATTTCATAAGTAGTTGAACACTTTTATAGAGACCCAAGTAACATAATTTAAAACCTATAGGTACATAAGTTGGTATATCTTTGTTCCGTGGTTTCAGAAACATTTTTCAGAAATTCAAAATACAGAAAATAGTTGAGCAAGGTTTCTTTGTTTAATATACGTACTGATTACCAAACAAAAGGAATTTTCCTTCATCAATACCCCTTAAATCCGTGTAACTACATCACTACAATGTAAATAAGTAAGTACATTCCTGGTTTGTGTTGCTGGAGAGCCCGAGGCAACCCCGAGAGCCTGTCAAATACAAACTTTGCCTTTGCCGATAGAAGATTTTGCCTTATTTTGCACCTTGTTTTTTCTTTGCTTTTACTTTGTTATGAACGCTGAGTTAAAAAGAATAAAAAATAGGGCCGTTTATAAGTAGGTTTCAGTACCTTTCTCTAACAGAAAAAAATTACGCTAATGGAAAAGTTTTATAGGTGTGCTTTTTGCTATGTACCTTTGTGGCGCAGCGGGCGAAGGTCTGCCTGTGACGCAGGAGGTTGCGGGTTCAATCCCCTCCTCGGGACAAATGTTTGTACGATCTGCAGTTATTTGTTCCGGGTGTTCTTGGTGTTTTATAATGTATAATTTATAATATAAAAAAATAATTCTATGTATAAAGTAGGTACCTATATCAGCTATCTAGTACTCATAACACAAGCTCTGCTTAGCTGTGGCTAGCTGAAGATGATGTGTGAATTGTAAAGCATTGTTTTTAAGGGCCAAGGTTCTCTTTTCTCGCCAATAAAACTAATGAGCCAAAAATAATAAAGGTGTTCCTATTGCTGCGAGTAATTTTGAGGATCCGTAACGTTTTAAGTTGAGAATGCAGATTTATAGAGCTAAGAAATCCATGACACACAGTGCAAAAATTTTTGTTCTACGACAAAAATTGACGAAGTTATGACCGCGTTAGCGAAGTTCACTGAGTGACCGCCGCGGGTGCGTGTGACGTCATTCGCCGCTCGTTAACCGTAGACAAATATCAGTTTTTAGTGACTTACTCCGAAACTATAAGTTTCGGAAAAAAAATGACAACCTAAAAAGACTCATTTTTGAGAGACTCATATCCTATGACCCATCGAATTATTTTTTTATATTTTTTTTCATTCGATGGTTGTTCTATTGAAATTGCTATTAGGTACGTTACGGATCCTCATTGAAAATAATTATTGCTTATTACCGTCAGGAACACTAGGTAGTATATTAATTCGAATATACTCCCTCTCCTAGGATTCTAGCTAGTTCTCCCCACCTAGGACCTAGGTACTACTAAAATAAGAGACGAGGGCACTTAAACTAATCTACATACCAAATCGTGGCAAGCCATAAGACCCTATGTTCTCTAGCACCTAAGTTATTACAACTTAACCTACCCACCTTACCTGGGCCCGGACTTTGGTAAAGAAAATTGATCAGTTTTTCAATGAAATTTTAAGGAAATAACTCTTTATTGTACACCACAAAATAAAATAAAAAACTTAGACATATGTAAACATAAAATAGAAAGGTACAATGCTAATTTAAACTGCATTTTGTTCATTTTACTGTACTGCACATAATTCTATTCCAGTACCTATAAAATTATAAATGCGAATGAAACTATATCTATCTCTAAACTGTACTACGGAATACCGGAGAACGGTATTCCGAAAGAACAGGAAACCGCAGAACGAAATACCGAAAGCACTCTCTATGTCTGTTATCATTTCAGGCCTTATCGGCTGAACACATCTAAATAAATTTGGCTAAAAGATAGATGTTACCCTAAGTATGAACATAGGCTACTCAATGTCCCAAGCCGTCTGCGGGGCCGCAGGCAGAACAAAGTATAAAGTAAGCCTCAGAAATCAATCCCCACAAAAAAAATAAACATTTTTGTTTGTCGAGTAGTTTCAAATGGGTTCTCAGAATCGCAACCCTGGCTCCACAAACATTTTCATTATCTTACGTTAGTTCGTAGTTAATCCAAGTTTTGAATGGCGTTTCAAATCCCTCGCAAACCAATTAATTCATAAGTTTTCCAGCTTCGTTAGTGGAGCCGACAGTTCGGTTATTTCAGTTCCTAATAATATTTCGGATCGCTTGAAAATTGGTATGATTATTGACTAAGGTTAATCAATCGACAAATCGACTAGAACCGCACTACCCTTAAGATGTCCCTCGTTAAGGGATGAAAAGTTGGTGTTCTTCCAACAGAATGGTTCGTAGTCAACCCGCTTACATCTGTAATAAGGTTAATCACTTTGCAGGTTCGGTACGACCAAAAGCCTATCTGTGAATTCTTTTCTGTATTTAGTTTAAAATTTGACGTGTCAGTGCTTATTTTGTAAGCCACCTCCTTGAGCCTGCTGCACAGCACAGACTTTGTCAAAATAATACTGGCAGCTTAGAAAAAGAAACAAGTTTTCTTTCCGTCAACAAACCGAGACAAGAAGCCATTTGTTTTCGAATGGCCGCAAAAACAGCCGGTATTTGGTCCGCTGTCGCTACTAGCAAACCTATAAAGCTCGCGATATACGTATCTACGGCCCAAGTAAAACATCTAGGGCGGTGTTGGTAGAAACTTATGTGGAATGACGATGGTGGAAGTCGTAGTAAACAACGGTCGCCGCCTCTAAGAAAGGCAGAAGCTTATTAATCTTTAATGAAAGCTCCAAAGGATCGTCTATTCATTAAACATGTATCAAAGGGGAACTTTCTGCCTTGTATGAGTGACAGGAAGAGTCTGCCTAATCGTTTGCGATGTCGACATTACTTTGGCTGGTTTCTATTCTTGCCTAAGTATTTTATTTTAAAGTTAGTACTAGCACAAGGGCTAGACCTTAGACTAAAAGGTCTTTATACCTTAGACTAAAGGGTCTTTAGACCTTAGACTAAAAGGTATGCGAGAGAGGGGATGAATGTGAAGTAAAATACTGGCAACTTTGAGTGCACAACACCAGTTTGACAAACAGCTGTGCGATACACGCTTGTGCGACAAAACGGTACTTCAATTGCACGCAACCGAAGGTCGACAGACATCACTTTTCGCAGTTGAGGAACACTAAATGCTCGCTCAAACATTGAATTATAGTTTTTGTAAGTCTACTTTTTTAGGATGGTGCTTAGTTCTTGCGTAAGGGCTCTAGACGCAATTCAGTAAAGTTAGATATTGGTTAAACTGTGCAACTCGACACCAAGCAGGCTTTAAATTTTCTGAATACGAGTTTAGCGAAGTTAAGCGAATGTTGTAGATAAACTTTTGTGTGTGTAAAGAAGTCACCGAAGTTAGCAGGTTACCGACATGTTGAAAAGAAAACACTAACGACTGCCTACAACATTCATTCACCGAAATGTCGCACCGGGCGGTGTGGCCGACTTTGGTGTTGACTGCATTTAGGTTACTGACAATGATACTTTTTCGTTGTTTTAGAGCAGTTAGTAATTTGTCAGTGTTGTAGACGACCGGTGGCGTCAGGCACACTCGACACAGCTTGGCACTAACCGCGCTATTCACACTAACCAAGTAATTTCCTTTACAAGTAGTGATCGTTAACTATGCTGGACCTGTGTATTTCTTTCATCAGTGCACTGTGAATTGTAAAAACGTACATATTTAGAAAGGTATGCTGGTATTTGCTGAGCTCTTTCTTACAATAAAATAATGACTTATTATTTGGTAGGCCTGGAATGTCCCACTGCTAGACAAAGGCCTCTCCCACGGGGACCTGGCGACAGCCACGTGGAAGACCAAGGCAATTATGGCGGTATTAGCCATTTTAACTAGGAATGAGCTAGAGCTCATTCCTCTATTTAGGAATAGATTCCTACTTGCAGAATACCAAAAAGTTGAGGATGAGGTCGTAAAACAAAAAGATAAAAATCCTCAAAGTATACTTACTTATGCCATCATGGAAACCTTTTTCAGATGATAGCTTCTTCAGATTTGACATAAAAAAGAGCCTTATTTATATATGAGTAAAAAGTATTATTGAAATTTCAACTCGAGTAAACTTAAGGGATTTTATTGGAGCGCATCGCCGTTCTTATCCACATAAGGCAAAACTGAACCGTACTCGAGCTTACAGCGATGTAGCCAGGGAAACAGTAAAAAGGGGCATTCCCTTTTGCCCCATAAAAATACCATAATAATATGAACTATTTTATTTACCTCAGGAGTTTTCTTCGCCACGAAAGTGTCTCTTATTTTTAGCATAAACATGCGTTATTACTTATTAATGACTAGTGTCTGCCTGCCTCTTTGCACGCGTTGTATCTATTGAAACGTTTTCTTTCCCATGAGAACTGATTTATGGGATAAAAAGCAGCCAATGTTTGATACCAGGATTAGAATAACCTGTATGCAAAATTTCAGCCCAAATTTACTGAACGGATAGTAGTTTTGGCATGAAGAGGTAACAAACATCCATCAAAACATCCATTCTATACATCTAAACATCCTAACTTTCGCATTTATAATATAAGTGTGGTGATGTGATGTAATTTGTGTGATTATTTATCAGGTATCAAACAAGCGTGAGGTATCTATATTTTTTATTGAGTCTTTTGCGGTGATACTTAGATGGCCCAAAAGAAAAAAACTTTTGAGTAAATGTAGTGATAATTATAGTGTATGTGCATATAGTGTATATCTTAAAGAACACGTGAACCAAGTGATAAGATAGAAAAGTGTCAATCCATGAACACGTTTTTAGTAATATAATGTTTTTATAAAAATAAGTAAAGTTCTTTAGCCAATTCTCTGGCTAGATTGTAATTATATTCGTACACTCGTGTTATTTAAAATTAATTTTGAAATTGTCTATAAAAAATTGGAGTCACAGATATTTTAAATTTCGCAGGCATACATTAAAATTGAAGAATATTCAAAGAGATGGACAAAACTATTCTGAATAGAACCCCCACTGTACGGAACCTTGGTAACTGCGACAAACAAGTGGATTCTGTGTTTTCCGGGGTCGCTTCAATCTCATAAATAAGGATGAGAACAGAACGTACAAAGCCCCAGAAAGCGGTTTCCGAAGATTTTAAAATGTTATCTATCGGGAAGGCGTGATTGACAAAAGTATAGCCGAGTTTGCCCAAGCACTTCCGGAAGGAATGTGGCTTTCCTGCGATCGTAAAATTCATCGTTACTTCCGCCAAGGCAGCTGGGGCGAGAGCTTCAGTAAACATTCAGATTTTTTGTTTTTCATACATACTGATAGGTTAAGGGACGGGCAAATTGATTCACAGACTTCAAAGCTATTTGATTTCAAAATTCGATATCTTTGATCTGTTTGATTCCGATCGGAATTTGGAAATTAATTTTAAAGGCTCTACAGTGAATTCTGAGCGGTCGGGCGATTTGACCCACTTGTAAGTGGAAACTCTCCAACTTAAAAGCTTTTAACACTCGACAAATGAAATGGAAAATATTTGTTCGGACAATTCAGTTTTATTGATGTCGCCCCAATTTCAGTTATGTTTAACGTGAAAGGCCTCTGATAAATTAAATTATGATAAATTATATTATTATATATTGAGGTTTTAAATTAACAGAACTTTGTGAAAAGCAAGAAAATTCGTACATTACATAGGTACATTTAGTTTATTTTGTTTAAACATAACTGTCATTTCGTTTAACTATCTAGACTAGGTGTTAATTCTAAGAATCGATTTTTGATTCTAGTTCTTAGGGTTTCGAGATCGAAGATCGGTTTCGCTTTGTCTGTCCTTTTTTCCCTCCTTAATATCTCTAAGCAACTACTATCAACTTGAAATTTAAAATGAAGATACATTTCGTGCGCCTGTACAGATTTAAAGGAAAAAAATTGCATTGGAGATAAAGAAAATGAATATTTTCCATACAAATTGTGATGTCGAAGTTTTAAAAGATACCTACAGGATCATGTGGGGTATCACATGAAAGGTATCCGTGTGTACATTTCAAAATAGTTTTTGAAATTTCTGTCGGTTTTATACTTTTTGAAATATTTTGAAAAAAGTCGATAAAATACCCATTCCCCAATATCTCCGAAGATTGCAGAGTAGAGAGAGAAATATATGTAGCGTTTGTAGATATGAATCTATATTTTACAGGAAAAATATAGAGAAGTTTGTAAAAATAACACTTGTTGAAAAATGGTCAAAAAGGGGAGGAATCATTTTCAAAAGAGGCAGCTACCTCACCGAGTGGGGTATCAAATTAAAGGTTTCAATTTGTACGTTCCAACCAGTTTTTGAAATTTCTGTGGATTTCATACTTTTGAAATATTTCGAAAAGAGTCGAAATTTCACCCATCCTCTATCTCCGAAGATTGCAGAGCGGATCCATCTTAAATGTATGTAGCGTTGGTAGATATGGATTTTACAGGAAAAATAAAGAGAAGTTTGTAAAACGAACGCCTTTTTGTTAATTTTTGTGGTTTCAAAAATAAACATATTCATTGTTAAACAAGATAGTTTAGGACAACAAAATTGTTTTTGGAGCTGCGCGGCGATGCTCGATTAGGTAGGGATTTTCATTAGTTACGACCAAAACACAGCGCCCAAGATACGGGCTCACTACCTAATATTCCCAAGATTTATAGAACATTCCATGCCTCAAGTCTGTATAACCGTGTTATTACGACCTCTTCATTACACCAGCTGGTGCTTTAGCCAGATCTTTGTGGATAATGTCCTCGGAAAAACTGATTGCAGCCATCAATCAAGTGGGGCGGCCCAGATGAAACAGTGTTTGTTTTAGAAATGACCTTTATTTATATAGAATTTTTCTAAACTAAGAATTGATACTTATTGGTTAGTCTGTGCAATAATATTTGTATCGGAACGTAGTCATAGGATCTTTGTTTATTTAATTCAAACAATAGTAATCTGTACATTATGTGACGACCTTCTTTGAGCAAAGTCGGCCTTTCCGGCTTACTCGAAAGGCGGCCAGCAATTTTCTCTACCTACAGTACTGTCGTGTTTTGCGGCCCGCAATATTAATAATTTTGAATTAAGAATTTTATTTTGTTTTGAAAATAGTCAGGTGCATAAAGGTTTTATGCATAATGAGAAGTAAAAGCTTCACTGGCTGATTAGAAAACGCGGGAAACTGACAATAATAATTCACACATCACATCGTCGTGGTGAGTTCAATTAAATGTAACCGGACTAATGAGACTACACCGAAATTTTTTGCGTATTTATCAATTTTTATCCTAAAAATTTTAAAAATGAGCGCTTTAATCGACGAATCTTCCAATTCAATATGTTTAAAATTACTCGTATGGTTTGAATAAAGCACTAATACACGCCTTGGTCCACAATGACTGCCCTGGCCTATATTGGCTTCAAGCTAAGCCATCAGCTAAGCTAACTACGGTCTCGGCCTTCAAGCTTGGTCATCATTGCAGCCCTTGCTGTCCGCACTATAAACAATAATAATAAATAATGCTGGACAATTCACACAGCATTATCTAGCCCCAAGCTAATCAGACCTTGTGTTATGGTACTAGATAACTGATAGACATAATTCAATACACTACATAGATAGATATTTTTTATTATACATAGAAAACATCCAGAACACCCTAAACAAATGTCTGCAGATCGTAGAAACATTTGTCCCGAGGAGGGAATCGAACCCGCTACCTCCTGCGTCGCAGGCGGACCTTCGCCCGCTGCGCCACAAAGGTCGTTAAATAAAGGCCTGGAACTTCGGTCTGGGCTTTCATTTCAGCTTGTCCACCAAGGGCTGCAATGCTGAAGGCGCTGTGTTGGCCTGGACTTACGCTAATCTACGGTTTCCATCATCATCGCGGCCAGCACTCGGCAATTACTGACCTCGGACGTAATGTACTATATTTTCAGTAGATTAGTGTACCACTGCACGGCAAAAACCTCCCATTTCACTCCCACTAAATAAATTAACCAGTCATTGACATAGCTCAAGGAATCAGCAAGCTGGAGAGGGAGTGGACCAGCAATATCTCGCGAAGAGCCAACAACCACTGGGGTAAACGTGATCTTGAGTGGGGACCGCGACTTGGCAAACGTAGTGTAGGACGCCCTCCGGACAGGATGGTTGACGATCTGCGATAGACTGCAGGCAGATGCTGGATGCGGTAAGCTGAAGACAGGGCGCTATGGCGGTCATTAGGGGAGGCCTACGTCCAGCAGTGGACTAATGCAAAAGCCCTGCACGGCAAAAGCCTCCCATTTCACTCGCACTAAATAAATTAACCAGTTATTGACATAGCTCAAGGAATCAGCAAGCTGAAGTTGGAGTGGGCCAGCAACATCTCGCGAAGAGCCAACAACCACGGGGGTATAAGTACGTGATTTTGAGCGGAGACCGCGACTTGGCAGACGTAGTGTAGGATGCCCTCCGGCCAGGTGCGATGACGATCAGCGACAGACTGCAGGCAGATGCTGGATGCGGTAAGCTGAAGACAGGGCGCTATGGCGCTCATTAGGGAAGGCCTATGTCCAGCTGTGGACTAATAGATATAGGCTGACGATGATGATGGTGATGGATAAATTAAGAATTATTATACAGCTGCTGTATGGTAAAATTACTTCATTACTTTGTTCTGAGTAGAATAAAGAGTTCGTTAAATTAATTCATAACAAACATCAACGCCAGTCGTTTCTGATGAATTTTTAACAACCTTATTCGAGTGCTCACAAAATATGTAAAGTCCGCCAAAATATTTCACAGTTCCGTCGAATGGCGTGACTCCGCTTGAATTGTTTCGACTGGCTTTTTTATTTTAGTAAATACGAGCGTTTCAAACACCTTTTATTTATGAAATAACTAAAATATAAAACGGTGAAATTGAAAAAATATTTTAATATTTTCATTTCGTGTAAAAGCTTTGTTTTGTGAATATGCAAAATTGATTCTACTTATTAGGTGTACAAAATGTGACCTATTTGTGATCGGAAACGAAATTTTTTATGTAAAATATTGCCTTCAAGCATGCGTTTAAGCTATATGATTAGTATAGTTATTGCACAGCCTATTTACACTAAAATTGGATTTCTTATGGGAGTAAGCTAGCCTAAGGGTCAGTTCCCACGAGACACTGAGACGTGACGCGATACGACGACGCACCGCGCACTTTTAAGGTAGTGATTCAAAATATAACTTTATTTTCTACACAAAAAGATACACATTTTACTGACATAATACAAAAATACCGCGTTGCGCCTCGAGATGCTTCGCGGCGTAGCCCGACGCATCACGACGGAGTGGTGTCAAAATGTCAACAAAAATTCATTTTCATAATTAATTTATTGTGATGTGGTTGACTAAACTTATTAAGAGATGGTTATGCGTACACTAAAAACAAATGCAATAACGAAGGTTCGACCCTAAGGCTCGAATAGCTTTATGCCTTCCTTGCTTCAGACCTACATATGTCGGGGTATGTCACACTCTGGCTATGCTTAAGCCTCATTATACTTAACTCTCGTTATGCCTAAATTGTGATATGACTTAGGCATAACGCGAGTTAGGTGTACTGCGTAATAGGTATACACCGCGTAAAGGCTTCGTCGGTAGGCGCAGCGAGCAAAGAGAAGCAGCGCGACGACGCCGCGAGGCGTAGCCTGAAGCCGTCGTGGCGACTTGTTTCTACTATTTTCCGTCCAGACTTCGTGTAGAGTTGAGTAGTCGAGTGCTCGAGTGAAAATTATAATGATAGACTGGGTTCATATTAAAATCGGACTTCTTGCAGAGGATACAAAATAATAAAAAGAACGCGGCGCGGCGCTGCGTCTCGCTGTGTCTCATGTTGTCGCTCTCGTTTCTTTTCCCGCTATCACTGAGTGATGTGAACGAAGTGCGCCAAGTTCAAGCTGTACGGGCGCGAGACGAACCTTCCACCGTCCACCGTCCGTCCGACCGTCCGTCCGACCGAGCCGAACGAGCCTCGCATTGCGACTCGAACCTGCGACCGAGCTGAGCCGATCTAGCCCGAGCCATCGAGTCGAACGAAGCACAAGATGACTGCACTTCGCTCCTGACCGCCGAACAGTGAACTACAACTAACCTCCCTAGTCCCGGGCTTATTTCTAGCCTAGATTATTATACAGTAAAGTATAGATAGATACCTTATCAGCTTATTACCTTTATATATTACTAGACGATCGCCTCGCGGTTTCACCCGCGTAGTTCCCGTTCCCGTGGGAATTCCGGGATAAAATATAGCCTATGTCACTCCCTGAAAAGTAAGCTTCCTAACGGTGAAAGAATTTTTCAAATCGGTCCAGTAGTTTCGGAGCCTATTCAATTCATACAAACAAACAAACAAACAAAAAATCAAACCTTTCCTCTTTATAATATTAAGTATAGATAATGTGATGATATGATAAGGTGTGTATTACACACCTATGTTTATATGTTTTGTGAGATTATACGATTCATTGTCCAACCCTCATGTTTCTTTTACTCATTGCACAGCGCGGCGTCGTGCTACCAGCAACTTCACGATGCGCCTCTCTGTGTGAACTGACCCTTACTTGTTTTACTATCGTTTGATCAAACAAATCAGTAGGTATCAGACACGTCTCTACATTTCTCGCTATCTACTTTTTATAATAAAATGCGAAATCGGGTTTGTTCTTTTATCCCAGAAGTAGACGCTATCTAGAATTGCTGAAGCTTGTTAATTAATTAATAAGGTTCGCTGTAAAAGCAAAGCTTTGAACTGAATTCCTTTTTCAAATAAAAGCTTAATTACTTTTTGTATAACAAGACAAGTAGGAAGGCAATCTTGAAAAGAATCTGGAATAACAAATTGTTTGCCCTGAACAATGTTTTAATTTATCAAGGGATTAATTATCTTGCACATTTTTCATAGATAAGCTAGCAGTATTTGCTGTAAGTTTTATGTTTGGATTACTTAATTTTACCCGACTAAGAATGAATTTTTGAACTTTTTGTAAGACTTTCATTCGTTATCGTTGAATTTGGACATCGACGCTTGAAAGGCAAAGTTTACTAACCGACATGGATTTGAATGTGTAGGAGGGCTGATAAAAGTTTTTTTTTCCAAAAAATGCTTATAAAATTTTCAGTTTTTGTCATAAAGAAATAATTGTTACAGCCTAGGCATTCTAATATTGTAGGCCATAACCTCACAAATAAATTATTACCGTAAC
The DNA here is from genome assembly GCA_963564075.1 of Eupithecia subfuscata. Lineage (NCBI taxonomy): Eukaryota > Metazoa > Arthropoda > Insecta > Lepidoptera > Geometridae > Eupithecia > Eupithecia subfuscata. Next base: position 11,113,436 of record OY751097.1, read on the forward strand.
ACTTTAAATTCATACTTTTTAGTCGGTTAGATAATAATTAACCTGATAAAAATTTCAGGTAAAACTATCTTTACGCCAGAATCTTCTCAGTTACCAACAGGTGTATTTCTTTATGTTACATAAGCGAATGTCTATGAGAATAGGTAAAAATGTATCAGTCATAAAAATATTTATTTTCTAAACTGAGAAAATTGTTTTAATGATTTAATTTCAGTGAGAATCGTCAAGAAAATAAACCCAAACAATAATTATACTGAAATATTTGCAAAACTAACCGACATTTTGTATGAGCTTAAATAATGAAAACCATTTTTTGTATTCAATTTTTATATTTAATTAGAAATGGCATGTATAGAAAGTCAATAAGTTTAACAAACATAGGTTCCTTTTTTCAGGTTTTAATTTACAAGTAAAAAACAGAAAAACTTATACTTGAAAAATCCCAAATAACCTAATTAAGTAGTATCTACTCTTAAAAAAGTATTTTACACACAATGAGATCACATTTAATAATCAGTCTCAATATTAATTTAACAATGCCTCTCACTCACCACATTAAATCCCTGATCCACGAAATGCTTTTTATAAATTTTATATAGATTTGGTACAATTTCTTAGTCGTATATTCTTCTCCAGATTTCTTCTTTTTAGCCCTTTCTTTTCTTTCGTTAACTTTTCTAATCCTGATTCCAGAGTCACCAACAGTTTCTTGCTGATCTGTAGATTCATTTGTTTTAGTTTTTCGTCTTCTAAAGCTCTTATTCTTTTTACCAGCTGAGTCCTGGTCATCAGTTTCCTCGTCGCTTTCTCTTTGTCCTTTCGACCAGTCATGTGAATCATCAATATCTCCGTAAAAAGTAGAAAAGTCTACAAGTTCTTCCTCTAAAAGTGACATAGATAGGACGCTGAAATTAATTGATGACCGACAGCACGTGCAGTAGACCTATACAAGTCAGTCATCAGTGTATGCATGCAATAACAACTTTATACTACACCTGCTCGGAAAGTTGCCTATTCCTTTTCCATTTATAGAATAGAAAGTATGTCTTTGCAGGCCTATAGGAAACCGGGAGGAAAAACTCTATGGAATTTCATTTCTCACGTGTTTTAGCGGGAGGAAAAAGTGTATGGAAATCCATTTCTAACGTGTTATTTTTTTTTTTATTTCCTAAAAGATCGGCCGGTAGCTATGGTTATTTTCGTTCGGTCAAACGACAAAAAGTTTTTACTCCAAGTCCATTAGGCCTCCTCCGATTTCCAAACAATATTTTGAAAAAAGAACCCAAAGGCTGGCGCGGTCAATGAGGTTTTACCAACATCATTGGGCGCGATTTCAATTAATAATTAATTCTGCTTTTTATTTTCCTCGGAGGTGTAGTATAAAGCACTATTTATTTATCACTCGGCAGAAAGTGCGATTCCTACCTCGTGTGTTTTAAGGCCCTCGGCTGCGCCTCGGGCCCAAAACGACACACTCGGTAGGAATTGATCACTTTCTCGCCTTGGTGTAAAATGCACTATTGTACTGTCGTAGACAGTGTTATCTAGATAGGTTGGATGTAAGTACCTGGTCTCATAATAGTTTTATGCAGGAAATGTAAACAGAAGAAGATGGAATATTGGAGTAGGTGGGTAAGTATACAACGTGTCTTTGCGTAGTTTCGAGTGCCTTGACAGTACTTAGTGCATCTAGTGTCTAGAAATGAAAACAAGTAGGTACATGGGTTGTAATAAATTTGGACAAATAGGTAGATAATTTTGATTGAAGCAAGTAGGTAGTAGTAGGTATACAATGTGAGTGTAGTGTCCACAAATGACAATGCACTCTTAGCAGCTATACTCTACCTAGGTAAAGTAACTGCATACTAGGTACACTGGGTATCACACCCATTTAATATTTATTTAGAATTAACTATATCAGACAATGCCATTTTACAGCAGCAGCATGAATTTATAATTAAGTATTATTATTTGTTTACATGACTCTAACGATGCCCATTTACAGCTGATCCATTTATCAACTTATTTATTTTTGTATGTACCAATATTCCCAAGTTTCTTGGTTATTTTCTGTCTTGTCTGTTTTATGGTCTTGAATCATAATTTAGGCACCACTTATTGTAACCAATGTATATTTAAACTGACATCTCCAAGTGTGCCTTGTGCTCCTACGGCGAATAAATGAGTATGAGTATGAGTCACGAGTATCGGTAGGTACCTGTTCAATTTATACTTCATCGAAGTTTAATTTTTGTCGATACTTGGGCGATGCTCCTATTCTAGCAGAAGCGAGAGCTATGTCGATGATTCTAGATGAGCGGTGTCTTTTGTGCATGATGATGATGTAAAACCGTACCTAAAAAAATAAAAATAAAGTAGTTAGATATCTACGCAATTATACCTAATTTAATTAAATGCTTGGCAAGTATTTCTTTAGAGCTTGAATAGTTTTATATAAGTGAATAAGAATTTTACTTACAGTTTTCTTATTTACTACGCGCCAAAATCGAAGGAAAAGCGGCGAGCGCACCGCGCAGCGTACTCTCTAACCGACGCGCCGCGGTCGAACGAATGCCTGCGGATTCATTTGTTGCACGCAGTGCGATGTTTTTAACCGACATTTGACACAAAACTGCGCTTCCTAACCGCCATCATCACTCGTTTTACAATTCACGTAAAATAATTTATGGGACATTCTTCATACAATATTCACGCCGGTAAAAATATCTAACCGACATTCAGTTTCGAACGAATTTGTCAGGTAAAATTGTCTAAGCGACACCAAGTTAATATTTCATTTTAATGTAAAATTGTCCAAGTTGATTTTTATGCCAATTTCATAACAAGCAATAGTATTTAAGTACAAATAGAGCTAAACACAATAACAGTAACAAGTGCCTAAGGAAACACTTGGATCTTTTTTGAATTCGTATAAAATTTGCGAAGCGACTTTGACGGAAAAGCGTAATTCAGGTAAAAATACCTTACTGCTTCGTACTCATGATTTTTATTCAAGAAAAATTATTTAAGTCAATGGATAAAATATATTCGAATGATGAACAAATTACTATCCGCAAAAAATATTAAGTCAACTTGTTTAACCAACCGAATAAAGTAAAATGCGTATTTTTGTGTCGCTTAGTGGGCCGAATATTTCAGAATACTAAGAATTCACGTACTTCTTAAGCGACAACAAAACTCATCGCAGCGCTATGAGACTCAGACCAATCGACGCGGATTTTTTTGGCGATTCGATTGATATATAAAACTCAATTGACCCCATACTGTCGCTTAGTAAGGTTTGCTTTTCATGCGTCGACATACATTTGTAAAAATCAGAAACCAATAACATTTATTTCTTTACTTGCTTACAAAATAAGTATAGACAAGTCTATTTTTTTTAGCAACATAACAACATTTATTCACAAAGAAAATTATACTAGTATTTACAATTGAAACAATTGAGCTAACTGCCGACTGTTGCAAACACTCTACAGATAGCTCAACTGATCCATATCAACACCAGTCGGAAGCGTCCCCAAGACGCTGGCTGCATTGCCACGCTGTATGGCAATGCTGATACGCCAGTCTAATTTGAAATTATACATTATTATCAAATAAGAAATAAAATTTTCATTGATTCTCTTAATGGTGTATCGTAATTTTCAGGTTAATAAACAGTTATCGAAGTTCATGCAGACCATTAACCACATCTTGATCTTTATATAAATTATGTTTTTATAGGTAATGGATATAATTATACGTATAAATAAATAAATAATGCTGGACAATTCTGGCTAGGACAATAATGGCATCATCTAGCCCCAAGCTAAGCAGAGCTTGTTATGGGTGATGATTGATATACCTACATAATTACTATCTATAAAGCTCGATTACCACTGACTGACTGACTGACTGACATAATTGTTCTCCTTGATGGTGGAGGGGGAGGTATGTTTTTTTTTGCAGAAATGTAGAGAGGGGGTCAAGGGGACCCAGGGAAAATTCCGACTTTTTGAGATTTGCCCCCCAGAACCCCCGCCCCCCAGGGGGGCTCCCAAACGGAGGCATATTGTTTGATTTTTCTATAAGGGGTATACAGAGGGGAAAAAGTGATTTCTATTGCAAAAAAAAATTCACCCCCCCTTGCCCCCCAGGACCCCCCCTTTTGAGAGTGCTACCGGATGCCGTCGCGATAGAGGAGTTTTGATTGCGGGATCATATAGAGGGTTTCTTCTCGAATTGGAAAAAATAAAAATTCACCCCCCCTCCTGCATCAATTTTCACCCCCCCTTTTGATATCTCCCAAACAAAGTACGATAGAAGAAAAATATTTTCACGGTCATGTAGGGCAAGACAAATAATTTTGAATGCAAAAAAAAAATTGACCCCCTTGCCCCTCTAGACCCCCTTTTTTATAAAAAAACTGAAATTTGCCCATTTTTAGCCTATATTTCGACCACTTTTTAGGGTGGAGCATTGCGGCGAGCGAAGCGAGCCGCAATGCGACTACGGCGAACAGCATGGCGAGCGAAGCGAGCCGTGCTGTGACCCCCGCGTGCCCCCCCGGAACCCCCTCCCCCAGAACCCGGGGGGAGCATTGCGGCGACCGAAGCGAGCCACAATGCGACAACGGGGGAACAGCACGGCGAGCGAAGCGAGCCGTGCTGTGACCCCCCCACGCCCCAGCCCCCCTGAACCCCCTTCCCCATCCAAGAATTTGATATGGGTATCGTTTTCGACTAATATGGGGGTGAGGATTACGAATTCGATGACGGCGGGCGTATGGCGGATTGCGGTGAGCGAAGCGAACCGCAATACGTCACACAGCAAGGCGAGCGAAGCGAGCCTTGCTGCGTGGCAGTACGAGCGGGTTCGTATTGCGGTGAGCGAAGCGAACCGCAATGCCACTATTGGGGAACAGCACGGCGAGCGAAGCGAGCCGTGCTGTGACCCCCTGTGCCCAGACCCCCTGTACCCCCTCCCCCATCAAAAAATCTGATATGGGTATCGTTTTCGAGTAATATGGGGGTGAGGATTACGAATTCGATGACGGCGGGCGTGTGGCGGATTGCGGTGAGCGCAATACGTCACACAGCAAGGCGAGCGAAGCGAGCCTTGCTGCGTGGCAGTACGAGCGGGTTCATTGGGGTTTATTGGGGAACTGCACGGCGAGCGAAGCGAGCCGTGCTGTGACCCCCCTACGCCCCAGCCCCCCTGAACCCCCTTCCCCATCCAAGAATTTGATATGGGTATCGTTTTCGACTAACATAGGGGTGAGGATTACGAACTTGATGACGGTGGGCGTGTGTCGGATTGCGGTGAGCGAAGCGAACCGCAATACGTCACACAGCAAGGCGAGCGAAGCGAGCCTTGCTGCGTGGCAGCACGAGCGGGTTCGTATTGCGGTGAGCGAAGCGAACCGCAATGCGACTATTGGGGAACAGCACGGCGAGCGAAGCGAGCCGTGCTGTGACCTCCTGTGCCCAGACCCCCTGTACCCCCTCCCCCATCAAAAAATCTGATATGGGTATCGTTTTCGACTAACATGGGGGTGAGGATTACGAATTTGATGACGGCGGGCGTGCGACGGATTGCGGTGAGCGAAGCGAACCGCAATACGACACACGTCACGCAGCAAGGCGAGCGAGGCGAGCCTTGCTGTGTGACACCACACATACTTATATGGGTATCGTTTTCGACTAACTCGACTGTGTAGATTACGAAAAAGATGTCCATTTCAAAATCCAAGATGGCTGACATTTTTTCGATTTCGATCAAATCCAGGGTGTAGGTTACGATAAGGGGAACTTAATTTAAAACGAACAGTACACACAGCCGACGCGAGCTGCTTGCAGCTCGCGCACTTATAACAACTAGTTACTATATATAAAGCTAAATTACCACTGACTGACTCACTCACTGACATAATTGTTCTCCTTGATGGTGGAGGGGGAGGTATGTTTTTTTTTGCAGAAATGTAGAGAGGGGGTCAAGGGGACCCAGGGAAAATTCCGACTTTTTGAGATTTGCCCCCCAGAACCCCCGCCCCCCAGGGGGGCTCCCAAACGGAGGCATATTGTTTGATTTTTCTGTAAGGGGTGTATAGAGCGGGACGAGTGATTTCTATAGCAACAAAAAATTTACCCCCCCTTGCCCCCCAGGACCCCCCCTTTTGAGAGTGCTACCGGATGCCGTCGTGATAGAGGAGTTTTGATTGCAGGATCGTATAGAAGGTTTCTTCTCGAATTGGAAGATAAAAAAAATCACCCCCCTCTCGCCCCAATTTTCACCCCCCCTTTTGATATCTCCCAAACGAAGTACGATAGAAGAAAAATTTTTTCACTGTCATGTAGGGCAAGACAAATAATTTTGAAAGCAAAAAAAAATTGACCCCCTCGCCCCTCTGGACCCCCTTTTTTATTAAAAAACTGAAATTTGGCCATTTTTAGCCTATATTTCGACCACTTTTTAGGGTGGAGCATTGCGGCGAGCGAAGCGAGCCGCAATGCAACTACGGCGAACAGCACGGCGAGCGAAGCGAGCCGTGCTGTGACCCCCCCACGCCCCAGCCCCCCTGAACCCCCTTCCCTATCCAAGAATTTGATATGGGTATCGTTTTCGACTAACATAGGGGTGAGGATTACGAATTTGATGACGGTGGGCGTGTGTCGGATTGTGGTGAGCGAAGCGAACCGCAATACGACACACGTCACGCAGCAAGGCGAGCGAAGCGAGCCTTGCTTTGTGACACCACACATACTTATATGGGTATCGTTTTCGACTAACTCGACTGTGTAGATTACGAAACAGATGTCCATTTCAAAATCCAAGATGGCTGACATTTTTTTCATCGCAAAACCCACTCATGGTTATCGATTTCCATCAAATCCAGGGTGTAGGTTACGAAAAGGGGAATACAATTAAAAAAAAATAGAGTATACACAACCGACGCGAGCTGCTTGCAGCTCGCGCACTTATAACAACTAGTCTATAATATAAAAATGAATCGCAAAATGTGTTGGTAAGCGCATAACTCAACAACGCCTGGACCGATTTCGCTAATTCTTTCTTTGTTGTGTTTGTTATTGTCAGGAGAAGGTTCTTATGAAAGAAAAAATTAAGAAAGTTGGAAACATAAATTTCCACGGGGGCGAAGCCGCGGGGCGCAGCTAGTAAAATATATTTTTGTAGATTTACAATTTATCAACCTTATTTGTTGCCTTATGAAACAAACAACACCGTTATTAAGGTTTCAATGTCCCTACAACCTACTCGTTAGCAAATTCAAACAATAGCAAAACGTCTCCTTTGTACAATGTTAGTAAGTACAACAAACGTTTAATTTTACAAATGAGCTCAAAGGCAATTTCCAGAACAAAGCGAATTAATACAGATATAGCAGAATGCGGTAATATGTACCTTCGGTTAATTCCGCACAAAGCGATACTCACTCCGGGCAATTTTCTTAAATCTCTCAGTAGGTAAGTGAGCTCATGCTACAGCAGCAGGATTAGACTAAGCTCTGTGAACTGTTTTTCTCTCCACGATTCGTTCGAGAGGATGGTAGAGTTACTATTTTCAGATGAGGTATTTTGCGTGAGCTTGATTGGTTTTGGTTAGCTTTGATGGAGAGCTTTTTGTATATTTTACTTGTTTTTGTTCACGCCCTGGTATACCTTGTACATTCTACTTTGTTAGGTATCTTTATGTATTTTACTTGAACTTTTATTAGATAAGAGTTATGGTCTATCAGGAATAATTTTTACTCTCACGATCCACTAGTTATCATGTTATAATCCATTTGCTAACATCTTATCGCGTACGTACATTTCTGTGTGCGATCACTTACCTACATTTTACGTTAAAATATAACAAAGAAACCTATATTTTACTCCATAATCTGGGTCAATAACCCTGCTCTTCCTTACCACCTGCAGAGCTAACTCGCTTTCAAGACTCCTTGGCAAGAACTTTGCGGAAATAAATAAAACGAAGCGGGAATGCGAGACAAGAATGAAGCCTAGTGGAAGAGAAATAATTTGCTTGGATCTCCAGTGCCAGTACAGTATTACCTCTTATGTTCGTAAAACCAGACAAACGATTTTGCTTGTGTGGTTCACCAATCACCACCCCTCTAACTAAAACAAAAAAAGCTAGTTTCAAATCTGTTTTCAAAACGTGCGTTTTGTTAATTAATATGTTTACAGGCGGTATGGGATAGCATAAAGCTAAATACACCCATAAACTTTGATTATTCATGATCCAAAGCTCAAACAGAATTTACAGGAAATATCCATAACAACTCTGTTAGGATCACAGTCATCTTTTATTACAAGAGCACACTTAACTTTACACGAGTACAGCTACGCTCTTTTGTTTGTAAGGACAAAGCGAGGTCTGCTTTTACATTAAGCCGTATTCAACTTGGGACAAGTAGATCCCATTGTAAGTTAAGGTTTGTTTAATTAAGATTTTAAATACAGCTTTTTTTAATAGGTCTATGTCTTAATATAATGTAAGTATGTATTTGATATTAAAGGTATATAAACAGTTTTCCCTGTGGTCCCGGATGCGATATAAAAATAATTCGCGTAATAGGCTTTTGAATAACGAATTTATAAATTATGTAAAAAAATTAGACCAATTTGTTTCTGAAAATGAAGATATAACTTCTCTGCCCGTAGAGACAGGTAATGGTAAAGAAAACACCAATTTTTCACCATTCGCCCTGTTTCCGAAAAAGTAAATTTATTAGGCAAATAAGTCACTATCAAGAAAGAAACAGCCAGAACCTCTGCTCATTTATCCCGTTCATTTGTTATACCTACTGGAGTTGGAATGGTAAACGCTTGTTTTGGAGGAGGTTTGTTGATTGTACCGTCGTCGGATATCATTTTTATATGTGGGTGTTTGGATTGAGTCTAAATTCAGCTAGCTCTACGCGACTTTGTTGAAATAAGCTTAGCAGGTGTCACCCTTACCCTTACCTAATAGTCTCAATTAAACCTTTAATCCTATAATGAAATCAAAAGGAACTGTAACAAGTAATAGATATAGGTAGCTGTATTCTCGTTAATCCTAATTCCACTGGATGAGACAGTATTTGCGCGTAACGAACCGAACTAAATCCTCGTTACCGTACTTCTCAGCTGATGATGTGGCATGTGCAGCCGACGGCATGCAAATCGGAAAGCTGCCTAGTAATCTGGCTTGGCGTTTGTGTACGAAGCTCCTGTAGGTTGCTTCTATGAGTACAAAGGTGGGTACTAAATATACAAGGTAGGTACTCGTAGGTACTAAATCCTTGTCGCTAGAAGGTAGACTGCTACGATCTCTGATATAAAGTAATTTGTCGATGCCTGCGTTCTGTCTGTCTAAAAGCGTTGCACTATGAGCGGCCGCCACGGTCAACAAACCGCGACATTACCATTTCAATGTTCCTCTGATACGATTACGGGCATAGGACCGATACAAAACCAACATGAAAATTGAGTCATTTAAATTTGATTTATTTTTTCAAAATCTCAATGTCGGGATTTTGTTTTATGTTTTCCTGTGTTCTTTGATCGAAGCTAAACCGCCCCTGACAGTTTGGTCCTTATTTTTTGTTACACCCTGTTTAAGTGACGAGAAAAACACTTCTTGTTTTCACGATAGCATAAAATAAATTCCCTGATATATACAAATACGAATATGGAAGTTTTACTATAGCATTCATGACATTCTCTCTGTTTAAAATTTTTCATTTGCACATGGCATTGAAATATTTATACGAGTAACTAATCTGTAATTCACAAAAGAGCTGTCGTGTTGTTCGTGGTCTGATTTCATATTTGAAGGATACGTTAAAAAAAAGAAAAAAATTAAACTTACATAAATTTTTGTATATTATATTTTTTTTACTTACGAGTATATGTAGGTACCAAACGAACCTTCATAGGTTCTCCCAGAAACAAACAGCTCAACGTAAGATCAACGAAAAATAAACTTATCTTTACCGTTTTATACGTGATACAAAAAGAACATAAAAGGTCCCGCTGTTTTTAATATTTTCCTGCGGTAAGACCCAACTAGCACAATAGCGTTAAAACAACCTGTATATCATTATATATATCGGTTCCATTCGAGTATCATAGTGTTAATAATACCTGTACAGTGGAGTTATAGAGTGCTCTAACTCCCATATAACCACGAAAGAGGCCCACGATTTTACAGGTAAAGGTTATAGAAAGCCTGTAGTGCTGTTATATAAAGGTGTAACAGAACCTGCACAAAAGTGTTGATTCATACTCAGCTACTACTTCAACCTATATTACTGTGCTTGTAGATGGGTTGGTCAACACTAAAGGTTATATAAAAACGTCGGCTAAGAGTTATAACCACTTAAAACTTTATTAGACCTATTAAAAATAGTTGTTTGACACTATGACGCTAGTTACAATATGTTTATGGTATCATTTAGCGTACAACTAAATGTCATCACCGAATGGCCATTATCTAACAGAGAAATAATAAAGTATACCTGTTCAAGTTACTTTGTGAAGTGAAAACAATCTGGCGTTGTGATTTTACGGTAAGTGTATACCATGTTTTCCATCTCAATTTTAACGCGCTCTTGATTTAATAAAGATTTCAAATAAAACTTATGAAACATAAAATAGGCACCTCAAATTTGTATCATTTTTTTATTTTTGCTTTATGGCTAGTGGCATCTTAAATTAAGTGGCATCAATGAAATTACAAAAGTAACTTATATAATGAAGTAGTTTGTTGTCAAATATTGAATAACCCAGTCAATTTATAGGTTATAGTTCACCAAAACAATGGCGAACTTACATTAAAGCTTTAGTCGTCGCATATGTGAATTATTACCCCTTTTGAGTTACAACATCTGTAGCCAAGAATGTTGTGACACCATTACTTTTACAACGCCTTTATAGTGTATCTACTTATCACAATAAGCATAAATAGAATTAACATTACAGCTTGAACCTACATAAATGAGTTGTTCAAAACTTTTGGTGTCTGTGTATCTTACACTCTTGACAAACTCTATTTTACAACACATGTCTGCACCTTATAACCAATTTATTACCTACAGTTATAAAAGACACTTCACTGCAACAACTAAACAACAATAAGTGTTGACGCGAGTCAGCGAGCACTGTTGTATAGGTATAAGTGCTACAAACAGGTTAAAGCTACAACATCTTAACTATACTTGCTGTAATTAACGCTCTTCTAATTCTTAAAGTGTTCTTACGTCGTTCATTAAAGTTCTAGAACCACCATTGAAGCTAAATTTATTTTTTAACTCCTTTATAACGCTTTTAGTCAGAACTGAGATAATTATTACTCAATTAAACAGGTAAAAGTTATAATAAAAACTGTATCTGACACCAAAATGTTAGTTGGGGAATAAAGAATCATATAACTTCTCGGTTTAATGTTTTCTTTACCGTGCCCCCCCCCTGCTCTGCATATATAGAGAACGTTTTACTTTGTAATTTTAGGATATAAAAATATTTCTTCGAAAGAATCTCTTTCTTTTTTAAAAGTCGGTTATTGTATTTTAAGGGTACTCACCCTTAAAATACAGAATTAATTTCAGTTTAAATGAAATTCTGTAATGAAGGTTACATAAATACCGCTAGAGGTGAACACGTGATGGTAGGTAACGAAAACGTCAAATTAGTTTCAAAACTTTCACGAAAAAGGTGTGTACAGAATTTACCACTTAGTTGGGTAAAACACTTTGTAAGTTATCTACCGAAATGAAAGCGTTTGCTAACATTTCAGTATTATAATCAAAATCATTGGGCTATTGGTCCGGGTTCAGAACTATTCAGTTCCTATTATTATCCGTCTATTTAGATTAGACCAACTCCAAACAAGGTAATTAAGTTTATTGTTGCCAACTTGGGACCTTTGTTCGTCACGTCAGCAGTCCGGGATTGTTTTGACTCATAATAGGCATTGGGCCGGCGTTATCTAATGTCGCATCCAAATAGGTGCTTACCACGACGTAGAGGGCGATTATTTTCTTTTCTCATGGTAATAATATTTCAGATGAAAACTAAGGCTCAAACCAGAGTTTCTAGTCGGTTCTCTCTTGTCAGTGACGCAAAATACATTTTTAAACTGTGTTGTTTACAAAAAGACTGAAAATGTTCCACACATTTTCAGCATTAATTTGCTAGACTTGAGAGAAGGGTAAGTTTTTTTGCAAAAACAGGACAAATTTATCAAAAAGAACTTACCAATGTTAACTGTATTTTGGATTTCTTACTTATGTACCTAATACTGAAAGTCGGCTGCTGAACTAGATACCTGAGCATCGATTTTTTAATTCACTTTTCTACAAAACCTCTCATTGAGACCACAGGTAATTGGAATGCTGCTATTTATTATTTATTTATTTATTCAACGTGGCAATGCTCCCAGCATTCTGGGCACTCTGCCTTCTGGCGACGACTTAGATTTTTAGGAAATAGACATAAGTGTAAATACTAGTTGTAATTGTTTTATTCTGTTATTGTAACACTATATATATACTTTCCTGTATCCAAAATAAGAATAAATTTCGGCGGTCCCCCCATAATTTGATAGGACGATTTTCTTTATCTATCCTAGTTGCTCACTAAACCATGAATGCAGCAGGGAAATCTTTTCTGGCGAAAAATTACGGATTCTTACCAAAGGGAGGCATTTTCCTTTGAGACCACTCAGTCGTATTATCTACTGTGGTGGAACGCGATAAATTAGTATCGGAATGGAATTAGATTATGAAACAAGAGTTGATTTTAGCTTTTGATTGTATAGTGTAGAGCTTTTGATTTTTTTTTTTGTTACTGAAATCACAAAGTTTGGGGTGGAACTGGGATGTTGAAAGGTAATAATGTTTTGATATCTTTTAAAGATGATGCATGTATACTAGTCACATCATGTTCACAGTCTTTTTTATAGTACTATTCCATCACATATCCGTGAAAACCTTCAATAAGCTTTCTGGTTTTTGATTTTGTAATTCAGCTAATTTTTAAGCCTTTGGTTTTCCCCTATATAAATAAATACCTATTAACTTGTACAGTCGGCTGCAAAAATATGTATACACTCCCAAGTTTTCAATTTGACAAGACAAGTAAGTTTATAGTAATTATGATAATTTATGTACCGCATTCTGACAACTACGATGATTACTTTGTACTAAAAACGTGTGCGTGGCCTTTTATTTGAAAAGTTCCGCGTAAAATAAAAGTTAAACCTTGGAAGTGTATACATGTCTGTGCAGCTGACTGTACGTGCTATATCATAATGATTGTTTAGTACCTAAGTACATAAGTTGGTATCGCAAAGTATATAGCTGGCTTTGTAGCTTTTAGATCAGTTAACAATAAAATTGAAATAAATGCTGGACAATTCACACAGCATTATTTATATCTATCCCCAAGCTAAGCAGAGCTTGTATTATGTATGGTACTAGATAAAAAACATTACATAAATCAAATAAGTATTTTCATCATGTTTGAACTTGTACTAATATTTTTTTAGTTGTAGAATGACAAGATGTATAGTTTGCAAAATCTGGCTCACTTCTAGGGGTTATTCAAAGGTTATACTTTCTTATTTATTGTTAGTGTAAATCACTCCAACTACGCCTAGAGTCCATGTTACTATGGCAAAACCACTCAAAGCGTCGAGAACGTTGAAAAAGAAAATAGAAAAACACTGCCGCATTCGGTGATTTATTTTTTGCGTAGCCGAAACATAGCTCGAACAAACCGCTTCACTCCAATTGAAAGATTTGCTATCTCTACGCCACACCAACCCAAAGATTCTGTGATTCTTCTGTTGTTGTGCAAAGCGAAAGATATCTGAAAAATTCGTCACAACCGAACTGATTTGCGTTTTGTTAGTAGAAATGTAATATTCCATTGGATTTGACTTGGTATTTTGCAATGTCTAGACTTTAGACATTGATGTGATAAAAGCCAATAAGGCGCTTATCAGGAGCAGGCCTGCGTCCAGTAGTGGACCTATACAGGCTGTTGAGGAGGAGGAGACTTTAGACATAGCTAGCCCACAATTATTTTAGTTTTGGATCTTGTCAATAAATGGATTTAATTAGTCATATCTAGCTGTGTGGTGCCGGCTTAGAAATTGCACCACCCTACTCTTCCCGCGGGTGTCGTGAGAGGCGACTAAGGGATATTCACCGGCGGCGGGCAGCAGCGCCTCCTGTAGAACAATTCTACCACCGAACTTCGATCCCAACCCGCAAGTGAGGGGATTATGGGCATTACCCCCATGAGATGAGCCAACAAGGCGCTTATCAGGGGGAGGCCTGCGTCCAGCAGTGAACCAATACAGGCTGTGGAGGAGTCATATCTAATGCAAAAGTATAGGAAAGAGCAAAGCGAGTCGCTAGCGCGGTAGAGTAGCGTAGCGACGTCGCCATAACCGAGTACTGACCGGCGTTACGGGGCGTATTGTACCTTTTGCAGCGAGCGTGAACATTACGCCGCAGAGTCCTAAAATCCATCTCGTAGCTCGTTGTCAGCACCTTCTTTCCCCGTACTGACTGCACGAATGGTCGCTGTGGAAAGCTTTGGTCTCTCGATAACCACGCTGTACGCTGCATAGTGTGTACTGCCTCTAACCGCTGACGCAGACTTCGACGGAACAAAGTACCACTCTAGCCTGCGAAGTATTAATAGGCGGGCCGAAACATATACCGTCAGGGATTACGCGGCCCGCTCCTGGCCCGACGCCTCAGGCCAATATAAACCTTATTTCCAAATAATAGGGGTCACAATGGCTTGAAGTCTATAAATGATTTGATTCGGAATGTACAATTACTAAATTTTAAGGGATTTCTCTACAGTTATGCGATAAAAACATGTGTATAATCCATGGAATTAGAGTAAATACGAAATAAAACTGATGCGTTAACAGTCAAAAAGGGGTACCCGCGCCACCCCAAAGCCTTGAGCGATCCCTGACAGGGACGTTTTTTAAACGATTATGTGTCCGGCACTACATAGCGCATAACGCAGCGTACTGCGTAGTGATCAAGAGTGATAAGCCTTGGTGGCTTGATACGTTACATTACACCCTAACACCAGTCTGTAATGTCAGTGCTTAAGGCGAATAGTAGGGGTGATAGTGGCGCCACTACATATTTAATTTAATCATTAATTTATACAAAGGAATTATCAAAAAATCGGACCGCTGGTAGACGGTACCTATCACAAGCTTTTATTTAATGTATCTGTAATAGTTTTGTTTTGTGTTATTCAATCAAAAACCTTGTTTGGAGAGCTTGGTGGCCACCAATAGGAACTAAACTCTTGAAACAAGTATCTGCCTAAATAATACAGTACAAAACTATTAAAGATACATTTAAAAAAAGCTTAAGATAGATATCGTCTACGCGCGGTCCGATTTTTTGATAATTCCTTTGTATCACGTAATTATAAAATTAAATATGTAGTGGCGCCACTATCACCCCTACTATTCACCTTAATGTTTGTGATTGTCATGAACATGATCCACTAATTCCCCTTTGAGCCATCTTTTTAATATTCTGCAGAAGTGTAATACCGTGGCCCGCCTATGTACAGCATTTGGGTCTCCAAGATCTTCACAGATAGTTCACGTAACTTCTGAGGCATCTATTCAATAGCATGTGTTGACATCTGATTAATGGCCTCTATCTGTTGACTTTCAGATTAAAATAAACACGGAAAATGTTTTGGGCTTCTCAATGGCATGACCTTGTTCCAATTCTTTTGTTATGTATCGAAAGTTTTTTGGGATGTTTTCCGGTAAGTTATTTTCACTTCCGTTCGATACATTTTTCCACAAACAGAGTTGCTGATGAAACCATTTTCGATGTATCAAATTTCAAACTCACATAAAAATAATATCCAAATTGGAGTTACAGAATTTCAGTATTTCTACGCCCATTATAAATGTTTTCAGTGTTGAAGTGGTGATTTAATAATGATGAAAAGTTTTTAAAGCGGACACCCGTTGAATTAATTTCAGGCAGCGTATCTAACCTACTTTCTGTTCCCTTCAGTATTTCATCCCCAATCTAACCGCGGAGTCTGTGATTAATGACGTAGGAATCCCTTCCTTTTGATGACGTCACGGCGAGTTTTTATACTACTGATAATTTTTTAATGGGTTACAAAAAAATCAGGCAACCTGATGAAAACATAAAATAACAGTTACGTAGATCTGAAGAAACTTAACATAATGTTAATGGTAAAAAGAGGAAGGTTTGGATACTATTGGGTGCCTTAGCGCAATTTTAATATCTTAGGATAGGAAGGTTCCTAGGTTATTAAAATTAGCGCTAAGGTCTAATAAGGTTTTCTCACCTCACCTCATTAGCCTATATTGGTCCACTGCTGGACCCAGGCCTCCACCGATGTGCCCATAATCCCTGGGTTAACGCTGGGCATACGGGTTGGGGATCGCAGTTCGGTAGTTGAATTGTTCTACAGGAGGCGCTGCTAGCAGCCTGTCCCCCGGTGGATATCCCTTAACGGCCTCTTACGGCATCTGCAGGAAGAATTGAGGTGGTGCAAATTCTAAGCCGGCACCACACGGCACGGTTATAAGGTTTAACTATCGTTTTCTGATTAAGATACTTTATGAGGTCAATGCAACCTTCAAACAGGAAAACAATGCAACGACATATTTTTTAAGATTTCAATTTTTGTTTTGTAAAGATACCCCAAATCTTTTCAAAAGTTTCGTGACGTAGAAACCTTATTCCAAATATTTTTCTACCAGTAACATTATTAAAGAAACACAAACGCGCCTCCAAACAAATCATTAGTCACTTTGCTTTACGGTGGCTAGCCGAGGAACCTCGGTATGCTCGACCGCAGATTTGCTGTCCGCGTTCCCGGTTATATCTGAGGATAATTTTTTGGTATATCATTCACAATAAAAACTGATTATTGTTTACCAAGCAGTTTGATTTATAAGTTCAGTCCCTTTCATAGGTAGATGCATGTATTTAGTATTTCATAAATTACGAGGCGTATCCCCTTTTCTCACCTTACCGGGGACGATGGCACTTGATTTGTGTCATTTGGCCCGGTAAACACATCACCGGGCCAGTTAAAACTTTTTTCCCATGTGGCCCGGCGCCGGGCCGAGTCACCGGGCCAGATGGGATACACTAATTTCGTGGGCCTTTCGGCCATTTTGTAGCAAAACGAATTTGCTCTTAGACAAAACAAACTATTGTAATAAAAAGACGTTGCCCTAGTATCGACGTGGATCATGTTTGAAGTCCACGGTTTGTTTAGTTGAATAAAACAATCAATAAAAAATCTAAGATTATGATTAGGTATGTTGTTATTTCGAAAGATCTACTTATATGTAGTTATTAAGTAAATTACCTACAAGAACATATAATAGCGCTTTTGGAAATAAATTTGACATTCGTTTATGTTTGTATAAGCTTTCGACATACAGCCAGATGAGATTTCGACATACAACAGACCTACGTTCAGTTCCACAAGTATTTTAAAATCAAATTTCCACAAATTAAAAAGCAAGCACTGCTAAAGAATCTTAATAACTTCAAAACTCAGAAATATTAAAAGTATATCTGCCAGACGCAGATGCAGTGGTTGGAAAGAAACACGACCTAAATGCGAGTCTCGCGTCTGAACAATTGTTGTCAAACAATTTTCACGGTTTAATCGCTTTCGTGAGCAATTCCGGATGTCATGTGCACGCCACTTATTGTTTTACGGACAAGCTTCATACTAAGCTTTATACTACATTTCATTTCATTTCACTTATTGCAGGAAATATGGTCATCTATACTTCTATTATTCTATACTAATATTATTCCTTCTCCCCGCGGACCTTGTCATGAACGGTCGTGTATTACATTTGCTCAAGCTTTTAAATATTTTGGTTTAATCACGTAAACATTCACCGCTCCGGAGCCCTATTCCCTGGTGTTGTTAAATTGGTGCTGCACATTGGAGTCTTCAGACGAGGCTGGCTAGTGCGATCTGCTGCTGAGGCGCGAACTGGAGGCCGTCGGCGTGCGAAGCGGGGACCCTAACCATTGGACCAAGAGCATCGTTAGCGACATCGTCGAATATTCGCTAGACACTACACTCAATGTGCTACGGCTGCTACGACTTATGCCAGTAAGTGCTACGAGATTTGCTACGAACAAACTTGCTACGAGCCTTGACACGCTACAACAACTATCTGCTACACCGCGCTTTCCTTACAATCGCATTCATTGTCTTTGAATGGTACGTGTTGCTTGCGCTAACTATAAATACATACATAGTGGATCGTTGCACATCAACTTTCACTTGTCTACTCAGACACGGGGTAAACTCTTATTGCTTTTCCAAATAATAATAAGCACAAGGCTCTACTAATGCCGCGTATACCGCTAACACGAACGCCGCCGTCGCAGCAGAATACCCAATCCCCATCCGTTTATAAAACACCCATACAACATGGCTCGGACTCTAATCTAGCTGGACTCAAGTTGGACCTAGAAAATAAGGTATTGAGCGGAGCATCATCGCTCTCCTCAGTCACCTCGCGATCTAGCTCGAAACGCAAGGAACGGGACGAAATCAGTCGTTCAGAAATAATAGACCTCTTTGCTTCACTGAAAGCTGACCAAGACGCTAAATTCGACACAATCGTTGGTAACTTTACCGACCTTCGGGCTTCTATGGACCTTATGGGCCAAAAATTCAACGAGGTTCTAGGCAGGTTGAATTATTTGGAAGAAGAGAGACAGGAACATAGTAGTAGAATAGAGTACTTGGAAAATAAGGTCGAAGTACTAGAGCGCCATATTAAAGGCACAAGTATTGAAATAAGAAACATTCCGCAAGCTCCCAAAGAATCGAAGGAAGACACAAAAAACCTAGTCTTACAAACTGCTGAAAAATTGAACATAACCCTGGACAGCTCGGAAATAAGAGACGTTTACCGTTTGAAGCTCAAGTCGGGTACAAACCCTATTGTTGCAGACTTCACGACGGTATTTATGAGAGACAAGTTTCTAACTTCTTTCAAGAGATACAATAAGGATAACCAACTAAATAAGTTTAACACTACAAGTCTCAATATCAGTGGCCCGAGTACTCCGGTGTATGTGTCCGAGAATTTGACACAAAAAGATAGAAAGCTTTTTTATTTAGCACGCGAATTTACGAAGAACAACGGGTACCAGTTCTGCTGGACAGCTTTCGGTAAAATCTTCATTCGGGAAACCGAAGGTTCTCCACAAATAAGGATTCTTAGAGAAAGTGACTTAGTAGGAAAAACAGCTAACAAGTAGCTTTGCAGCTTGAACTGTACTGTAAATAGTTTTAGGTGCTTTTACCCTAAAATTTTTACCCTTAAATAGTTAATAGTTTTAAAATAGTTAATAGATTTAAAATAGTATTTACCCTAAAATAGTTTTAGGTGTCTTTACCCTATAAGTACACTAAATTTGATATTAGCGTTACCAACATTTATAAATAAAGATTATTAGGTATAACTTAGAATATTTAAAAATCCCAAACACTCATTAGTTTTAGGCACTTCTTTTGTATACTTTTTTGAATTCCAACTCTGTTTGATATACTTCTGTTGTAAAATGAGTTTCAATGTGAGAAACCTATTAGAAGACATTGAAGATGATGTTACTGCTGGTGTGTCCTTTGTATTGGAGGTTCCAGAGCAGTGTAATAATTATATTCGACCAACTAAGTCAACATTTAACATTGTCACGCAAAATATTCGCAGCATTAATCATAATCTTGATGACTTTAAAATATTCTTGAATAGACTACAGATCAAAACTGATCTTATAATTCTATCTGAATGCTGGCTTTCAAAAACACCGTTCTTACCAATAATAGACAAGTTTCAAGCATTCCAAACACAACGGCGGATTAATCAAAATGATGGAATTGTTATCTATGCTAAAAAAGAGCTATGTATAAATGTTTATGAGCCTAACTACACAGAAGAAGTCAACTGCTTAGTGATGACCAATTACAGAAATTATGCTATAGTTTGTATTTATAGGCCACCGTCATTTAATAACATTGAAAACTTTCTATCATCTATTGACAGGGTACTAACAGAACTAAAGGATATCAATGAAATTGCTTTCGTTGGTGACATGAACATAGATATCAAACCAGACAATGAGGACCCAAGGTCCACAGATTATCTGAATCTGCTAGCATCTCACGGTTTCCTCCCATCACATCTTCTACCTACTCGGGATAAAAATTGTTTAGACCATTGCTTCGTGAAAACCAAAGCTCCAGCTGTAACACTTCTGATAAACTCTACGGTGACTGACCATTTACCAATTGTTTTATCAATGAACATAATGCAAACGAGATCTAAGGCAGTTACAAAATTACGTAAAAGAATCGATTATACCGCTGTTGCAAATGAATTGTCTAAAATAGACTGGTCAAATACGCTTCAGGAGTATGACACAAATGAAGCCACAAATGTGTTCTTACATACAGTTAGAAACAGTATGCTCAATAATACAAACATTATAGCTACCCCCCGTAAAAAAATTACGTTAAAACCTTGGGTGACGCCAGGTTTACTTCGGTGCATTCAAAACAGAGATAAATTAAATCAGATACATAAAGAGAATCCTAAAAACACAATACATAAAACAACATACTTGAGATACCGTAACACATGTAATAAAATACTTAAAAACCTTAAAAATGATTATTTCCGAACACAAATGAATAAGCACAAATACGACATGAAAAAACAATGGCAACATATTAGAGAAATATGTCACTTAGATAAAACTCAAACAGAAAACAATGATCTCTTACATCTAGGACCTACAACAGAACAATCACTAAATCTCATCAATAACTATTTCTCGAACGTAGGGACTGAGCTTGCAAATAACATTATTAAAATTCAGGAAAACAACGATTGTGCGACCGAAAACGTATTAAAAAATGACTCTCACTCTACAGGCAATATAAATTCGTTTGTGCTCATGGAAACGGATGAAAGCGAGGTAATTGATACGATAAGATGCCTTAAAAATAGCCAGTCTGCGGGGTGGGACGAAATTCCGTCAATCCTGTACAAGCAATGTGCACATGTCCTAGCTGCACCGATAACTTGGCTAAGTAACAAATGCTTCGAAGACGGTATTTTTCCTGATGCTCTAAAAAAATCGATAGTTATACCGGTTCATAAGGCTGGGAACAGAGACGTCATCTCAAATTATCGCCCTATCTCACTACTCCCGACATTATCGAAGATTATAGAAAAATTAATAAATAAAAGAATAAAGAACTATCTCGAGAAATTTAACCTTTTATCTGATAACCAATATGGATTCCGAAATAATATCTCCACGTCAGAAGCAGTTGGTAAATTAATATCAAACATAGCTCATAACCTTGATAATAAAAATAAATGCATTGGAATATTTTTGGACTTGGCAAAAGCCTTCGATACCGTCTCCGTTCCCTTGCTTCTCGACAAACTATATAAAATTGGTATCAGAGGAACACAACATAAACTAATGGTAGATTACCTTTCAAATCGAACGCAATCGGTAAGAATAAATGACCAACAAAGCAATGAAGAGACTATGAAATTTGGTGTGCCTAGTTCGGCAGGTAGGGTAACCCTATTCAACCACAGTCGGTCCATAGCATAAAATAATATACTTCTATAATATCTTGTTTCTTCTGCCCTTTCTTCTAAGATAGATCATTATTACCCTAATATATTGTATTAGTATAGATTTTAATTTTAGTTTTATGTTAAATTGAGTTAGTTATTATGTAGACTTAAGTGGTTTGTCCTGTAAAGTTGTTTGAATAAATAAATAAATAAAATAAATAAATAAAAAATAAAGAGGAAAGATTTGATTGTTTGTTTGTTTGTATTGAATAGGCTCCGAAACTACTGGACCGATTTGAACAATTATTTTACAATTAGAAGCCCACATTATTCCTGATGAACATAGGCTACTTTTACTATCGCGGGAAAATGCTTGGTTCCTACGGGAAAACGGGTAATAGGACAACGGGTAGTAAGAATGCAGCTAGTAATGTTATAAAAAGGAAATATTTGTATTTTTGTATGTTTGTAAAAAATAAAATAAAAAACTACTGGACTGATTTCAAAAATTCTTTCACCATTAGAATTCTACATTATCCCTGAGTAACATAGGTTATATTTATATTTTTTTTAAATAAATTTCCGCTCGTGCTAGGCCGGGACGGGCCGCTAGTACATAATACATGATCTTGAACATTTAGAATAGTGTCACATACTTCACCAGAACACATTGGCATGCAACATTTCTTAAAAGTAGGTTCCTATATAAATTGCATTTATATGATTATCATTTATAATAATTTAAAGAATAACTAAACGAAAATAAATATTAATAATGTTGATTACTACTAATTTCTCAATTTTAGGCCCATAAGTTCCGTAAGACTATAAAAATCTTTTTCAATAAGCCATAATGTTACCTTTTTTATAAATAATTTTAAAGGTAAATCTTTGATGTCACTAGGGATTTTATTTTATATAGAGCCACACATGGCATGACAGTTAAGATAAAAGTAGGTAAACATATAATAAACTATACACTATCAGTCAACTTTTATAAATTCGTAGCAGTAGTGGATATATGTCTTTTCTGGATATCATCTATTCATCATGACATAGACTACCCTGTTGCGATACCGGTCGGATCCCTAACAGCCCTATGATTCGATTAGTTTACTTACCTACCCTGTTCAGTTTCCCTCAAATCATTAATCAGCTACCTCATTCTACTCATTATTGAGCTGTTCACACTTAAAGTACAGAGTCAAATTTAATTGAAATTCAGTTTGAGTGTTAATGTGTAACTTACAATTGATCTAATCCTAATAATCTTATTAATGTTAAAAGAGGTGAGTATATTCGGTCAAATAAAACAATTTATTTCGGTTAAAATACAATTTTATTATCGATACACCACTTATTCAAACAGATTACATTTTTTAAAGCACAAATATTCTTATGATAAAAACATGTATAGACATCATTACATTCAGTGTAAAGGTCGTACAAAGTATAGATATTAGGACAACTTAAATTTTCTAAGTTAACAACATTACATTTACCAAACATTTCTTTAACCCACTTTGCTTTTTCTTCACCTTTTACATAAATACGGCTTTTCGCAAGTAGAGGTGAAATTATTTGTTTATAATTTGAAAATGAAATGAATCCTTCCTTCCAATAAATGTTTCTATTTTTCTCAATCCAGTCAACTTGTCTCATTTCTTTTGTAGTCAAATCATAGAAAGCGAATGGTGGTTTAATTAAAAAACTTTGTACTCGATTACCATCCAGAATAGCTATCTCTTTGGGTATAAACTGATTTAATTCAGTTTTGAAACCTTGAACATCAACTATTAAATTCATGATATCTTGCGAACGGTGCTGCTGAGAGGTTTATATTCTATAATACGATCGTTGATAATGAGACAATAGGCACTCGTTTTGTCAGGAAAATCTTTATCACTTTCTATTTCAAGTCTCACATCAACTGGGCCAGTTTTTAATGTTTCATTTTGTCTTGAACAGTCTATTACAAACAAAGGCGCCTTTTCTTTGAACTGTGTGATATTAAGCAACGGGTCAACTGGAGAGTTGTAATAAGACTGACGGAATCTCATGTACATTTCGTATAATATACGATATTTTCCATCGTCAAAATCAAGTTTAAGCGCATCATATGGATACGTTTGTGAATTTAAAAATAATGTAACATTAGTTAAATTACAATGATCAAACAGTGAACAATTTCTATCCTTTAAATTTTTCTCAGCTGTTTGAAGACCTAATATTACATATCTAGGTTTCTCAAGTTGGGAGGCAGTTTTAATGGACCATGAATGCTTCTTTGTTTTAGGTAAAAGTGGATATTCATATGTGTCCCAGTTTCGAAATGCTATTTGGATGGGCTTATCTTTTTCTAATTGTTTTAAGAGTAGTAATCTTTCTCGATCGGACACTTTAATATGAGGTACACGCCATTGAATTCTCTCAATATTTACTATCACCTGATTATTATTATCAAGTATGAGAGCATCATCATTAGATTTACATCTCGTTAAAATTAATTCATGTTTACAGTTTAATACGATTTTGTTATAGTCTTCTGCAAATCCTAATAGTTTATTGAGGGGCAATATTACATTAAAAAGACCTTTTACAGATTTTGTTCCATTCAAGTTCCATCCCCACAGGGCAGCCTGTTTACTTTCTCCCTCATTCATCGAAACATAAGATTTGATTGTAGAAGTAATACCGACATGTCTAATACGATCAATTTCAACGCCATTTATCTCATATCTTATATCATGAAAAAGAAACGGTATAGGGTTATTGTTAAGCTGACACTCCTTCTTTATAAGTTTACCTGCAGCATCCTTTGTATATACTTCTATACATCCTTCAATGTAAATGGAGCTGCCTGCAGGTAGGAGATACGTGTCTTGTTGATTAATCGGTATTCGTATTTCATCGTTTTCTTTGAAGCTATTGGTGTATGGAGTATAGGAATGCACTTCATAACCCTCGATAGAGTTGTCAAAATGAGGCGCTTCATTAATTTGCAAGATACTCATAGTTGAAATCCCAAATTTCTTAAAAACTCTTTATTTATCTCACTTAGAGCTGGCGACGATACGTGTGTGTTTAATGGAATCACGATTTGAACTATTAGCTTTTGTCAGTGTACCACCACTTTTCTTACGTTTTTTAATATTGAAATCAATCATATTAATATTCGTAGTAAGAATGCTACTTATTTATTCAAAGTGCAGACTAACACTGAACTATTACGTTTCAATCATACAATTTATTTGAAATTAAAGCATACGATTTTCAAGAAATTTTAAGCATAAATGTCCGCAGTTATATGGATGTCTACCCTGATAATTGATGTAGTTATAGCGAATGCTGTCACCCAAATAGTTAATAAATTCTGTCGGTGGTCTAAGATCACCATAGCTATCAAAGTATTCAATATTCTCATTTCTCTTAACATAAGCTACCCAATGTGTTCCTTGATTTTTAGAGCTATCCAAATTAATTATACCACATTCAATTTTGCGTGGATGTTTCGGTAATTGATCTCTCATGAATACTCCTCGAAAATACGGAATATGGTTTTTTGAATATTTCATTATATCAATGTTGGTAAGAGGACGATTAGGTAGCTGTTTATTCAGTTTTTTGACGAAGCATAAATACCCAAACCACCTTTATATGGTTTAAGCTGTAATCCTTTGCCTAGAGATACCGGCTCAAAATTCTGATTGAGACTTTTCATCACATTCCATGTTTTTAGCGCCGTCTGAAAGGTTTTTACCATTCGTGATATAGCGGATGTTTTATTAACAATAGCACCAGCAGCAGATAATCCGCTAATTATTGGTATTAACGGTAAGAATCCTCCTGTCTTCGGTAGCGGTATCACACGTGGAATTTTCACCTCAGAATCAGATACAAGATCTTTAATTGCAGCAATAGCCAAATCGATAGCCAGCTTTTTACATTTTGGTTTTGCTTTTCGGATATTTTTTTTCGCATAAGCAACAACATTTCTAAAACTCTTTTTAAGCCCCGATCCATTTGAAATCTTCATCACCATTGCTCTGTTAACAATATTCGCGGCAAGCTTTTCTCCAACACTTGCATTGGATGATGATGATGCTCGCTTCTTAGCCAATTTCATTAAGAGCTTATCTGCTGCGTGTCTGGTTTGTAAATTCTTTGAATTCATATATGCAATATCGTGTTGTTTACAATACTCATCAAGTTGATTCACACCTTTATCACCTCTGTTAAGTCTTTTTCGTAAATTTGTTCCTGGTCCGCAATAATTATAGCCCGGAAGATGTAATTCAAATGGTAGGTGATTTATGATACTATTCACAAGACCTTTCCCTTCCATAAGTAAACGAAGAATGCCAATATATTAGTGAAAGTTGATTTTTATAATATATTAGTGTTGCTAATCCAACTATTTTCCTGCGGTGGTAATCCTAACCACTTAACAAAAACTTTACTCCCTTTTTTCTTAAGAACTTTTTCAACTAAGTATACATCAGGATTTTTAGTTTTCTGGAGCTCTTGAGCATAAAATGACCCCAGAATTTTATTTTGTCTTGAGTCTTCGAGCAAATAAGTCGGTGGATCAGTATTTTGAACAACTATTACTTTAAATAATTCTGTTGACCAATTTGGAGTGTATCCTTTCTCAAAATTTGCTTTATGTTTACTTATTCGTACTACATCACCGACAGCAAAAGTATATTTTCTTTTAATTTTTGGTTTGCGAAAAATATTGTATCTTTGCATAACCATGCCTTTGGTACGTTTGCTCACTTTTGCCGGACACATTTGAATAGTGCTATGTTTAGTGTGATTATAATCATTCACAACTTTTTCTAAGGTTCCATCAACCCATTTAAAGTTACCGTTCAAACTAAACGTTTTATAAAGTTTACCTTTTATTGTGCGTATTACTCGTTCCACTATTGAAGCCTTTTTAGTTGAATATGTTGAGTAATGGTTTATAGAATGCATTTGCGTCACATTTTTAAAAAAAGTGTTGTAGAATTCCGTACCCCTGTCAGTTTGCAAGTTTATAGGAACTCTACCACCGCATAAAATTGATTGAAATGCTTTTGTTACAGAATCTTTAGTTTTATTTTTTAGTGGTCTGACCCAAACATACTTCGAAAAACAATCAATTACGATTAGTATAAAATTATAATTTGAATTAATTTTTGATATGTTTTGAACATCAATCAAATCTGCTTGCCAGAGATCATCTATGTCTTTGAGTAAAACACATCGACGAGGAAAATTTTTTCTAGCATTTTTGTGTATTTCGTTCACTACATCTTCTTTACTCATTTTTAGCTTCTATAATCCTTGACAACCGTTTAACAACTAAACGAATCTTTATCATGACTATGTTATTTATGATTTTATTATACCCGCTTCCTGTAGTTCTTCTATGATTGAAATAATTTCATTGTCTTGATTTGTATTTCCAGCTTGTTTGGAAGCAATGAGAAGTTTTAATCTCTCAACTAGCTCATTAGGATCATCCCAATAGATAAAATCTGTATTTTTTCTATAATTCTTTAAAACGTTTATGTTACCACCAATTTTTTTATTACTATCAACTGCTGATGTGATGAACATGGGTTTAATAATTTGTTTATATTTTTCACCTTTGTCTCCCTTTAACTGTCCATTATCTTCGTAATCACGCTTATGAGCATTAGTTTTTATCAAGATGTTTTTATAAGCATTTTTATCATTTTCAGTAACTAATTCTAGATTCGGTTTTTTATGTAATAATACCTCTCTTAGTCCTTCAGTCAATTGATATTCAGCATTATCAATCTTGATTCTACAAGGTTCCTGGTCACCATCGATTGAAGAAATTATTTTAACCCGACAATTACCCATCATCAACTGATCATCTACTTTCCGGACACCGAAAGGAATGTTTATATCATAAAGGCTACTCAGATATTTTTTTGTTATGGATTCGTCTTTGTTATCGTTGTTTTCCATGTCAGTAAAATATTCTGAGCCCCGGGAATCATAATTTTCGGTTTCTAAATCTTCATCTGACGATTGTTTATATACTCTTGATGGTGTGGAGGTAATCGCATCATCTAATTTCACTGGTATTTGTATAGTATTCACATTAAAATCACATTTTACCTTATTTTGATTAGATTCTATCATTTGTGTTAAAGGTTCAGTAACAGGTTTAAATATTTTATTGAGTTCATGGTTGTTTTGATCTTCTATGTCTCTTAGCTGTTTAAGTTTATTTTTTATGATATTTGATGATGTTATTATCTGTTCTTTAATATTAAGACTCATCTTTTGTCTTTCCACTTTCATGTATCTCTTGCAAATGACGATATTGTATTTCAGGATAAGTATATAAAGGTGTCTAGATTTTTTCTATACCTGCCGTTATTTAATTCACAGTCTTTATTAATAGTTAAAAAACTGTGCCTTTCCCACCAAACACTATGGCAAATATCTCTAAATGTATTCCATGACATATCTGAATTCACATGCTCATTGTATACATGCTTTAAGTTGATTTCATCTTGTTTGAAGAGCAATAACACATTTGTGTTATCCCGAATTAACTGTTTTGGTACCTTTGAATATGTTTGTGATAGATAAAAGCAATCAATTTGATTGTGTCTCCCCATGGTGAAATAATTACGAATGTTTATCTGATTTTCGCAAACCACATCATCAAAAACTATAACGGTGTTTGGTAACACATCATTTGGATGTATAACTTCACTATCATTACTTAAAACATAGTATTTGATTGCAGGTACTTTTAAAATCACTTCTTTAAGAAAGCAATATTTACTTTGAAATGGGGTTTTTGTGTATAAATATAAATTTTCAAATTTAAGACCGTTTTTATGTAAGAGCAAAGTAATCATTACATTAGTTTTACCACAGTTAGATGGCCCACAAATTAAACAACGAATACTATTTGGTAATAATGCACTATGTTTTACGAACTGGCATTTTGTTTCAATATTTATAGGACTGACATCCAAGCTAAGTGGTTGTTTTTTTAACTTCATTGTTAGATAAATGATGATAATTGCTTCTTGAGCACCATTTTATAGATGATTGTGCGCCCCCTCTCTAGACTAATACGAATAGGATCCGATAGAATTAAAAAATCCAATAAAATAACCATGAGGAATAAAGTGAAACACAGTAGTTATTAATTAATCGCAAATATTTATATTTATAATCAATTCACACACAACACTTCATACAATATGTCAGTATTCATATTAATGTATCTAAATATATGGGTATTGCATTAGAACTAAACATATAGGTAGAATAAAAATTAAACTAACGTAATCAACACTTCAAACAATAATAACAAAAGTATCTAAATACATAGTTATCATTAGAACTAAACGTATGCATAGTGCCCCCATGCTGCAGTTTCAACCTGATTCGGTAGTATTTGACGTTTATCATCATTTCGATTTAATACTAACTTATTCACTTCTTGTGAATACAAAATATGTTTCAGAGACTTGATCGTGTTCATTTTACATTTTAAATCATTATCATTTATTAAACAATCTGAATAGTCTTCAAAGCTTAAAGCTTTCACAACAGACTTTGACACACCTTTAGCCTTTTTGATCTCATCACTAGTACTCTTAATACAGTAAAGTTTAGCTCTTAAACCTACAAACTCAGTTATTAATGTACCACCCATTTCATCTTTGAACAAGCCAGGAATTTTGTTATTTACTCTTGGGATTCCATAAGGATTATTTTTATCGAAATTACTGGTATCAAACACTTGGACATCGCGTTTAATATTTTCATACACATCATCTGTAAACATTAAATATAAGAGACTATCGGTATCAGTGTAACAAAGTTTAGCATTCTCTCCGTATTTGTTTTTAATATAATTATAGTGAAATTGATATAAATGTGTTTTTGCATACTCCAATACTGTAAATCCCACATAGATCGGTTTATCCAAAGTTATTTTTTCTAGACTTAACTGAATCGCTACGAAATTTTCTGAAAATATTGATAGTGATTTTAAATTCGGTTTAGCAATTAGCTTTCGAGCACCAACACGTTTATTTGTTACATTATTATCATCTTCCCATTCAGATACTAGTTTCACATTCACTTGTTTTCGCTTATTCTCTATAGTTTTACCAAATATTGAATTATTCAATAACTTGAAAAAGTCTTTTTCAAAATCAGATTTTGAGGACTGACGTAAACTTGTATTCAAATCTATATATTTCTTTAGAAAGCTTTCTTGTCTAAAAGTTATTACACGGTGAATTTTTATTAATACAAGCCCTTGTTTTAAGCATTCTTTTAAGTAAGTGTAATGAATTACATAGCAATATTTATTGTTAAGGTTTGCCACTAGTTTTGCTGATTTACTACCTGGTGGAATGAGTTTCTCAACAGCAAAAGGTAAGTCACAATGGGCATCATGTAAGTAATGAGGATATTCTAAATCAACTTCTAAAATGTAACCATATTCACTATCATCCGAAATGGTTTCAATATTTAAATCGTTAATTTGTTCAGGTGATAAAAATCTAAAATCAGATATTGGCATTTTTTTCATCATGGCAAAGCCATACAAATTATTACAATCTAGATATATTAAAAAACTCGATGGCTTTGAATAATCAAAATTTGGTAAATACTTATTATTAGCTTGGGCGTGTCTCAGCGAGCATTGTGCCAAACCACCTCGAACGCCTTTTTCTATCATTTGATATATTTCAAGATCAGTAACTAATTCTAATCGAACATTGGTATAAAGGAGCATCGCATCCCAGCTAAAGCCTGGTGCAGTTACGTAATAGGCCGGATCTAAATTATAGTAATGCATGCTCATAGTTCTAAAGTTCTCGAATATATCTGCTAATAACAAAACATCACATTTCAAATATAAATCAGTGTATTCACCCATATCATTTATTTTAAATTGGTTCCAAACATTTTGTGCATGTATATATTCTCTATCAGATATATGTTGCTTCAATAAACTGTTATAAAATTTGTTTTTTGGCGGTAAACAATTATCATCATATTTCGAAAAACTATTCATGTAATCATAAGGGTAAACCCCTTTCTTTCTCATTAATACAAATTGAGCTGATGTAGTAAAAAATTTAGATGTATGTATAAAATTATCGTCATTTAAGCTTTTACTCAACTTATCTAGACTTGCATTTAAGAATTGAAACGAGTCAATAAATTTCACATTCACAGATGATTTGTTCTCATTTATTGCGAATGACTTCGTGATCGTTATGTACTTTTCTTTTGTCTTCGGTATAACATTAATTGAACCATCATATTTCGTTAACTCCATTATGAATAAATGTAAATCATAACCAGATAAATTATGAAACACAACCGGTATAAATGAACATACTTTGAAATTGAGGTTGCAATAGGTGTGAGCTGCTCCTCTAAACTCGCCGGTAATATGATCATGATCACGAACTTTATCACCAAACAATAAATTTTTACAAATATGACAATAAACACTCGAATCGTATTCATTTTGTTGTTTTTCGGTTAATTCGATCATAGGCTTATTAGCCATAATCAAATCATTGATGTATTTGACATCTTCCATTAAGTGTTTTATAAATACTTCAGATGCATCAGAACCTCGATATGAAACCAATTTGTTTATAGAACTATCGAATGAACAACATACATAGTAGGCAAAACACGAAGGTTTGTGAACCTTATACTTTGTAGTGTTCGTGCTCTGCGAATCATCTGAATAGTTCTCTAATAAACTCTCAAAATCAGCATATATCATAAAAGGAATCTTTTGTTGTCTTTCAAAATGTTTAAACATTATATGAGTATTTGGTTTTGGTAGTAATTGTAAAACTTTAGAACAATAATGATTTTCATATTTTATTTTACTGCTGAAACATTGCAAGCATGATTCACACAAATGAACCCCACTTGTATGTTTTGTTATTTGCCCTCGCACTAATTTTATCAGATTTTTAATCAAACAATAGTGACCTTTTCCATTGCTTTCAATAAATAGTAAGTTAAAATGATTGATACTTTTCTTGGTAGTTATATACAGAGGTCCAGTTACATATTTATACTTTTTGTCTAAACCAAACACATTAATACTTATATTCGAGTTATTCTTTTCAAAGGCCTTTATATCTTGAAATGATGGAGGAAATTTCATTCCGCTTATATTAAATATATTTGAAAAATGTGGATAGGAGCTGCATCTATCTGAGTTGTTGACACATGGATACAACCCAGCTAAAACGCTCCAAAGAAAACAAAACTCATCATTATTTTTAACATTAATACAGCTTTTAGTATTGTACACGCGAGGAGGTAATTTAATATATGTACCTCCTCTCAAAGGACAATATTTGTTTATATTCATTTCTAAATGACTCAATGATAAAAATGTCCAACCGGACTCCGAATGTTCGAATTCAGTAAGTTTTCTTTTCATTGTTTCAATTGTCTTCATTTTATAAATCTCTTTCAATTCATTAATATCGTTTATAATTTCATATTTCGTATTAAATGATTTCAATTGCTTTTCATTGGTTTTCGGTAGTAAATAAAATGCATATAATTCAAATTGTACCTTAAGACATTTGTGTTTATGTAAATTCATTTCTATAAGTCTATAAATATCGGTTTCATGGTCATATAAAAAAAATTCTGGTATGGGATAATTCTTGTTTTCAGCTTGAATTCGGTAACTTATTATTCGATTTTTAAATGCTGTATTCATGATATATATACTGTCAAATTCAATTGCAATCATGGAATTCAATTTATGTAATTCTGTTTTCAAATGATATCGATACTGATTTCTTTTTACTCTTATATCGCATATATCACATTTAATAATTTCATCATTAGTAACAGGGCCTTGAATATCGGTGATGTTGACTGCAAAGAAAGAAAAGATTTTTTGAATTAAAAAAGAAATTATATTTCAATGATGATTACATATGCTTACAATCTATTATATTAATCTTGATAGATTAACCGTACAACATGTACCTACTATGTGGAAAATAAAAGTTATATATAGTATAGACATATTACCAATGTAATTAGTTGCCCACTACAACTGCATACTAAAGTTAGAAGTGAATGTGTTAGGCATGCCTCGGAATTCCTTCCTGGCAGCACTAACTACATTGGCAAGATGCTGCCATAACACACTGTCTGTGTCTGTCTTAATTTTAAGACTCGACACCGAGTGGCGCCATCTGTTTATCGGCATGACGTTCTCGATGTCGCTACATCTATACACTTTTATTTCCACGTAGTGGGTACCTGGCTTGTCCGGTAAAATTTGTCTGGAGAGCCCCGTTGCAACTCTATTGACAAAAATTGATTGCAACGCCGGCGGTGACGGTGTCGTAGGTGAAACAGCGGTCTCCTCACATTCACTATCCTCCCCGAAGAGGTCATTCATCGTGGCTTTGACTGGCGTGATGGGGTTGATGACTGGCGACGACTTCTTCTTCGAAGGATGTGATGTCGGAGACTGCTTCTTCGACACCTTCACACCTTCGTCTCCAGAAACCGATGAATGCTGCCTGTGAACGTAAAAAAAGTTACTATAATGATGTATGAGTACTTTCACTCTACCATATCAAATATTATGATGTTCACCCATCGATTAAAAGAGTAAACAGACAGTCAAATTTAGCTAACCTTTTTGTTTGTTTTTTCTGTGAATCCGCCCGATGATGGCTCTCATCCCCGGAAACCGTGGGCCTGTGAATGAATGAAAAAAAAAATGTTACTATTATATAATAATAGGTACCCATATGAGTTCTTTACCTCTATATTAAAAACAATTTTCCACAACTAGTGAATGAGAAAACAGGTAGGTACTAAAAATCTAAGTAGGTACTTGTAACTCACCTTGTCTTCTCATAGTGAGAGATCCTCTTCCTCCCCGAGGCTACCTTCGCCTCGTCGTCCGACGATGGGGGGAAAATTTCCTCACTCAGGACTGGCATTGATCTCGACCTGTAAATGTATAAACAAAAATTAGTATATACTCATAGTAGATATATACACATATATATAAATACCTAAGATATTATAAGAGAGGTAAGAAATAAACAAGAATAGGTACTTACATAATTATTGTTGTGAAGTGTTCCTGCTTGCTGTGCTTCTCTTGGCTTTGCTTATTGCAAGTGATGGCTTTGATCCTGAAGTCTGCCTTATTTATTTGCACCAAATGTTTAGGTGTGTGTCGTATACCGACAGGATGATGTTTGTGCATAATAGCTGACTGTGTCAAAATCCATACATAGATCCTGAAGAATGCGTTGGACACCCTTATTTGGCGTTACACGTGTACACCAATACGTAGCTCGATCTTTTTTCCGTTGTGTAAGCAAATCTAAATGTGAAAATGTTCGATTATGAACTTTAAAACGACCGAAACATTTGCCTATAAATTCGGGTTGTGGATACGAGAGGAACGTTAATCACTTCGAAACCGCCAAGAAAGTAAAACACTCATTTAAATGGCTGTAAGTATCCAAATTTTATCTTATTTAATTTTTAGCGGTATTCTGCCTAATCTATGGTTGATATTACAATTGATTTACTTTTGTTTTTTACAGGACAGCGAAGAATCACTGTTTAATTTCATTCCGATGAACAAAAATGGGAGTACGAGTCGCAAAAGAAGCAATGATGAAAATATATTTTACTCGTGTATTAAGATACCGAACATGGGAGGTACAAAATTAATTAGAATAGAAATTTACGACCTTACGACGGGTGATCTTACTTCGAAAGAACTTGCAGGTGCATGTCCGTGTAAAGCTGATGTCTGTGTACAACATGTTGTTAAGAATTGTTATATGGATGATATTTATGTATGTATGAGAGAACTTATAACAAAAATAGAAAACCATGTGCTAAATTATTGAATAAATTTGGTAATTATATCACCACTTTATTTGTTTCATTTGATGAATATTTCTCCCAAAATCCTGTTATGTAGGTAGGTACCTATCTAAAAATAAACTTGGTAAAGTTTGTATAGAAATTCATAAAATATCATGAATTTCTATTCAATATAGCTTTTTACATTAATTACTTATTGTAGATAATGCAGGTAGATTATTTTTTAACAAACAATATTCGAGCTGAACAGTCTGACGCTACATCGTATAACGTAGCCGATCATATAAGGGAGCGCTCTAATCAAATGAATGGAGCTTACTTGATATATGATAGTATGTTTACATTTTATAATCTTCGTATTAGCACTACCTATGACGACCTCAGTGGCGCGGTGGGCGAAGGTCTGCCTGCGATGTAGGAGGTTGCAGGTTCGATTCCTGTCTCGGGACAAAATGTTTGTACGATCTTCAGATATTTGTTCCGGGTGTTCTGGTCGTTTTCTATGTATGATAAAAAAAATATCTATCTATGTGATGTAGTGTAGTATGTATATCAGTTATCTAGTACAAATAACACAGGCTCTGCTTAGATTAGGGCTACCTATTTATTTATTCCATTCGTCATTGTGAATTCTCATACAAATATCTAGTATTAAATTGAATAGATGTTACAATTCATCTGATGTCATCATTCAACTGAACAGGGTAGGTAAGTAAACTAATCGAATCATAGGGCTGTTTGGGATCCGACCGGTATCGCAACAGTACATCTGATGTCATCATTCAACTGAACAGGGTAGGTAAGTAAACTAATCGAATCATAGGGCTGTTAGGGATCCGACCGGTATCGCAACAGGGTAGTCTATGTCATGATGAATAGATGATATCCAGAAAAGACATATATCCACTACTCGTAGCGATTGTGTGTGCTAATTACAAATAAGAAATCAAATAATATCCCAAAAATTTTCTATATCGATTTGAACCCGCATCCTTCCCTCAGTACAGGAATGTACTAACTATGATAGGTACATCACGAGGTCAAGTGACGTAGGAGTCGAAAAACCTTTGGGACTTCCTTCAGACTCTTGCGCCGTTAGCTCCACTTACAGGGGAAACATTGAAGTTTATCCAATCCTGTTCAAAGACTAAAGTTACATTTAATTAGTTGACGGGAAGTGTCGCTTCGCTCAATTCTAAGGTTTTTTTTATAATGTGTAAGCACTCACTCTCTGAGTAATTTCTAAAACTGACAGAATAGTGAATACACTCGGGTTTACAATTTTACTAGATGGTTATATCGAAAAATTTGAAGTAGGTATAACTCCTGTAACGAAATACCTATACATGTAATTATTAAAATAGTACATAAACATAGAATGTAACGACATCAAGTGTAACATCAAGTGTACCTACGATGGAATAAATACAAATACAAATACAAACTTCATGAACATGGTATTTAAAAGGCTTTTTGGTTTATTGCATCCAGGTGTAATAACGCCTGGTATACCAGTCTGTAAATAAAATATAATTTAATTGCTTAATAAGTACGTAGAGTTGGGTAAACATTTCCATGAAAATGACGTTCAAAGTGAAATATTATTTCAGCTACGCACACAAGCCCGAAGCAATCATATAAAATTAACAAGCCTTTTCATCGGCACAAAGCACACAACACAATAGCTATTAAGTATTCGAAAGTAAAACAATTAGGTACTATGTTTAAATTATTAAAGATTTAGGTAGCACTTGTTCCTGCCCGCGGCTTTGCACGTGTTGTTCCCGGGATAAAAAGTACCTAGTCTAGCCGATTTCAAATCAATAAAGATCTAAGTCAATACTTAGATCTTTATTGATTTGAAATCATAAAAAGAATCATGGAACAATTTCCATGATTTTTTTTTATGATTTTTAACCCCCGACTCAAAAAGAGAGGGGTGTTAGAAGTTTATCGTGTCTGTCTGTGTATCTGTCTGTGGTATCATAGCTCCCAAACGGATGAATCGATTTTCGTTTATTTTTTTGTGTCATAGATAATTTTATCCCGAGTGTTCTTAGCCATGGTTCATGAAAATCTGTTCAACCAATAAACGTCGGCGGGTTTTTAAAATTTTTAATTTTGTCTCGTTGTAATAAAGGTTATTTTATCACACGGAAAAGATCAAAGAAGCCCATGTGGTAATTTCAGGTCTAGACATAAATATTTTAAAATTCAACGGTGGAGTTATCTTCCATCTGACAAAGGACAAAAATGTAAATGAAGAGAATCACTATTTCTTTCTTATTTGTTAAAAGTTAAGTTTATTATTTTGTCTTTTAGATTATTTTGTAAGCAATTCTTGATTTGACTTTATTTTGAGCCATTCAGGACTTTGGGCGCGAAGGATCAAAGATCCATCCATCCAGACATTCGCATTTAATATTAGTGTGATATTGCGACCCTAAGGCATTCTCTACTAAACCCTTTGATGGATATTGTATGTTGTGGCCAGGGTGCCGAGGGATCACCCTGGATGAAAATCAGGATTCGGCGTGTTAAAAAACCCTTTGAAACTAAAAAGGTTTTTGTGCTTATTGAGTACTCTGTATTGAGTGAGTTACGAGATTTATCGGACTGTTTTTTCTAAATGTATTTTTTCCACTTGCAGTTTTTTTGTAATATTTTTTTTGCGGCCCCGCAGTGTATGGCTTACAATTTAATAAAATGGTATAATATTTTTGAAGACATAGCGTTCTTTCGATTTGGTGATCTTTCGGTATAGCGTGCATTCGAGATTGTGATCGTCCGGTTTACAGTTTTTCGGTGTAGTGCACTTTCGGTATTCCGTTATGCGGCCTAATGTGCTTTCGGTATTTCGATCTGCGGTTTCGTATACTTTCGATATACCGTTATCCGGTATTTCGACTGCCGGTATTCCGTAATACAGTCATTTGTAAGCTAGACCCAGAGACTACAAACAAACTACATTACAATTAATTTCACCAAAAATCCCAATAGCTAAATAATAAAATTCATGGCTGGCTACTCGAAATATAAATAAAATACAACAACGGCAAATACAACATATTGCCAACGAAAAAATCTATTTCTATTGGAAATCTTTTGTTTCGTGTGTTTAGTCAGGAGGAGGGACATAATGTTGCCCCCGTCTTTCAACGGTCGAGATTATTAAGAACAATATTTTCTTAAAATGTTTCCGTGTTTTGTTCAACGTTTTGGGTTCAAACGATCCGCAATCATTCATAACCTTATGGTTTCTAGTTACCGTACTTAGGCTGTTCTTGGCTACCGCTGTATAAATATAAATTTTGGAAGATTCTCGGAAGCCTTTGACTCTGTATTGCTAATGAAAAGACCGTTTGTGAAAATAAATGATAAAAGCACTTGGACGATGAAAAGGGTTCTTTCATCGCAGATACAATTACAGGAAAATGGACTTTTGGAAAAAGTATCTTTGTAGAATTTATAACGTATTATTTCCTTGAAAAGTATGGTTTTACATTATTTAGATAAACTCATGAAAGAGACTAAATACAATATAAGTTAAACTGGTTTTCATTACTCTAAATATTTATATAACAACAGATGAGATCCTACATACATAATAATCTTATAATAAATAAATAAAGTAACTACAGTATATCAAAATGGACTGCTTACTTAAGAATGTGTACTACTAAAATATAGATAATAATCATCACTATAGCCATCATGAGTCATTTTATGATTTTCTCTATCATATCGATCATTTAGATGATTTTAGATGACAAGAGAGATATTAAAACTGAAGAAATTCCATCGAACGCTTTCACTCGATCGCCTTCAGTATTCACAGTAATCGTGACGCTAGGTGTTTTTTCGAGAGTCACTGAATATCGAAGGACATCGGAATTTCGACAATAAAGGGCCTACGCGATCTCAGTACCTACCTATAGGAATTAGATCCCGGCTCACGATCGGGACGAGTATTATCATTCCATTACAGAATCCACAGAGCACTGCGGATAGCTTAGCGGTAATTACGCACGTGCCCGCGAATGCCTTATGTTTGCTTCGGTGTGTTATTTAATTACCCCCAATTTCGGTAAATAAATATCTTTTGATAAAACCACGGCTTCAATAAATATTTAAAGCTAAAACTGAGTTCTGACTTCTGCCGCAGCTTCCGGCGCTTGTACCGAAAATACCTACTGCTCCAACATTACAAAATTTTCAGTGGTATAATAATTTCATCATAACATACTCGGATTGTGGCCGTTCACAATTGATGGTAAATGCCTTTATTCACAAAGAAAATTATACTAGTAAGTATTTACAATTGAAACAATTGAGCTAACTAATTATGCTATTAATTATCTGAGCGTCTGTTCGAAGCGAACGCGTGACCCGAGAGCTGGTGAGTATCTGGCAAGGCGCATCAGCATTGCCATACAGCGTGGCAATGCAGCCAGCGTCTTGGGGACGCTTCCGATTGATGGTTGAATTGAACTAGCAATAAATTTAGAAGGAACACAAAAACATTACATACTCAACAAAGCAAAACAATAAATAAACCCGAAAAAATGTACAGTGTATTTTTGGTATCACGACAAAATCTCGTCACTCATATAAATCAAATTTACGACATCGTTTTCAATAACACTCGTGGGGTGGTGTCACCCATCGTAAAATGTAGGCACGCGGAAGGATTAAAATTATTATCCCTTACACCTCGCCCGTTCATTTGGGCCCATTGTCCACTGAAGCGAAGTGACGCGTAGATTTCACGCTTTGTAATATTCGCATGCGTGATTCCATGCATGTTGAATCCGGTGACGAAGCGAAAACGCGTTTTTGCGTCGCTGCATTTGGACTTTTGTGTGCAAAGCCCTTTCACAGATCCAATCAACAAAGTGCTCTAGTGGATAATGGCCTCACCTGCTGATATTGTCCGATTTCAGCTCGACATCTTCAAGGGTTGGGTAAAAGTTTAAAGGAATGTTTGAAATTTTTGGGACAGAAGTGGGTCCGAAACTTTGGAGTTTGAAAAATGTAGACACGTGAGTAAGGTGGCAGCACTTTTGTGAGAAATAACACCTTTGTTTTATATTATTTTGAACTTGTCTTCGTTGTTGAAGCTCTTTTAAAAATGGTTACTATGAATATATGAAACAAATCTTTAGCTAGGCTGAGATTTAGGCTACAGAAATTTCAAAAACTGTTTTAAATGTACAAATTGATACCTTTCATTTGATAGCCCACATGACCCGGTAGGTATCTTTTAAAATTTCGACATCTCAATTTGTATGGAAAATGTTCATTTTCATTTTTATTTATTTTTTCTTAAAATCGGTACAGGTGCACGATATGTGTTATTATTCTACATTTCAAGTTGATAGCTGTGGTAGTTTCTGAGTTATTAAGTAGGGAAAAAAGGACAGACAAAGCGAGACCATAAGAGTTTCGAAACCGATCTTCCATGTCAAAACCCTCGAAAACACTTAGCTCGGGCAGATTCTGCAGTAAGATAAAACTATTTTGAGATCCTTCCCAAAACAGTTTTTAACTTTTGGCCAGGAGCACGATCCAGCTAGGCTGGGCAGCGTTTGGGAAACTACGTCGAGTCCTCTCATCACCCATACCCCAATGCTTTGAAAACGAAAGTTTTCAATCAGTGCGTCCTACCCGTCGTCGTGACCTACAGAGCTGAGACGTGGACACTCACGGTAGGGCTGGTCCACCAGTTTAAAGTCGTTCAGCGAGATATGGAAAGAGCTATGCTCGAACGAATGCATCCGACAGAAAACCAAAGTTATCGATATAGCTCTAAGAATTAGGAAGCTGAAGTGGTAGTGGGCCAGCCATATCTAGCGAAGAACCGATCACTGCTGGGGTAAACGTGTTCCTGAATGGAGACCACGACTCGACCATCGTAGTGTAGGACGCCCTTGGGCAAAGTGGGATGACGACCTGCGAAAGACTGCAGGCAGATGCTGGATGCGGCAAGCTGAAGACAGGGTGCTATGGCGCTCATTAGGGGAGGCCTATGTGCAGCCGTGGACTAACATAGGCTGATGATGAAACAAACAAAGAAAGGTAAGAAAAACGATTACTCTAGACAAGACATTAACCTAAGAGGAGGTAAATATCTACTAATGGAGGCTCGGGTTTTATTAAGGTACAAGTTCGTAGCCGACTATATGCGGCATCGACAGGTGACGAGTCGCGACGACTCTACTGGTGTTATTCTATGAAATACCTTCCGTGGATAGACACGTCGTCTGCGGCTACGGGCCGACTGGTAGACGCCACTGCTGCCCGACGACAGATCAGGGGCCGAATTGTGCTTACCTATCGCTTTACTATGACAATGGTATCGGTATAGAAACTCCAGATAGTGCTGGCATCAATTTCTTTATGACCCTTTTTTAGTATTCATAACACAAGCTCTGCTTAGCTTGGGGTTAGATTTGTACTGTGAGATTGGTATAATGGTTTCAACCTTGACACTTTTGACAGGCGTCCACTGCATCTGTAGTTTCTTTCATCACAGGTATCTAAAATTCGAAAATGGGTCATTCTGAGACGATGCCATAGTTAAGGTGAAGCGATTAATTTTGTGGAATTAGGCTGTAGCGTCTGCTGTGTGGCTTAGAATTTCCACCACCACAACTCTCCCCGCGGGTGTCGTAAGAGGCTACTAAGGGATAACCACCGGGGACAGGCAACAGCGCCCCCTGCAGAACAATTCTACCATCAAACTGCGATCCCCAACCTGCATGCCCAGCGTGGGGATTAAGGGCATTACCCCCCATGAGATAAGTCGCTTATCAGGGGAGGCCTGCGTCCAGCAGTGGACCATTATAGGCTGTTGAGGTAAGGTCAGGTGAGGCTGTAGCGTCGCCGGCGGCGTTCGAGCGTCAACCAATCCTGATTCGCAAAAAAACGCTCTTCTCAAACACGTCATAATATGACGTCATATCTTGTCACACGGACTGGTAGGATTGGTTGACGCATCATGCGGTCGTGACACGTCCTTCGGTTCGGAATCACGACGGCTGCAACATGACGCCACGACGACGTGTCGCTGCGACACGTCGCCTGCTGCGCTGCGTGTGGTCCGCTACGAACTTGTACCTTTAGACATAGATACTTACTACCTCGGTATATTATTCTAAGGCATTAAGTTTAATGCCAACGCATAACTCTTAAACGCATGAGGTATTTCGATAATGTTTATTTTGTTCTAAAACTCTTTGTGTAAATTCAGGTCCTCAACGTACGTAAGTTTAGATTGGCCTATAAAATTGAGAAAACTTCATATTATTATAAAAGTTTTAAGAAGCATTTTTCGTTTAACTTTCAATGCTGAAATAGCCGACTTTTAAATATCTCCTGAAACTAATGAGCACTTAACTTTACTGCAGTTTCCGAAGTAATAATGGGACTTGGGAGTTTCCTTATAAAATGGGGGATATCCATGTTTTCAAGTCTAGCTTCCTGTTTTTCTTTCTTCGGAGTTCCTTCATTGGTTTTAAGCGTTTAGTTCACAGTGAATTGCTATCTAAAATATGTGGTTCTGAATTTTAGGTGTTTCGCCAAATCCTATTGGTATATCAGTTATCTAGTACCCATAACACAAGCTCTGCTTACCTTGGGGCTAGATAATGCTGTGTGAATTGTCCAGCATTATTTATTATTATTTATTTATTGGTGTTCCTTATACATTGCACGATAAATATCTTTTTGAAGGGTTGTATTTTTACCCGTTTTCTAAAAGAAAATCCCGGAAAAGTGATTTGCCATAAACCGCGTAATGTACAAAATACCTAATATCTTTATTCACAAAGAAAATTACAATAAACTAAAAGTCTGCAGTTAGCTCAGTTGTTTCAATTGTAAATACTAGTGTAATTTTTTTTCTGATTATAGGCTTCTGCCATAATAACTAATAGAAATAAATTACAACTAGTATTTACAATTGAAAAAGTTGAACTCACTGCAGACTATTGCAAACCATCTACAGGTAGCTCAACTGATCCATATCAATACCAGTCGGAAGAGTCCGCAGAGAAGAAACAGCTACCTACCTGATGACTGAAATTGAGTTACTCGTAGTATTTATATGATAGATAACCATGTTCTATAGAAGCTTTTCTAACACTTCATTATAATAGTATTTTAAACTTGACAGTTATTTGAATTTTGAAAATGGACTAGTGCGTTTTTCTATGAGTCAGGACAAAGACTCTTATATAAGTATAGATTAATGTGCTGATGTGAATATGTGACTTGAAGTTAGTTCATAAGAAATTATTTGTGAATAATAGTAATTTAGATAGTAAAATTATTTGGAGAAATTGTCAGTTATCACAAATTAGCAAATACACTCCGAGGCGTCGAAACTGATTTGTGAGTTCAGTTCCTGTGAGAAAGCGATTTCGAAGCATGGTGTTCACCAAGTATCGGTCTTCTCGTGCTGTGGTACACCTAGTTCTGCCCGTTCCTGGTCTGCGTAGGTTAGAACCAGTTTCTTCGTAACGTCGGAGAACTCTTTGTACTGTTGACAGCGACACACCGACAGTCCTGGCTGTATCGCGCTGACTGCGGCCGGTTTCCACCAATGTAAGTATTCTGGTGCATTCTTCAAGTGTAAGCGACATGATTTCAGCTTGAATAATGAATATTGAGCACTATCAACCTGGTTTATGTACCAACATAAATGACAGATTACAAACAAAAGCAAAAACAAATCCTGTAATTTCGTAGTTCCATCTTCGACAGTGTTCCCTTTTCAAATTTGATTTTTTTATGATATAACTTTACAATAACTAAGAAGTTTTAATACTTTCATTTAAGGAGTATTAAATTGTCTATTAAATACAATTTATTGCATTAACCTAG
The DNA here is from genome assembly GCA_963564075.1 of Eupithecia subfuscata. Classification (NCBI taxonomy): domain Eukaryota; kingdom Metazoa; phylum Arthropoda; class Insecta; order Lepidoptera; family Geometridae; genus Eupithecia; species Eupithecia subfuscata. The sequence continues at coordinate 11,156,945 of OY751097.1, forward strand.
CATTCTTACTTTCCGAGATTTTTTGGATTCTTTGAGTGACCCGGATTCATTGCTCTCGAGTGTATTCTGATTTTTGTAATGATAATTTTAAGTTAATCCAATTTCCTGAAGAAGTTATATTGTGAGCTATTCCGACATGTAATTGTAATGGTAGGTAATTTTAAGAAGGGAAAAATGTGATTGGTTGGAATAAGCACGTAAGTTTAGGGGGTAACTTCTCCAAACCTGTTTAACCTGTACTTAAATGGCCTGATAGAGGGACTCAGCAGGTTACCCGACGGCTGCGCCATTGACGGAGTTACGGTCAACAATTTGTACTATGCAGACGACATGGCGCCATCTGTCAGGGCACTTAGAGAGTTAATGTCCCATTGTAAGGCTTATGCTGCTGGCCATGGCTTGCAGTATAACGCCAAAAAAAGTAAATTTATGGTTTTCGGACCTGGGGGTAAGGCCCCGGTAACAGTGCCTCCTCTTTGGTTATGTGGGGAGGTACTTTCTAAAATTTTCAAGTTTAAGTATCTGAGACATCTGGTTACAGATAACTTGAGAGATGAAGAGGACACGGAGAGGGAGCGGAGGGCGTTGACGGTGAGTGCGAATATGCTGGTCTGCAGGTTTGCTCGTTGTTCCATGAAGGTTAAATAACTCTTTTCAAATACTTTTGCCAATCCTTATACGAGCAGCCTGTGGTTCACTTATACGAAGAAATCCGTCAGTAAAATGAAACTCTTTGCGTCCAGTATAATAATGCTTTCAGGATGCTGTTGGGGCTCCCGCGCTTTTGCAGCGCCTCCGGCATGTTTGCGGAGGTACGCGTCGACGGGTTTGCCGCCTGTATGAGGAAAAAGGCAGCCTCACTGCTTAGTAGACTACGCGGGAGTACCAACACCATGCTGGCAGCAATAGCCGATAAACTGGATGGGGTGTGTACAAGCACTCCATCTCTATTTTAATAAAATAGAATTATGTAATAATGAAATTACAAATTCTAAGGTTTTCTGTTTTACTAATTTATGGATCTATGTAATCTGAAATATAAATTATTAATTATTATATTATTATTATTATACTGGGACACAATTTTCGAATTATTTGTCTTTGCCTACGCTATCAATGTCACTGTTTGACCTACAAATTCCCAAACCTTTATCCCATTACTCCGATTGTATTTCTCATAGCATGTAGGTATTATTTACTGTTCCCGACCCTTATGCCTCGGGGGTAACCGTCCCTTGCGTAACTCCTATCGTAACGATATCAAGAAAATAGCTTAGTATATTTGGAAATTTTTTTACCTATGAGTACCAACGTAACTGTCGTTATCATAAAAATCAGAAGTCGTAAAAACTTGTTAGATTTAATGATAGTATCTCGAATTAAATAGGTACTTTTCATAAAAGTTACTGTGAAGAGTATTTTTTCTAGGATCTCCCTTGTTATTTTCCTCCCTGGTCTGCTTTTGTTGACTTACTTTTCATTTTACTTTATCTCGACTCGAAGGAAGTCCAATTAAAGTACCCTGTATACTCAAAAATACCTATTCTAATTTTAAACCTGTATCATAACATAACGTAAACTTATTTAAGCGTCTTGTTCTCAATACTACGGAGTATTTTAAACACACCAAAATAACGTTTATTTGTATTTAAATACCTGATGACCACGGGGTAAGGGTATCTAAAATAACTTTTCTTAACTCGAAGAGTCAACAAATCAGAACTAGGATTTATGATTAAAACAATTGCAGACTGTTGCAAACAATTTACAGGTAACTCAACTGATCCATATCAATACCAGTCGGAAGCGTCCCCAAGACGTTGGCTGCATTGCCCCGCTGTATGGCAATGCTGATGCGCTGTGCCATATACTAACCAGCTTCCGGGTTCATTAGTATAGTTTTGTATTCCAGTATTACGGGGTAAGGGACCTATTTTTGACATATCTACCTAACATTATAGTCTTATGGTAACTGTTGACGTAGCAAGCATTGAGATCTAGGGTAGGCCTCAATGCTTTATCTTAGTCGCAATGCAGTCTCCTAAGCGGGTCTAGTGGTGAATAAGCCTTTTTAATAGAAGCTAGCAAACACCATAAATAATTGTATTCAAGAGGTGAGTTACTTTTTGCCTTCGCTTTTATTGAAGGGTTGGGCTTTGAGCGATGGTTGGTTTCTTATAAAAGGGTTTTCTGAATTTTATTGCTCTACTAAAATGTAAGGCCTTGTCCAAATCATCGTCATCGCCATCGATCAATAAAAACTACGAAAATAGGAAATATATTTCAAATAATAAACCAATATTTTTAATTTTAATATTATATTTCTATATTCAGAATCTTAGGGGTTTAATTTGTATCTAACTAATAATTCAATAATATTTAAATTAAGAACTACATACAATGTACAAAAATCGATTTATATACACAAAATAACTGATATTACCATGCAATCGCTAGTAGGTACTTATAGGATTTAAATCTAATTGGTAGGTTACACAAAAATGTACAATACATTCAACATCTATTTGGAAATCGATAATAATTTGACACAAGATATTTTTATAATACCGATAAATTGTATTGATAAACTTGTTAATCATATAAATAACGTATAATCTACGCTAAATGTGATAAAAGAACATTTAATTCGTGAACCTGTCGCGGTCGCATCATTTAAATTGACGATCGTCCATTAGCTTAATTCTTAAAGATACGAATTTGTTTTACAAAAATCGTAAATAAAACGTGAGTTTGATTACACGGAATAAAGAATGATCTTATAAATTGTTTTTCGTGTGGAGCGGGGTTCCGTAAACGACCACGCTCACGTAATTTTCCGGAACCCCGACACAATGATCCCGAGAACGCGACACTGCAATCGTCTTGCCACAATATTGGCACCGTCTCGAAAAATACCAATATGTAAAGTAAATAAGGTTCATATTTACACGCACGTGAACGAACATTTTGGCACAAAGAGGCGTTTCACGCTCACACACTGCCACTCCGCTCTTCTAATAGGTTCTGAGCAAATATAGGTATGTAGGGTACAGAGATATCTACAGAAAACGTGACTTCGCCTGCGAATCCTCTTACAATATTGGTGAGAACTTACGCTACTTATATACATCTCACAATCAGTCGTAAATATTTCATATTTTGGCAGACAATTTCATTTAAAACTATTTTTAGATTACCGAAAAAGTTAAATACAAAACGCAAAATAACCTCTGGGGTTGGCACTGTCAAGTCCTAAATAGGCCGGACTAAAAGCTGCTAAAAATATGAATGCTAATGTAAAATCGTATAAGTTTCTGAAATCCGATTCTATATGATTTACTACGATAAACTTATTTCACAACCTGTTAAAGATGTTATTGGGACACTACGGATGATGCAGGTATCTTTAGTGAGTATTCTATATCGAGGTTATAAGGAGATATTGTCAAGGGTGTTTTAATTTAAGACTCAGAGAGAGAGTTCTAGAGATGATTCTGGAAATATCTAGAATGCTCTAGAAGTTACTGTCGTATTCGGAGCGTCGCCTCGAGTAGTGTGAGCGCGGAGTGGGGTATTCTCCAGTATACCCGTATACTTGAGAACCGCCGCCGCCTCCCGTATGTCCGTACAGTTGGGAACCCCCATAGCTGAGGAAGATCAAACGACTCTATTAGAACTAATACTTAAACAAAATACAATAATTAAAATATAACAAATAGCTATGAAAATGCTAAACTTATCACATTTTACAATTACAAAAGCCAAGCACAAAATTAACACTCATATTAGATGCTCATTATTTGTTTCATCTCCGACTCTACCCAGATATTTCTCTGTCATTTTCAAAGGATCTCTCTACAACACAAACTCTCCGAAATTCCACATCTAATCATTTGGGGCATCGGATCAGGATTTAATGATCACATGTTTCATCATCATCATTAATCAACCCAAAGACGTCCACTACTGAACATCGGCTTCCCAAACCTAGCCTGAGACGCCTTTATTCAACGACTCCCCGCGACCTGTGTTGACTCACATACTATCCTATTAACTAGCCTCTGTCTGTTTTAATCTTCCGGCTTCGATCACACGGTTCCCGTATGAAACATACCCTATGCCACTCAAATCACCTCCTTGTCATATTTGTATAGTTTTATCGTACCCATAAGCAGCTCCGTAAGTCTGCGACCCGCGCCCCGAGTCTGGAGTATAGTGCTGCATATACTTCTGCAGTTGCGGCGTCCATTCGGACCGCCAGGAGTCACCAGGGTTTGGGTACGCCAGCTGCTCGATGAAAGCAGTAGACATACGCTGAAAACAACACGAAAACATTTTTATTGTGAAGTAGGCAAATTTCCTAATTTTTTTTTCATACGCTTTTGGTCTGTATCTTAATACATTATAATTTATCAACGAGTTCTGCAATGGAAATTTACTAATTAATATTCGAACACGGCTATAATATTTTCTGGGTCATGGTGTTCTCGCCATACATTATTGTAATTCGTATTCATTTGTTTCAGACTTTCGTACATTGCTAATTGCGGCTTAGGGTAAAAATGTCACCAGTTGAAAGGCAATTAAAATTTTAAGGCGAGCCTCTCTTAGCCGACTCACGCAGGCTTGTACAGATTGTTAAATCCAACAAAACAAACGAGGTCTGTCATCGATAGGACTTGCCCAACATGTGGACGGCACCTAAAGGTGGCCGGCCGGCGTTACGAGGCGTAATTTAACGTGTTACACATTGAGCGCTTGTGCAGTCAGTAAGGGGAAAGATGGCGTTCGCAACGAGCAAGTCGACGGATTTTAGCACACACGGCCGCGTAACATATCATGCTCGTTGCGAATGGCTTACGCTCCGTAAAACCCGGTGTCAGGTTAGATTTAGCTTAATTCTATATGTTGGTAAAAAATTACCTTGCCAGGTGGTAAGTATGGTAGATCCCGCTCTTTCATTTGATGTAGGTCATCAAAGCCTCCCATATGACTCTTATCCAGGTCTCTCAGCATCTCTTCGCTTAGTGGAATCGGCTGCTTCGCTTTTGAACTCTTCTGTCGATTCACCAGCTGTAACATTTATCAGAGAGCAAAAATTTGGTAAGGTTCGTGTGGATTTTGACGATTTTGTAGAGAATAGAAGTATTAGGTTTTATTTTCTTACCACTGTGACTCCAAATATGACGACAAAAAGTAGTGAAGCCAATGCAATCACGATGACAGCAATACCCCATTGTGGCAGGAATGACTCTTCTTCAGGTACTATCAACGTTGGTTCCTCACGTTTCGGTAAAACTAGAAAGGAAAAAAAAATTAAAAGTCCAATAAAAAAGTTATGTTAATATAAATAATAGATTCAGTCGTTACTTTGCGGAAATCCATTGTATAATATTATGATAAAACAATATTTAGTAACAATTCCGCGCAAAACAAAAAGTTTTGCGCGGAATTGTTACTAAATATTGTTTTACCATAATATTAGTTATGTTAATAGTTTGTTAAAAAAAATTACCAATAAATTCCGTATACGCTGGATCCATAACGAACTTTCCGATTTCGAGTTTTCCTGCAGATTTGTCAATGGTTTTTGTCATCTTCTCGTTGCTCTTTTTCATCCTTTCTTCGACAGGTTGGTCTCCGAGCATTGCATCTGGATTGAAATCTTCCTCTGTGTTTTCGTTAGACGGATCTTCAATTTTTTCCACAACTGACCCAGGCTGAGCAGCATGTAGAGATTCATGGAACATTTTCTTCAAATCCAGTGTATCAATTTTCTCGTCAACATTGTTTAGTTCTATAAAATAATCGACAAGAACTGACCCTTTGGTAAAACCGTCGATACGAACACCTTTGAACCATTTCTTTAGATTGTCTGACTTTGAATATACTGAGTTTAACTGAAACAAATTAAATGGGTTGTTAATTAATGCATGGATACAGCTGAAAACAGACTAGACCCACGTATGCAACGTACGCGACGCATTTTGAGATTTGGAATCAGTGTGAAAAGATGGCCTAGATACACACTTATCATACGCCACGACATTCGACGTTTCCCACAAAGCGTCGAGTACGTTGCATGGCGTTGGTTCAGTCTGTTTTTACCATCATAAATGCATTCGTTGCATTTTACGCTCTAATTTTGTTCGGGGTACATACCTCGTCTCTAACTTCTTTAGCCAAGCGTTGCCATTCATCAGTATGGTGGTCCAATAGTTCAGGTTCCCATTTTACTCCTGCAATTTTAGATTTTAATAAAAACGTATTAACAATATTCATAAAAGTAAAGTGAAATCAACTAAAGACATCGTCAACACATCGTCAATTTAAAATGAACGAAAGGTACCTGATACAATTTTGATAGTAGCAGCGATATCACAATCCTTTCTACAAACTCCTGGAGTGGTAGGAGCTGGCGGCTCTGGTGTAGTAGAACTGGTGGTGGTCGTTCTTCTTGTCGTAATTTCAGTCAGCAAGTCGGGCAATGGACTAGTGGCAGTTGCGTTTCTTTGAGCTTCCAACAGTTTTTCAATCGAGAAAGGCGTGGTTGAAGGAGATGGCCAGCCAGTAAATTCAGTCGAAGGCCTGAAAATTAATTTTAATATATTTTAAGCATATAGTTAGGTACTTATTTTTTTATAATTGTTTTTTAATTAGAAATATATTTACCTTGTGGGCCAACCTTTCTGAATCTTTTTGGTAACTAAAGTAGGACCCATTGGTTTTGGTGTAGTGGTTTTTCTGTTGACTTTTCCACCAGGCCTTGAAGGGAATACCAACTTTATTCCACCTGGAGCTTTAGTAGTGCTTGACGTAGTTTCTATGGCTTCTTCGGTGGCTTTTGGTTCTTCGTTATTATTCAATTTAAAATCAGGAGGTAAGAAACTTGAAATATCAGTTACTTTGAATTTATTGATGCTCTCTTCTTTTTCAGTTGTATTCAATTTGAAACCAGGAGGCAGAAATGCCGTAACGTCAACAGGTATTACTGCAACTGGTAATTTAACTTTAGGTTTTTCAGTTGAAGTCACGCTGGAAGTGAAGTTTTTTGGTAAAAACGCTGAAATGTCAGCTTGTTTAACTTTCTCCAATATATCTGGTTTTGTTGCTTCCTTAGGTTCAGGTGTCTCCGATGCTGGTGGTTTATACCCTGGAGGTAAAAATTTACTAAGGTCATCTTTTTGTAATTTCTTAATCAGATCTTCTTGAGGTCTTTGCTCTTTAGGTTTGTACTCTCTAGATATTAATGATTTTCCATCGAGAATGATGACTTTATTTTTCGAGCTAATACCAGATGAACGTCCCTGAGTTTCATTGATTGATAGAGGTACTTCAGTAGTGGTGATTGTCTTAGGTGCCTTTGTTGTGGTAGTGGTCGAGGTGCTCGTTCGCTTGTCTTTGAACGATAGTCTTGGTTTGTAACCTGGAGGTAAGAAGCCAGCCAAATCATCCATAACAGTCACTAGCTTTTTCTTAGGCTTCGGCGTTGTGGAACTAGTACTAGTACGATGAGCAAACTTCTTGATTTGGACCGGCAACGGATCGGGTGATGATCTTTCTGTGAAGGCAGCTGCTGTAGTACTCTTCAAAGTGAATACATTTGGTGGGCCTACAGTCGTTGTAGTAGTCGTGGTTGTAGTCGTGGATGTAGTAGTTGTACTAGCGGTGGTACTTTGCTCTGTAGTAGATTCAGTGATAAGCTCAATGTTTTTGTTCTCCTTATCTAAAGACCCAGACAGCACACCACTTGATAATTCAGATTGAATGCTATCTAATTTGTCGTTAATATTTTCAGTTGATGCTAAAGAGCTATTACTATCTGGGCTATCTTGGCTAGCCCCTGGGTCTTTAGTTACTGGTTCTTCACTACTTTCTTCTTCTTCTTCATCTTCATCAGTTAGAACTTGTTTCTTTTCTTCTTGTTCCACCGTTGGGAATGGCAAAAAGCGAGCACCAGAAACGCTCCTACTTGTTTGAACGGATGCTACTACAACCCAATTTTCAGTGGTAATGGAAACAGAGCCATCATCCGTTTCATTTGAAGCAAATGTATTTTCTTCATCTGCATTAATTTTTTGGGTACTTGGTGCATAGGTAACATCAGGTACAGAAATGGTTCCATTAACAACACTTTTGGTAGTAACAACAGACACAACTTCCTGACCCAAGATATGTGATGGTGTTTCTACTGAAGTGACATCTTGTTGAGGTGAAATCGGTTTTGAAATAGGAGTGGAAACTTCTTTCTTCAATTCGCTCTGATCTATGATAGTTGTATCCACAAACTGCTTAAAATCTTGGACAGTTTTGTTTCCGGGTTTCATTACCAATACATCGAAGTTTTCTTTGGTTTTAGACTTGATTTCTTCAGTTGTGTTTTCTGTCTCATCTGATGAATCGTATTCGTCATAGATGTCCTCATGTTCCGAGGAATGTGATGGTGGTGGTTGAGTTGTTGGTTTGACTTCAGCGCTTTCAGGTTCGTCATAATAATATTCTTCTTCGTTTTCACCCTCATCGACCTCAGTATCTTCATGGCTTGGAGCTGTTGTAGTACTTGTAGTGGTAGAAGGCGTCGATTTAGTGGTAGGTTTAACAACAGGTATTTCTTTTAAGAAATTGTCAGTATTCATAGAGCTTGCATCGGGTTTACTATCATCCGCAGATTCAGAGTAATCAGTTTGATTAGATTTGATTACTTGCACATCAAACGAGCCTTGTTTGTTTTTCATCAATTCTCTGAAAGAACTAATGTCACTTATATCGTCTTCAAGTAATGGTTCTAGATCTAGCAATGCTTTGTATTCTGTAGAAGAACTTTTGGCGTTAGCTTTGGGCACAATTTTAGGGTCATCCTGCAATTCTGGCTTTTCACCAGTTGTTTTAGCAAATGGAGAGAATCTCGAGGCGGTAGGCCTTATATTCAGTCTTTGTTTACCCGTAAACTTGTTGGGATTATACGTCGTCACCCTATGGTTGACTGAGTGATCGAACAGATCCTGGTTTTCATTATCAATAGCATCATCATCATGTGCAATATGACCAGTTTGTCCATTACTTTTAAGACTATTGCTATCAAACGGCAAATTTTTAAATCGCGTATTCTGGAGATAATCAATATCCGGATTATTTAATGTTATTTGACCCAAAAAAGTTTCTGGTTTTGAAGGATCATTTTGATAGGCGACAGAATGAATCTGTGAGACATCGGGCCTTTTCGTCGATGCCGGGTGGACTAGTTGAAAGTTGAACGGCAGAGCCGGCCTGAATCTCTGCCGTTGTGATGTAAATTCGGGTTGGTTTACATAATACTGCGAGCCTGACTGACTCCTGCCAGTAGGTAACTGAAACGGTGAAGGGTTTTGGTTGTAGTTAGGACTCGGGAATCTAACATTTCCCTCGTTGTACAGCGGTTGCTGCGATGGCTGCGCAGTCCTGAAACTGTCGCCGTTTTCGAAGAATGTTTGTCTGTTATTTTGATAAACAGGTGGTTGGACTTGAGCAAAACTTCTTTCTACCGGTGTGTAATAAAAATCATCATCTGAAACAAGAGAAAATGGATTTTAGAAGGAACCTAAGACCAAAAATACTGCTGCACTTAAAGTTTCATTTTATATGCAAACGATTTTCCAATACACTGCATCCTCATCACAGACAGGACGAGATAGGAATGCAATAAACGTGTGCCAGGTAGCGCTCGACTACAAAATGCATCGGATACAAAATTTAAATGTAATGAATATAGGAAGGTAGTGGAATTCACGTCAAAATTATCATAAGCTTTGTAATGCCATATTAAATTCTTTTTGTTATGCTTTTCTTTGATTTCTACTAAGATCTACGAATTTTGAAATAGGCACATTGTATCATCATCTATCACAAAACATTTACCAATAAATAAAATAGAACTTTATTACTGAGACGAGAATACCATGTCGTTTATGTAAGCTATATTATTTTAAACATACGAGAGTAGATGAAGGATATGGGTTGGCAAGCTTACGGAAATTACATTTTGGTGGATTATATCATGTATCTAATTAAGTATGGAGGTTCTCATCAAGGAGTTTAAGCACACGCGGTAATAGAAAATCAATGACGTCATAAACTACACGTGTACGCCCCTACAAGGTTGGGTACGAAAGTACGTAGGTATGTAGAGTATGTTTTGTGTGGAATGATGGTGGATAATTTATGGTAGCGACTTATCGAGCGACGACGGTATAGTTTCACTAATGAGAGCTTAGTTGTTTTATAGCTTAGATTCAACATACATACCTACTTATATCAAGGCGAAGTTAGGATGAAAAAAGTAGGTGAATTTTTTAAAGTAAAGTATAAGTAGAAACGAAAGGTTTATTGAATCTAGTTATATTCAATAAACTTTAGACAAATTTTCACCATACTACGACATAAATAGTGAATTATAATTTTACGGCAAGTACTGCGTAGTGTCTGGATGCAGGCGCGGTCGCAGCCCAAGACTTTGGGCTTTGGCTTGGTACGGGCCGTAGCCAGGAATTCACTTCTAGGCGGTTGCAGACCCCACCGAAAACCGCTAAACTTTATCGCAAAAACTTTACGTTTTTGTAAATTCATCGTACAAAGGGGTTTTTAACGGATGTCGAGCACTAGATCAAATATAGAGAAGGACAACATACTGTTGCATTGTCATGTCACGTGACGTAAGGCTGCATAGGATTGTCTGTGTCTTAGGGCATTTTCTGTGGCACTGAAGATTGTGTCGAAGAATAATGTAAAATATATGTAATAATTTTTTCAAGATTCTGAAATGTCCGTTCCATTGTAGTAATTAATTGGTCATTGAATTAATACAATATTAATTATGAACAAACTTTCACACTCGCTGGTTCTAGGGCAACTTTGACTGATCTCCTTTGTCAATATTATTATTCTTATTATAATTAAACGAACTCAGAATCAGAATTAATAAAACTTTTTACAATTTTAATGTGCAATCAAAGGAACAACGGGGCGGGGGCGAGCTTTGGACCATAGTCAGAAGGAACAAATGTTATCAGTGACCGGATCAAAACGCGAAAATTTTGATAAGTATCTAATTTTGGTGGTTGAATAGATACAAAGTGACAATAGCGGACCAGCCAGACCAGGTAATGTTGCCTCTGCGATCAAAACATAGAGCACAAAACTACAGTAATATCGGCAAGCGGAGCGAGCCAATTTTTGTTGCTGCAGTTGGTAAACCTAATCAATGTGACCCCCCCCCCCCCCCCCCTGTAATATATAGTATACCTAACACAAGAATAGCAATTAAAAGATTTACTTCATGACTTCGTACAGCAATCGCTCTAACAAGGAATGTCTAATTGCTGTAAACATTTCCTGTAATACATCATTCAAGAATTTGCATACCTACCTAATTACAACATAACTACATAAACATGTTTATGGAATAGTTATGCAAAACAACAGGTAAGTCATCATCATGATCCGCAGCCTGACTTCAACCGCTGTGGGTATAGCCTCCCAAAATCGCCGACGTCTCCACTGTCCTACGCTAGTTTCATCCTGGTCAATGAGGAACCTATAAATTAAAGAGGACGAGTGGTTCAGGGCTGCCCAAACTTTCAAATGTTTAACGCATTTACTGCCCAGCCTCGGCGGTGCCCCGCTACACGGGGGAGTAGACTAGCATCTGCGTCTTGGGCCATGAAAGTGTTAAATAGATAATAATATTACTCCTACTTAGTTTTAAGATTGACCTTGGCGTTCGCGGCGTAAGATCGTACAGTTGTTCTATCTCACGAAGTCCGTTTAGCCCTGGTTGTAGTAGTGACTTTGCGCTTAGTTGTCATGCTGACGGTACTCGCTACCAAAATCTGACGTAAGTACAATGAGCACTAGTGACCCGGACCGCGTCTCGGGCGAGACTGATTGCTTCTGAGCTTACGCACACTAAAACAATGTGCACATGCATTCACTATGACTTACATAGCCCAACGGACTTCGTGAAATAGAATATCTATACCTCTGCTACCGTGGGTGCCGTGCTAGAACAATTTAAGCTCTTTGGTGCCGTAAGAGATCTACCACAGGAAGGAAAACAGCTTCCTTTACCTTTACAGCAATCACAAATCCACCTGCCAAGCTTGGGGGGGGGGATCATGAGAAAGCCCCCCTTGTTTGGGGGCACGTTCAGCAGTGAACGTAAGTATATGTACTGATGAGGAAGTTGAAAATAAGCCTATACCTACATGATCAAAAAAGTTGAGTCCTTTCCTGCCCTTAAAACCTCGATCGTAACAACCGTCTGAGCGTGTGCAAACACGTCTTATTTTTATCGCAGTAATAACAGTTATCCTTGTATCTATTGATCAGGGTTCACCTGATTAAAGAAACCTGGTTCGCGATTCATTCCCACTTCAAGAGAGGTAGGTACTAAAGTAAAAAGTACCTATTTATTTACATAAGAAATAGAGAGGAGGCTTCCGTCGTTTGGGACCGCTAGATAAGGGACCGCGGTCCCATTCGCCGGATTGATTTAATTTTATTATTTTTGTTCCGTCAAATGGGACCGCTCTCGAAATGATCGAAAAAGTCTCTTGTTCAAGGCTAATAAAGTACAGTTGAAGGAAAAAGTAGGTATAGAAAGTAAAAGAAAAAAACTCTTTGATTAAAGACATTATTGATTTAAAAACAAAACAAATTATTAACAAATTGTGAAAAAATGTTTTATTAGGTACTTCTAGTATCTTGTTATTTAAAACTAGCTTCTGCCTGCGGCTTCGCACGCGTTGTTTCTATGGAAACGTTTTGAGGTTATTTCTCTCGCATGGGAACTGATTTATGGAATAAAAAGTAGCCTATGTTTGATTCCAGGCATAGAGCTACACCGGTGCAAAATTTCAGCTCAATCTGTTCAGTGGTTTTAGCGTGAAGATAACAAACATCCATCCATCTATACATCCATCCATCCAAACTTTCGCATTTATAATATTAGTGTGATGTGATGTAGTAAAAATATACACAGCTATTAAATTTATTTTACAAAATAAATGATCAACGAACTACAAACAAATAACAACAATCAGTCTGTTAACCCTATACTTGGCAACATTTTATCTTTTTGAAATATATTTTTTTTTAATTGCGTGTGTTCCTAGGTGTATATAGAACAGGTTTCACTGAATAAAAAAAATCATATTGTTATAATTATATTTGTATTACTAGTATCTACAGGGATACATTGCCAAGTTGGCCTTATAAATAAGCAAAAAATATTAGTATCTACGTGGATACACTGCCAAGTCCGCAGATTGTTTAAAAACATTATTTAACGAGTTGAGATCACTTTTTTTTTACTAAAAATTACATTATAAAGATGAGAAAAGTCATTCATCCTTACATAAATTATAGTAAACTTGCAAATTTATACCTTGAACCTAATTTTATTCTGTAATTAACTTGTTTCTGCCCGCGGCTTCGCACGCATTGTTTCTATGGAAACGGTTTATGGTTATTTCTATCCCATAGGAATTGATTTATAGGATAAAAAGTAGTCTTTGTGTTATTCCGGGCTTAAAACTACCTGTATGCAAAATTTAATCCCGATCCGTTCAGTTGTTTGGGCGTGAAGAAGTAACAAACATCCATGCATCCAAACTTAATAATATTTATTTATAAAATAACACGATGAATCGAACATCTAATCATTTTGGTACGTGGAAAACACAAGTGTTGTTTATTCACATAAGTCCATAGTCTTCAAAATTGGTGATATTCGACTAAAAATATAACCATTAATAAATAAATAAGAATTTTACAATACTCATCAAAAAAATCTAATATTTTTATAGCATGAATGAAACTATAAGAGTAGTAATGTATTCTAACAAAAATAAACGCTTAACTTAACTTCAATTAAATCTATAGATACCTTAATAAATCAGTAATAAAGTGTATTACATACCTGACGACTAAATATTTTGAATAAGTTAACCGGTTAAGGATGCTGCACTAATTGAATTCTCACTCACATCACCAACAAACATTCAGAACAGTGTCTAATAACCATCTAATAAAAAACTGTCCAATGCAACAAAATATCTTGATCTTTTTAAACTGATAAGCTTCTTAACACTGATTGGCCGCGCTAGTCACCAAGTGATGCAAATTCCCATTTTAAACAAAAGAGCTGCTTGACCTTGAGATCGGCAGGCGAAATAGGCTGGGGTTAGAAAGGGATAGAATTTGTTTCTAACTTAGGTACCTGCACGGTTGAAGTTGTCACTAAGCGCATGGAGTAAATCCACGCCTAGGATAGGTAGGTAGGTAGGTACATATCGATTAAATGTATAGGATGCAAGTTTATATTTAAGTTAATTTAATTATCATAACTACAATTTTTTGGTACACAACACACAAAATATATTAATTTTTTAACTGACAGAAACTATTACATTATGAACTAGGTACTACTAACTTAAACATCGTCGTATTTATTTCCGATCTGTGTCTGACGATGACTGTACAATTTACCTCACGTGGGTTGCGGTCCCATTCGACGGAAGAAAAATAATAAAAATATATCAATCCGGCGAATGGGACCGCGCTCCCTACACCTAGCGGTCCCAAACGACGGAAGCCTCATAGAGAGTACAATTCTGAAGATACATTAGTTAAGTTTATAAACGTTAGTTAAACAGTTGGCTTTGTCTTTTGTACTGTTGTGCTGAAACTTCTGATAACACTGGCATAACAGAAAATATTATGTTGAAAAATCTGTATCGTGTTCGAAAAACATCTCCAAGACACCCTGCAGATAAGTACCAACTTTTTCTGATTAACTCAGTTTCTGTGAGAAGCTGAAATTTCCCTCGGGATGCGGTCGAAATTTGTGGCTATATCGCGGTGTCAATGTTTGTCGCCAATGTTGATCTTGGCACAATCGTGGCCCTTTTGAAGTGCCCTTGACGGGAAAATACAAGATAAAACTGGAAAATACCACGAAACGGCATCATCATACTGAAAATAGGAGCAAAAAAATTGCATGGCAAAGTAAGAACTCATTTCGAGTTGTGAAATTTAGTCCTGTTCATAGATTTTAAAATGAGCGTTTTATGTACCTCAAAGAAGCGAGACAGACGTTTCATTACAATGTAAAGTAGAGCTGTGTGCCTACCTTCGTAAAAACAGCGGTTTCCCATACAGTAACTTGTAATTAATATTAGGGTAGGCACATGCCGTAAATTGCGGGTAATTAGGCATGCGCATTACACCGGGGCCTGCGCGTGATACGAGATAAGGACTGTGCTACACAGGCTGCATGATATGGCAAAGTATGCGAAAGTTGGCCTCTCGTCTAACACCAAAAATCAATGCCTCGCTTTTGTTACACGACCCATTTTTACGACGTTACACTTTGTCTGGGTCATTAAAAATAGTTTCAGTACCTACCTATATTCGTTGATATATCATGGTTTATAAAGAATTTACCTTAAGCTTTTTGTGGTCGTACACATATTTTATTCATCCGCATGTATCTGTCAGTTATTTCCATCGCTTATTGTGTGTAGCAGCTTTACATACTACCCTAAAACCACTTTGTTCCGTGGGCGCTTATGGAACCCGCTTAGAAATAAACATTTTCTTTTTTGTGACCGTAAAAGGTACGTTTTTTTACTGTGTCGAATAAAAACGAAAACTCGGGATCTATCCACTAAATATTATCATACGGGTTGCGGGGATATTTTCATCGTGGATTCTGTCTTCAGGTGAGTCTGAACCGTGAAATAGAGCCTTATTTTATTTAGGGCAGGGGCCTTTGTAATCAGATTCACGACTTTGTATTACAAACCTTTGATAATTATGTAATTTACGCACACAAAAGCTACGAATTCGTTCGCATTTATCTGATAACAACAATTGGTTGCTCACGCAGCGACGACAAGTTATGATTGAAAATTTAATAGCACTAAAAGCAGCCAATATTCCTGATAGTCTCCGCAAATTCCCAAAATGGTTGCAATTGACCTATTTTAGGCAGAGTTACAGTGTGCTATAAACATACAACCACGCTGTAAGTGCAAAGTAAGCCTCCAGTCTCACCATCTAATAAACAGTACCCATATAAATTTGGAAAAGGATCACGTCGCAGGCGGCATTTATCTTCGATTGGTTTCTGTGTGGGGGATGTTTTATGGAAGGAACCTCAAAAATCGATTGGACGTGATAAGTAATCTTGGGAATTAAAAGCTGAGCACAGCGAGTTTGTGTCCACTTGTTTTCGGCGTCTGAGTCAGGTTACAAACAAGTCAAGTCTCATAACGTAGGTAATATAAACTAGTTTCCCGTAATATGACGATTTCCAGCCCCGAGTAGCCTCAAGACTACATATCTTTTATCCTCGACAGTTCGAGCTTACCCCACGTTCAAAAACACAAATTCATAAACCACTTAGCACCGTGCTAAAGTAACACACCCAAAACACCCACACAACATAACGAAGCCAATGAATTTTCAATTAATCAAACTTCCATGCGTAATTTCGAATGCCTAAAAGTTGGCAACGTAATGATCATTATGTTTCAAGCAAACAGGACCAAGGTGCTCAAATAGCAATTTGTTATACTAAAGGGGTAAAAAGGGGTAAATGATGCTGAAATTTAAAAAAAAGGAAAGTAACCTCCATTAGCCCGAATGGGTAAGCTGGGGCGAATGTAACATTAGTATCCCATGTTTAAGGTGAATGCTTCATTAAGCTACTTTCTCTTTCAGTTCTGTAAAAAAAAAGCCTTTTTACAGTATTAAGGAGAAGCTGAAGGAGGAAGTTATAAAACGAAAAAGTTTTCAATATTCCTGCTAATGTAAAAGTTTGGGAGATTTCAGGGGCGGTGATGAAAACTGGAGGCGTTTTATTATTATATCGTCGACGACACTTGACATGAATCAATCGGGATTTAATAAAAAAAAATTGTAAAAGTAATATAAAAGAAATGTAGTATCAAGTTTTGAGAAACCTATCAAGCCTTCCTCATTCGAGGAAGAGCCTATGTACCATAACCATTTCCATAGAAATTATTGTACCTATAAAGTTGGCTGTACGAAAAGCTAAATTGATTATCGTTTCAGCCCCCGAGAGATAGAATTTGTTTAGCAATCATTATTGAAATGAACATTGAAGCTCCCGGCCTAATTGGCGAGATTATCGCGATTGATGAGATAACCCTATTCAAAATTTGAGGATTGGGATTTCGGGTGTTCAGGGGTTAAGGGATTCTACTTTGAGAACGTAAAATTAATATTTTCGAATGGGTCTGTTGTTCGATAATCGAAAAAAAAAATTGTTGCGACATTGGTTCCGTTTTTCTGATTTCATATTTTTCTGAACGAAATCGTAGTACCTACTATTAAATTTTTAAGAAAGATATGAGTTACTATTCGTTGAGGTTTAGGTGTTACAGATTTTTTTACAGTTTAACCATACTTAGGCCGACTTGCATATGGATAACTTTCATAATTATGATTAGTGAGTTGTCAAACCATACAAATACGTCAATCGTAATCAAATTTAGACATTTAAAAATCGTTGTGCATGTGGGGCTTACTATAAGGCAATTGGGCGTTTATTTAAAAATACATTAGAACTAAATAGATGACGGGGATCTTCCGCAGTTGACATTAGGGAAGTCATGCACGGTCTACGTAGGGTTTGACAGCTGCAAACTCAAAAGCATCATTTTTTACATTTTTGATTCAAAGAAAACGCCTCGTATCTAAATTATTTTGCAAAACTATTACGAGTACCTTATACCTGATGAAATAGTTAGAGTAAGTGAGTGTAAGACAAATAAAGTGAACCGCGTATTTCGTTCCGATATTTTCCGCGCCACCAACTGCGCTCCACAATAAATTGTTACCCAAGATTGTGTTCAGTGAAACTTTTAAGAAATAAAATCAAATTGTTTTGTTGTATCCATTATTTATCATTCTAACGTTTTTATTTTTTAAGCCTTAATGTATTTATG
The DNA here is from genome assembly GCA_963564075.1 of Eupithecia subfuscata. Taxonomy (NCBI): domain Eukaryota; kingdom Metazoa; phylum Arthropoda; class Insecta; order Lepidoptera; family Geometridae; genus Eupithecia; species Eupithecia subfuscata. The sequence continues at coordinate 11,174,956 of OY751097.1, forward strand.
AAGGCTTCGTGAAATGTTTTCGATTTTCTTTTATTTTCCAGTACAAGCCCATTCGCATCATTATTTATAATAGACTTAACGTTGAGTGTCTACACCTACCTTTTTTGATAACGAGGGTGAGATTTGACGGTTGATTCTCGTTAGATCCATCGACTAGATCCATCATGGATTTATTGGGATTTTTAATTCTTCTATTTTTTTTTCAGTAATTATCTGGCTGTGTAAGTGTATGAAAGTAAAGTGATCTTTCACACCCTCACTTTCTGTAATTTTTACCAGTTACTGTCAACAATACAGTAACTGTCAGAAATTTCAAAAATTACGGAAAATGTCAAGATTTACATAAAATAAGTCGCACTTTAAGCTTTTTACTTAGTTCCAAATCTTCCAAAGTATCTCCAAAACGAAAGAGACATTTAATTAATGCCAAGTGTGCCTGTTTATCATACATCTTGATCGGCTAGCCTAGATAGCATGCATTTACACCCACTCGACACGCTCTGTCCTTGCACTGGCTTTAATAGCATTTTAATACATTGGCCTCATAGTACAACATTCTATTGTTACATACAAGGTTCAGCTTCATATTTGTCGCTTTTTGCCAAATAAAAGAGTTCCGTTCTCGCTGCATTGTGTCTCAAGGCTCATATTGTTTGAACGTGAATTATTGCTTTAGATCTGAAAATATTGTATTGTCTGTGTTCTGCTTGGAAACGGAATTACCTTCATCATTGTCACATGTTGTAAGGAAAGTATAAAGCTTTGCTTTAACCTTAATTTTGACAAGAGCGGAGTTTTTTTCTCTGTTTTTCATATACGGAACAAAATATTACAAAATATGTCGTTATAACTTTTAAGATAAAGTTAACGAGTTACCGAAAGTGTTTAAAGAAAATACTCCCTATTTAAAAACAGCTTTGCGCGATATGAATTATTTGGATAAGGTTGAAACCGTAAGATAGAAAAATGAGCAAAAAATATGATGTACATAAAAATAGAAAGAAATGTATTCAAGAATAGAAACTTCGGTAACACACAAGCCCATTAGGTTCCCGTGTACTCCTCTGCGTCGTGTCTTGTCTCCCTGTGTCATGTTTCAGTAATTACCCAGCTCGTACCCGTCCGGGGCTAATAATGCAAGCGAATTCCCAATTACACGGAAATGGGACGCTGTACGTCTAACTACCGAATGTTGCCATATTAATAATTTTGTTCCGGTCAATGAGGAGGTCTTTGGAGAGGCCTATGTCGATCAGTTGTTGCCATATTAATAATTTTGTTCCGGACATTAAGGCGATCTTCGGAGAGGCTTACGTAGTCAACGCTGAGATGATAAAGATAGGTAGTTAAAATTGGGTATGAGATTCATGGTGTCCGGTAAGAAAATTTTGATTTAAAATTTGAATAATTCAAATACTAAGACAATCCAATAAAATCTCAAAATTTTTCGACTTCGACAGGACTTGAACCCTTCCAGTCCTTCAAGTCCCGTCGAAGTCCAATAATTTTTGCAATAATATTTGATTTTCTTAGAAAAAAATCTGAGTGTGAGGGCTTACGCACTATAATATCAAAAATCCTTAGACTTCAAATAGGTACCTACTGTTGCCCGGATGAGCTGGAAAGAGATATCATCATTCGACGCGGCTTGAATGCGAATTTTACGACCACGACCATAATTTTGCAGTGTTTTTGTGAGCATGGTGCTTTCACCATAGAAGCGTTTGTTCCACCAACAATTTGTGCGCCAAATTTTTACAAATTTTGGCCAACACTTTTCGACTAAGGCACATAATAGCCTATGATTAAAAAAGCACCGACAAAAGCCAATGAAAGCTAATAGTTAGTCTTTAATCTAACTTCTACGGTTGTAAAGCCACGTATATTTCCACAAACGTCCTGTTTTCTCTCAGCTATGAAGGCAATAAATGTCTCACCTAGTTATAAAAACGACTTTAATTTCTAGAAAGGAACACCAGAGACCATTATAAATGATGTCTGACTCCAAATGAAAAAGCTCTCTAGTATTTCTCACTGGCGTTTCTCTAAAAATAATGAAACGTCGCGCGTATAGCAGAGAATGTATGTGGTTTCACGAGGAACTTTTATGCCCTACAAATTTTAACCTAATGACAGTGAAAATACGAATTTTAGATGAAGAGTGCGTACCTACTTTGCATAAAGACGTATTTTTGCTAGAAACTGGTTTCCGGCGTTTGTTTTTCAGCGCAGGAGTCTTAGCCACGCTTTCACAAAGATTTTCACACGTCTAATTTGTATTTGTATGGTTTCACAACTCATTCTTATCACATCTAACCCCTGAATACTCAAACGCAACTCAGATATAAGCATGTCTTAAATCGCGATTTTTTGACAGTTTTCTATGAAAATCTGTCAAAATGTCGTCATTTGAGACGTGCTTAAATTTGAGTTGTGTAGAGTATTCGGGGGATAAGCTAGTTAACAATAAGCCGGCAATGTATTATCAACACCCAAATAACAGTTGCAAAAAAGGTATCAGTAGTCCGGTTCAACTAAGCAACCGGACTACTGATACATCGAGCGACTCAGTAGTCCGGTTCAACTAAATGTAAGCGGACTACTGAGACTACACCAAATATTCCAATGAAAGCGAACCTAAAAGTTTATGTAGGTATCATCTCAAACTAAATATATGACCTTCCTGAGTGCGTGCATCTGTTTTGGAGTAGGTATTGGTTTCCCAGTTCTTAAATATATAAAATTAGCTAATTATTTTTATATTTTATATCGGAAGAAAAAGCGCCGGTATGAATAAACGGAAACCCGTTTTCTAAGTGATTACAGCGTACACACATACCAAGGTTAAGTGTATATTGCTCCACTCTAGCCAGAAATTATGCGTTTGTGTTGTGTTAAAAGATATTATTATTGAAATGAGAAGCGTCACGGTATAATTAATATCGTGTAACTCTCTGCACGTTACAATTTGTTTTAAATGTATTTTTTAATGAATCCGTCTCGTAAATTACAGATTTCGTTTAAGTTGAATTTGAATTTTGTAACACAAAGTTACTGCACGTACTATCCAGGCTGCCTAGCCTGTAATACTCAGGGTAGAACGTTTTTTAGTGCCTACCTAAAAAAGAAAATGATCATAAAATAACCTGCTTTACCACTTTCCCCATGTATGCTCATATTTTGTATAGTAGTGAATCCCATAAACGTTTCTCGTAAAATCTCAGAAAAGTTTACCATATACATAAATATAGAACTACGTAGAGATATTTTGGGATTCAAAGAAATGAAATTTAAAAAGAGAAACATCTCAAAAGCGTAGCTGACCGATTTCTGACACCGCCTTAACGAAGACTGTTTATGTATAAAGTACCTATTCTCATCTCATCCTGTGTCCCATTCTCCTAATATTAAAAAGCCGAAAGTTTCTTAAATCTGAACTTTTGTTACCTAGGATCTCCAAAACTACTAAACAGATCAATATGAAATTTGGCATACGATTAGAACAAAGCCTAACTTAGATAATAGACTACTTATTATACCAAAAACACGCGGGTAAAAGCTAGTATCTCATATTTGCAAACTCATATTTATCTACTATATAAAAATAAGTCGGGTTTTCCTTCCTGACGCTATAACTCCAGAACGGTTTTGTATTCGTTGGAAAGGTCTCGGGCTCCGTGAGGTTTATAGCAAAGAAAAAATTAAGAAAGTGGGAAACATAAATTTCCACGCGAGCGAAGCCGCGGGGCACAGCTATTCTTTTTATAAAAAATCAAAACTTCACCTTGGCACGTTGCTTCCTTCAAAACAAGCAGGAACGCCGCGATGGTGACGACCCTCCAGCGACGCCGACCCATTGTATCTCGACTCGATCTCACCGTACCATCGGATACGCTGCGTCACTTACTACTTATCACTATTCGTCTACGTCATCAAGAACTTAAAGTCATTCGAAAGTCCAGTGAGTATAGATTGCCATATTTGGCAACGGAGAAATTGGCACATTCGGACTACGCCATGTCGATGTCACATCTGGAACAAGAAAAAAGTCAAGTTAAATATTTGTGATGAAGTTTTGATTTCTTAAAACTTTTTATAGAGAACGAGGTTATTAATAATTATTTGGCATCTTATGTTGGTGTTTGAAAAGTGATAAGTGTTAGTGGAAAAAAAATACACAAACCAAGCGAGTAAGATAGCTAACACAACACAAAATATTATAATTTTGGAAAATTAGAGTGAGTGTAAGAGAAAAACAAATGAAATCAGTAGATTTTTAGGGTTATCACAGTTTATATAATAACATCATTAGTTATCACCACGAAATGATGCAGGCCTAACAGAATTTCAATGATTTAATCCATAAATTCTATTAGATTTGTTACTTTTCTATCTTAACGTTAATTTTATTTAAGATTAGAATTTACAAATCGGAAATAGGTGTTCAAAATCAAGCATAAAATCACAGAGATTTTTGTTTTTGTAACAGTGTCAACCCTAACGAAACTCAGTTTTGACGTCCTGGGCTATGATTCTCTATGACATAGGAGATTCCTTGCCCAAACCGTGTGACGTCACAACGTGTTATTTGACATTTCAAGCCGTGCCCCAATCGCATCGTGTCGCGGTTGGGAATCACAACCAAGGCATAGGGAATACGGTTCTGTCCGATTCCACGCCGCTGTCTTGTCGTATCTGTGTAACGCGTTTGGATTGGCAATATAATAAAGCCCCTGGGTTGCAAACAATTGGTACTTTTGTACTATGATTCGGAACTTAGAATCGGAAGTTAGGATCATTTTAATTCAGCCGGATTATTGAAGATAGCGTAACGTTTTATATCACGCTGCATGTTAACTGTAGATATGACGACGACCTCTGTGGCGCAGCGGGCGAATGTCTGCCTGCGACGCATGAGGTTGCGGGTTCGATTCCCGCCTCGGGACAACTGTTTGTACGATCTGCAGACATTTGTCCAGGGCGTTCTGGATGTTTTCTATGTATAATAAAAAATATCTATCTATGTAGTGTATTGTATTAAGTATATCAGTTATCTAGTATCCATAACACAAGCTCTGCTTACCTTGGGGCTAGATAATGCTGTGTGAATTGTCCAGCATTTTTTTTTTAGATATTAATTCTTCTTTATTTTAACGATAAAATATTAAATTAATATAACGCGTTTGGGTTTTTCCAGACTATGCCTAGATCGCACGCATACAGTGGGAGGCCAGTAAATTAACAAAACAACGAACAGAAAGTATAATTCAGAGTAAAACGGAATTTCATGGTTTACTGACAAATTAGAGAGCTGTCGATACGTAGGTATCAGTTCACAAAATTAGTTTTCCCAGGTATTGGCATCTTCCGGAACTAAATATCCAAGTTACCAAGCAACTCAATTTCAGCAGTTCGTAGATAAGCTCCTTAGAGGTAATCAATAAGCTTAAAATTGAGTGTGCCCAATCAGGGCCGGACGAGGTGTCAGGTAGCGGTTAAAACTTTGATTATTAGTTCGGTGACGGCCACAGGATGGGTTAAGGGTACCTAAACATAGAAAGGAAACTCGTTCCGAACTTCAAAACTGTGCCAAAAAGTACCTAAGTACCCACTCGTTAGGAAATTTGGAGAAAAGAAGTTCAAATAGTACATATTACACCTATTTTTGTCAATGTAATTAAATTGTAAATGTCTCAATCAGATTCTATAGATTTTATCAATAAGTGCCGTAAAATGCATTAAAATTTTATATTTTCAAATTTCGCGCGAAAGACGAAAACAATAAAAGTGCAAAGCCTATATACGCTGATCAGTTGACAGTTGCCAATTTTTAGTTCACACAGTCGTATGACGTAATAACATGGCGGCTACTATTTCATGGTGTTAAAAAACAGACAAAATAGACTAAAAACATTGAATTGAATTTTTAAAATTTATTTTGTTATTTCATGAACTAAGACTAATATTTTACTAATATTTTAGACTATCTCAATAATCAATTTTTAAATTCTTTTCATATAGAGTGAAATACTCTCTCGTGGGTAAATATTTGGAGTAGTTTCCTTTTTGGTGTGACAAAACCTAGGTTATTCATATCAAACTTGGCAAGTGCTACAGAACTATGGGGGGAAATGAAGAGCATTCTAATTATAATAAATACTTTAGGGGGATAGGACTGATATAATAGGGGAATATGTTGTTTGGAGTAGGTACTTGGGACAAGTGACAGTGGTAAGCCACCAGTCAGTCATGTAAAGATACTCTCTAATATGGTCTCCTGTCCGCCTGTCTAGGAATACATTTAGATAAGGAGATAGAGAAACATTTATTAAACAACTCAGTTACAGCACAGAACATACTTAAATAATTATATAAACTTATATACGAGATCAAATAAAGTTAAATTTAATAATAAAATATTAAGAAAGGTGTAGGCAGGTATCTCCTGTACCTGCATCCACACCCACCTGCAGGTAGGTAGGCACCTAGGCAGGCACCTACCCACCATGTCACGCGTGTGGGTTGCAGGTACAAAGGGGGTGCATACAAAAAATCTGCATAGGTTCATAAAATCTGCATTTATTGCTAAGTAGGTCTGGTCTGGTCATCTCAGTGTGTTGTGAATACTGTTAGTGTTTTGTTTGGTCCGAGTGAGCACATGGGGGCAGCCCTAGTGTAGTATGGTATATTTAGAAAATTATCTTGCTCTGCCTTCAGAAAGGCGATAATTTCATAATTTGCCTTAGCTTTGCGTCTGAAACTTCAACGCTCCAGTCAGCCTGTAACCACGGCCGTGTGTAATCTTGCCAAAACATAAGCAAGATTAGGGTAAATGAATGCGAGAAATGCATCTAAGGTTTCTATCACCAGCCGTGTTCCCCGAGTATGTACGAGCGTTTGGTATAACTCTCGCACGAAAGGTACCTTGGTAGGCAATCTGCAATACTGGCAGCCTAGAATAAAAAAACCAAATGAACGTCATGAAGCGTGTATCTTTTTTTGAGATGCCCGAAAACAGCCAGTATTTTCTTTACTTGACCTCCCCTCTCTCACCTTGCCTACCTTTCCAATCATAGGAGGTGATTATCTCTCATGCGAGATATATAGTGGTTGGTGTGAAACGATCTCTACGTCACGGAGACGACGACGTCACCGGCACGTGAAAGCGACGCGTCGTTCCACCTGGCCGGCCAGTTTCTAGATGCGCCATAGGTACCTACATACCGCACGACATCGTGATAACTACTACGGATCTTAGATAACTGAGGGATATCCGTGTTTCCTTGCAGAAATGATGACATGTTGTAGAGTATCATGCGTACTTTGGTACACGAGTGTAGTAAAATTTAAAGAAAGTGCGGAGGGACGCTTTCTTTGACCATATTTTCGACACGTATGCTTTATAAAAATAAATAACGTCACTGTTCGTAATATTAGTTTTGATAGCGATATTATAAATGTACTAAGTAGTTCAGTGAAAAATATATTATTGTCACTATTTATTGTTTCTTTGATTTTAACGACGCTGTAAGTTTGTGCATTTAGAGAATCTGTGCTTTGTCACAGAGTCTCTAAATGCACCAACTTACAGCAAGTTTGCCAACTTACACCAACTTACAGCGTACTTACAGCTTTACATATTTTTCTATGAATCAACTTTTCTACGTCCAGATTACAGGTAGGGATGGAAAGAAGAGAGGAAGGCTTTTAACTAGCAGTAAGACAGTACCTACTTTCAGTCACCTAAACAGGTGTAGACTGTTTGTACCTAGACCCTGACATCAGTAAACCTTCCAGATGCCCAATTATTGTACGCCCAATTCAACTGAAATTGCGTGAAATGGCTTCACGGCTGTTGATTTGGAAAATTGGCCCTAGAGCGCTTTAAAACTTAACAAACCACAACAATGTTAACATTTCGGTTATGTCGCTATACAACTAATAACACTTATATCCGCAGTAATGTTGACAACGTTATTCTAAAGACCTAGGTCTATGCGTGTAACAACCTGACTTAGGTCGATTGAAATAGCTTACAAGGTATTCGTTGATCATCGACTGGACAGTGGGCATAGGACATCCATGAACTCTAGTTTTAGTTCTGAGAGGTGGGAGGGGGACTGCGATATCTGCAGACATCTCGCCGTATTGTGTATGTCTTTCTAGATTTCTATTTCTTTATTGCTTGCATAAATATACATGCAAAAAAGTATGTTTAAATAAAAAATTATAAACATTTTTGATGGCCGATCAGCATTCATCTATCGCATATCATCTAGTCCCAAGCTAAGCAGACCTCATTAACAATAAAACGTAGGTGTTTTGTTTTTACCAACATAATTTAATAATATTACCTATTGCTTGAGTCAAAATTAATTCATCTCGTAAACCAGGTAGGTAGGCGGTACTTAATTTGCGATGTAATCAGTTATTCGTCATGGTAATGACGATTGCAGTAAGCCACAGTGGAAAATTAATGCCGACATTGTAAACATGTTTTTAAACCTGAATACTTAATTTTATCCATTTACACGCGTGTATATTTTCAAAAGTAGTGCCTATATAATTATTTGATTTAAGACCAAAGAGCAAGATAGAACACTAAATTATATGACTAAACATTTTACGAGAATTTCAAAACAAATTGAAAGTAGTATTATTTTAGACAAATTCTCTCAAAGTAGTATAACCTAAATTAATAGCCTCCCCATTTGACACAAACTTGCAATTCCAGACCACTGTTCCACCCCCAGTGACAAAAACTATTAAAAGTTAGACTAGAAATTGCGAATGCATTAAAACTTTGGTACAGCTTACCCTCAGCGGTCCTGCAAACAATAGATTAGATGCATATGCAGAAGCTTCTATTTTGCTCATCTCATTGTGGTTTCAGAACCCTGGGAACTTAATCGCATTTGTATGGTTGTAACAACAAAGCAAAGCTCGCATGCAACGACAAAAGCTGCGTTTGTCGGTATTTTTAGTATATAAATGAACAAGCGATTTTTAGGTAACAACGCCCAGGCCAAACCGCTGAAATTTGGAGGGGAGGTACCTTTTATATATACCTGTACCTTTTAATACACAACCTCCCGCTAAGAATTGGTTAGAATTGATAAGGTTTTATTTGTAACTTTTTTGCTAGTGACCCAATTAACTTGAAACTTTCTGAGAATACTAAAAATACAAAAAACTTAAATATATTTTTCAAGATTTTAAAAAATATTCTTGAACACTGAGTTAATCGGGTTATTAAAGTTGGAGATTCGTAGTTTGGTACCGTATTGAAATGGCTCTGACTTCTTAACGTGCTGTGCCTCCTTAAATTTTATGTATGTGAATCGAATACAAAATAATTTAAAACACATGTTTCAGGATTTTGATTAAAAAAAAATTAAATTGTGAGAAAAGTCAAAAGGTCAAAGTTTCAGATTTTTTTATTTATTGAAAACGTGTTTCAATAAATAAAAAAATCTGGCATTCAAAATGTTAAGGAGATAATTTACCACATCTCAGATAATGGAAAATACCAATATATTTTTGTAGAAGTCTAGGCCAGATACAAGCCATATTACCAAGGATTGCTATGGTCAAAGCATAGTAATTTAGTTGTTGCCTGCACTAACTCCGCAGAGTCCAAGCGTGTCTGAGGCAGATTTAAATTGCCTTTATTGTAGAGGTTACAACACATTCTCACGGCCATGTATTGTTAGATATTGTACTTAAGTGTGGATAGGTGGTACAGTCGTACTAGAAAGTGTTATACAAGCTTAGGAAATCAAATGTACCCATCTTTTGAAACTTATGGTTATTACCGATACACATTACATCATGGTTAATGTTATGTTTCAGTTATCTCGTGATCAGTGGCGAAATATACTTGAAAAAACTCAAAACACCACAAGACAATAATATTCCGTTAAAAGTGTTTGATCCGATTGGAACCTCTTCTATTTACACGTTATATCAAAACCAACCACACTGTATTTTCCAGAGGTCTAATTGGCGTAAACTTTTATGTCTCGCTTTGTCATTTAACTTTTACTATTTTGTCAACTTTACACATGTCACTTGAGCTTTGAAATGAGAAGTTTTTGAATCTTTAAACTTTGGAGAGCTTACATACTGGTTAATACTCACAATATTGGCATTTTCTCAAAAAAAAAAAGACATTTCGGACCTATCTTAGTTCATACCGACTGTACTATACATATTTACATTCATATTTTCTACATAGATAACTAAAAATGTCATTTACTAATGACCCGACGCGGTTCATTACAAGTATTAGTAAATGCTGCAATGTCCGCAAGGTTGTCTAAGGCAATTTGTGCGAGAATTTTGATTGATTTTATGAACATATGTGTTGAAATATAATTTATCTATGTCCTGTTATGAACGTCAACTATTCAATACATTTAATCTTGCGTTTACTTGGCTGCAAGAAAAGGTTGCATGTGAATCGGAAAACTTGTTGCCATTTAAAGCCACAAACAACATTTAAGGCTATAATTAAATCTATAAGTAGGTCACATAATTTACAAGACTGTGGTCACACACTTTTTAAATTCAGTCAGTAGGTACAAAATAAATCAAGTCCGTTGATAAAGAAGTTCGGACAAGAGTTAAACGTAGTGAAAAGTTTCAGTGGCCACGTAATCTTTCAGTTGCGAACTTGCCCTGTTTCGACCGTGTTGGATTCAACTTCCCTAGTTTGTGATAGTGAGGGAAAGGAGAGACCATTTATTTGTATATTTTTATAAAATAACGAAAACGAAATTGTTTTCGAGGTTATTATGAATGGGTTGATTTGTTTTTAATAAATGAAATAAATGAGTTCTAATTTAATTATTATTATAGCACCTTCAGTGCCCACGCTGAACAAGTAGAGTTCGTAACAGCGGGCCCCCCGCCCGGGCGCGCCCCTTTGTTTCGGATCGCACCGCTGAGACTGGGCAGTGAATGCTTTAGAGTTTTGAAGAAAATAACGTACATAATAAAGCGGGCAAAGTTATATTAATTGACAAAAATTGTCACTAAACTAGTTTCTAATAATAAAATCCAACTAAACCAAAACCTTCATCGCTACCTGTAACATAGATACCCTGACATAGTCGTCCTAATGTCTCTGGCATTACAATTAATTAGCATGAGGCATCAAACATTTCAAGGTGTGATTGTGTTAATACCCCAAGAAGGCCCACTTGACACAGTTTTAATAAGGCAAGTTATCACGATTTCGACTTCGAGTCTACGACTTGTCAAATCCAACTTACAGTGTATTTTTATTTGCTTTTGGTACTATGGTCATTCGTCTAGCTAGACTTGTGGAACTTTATAGTAAAGACAATATTTTGGAGCACCTACACGATGCTCGACCGAAATATTGTCTATAAGTTACACAAGTAACTTATCCCGTCCAGAGCAAATAATGCTTCAAATAATACTTGTTGATGTTAGAGGTGTTGGCGAAACTTGCTTATTATAGGTTACCAACATTATTTATTAACATAAGTTGGAAAACCACGTACAAACTTGTGATGGTCTTATTTAGATCAGATTGCAATGATCAATTTAACGAAATCTAAATAGGCTTAAAATATTTACTGCAAAACATACTTATATGAATAGAAATTGACTTCAAATATAACGAGCGGGTAACCTATCGAGGAACGTAACTGTCCTTATAATCAACTATTCTGGATATAGGTATACCTGCTTTAGGATAACTAGTCCAATTGAGGTATAGTCATGGTACTGGATACCAGCAGGAGTATTTAGAAATTCCGTTTTAGAGTCTTCTACACGAAATCTGACACGATACGCGCAAAAATCAAATGTTTAAGGCTTTAAGCGGTTTTAACGGAAAAGTAGTTTCCCGTAAATCGTAAAACTTTTTTTTAAACTATATTTTAACAGACTTTGATTTAATTCCGCTTTTGGAGCAATTAAAATTATAAGAGATTTATTACTAAAAACCAACATACTACCGAAAGCTCCATTACATTACTTTATGATTACCATAGAAAATGAAAATGATAGAAAATGTTCTACGATTTTTGGAAACTACTTTTCTGGTAGCTGTTAATATAACGTGCAGAAAATATTATATGTATTAACTGCGAAATATTTAAACTCGCGCGAATCTGTGTCAAATTCCGTGTCGAAGACTCGGAAACGGAATTTCTGACTAGCCCTGAAGGAGATATAACATACATAGACAGATAATTCTTTACTCTTTACCTCTATAAAAACAAATTTTACATCGGAACATGTAGAGAACAGCAATGGAACTGGCTGCCTTATCGCTTAAAGCGATTTCTTCCAGGCAACCAAAACGATAGGAGAAAAGTAAGGATGACGGTGCTTCATACATTGTATACATACATAGATGTGTTGTCCCACAGATACCTACCGACCCTAAAAATTTAACTCATGTTCTGATTGAAGTCAATAAATTATGCTGCAGTCCATAACACAATATATTGTGCCATAAAACGCAACCGCACAAAGCTTCGAATGGCTCCGATTTCATAATTAAACGATATTCCGATGACCTAATACAATAAAACGCAATGTTTGTCCGACCGAGTGCGCATGCACATAACTGGAGCGTAATAAATTGGTGATCGTTTCTAGTAATGCGAATTGTATTGATTCGATCGGAATTCATGACAGAAGAAATGGATAAGGGAGTAAAAAGGTAGGTATAGATTTAAAAGAATGGACAAAAATAATATTAACGAGCATTCTTATGACTGATGCCCAGATTATCATGGTTACTTAATAATTTTCTAGTAGGTAATGCGAATTGTATTGATTCGATCGTTTTCATGACAGATGAAATGGATAAGGGAGTAAAAAGGTAGGTATAGATTTAAAAGAATGGACAAAAATAATATTAACGAGCATTCTTATGACTGATGCCCAGATTATCATGGTTACTTAATAATTTTCTAGTAGGTAATGCGAATTGTATTGATTCGATCGTTTTCATGACAGATGAAATGGATAAGGGAGTAAAAAGGTAGGTATAGATTTAAAAGAATGGACAAAAATAATATTAACGAGCATTCTTATGACTTATGACTGATGCCCAGATTATCATGGTTACTTAATAATTTTCTAGTAGGTAATGCGAATTGTATTGATTCGATCGTTTTCATGACAGATGAAATGGATAAGGGAGTAAAAAGGTAGGTATAGATTTAAAAGAATGGACAAAAATAATATTAACGAGCATTCTTATGACTGATACTCAGATTATTATGGTTATTTAATAATCCGCATCTGAAATCTTTGGTCAAAAACAAATCAGTCAGTCTGGTTTCAAATGTCAGATCTGATAGGATTTCCAGAAGAACTTGTTAGTCGATTAAAATGAAACTTCTGTGTGTGAAAAATATAAAATTACAAAGGTGAGTTGTGTAATAAAGTTGAGGATGTGTACCACATTCTCATGGAATATGCCCGGAATGAAGCTCTACACAAGCAGTTATTTGAAAAGGATCCTTGTTTTTGGCAGATAGGAGCCTGTAACAGCTTCTTAGCTAATCCTCTATCGGAGGAAGCTGGGAAACTGTGCAAGCTGTATCAGCTGGCAATTAAAACACGAGATTAATGTTTTGTGCCATGTTTCCCTGTTGTACCTTACTCAGTTTAATTTGTTTCTTTAACTGTTTTTTCTGGAGTCTTTTGTATTATTATAATTTGTGTATTTTTCAAGGGTGGCATGTTCAAATAATTGAACAAACCCTAAATAAATGATTTAAAAAAAAGGTGAGTGTCGAAGCTCAATTGTTTACATTTTTATCTTCTGATTTTGACAAGAGATGATGAGATCTTAGCCCTGAATTCTGTTTACGATAATATCGGTAATATGGGATTTGGTACAGCGCCTCTATCTATCGGATATGGAGCTACGTAAATCTCATACAAAAATGAGACGTTACGATGATGTTTCGATACTATCGTCAAATTGAACTCAGGGTTCTGGTTTTGACCCTGGCAGCAAATCAATGTTGAAGCAGTAGATACAAAAACTAAATTTAAACACAACCAAGCGAGCTCTCGCCCATCCGGTCGGATAGCCGCTGCGTGCTACCGGAACTGGAAATGACCTTATTTCAAGACTAACTAGATATGGGTTGAATTTCGAATTCTGATTTAATACAAAGTCATTGGTCTACATTATTTATTACTTTGGTACATCCTTAAAAATATTTATTCCCTCAACTCCTGAAGAAGTCAAATAAGACAGAATAAATCAGGTTGCGTAAGAAGGCACGAAATAACATCAAGGCTCACGTATCACGGTACGTTATCACGACACAACTCGAGACAAACATCAAATTAAAGCGAACAAGATCGGCAAACATCAAATTAAAGGCAACAAGATGACAATGGCAGCAATGGCACCATACATCACCAAATCATTAAGGCAGCTAATGCAATAATGGTTGTTACTCAACGTGTTGTTTGGCACGTCTAGGCCGGTTCGCAACCTTGCCTCCCCCCGCTCTTGCCTTACCCCTCGCGACGCCCTGTTCACTTTCACCACACTCGGCTGAGGTCGGCCTTCTTCGGCCATCATCGGTTCTGACTGACATTTGTTGAAAACTAGCTTTTCCTTGCAGCTTGCCATGATACTTGCTTGCTAATTATGTACACGGTCAAATTTTTAATTACACTTGCCAAAGCAATTTTTTTTACGGTATATTGCTTAGTAATAAACTGTATTTAGAGTCTGAAGTAGTTTTTCGGTAGGTAAAAACCACTAAACGTAAAATTACATCGCAACCAACGGTAGGTAATAAAAAAATTGTTTGCATTTTATAAACAGAAAAAAAGTCCTTCCTACTATTAGGTGCCCGCTTGGTACCAGTCATACTCTACCGTTGGATTATTGTGTAGGTACTTCAGTTAGGCAATTCAAGACAAAAGTACTTAATGGAAAAAAACATAATTCAAGAAAGTATACAAGTAGACAATACATATTATTATGGATGGGTGTATACTAAACCTTAAGTAGGTAAGTAATGATGTTCAATAATTTATTTGGGTAATTCTCACAGGCCTCCAAAATACGTGTCCGGGTCGAAAAAACATACAAAAAGTATCCCTAGCCCTTTGATTTTTTTTTGTATAGTAGATTAGACGAAATTATCAGGGGAGGCCTATTTTTGTTTTTTAATTTTCTTATGCCTAATATGTAAAAATAAATAAAAACCTTGGAAATTTTGACATTCGTGGTGCGTCCGGACCTCATGTTCCACTGTTAAAACATTTTTATAATATTTCCTATGAATAATAGCACTATTTCACACAGGTTCACCAATAACCAGATAGTTAATAGCATAATTGACACTACTACTACACAAAAATAAGCTTTAGTTGAAAAGTTAAAACTAGATAACTTCGCGTCCGACGTTTGACGTTGATACCCCTGGCGCGCACTAATTCATTCATATATACTGTACTTTAGTAACTACGTGAATAGTTGTTAGACCGAGACAAACTATCAGTTGCGCTCCATCAGTGGTGTGTACAACACTTTTCTATCTCTCCGCGTCGCTCTGTTATTAAGGTAAGTAATCACTTTCCGTGGCTTGGTATACCGCAAATGTTGATTACCATGTATACTATAAATTCGTTTATACTAATCCTATTGTTTCAATAATTGTAATAATAGATGCCTTTTGGGTTCCTAATTTCGACTGCAGACGCCAAAGTAATATATACCAGCAATTTAGAAAATTATTTAGGATTTTGTACGCTTTTTTGATTATCGTGGTATTGATTTTCGTGTTTTCCGTGGGCACAAAGTACACAATGTCAATTCAAACTATGAAAATTAAATTTTTATGTTGGTTAACATTTTTATATGGTTAATTTTTATAATGTTTTTTCAGTACTACTCACTGGGAATATGGTCTACTCGCGAGAAGATCGCTTAGTTGCAAAAAGATTAGCTGAAAGACGGAGGAGAGCCCAAAATAGAAATACAAATACAGAAAGAGATACTACTTATTCATAAAGCCAATTTACATATCAATAACTTTAGTACCTATATACACAGCGTATACAAATTTTTAAATAGTTATTTAAATTACTCATAAATACAATACAAAGCATTTGTAATTAAATAATCAAGACTAAGTTATTAAAAAGTCAAAAGCCACATAAAAATATTAGAATTAATTAACATTAGTCTCCGTTATCTCGAGTTATTCTGCTACAGAATAAAAATTCTGCTCGACAAGCCAACATTTCAGACGGAACTTGAAGCTAGTTAGACTGCTAGCAGCTGTGACAGCTTCTGGCAGTTTGTTGTATTTTGCCGGATTCATAACGTGAGTCAACTTTGAGGACTTCGTGAGGGCTTTCCTGCGTTCCGCGTCCCGTGCGAGTGGGTGTCGCAGTTCTTCATGTATTTATCGAGGTTCTGACGAATATAATATCACCGCCACTTGCATTATCATAATGCTGGGCAGTGTAAGTATGGCTAGTTCTTTGAAATGTGGTCTGGTGGAGACGTCACGACGTATGTTAACTAGGATGCGTATGGCTCGTTTTGCATCCGGAAGGCACGCTCCCAGTCAGCAGCGCACCCCCATAGCTCAGCATCACACTGTAGCACCGAGTGAACAGTTGAGAAGTAACAGCTTTGTGCCACCTCCGCCGGAACCACACGAGCCACCCGTCGGAGCGCAAAACATGCGCTACGTACCTTTTCGCATATTTTGTCTATGTGGCTCTCCCAGGGCTTCTAAGGGCTCTGTCCATTTCAAAACCAAGAAATATCGTGGCTTCGGATTGGTTAATGGCCGTTCCGTTCACATAGACTACAAGCCGTTTCGTCACTGCCAGATAAGCAGAAATGAAGGTAGTGGGTCTTACTTAGATTCAGAGCCAACCCGTTCATCCTGAACCATCCAGACAGTAGGCCGGCCGTCTCGTTCAGCTTCTCCTCCAGAGCGTCTACGGACTTTGCGGTGACGATCGCGGCCACATCATCTGCGTTCATGAGGGTCTTCGCGGAGGTCACCGCTCCGGGCAGATCGTTCAAGAGGAACTAGAACATTATTTTGGAGACAGATGACGCTATCATCTGCGCTATCCCCATGGTGGGGAAGAGGGGCTCTGATCGCGCAGTACCACCGACAACAATTTGTGATCGCTCACGCAGCATCTCCGTAAGTACGGCAAACGATGATCCCTCGATCCCATAATGACTCATTTTAGCAGCAAGTACGGCGTGGCTGGCCACGTCGAAGGCTTTAGATAGGTCGCAGCACAACACGGCCACCTGCAACTTTTGCTCGCACGCTGCTAGCACACGCCGCACCACCTCGCGCGTCAGTGACGTCATGTAGTAGCCGGCGCGGTACGCATGCTGCTGAGGCGACGACAGGGCGTATGATTAATACTGGCCTGTAGCTATCCATGTTCTCTGGGGGACACTTTGCTCACTTCCGCCCGACTCAAGCATAATACAGAGAAATACTCCGTTCAGAAATAAAAAGATAGGCAACGGTATTTTCGAAAGAAGAAAGAAGGGAACATAAAATCAGTTAGTGAATTAGATCCTCGTCAGCAATGAATTGCTAGACAGAAAAGCAGATTCTCCTCTAATAAACAAAATCTAACTCAAAAACTGATTAAGAAGTAAATATTGTATTGATTTAAGAGTGTTTTTTTACGTTAAGTTTTGTTTGTTTTACTTTCTTAGAAGAAAACTACAATTATAAAATAATTGTTCCTTAATTTTAAGAAACTTTCTATCTACTTTTTACTGAAAACACATTATTTTATTTATAAACCATCCCGAAATTCCTTCTTACAATGATTATGATATGCTAATTCACACAAAATGTATGTTTCAAAATATAAATGTCGAATATTTTTATATATTTGATTTCGGTGATATGAATGCTGATTTCCGTGACCACCATATTTTTAAAATTGAAAAACTCCGTAACCATTGAGCCAATTAAGTGCCCTCTGCTACCAATAAATTTTAAATTAAATGTATAATCAGAATATTTCATCATTATGTGTAATTTCAACAAAAAAAATTGTGACACGAAAGTCAACCAAAAAATGAGTTTCCGAAGAATGACCCATTTGCAAGACTTAATTTTTTCGTAGAGGCGCCCGTTGATGTCTTTTATACGGCCGTAAACTGTTCGTAGCTCTTCGTGGCAAAGGCAACTTTATCTGGTCGACGTTAGAGATATTTTTGACTGTTAACCATTTTAACTATTAAAGTAATTTTCATGTTTAACCAAAACAAGATGTTTCGTAACTTTTAATTACTTCTGGCTCATCAACTTTATTGCGTTATGGCTGGAATTCATTCGTGACATCATTTGACTATTTATTTTTACCTTTGGAGTTAAAGGTCATCCACACATCATCTACCAACCAAAATTAATTATTGATAGTCATTTAATTACGGTTTGAGTAATTTAGTTAGAATGTTTGGTTATTGGGAACCATGCAATTAAATCCTTGCATTTTGGGAGATTCGTCAATGTTTAATATAGTGTGGTTAAATAGGTTGGAAAACCAATTAGTACCTAGTAGGTACCTACCCATTTAATTAAATTCGTGTACCGCACAGCACAAATTGCTCTAGAGCGGCAGCAATTATAATTTAGAAACTAGGCAAGTACGACCTACCAACTATGCTAGGTAGGTAACTAACCTAAAAGGAACCTAAATGGTTGTAGTATCTATTAAAACTATTTAACTAAATAAAATACTTACCCATCTGAACGTATTGTCTGGTATTGTCTCTGATAAATAAACTACCTACTAGGTTCTACCCAAGTAGGTAGATAATTTATTGTTAAGTTATTATAACATAGGCTCGGTATTGTATACACTATCCTGTTTTACAATCCCATTATTTATTACTTAGTTTTATTATTTCAGTTTGACCTTTATTTAAACAAAACAGATCCGGGGCCTATGACCCATATGATATGATGGACCACAAAAATTCAAAATGGCGCCGCAACCGGTTCATGCAAATGGCGGCAAAATAATACAACCTGCGGAAGAGTTGATGCCAAATGTCACTTGATCACCTTCTAGACTGCAAACATGTGTCATGTGATCACGTCTGCGAGGAGGTATAACTCGTTGGTAACTAACTAAACATTTACCAAAAACTTATAATTTGTAAATGAATATTTTACCTTTTGGGTTGTAGGTATTTTCACAATTTATAGGTACTTCAAAACACGGAGTTTAATTAAAACTTTGTCACTGCGGTTCACCATAACACCAGCCAAAATAATTGACACAAACTCACGAACGCCTAAATGACGAGTGCCCTATTCTATTCATTACCGTCGGTCACAATTTATGTAAACTTGCCAGTTATCAAATTAACGTTTCCCGGGTTCCAATTAGTGGGATAACCACGGTTTACTGGAACACCATTCATTGGATTCGCGCCAATATAGAGGTGGAACCTATTCACTGATTCCCCACAGACTGACTTGATAAATGGAAATTCGAAATAATGAGTTGGTTTGCGGTGAGAAAACCACCTAAAAATGTTGCTTTTACACTGAATGAGACGAGTATGCTGAGTTTTTACAAGCTTTTATATGGGTAACTTTTTCCTGTTAATAGGTAGGTACCTCACCTATGCGGTGGACAAATCTTGCAGCTGAATTTTAGACCACCGATTGAGCTGACATTTGGCATACTTGTGTGAATTCTGTGAGAATGCATTTTAATGGTACCATTGAGCTGGTCTGGTGATGGAGAAGCTTTAAATAAAAACTCTTCAGACCAGCTCGATTTGTCCCACACATGCAGAAGGTGGCCATAAGAACTCCTAAACGAAACGACGTAACTCCATCGAGTTTGGGTTAGTTGGATTTGTGTTCCTAAGCACCTAGGTCCTATAGGTATTGTATTTAAATCAACTAGCTTTTAAGGTTGTTTTGTAAAAGTAGTAAGAGTTTAGCTTCAGCCCGCGGCTTCACTCGCGTATTTTCGGTGCATATTATCTTAGTTAGGCTATGTTCTAAATGTATGCCAAATTTCATTTTGATCTGTTCTGTAGTTTTGGAGATCCTAGGTAACAAAAATTTCACATTTTACAATCTTTTGGCTTTTTAATATTAGTAGCTTATCATTCATCCATTATTAGGTATATTCTGAGCTAGCGATAATTTAAAGTTTTACTCAAATTACTCGAATAAAAACAGTACGAAGTTAATAGCAGACCGTCTGCTTTTTAGTGCCTCGAAGTCCCAGCCGAATTTCCTTGGCACTGTGATCTCTCTAATGAAATCTGTAAAGAACATTATCTCGGTAATTTATAACTGGTTGAATATTAGCTAAGTTTTAGAGTTATGGCCGCATAAGAAAACTTTTATATCCGCCCCTCTTAGTTGCTGTCGACGGCGAAAATCGTTATAAATCTTTCAACATTTGTGTAGCCCGGACGGTTTTGGCAAGTTGCGCGGGTTACCTACCTACTCGAGCGGAAATCTTTTTACTTGCTAACTTTGATGGAAAATTGGTGTGGGTTTATTTTCACACAGGTGTAATGATAATACGGAGTCTATACGACAGGGGAAAACCGTGCATGCCGTGACTTTATAGGTTAATAACAGTGTGACACATAGATCAAGATGGTACTTAACTTTGAAAATATAGGTAGGTACATCTAAAACAGAACAAATCTGGGCAAATCTATAAATAATCGATCATGGTTGACTGTGTTTTTCTTGAACCCGGAACAGTTCACTACCAATTCACTACGTGACCATTGTTGTTAAATTTGGCTAGTCTCTGTGAGAATGACCGCCGCCGCAGTACTCTTAATTCGGCTAGGAGAATATAATTATTCTTAAAAATCCATATTTTCCTATTGTAGGTATCTACATATTGCCAACAAATCTAAAAGGGAAAGGTTTCAGGCCCAAGAAACAATTATAGAAAATAAAATCCACGTCGCAAAACCGCAGTTTGTCGATGTCGAGTTGTGCAAAGACTCCAACAGTCGGCACTTTAATAACAAAATTATACTGGCGTAAAAAGGTAAACTGCTAAGTTTGCGCCATTTTATTCGAGGGTTAAATGGCGGAAAAATTACCTACGCCCATTTTCCGAGGAAAATGAAACGTGAAAAATCAAAATAGGGGATGATGGCCGCATAATGGTATATTTTAATAATATTTTGCAACTGTTGGTTCTGGGTCGCGCGGCAGTGTATAAACACTTTATAATAATGATGATGAAGGCACTTAGCTAGTCTGAATTTATTTGCAAGATCATGAACCCTTTCTGTCGATGGCTTTTAGTATAAAATATTTATTTTCGCCCTCCAGCTTTTAACATTTATATCGAGAGACTTTGGAGAATGTTGTCAATATAAATGGGCTACTTGCCTTATATCAAATTTAGCGCAATAAATAAATACTTTCTGTAGAATAATATTTACAGATTTCAGATATTAAAAGTTGATGACGACTACATATTTTCAATTTCATGTTCGATCTTATACGTGTGAAATTCACTATGCAGTCTGTTTCTATTTTCACAATGATGTTGTTACTAATGTCAATTGTTGGTCTTCGACCCGTATGACGTCACAGCACGAATAAATATGGCTGACAGCGTTTTCGCCAGTTTACGAAAAGTAAACTTTTAAAATAAAGTTTTGGAGTTTTCTAGGTCCAAAAAAATATGGTAATGTTCTTTCCCTTCTAATCGGACAACAATTAATAATTTAAGACCTACTTCAAAGAAGATTCAGCTTGCTGTCGCTCTGAAAAGGATTTTATTTATAACTGGACGATCGCCTCGCGGTTTCATCCGCGTAGTTTCCGTTCCCGTGGGAATTCCGGGATAAAATCTAGCCTTTGTCACGCCCTGAAAAGTAAGCTTCCTAAAGGTAAAAGAATTTTTCAAATCGGTCCAGTAGTTTCGGAGCCTATTCAATACAAACAAACAAACAAATAATGAAATCTTTCCTCTTTATAATATTACTAGCTGCGCCCCGCGGCTTCGCCCCCGCGGAAATTAATGTTTCCAACTTTATTAATTTTTTCTTTCATAAGAACCTTCTCCTGACAATAACAAACACCACAAAAAAAGAATTAGCGAAATCGGTCCAGCCATTCACGCGTGATGCCGTGACCAAGGAGAACGGGTTTCATTTTTATATATATAGATAGATTATAGTATAGAAAAGTTTCACCTTGCGTGGAAGGAAGGTATTAATCCACTCAAGAATTTCTTCCTGATCTGTTAGGTACTCTCATTGGAAATGAACTAGACAAATAGGTATGTTAATAGTCAAGTTGTCCATGCAATGGTGAACCTGGTCAGCACACCGAACCAGTTGATAAACCAGAAATTGAACTAACATCCGTCAAAGTAAGTTTGGTATCAGAACAGGAAAAGAAGCTACATTCCTGAGGAAATTAGTTTTATTCATGAGAATGCAAAGAGACCAATTATTGCATGGGGCAGGGTAGTTATTACTTTATGAAATTAATAAGAATCTATACACTAGCCAAACTCGAAGTCGAATGTTTGTAAAAACAAACCACGGTACATAAAACTAAAACTCGCTTCGCATCGAGTTTCAGATAAGTATAATTGTAAGCAATATTTATTGAAGGAAGGATTTCAAATCGACAAGTACCTAATATAACTTGACGACCTCTGTGGCGCGGTGGGCGAAGGTCCGCCTGCGACGCAGGAGGTTGCGGGTTCGATTCCCGCCTCGGGACAAATATTTGTACGATCTGCAGATATTTGTTCAGGGTGTTCTGGTCGTTTTCTATTTATAATAAAAAATATATATCTATGTACTCGTATATTATTAAGTAAGTATATCAGTTATCTAGTACCCATAACACAAGCTCTGCTTAGCTTGGGGCTAGATAATGCTGTGTGAATTGTCCAGCATTATTTATTTATTTATTTATTATAAATTGCGTATACAAAGACGCGGTTACTTTATGAAATTAATAAGAATCTTTACACAAGCCAAACTCGAAGTAGAATGTTTGTAAACAAAAGACGTCACATAAAACTAAAACTCGCTTGGCTTGGCATCGAGTTTCAGATGTAGTAAGCGATATTTATTGAAGGAAGGATTTCAAATCGACAAGTACTTTATATAAATTTCGTATTAAAACACGCGGCAACAAAGTGAATGGCGGTACCCTACCTCGTTATTGTGTGAAGAGGATAGGCATAGGATTTCGCGTTCACAGGAGCGGGAAAGAGCAAAGCGGCGTAAGCACAAAAATCAAGTTTTTAGTAGTTATTTGCTCCCCACAAACATTAGAATAGTTAATTGAAAAAAAGGCAACATATAAAATGTTCTTTATACTTAGTTCAATTACTATGCTTAATCTCAAGATCGTATCATCTGTATTTATTGAGAAATTAGGGTTTTAGTAAAAAATTAGAGGTAACTTTGCGATTTTTTTCCATCGAGAAAATTTTATGGAATCGTGTTTTCGAAACATATGATCGATAGAATAAGTCCTGAACTTTACCATATATAAATTTCAAAGTTAAATATTCAGTAGTTTGGAAGATATGGAGGTCCGACGGAGTTGAAAATAAGCAATTTGAGGGTAGGTACCCCCTTAAGTATAGGCAATTGGATTACAAACATTCCACATCGAGTTTGACAAGTGTATATTTGAGGTACAGTAAATTTAATATTTACCAGCAAAAATATGTATCTAAGTAGCCTGGTGCAAAGATGTTGTAACACCAGCAAAAAACAAGTTTCCAAGCGGCTGCCATAATAGAATATACTTTCAATTTTGCGACCAGACGACCTCGGTACCACGCCTAAGCCACGCACTCCATACCAGCTATGTAGAGGCGAGTGGGGCTAGAGAGCGCGATGAATGAACCAACAGCAAGTTTCATAGATAATGGACATTGATTTTGTGCCAAAAAGTTTTAAGGTTTTGTATTATTTATAATACTAGTTGCGCCCCGGGGCTTCGCCCGCGTTGAAATCATACTAGTCGAACTACGAACAGTAGACCTCGTGAACATTAACTTTTTTCAACAATTAATTTGCTTATTACTAAAGTAATCTAATATGGAATATTTATGTAGGTAGGTACCACGTTTTTTCTAATTCCTGTTTGTAGGTAGGTATATAATGAGAACCTCTGTGGGGTTTCATACTTTTAGAAATTATTTTGAAAATAGTCGAAATTTTACCCTTCCCCCCCCCCCCCCCTCCCCCGGTGCTAGTGTGCAGTTTACAACCGCTTTAACCACCCCGTCGAAAAGTGTTTTGTTAGTTAAACACTATTCGATGTGGTTGAGGCGGTTGCTGGCTTAGGCCAGGGATCTTATAGTTACTCTGACCATGCTGACCAGTATGATCTTGATCTAAACTCGCTTGCTAACTTCCAATCACATTGCTCACGCGAGCAATCGTAATATAATTCCGACTACGTTTTAAGGCTTTCCGCTTTGTCTAGGTTTTAGATTTGAATATTTCCTGAACGCTAAAGGCAGTCATTATTGTTATTATTATTATTATACTGTTGTTCCACGGCGATGGGAAATGGATGGCAAGTACCAGATATATTGAAGTTGTACTGAAACGAAACATTCTATTATTTCCAATTTTTATATTTCCATTTGTGACGACCTCTGTGGCGCAGCGGGCGAAGGTCTGCCTGCGACGCAGAAGGTTGCGGGTTCGATTCCCGCCTCGGGACAAATGTTTGTACGATCTGCAGACATTTGTCCAGGGCGTTCTGGATGTTTTCTATGTATAATAAAAAATATCGATCTATTTAGTGTATTGTATTAAGTATATCAGCTATCTAGTACCCATAACACAAGCTCTGCTTACCTTGGGGCTAGACAATGCTGTGTGAATTGTCCAGCATTATTTTTATTTATTTATTTGTGGGACACCCTGTTGACCCGATTCCATAAACCTTCTTTAAGTAGATGACAATCAATGTTTAACGCATTTACTGCCCAGTCTTGTGGTGGCGCTGACCGACATGTAAGTCTAATGAAAGTGTTAATTAAATCCTATCCTATCGTCAAACTGATAACTGAATGGAGCGGGTTGAAAATTTGAATAGATTTGAAGACTTCTAGACCTAGAAAAACTTGTTGTAAAAAAGGCTTGCAAAGACGCGGGCAGCAGCTATTAAATAAATAAATAATCCCTAAGAAATTTCCAAACAAAGTTTACATTAAATAAATAATCCCTTAAAAAGTACAAACAAAGTTTACAATAAAATAACTTTGCTTCTCTTCTCACAAATTGCAAAACAAAGAAAACTGAAAGCTTTGTTTCAACGACTCGAAATGAAACCCAAGTATTCAATCAACCTGAAACATAAAACTCATTTACCCACTCAAGGAACCTTAAAGGTTGAGAATAGTCAAAAAATGCGAATTATTTCTTCATAAACCTATTCAGTCGGACAAAGAAATATTTCTTGGGGGTTCTCAGTAATATAAGATGCGAAGTGGGAGCAAAATTTGTGGAAACAGCGGTAAATAAACATTGGTAAAGGTGAGCGCACACTTTTCCGAACTGTTCCGGTCGCACTGAGGAAAGACATTAAGCCTATACAATTTTAGAAATAATATGAAACAACTAGCTGCGCTCCACGGTGTTACCCGCGGTGAATAAATTTGTTTGTACACAGAATAAATTATTGAACAGAAACTTATACAGAAGTACGGTAGTAACATATTTGAATTATTTGATCATCCCACGAGAACACTGCACATTTCCGGAATCGATTCCCGTCTTGGGACAAATGTTGTTACGCGCTACAAATATTTGTTCCGGTGTTTACAATCAACAAGAACAAAATTAAAAATTTTAAAACCATTCGACTGATTTTCATGGAACATGGCTAAGAACACTTGGGCGGGCATGTAGTATGACACAAATAAAACTAAAAGAAAATCGGTTCATCCGTTTTGGAGCTACAATACCACAGACAGATACACAGATACACAGACAGACACGTTAAACTTATAACACCCCTCTGTTTTTGCGTCGGGGTTAAAAAGGGCTTACTCGACAGCGATTGACAAGCATGCTTCATAACAGAAAAGCTTGTCAAGCATCTTGGTTACAGCCCTAACCGCACTATCAGTGATATTATAAGTATCACAAATGCTTTGCACTCAAAAGCCTACTGATTTGATAAAACTTTATTCATGTAGGGGTGAGAGGCAGTGAACTGTATTTTACTAAAAAGGCCAGTCTTTGCTGCTCAAAATATTTTTATTTTCACACATAAGGTTTCTACATGACGTTGCGGCCAGAGGAAGCAACCCGAGAGAGCGGGAAAAGTTGCCAGCTACGACTACATAAGTTACAACAAAGTTGCCAACAAACAAATAAATAATCGAATTTTCTTACGTTAGTATCGAACAATCGTAAGAAACCAAATAATAAAATCGACTTCGACGGGATTTGAACCCGCATCCTGCCTTCGCTCAGTATGGGAATGCGCTAAATATTGCCCCACGAGGTCCAGTGACAAGGAGTCAAAAAACTTTAGGACTTCCTTCGGACTCTAGCGCGATTTATTTTAAAGCTCACATTTTCACCAAATTAGAGCAACATAATACTCCAAGCTTCAAATAACAAAGGCTCTCAGTAATAAAACCACTGCTTTTCTTTAATTACACCTAAACAAATACCTACTCGTCCACATGATACTCGTAACAGAGCTGGGAGTCAAAGCCCAATTACTTAGGTGCTTTCCTACTAAAACGCTGTAAATTATTCCTTCTTTGTCCGAGCTGTACAGGTGCTTTTATTTCCCTCTTTGACATAGTGTTAGTGCCATTTAATATATATTTCTTTTTTCACGTTCTTGGCTCCGATTCAACAACAAACGTTGGTGTTTTCAACAATTAGAGTGAAAGTGATTATTTTAACACCACAAAAAAGAACAAAATTCTGGGCAGCTCTGTCTGTTGAGTAAACCTTAGTTTAATAGGAGACAGCTACCAACGTATTCACAAGTCCTACGGATCAACCTGCCAATACAGAAAGTATCAATAAACCACATTACCCTATAAAATATGGCTTTTCACAATTTCATAATCTTCATCAGACTATATTAGTCCACAGCTGGACATAGGCCTCCCCTAATGAGCGCCATAGCGCCCTGTCTTCAGCTTGCTGCAACCAGCATCTGCCTGCAGTCTTTTGCAGATCGTCATCCCACCTGGCTGAAGCGTTTACACTACGTTTGCTGAGTCACGGTCTCTCAAGTGTGTAGTGTGTCTCTCAAGTGCTGAGTCACGGTCTCTCATGGTCTCAAGAACACGTTACTCGAGTTATGGCCAGCCCACTGCCACTTCAGCTTGCTAATTCTTTGAGCTAAGTATATCAAAATAAAAACAAAAACTCTATATTTCCATAAATACAATAAATGTACACTTAGAAAAGGTTATCGATGGCGTTGGGTCTTTGCTTTGTCTCGTTTCACAATTTTAATCAAAAGTAATTAAAAGCCTACTAAGTCGGTATTCACTAATCTCATTACCCGATAAAATGAAACTCTAATATCCCAGCTTTCCATTTCATTCCATTACGTACAAAAATACGAAAAATATAGAGAATTCCATGCAGGTTTTTTTGTACTGTCCAATTAATTTTCCGGCGGCTAGTGTGTAGTAGATTGAAATCTATGATGACGAAAAAGCATTTAGCCACGCTCTCGATCGGCTCCGATCCAAAAGCCATATCCGAATCGAAAAATAGCTCTTGTCAGGCTTTTAAAATGTTCTTTTGGAAATATAAGTTTTAATCATTCTTCAAATCTCTCCCGTAGAAATATTACAAATTAAAATATATTTTGTTAATATTATAATTCCTATTTTTTTATAATATCCGTTTTTCATAAACACCTTGGCATAAAAGTCCCACAGGTGATCTACATACATGAATGCTTCCAATGTCATTAAGGAGAGTTATAATCGTCCACGAGGCAAAACGCTTTGTAGATTTCTTGATTCGTCACGGGTATGTACAGATGCGTATAAATACTATTAGGTATCAAGGTTTTAAATATTTCGCCCACCACCATAAAATTTTAGAGCAATAGTTTGTTACTAATGTTTTTGTATTAAAGTGCTTAAAGCCCTCATGTTGAATCGTCGAGTTCAACTGAGTGATTCTTTCAGAATATCAATAAAACCTTGACTTTTTACTTATAGAAAGTATATTTAATTAAAGTTTACATGAGATTAATGAAAATCTGCCATTTTGTTCTGGTTCGAGGTAATTTTTAAGAAATCAAATAGTATTCCAAAACAATTTCGACTTTGATTACTTGAACCGGCTGATAATAGTTTAGTATTTAAAAACACGTCAGCAATATAACGAACAATCCCTAGACACATATTGCTATTAAGTGTTTTTGATCTTTACATAATTTACTAGTAGGGTTTCGTACCTCAAAAGGAACCCTTATCTTCCTTCACTGTGTTATTTTTTATTTAACTCTAAATTACCAATCCATTGTCATCGAATATTCGAGTAAAATAACAACAGTTTTTTCGAAAAAAGACAGCCCAAAAAGCATGTTACAAAATGAATGCGGCCTATTGTTTTTTCTTTTTTCTGCTTCAAAAGCTTTTTTGCAGCGATTTCCCTACGGACTTCTCTCGTCGCCTGTACACTAGTACTCGCTGGCTAATGGGAGGCGCTTGACAATGGAAGGAAATTCTGGATGCCACCTGCCTCTGCCCAATTATTTTCACAAATCACTGCTCTGCTGTTCATTTGTGTATCTTGGGTTTGAAATCGGAGACTTTTTAGGCACTATATGGCTCAAAATACCTAGTTTTGAGCACCTAATATTCAAATAAGGTTGTGTTTGATCTTAGTTCTTAGCGCCTAAAGCATTAAACGACTTTTCTAATTTTAAAAGTTTCAGAATGCTTCCAAAGTTCAGGCAGTGTTGCCAACTTTAAACAGACATTTCCTGTGGAGTACGGCCGGCAGCATAGTAATAATTGGCTAAAACCCTTTAGTACATACCTAATGAATACTTTATAATGAAATCCATTGCTTGATAAATACCTAAATTAGGTAAATAAATAAATAAATAATGCTGGACAATTCACACAGCATTATCTAGCCCCAAGCTAAGCAGTGCTTGTGTTATGTGTACTAGATAACTGATTTACATAATACAATACACTACATAGATTATGTAGATATTTCTTATTATACATAGAAAAACATCCAGAACACCCTGATCAAATATCTGCAGATCGTACAAACATTTGTCCCGAGGTGGGAATTGAACGCGCAACCTCCTGCGCCACAGAGGTCGTCAACGTCAAGATACAACTGTAACTGTACTACGATTTACCAGAAGACTTAAAAGAACATAAGTAATGGAAATATCTTTACAATAAAATTAAATAGATCGTTATTTGAGAAATGCTTTTATAGTGTAAAAGAATATTTGGAAGATTGATTTGTTACATAATTATTATTTTACTAATTATATTAAACCTTATATTAATATGACTCACACATATATTTTTCAGGCTGAATACAAGTGCGTAAATAGTTATTAGATCTGACATCGTGAAATGATTATGTATTCTTGCAAATAAATTATATGATTTGATTGACAATAATTAGGCCTTTGCCTATCCTTTAATTTATTGAAAACCCAATCTGCGTAACCTAATGTTAAAGCAACAATAACTTTTTTGGTAGGTATAACAACAAAATCGACAACCCATATTTAATACAATTATATTATTATAACCTCGAAAACTTGAAACAATATTAGTAGTATATTATAATAGCTTTTACATAAAAGGGAAAAAACTCTACTTTTGGTATCTAAAATATAATTCACAGCGAACTACCAACGCCGACACTACCAGTTTTAAAAACTTCTCGGAAGTTTTTTAACATAATTATAAACTCGTACCTGAAAAGAGCTCCAATTTTAAACTTTTAAAAATGCTTGACGTAAGTTCTTATCTCTACATAAGAAGTTACGTCAAGCCATCTACACTGGTACTCGGATTAAATTATGATAAAAGGTACCTGGGTAGGTACCGCCTTGTCTTTTAAGTCTGCATTTTTATATAGGGTATCAGACAAGAAGTAGCCCGCCCTACTTGCAAAATATTCAGAATGAGAATGATCTCTCATTCAAATTCGAATTTAAAATGAGGTCATAAACTTTATTCAAGTCGTCTTAGTTGCGGCTCTGTCAGCGAGCAGAAGCATTTCTTTTATAGAAAACTATTTTTATTATTACAAGACATTTTCCCATTTTTCTTTACAGAGCACATTTTCAGAACGTGACGCAAAAGTTGTAGCACAAAGGATGGGATTTCCGGAGAACAATTTCCTCGGAGATTTTTAGGACATTCTGAAGACAGGTATTTTACCAACGCAACGTCTCGCCGCCAGTTGAAATCAAAGTATGAGGTCGTTTTCTTTAAGTTATGTAACAAATTGTGTATTTTTTCAGCTTCATCATTTTGTACTGTATTAGTGAGAAAATAATGATCATAACTAATAATAATATTGCGAGATAAATAGAATTCTAACTCGAAGAAAACTTACCTATCAGTTTTCTTCGAGTTAGAATTCTATTTATCTCAATTTTATCAATAAACATCGGCGAATACAATTTTTTTTCTTTATAATATCTATTCTATATTCAAATTCAATTGAACCATAGAGAAGTATCAATTTGCACTTTCAAATGAGCGTTCTCTAAGTTGTGCAATGAGTTTTCATGCACGCTTTTCTTCTTCTTTCAATAAAAATGTCAGACGTTTACAAAACCACTACAAAATAGGCTAAAGTAGGGCGAGGTAAGTAAACTAATAAACTGTTGAATATTTTGGTCACACTTCGTCACTCAAAGCTAGTTCGCATTCATAAGCAGATGACGTTGTTAACTGTTCTCAAGATGACTCAGTTGACCTTCCATCGTAATATTAAGGAGTTTATTAACTTGCTGGTACGTTATTGGTATTAATATAGGTACATTCTCTCATGCTTGTGGTATTAAGGCGAATACTAGGGTGGATAGTGGCGCCACTACATATTTAATTTTAAATTTACGTTATACAAAGGAATTATCAAAAAATCGGACCGCGCGTAGACGATATCTATCATAAGCTTTTTTTAAATGTATCTTTAATAGTTTTGTACTGTATTATTTAGGCAGATACTTGTTTCAAGAGTTTAGTTCCTATTGGTGGCCACCAAGCTCTCTAAACAAGGTTTTTGATTGAATAACACAAAACAAAACTATTAGAGATACATTATAAAAAAGCTTATGATAGATATCGTCTACGCGAGGTCCGATTTCTTGATAATTCCTTTGTATAATGTAATTATAAAATTAAATATGTAGTGGCGCCACTATCCACCCTACTATTCGCCTTAACTCGTGTTTTCATGTCTGAGCTAAACTGAAGTACCTATAGGTAGTCTGTCGGTACATGACTGAATATCGGAGGGCTCGAATATTAAACTCAATATTGGATAGTAACTGCTTACAACACACTTATTTTGGGCACAAATATTACGTTCCGTTTCTGATTTTCGTTTAAGTTTAGCAATGTTGGTTGCGCATTCTCCCACCACTTTATTTGTCACACGAAATGGGTGGCAAAACTTTGCCAATATTACAATTCTTCAATAACTTTAGGTTATTGCATGAATTTCAATTTTGTCTTGATACGTTGACTTCAGATTGACGCGCTACAAGGCGTTCTCATACGTATATTGGAATGAAGCAGCTTGGCTGGCGTCTTGCGTTATGAAAAATATGGAACGAAATTAACTTTAATACCAAAAGCTAAGCAACGTGAAATTTCTTTTAAGCCTTTAGGGTACACCGACTGAGACATGCGAAATAACAAATTGCTAGTTGCAGTAGAAAACTTTTCCAGGTTTATTAAATTACCTACCGTGATAAGTAGGTACCAACGTAACTGAACCGTACAAAAATTCTAATAAACAACCACAATTTTCTTTTGAAATCACTGTAACTTTTATCGTCGAATCATAACTTATCCGGCATAAAGGGGTTATCCATAAAATGACTTAGAAGACCAACAAAGAACATTGTTGTGATATTCAAAGAAACACAAAGGTAATATTTCTTTTCCGGCTGCTCTTAACCCTTTTGTGCGCATTTTTTCCTGCCAAAGCGGTGATATACGACCGGCCGAAGCAGATAATTTTAAATAGCTTCACTTCATGATTCATGAAGGTAGTGTGCAATGGGCTGGCAGCGCGTGGGTTGACAAGGTACTGCGACAGACATATAATAATAATAATAATAATAATACATTTATTTCAGACAACATTAGAACAAGTACAGATCTTATTAACTTATTCTACGGTCCATATGAATATATACCTTAAATCTAACATACATAAAAATATAAAAACTTATTTTAAATAAAATTGCACACGTTCTAAATTTGCGGCGTCGACGTGTATGACGCAATCAGGGTGTCAGCTGACGACGGTGCACGGCGGTGTCCCCTTGCAGGCGGCCTGTGAACCGTCGGAACTTGACACCCTTCGGCCAAAACTCTTCACTCAAGTAGGTCGAGAGATGTTGAGTTGGAACTCTCACCATAAATGAACAGAAGCTTAAATTATGGCGAGAGTCCAGCTTCTCGACGCGCTGGCTATGACGCCCTGGCGGCGCGGCGGCGTCCTGTATGTGGGTAAAGAACTTGCCTTCCAGGAATTGTTATAAAACAAGATACCCAGAGCGGAGATGTGATTCTGAAGGATGATCAGAGAATCACAATCATTTAACATACTTGCGGCTGAAATAGTACTAAATAGTTCTGGCTGTATAAGAAACCAAATAAAATAGCTTGTGTTTACTCCAACTGATAGATCTTTATTTAGATAGATCACATTTTTTCTTTGATAATGTTGATTGGAATGGTAAAGTTCATTTTTTCTGATTGCTTGTTTCAGGCGGCTGTGCTTCGTAAAGAAATGTAGTATCATCACCACGACTTCTGGGCTTAAATACAAAATAAAAGTACACCAAAACGTTCACAATTTCCGTGAAAATGTTTGAACACTCCCAACGACTATGCAGGATAGGTACCTTATGTTTATTCAACGTGGGCTTAACCCCCCACGTGTGGATTCCACCTCGGGTTCCGTGGACCCGCCCCCGGACAATCCGTTAAAAATTTAAACTACCCACACTAATTGCTTTATTTTCACCATTTGCATAATTGTACAACATTCTATGTTCGTGCCAACAGCCCTGTCGAAAATTGTTTGCTTTGATATTAGCAAGTAAAATTTATTCAATTTAAAATTTTTGCGCAGGTGCTTCGAAGCATTATTGCGGTGGTTTTATTGCATTTGTCTGTGCAGTGGATTAAGACTGGCTATAAAGTTTTAGCTCCACCTTTAGCTATATTCATAAATATTGTCCAACTTATTCTTAGCTTTTAAGAAAAACGTCAGCATAGCATCAGACTATGGATGATACTTGGCTCTTAGTGGTAAAGCCGCCATCAGCTATTCACTGATCAATCGAATTCATTTTATATCTTACGTAATCGTAAATTGCCGTCATAGACCTTGATGTTGCAAGAAAATTTTATTATTTTTGTGGCAAATAAATCACAATAAGGAAGTACAAATATTGCCATTATGTAAAACTTAATACTTACAAAAAGTTATCACACGACCTTCCATGTTTCTTCTTACTTATTTTGAGACGCAGTAACATTTAAGCATCGCTCATAAAGTTGCAAACTTAATTGATGTCATATTACATAATGTAGACAAACGGTTTTAGGGCTCCTCAGACCATAGGTGAAAGTGAATGGACAGGACAGGTTAGAAAGTATTTTGGAAGAATTATTGATATTTGCATTAGAAATCTATTCTGTAGACAAGTGATACTTTCTCACGGCAGACTCTTCGCGTCACTTGGCAACAGGTATTTTTTAATTCGTTGCACATACGGCACATGGGTATAAACTAGTAGATTACCATTTTTACAGAGTAATAAAGTAAGAATATCACAAGAAACATTGTCTCTCAGGTATTTTTAAATCTCTTGGACATTTTATGTTATTCATAGCGTTTGCATAAAATACCATTTTTGTATTCATGATTTTAAATTGCAAATTCTAGGCGATAAATTGCTTATTTATAATAATAATGTGGAAAGCTCAAAGAACGTCAAAATCTTTTTTTAGACCTTGTAGAGGGTAGAGGCTATCAAAGCATAATATGTCTATGTTTTTAAAAAGTTCAAAATTTTCCCAGGTTGGGTTTATTTTGGTGATGACATGGGAAAATAG
Source organism: Eupithecia subfuscata (assembly GCA_963564075.1). NCBI lineage: Eukaryota > Metazoa > Arthropoda > Insecta > Lepidoptera > Geometridae > Eupithecia > Eupithecia subfuscata. Next base: position 11,209,327 of record OY751097.1, read on the forward strand.
ATAACAAGACAAGATCCCTCAAGTGCGATTTATTCCCCCTTTTTGACCAATTTTCCAAAGTTTTCTCTGAATTTAGGACCATATTTGTCATTATTTATATTCATGTCTCGTGTAGTCCGTTTTCAAATTTTGTTTGGAAGATGATACTTACCTACCTGTTTGTATGGTTTTAGTAAACCCATTTCGCATTTATGGCAGGTTTTATAAGTTTTCATGAAAATCTGGCCAACGATTTCAACAAAAACATCTTAATTCAACTTGGTACAATGAACAAAAAGTGAAGAAATAGAAAAAGCTCTTAAAGTCAAACTTAATCAAGGAATAAAATCGGGGGAGCTTCCTCCACCTCCACTTAAGAATTAAAAATGTGGACTGCAGTCTCTTCCGTAAATTAATGAGCTTTGCTTTCAAGTGGCGTTTATTGCCTTATCTCAAGGAGAATAAAACATTAAACCCTGAACAAAAAGTTGTCCCATGTCTTTGAACCTTGGCAAGTTATCTTGGAACCAAGCCAAAGTCGTTGCGTGAGCCGAGAGGCTTTAAAAAAAAGACAAAACTAAAAAATCTTAAGGTTTTATAGCATGGTTCAGTTTAATTAAGAAACAAAGACAGTCCTCGTCGTTTCTGTGTTCTTTTTTCAAAATAAATGACCGATTAACCTCGTTGTAGGCTTCGCTAGATTCAAAAAGGTTCAAATCCATAAACCGTTCTATTTTGACGTACTAAAAACTATATAGCATGTGATCTTTTTGTATCGCTGATTATAATTTTATGTAAAATCGAGGTAGCTTGGCTATTATACTCCATAATGAGTTTTTTGCAAAGTTGCGGCTACATTGCAGAATGTTTATACTCTATTTGCCATCGAGGTAGATATTGTAACCACATGTATTACGTTTCTACGTATAGGTAGAGCAATTTTCTTCTCGTAATTTTAAATAATTTAGATGTTTACTGATTGATCAATATAGGAACGGTTGTTGCAGAATACCAGTTGTTACCTATTTCCGACCTCTGTGGCGCAGCGGGCGAAGGTCTGCCTGCGACGCAGGAGGTTGTGGGTTCGATTCCCGCCTCGGGTTACGTTTGTTATGTTTGTACGATCTGCAGACATTTGTCCAGGGCGTTCTGGATGTTTTCTATGTATAATAAAAAATATCTATCTATGTAGTGTATTGTATTAAGTATATCAGTTATCTAGTACCCATCACACAAGCTCTGCTTACCTTGGGGCTAGATAATGCTGTGTGAATTGTCCAGCATTATTTATTTATTTATTATATTTGCCTATAGTGTATCGGCCTAAATAATAAAAGTTGAGTGAGAAGGTAGAAAGTAGAAGGAAGGTAAGGCAGATGCTCGATGCGACAAGCCGAAGAAAGGCCGCATGGCGCTCATTAGGGGAGGCATAGGTCTAGATGTTGATGTCCTCGAAGGTACCTAGTTAAATTCTCACTTTAATTAATATTAATTTATTTCATTTCACCACTACAGCAAAACTGAACAACATTAGTCTTATGTACTTTTCAATTTGGGTACGTATGTTTATTTAACTAACTATACTCGTAATATTAATTTAGGATAACGTAGGCTAACTACTGTAAATAATTTTTACCTTTTTCATCCTGTCCAGAGGAGGGCGATACTGAACGCGACTCAGATTTATACTTTTAGCGTCAGTATCGTTGCATTCTGTTTTAGTTCATAAATATGTACGTACATGGTATCAAATAAACGATTTGAATTTGAAATTTGAATTTTGATGATGATGAGAAGGTAAATTTTATGTCTATGAATAAAGGGTACAATTTAAATTAGACCTTATACTGCAAAAACATCGTGGCACATCAAACGTTTTCAGCGAACACATTCATAGAGCACAGGCTATACTTACCGATCTTATGAAGGTGTTAGCCATACATTTTAATGTATTCCAACAATTAATGTTAACATCGAAAGTAATAATTAAAAAGTACCTACCTATTGGTAGGTAGTTAAAGAGTTACATAGTTATAGTTAAAACCGAAATAGACCCGCTGGAATTTGTACGTTCATAAAATAATACAGCCGCGGCTCTACCAGTAACTATGTAGTTTTGCAAATGATGATGAGAGCTGATCACCGCTTGTTGAACCTATGCAGGCGGAGAACGGATCCGCGAAAATAAAAATCGGATAAAAAAAAATATGTATGCTATAATAATATGCACTTATGCATTTTTTTTGTCTGGCTACGAAAACAGCTACTTATATATTTGTTTCATTCGCACCCTCTCGTACTCGTTGCCGTACTGTTTACCCTTTACGCATGAAAAAACGCACAAGAAAAGAAACACTGATAGATGACAAGTTCTCGCGCGTACCAAAGTAATAGTAATATAATAGTACATATTTGTGACCTGCCAGCGGTTCCAACGAACGAATTTCATATTGAAATAGCGTCATAGACCGTCCCCAATGACAACAACAGCCAAGAGCAATCAGCCAACTAACTCAATATGCGTAATTAATCATATTCCACTCACAATCGGCACTAGCACTATTCACTAACTGAAAGTAGCCCACGTAACAAAGGAACGGTAACGGGATACGTGATGAGAAATATGATGTGCTTGGTGGCCCATTTACGACCACTGTGACGGCTAATTGTTTCGGTGGCCCACTAGGATGCAGTGAAACTAGAAGTTCAGGCTATGATATTAGCTTTGAGCTGAGAGAGCAAGTTTCAACGCTAATGGTGCGGTAGTAACAAATGAGCTAAGCACATTTGCGATTAAGATTTGGATGCATAGGTAGGAATGATTGAAAATAACCGAACTGCTAATTTTCGAATAAGGCGACGATCAAAAAAATATATATAGAAGATCACGAATTCTGCGGGCCTAGATAGCTTGCTAGCCGTACAACAGATGCAGGTGAGTAAAAATAACCACAGCATAGTGTCAAAATTAAGTCACAGCGATGACGACATGTAATCCAGATTCCGTTGGTTGTTTTTGCATCTTCTCTCCTGTTTTTTTTTGTGTCGTCAAGGGGCATAACCTTAACAAACATTAGGCCTTATCTAAACAAACTAAGGCTCTAAAATGACAAAAAAAAATACTAAAATGTTCTAACCTAACGTCACGGTGCATCAACAATATCATCAGAACGGCCAGCTTTCCACATACCTACGGCACGTCAGGTGAAAACGCGGTTCCGCTCATTTGCGCTGCAGCCGTACATTGATATAGAGACAACAAATTGAACAAGGCTGCAACTACGAGGCAACGCTTCCAATGTAAACGTACTCGAATTGATGCGACAGACGGATCTGAACATGATACATTAGTAGGGTAGTACGTCACGATTCTTCTTGGTATAATCTACTTTCGAAAGACTACATCAGTATGTATTCTCTTCTAACAGTGGTTGAATCATCACGACTACCTATTGTTCTGAATACATTGGATGTTGCTTCAAAGTTGGGGCCCGTGTTTATGCGCCGGGAGACGGCTAACCATCCGAGAGAGCTATTTTGCAACGCGAAGAGAATCCTCGGGTAGTGGCTGTGCTTTTAAGGAGAGTCCTTACGTGAAGACCTTTTTGAGGGTAGAGGAAATTTGTGGAAATATAAAGAAATTACAACAGAAAATTAGGTTAAGAACAGAGGTTCATTCCTTTTAACTTGTAAAAAAATTACCTTTTAGTTGAGATCAACATTTCTAGAGAGCAATGGCAATCTCAACTAAAAGCTCACTGCTTAAGCCGCATACCCGAGCGAAATCATCGCCACCACCAATTTTATCTTATTACTAGCTGCGCCCCGCGGCTTCGCCCCCGTGGAAATTTCTGTTTCCAACTTTCTTAATTTTTTCTTTCATAAGAACCTTCTCCTGACAATAACAAACACAACAAAGAAAGAATCAGCGAAATCGGTCCAGCCGTTCACACGTGATGCCGTGACAACGCGAAACGGGTTTCATTTTTATATATAAGATTATGTTAAACGAAGGAATTTCCAAGTGGCCAAAAAGAGCAACTTCGCTTCTCTGCCTATACAAAATAAAATTTTGCATTAAAAATAAGCTTATGATAGGTATCACAAACTGCAAAATCGATTTATTAATTTCCTTCGTTTAACATAATAATAAGATAAAATAGATGGTGGCGCTGATTTATATCGGGTATGCGCCTTAATGAATGAGAACCCCTGTGTCTAGGGAAATTTCTATGGCGGTCACAGCAGAGGGATGAAAAGTAGTGCAATTCAACATTTTCCAAACGAATTGGCCCCCTGTTTCAATGCAATGTGTATGCCCTCGTTTCCATTTCGTGCAATTTCATCAGCACACGACGCTTGTTAATCAGCCCTTCGCAATCTGTCACAATTTGTAGAGCATGGGCCACACCTATTGTCATTTCCGCCTCTATACACTTTACTCTTGTTAACTAGTCTGTAAATATCTACAAAACAAATAAGCAAAGGTATTCAATTTCGAAATAGAGACAGTAAAAGAAGAACTGACATTAAAATTATTATGAGTCTATATAAAGAGGGTTATTATGGATATTGTTATAAAGTTAGGTCTCAAAACCTCGCTCTCACTAAGATAATCTTGTATGTGTGATGATGCGAAGAATTCCAGCTTCGGCTTTAAGGTACCAGTTACAACTGTTAACTGTTAAATTTTAGGTAATCAGCCAGAAAGAGAGATGCTGTGTGTGTTTGTTGTAGGTATGTTTTAGTGAATGTGTATGTCAGTTTTGTTTAAGTAGGCAAATTAAAACTATAAGATCGGTATTTCTTAACGTTCCTATAAAAAATTCGACACTAGAGCCATCATCACACTCTATGATAAACCTAAAGTTGACTTTGTCTCTCCAATCTACTTTTGTCAGGAACATAAAGCTCTAAGTGAAACTTTATGTAAGCGTGTTTGTGTTCAGTTTACAGCACAGTGTGATGCGACTTTATAAAATACCAAGAAAGTTGTTTTAAGATTGATCCTCTGGTCCTCGATAAAAACCTTTTATACTGTATACTATTTGTATTTTAGGTTCGCTGGTAATTTGAAAAGCTAGGTTTAGTTCGGTAGATCTTACCATGTTTATACTTATTCCTAAAAGTTTATAATTCACAAAAAACGTCGATAATTTTCTAAGGTATGAATTCCTTCAACATCACTTTAGATAATTAGGTACAATTTATTAGATAATAGAATAGAGATTATAAGATAGCTTCTCGTAAAAAAAATCTATCAATCGAATAGTCTTATTCTTGTATATAAAGCATGTATTGAATATAAAGTGAAAGTAGTTGTGACCGCCTTGTCTTTACCATTTCTTTATGCAAATGTACCTAACACAAGTACCTATCTAGGCTCCATAGAGAGAATAAGCCATCGCTAACTTTTCAAATTACCTTTTAATTGACTAAATAGACGAGAATTAATGTAAGTTTCAAAACTAATTTGCAATGTAGAGTGAAGACATTCATTAGGTTTGGCGATTAATTTTCTTTGAACTTATCTGTTACTTAATTTTCATCAACACTCAACTTTGATGACAATGTTGAGTCTTCTGAGGGCAGCTATTTGAATATTTAGCGTTTAATTGATATCAAATTTTATCAAAGACATTTAAATTCTTAACATAACTTTTAAAGAATTGTACAGTTGCTTTGTAATTCTTGATTGAAGTGCATTAGCTAAATTTTCGATGTCGCGGTATTTTATTTTATTGCTATTTTTTATTATTATTATGAATCATTACTATTTTGTAGTATTAAATAAGACTGCCTACTTGTTTTACCCGCGTCATCGTACTGCTTCTGGGGAAAAAAGTAGCGTAGAGATTCCAAGTCAACAAAGATCAAATTAGTGTTCTATAGAAAAGTTGTAAGGGTATTTCAATCCTTTGAGAACTGATGAAAAGTAGCCCATTTGTTTTTCAGGCTAAACCTTAAGTTTTGCAAAATTTCAGCTGGATCGGTTGAGTAGTTTTGGCTTAAAGAAATAAAAATCACCACCCATCCAACCTTTCGAACTTTCGCATTAGTTTGAAATGGATTTTATATCAGTACAGCAGGTAGCTTTAAATTTATTCATGTACACAGAACAAAGAAAAAAGTCAGCTAGATACTCGACACCTCTGAAACTTGAGCCATAAACCAACTGACAAGTTTGAGGTCAAACAAGTCTTACATCAGGTGCGGCCTTACGTCATTTCCAAAACATTGTGAATCTCCGTGCATTCTAAGGCGGATATTGAACAGCCTCGAAGTAATTTCCAAATGACTCACCAAAGTTAACTTAGTATTGACTAAGCTGCGGCAAAGTTCAAAACAATCTACCCACAGCAATGCTACACTGGGTGGCGGAATGGCTGGCAAAACAGTTTGTTGTCTATTTTAGACGTAGGTATTCATATGAAAAGCTCACTTTGGTATGCGATACGGAATTTCAATTGCATGGTCTAAACAAGCGTTAAAAGCTCGTGTTTTCTCATTCGCTTCAACGATTAACAAACGTAATAGAATGAAAAACGTGGACGAAAATTCTTATTTAAGTTCACTAACAAAAAATACCGATAGCGGTCGATTCGAGAAGAATAAAGTTCAGTCACAGTCTCGATTTGAACATTCGTAACAAAGACGGATTTTAAGTACCTACCTAGCTAGAGATCAATTCTAAAAATTTATAAGGGTTTTCTCTGTTAAGAGGTTTAAATGTTTTGCAAATAAAAATTCTCAACGTTTCTATTAGCAAGTAAGTATTCCAAAAATCTAAATAACATTTTGGTACTTAATAATCTAAATTAATTTAATTTATCGTGAGCCGAGAGCTGGTGAGTATCTGGCGCAGCGCACCAGAATTGCCATGCAGCGGGGCAATGCAGCCAGCGTCTTGGGGACGCTTCTTACTGGTATTGATATGGATTAGTTGAACTACCTGTAGATTGTTTGCAACAGTCTGCAATTAGCTCAATTGTTTCAATTCTATATACTAGTTCAAATTCATTTCTATTATTTGATTTAATTAATCTTAATTTTTATTGATATTTATTGTGAATTATATTGTGAAAGATAAATTGATTTTCTTTCTTCTTTTTATTTTCCGATAGAACACTAAAAATTCAAATAGTTACAATTTTTAAATTTAATAACTATACGAATGTTCAAATAGATAAGTACCTATGCCTTCTTCATGTATCTGTAAGTAATATTTGAAATAATAAATCTATAAAATAAATACATTACATGCATAATTAATTAATGTCCATTGATTTGGGCACGTTTCCATTAGATTGCACCAAAACCTTGTTTTGTTTTATCAAACCGAATTTTCGACATCGTTTTGTATCAATGTGAGAGACTTATGTCTACACGTTTAAGCATTATGAGTACCTACATGTATTTGGATTACGACATGACCAGAAAATCGTGATGATCTACGCGTGTTACGAAATATTTATGAAGATGATGCATTGCCTTGATCGGCGTTTTTTTTAATAACAGCTGTTGATAGATTTTTGAGACTCGCACATTTATAACATTTATAACATAAAAAAACAATCTACAGGTATGTAGATTGTTTGCAACAGTATGCAGTTAGCTCAATTGTTTCAATTGTAAATACTAGTTATAATTTATTTCTATATGAATTGTAATTTTCTTTGTGAATAAAGATGTTTTTAATAATAACTCACTATTGATTTGACGATTTGAGAAACAATCGATATGATGTACTATTTATTTCGTGTTGTCATCTAATTCATTTGTCTGTATTTATATTAAACTAGCTGCGATTTTACTACCCGTTGTCCTATTACCCGTTTTCCCGTAGGAATGAAGCATTTTCCCGTGGTAAAAAGTAGCCTATGTTCATCAGGAATAATGTGGGCTTCTAATGGTAAAAGAGTTTTTCAAATCGGTCCAGTAGTTTCGGAGCCTCTTCGATACAAACAATCAATCAAATCTTTCCTCTTATAATATTATAGTAATAGAATAGAAGTATACCTACTTAAAGAATAAAATTTATTCATAAAGAAAATTATACTAGTATTTACAATTGAAACAATTGAGCTAACTGCTGACTGTTGCAAACAGTCTACAGATAGCTCAACTGATCCATATCAACACCAGTCGGAAGCGTCCCCAAGACAAGATAGAAGTATAGATTTTTTAGTTTAAGAGAGAATATTTCCAAATTATTTTGCAAGCCCATTTGCTCCTATTTTTTCAAACCAAGCTCCTTAAGATCATTTTTCGATACCCCGAAATCAGCATAAAATAAAATAGGTATACCTTACTTAGAGGGTGGTCCCTCCCCTCTTGGCGTTTTTCATAATTATTTTCTTTTCTCCTGCTCAGTAGCCGGAATTGGCCTTTTTAATTGGGCTGATCAAACCCCCGACCTTTTTAAAATACTTTTTGTTCATTATCAAGACAAGATCAAGCCGTAGTCATTGAAAAAACTCTTGATCTCTATCCGGTTTCGACAGGCAGTGCTTGGTAAGGTCAAATTCCATACATATGATAGGTGCCGTGCAGTTCGCAATGGGAAGGTTGTGTTGCATACCGGTCTTGCGAAGTTCCATCGATATTGCGCCTTTTGTTCTGCTAAACATAATAAGATTCAAATTCCTACTTTGTTGAATGAATAGGGCTACATTTATATTTATTTTATTGTTATATTGCACAAGTGTGATTGAGTTCGGTTGATAATAACTTGAAAGGGATTACATTATCTAAATGTTACGTCTAACCTATACAATGCGTCCCTGCTAATGCTTCTATTGTCTTTAGTATCTAGTTAAATTTTATCAATAACGATCGTTTCATATCAAATCAGCTAATGAATAAGATGATCGTGTTCGCGTCTGGGTCCTTTCCACCCAACATTCTAATCCATAATCCGATCCAATTTCCACGAAGGTTGAATAGAATTTTGCGATAAAAATGAAATGAGCGTTTCAATCAATCTGTTTCATGAAAGTATGTATAGCTGCTTTCCCGTTAGTTAGAGCGATTTCTCCTCGTTTGTGTCCATTAGTGACGGGAAAAACGTCGCGATGTTTTTCCAATTTTCTTCATCCTCTCATTGTTGCTTTATTATCTGGAAACGGCCATGCTTATCTACATTGTGCCTACTTACATCATTTTAATATTAAGGTTACTTATCTTACCTACCCCTAAACTAAAACATTGTTTATACTATACTAAACTGTACGACACGTTCAATCGATTTAAAATGAATGTAGATACTTAGTTAAATTTAATTAGTAACGCAAATAACATGCCAAATATATTCAAATTTAGTTAAAGCAGATACCATGAAAACATACAACATGCATGATCAATACTATGGATATGGGTGAGGGTAAAAAGAATGCGAAACGAATTCCGACAGAACCACGAATACGATGAAAACGGAAAATAGTTTCCACATGCCAAGGATAACAAGTTACATAAGTAACCACAGCTCAGCTTTAAGTAGAAAGTTAAACTGCGATAGGTATTTGCAATGTCGATTGTTTGGTACTAAACTTAAATAATTAATCATACACAAATGCTACTTTGTGAAATGATGAAGCTGGTACGAGAGGGAAAGTTGACATAGGCTTGGAGAGCGTTTATCGATGACGAATTGTGTATTTAGTAGTCCTGAAACAACATAGTTATTGCTAAGTTGTCCAAAGCGCTGACAATTATTGATTAACATAGGCAAATCATAGACTTCAGCTCAAAATAAACTTAAAGATACATAATAACATTACAAAAACATTTTCATTAATAACAATGTTTGGCAAATTTAACGAAATTTTACTCACCAACTCAGTGACAATCCAATTCGATGAAAAAGAATCACAAACAGAACACAGGGGTAATACAGTTATACCACGGGGAGGGTTAGGAAAACAATATAATAAAATAAAATCACCAGGGTCAAACACGATCACACAAATTCAAACAATACGCGAGCACATGCACTGAACGTTAGTCCATAGTCCAGGCTTCAGGAGTGGGAATGTAGTGTCTATACGCGTTTTATAATCAATGCGTGAGTGTTGTAATATTTACGTAATTTTTTTCAGTCTGTCAGACATCGACGCGAAGTAAGAATTACGGGCGAGTGTACCGCTCCCGGTGAACGCACAGGCCGCACTGCTTGCCCATAACGGCAAAAGGTCGTTCGTTACCCACATTCTCTTTCCGCGCAAGCCTCTTCAAGCAAGAATGAAACAGAACACCCAAAGCTCCCCACAATATGGATAAGAACGAGACGGCTATAACACAGCCTCAGGAAAACCCAAACTCAAGTCTTGATAGTTCTAAGTTAGGACCGTGCTTCAGCTTCGTGAATTATTTGCAAGGTATCTTGCTCAATCGTTTATTATGTGAAAATGAATAGTCAAAAAAACTTGTGATTGTCTGAATGGTTCGCTTGGAATGCATATTTTTGCAAGGTAAAACGCCGTTTGTCACGGCACGCTATAGTTCTTATTGGAATAATGGTTTTCGGGCGAAATAGAGCCTATCGGAATTCCGTTCCGTCCAAGTGCGGTCATCACGTATGCAGGTTTTGATCTTGTTGCTTTTTTATGATTCGGCGTGGATTTTCCCACGACTCATCGGTACTTTTAAAAATTCCGCGTTTCAAATCTTTTGTACACGTTGTTCCTACACGTGACAGTATTAAATTATCCAATAAAAAACATAATTTCAGTGGTAACGTTGTCTCATGGACGATTTAAGTAACTATCGCTATCCTCTAAATTATGGTTCATCATGACGTTTAAAATTTAACAGACTAGTTTTAAACGGATGTCTGAAAAAATCTGATTCCTGTCTCTTTCAGCAATCATCCGATTTTTTGTCCTATTTGACGTGAAGAGGGATAATTTTCCTCTTCCCAGGCTAAGAGGTATGAGAGTCGTTTATCCCTTTTCATGTGATGATAGATTGTGCGTGACGCGAGCTTTTTGTCTCGTTACATCATGACTATATTCTTAGTTATTTCAGTGTTACAACTACAGTGTTAACACTGTTCTTAGTTATTTCAGGTTGCGCTTTGGCAAACATCGTAGGTGCCTATGCAAATGGGAATCTTTTACTTTGTCCTCTAATAAAGTGAAGTTTAGCTTTTATTCCGTAAGTAGACGAACTTTCTATGTTTATTTATAATATTCCATTTAATTTGGACAGTTTTGTTGCAATTCTTAAACTGCTTCAGTAGCACGGGGATAGTTGTCTAGGGTAGAATAAAGAAAAATTACGTCACATCCTCATCGGATGCCTAATTACGTTTGAAACTCTCTTCAACTTCAATAATTTTCGCAATGTATGACAATGCAATGTGAATGACATTGCAATGCAATGTGAATGACATTGCAATGCAATGTGAATGACATTGCAATGCAATGTGAATGACATTGCAATGCAATGTGAATGACATTGCAATGCAATGTGAATGGCAATGCAATGTGAATGACATTGCATTGTCATACATTGTGAAAATTATTCTCTATTCTACCCTAGACAACTAGACAACAATCTCCGTGCTAGGCCTACTGCTTTTTCGGCCAACTACAGTCTATCTATCTCTAGGACAAGAGTGAAGAAGTCTTCTAGCCCTTCGTCAGATGAGATTGTGTTCAAACGAAGGTCAATTCTCGATAAAATATAATAATAATAATAAATAATACTGGACTATCCACACAGCATCATCTAGCCCCAAGCTAAGCAGAGCTTGTGTTATGGGTACTAGATGACTGATATAAATAATATATTACTTTACATAGATAGATATTTTTTATTATACATAGAAACGACCAGAACACCCGGAACAAATATTTGTAGATCGTACAAACATTTGCCCCAAGGCGGGAATCGAACCCGCAACCTTCCGCGCCGCAGGCGGACCTTCGCCCACCGCGCCACCATTGAGACAACATTGAGATGCATATGATAATTAAATAGGTACGTAAAGAAAGCCTGAAACAATAAAGACAATCAAATGTTGTTGAACCAAATGACATTCGTACCAAATGCCACATGTTCGTATATAATCTCCCCATGAAGGCTATGAATAAATTAAAAGCTGCTTCGTATATCTTCATTCAGTGGGTATTTAGTCACACAATTTCAAGCCCGAATAACGTATTTCATCCAAATAAACCCGATCTTTTAAACTACCTATTTATACTTATGACATGGTTTTTATATCAGAGCTAAGGTGGTCGCAGATCAAAGGCACAGCATAAAAATGCGCATGCAAAAATGGGCTTAACTACGCTTAGGACGTAACATTGAGATGCATTTCTTGATGAATGATTTTAATACCACAATTCTCGCTGGTTTGACCTATAAATTTCTATTTTCAGAACAAAACCGATCAGTTCCGAACATACCTACCCATTAAGTCCGTGCGACAGTCTGTTATCCTGTTATGAGTTATGCTGTTATCACTCGGTCTAATGAGTCAATCGGGCAGTCCAACCGCATACTTTGTTGGTGTAAGTAGTTTCTGTTCGATATACTCGTAAGAAAACAATTAATAAGTTTAAACCTGTGTTCTCAATGTGTCCCTGAATATTTCAGGAATTCGCGTCGACTGACCAGAGTCCACGAATTTTACACGTCAACTATAATTATAAGGGTTCCTGTGTGGGTGTTACATTTTATAGTCCTATAAAATATAATAAACTACAAGGAAAAGGTATGGAACAAAGAATGTGTAGTTATAAATACATTGTCTAAGAGTAATATAAAAATAATGTTAATTTTCAATCTATTTTAGATCTCTACGATGTCTCAAACCTTAACTTTTGGCGACGTGTCTGGGCCTATACCTGTACATGCTTGGAATAATGAAAGAACTAGTAAGTACATATGTGATTTTGTAACACAGACATCTTAATTTTGTCTAACTTACAGAGAAAAGGTGGCTATTTTATAGTAAGACCTCAACCAACAAACGCTTCCGACTGGTATTGACATGGATCAGTTGAGCTACCTGTAAATTGTTTGCAAAAGTCTGCAGTTAGCTCTATTGTTTCATTTGTAAATACTAGTTTTAATTTATTTCTATTATATGATTGAAATTTTCTTTGTCAATAAAGATTATTAACAAATTGTTAAAGTCCACAATTATTTTACAGAAATTGCATTCTCCCCGAACAACAATGAAGTGCACATCTACGAAAAGACCAGCAAAGAATGGAAACAAACGAACAAGTTAGCCGATCATGACTTGAGGGTCACGGGCATCGACTGGGCTCCTAAAAGCAACCGCATTGTAACGTGCTCCGTGGATCGCAATGCTTATGTCTGGACACAAGCGAAAGATGGCAAGTGGAGCACCACTCTTGTCCTCCTCCGTATCAACCGCGCAGCCACTTGCGTTAAATGGTCTCCGATGGAGAACAAGTTTGCTGTCGGCTCTGCAGCTAGACTACTCTCCATCTGCTATTTCGAAAAGGAAAATAACTGGTGGGTCTCCAAGCATATCAAAAGGCCGATACGATCAACCGTGACTTCTATCGACTGGCATCCCAACAATATGCTTATTGTCGCTGGTTCCTCTGATTTCAAGGTTAGAATCTTCTCTGCATATATCAAAGACATTGAAGATCAGCCTAGTTCAAATGCTTGGGGTTCTAAAATGCCGATGGGACAAGTTCTGGTTGAATTTCCGAATACGCCGAATCCAGGTGGATGGGTTCACAGCGTATCTTTCTCCGCTGACGGTAATAAAATCGCTTGGGTGGGGCACGATAGTTCAATAAACGTAGTTGATGCCTCTAAAGGTAAAGCAATCTCTAAACTGAAGACAAAATATCTTCCATTCCTCACTTGCTGTTGGATTACTAACAACTCTATAGTTGTCGCTGGATACAATTGCGTTCCACTACTGTACTGCCTTGACAAATCAGAGATAAAGTTTCTCGCAACTCTAGACAGTTCTCAAAAAAAAGAATCTGGGAACATGTCCGCAATGAAAAAGTTCCAGAGACTTGATAAACAAGCTGCTGAAACTAACGATGTTTTGCTAGACTCTACCCACCAGAACTACATAACCTGCTTCAATGTGTTTGCTGGAACTAAAGATAAGGTGAGGAAGTTCAGTACCTCAGGTCTGGATGACAAATTGGTCATCTGGGATGTGGAAACACTAGAACGCTCCATGAAAGGACTCAAAATTGTGTGATCATTGCCTAGCTAGTCTTAGATAAGAATAAATACGTTAGTTTTTTGCTTACTCATAAACCTTGAAATGACAAGGTGCCCATTGAAATAAGCTAGTGAAAGGCACTCAATACGACTGTGCCTTTATGATTGTCCCATATAAGTAAGAACAAATCTGCATTGTTTGTATGTATTTCTATTAATTTTATTTATTGACTGGCTTCGGTTGGTAGCAGTGGCTCTGTGCCATTGTTTTATTACTCTTTTCTTGGAAGATTATTTGTATCATGAGTCCGTTGTTTGGTATTATAGACGTATAAAGAATACAAAAACATCTCAGCATACTTTTTTTAATTACTTACGACCTGCATGTTCGCTTCGTTAGCCGCCTATTTTAATATTTATTATTCACCATTGTAATCCATTGTTTTTAGTTTCACATCGTTTGTGGGTGGTATTGCATACCAATTCTATTTCCGTTGAGATAAACACTATCTAAACATGGTGGCAAACGTTTTAATTTCATTAACGAACTTGGCGTCTTTAGGAGTTTAATAAAAATACATTGGAAACCTTTAGATATTCTCCCAAGTAATATAAATTCAATCATTGTTTTGAACTTAGAGCGAGGAGTTGAAACTAACAATTGGTGAACTAGGTCTTAAACGATTCAGAACGATTTTTATTTATTTATTTGTCTATCTACCAAAGTGGTTTGTCTACATAATTGCATTCTGGCAAGAAACTAAGGTCACTAATTAGAATACGTCTTAACACGTAAACTGCGTACGTTTTTGCCAATCTAGTTTACCTACCAACTTACCTAATTTGTTACACACTAATTTGGGTAAATGTTTAGGTAATTAGAACAAGGTGTACTCTAATTGTTCTAATTGAAATCGGTAGGTAGTATACAAAACTTAATTATCTACAAGTAGGTAAGCCGGTTTAAGAAACGATTATGAAACGAGTTGCGTAATGTGAATTCGTGAATACGGAACTGGTTGGGCTAGTGCAATGCAACCTTGTGGTGGCCATAGAGCGAATTGCTATTGTGAGGCAAGGCTGCAGCCATGGACGAAATGAACCTTAATTCAATAAAAAATAATGCCTATGACTTGGGTTTATGTAGATGCCGTCCCATCAGATTTATGAGAGTGAAGGAATAGAGAGTGCACTTGTGCACTATAATATAAATAAATAATAAATAATGCTGGACAATTCACACAGCATTATCTAGCCCCAAGTTAAGCAGAGCTTGTGTTATGGGTACTAGATAACTGATATACTAAATACAATACACTACATAGATAGATATTTTTTATTATACATATAAAACATCCAGAACGCCCTGGAGAAATGTCTGCAGATCTTACAAACATTTGTCCCGAGGCGGGAATCGAACCCGTAACGTCCTGCGTCGCAGGCAGACTTTCGCCCGCTGCGCCACAGAGGCCGTCAATGTCCTGCGCATCTGGCTAGTCTCCGATGAGACTGGCCGCCGTGGCCGGAATTCGGCTAGAAAGACATTACTTTATTACAATAGGTGGTAGGTACTTGAAATTGAATGAAATGGAATGATGAGGCATATATTTGGCATGACACATTACATCACATAAATGTATCTAGATATATCTCGATATATTTTTGCGTATTACATAGACTTTTCGTTTTTAGAAACCAACTTTAAATTCCTGAATTTTAGTTTTTTTTTGCGGAACAAATAGAAAAGAAATAGGATTCCCTCAGGAATAAAATCAAGCATCAAACCACGTCGGGATTACTCTATATTCAATAACAAAAGAATCATCAATCGATATACAACACACGGAGAAATCGGTGAACATACATACCTATCTCCTCCTTATTCCGAAGTCGGTTAAGGGTAGAGTGAGTAAGACTAATTTTATATTAATTTAAAATTCAATAAAATAACAATTTTGTTAGTATTGAATCAGTTTCTTATCTCGTTCCTCCTCTGAGTTTAGGTTACGGCCAAACGAAAGCGATCGAGGGCATGCCTAGCAGATGCCAAGACTCCACAATTTTTCCAATGAACTTATAGCACGACCGGAATTTATCTGTATTGTAGTGAAAAAACCTAAGGCGATGGTATTGTCACGTATTCTGTAAGGGTTCATCTGTGATCTGAATCCATAACTCGATGCTTCCTGGAAGATGGTACGCACATCTTTCTAGTAGTGTGTTCTTTTAGGTCCATGGATTTTTATAAAATACTAGCTTCTGTCCACGGCTTCGCCCGCGTTGGACAAAATTGTGAATCTAAACCATTCCCAGATCCCCTTGAACACACACAAAAAATTTCATCAAAATCGTTCCAGTCGTTTGAGAGAAGTTCAGTGACATACACACTCACAGAAGAATTATATTTATAAAGATTTCGACGCAAAAAGAGTGGGGTGTTAAAAGTAGTATAGTAATAAGTTTAACGTGTCTGTCTGTGTATCTGTCTGTGGTATCGTAGCTCCCAAACGTATAAACCGATTTTCGTTTAGTTTTTTTTGTGTCATAGTCATAGATAATTTTATGCCTAGTGTTCTTCGCTATGTTTCATGAAAATCTGTCGGGGGGTTTTAAATTTTTTTAATTTTATTCTTGTGTAAATAAAGTTTATTTTAAACAAAGATGTTTATGTTAAAGTTTCTGACTGACTTAGATTTCGTATAAATTATTAGGTTGTAGTCGTAGTCGAAATTATAAAATAGTTATAAAATTATTACGATATGGCACCCATCAGGGGCCTGTCTCCAGTGGACTAACATAGTCTGATGATGATGCACTATACAATTAAGTATGTTCTACAGATTCTTGCGGTTTATTTGCAGAGCTTTACAAAGTTGAGACAGAAAGTACTGAAGCCACACGACGAATTGAAAAGCTTTTAAAACAAGTATTTATCTTTTGTCCTTCTTTGTTGCCGAAGACGCCAATTTAAGGATGTAATCACATTGCCCCTACCGATTGCCCTGTGGAACTAATTTAATCTAACTCGTATCTGATCATGCAATAAAACATTAGGAAGTTATAAATCTATGACTGTAGGTAGAGATCGCCCGACTCTAAAGACAACACGTTATTTATCAAAGCAAATTACTTATTTTCATACCTATCCTCCTTACCTCAACCTCAACAGCCTGTATTGGTCCACTGCTGGACGCAGGCCTCCCCCTGATAAGCGCCTGATTGGCTTTTATCTCACGGGGGGTGCCCATAATCGCCACGCTGGGTATGCGAGTTGGGATCCCAGTTTGGTGGTAGAATTGTTCTGCAGGGGGCGCTGCTGCCTGCCCCCGGTGGATATCCCTTAGTCGCCTCTTACGACACCCGCCGGAAGAGTTGGGGTGGTGCAAATTCTAAGCCGGCGGCACCACACAGCTACCTTTCCTACAAATTACTATTATCATTGTAGTGTTTCACATTTCTATAATCTAGGGCCATAAGTATGTATGTAGGCATGCGTTTATTAGCCTGTAGTCTGCAGTCCCTCCTTTTCTCTTTCATTTTTTCCCTAATTATTGCCAGTTCTGGCTTCTCTATACGTAAGTAGGTACCGGTAAAATTTGTTTCAAAAATAAAGTCCTATTTTTGCAATAAATTCATGACATGACCCATGTGCCAGTACAAACAAGCCTTTACAAAATTGTGTTAACTTTATGGAACTTTCGTCATGATTGATTGCTATTTTTGTTCTAAAGAGAAGTCGCTCTCGCTTGTGGCAAAGTTAATATTGAATTTGGTTTGAATGAAGTATTGAGTACGCCTACGCATCCTCAATTGAAATTGTGTATATTTTGAGAACTTTGTTAATGGAAAAGCAGTCAAGCATAATTAGAAGAAAATTGAATATATCATCATCAGCTGGGTAGCCCTAAGCCATCCACTGCTGGGTAGAATAAATAAACAAATAAATAATACTGGACAATTCACACAGCATTATTTAGCCTCAAACTAAGCAGAGCTTTTTTTTTCTCCATAGCTAAATAGCCTTTATTCACAAAAAAAATTATACTAGTATTTACAATTGAAACAATTGAGCTAACTGCAGACTCTTGCAAACAGTCTAGAGCGCAGAGCTTTTAGCAGAGCTTGTGTTATGGGTACTAGATAACTGATATACATAATACAATACACTACATCACGCTAATATTATAAATGCGAAAGTCATTAGCCATTTATAATATTAGTGTGATACTAATATTATAAAGAGGAAAGATTTGATTGTTTGTTTGTTTGTATTGAATAGGCTACGAAACTACTGGACCGATTTGAAAAATTCTTTCACCGTTAGGAAGCTTACTTTTCAGGGAGTGACATAGGTTATATTTTTATCCCGGAATTCCCGCGGGAACGGGAACTACGCGGGTGAAACCGCGAGGCGAACGTCTAGTATAATACTACTTTAAGAAACGTATCGTTGTGCTACCTGTAGATTGTTTGCAACAGTCTGGAGTTAGCTCAGTTGTTTCAATTGTAAATACTGGTGTCATTTTCTTTGTGAATAAAGGCTTCTGTCATTATAATACCATAGTATAATCTATAATACTATGGTATTATAATATCTATAATACTATGGTATTATAATATCGGGCATATCCGAACTCACTTTTGCATCCAAGTGTGGCCAGCTACTTAAGTAACATCATCGTCGACGCTTTATGACCGATTATGAACTCATAATTACAAAAGTTACCTATGTAATTTCGGTACCCACACGTTTTCAAGGGGCTATTCCAGTTTTCCATCCTGAAATCCCTCCGAAGGGGGAAAACTGGACTTAAAAAAATGCCACTTTTTTGTCTTGAAGATCATCGTCAAGGGGGAAAACTGGACTTTAAAAAACCAAATATCTATCATCCACAAACAAAACTGCATATAATTTATATATGGGTAGATTATAAAATACACTAGCATCTACCCGCGGCTTCGCACGAGTATTTTCGGTATAATAAGTAGCCTATTGTTTAAGTTAGGCTATGTTCTAAGTGTATGCCAAATTTTATCTTGATCTGTTCAGTAGTTTTGGAGATCCTAGGTAACAAAAAGATCACATTTCACAAACTTTTGCATTTATAATTTTAGTAGGATAGGATAGGTATTTGTGTCGACCCACTATCGAAGAAAATGACAATCTGGTCTCTGTTAAAGCGCCGAGAAAAACGAAGCAAAGCCATCATGTCTTTAGTATAGCTCTGCTTAAAACGAAGCAAAATCAGCGATGCTATAATAGGGACATGATATTATAGCATCGCTGAAAACGAAGCAAAGCCATCATGTCTCTATTAAAGCTCTGCTTAAAACGAAGCAAAATCAGCGATGCTATAATAGGGACATGATATTATAGCATCGCTGAAAACGAAGCAAAGCCATCATGTCTCTATTATAGCTCTGCTTAAAACGAAGCAAAATCAGCGATGCTATAATAGGGACATGATATTTAAACGCTGAAAACGAAGCAAAGCCATAATGTCTCTAATATAGCTCTGCTTAAAACGAAG
Organism: Eupithecia subfuscata; assembly: GCA_963564075.1. NCBI lineage: Eukaryota > Metazoa > Arthropoda > Insecta > Lepidoptera > Geometridae > Eupithecia > Eupithecia subfuscata. Next base: position 11,229,012 of record OY751097.1, read on the forward strand.
CAAAATCAGCGATGCTATAATAGGGACATGATATTATAGCATCGCTGAAAACGAAGCAAAACCATCATGAATAACCCTGAAACCGTATTTTCCTTTGAAATAATTAAGACGATTCAAAGCTTAATCCGTAAACGTTCGGCACAATACGACGCAGCCTTCAAAGGAATCAAATTATCAGTTCAACGTTGCGAGAGCTCCCGCCGAGTCCCATCAGAAACCAAACCCAAACGTGAAATTAATTTCATTTCAAAGAACGCGTGGGCTTTCCTTTTACGAACCTACGTGATTAAGTATAGATGCGTTTATGCTAGTACTCGGTATTTTATTCGGCACATCCTAAAATCCTACATCCGTTTTGGCTCATTTCGGCAGCACTGACACACTACATGTCACCAGTAGGATAAGTTAGTGGGTATAACTTTTTAACCCCCGACGCAAAAAGAGGGGTGTTTTATGTTTGACGTGTCTGTGATAATTTTATCCCGAGTGTTCTTAGCCATGTTTCATGAAAATCTGTTCAGCCAATAAAGGTCGACGGGTGTTTTAAAATTTTAATTTTGTCTTAGTAGAATGTAAGCTTAGCTATAAAAATATATAAGTTACTTGGTGCTACTCATAAGTTTTAAACTAGTTTTATCTACCTACTTGTATAAGTTTGATTGTATTTTGTGCTGTCCATTTGTGATCCAAATAAACAATTTATGTATCTATCAACTATCTGAGCGTCTGGTCGAAGCGACGCGTGACCCGAGAGCTGGTGAATATCTGGCACAGCGTATCAGCATTGCCATACAGCGTGGCAATGCAGCCAGCGTCTTGGGGACGCTTCCGACTGGTGTTGATATGGATCAGTTGAGCTATCTGTAGACTGTTTGCAACAGTCGGCAGTAGCTCAATTGTTTCAATTGTAAATACTAGTATAATTTTCTTTGTGAATACATGACTTTAGACTTAATAAAAAAAAAAAAAGAAATTATGTATCCATCTATCTACAATTCATTTTATCCAAGATCATCATCCTAATAATATTATGAAGGAGAAAATTTGTGCCGTTATGCCGGTGTGATGACGTTTGGCCGAAGACAACGCCAAAACTACTGAACGGATCGGGATGAAATTTTGCACATAATAAACATCTGGACATAACATATAAGTTAGCTACTTTTTATTCCAATGAAATGCTTGCGAAGCTTCGGGCAGAAGCTAATGAATCATAATTAACATGACGACCTCTGTGGCGCGGTGGGCGAAGGTTCGCACGCGCGCAGGAGGTTGCGCGTTCGATTCTCTCTTCGGGACAAATGATTGTACGATCTGAGAACCGCAGGAATGAATATAAGAATATAAAAATTTATTCATAGCCACACACAACACTAGAAAGGGAAATACAAAAATATACGTTACTGCATTCTTACTACCCGTTGTCCTATTACCCGCTTTTCCGTAGGAATGAAGCATTTTCCCGCGGTAAAAAGTAGCCTATGTTCATCAGGAATAATATGAGCTTCTAATGATAAAAGAATTTTTCAAATCGGTCCAGTACTTTCGGAGCCTAGTCAATACAAACAAACAAACAATCAAATCATTCCTCTTTAGAATATTAGTGTAGATAATGAAAAACATAAACCTTTGGATTAAAGTTTAAAACATATTGTAAGCAGCAGCGTGAATTAGAGTCCCAAGCATCGATGTGAGTAAAATTTGGGAGATTGGGCACTGACTTCTCGAAAGTGGAACGCTCACATTGAGTCCAATTAGGTCCACCCACCTCAATCACAGTCGGACCGGCGCTGCCGGCGTACGTGTTTCGCGTGTATTGTTGTCTCGATCGCTCTTCGGTCTAGATACGTCTTTCCATCATTGTTGTGCAATAAGTAGGTATATTGCAATAGATTGGAAATGGCGTGTCTTTGTGTTTAGTTGTAGGTAACACAACACAGGCCATTTGTTGAGATAGCGCTGCGAGAACGTACCGTATCTACAGAATTTTACTTATATCAATGATCCCAAGGGTAAAAGTAATTGGGCCTATCAATGTGCGCGGCTAATCAGGTTCAGCCTCAGCTTGTTGTCGTTATCCACCGAGGTCGATAACGACGCTGGTTTTCAGTCTGGACCTGAATTGGGTGACGTCACGTCACGAGTAGAAACGGTCCACATATGAAACGTGACAAAATATAGGGGTAGAAGTAAGTAGTGATAAAAACAAAGAGGTGGACAAAAATCAATGTATATAGTCAACTAGGCACAACGTACAATGGTGCAAGCATAAATAAAATATAATAGTATCACTACATAGTATAAAACAAAGTCGCTTTTTTTGTCCATAAGTATGCCTAAATCTTTAAAACTACGCAACGGATTTTGATGCGGTTTTTTTTAATAGATAGAGTGATTGAAGAGGAAGGTTTGTATGTATAATAATAATAATAGTAGTATTTAATTGCACCCGTGCGAAGCCGGGGCGGGTCGCTGGTATATAATATAATGGTATGATTGTTTTTTGTAGACTTTTTAATCTATTGCACTATTTTTACAGGGGCCCCCTGTAAAAATAGAGTAAGTATTTTTAATAAACAAATAAAAAATTGTCATACTAAAATAGAGTAAAATATGTACATATAAAAATAATTGGGTTGGTTAACATGAAGAAAATAGAGAATAATACATAGGGATTTAATACATATTCTCTGACTGTATAAATTTGGGTAGGTGTTTTCTTTGTAAAATAAAAAAAAATGTCGTAGTCAGTAGTTATATTAGTACCCATAACACAAGCTCTGCTTAGCTTGCCGCTAGATTCTGCTGACTGGACTGAGCAGCATTATTAATTTTATTTTACCGTATTAAAGTTTTTTGTCATAATTATCCTAAAATTCAAGGCTGATAGCAAAGATAGACAATGATTTCAAAATACCTTACAAACAGCCGATAACTGTACAACACATGTCATGTGGGTGTATTTATACATCCTGTAAAAGATAATTTTCCTGCTTGTTACCGCGCATAACGAGGACGTGAAGGAAATATTACTTTGTAAGAAGATTTCATATAGTAATAATTTGTTGGTGGGTAAATACCAATACACCTCCCGAAATGTAAGGAATTTAATATTTATAACAGAACTAGCTGCGCCCCGCGGCTTCGCTCGCGTGGAAATTTATGTTTCCCACTTTCTTAACTTTTTCTTTGCTATACACCTCACGGAGCCCAAACCTTTCCAACGAATGCAAAACCGTGGAAATCGGTTTGTGCGTTCTGGAGTTATTAGTTCAGGAAGGAAAACCCGACTTATTTTTATATAGTAGATTATACAATTTCTGTATCTGTTAGTAGGTACGCTTTAATAGTTTGTTTGTTTTGAATAAACTAAATACCGACTTAGAATCTTTAATTTAACATTACTAAAGTTTTGCGGGATAAATCTCTCGGGAATTGCATTTATGGAACCATGCATCTCGAAGTCATTCACTACACAAAAGCGAACGAATATTCAAAATCGGTTTATTCTTGACGGAGAAGTCGAGGAAGAGGAACACACATTAAATAAGTTTTAATTTTAAATTAAATCATTTTTAAAAACAAGCTTCTAATGCATTGTCATCGAAACTTAACTTGTATACAAAATTTCAGCTCAATGGGTTGAAGATGCTGCAAATCTGCTGCAAAATTGAGTTGCAAGATTCCACCCGTACATACATAGCTAAGTACATAATTTGCAAGTTAAATAAAAGCTTGTAAAAAAACATACGTACTAGCTACTAGCTATAGCTATAGTTAGCTATAAATATAGCTAGAATAGTCTAGCTATATTCTATAGAGATCCTCCTTTTCCTCCTTTTTCCAAAGTGGGTTAAAAATGTATGTAAAGTCGTAAAGTTGCAGGTATAAACACAGTTTAGGGAACCGCTTTTAGGACACTTTCCTGTATCACTCTCGATCACTATAAAGATGTTGATTGGAAAACCGAATTGTTGGGGCGCTGTGACCCGAAAACTATAAAAACTTTAGTGTCCGTTCTGCGGAAACTCACTCGCTCCATGGTGGCTGCTTCTTGGGCCCTACAAACCAACCAATCCGTCAATAATAATGGATTTGAATTTACGCGTTAGTGCTAGCTTATAATCTGATCCATCATTATTGTAAACTAGCTTCTGCCCGCGGCCTCACACGTGTATTTTCGGTATAATAAGTAGCCTATAATCTAAGTTAGGTTATGCTCTAAATGTACGCCGTAACATTTTATTAAATATACATTTTAAGCCGCAATATGCCGTCTATATTCACAAAGAAAATTATACTAGTATTTACAATTGAAACAATAGAGCTAACTGCTGCCTGTTCCAAACAGTCTACAGGTAGCTCAACTGATCCATATCAACACCAGTCGGAAGCGTCCCCAAGACGCTGGCTGCATTGCCACGCTGTATGGCAATGCTGATGCGCTGTGCCAGATATTCACCAGCTCTCGGGTCACGCTGTATTATGTATATCAGTCATCTAGTACCCATAACACAAGCTCTGCTTTGCTTGGGGCTAGATGATGCTGTCGGTCAGGTAGCTATGGAAAGAGCTATGCTCGCAGTCTCTCTGAAGGATAGAATTCGTAACGAATACATCCAACAGAGAACCAAAGTTATCGACATATCACAAAAAAATTTGCAAGCTGAAGTGGCAGTGGGCCGGCCATATCTCGCGAAGAACCGACAACTGCTGGGGAAAACTTGTTCTCAAGAGCACGTGGTCTCCACTCAAGTGGAGACCACGACTCGGCAAACGTAGTGTAGGACGCCCTCCGGCCAGGTGGGATGACGATCTGCGAAAGACAGGCAGGCAGATGCCGGATGCAGCAAGCTGAAGACAGGGCGCTATGGCGCTCATTAGGGGAGGCCTATGTCGAGTAATGATGATGATGAGATGATGCTGTGTGAATTGTCCAGCATTTCAAACCAAATCGTTTCGTTCGTACGATCCCAACTCAGGGTGTCCTTTTTACGAGCAGATTAAGATTAAATAAAAAGCAGAATTTAGAAGCCCCGATCTGTTCTTTTGTCTCGGAGCACGTAAACAGGAGAGTCGTAAAGCTCGGACCGGAGGCTGCTCTTATTTATTACATGGTGTTTCGTTCAAATGTTTCGGGAAGGGATCGTCTTTTGAGTTGTTGTTTCTTAAATAAATTCCACTGAGGTTCCTCTCTGAATGATGAAACAGTTAAACTTTTTTTCAGTTAGTTAAAACTTTTGTTAATAAGCTTTATTACTTTTATCGATTATTTCACTATTTGAAAAGTTAACAATCCTACAGTAGGCAATTAATCAAATTAACTTTTGTTAATTTGAGTCTTATCAAAAATTGCATACACGTAAGTCTAACCCTGGAATCAAACATAGGCGACTTTTTATCCCAAAAATCGATGATGAATAAAGATGGGAATAAACTCAAAACGTTTCCATAGAAACAACACGTGCGAAGCTAGACGAAGATAATAGATAGATAGATAGATATTTATTTATTGTTTCAAGGTTGTTACAATTTGTTAATAGCGTCTTAAATCCTAACATAGGTTTATCTAGACACTAGAGTTCTCTACGTAATACTTAATTATAATTTTTATAAGCTAGCATCGGAAATTAATGCTTCATACTTCATGTTAATACTTCATGTTAATTAAAAAAAATTGTACTTGCCGGTTAGAGATCCTATCTTTAGTAAATATTTACCTATTATATTTTTAGGATTTGTGGACATAATTGCAGCTAAATGACAAAATAGATCATACAAGTACTTTCTAAGCACGCTTTAAGTCGGATTGAGTTTTACCTACATAAGTTGTTCAGTAGATAGTTTTCAGACAACTCATAAACTCACAGAAAATAAGGAAACAGTATAAGGTAACGAACAATAAATAAGGCTGGTCTTTTTGTATTTCATTGTTAATATCAAACAAAACTAGAAAAGCGAGGGCAAACCACGAGTGCTCTCCTAAATAAAGAGGCAGCTTGAGCAAAGCAACAAAAGCAAAACAACCCGTTTCTCATCGCATTCAACTGCTTTTATTCCTTTCAGAGTTCCAGACATATTGACATGTTCATAAATTATAACATGCGAGTATATAGGTATAGTACCTACCTAGACCGCAAATCCTTTTGATGTTCAGTGTATTGATCTCGCAAACGCGGCCGTAGTAAAATTAATAGTTCAACAAAGTACAAAGAGACTGCCTACGCCATTTTACTTTGTTGTAGGGCTTTGAATGGTTTTGCGAAAATAAAGCGAAACGTTTGTACTGTGTTGTTTTATCGATTATTAAAAAGTAAATCTACATCGAAAATTACTTTACATAATCCAATATAGATGAAAGGACCTATTTTGTCAAGCTCTCCATCGTCCTGGAACATCACGTATTTAGACTAAATCAATCATTTATGTATGTTCATATTGCCACAGATTGTGTGATTCAGAGATGCTGTACCGAGAGAATCAGAAATATACATAAACATAGCACAATCTCCTAATGTGAGGGACTGCAAAGGCTGTCATCACGTATAACGCCCCTGAGTTTAGCTCCAACTAGTTAATATCCTATTAATTACACTCAGCTAGCGGCAGACCGCAAGATATTGCCTCATCGGTACAAGCTGGTACTGCAGTCCACCCCTTATTAGGTAGCTACTTTGCTGTACACTTATTGGCACGTCAAAGTGTGCATTTTATAGCCAACTATAGCAGTAAACACATAATAGCTGGTTTGGGTTTAGCGCGAATATAGGCATACTACGGTATAAGCATCGCTACAGCTAAACCTACTGTAGGCAACTACCTAATCAGAGTAATCAGTAATCACCTGAACAACTGATACACAAATGAAGATTGTTTGATTTTTTCAGCAAGTAATTAGAAATGGTCTTGTTCAGAACTGGATCTAGAAGTAAGCAAATCCAGAACTGAGGGGTGAGTCTATTTGACCTTAGTAATTATTAGTCTCCTTTTTGTACATATAATAATAAATAAATAAATAATAAAGTTGCTGGACAATACACACAGCATTATCTAGCCCCAAGCTAAGCAGAGCTTGTGTTATTTGTACTAGATAACTGATATACTTAATACATTTAGAAAACAGCCAGAACACCCTAAACATCGGACATAACATCGTATATCTGCAGATCGTACAAACATTTGTCCCGAGGCGGGAATCGAACTCACAACCTCCTGCGTCGCAGGTGGACCTTCGCCCGCTGCGCCACAGAGGTCGTATGGGACTTGCGTAGTTCCTTGTCCGCACGATAGACGCGCTGTACCAAATTTTTGAAAAAATAAGATGTTACGATCACCTCTCGTTACTAAAGTCAAATAGACTTACCCCTCTAGCACACTTTACTTACCCCTTTTACTAGACTTTACTAGACTTTACTAGACTTTACTAGACTTTACTAGACTTTACTAGACTTACGACTTACCCCTCTAGCTGTGCCTCTAGTCTCATCTGTACGCATTTTACGAAGTGGTCACAGAACGCTAAAACGTTATGGACTATGGCACGATATGATTTATTTAACTTACTCAAGTGTGATACGTTGGACCACATACGGATTTGCTTCCAAACAACTTAGAAATTCATGAATTGTGTTTGATGTGAATACAATATGCTCTGCGAGCGAAACAGAACCATGAAATCCTGTAGGAACCCACCAACATGCGAGGCTACACAGGCTTTTGTGAAGCATTCAGGAATATTTGGATTGAATAACAAAGTGCGACGGAGCCATTAGCTCGCCAAAGTGGATATAGTCAACCATATCCCAAGCTCAAATGCGGTAAAACAAGGCTTTTAGGCCAGAACGGACGTTCCGCTCGTCCATTAACACTAACGTTTATCGAAGATAGAAGTTCCGATAAATTCTGTTATTGTACGTATGTATAAGCCAGACTATTTGCAGTACCTACCTAATAAGCCTATGTGGCTTGCCTTGTTTTTAGGGTTTCGATATCGGAGATCGGTTTCGAAACCCTTATGGTCTCGCTTTGTCTGTCCTTTTTTCCCTCCTTAATATCTCAGCAACACCGCAGCTATCAACTTGAAATTTACAATAATAATACATTTCGTGCGCCAAATTTTAAAAAATCCTACCTACAAAGTCAAGTGGGGTATCATAAGAAAGGTATTAGTTTGTACATTTCAAAATAGTTTTTGAAATTTCTGTAGGTTCATACATTTCGAAATATTTTGAAAAAAGTCGAAATATTCCATATGATAAGGCGCTAGTCGCGGGAGGCGTATGTATGTGGACTATGCAGATAATTTGATGATGTAGGTAATTTATGAACCTTTAAAATCGGCAATGGATACAATCAAACCTAATAACACTAAACATTTAATATCAAAACAACTACACCCAGGGTTAATACCTCCCCGATGCAATTAAATTCGATTTACAATCATCGTGATCAAGGTTGAAACTTGGTATTTTATTAAGGTTATAAACACATAGTACACGTAGTTCAGTTCGTTCACAATTTTATGTGAAACTTAATTTTATAGCTACACCAGGCACCAATAACAAAACTATTTTGGTTTGAAATGGCGGCGAATAGATTTACTAAACTGTAAAAACATCGTAGTGCTCGCTTTCAACCGATCCTCCTATAGTATTATGGTTATAATAGTTTGCTTGCCTTTTATACCAAAAAAGTATTAGTTACTACATTTTATGCAGGTATACATGAAAATCTCTAACCTAATCCCTACCTATGTACAAACTAGTTTGTTGACGAAGGTCTCCAAGGAAGTCCGAAATAAGCAAATAAAAAATACCCTTTTACCTTCAAGCGCTACGCTACAAAAGGCTGCTTTGCTATAAAAAGCTGATGCCGGAAGCCATCAAATACCGGGATAACGATATCAGGTGAGAAAATCCTGAAGCAATAAGGAACTTTCTAGAATTACACTAGAGGGTGCGCCAGGTTTTAGCCGGATTTTCAGCACAAGTAGCTTTCATTTGAGTATTGTTTAGGTATTATAATTTGAAACTTTAGTGTCAGTTAGGGCCGCTTTCTAAACGATATCGAGCCTTATCTCAAGTGTGAAAACGCCGCGACACGCCGCCGCCGCGGGCGTGCAGCGCGCAGCGTGTTATCCGCGTTTTAAACACTGGTGTCGTCGACGACGGTGACGGCAGCGGCGAGCTCGCTGCGTGCCCGCGGCGTCGTCGTGTCAGGTTTTAATCAAAATAGTTCTATCTAAAAAGTCGTGCACTTCATATCCCACACCTTTAAATTCACCGCCAAAGTCTGTTCTATTCTGCTTGTAAACGAAATTTATGCCTTTGAAATAATTCTTCCGACTTTTTGAACATTGCAGCCCCGTAGTCTCGTGAACATATCCGACTTGATTGTCCTACTGGGAATCTCCAATGCTTGTTTCGCGGCAGATATACGGTTATTGGTTTCGTGTTCGAGTTAGATGTTTATATTTTTTATTTTATGTGATGAGATCGTCTTCCGTGAACATTTCTTGGGGTTAGCTAAAATGCGGTTGCGCAATTCTGCGTTCTCTGAGGGCCTTGAGTAGGCTTGTGTTGTTGTGGCTGATATCTAATCAAGCAAAATAAACAATGGTGGTGCCTCGGACAACATATTACCCACCTATACCTACCTACTAACTAGTAGTTCTGCGGACCTCGCGAGCACAAACTCACTTTGAAGATCTATACTTCTCCTCACGCCGAAGATCCTCTTCAGACCTTCACCAAATATTTTTGACGTGACAACGTCTTATAATTCGATAGAGCCGGCTGCACGCACGAAAAAACATGACGTCATGCGGCGTTACCTCGCATGCGGCGTTACCTCGCTCTGAGGCGTTCCATGTAAGGCTTGAAGTGCAAGCGAGAGCGCGCGAGCGTCTCTCTCCTACTTGAGTGAGCGATGCGTCTGCGTTGTCACGTTCAACTATCGTCAGTAAACCGACTTTACAGACAACAAATTTTTTGACCAACTTTTAGTTAACTTTCAAATAAACCTCATCGAAATCGGATATCATAAGGCGAAGATATTCCAGAAGCTCTTTTTGGTTTGGTAGAAACCAAAAAGAGGCAAAATGAGCTTCTGATCTATCTAATAGATAAGACTACTTCTGTGATTTTACCACAGAAAAATTCTGTAAAGTCGTATAACCTGTATCCGAAGTTTCGTCCAGATCGTTTGTAAAGTACGACCTGTAGAGGAGGACCAACAAACTGACAGACTAAAGCAAATTTTATAAGACTTGAAGCAGAGACGCTTCGCTCGCTCGGCCAATTAGACAAAAGAAGAAGCACTGTAATCATAATATAAGATAAACTTCAATGTTTGCCCTGTAGGTGGAGCTAACGCCACAAGAGTCCGTAGGAAATCCCAGAGGACATTCCCGTACTGAGGGAAGGATTCGGGTTCAAGTCCCTTGGAAGTAGAAAATTTTTGGGATATTACTTGATTTCTTAGTAGTTACCCAGAGTGTGAGGATTTACACACTATAATAACAAAAACCTTAAAAATCCAATTTTGAAATAATGTTTGTTCATGAATTCAACTCGTTAAATAATCTCCAATTAACTTCAACGTCTACAGAATAAAAGTACGTTATGAAACGTATTCAGAAATATTGTTACGTTCAGAACAGCCCCTCGCTTCAGAAGTCATCTGTCATCTCGTATCATTCGCACGTGCGGCTCCGAGTCGACTGCTATTGTCGGAGCATTTGAATCCCTTTGGTATAGCGTGGGAGCACTCTGTCTTGTTATAAGATCGGCGATATTACCAACTTTGGTATACGCTTGAATGATTTAAGTTTATCTATTGAGTAGGTTGCTCACTCAATTTATCACAAATAATAAAGAACTAAGAACCCGCTTCTGTCCACGGATTTACACGCGCTTTTACGGGATACAAAGTAGCTTATAATCTTTATAAATTATAGTACATAATAACACTGGGATTGGGCTGGTCACGTCTGCCACATGCCAGGAGAGCTATAGACTAAGGTAGCCACCGATTGGCAACCTGAACAGGCGAGAAGGCGACGCGGTAGACCTAGACGGAGATGGCAGGACGAATTGAACAAATTCCGGGTCGACTGGACGGAGCTGGTCAGTGATCGTGATGTCTGGAGAGAGTGAGGGGAGGCCTTTGCCCAGCAGTGGGATAAATTTGGCTAATAATAATAATAATAACACACACATGTTTAATAATCAAAGGAAATATACCTAATGTTTCAGTTTTCAGTAACTCCTGCTATTCAGACGAGATGTCCCCTTCATTTTTGGTTGAGGGTACATCTGATCCGAATCTAAAACTAAGAGATTTTAGATTCGGACGAGATGTACCCCAACTCAAAAGTGAAGTGGACATCTCGTTCGTGGATCAGTTTGAGATTCGGCCCAGATGTACCCTAACCCAGTCTATTTATGTGTATTCTTGAGTACCTTCGCTCATTGGCTCTTTTTCTTTTGTTTTGCAGTGAGTAGCAAAAGGCATAAAATTCTTTGAAAAGCTCTCACCGGTCTCCATACCAATTTACGAGTTAATATACGTTTCCTGAAATCACTTCAAACTTTACCAGGAAATGGAAACGTTCATAGCAAAACCAACATAGGAACGGAAGAATCGAATACAAATAAAATATGCTACGAGATCCCGTAAGAATTGAACCTGAGTTCCTCCGTATTATGTTTCAAAGGGTGCCTCACACACTAGTAGCAGTTCAACGCTTTTATGACACGGTTATTCTTTCGATTTCGTGATCTTTCGATATAGCGTGCATTCGAGATTGTGATCGTCCGGTTTACAGTTTTTCGGTGTTGTGCACTTTCGGTATTCCGTCATGCGGCCTCATGTGCTTTCTGTATTTCGATCTGCGGTTTCGTGTACTTTCGATATACCGTTATCCGGTATTTCGACTGCCGGTATTCCGTAATACAGTCATGTCATGACAAATAATATGTGCTTAAACTCGTTCTCAAAAATGTATGTACATTTTACAATGACAAAATGGCTTAAAGCAAAATTTATTTACAACGGGATATTTACCATGATATGTGACGACCGATGTGGCGCGGCGGGCGAAGGTCCGCCTGCGACGCAGGAGGTTGCGGGTTCGATTCCCGCCTTGGGACAAATGTTTGTACGATCTACAAACATTTGTTCCGGGTGTTCTATGTATAAAAAAATATCTACTCGTAACTATGTTATGTATATCAGTCATCTAGTACCCATAACACAAGCTCTGCTTAGCTTGGGGCTAGATGATGTTGTGTGGATTGTCCAGCATTATTTATTTATTTATTATTTGAGTTCTGATGATTGATTTGATTTGATTTAGTGTTAGCCATGATTGTTTTAAAAGTTTTGTGGCTTCCCACAACTTTCAAACGAGTGGCCCACGAGCTGTCTGTCATCAGATGCCTTCAATATAAAATGCATCTAAACGGGTTAAAGCCCATTTTTGAATAAACATTTTTGTGCTGTGCGGTAGCGGCGTTGGATTATTGTGTGACAACCTTAAGGTGGTTAGACTCCATACATAATATTCTGTACTAAATATAGACGTGTTGCCGAACCGAACCCAGCCAAAGCTGTATTTCGATAACAGAAATGCTTAAATTTCTTTAGATTTCTTATCATGACCAAGTTTGCCTCGCCGCCGTGTCATAGCGGGCCTGGCTTTTAGCGGGCTGTATAAATAAAACAAAACAAACGGCATGTGCCATGGCTCAGCCATCATGGGTACTGTAATAGTAACTATACCGCGGTAGAGTCGCTGTCGGCCTATAGAACGTCTCGACGTCGATTCGACACTATCGAGTAACCGAACTCAGGCCTCTGACCAGCCTGTTATCTATAAAAAGCCCGCTTCCTTTGTATTTGCGTCCAGTACCTACCTCTACTGGAATGTTTTCTACTACCGACTATATTCCAGAGAGTTGCCATTACTGGGAAAATAATGATCTTTACTAGAGCAGAACAGTAACGAGCTCAAAAGAACTTGCTTCAAAAGATATTATCTTTTTCAAAATATTTTATAAAGAATAACTAAAATAAAAGTGGGACGCGCAATATATACGTAAGTAATACGTACTAAGTCATTTAGTACAAGCACTAAATTAAAACTGTGTAGGTATCACTAAAATATAAGTATTTTTAGATGAAGATGAAGAAAAATGAACACAGCCATGTGGTGCCGGCTTAGAATTTGCACCACCCCAACTTTTCCCGTGGGTGTCGGTCGTAAGAGGCGACTAAGGGATATCCGCCGGGGGCGGGCGGCTGGCCCTCTTGCAGAACAACTCTACCACTGAACTGCAATCCTCAATCCGATGAGGCACCCGTTGATGTTTCCATACGTGAAGGCTTTCATTTCAAATAACGAACAGGAAGAGAATAATTTAATATTCAGGAATATTACCCAAGTGTTCAGAAGTTTGTAAATACTGCCAGAACTTTGATATGCGGTGACATAATTGAGTTAATTAATGAAAATCTTGGATAATGAGGAATGTTTGGCAAAGTTCTTGCTGCCAGCGTTTCATTGGTGATGTAACAATGCTGCTGTTTACAATAGGCAATAGAAGAACCAGAGTCGCTTTTGTTTTAGAACTAACTCAACAAAAACTCAACTCTAGAATAATATTTGAAGTCTAGGAAGCTTTTTTTACGTTTAATGTGAGGTAGCAGTTCATTTAAAGAAAAGGAATGTTATGAGAAGGAATCTTACATTAAGTTTATGAGTAGCCTAACCTTTATTATGTAGTTTATTATTTCAGCCTGGTGAATGCAGCAGGGCAAAGGTTTCGTTCGCTTACTTTTCCAATCTTTTTAGTATTCTGTTGGGATGAAGGGGCCATTCCTCGAAAGCCCAAAGACCCAGGCTTTGGATTTTCTTACCTGCAGGGGCTCGAAAAATCTCAGTCTAGTCAATTCAGTCAATCTCAGATTCCGAGTCTTCGACACGGAATCTGGCACAGATTACGCGCGAAATTCAAACATTTTAGCGGTTTTCAATATTTTCTGCGTTCACGGATGATTGGTTCTACTAAGACTCGGAAACGGAATTTCTAAAACAAATTCCGAACAAAGATTAATAAATAAACAAACAGACGAACTTTTTAACATAAGAATCCTTGAGTAAAAGACGTTGGCAATGCGTGAAGTCCTCCTAATTGGATCGCTGACTTTATCTCCGTTATTTACATACATTATGCGGGCATGTGCGTCCCTACTTTCAAACAGATTTTCATAATTTACCCTACTTTACTCTAACTTATGGTAGCCACGGAATTCATTCGTGTTTTCTTAAACTTTTTTGCAAAATAAAAGCAGAATAGTTCTCGTCAAAACTACAATAATAAAATGGCAAGGTTGTAATTACATTTTGTTCCAACTACACAAAGAGAAGAATTTTAAGGTAGAAAGAAATAAAATATAGTTAGAAAAATATAAGAACGAGTCTACCTTGGAAGAAAATCTTTGCGGAAATATCTTACATTTTGAAAATGAGCTCACGATAATACCGGCAGAACTTTCCTCGCGCAAAATAATGATGTCATATTTTAAGAAGATTGCAGCAGCCTGTCTTCGCTTCGGTGGAGAAACAATTAAAATTCCCTAAGCCTAGAAAAGCACAACCCATCTTAAACTTCAACACTTTGCCGTATTTTAAAAGGTTTCGCATACGGTTGTGGCGAAGTAGAGTCAACAAAAAATGGTAACAAATGATTAGATGAAAAATTCTACATTTTACCTATACTTTTCTTTCAAAATTTGTTGAACATAAGAACCTAGTATAGCAAAATATATACAGTAGAATATCCCACTGAGAAAAAAAGCAGGAAGTACTTTTCTCTACAGTAGCAATTCCTTCCTAACATAACAAGTATTACCTATATTATTATCGAAAGCTCTGCGCACATTAATCCAACGCCGCTATCCCACACACAGCACAAATGTGTATTCAAATATGGCTTAAACTTCAATTCTCTTTAGATACATTTTGCAGGGACAAAATGGCTTCCCACAAGCTTCAAACGAGTTTACCCCTGTCTGTCATCTGATGCTGGCAATATGTAATGCATCTAAACGTTACGACTTAAAGCCCATATTTGAATGCACATTTATGTGCCGTGCGATGACTTTCGCCACATCGTTCCATATTTTTAGCATTTCGATGCACCTAAAAATTAAATGAAGTTCTAACTATAATCTACGACAACCTTTATTCTGTTACAAGTTTTACTATAGTTTTTTAAAATTCTTGGCCCGTGACGACCAGTTACGATATTTTCTATTTTAAGCCAAAAAATAAATATTAAGAAAAAGAATAATTACATAAAAATACTAGCTTTCTTTGCAAACGGTTCTTCAAACTGGCAACACAGGTGTGTCGGCAGTTCAGCAACTGAGCGACGAAGTGCAGAACTCGTAAAATCTTTTAATATACGAGAGAGGTTCGATCCCGCAAGCTGTGCTCCATATTTACATGTTTATGCAACTACTCGGCACTTGTATACATTGATATAGGTAAAATCTGTAGATATGGTATGTCCTCCCAGCGCTATCACAACAAATGGCCTGTGTTGTGTTACCTACAACTAAACGCAAAGGCACGCTATTTCTAATCCATTGCAATATACCTACCTATTGTACAACTATGATGGAAAGGCGAATCTAGACCGAAGTGCGATCGAGACAACAATACACGCGAAACACGTACGCCGGCAGCGCCGGTCCGACTGTGACTGAGGTGGGTGAACCTAATTGGACTCAATTTGAGAGTTCCACTTTCGAGAAGCCAGTGCCCAATCTCCGGAATTTTTCTCACATCGATGCTTGTATAGGTTCTTTTTGTAGGGGCGGATTTGGGTGCGACAAGATCCGTGATACCTTAATCGAAAGCGATGGGTACAAATCTGTAAAAATTGCCAGATTCAAAGCACAGAAACGGCTAACAAGCATTGCTATCTTGCGTTGTCTATTCAATATCATAAGACCAGATTTCTCAGAGATACAGATAGGTAAGATAAGCTTTGACTAGTTCAAAGTTCTCATACGATTCTTCTTGGGATGACGATCTGCGAAAGATTGCAGGCAGATGCTGGATGCGGCAAGCTGAAGACAGGGCGCTATGGCGCTCATTAGGGGAGGCCTATGTCCAGCAGTGGACTGATATAGGCTGATGATGATGATGATATGATTCTTATGTTATGTTTCTTATGACCAGTCTTGCAGAGTTTGGTCACCTCTAAATTACATTATTTGTAGTCCTCGACCAACGTTGAGCGTTCATAATCTTATTTTATCCACTTTATGTAGGTATAGCATAGCCTGTCCGTTTACGTAGACGAGCAAACTAATTGACTAGATATTGGCGAGGCGAGAATAAACAGGGTGGCTCTATATTTAAGGCGTTTTAACGCACGTTATGCAAAACTGTCTTTTAGACTGATGTGTCCAGATTTGTTAACATAGTTAATGATTATATCGGGTATTTATCGCGTACCTTTTGTTTTATTTCGAGTACATCCAGTCGCCCCGTGACCACGATCGCTGTAACGCGGTAGAAACGTAGGGGAAATAAAACAAAAGGTACGCGATAAATACCCGATATAATCATTAACTATGATGTGTCCAGTTCGCTATGGCAGATTAAATTCAAGGAAAATAAAATAAGGCATCTGGTCTACTTCTCCTATGGGACCTATGTCTATGAACTTCCTTCACTTCCACAAAATAGCGCCTACAGCCAACTGCTCTACTACGCATTGGGGTAGTGTATTGTGTAGTAGTTGGGTAGTACTAGTAGTTCTACGAACAGTAGACGTCGCGAACACTAACTTTTTTCAACAATTAATTTACTTAATACTTAATGTACTAAAGTAATTTTATTTAAAACGGGATATTTTGGTACCTAGGTAGGTACCTATATAATGAGAACTTCTGTGGGGTTCATACCTACTTTATTGAAATAATGCCCACCGTGCAAGAATAGGCGTCTGTTTCTCCTGAACGGATTCAATCTTGTTTGTGGGTAGGGTAGGTGAGGTAGGTAAGGTGCACTTGGAAAGGTAGGTAGGTATTACAGATCACTTCACTTGCGATACGATTGTTGTCGGAATTTTTGAACGAAATGTTGCACTTGAAACCATTAGACCAATTGTCCATACAAAGTACGTAAGTTACGTTCCTCAGCAAAGCTCGAAATTCTGTACCTAGTATCAATAGATGGCGTTGATCCATCAGCCCAAAGTTTTTGTTATTATTTAACCGACGACGACGGTGTATGCGGCCGCGCTATTTCATATAATTCTCGAAGTGTTACAAAGATGTTCTAATAGGTGGCGCTGTACTGTAAATGCTCTCTTGCATATTACTGCATTTTGCGAAGCTATTCTGCTCGTCATGCCGAAAATCCTCATCAGATCTTTACCAAATTTTTATGAGAACAGTATAAAGTTATGACCTTTCAATTAAAAGTACAATCATCAAAATCAGATCTCTTAAAGCGGAGATATTCCAAATCCGCCTTTTTGCCTTATTGTGGAAGAAGTACACCTTTAATCAAAAAATCCCGACGACAATAAAATTCTATAAAATCATAGAATCTGTACACAAAGTTTCATACCGATCGGTTGTAAAATACGACCTGTAGAGGAGTACGGACATACTGACAAAATAGCCATTTTGGCCAGACCTGAAACGGAGACTTTCGTTCATTTCATTCACGACGTCAACTATAAATTGGGTGGTTTTATTCGTCATTTATACTTAGAAATTCAATTTATTTTTTAGGTGCGTCGAAATGCTGAAAATATGGAACGATGGGGTGAAAGTCATTTACTTACCTACTCATTTCAATAGATTTAGGTTTCTTGAAATAGGAGGGTAAACTTGGAAATTGGAGGGTAAAGTTTGCCGTTCTGAAGGAGATTGCAGGTACTTTTGAAATAATTTATGATGAGTAAAGTTATTGGAAAGCAATGCCTAATATTTTGGACCCCTTCCAAACACTGTAGTAGGTACATGTTTATATGTTCCCGTGGTTCGGCGAAAATGGCGAGAGAGAGACACCGGAGAGGTTATAGTGGGTATTACGTCATTTTCAGGGCGTCGAGTCCCACATAATTCTGGTCCCCCCCCCCCCCAGACCAGTTTATTCGTAAATGAATTTCCTCGACGAGTCAAAAAAAAAGGTACGTACATTACCAGTCAGCCCATCAAGCAGTTTAAAACTGTCATTGAAATTAACTACGTAATCGTAATAAGTGATATCCCTCTCATATTCATTGGCGAGGGTTTGTGACAGAAGCAATTTCGCAATTCATCCACTCGTAAAAACAGGCATCATATGCAAGGCTCTTCTGGCCGTGTGCTACGGACGCCGCCCGCGCTTTGATCCGTCAATACTTTTTTTCTACTCTACTCACAGAGTATAGTTATTCTGAGAGAACTGAAATTGGTTTGTTCCGCCCAGACAACCAAACTTGACAACTGGTTGTCTACGCGGAAGAAATTTTCCGCGGGGACAACCAGGGCTAGAGAAGAAATGTCAGAATTTAAGAAAAGTGCCTACCTTAGTCGTCAACTAACTTAGTTTTCATTTATTTGAACCACCTATTGAGTTATATTTATTTGAACTACCTTTTGAGGGTGATACCCTCAAAAGTTACATTAAGGAATATAAACATTGATTTAGAGCGCTTGTGCTCAAATAATTACAGGCGGTTACATGGAACAAACAATAATAAAATCCGGGAGTTGACAAGGCAGTTAAAAGTAGTCAATAGAGTACAAGACAATTTTAAAAATTTTGAAACCCGCTGACTTTAATATTGGCTGAACAGATTCTCATGAAACATGGCTAAGAACACTCGGGATAAAATTATTTATGACACAAAAAAAATTACGAAAATCGGTTCATTCTTTTGGCAGCTACGATACTACAGGCAGAAACAGATACACAGACAGACACGTCAAACTTATAACAACCCTCTCTTTTTGCGTCGGGGGTTAAAAATAAAATATAAAAGTGGACATCATATAGGTACAGTTCAGTAAAAGTTGTTTGTATCATGCTATATTTTTAAGTACCTACTTATACTTGTCTGTGGAAACTTATAATTAATCGTCAGCAAACATGCACCGGTCTATCCAGACATATCCTACTTATTCAACTTTATTTTTCAAACGCTGCTGTTCGCAAAATGTTTTAAAATAAAATAAAACTACTTATGTTTTTAGCTTTGATTTCGCATTACCTACATGCGAACATTAGAAAAGAGAAATCTCTGAAGAAGATTCCTGATTTATTGACATCCTGACGGGACACATCGCAGACGTTTCGGATTGAACATTTTCTTGAGTGGCTGTGACTGACTACTGATCACTTTCCAGTTTGTAATCTGAGCAGTTATAAGGAGAATTCTTTCCCCAGAGTGGTGCTAGGTTAGAGAGCGAGCGCCCATGACGCCAATGACATATATTGGCATTTTATCTTGGATGAAAGAAACTACAGATGGACACGCGTCCCTGCGTGTCAAAGGTGTCAAGATTGAAACCAATCTATCAATCTCTCCGAGCAAATAGCGCCGCACGCACTATCTGGAGTTTCTTTCATCTATGGACGATGCTGCGACGGTAACGTTGTCATAGTAAAGTGATTGGTTACCAAAATTCTTCCCCTGGCCATCAGGTAGAATATGCGTCAAATAACACAGATGAACTATACTTTTATTTATTCAATACTAGCTTCTGCACGCGCCTTCGCATTCGTATTTTCGGTATAAGTAGCCTATTAGTAGCCAATATCTAAGTTAGGCTTTGCTCTGAACGTACGCCAAATTTCATCTTTATCTGTTCAGTACTTTTGGAGAGGTAACAAAAATTCAGATTTCCCAAACCTTCGGGTGTATAATATTAGTAGGAAGGATTTAGGTACGACATTGGACGTTTTACAGTTAAATAAAAAAATTTACAAGTTGAGAAAAATAAAACTTTTATATCCATCATGGTTATTAGCACTAAAGTCATTTACAACGGGATATTTAGCATGATTTGAGTTTTGAGTTTTCAAATATTTGTATATGTTGAGAAAGGTAATAGTTAAACAAAACCAACAAACCCCAATTCAAGTCCCAAGTCTCCACAGACCCATTACCAAGCCTATAAGGGAAAGATGAAAAGCATAGTTTTGCATATTGCAACTAGAATATACTTCTCTGCCTCTGTAGAAGCGCAACGCTAGTCATGTTTCCTCCCTCTGTGTTTTCACGCGCTATACACCGCAGCCGCAGCTGTAGCCGACTATAGTGTCCGGGATTCAGACGAGCCTCTTTGTAATTGGAACATCGCATTCATATTGGTTCGTAGAGCTTTTTGCATATTTCATAGCAAGCCTTCTTTTGCATTTTTCAGAGGGGAAATGGGAATGTAGCGGTCGTCCGTTCGGCACGAGCGTTTTACTGGTGAAGTTTTGTTTTTGCGGTTTATTGGTGCACTTCCAGCTATTTAATGGTTTTAACTTCAAAAACTGGTGGTCGAGCGCGGTGAATGTTATTTTATTGCCGCCTACATCATCTATACTTCACATTATCAATAGTACTTTACATTTTATATCAAACTAGCTGATCTGGCGAACTTCGTACCGCTCTCACTTTTAAACCTTCCCTGAACTTACACAAACATTTCAAGACCAAAATTAGCGAAATCGGTCCAGCCGTTCTCGAGTTTTAGCGAGACAAACGAACAGCAATTCATTTTTATATATAAGAAGCAATTCATTTTTATATAATAAGAAGATAAGAAAGATATCAATATCAATAGTACTCTACACTTTATATCAAATTACAGAGTTTATCTATGCACTTTTTTAATCATAACTAGCTTCTATTCGCGGCTTCGCACTTTTCCGAGATTTTATTTATCTTTCTGATAAATTCCATCGAGATACGTTATGGCGTTTCGCCGTGAAAAGGGAAGACAGAATTTTAAACATTTTCATGGATTTGTCTTTAATAGACTAGAAAATTGGATTATGGGCAATACCCCCCATGTGATGAAAACCAAGAAGGCGCTTATCAGGATCAGTGGTTTGTATCACATGGGAGGCCTGCGTCCAGTAGTGGACCACTACAGGCTGTTGAGGAGGAGGAGGAAACTAGAAAATCCTAATTACTTACATTTATTATTTAGGCATTCATGGAAAAGTGAATCTATCGAAGGTCTCGCAAGTTTTCTTAATGGATCCATTATTTTGTAAAATTAGATAGAGCCGGCATTGATCAGATCAGTCTGGCGATGGAAAATTATTTCGCGACGGACGACAATTTTATCAAGGATTTCATTTAGACGTTTTGATGAATAGGAGTTACTAGGGACAACACTTCGGTTTTTTTTTTAGAATAGAATATTTATTATTTAGAAGGAATACAGTGTTTATCAATGTTGCACCATTAAACCACAGTAGGTTTGTGTTGGTGCTCACACTCGTCTTATACATAAATGTTAGTATTTTTAAATAGAACAATGCATTTGGATAACTTCTTATCATTTACGAAGCAAAAAAACAAAAAGAATAAAAGTAGAAAGTCGCAAAGATTTTCGACTCCCACGTCACTTGACTTCGTGGTGTAGTTGGTTATCACATTCCCGTACTGAGGGGCGGACGCGGGTTCAAATCCCGTCGAAGTCGAAAATTTTTGCGATATAATTTGTTTTCTTAGAAATTATCCAGAGTGCGAGGCTTACGCACTATAATAACACGTTAAAAAAACAAAGACAAAGAAACTCGATATTCCACAATCCATTACTACGATAATAACGACAGCTTGTAGTTAGGTAGGTACTTTTACGGTTTTACGGTTTCATAAGTTACTACGTAGGTAAACTTACATTTTGAGAAATCAAATAACATCTCAACAAATTCGACTTCGACGGGACTTGAACCCGCAACCCGGTATGGGAACGACTTCCAATTGTTAGAGTCGAAAAACTTTAGTACTTCCTTCGGAGTCTAGCGCCGTTAGTGTGAGGGCATACGCACTATCTATTGTAACAAAAAACTTAGAACTAAGTGATATTTTTAGTAAAAGTTTTATATGAAACTAGCTTCGGCCCGTGGCTTCACACACGTTGTTTCTATGGAAACGTTTTGAGGTTATTTCTATCGCATTGGAACTGATTTATGGGATAAAAAGTCGCCTATGTTTGATTCCAGGGTTAGACTTACCTGTATGCAAAATTTCAGCCCGATCCGATCAGTAGTTTTGGCGTGAAGAGGTAACAAACATCCATCCATCCATCCATCTATCCATCCAAACTTTCGCATTTATAATATTAGTGAGAAGTAACAAAAAGAATATTCATCCCTTACTTTGTAGGTAAGACCGATAACCTTATTAAATAAATGTATCGAATCAAACTTTTCTTTTAAAACATGGAAAACAAAGTAAATTGTTAGTCTACTTAAAACCTGGCTAGTCTAATTTTGTTTGTTGTTGGATTCGCCGTCTTTTACTTTCAAAGAACAAACTAACTTTTTAATTACGAGTAACTTCTTTTTACAAGTTTTTTTAATGAACAAAAGTAGGGTATCTATATAGGGTACTGTGGGATTCAGTCACTCCTATAGGGAGGGAACTGGGAACAGAAACACGCGAATATGTTTTAATGGATCGCTCTCGAGAGCACCGCACGCGCACACCGCCGCGTGCGGACTCCGCGACGTGAGGGTACCTCGGGCGTAATCCCTTTAATATTACACTGTATCTCACATCTCTTCCTTTTACAAAATTGAATGAAAACTTAAACGATTCACCCGAAGTAAATAGTTTTACAATAATTGTAAGTAAGTAGGATATAAAGTTACATAAGTGTGAATACTTACTAGACGTAATTCGTCTCTATTAGTTGCAATTTTATTGAAATACATATGTTATATATTTCAATAAATATATGTAGTATATATATATGTTACTTAAACAGTAGGCTATAAGTTCCAAACCAAATCGAATTGCTACAAAATAAAATAGACTGGCTAAAGTGGCTAGCTATAATCTCATAGATTATCACAAAATCAATCTAACCGGTCATACATAATTTAGTCAAATTAATCTTATATTAAGTTAATACCATCTCTTCTTCTGCTTTTCATTCTTGTTACTTTCATAATCATTTAGGAATTCAATTACATTCAACTATCATGGAATGTTTCGCCATATCTCGCGAAATCGTGTTCTTGAGTGGAGATCACGACTCGGCAAACGTAGTGTAGGACGCCCTCCGGCTAGGTGGGACGACGACCTGCGAAAAACTGCAGGCAGATGCTGAATGCGGCAAGCTGAAGCTCTATGGCGCTCATTAGGGGAGGCCTATGTCCAGCAGTGGACTTACATAGGCTGATGATGATGATGGCCTTTTACCGTTTAACGTTTTAACGATATTCCGACTTTAGTTTCTCTAATCGTGTTATAAACCTTCTCTTCGACCCTTAATTCAGGTTCTTTTGCTTTTCTTTTTTTATGTTCATGTATTTTCCTTTTTCTTTCCTAGGTATTCATAACACAGTCTCTATCCACGACCTTATTCTTCTGTTTTTTGTTTTTTTTTTAGCAACTGCCTGTATCTTTGTCCTAAATGGTTTGTTGAAGAGTAGTTTGCCTGGAGAATTTGTAAATTTGCTATTTTAGATATTTAAATATTCTAGTAGGTAGCTTTTAGTTTTTCCAGCCAGTTTCTTGGTTCTGACGTTCTACTTTTCCGTTCTGCTGTGCCTAATGCAGATTAGACAAAATTATTTTAGCTCATCCAAATTATCTTCCATTATGAGCGTGGTGTTGGTAGGAATTCCCAGTCTTGAAAGTATTTTCTTTAATTCTGCGGTTAAGTTTGCTTAAATGTTCATTTCATGATTTTATTTAATAAAATCTACTATATTAACTAACAACTAGGAACCAACAGAGAGCCACCAACAGGGTTACTTGGTAGTGTAGGTAGACCAAGAAAATGCATCGCAATATCCACCCAAATTGTGATGAAAATATGGACCTTTTTACTAAGCTAGATGGACCCGATATTCCTCATCAATTTTGGGCCACTAAACTTGAAAGCCATACAAGAGTCCCTAGTCAAGATTTCATGCCGACCAAATTCGGGATGACCTTCGTGAGCAGTTCATAAAATTCTGTGTCGTAATTTTACAGGAATATTACCACGATTTTGGAGTTCTTGCTCAAACAATTTATAGTGAAAACAATCATTTTGAAACGATTCCTTTAAAACAATTATTATTTACTTGATCTTCATTAGTTTAGAGTTACCGTGACTGGTCGAGGATATTTTAAGTAATATATGATTTGCGTCACAGCCATCTTCAGTTTCCACTTTCACACAGTTCAGATAGATGACCGGCCTAATATTTTGTCCTCGGCACGGTACCAACTTAAATCGGTTTATAACCTTGAAGCCAACTACTCACCGGTCAATTTACTGGGGCTTCTGATCGTGGGCCCAATATTATGACTTTTAAGGTATTTTAAGGTTTATTATGAATTTTAAGGTTTGTGGTCTGCGATTATTTCGAACTCTTACGCCGCAAGGGTAGGTGCATCCTAACAAAATTCAATTTTACCAATAAAATTACTATCGGACGATCGGTCTACTTGCACTAGTAGTATAGTATTTTAATATCTGTACACTAGGTAAACCAATTATAACAAGGCCTGAATCAGCCATTGTTTTATAGCCCGGATCGTTATGGCCCAGGGCCTTAACATCTCTTAGTTGATGTTTTTTAGCTTTAGCACTTTGACTGCCACCGACCCACGCAGACTGCTACACTCTGACCCAATAACTCGAATCAGCGTGCGAATTGTCTACTTTTCTGTTAGATTTGGTCAAAGTTGATAGATTTGGGGCTAAATTGCCAATATTAGTCGGTAGTTCTAAGAAACTCTGAACTTTATCTACAGTTCTAGGAACGACTTAATTCCATCAATAATTTTGATGATGGGCTAAACGCCATTGTTGACTGATCATATCCAAGAAATTGGACCTGTTTAGCGTGAAAAATACATTTATTATCTTTAAGAATAACAGAAGAACGTCATTATGTTCTAAAACTTGGACTTGATACCTGTTTAAGCTGTGCGCGCTGTTTTTCGTCATTTTCCCAGAAATAACTAAAAATTTACAACACCCTCACATGGTGAGAACATCTTCTCCTTGGAATATTTAGAGGCACCGGTAACACAGTTATTTCAAGACATTCAAAGCCAGTCATGTTTTTACCAATTATTTATGCACATTATACTTAATCATTAATTTTGTAGGTACTTACCTAATTTCGTAAGTATACCATATCCAACAAAATTGAATATGGCAGTTTGCCATTCTGATCCAATTTGAACACGTACGTCAAATAAACACACTATCAAGAACTTTTGAATAAACTTCCCGAATCTGAGCATTTTTAGAGACCCTCGATCAATCTCAGCTTACTTCGGCACAGCGTCATCGTCTAGAATAGTCTAGATGGAAAATAAATAAACCACCAAAGTTTTAGGTTTTTCTACTGAATTTTCAGTGCTAACACTTGAAATGGAATAAGTACCTACTTACTATAATTATATTTTCACCCTTTGATAGGTACTAAAATTCGAATTAGGTTTTTAAGTTAAAGTTTTAGTTTATTACAGTATTCGTTTAATATGAAACCAAAGTATTTGTCTTAGATAATAATCTAGTAGACAGTGTCTATGGAAATGTCCCCGGTAGCCACATCAATTTCCAACATTCTATCTAAAGCGGGGCAAGCTTTGGATTAGAATCAGACTTACGATTTTTGCTACCATATTTATTGCAATCAACTATTGCAATTAAATCAGTTTGATTTCTTCTTTTTTGACCTCAATTTCACTTGGGTTGCAGCCCATTGATTTGCCTTTGAAAAAGGTACTTAAGTAATTTTTTCAACAACTTCAAGCGCGTTCGCTTAAATCTTCCGTTAAAATTTTGTCTAGGTCAACATTGTCAACCATACAGAATTTCTGTAAGATAGTTTTGTCGAAGTACATTTTCGATTATTTGGTCTATTTGGTTCTCATTCTCATTTGAAAAGTTGCATTTGCTACTTTGATGCCGCAGTCTAAATACAAACTTATAGTTTTTTTTTTTATCGATCTTGTTTCATGAGCTTAACGCAACTGGCCAGCCTCGGCGGTGCAATGCAACCCGCAGGGCGCGCCGCCGCCTGGAGGACCACTACGCGTTACTTTCCACGAAAAATATTCTCCGTTTATTAGTAGCTTGGTACTGAGGCTCATAGTGAACCCGGAATATTGCAATATATTTTTGTAGTTTTAGCCCACTTCAGTGTTCAAAATCAAAATCAAAATCAAAAACTCTTTATTTCCATAAATACAATAAATGTACACATAAAAAAGGTCAAAATATAAAACTAAACACTGACACGGAAATGTTGTAAGGTAGCTCGTTGTTTTATATATACATTTTACACTTTAAACCACCAAAAATCTCTATAGCCCTTTTTATTCTTGTCCCGACCCGATGTCTCTAATGAACAGAGATCAGCTTTGAGACGGGACTTCGGTGGTGGAGTACTCACTCACCTATAGCGTCTACTTACCACCAAGTTAGGTATGTAGGTGCAATCAGCACCCAAATATTTTATAGGTCTTATTAGCTTTATAACATCGGAATACGGCAAAGTAGAGTCTTTATTTGATTAAATTCCTGGCAAAATTTAAATGAGAAGAAACCAATAGATTAGATACTAACGTACCTTGGTAATGTAGATTATTTTCCCAATGAATCTTTGGAATATGGCAAAGTAACGTATAGTAATACGTGGCACAGTTACAATGAGTAGGAACCGACAGACTTCATAAGTAGGTAGGTAGGTACTTAGATACTTAACATACATTGTATGTGTATCTAAATAATTTTCCCGACTTTGTTTTTGACTCATTGTGGAACATAATTATCAAGGCGTGTAAAAACTTGTGTCCATTCCCTGGAGTTGGTCCATAGCAATGATACAGTTTATACTTATTCCGTCATAAGTACAGCTACCAGAAATATTTTTACAGTTTGTAAATTATTGCTATGGACAGGTACATTATGCCTTTATCTTCAACATATTATGTCGTTTTCGTTACCCCTCGAGCTCGATTGTACCACGAGAAAATGCTAAGGTTGCGGTAGACACGTAATCGTAGGCAATTAGTGAAAGAGTAGGTATTCAATTTCTTAAAAGTGTAGGATAAGGAATGGAGATATTTTATCTTTCTACCCTAGCACTAAACAAAATCAATTGTACTTGAACTAAAACAATACCTAAATAACATCGTTAGCGAAATCCTAACGCAAGGAGTACTTTTTCCAGCAAACTTACCTCAATCACGCGTCTACCCTTCCCCTTTTACGAAAATACTTCTTTTCTTTTCGAACTTCGATTTGGTAACTAATAAGTACATACTGTTTTTGTCCTCGTCGCCAATGTGGGATTCAGTCACTCCTATAGGGAGGGAACTGGGAACAGAAACACGCGAATATGTTTTAATGGATCGCTCTCGAGAGCACCGCACGCGCACACCGCCGCGTGCGGACTCCGCGACGTGAGGGTACCTCGGGCGTAATCCCTTTAATATTACACTGTATCTCACAGGTACCAACCTACTTTTAGTCAGCTGCGAAAACATGTATACATTCCTTAGTTTTCAATTTGACTAAAATAGTAAGCGTATTGTTGTGATAGTAAAATACATCATTCTGACAAATACAATGACCACTTTGTACGAAAAATGTGTGCGTGGACTTTTATTTGAAAAGTTCCGAGTAAAATAAAAGTGAAAAATTGAGAATGTATACATTACTGAGCAGTTGACTGTACTTGACTGTACCTACTCGAGAAAAGCTAAATATTGAAAGTATGTAGACTTTCAATGTTTAGATTTTCTCTAAGAAATGTTTATCTTCACTGTTATATAATAAGTCAGCTATTTTAATTTATTACTTTAGATTTTTAATAAACAGCACATATTAAAAAATAAATCTCAGAAGATATACACCGAAGATATACACATAGAACAACTTAGCAATGATTCTGAAAATAATATATTAAAAAGATATTTCTATCCACTTACCTTGTCAAGTGCTTTATAATGAACTGTACCTACTCAACTTCCTCCGAAAAAATGAGATTTTGTTTCCACGAACCAATAATTCTACGAAGCCTTAGGTTCACGTAAAACGTAAACGTAGGGCTCTATTCTGTTAAACCAATCGCTTTACTAACACACAACCAAAACATATTGCTGGACTATTTTCTTTGATCTTAATTATCAGAATCAGCTCAATTAATTCGATAGTTTTGAAGATGTGAGCAGTACGCATAAATAATTCCTACATGCTCCTACTGTGGTCGATAACGCATACTTATCTGGAAAATAGGTACCTACCCACCTTTTCTTATATTATGCAACAACTTACCATAGTTGTATTGTAGCAAAAGAATAGTTTGATCCTCTAATTCATGTTTAGAAAAAAAGTGGACTTTGATGAAACCTTTTCGTCAAGCGGTCATGGTTAGCAAAAGGAATTTTTAATATGTCGTCATCCTGTACCTTCAACTGTCTGTGTGGCAATTCAAGTTTCATCTGCACTATGTTAGGGCATTAGGTTGCTGGGTGGGTGTTCATTTTATTGCGGTGGCCACAGTAAACTTCCCCTTAACTCACACTGGACACGCGGACACCACATATTACGTTTGTAACAGAATATGTTTGCGACAGTTTATTTTCTAGGAGTTTCAAGGAATGTTGTGTGGTTTCGTTGTTCTGTTGGATACAGTGGAATTTCATTTTGGAAAATAAAAATACGCTCGACATTCACTGTACACAACTAAAGGGGACAGTTAGCACGTTATAGTTTCTGGAATCTCCTATATACTCTGGCAAAAAATGTTTATGTTAAAAGTCTTTCTCTTTTCCACAATTTTGTCCCTCGATATCAAAGCCACCAACTGTGCAACCAGTCCAATATTCTACGGATCAGTATACAGCCAATATCGTTAAATAATAAGGGAAATAATAATAGGCCCTTTCATACATCCGGCCGTATCTTTCAGGATTATCCTACCGAATAAAAGTGGGGAAAATTGAATCTGACCCGAATAGAGTTGACCATTTGTAATGCCGGATTGGTAATAAAAGAGACGGATAACTTTGACCTGTCTTATCTCAGTCTTCAAGCGGCACCTTCGGTCTGATGGGTGATATATACCTTCTTGATGGATGGGACCCTACTTACCGTACCCTACTTT
Organism: Eupithecia subfuscata; assembly: GCA_963564075.1. NCBI lineage: Eukaryota > Metazoa > Arthropoda > Insecta > Lepidoptera > Geometridae > Eupithecia > Eupithecia subfuscata. The sequence goes on from OY751097.1 coordinate 11,258,380, forward strand.
CGATCCGTAGATCAGTGTTTTACCCAGCCCGTGCACCATTGGTGAAAAATGGCTTGAATGTGATTTGACTGATGAGAGAAGAACACGCTAAAGGTGATATCAGACGTGTCATTTTTCGTTCATTTTCGTCTTTCATTCGGCACCTTTCACTCGAAATGAAACGTTTGAACACAAAATGAAACAAAAGTGCCGAATGAATTCATTAATGAACCGATCCAACGATGTTGGATATTTTCATTCGCATCTTTCACTCCCACTGCGAATGAACGAAAATTGAACTATCTGAACACTGAGTGAATGTTCACTCGCATTCGTCTATTTTGTCCTGTAGCAGACGAACGTCAGGTCGACACGACTTCATTTGATCTTGAATGAAAAGAGGAGGTGAAAGTTCTTTTCTAAGTCATTCCAGCTTAGCCGTGTGAACATGGAATGAAAGAAAAATGAAGCATTCACTCGAGTGAACATTCATTCGAGTGACCCGTCTGATATCACCTTTATTTCAGTTCCTATCGAACACAACCAAGAAAAAATAACAGTCAGCGCAAGGAAACTTAATAAACAACAACGGCGATGGAATCCTGTCACCTAGGAAGCTTATGAAAATGATGTTGCAAAAAGTCTCAATTATGTTTCGGACTTCCTAGTTGCTATCCCTGTACCATAGATATAAGAGATAGTAGCTATCACGTCGGGTAACGTTACATGAGTGAGTTTAGATTATTTTCGGACAGCAAGACTGCCGGAAAGGACATCTAACATCCCTACCCGTGATTGGGCTCTGAACAAATGGGTCAACGGTGCTACCTCGTTGAAAGCTCACCAATTACGTATTCACCTTCCTTCGTGGTTGATTACGCCATTCATTCGCACGTATGGTGTCTCCCCTACCTGTGCTTCAATGACTTCGCATAAATCAATAGTTTACATAGAGCGTGCTCGACAATCTGAACTTCAATCAGCGTCGCTTGAACTGCTGTTATTGTGAAGAGAATTTATAAATAAATAAATAATGGACTATTCACACAGCATTATCTAGCCCCAAGCTAAGCAGAGCTTGTGTTATGGGTACTAGATAACTGATAGACATAATACAATACACTACATAGATAGATATTTTTTATTATACATAGAAAACATCCAGAAAGCCCTGGACAAATGTCTGCAGATCGTACAAACATTAGTCCCGAGGCGGGAATCGAACCCGCAACGTCCTGCGTTGCAGGCGGACCTTCGCCCGCTGCGCCACTGAGGTCGTCAATTTAGAACGAACATGATCACCGTGACTTGATGTTGTTGTTGTGTCACCTTTTGTTGCAATAAATTGACTTTTTTCACGGTTGAGCTTTTACATGATGGTTAAAAACTTCCCCAAAGAGCTTGCTGTGGTCAGAAAGCTGCGAGTGTGTGCCCTACTCTGGCTCTACTGCAAAAGTTGCAGCATTAACATTGTAATATTTTTGACTCGCCTGATATCATTTTATTTGAACATTCACAAATTCAATGTAATTACTAACTTAACTATTATTTAAATTTAATTCACAAATGTTTATTAGGATTTGGAAATAAAAGGCTTATTATTATTATTATTATTATAATATTATTAGAACAATTATGATTATAATTTTAGAACAGAATCCTACACGTAGGTAAGTAGCGTCCTATCCTAAGCAAATTACGCTAAAATGGATTAACATGCCTCCTTCTTTCACTAGGAAAACCGACTAATCGATTAAAGGTTCTTCAAACTGATTTTTCCTTCTTAAATATTCAGAAGGTTAAGTAAGCCTATACTTTAGGTGATGGTAGTTACTCTCACTGAAAAAGGAAGGTAGGTACCTGTTTGTCCACGAAAAAACTAAAATGAAGTTGTTTATGTTGTGGGTGTGTGACTTAATTTAAAACAACGGAAAACAAAATTGCCTTTCCCAATGCAAAGCTCATGTACAGCTTTTAATGAACTTGCTTGAAAACAAGCGAAGCCAATCAAAACCACACAAAAATGTTCACGAAAACTGATTTTGTTCGCTAGTGTTAATTTACTGGTTTATTTTCGTGCATATTTTGTGTTTTCCACCGTATTTTCAGAAATTGGATTCATTAGCCGTTATTCAGGTACGTGCGGAGGCGTCGTCCCACCTTTGTGAGAACTAACCTTTTTATAACATGTCCTTTGACAAGGTACCTGCGAAATTGACCCTTTGGAAAAATTCTTGGTTATTTATGACCCTGGGAGCAGGAGAGCAGGGCAATATTTTATGACTTACTATGTAGCTTATGTGTATCTGGGCAGGTATGCACCTAGATACTTACTAAACTGTTTGTTACATAGTGTAGCAAGGGAGTTACGAAAGCTTTCTCTAATCTATGGGATGTTCCTCGAGGAAGGCCAACGAGAAGTTTTTAAGTTTCAACCTCTAGCAATGTTTAAACTTAGTTAAACTCAGTTACTGACCTTCACGATAAGGTTAAGGTTTTTATTATTTTTGTTTCACATGAGAATAACCTGGGTGTTGTAACCATGCCTAAAATTCTAACACGAACATACAATACCGAATTTCCTAACATCGCGTGAATATGTTGCGCACTTTTATATTAATAAGCCACGCTCGAAAACTGAGAACTGATTAAAATTCTCATTGCTTAACAATGCTTTTAGAGACAGCTTGCCTCAATGTCAAGTCCAGCTTTTGTTAAAAACAAATTTAGTTATAATTAGGAAGATTGGATGATTTGTTTAGGCGCTTTTGCTAATTATAACATGTCGCGAGATTTTTTTAAAGAAAATTGCATAAATTGCTAATATTAGGACTAATAATACTAGTACTGTGCGGTGTATTAAGTAGAATATTATATTTTACATGTGCATGAAAAGGAAGAAATAAAAATATTAGTTCCTTATAACATTAACTACTCTCTATATCTTATCCTATATCTTAACTATTTCATTTTTCATTCGTCTTGGGGACGCTTCCGACTGGTATTGATATGGATTAGTTGCGCTCCCTGTAGACTGTTTGCAACAGTCTGCAGTTAGATCAATTGTTTCAATTGTAAATACTAGTATAATTTTCTTTGTGAATAAAGGCTATTTTCAAACAAAAAAAAAGATTATTCGTACTAAGTAGGTACACACTTTTCTCTCCCATCTAAAATAAAAGTTTAAAATACCTACTAACTAGCTGTGAGCTGACCATGACTCAGGTATTTTTTCATATGTCTCTAGGACCTGTCCCCTAAATTGACGTATTGACGACGACCAAGCTGAATTGAATCGAAAAGCAATTTCTCTGAAAGATACGGCACCAAGGGTCATTCCATTACAGAACCTATACCTACCTAGTAGGCAGGGTTACGAAAAATAGTTTTCTTTTGATATTTTCAGATAAAAGAAAACTTTTGACGTTTAGGTACCTACTTATTATAATAATTTTATTGTGAAAATAAATTGTTGACTGACTCAAAGGAAATAATTTCAGTTTCCTTGTTTCTTGACAAGAAACTTCCGTCTATCGCCAAGTATTTTCACTTGTTTCAGAAATTCTTCAGCACAAATCCGCGTAATATAAAACGTTTTCCCTTGTCTGTTGTCACATGAAACAAAATGTAGTATTATATTTATTCAGTCCCTGGTTTTCCTAAAGCAAACATATCCTATGCCCAGTCCGTTAATTTGTCGGTAATCTCTGCTAAGTTGTAACTGCGTGTATTGTATCTTTATGAGTGGAGGTAACAGCAATGGCCCTGGCTGTAATGGGCTGTAAATGAAAAATGACGCAATTGTCGTGGCGGAGAGGGCGCCTGGGCGCCGTTAGCTGCCCACTAAGCCTTTATGATCCATTGTATCGCCCCAGCACCGCGATATTGAAAAAACGAAATGCTACAAAAAGCCTTATGTTATGGCCCATACATAATATAGGTAACGTAAATTCGGGTATGGGTGGTGATGTAGAAAAAATGATTTCTATAGGAGATCAGATAAATGGAGCGACACGGTTTTTCATTGTATTGCTGATTCTATTAAAACTTGAATCGAATTTTAAGCCATTTGTCCTTCCAAGTTTTGAAAGTACGAAATGTTACTTGGTCCGATGAATTATTTAGAGGAAAACTCGAACATCTGTGCCTAAGCTTCTAGAGAAATACCAAAATTGTTAATGAAAATGTATTGAAGACTGATTAGCATCAGAAATCTTGCCAGATGAATAATTTGATAAGATTTCTGCGAAATTTTGAACGAAGCTGCCAAGTCGGGCTTCTTCTTAGTTGTTAGGGAGGAAGTAGGTATATAAATATGATGGCAGGCAACATTATGACGATACACTGTCTTGCTTATTTTTGGGTTGTTTTCACTAGGTTAATCCTATCTTTCTTACTAGCTTTTTATAAATTAATTGATGGCGCTGCAAATGCTTATATATCTACGCCACTGACTGCAATGCTGAAATGTCGAGACTTAGATAGGCACTGCCACTGCAATTCTTGGCTCTGCGTTCCTAGATTCAATTCGGCTCCAGTCTCCATTAGATTCCATTGTGGCTAAGTACATTCAATTCGATGCCTGTTACATTTTTCAAGCTTTTTTCATAGATTTTTAGAAAACTGAGGAAATGCGAAAAAGTAGATACGTACCATTCGTTGTAGGTAGAGGTAGACATAGACTGTGCTTTATTGCCCGCGGCTTCGCACGCGTTATTTCTATTGAAACATTTTAAGGTTATTTATATTTCCATGGGTACTGATTTCTGGGATAAAAAGTGGTTTATTCCTGATTTCCAGCTCAGTTTGTTTTATTTCAGGTCTAGAACTACTAGTATGCAAAATTTCAGCCCGATCCGTTCAGTAGTTTTGGCGTGACGAAGATAAACATCCAAATTTTCGCATTTATAATATCACTGTGATTTGTATTTCAATTCAAATCATTTCACAAGCTGAATTTCTTGAGCACCAACCAATTTATGTTCGGTAAACCGAGAAACAGGAACATAATCGTAAGGCGTGGGCCAGACAGAAAAAACGTAAGACGAGGACGAGGTTTACATTACTTTCATACAAAATGTATAAAAGCGTTGCGACGCAACACTGATAGAAAAGACGGGGCGCAGACACGACGCTTACTCGACTGCGCCCTATTGCAAGACATACAGAAACGACAGGGCACGGGCACGACCTGGGGTGTGGACTCCCGTCGTCGGCTTGTCGGAATAACATCGTCGTCGGAATAACGTCTTCATCTTCGGAAGAAGACATGCCGTCGTGTCAAAATCAGATGGTTGAATGCCGAAAATCACCATGTCGCTTGCTCTCGCGACTCCTGCCGTCACGTCCGTGCCCTGTCTTTTCTATAATGTTTTAAAAATGACGCGTATGCGACCTGTCTGCGACGCGTCCTCGTCTTACGTCTTTTCTGTTTGGCCCGCGCCTATCACACCTCAATTCTTTTTGTCAACAGGAAAATATAAATATAAGTTACCTACGCTATTCCTACAGTATTTTCGTTTGAAATAAACATCAAAGATGTGTCTACTTTACTTCTGTATAAACCATCAAGATTCATAAAATAAATTAACTTAGATAGAATTCTAGAGTATTAAGTTGTTCGTATAGTCTTAGGTACTTTTACCGAAGAATACTAACTTTGATTTGACTTAAACCCCTATAGAAATTATCTACCAACGAACGTAAATGATTCCGGAACAAAAATAAACAAAAATGGCTCCACCAATCTCTATAGGAAGTTTCTGAAATAACTTTCAGAACCCTGCAGTTTAATGGTTAAAGTAATGTAACAACAGCAACCACTTTTAGGTAAGTGAAACATAATTTATAACCGTCGTCGTCGGCCTAACAAGTTTTAAGAAGTGCCTATAAAATATTTCAGGGGTTACAATTTTTATTGCGTGCCTATAAATTTATTGTCAAGTTCGACACGAGAAGGACTAACTTCGACTGCCAGCCAATTAGTTTCATAATTTATTTGTTTTGCTAGCAGGTACATTAAAATTTATGCAGCTTAGATCTAGGTCAATAACACTTCGGGTTTTTAAAAAAATATCTGAGCATCTGGTCGAAGCCACGCGTGACCCGAGAGTTGGTGAGTATCTGGCGCAGCGCATCAGCATTGCCATACAGTGGGGCAATGCAGCCAGCGTCTTAGGGACGCTTCCGACTGGTATTGATATGGATCAGTTGATTTAGCTACCTGTAGATTGTTTGCAACAGTCTGCAGTTAGCACAATACACTCCTATGCGAGATGTCAGTGCAGATCCCAGTTCCCCCATTCAGTTAGCTCAATTGTTTCAATTGTAAATACTAGTTCTAATTTATTTCTATTATTTGATTGTAATTTTCTTTGTGAATAAAGATTCGGTAAATAGCTTGGTCAATATAAAAATAGTTTTGCGAATAATTTATCATTGACTATCCGTAAAGGCAATTACAACTGAAAGTAACTTATTCATTGGAAAATGGACAATGTGGACATCCATGGAATATTTAGAATCAAAAATCGAAAGGCCGTCAAAGTTATTTGCTTGAGAAAATACTTCAATGAAACAATTTATATGAAATCAAACTTTAAATAGATTTACATTTACTTAACAATATTCTGCTTTTATCAAGTGGACCAAGCAAAATAGGAAATTTTCAGTAGTCATGATTCCAAAAATAGCCTTTTCAGTTTAATTAAAACATTTAAGGCGGTTTTGTGGCTTTCTTAGCTTTTAATAAAACGTTTTAATGATCTCTGCCGGAAGCCATACAAATTTTAGAGGCATAAATTGGGATTTCCTTCCTTTATTAGACCTTTCTGTAGGCGGTAATATTTTAGGATTTTTCGTTTATTAGTATAACAGCATTGTTTATGTAGTAAAGTACTTGTTTGTAAGTCAAACAAGGCCAGTTACAGAGGTATAGGTAGGTACATAGATAAACTCTCAAAAGTCTACAGCGGGTAGTTAACTTTTTGTGATTGGATGATTTTGATTTACATATTATCGTCGCCGTAGAGCGAAAAGTCACTAAGTAGGTCATTTGGTGTTTTGAGTTATGAAGGTTTAAAGTTTTGAAAAACAAAATAAAATCATAACTTTTTTTCGGTATGGGATATTTCTAATTTTATGGTCTCATATGTTAGGAAATATAAAAGCTCTTAAGGTCAATTCACTACAGTCAATGAATGACTGATATTTTCAGGGAAAATGAAAAAAAAACTGACTTAGTTACTTTTCGCCCTCAAATCTTGTACTAACTTTGTGAGACAATGATTTGTTAAAAGTCACCAACTGACTTTTCACCCGTGTTTGGATAAGTTTATTTAGTGTTTAAGTAATTTTTCTAACGCTCTTATCTGCTTAATTTTATATAATTTCTATTTCTCGAATCAGGTAATCAATAAGAAAATGATAAATAATCAAATGCAGTTGTCATACTTCCTTGAAAAATAAAAAAAAAAACGCATTCACAACAAGTTATAAGTAAATTAATGTTTTCGACGTATTGTTAAGATTTTAAATATTGAAATCCTATTAAAATGATTAATGATAGCATTCTGGTCCAGTGAGTCTTAACATTGTGAATGTCGTATTTCTTGATCATGATTATCGCTTTTCCATGGCATAATCGCTTCTCAAACATAGACCGATGACTGAGTAAGCTTTCACAATACGGCCTTATAGTGGCATCGGGCACCAGCAGCTTTTCTGCAACATCTTTGTGTGTAGCTGTAAAGTAGAGAGTACTCGTACAATGAATGAAGATAACGGGGAATGGTCCAGTTCAGACGACGAACGCATATCAACGGGTTTTTTTTTTCTTGGCCTCTGAAATACATTTCAGTGTGGTACAAACGAACATTACCTGGACGGAGGGCAGTTACCCGAAATATTCAAGTTTTACTGAAAGGAAACATTCCTTTATATTATTTAAACTGCTGGACTACTTGAGAAGGCAACAACAGCCTGTAGTGGTCCACTACTGGACGCAGGCCTCCCCCTGATAAGCGCCTTATTGGTTTTTATCACATGGAGGGTTATGTCCATAATCCCCATTCTGGGCATGCGGGTTGGGGATCGCAGTTCGGTGGAAGAATTGTTCTGCGGGGGCGCTGCTGCCCGCCCCCGGTGGATATCCCTTAGTCGCCTCTTACGACACCCGCGGGAAGAGTTGGGGTGGTGCAAATTCTAAGCCGGCACCACACAGCGAACTACGCTGAGTCCTCGCCGAGTCATCCATTCTTTACGGGAGTGACATGGTAATGTTGACAAAACTCCTTTAAAATAAATAAAGAAAAAAGATTCATCCATACTGCAATGCTTGAAAACGAATGTTTTCAATCAGTGCGTCTTACCCGTCATGACCTACGGAGCTGAGACGTGGACACTCACCTTAGGGCTGATCCACCAGTTCAAAGTCGCTCAACGAGCTATGAAAAGAGTAATGCTCGGAGCTGTTCTAAGGGATAGGACTCGTAACGAATACATCCGACAGAGAATCAAAGTTATCGACATAGCTCTTAGAATATGCATGCTAAAGTGGTAGCGTGCCGGCCACAACCGTGTTCTTGAGAGGAGACCGGGACTCGGCAAACATAGTGTAGGACGCCCTACACCCAGGTGGAGACGGCCTGCCAAAGACTGCAGTCAGATGTCGGACGCGGCAAACTGAAGACACGGTGCTATGGCGCTCATTAAGGGAAGGCCTATGTCCAGCAGTAGACTAACGATGTTGATGAACCAGCGAAGACGTTTTGGACAGGTGGCTAGGGCCTTATATAAGTCACTAGCCACCGAGTAAGCAAAATCAAGAGCGTAAAAGTAACTAAATTGCACGTTTAATTGTCTATTATTGACTATTACTGACACAGACGTACGAAAGTTTGGCTTTAATAAATCAACAAAACACTTTAGCTATCATTCAAAACCAAACTTTGTAGTCAAAATGTTGGGGCGAAAACTAATTTAACATGTTAAATGATTTCTTGCTTTAAAATTATGAAGTATAATTATCGCAAATAGCGATCTAGAAGACACTAAGTCGACTTGGTTAGTTTTCGCTTTCAAGTTGTGTATCAAACCTGCTACCACATAACTAATCAAGTATATTTAGTTATTTCTCGACTAGACTGGGTCCTAGCAACAAGTTATTATTTTAGAAAAGAAAGTAACCAACCCGACTTAGGTTTATATTTTGCAATTCTTTCAAGTAGGAAAAAAGTATCTAAGCCTACTTAGTTGGTTTTCGGCTAAAATGCTGTAAGCCAAATGTAGAGTTAGTGAATTTTTTGCACAACCTAAAATGAAAACCGTGATAGCTAGGGATACGGTTGTCAGACTGAAAAATGCAGAAAAAATCGGGGATTGTGATGGCACATCTAACTCGATTTGGCCCAAATAGCGAGTTAGTGACTTTTCGCTCTACGGCGACGTTATGTAAAAAATATGTGTTAACGCACTTTTGTAAGAAACAACAAGATGTAAGAAACGACAATCCACACAGCATCATCCAGCCCCAAGCCAAGCAGAGCTTGTGTTATGGGCACTAGATAACTGATATACTAGATGACTGTTATACAGTATAAAACAATACATTACATAGATATAATATATTTTTATTACACATTTTTTTCAATTTTTTAGGTTTCCGTTCATCAAAAGGAAAAAGGAACCCTTATAGGATCACTTTGTTGTCCGCCTGTCTGTCTGTCTGTCCGTCTGTCAACCCTCTTTTCTCAGGAACGCGTGGAGGTATCGAGTTGAAATTAACATCAAATACTCAAGTCCGTAACCCCTTGAAGCCGTGATATAAATTAAACTTCTAAGTCAACGCACTCAAAAGTTACAGCCGTTTATGTCCGAAAATGTTGAAATTTTCAAGGGAATCACCTAAATCACCCTAAACCTATAGGGTACTTCCCGTAGACCTAGAATCATGAAATTTGGTGAGCAGCAAGGTCATAAAGCACAAATAACGATGAAAGTCTGAAAACCGTAAATTTGAAATTTATTAACTAAAAAAATTTGTTTTGATTCTCTCCCTCGACCAAAATATACCTACAGGGTACCTACTTCATGTTGACCTAGAATCATAATATTTGGCAAGAAACAAGGTCTTACAATTAAACGGAACCCTTAGTGCGCGAGTCCGACTCGCACTTGACGTTCTATTTTATTTAAATGGTTTAGCCAAGGTAATATTATCCTATAAGTAATCCGACTTCATACAAACGGGCGAAACGCGAGCTATACCTACGCGCCTCGATCTCGGCATGCGCTCAGCATGCAGACAGTCGCGGCTGTGCCGCAGTGACGAACGGATGGTGTGATGTTCTTTTAACAATAACCGTGCGATTTTTTCTCTAAAAATAAGTTCAGGTACATATTTAATAAAGTAGCTGCAGGTATCTATAACCAAGTAAAAGATATTCCTTTTTGTCCAAAAAAATCTCCTAAAATTTAATAATAAAGCATTTTGTAGGTACGTCTCAGTCGAGGCGCAAATATTTTTCGGTCGCAAATTTATAAGACCGATTTGTTATTCAAACATAAACAGGTTTTTTAATTAAATCTACCAATCAAAAAATTGGTTGTTTGTAAAGTAGGTTTACGATCGAGATGTTTACGTGATAACGTCTTATTGGTGATATAAGTTTTTGGGAAGTAAGGAATTAATGAATGACTGGCAGCGCTCGAGATGAGACGGGAGATCGGTCCGTCTCTCTCTCGTTATACCTGCGATCGCGCTCGTGAGGTTTTGGTGTGACACAAGTTTCTGAACATGTCACCCGACTAAAACGATTTTAAAGACGTTATCACGTCAAAAACAACACGCATTTTTATTGAACACTTCCCATTCAATTCACAAAGTATTTTATTTGTTTATATAAAAAAAGTACCTTCCTATATTTACAATCACAAAACTAAATGGAAACACAAAGTAGGCAAATGTAATTAAAATGGTGGAGGCGGGCAGCCCTATCGCATGTTTACCTACCGCGCGGCTGTAGGCATTTATTTCAAAGATACGGCCAAGTTCAAATACTGTTGGATAATATTACCGTGGTTTAGCCCACCTTCGCCTGAGAGACGAGAAGTAGAAGTAGAGAGAGGATATACATACAAACATAAACTCACACACAACAATACCCTATTGAAACTGTCGTATCCATATCTGGAGCCACAATTTGAATGGCCACATTGCAGACTCAGCATTGGTTTCTCCTTTGTCCGCAACTAGTATAGTAGGTATTACATTATCTGTGGCCGTGGTTATTCACACATCGATTTGCAACAGTCACGCTCTCTGTGGGCATTGTTTCAATCAACACCCGGCCTGTGATCCCTTTGACTATCCGCCAAGTAATTCATGCCATGCAAATTGTTGGCCACGGGGCTTAATGCATACGGACGATGGCATGGCATGGCCGGTCGATAACCTAATATTAGGCTGAAGCTATTGTTCACAGTTGGTAATCATGAGATTGTTCCTTGAATATAGGAACTCGACACTATTGGATATAGAAACTCGACACTATGCAATGAGAAGTGTGATATTGACAGTACTAAAGTCTACCTTGAATTTCATTTCATTTATTGCACGAAATATGGTCTTGAACATTAGAATCACATTATGTACTTCATTAAAAAACATTGACATGCAAAATTTCTTAAAAGTAGGTACCTAATATAAATTGCTTTCAATAAATTGATTGAAATAATGGGACGAATGAGAAACGATTTCAGCATAAAATTTGATTTTCCGCATTCTGACTACTTTGGTCCAAACAAAGTGGGCGAATGCGGAATTTAACGATAATAATGGTGAAATTTGTTCGGAGTTTCGGACAGAGACTATGACCCCGGACGAAGCTACCGGTCTGTCATATAGGTCAGATAGTTCGATTGAACTAACAAATCCGCCACGGCATGTAACTAGTATTCCGCAGGATGGCGTGATAAGCGTCTCAGAGAGAAAAAAAATCATAGATATCACGAAAGGTAAGCGTACGGCCGTGGACGTGACGGTCCCGGCTTAAGAATCGGCGAATCCAACTCAGCCCGTGTATTTTGTAAGAGCCGACTAATCGAACCTACCAGAGGAAGGGCAGCAGTTTATTTCAGTCTATTTTTAATACCTCCACTGCCAATCCGCCCGCCTAGCATGGTTAACGCATTTACTGCCCAGCCTCGACACGGGGAGGAAGACTAGCATCTGCGTCTTGGACCATGAATGTGTTTGTAGTATATTTTAATGCTACGGCTCCACTTGCGTCCTAACGCGTTAATTAGGGCGTTACACAGATGTGGCCAAGGTTATAACGTGTTCATTTATTAACGGCGGTGCAGTGTCGATAAGTTGGTTGGTATAGTTGTTCTATCTCATGAATTCCGTTGTACGTCATAGTGAATGCATGTACACATTGTTTTAGTGTGCGTAAGCTCAGAAACAATCAGTCTCGCCCGAGACGCGGTCCGGGTCACTAGTGCTCATTGTATTTACGTCAGATTGTGGCAGCGAGTACCGTCAGCATGACAACTAAGAGCAAAGTTATTCGTAGTGAGGTAAGTTAACGGACTTCGTGAGATAGAACAACTATATTAGCAGTTACCACTTGACGGCGTTGCTTTTTTACCGCTTTAATTAACCTGTAAATGGACATTAACACTAACGTCAACGCAAACGCAGGTGGAGCATAATATGACCCTTGGTTGGAGGAAGCACGTTGATCAGTAGACGTTTTTGTTAATTAGGGTATGAAAGCGTAGTAACAATTCCTCGGACTTTTCTTTGCCTTGGACTGAAACAGAAAACACTAAAATAGAGGAAATTTTAGTGTTCCCCATTTGAGTCAATCATGTGAATGAATGTCCAACCAACCATCTAACAAAAGGTTGATATCTCGGCACTCTGGGCAGCTATTGCCCAGTTCATTTGATAGGTCAAGTCCCAATTTTCGTTTGTCGCTTCACAAAGCCTGTTCGCAGAATTCGAGCTTCCTTCTCTGAAAAACTTTAACTTAAATTTACTTCTAAATGTTTGTCAAAGTGCTGCTTTATTTCCCGGTCACAGTTATTTGCTCGAGGCGAAACAATTTCCACTAGCATGCAAATTGTGAAAATTTATACGTATAGGTATACATCTTGAGACAAGAGAGTTTCTCGATTTCCCGGCACCGATACCGATACCGACAGTACCTAGGTATAGTTGTTCTCACGAAGTCGGTTTAGCCCTGGTTGTAGTAGTGACTTTGCGCTTAGTTGTGATGCTGACGGTACTTGCTACCAAAATCTGACGTGAATACAATGAGCACTAGTGACCCGGACCGCGTCTCGGGCGAGACTGATTGCTTCTGAGCTTACGCACACTAAAACAATGTGTACATGCATTTACTATGACATACACAGCCGTCGGACTTCGTGAGATAGAACAACTACCAACTCAACGACACTGCACCGACAGCTCCATACTTCATTTGACCGACACGACACGACGGCTTTGTAATTCCACAGAGACCTCGCACGTACGCCAATAGAAGCTTGCGTAGGTACACAACGCATACGTACGATGCCAGCTCGACACAAGTGGGAGACTTGCTGCGACGACATGTCGGCGTTGGGCCGGCCAATGAGGCAGTGTGCCACACAATTTCATAGAATTATGCGTCCACCGATGTCAGTGTCGGTCGGTATCGGGCCGGGCCGGCCGACGAAGAAACGCCCAATTGGCGTTTGTTTGAATATTACAAGGAATTTGGCAAGGAGTTGGGCAAGCTGCGTCGCGGCGGCTGCCGTCCCCTGAAATGTTTATCACCGGAGACTGAAGTGACGAGACGGAATATTTAAGCAGATTTGAACTAATCTTCAACTTAACCGAGAATATCTAATAATATAGGTAGTACCCGCTATATTCACTCGTTTAGTACAGCTTAAATTTAAGTGAAAAATAATGTTCTAATTACCTACTGTATTATGTTGTACTAGCTGCGCCCCGCGGCTTCGCCCGCGTGGGAATTGTAGAAATTTATTGCACACCCCCTAGGGGTAGTTCTGGTTAAATAAAAAATAAGTAGGTAAGTAATTCATTATTTACTTTATCGTTTATTTATACCGAGTTTTGAGTGAGTCGAATAATTTTAATAAAGGAATTATAATTTACTATAGAGACTTACCACCCTTTTTAACCCTCTCAGAGGTTAATTTGGGAAAATTAGATACGTCTTTGTGTTATTCTAGGACCTAAACTATTTACACACCAAATTTCATCTGAATCGGTTATGTATTTACGGAGATACGTGGCACGGTAATATTATAATATTACCTTGTACGTGGTAACAAACATTCATACAAACTTTCGCACCTATAATATTAGTAGTATTGTTTACCTACCAATGGACGTTACTTCCAATCTGTGTTTCAATTTGCAATGTAGGTATGGTACCTACACTGAGTCTAAGTTTTCCCTTGTCCCTTGTGATCTATGAGCGGCGGAGGCATACATAGTTTCACTCAACAATTCTCGTGATTTAAAGTCAAAAACGAATATATGTGCGAGCTGACAAGAATATAACTTCAGTGCTTTCAAGCGCACAGAGGTATATGAATGGAAAAATGAGACGTATTTGTCGCTTTTTTTGGATACACCTCGTTTGTGTTCTCATTTTAAGCGTTCTTCTAAGACGTCAATGGCTCTTGAAAACTTGTATAGTAATCTTATTGTGTCCACTGTACGGCAAGCACGGGGATTATTGTCTTGAGTAGAATAGAAAAAAAATTACGTCACTCTGTCATCGAATGCGTAAATTATTTGAAATTCATTCCTACAACTTCAATAATGTACCCAACGTACGACAATGCGATGTCATTATTGTCTATTCTGCCCTAGAGAACCATCTCTGTGCTTGTAGCCAAGTGGTAAGCGATCTGATATCTCTACATACCTATCACCTTTAAGCTTCCGCGCGCGGCGTATAGAAATCGCGCTTACAAAAACGCAGCGGAATCGCGCTACAAAATCGCAACAAATCGCTGCTGTGGAGTGGAGGCTTCATACTCTACTGATAGAAAAATCTACGTTTTACCTTATTACCTAATCTGTACTATTACCGTCTATATTAATGTATGGTTTCACCATACATAAACAAAATCGCGCACGCGTCATTTTGCACGCGCTGCATTTTACTTTGATTGTTTTAATTTTCATTCACCTCTCCAGTATGTGACCTACTATTACGCAAGAAACACCTATCAAGGAAATATTTGCCACCTTAACCTTTTATAACTTAACTTCGTAAATAAACTAACTTTAACTGTGAATCTTGTGGTCCTACTCACTTTAACTGGCATAACTAACTTTAACTGCTTATTACCCTATCAGTGAACTCAGTGATAGATACATAGTGCGGTGCCATACAACTTGGATTAACTATCTACAACATCATCTTTCATGTAAGGTCATCATCATCCAGACCCTACAATTATATTTTCACTATAAAAGGTTTCAAGGTTTCGGTATAAAATATCATCTAATGGCGGCATAACAACAGGCCGGGAAAAGCTCCTTTCCCATTAACCTCTCACGTCTTCAATAGTAAAAGTCATGCTTCATTATTGCTTGGCGATACATTAATTGTGTGTCGAGACTTCCACTCAGATCCTTTGTGATCCTAATGACAAAAAGATGGGACCTTTGCTTACACGGGATTTTTCGTGTATCCATTTTCCGGGTGCTCATAGAATGTGATTCAGATAATGGAGAGATGTTTTTGATCTACCTTCTTTGTAACTTTAATAATGATAGTGGAAAACTGTATTATAAGCCAAACTCCTTGGCTGCGGTTCAAAATAGAAAAAGAAAAGGGTTGATGGGCGGCGCGGCGGCTGTCACATTCGGAATAGACATTTGCGAGGTATCTTGGACGAGTGCGGTGTGGTTTGCAGAGACTGTAAGCGATTCTATTAATTTCCTTTGTTGCATTCATATAGGTTAACTTTTCACAATAAACCACTTTGTGAAACCTACACCCTTATAATTCTTGCCCTAGAGCGTAAAAGTATTATCTTATAATATACATCCATGTACAATGTGTGTGATTTATGTTAAAATCGTCCAAAAACTATGATTTATCTTTATCTCTTTACTTTGAGTAAAATACACCGTTTACTTAAAAAGAAACGAAAAAAAAATGATAGGTAGGTAGTTTTCTTTTTTTTTCAATCGCCTTGGTTTTTGAGATAGCTAACATATAATTTTTTTCCGATTTTTTATCGATAATGTCACGTCTTGTTTGATCGAGGTTCGAAAATACACATTATATTAAAGGACTATTTTCATGGTTATTATTGTTTGGTGCTTCTTCGTTTACTCAGGAAACTTTCGTTTATAAAATATTGGAGAAACTTTGCTCAAACTCTTCGAGATACAGGTAGGTAGGTAGGTACTCCTTCTATTTCTTTCCAATAAAATGTTTTAATTTATTTTGCTCACCCGCGGCTCAAAAGTTTTTGCAATGGAAACGTTTAAGGTGATTTCTATCGCATGTGAACTGAATTATGGGATTAAAAATATGTTGCCTATGTTTGATTCCAGGATAAGAATTACCTGTACGCAAATTTCAGCCCGATCCGTTCCGTAGTTTTGGCGTGAAGACGTAACAAACATGCATCCATCCATAAATCCATTAATACCCTCGCATGTATAATATTACTGTGATGCTCATCTAACCTATTCTAAATCAGCGTAAAATTATGAAATTGGGAGCAATCACGATATGGAAAGCAGCCTCAAGGAAGCCCGCAATTTAGCGTCATATCTAAATGATGGAATGTGATAAAGATAATTTTTCACCGTAAGCATCAACGCTGTAGCAATAACGAGGTCTAGGCCATTACAGCAACCATATTTTCAAGACAAGACCCCCAGGCGACGATTCCTTGTTGCTTGACGGCGCTTCCGCTAAGGAAATTGCTGCTCCCCCAATACTCCCCATGCGGGTGTGGACGTAGCTAGACTTTTCAAGCGGGGGGAAAGAAAAACAGCGACGTAGTGTAGCCTCACCTCACCTCAACAGCCTAAATTGGTCCACTGCCGGACGCAGGCATTCCCCTGATAAGCGCCTATAGGATTTTATCTCATGGGGGTACTTACTGTCCATAATTCCCACGCTGGGCATGCGGGTTGGGGATCGCAGTTCGGTAGTAGAATTGTTCTTCAGGGGGCGCTGCTGCGCGTCCCCGGTCGATACCTCTTAGTGGCCTCTTACGAGCCCCGCAGGATGAATTGGGGTGATCTAAATTCTAAGCCGGCACCACACAGCTGTAGTGTAGCGTATTTCTAAAACGACCAATGTGGCGGCGATGCAGGAGGTTCATAAATATTTTTTTGAGGCTCGAGATTTTTTGAGTAGGTACCTAACATTCAATTTAGTACCTAACCCGTAACGTACTCTAGCTATAAAAACTAGGAACTTAAGGTACCTACAACACCAATATGCTAAAAATATAAATAAAATAAACGAAAAAAAAGATTAAATATACAAAAATAAACTAAACGAAACATCTATGAAATAAAAGTGATAGAAAGGAAAGAGACCTTTCTAAGCAATGTACCAAAAGGTGAAAGCAACTAACTAATTAACGTAGTCTTAGTCTGTCTCTGTCACGATAACTAAATATTATACGATACCTGCGATAGGTATAATTAGTATTTCGACTTCATTAATAATCCAAGTCCTGGGTGGGTGATTTCCCCCCACCCTAAGTACGCTCACGCGTCATATATCAACCACCGCTCAGGTATTTAATATCAGACGTAATTTGAGCGAAGACGGTGGTTTATTTTGAAAAATTGGCAACCCCCCAATTTTTAGCGTGCGCCTGGTGGCCTGAAATATGATTTATTTTAGTACAGGTCGGCACCTACCTAAGTTTATAACAAGACAATATTAAAATTTAAAAAAACCTGCCGACTTTTATTGGCTGAACAAATTTTCATGAAACATGGCTAAGAACACTCGGGATAAAATTATCTATGACACAAAAAAAACTAAACGAAAATCAGTTCATCCGTTTGGGAGCTACGATACCACAGACAGATACACAGATACACAGGCAGACACGTCAAACTTATAACACCCCTCTTTTTGCGTCGGGGGTTAAAAAGCATTAATCTATTCTAAAACCAACACAAAAATATTACTACTTATTGGGTAAACTAATTATTGGGTATAGGATAAGTAGTCCAATATACCTACCAATGCGTCTTTTCAAATCAAATCAAATCAAGAACTCTTTATTACCATAATACAATAAATGTGTAGGGTAGGTACTTACACTAAAAAAAGGTCAAATCATAAAATTAACCACTGACACGGAAATAAAGTGATATATTTGATTTCCGTCTCTTCGGTATAGAGACTAAAATGTAGAAGCGACGAAAATACCATTAGCCGTTAATTGTTATTTTTCAAGTCGGAGCAAAACCCGTCCCAAGCTTTATATAAATGTAAGAAGAGTCTCTTATACTTATAACCTTCCTAATTTAATTTTAATTTTGTGTCTAGAAACATGTTCTCCATTATTTTGTAGCTACTTTTCAAGCAGGACGTTCAGAAGGAAGTTCAGAACAGAACCTGCTTCTGAAAACTCCAGAGCATTTTCATCTACATACATAAAGACGTAGATAAAAATGCGATGAGGTATCGAGTCGAAAAATTTAAATGCAACTCTTTTACCGATGCATTTTATCCTACGTTTAAGTCCTTTCACAGTAAGTTTAAATCTTCGAAGTCCCGCAATAAACCGCTGAAACGCTCAGCAAACAAAAGAAGTGGCTGCCGTAGAGCTGCAGGCGCTCAAGCCATCTCAAACAGAAATACGTCGCGACAGATACAGCTGGATCTTGGAGTGCGGAACTTTCGCACGAGTGCCGTAGTTGACTACCGACTTGCCTGTGGGGCGTACACACGGGGAGTCAAGTTATACAGCAAACTTATGATATTAGGTTACAGAACATTTTTTAATTGGTTTAGTGTCTTCTGTCCAAATACTTATATACCTTTTATTGTGCGCAGCGAATTTGAAAACAAAAACAAACAAAATGGTGACCGATGTTAGGGCACCCTCCATGCAAAAATCACAATAAAAGCTTAGCAAATCAAACTTCGGAGATAGGGGGAGGGAATGTATTTTTTCGACTATTTTCAAAATATTTCAAAAAGTATGAAACCTACAGAAATTTCAAAAACTATTTTGAAATGTACAAACTAATACCTTTCATTTGATACCCCATTTGACTCTGTAGGTCTCTTTTAAAATTTTGACATTTCAATTTGTATGGAAAATGTTCATATGCATTTTTCATTTTTTTCTTAAAATCTGTATAGGCGCACGAAATTTATTATTATCTTAAATTTCAAATTGATAGCTGCTGTAGTTGCTCAGTTATTAAGGTGCGAAAAAAGGACAGACAAAGCGAGACCATAAGGGTTTCGAAACCGATCTTCGAAACCCTAAAAATGGACTGTAGGTACACTCTAACTCGGCTCGAAAAGTTTGCTAAGTCTTTGGTTATTACATTACTCTACTCTCTACTACAGAATGTAGCGAAACTTGTAAAATAAAGCATAGTATATTCAAGTCAACTTAAGCAAATAAACAAGAAATGGAAGTTCCAGTTCTGAAATGGGGCAAAACATCAGTTCCAGTCTGGAACTGATGTTTTGCCCCATTTCAGTGAAGCGTTCTTCAATTCTGTGTATCATGCACACTTTGACTGCCACCGACACACACGGTGTAGGACAGCGTGTTGCATAGCAACGCGCTCTCCCGGGTCATATCGCATTGCTGATACTTATACGATACCCATAAAGCGGAGCAGATGAGCGCTAGTGGTCACCTCTTGACTTGACTTTTCTCAAGGACATGGTTCTCTAAAATAATTTGGCATCAACCTGCTGGCCATAGCCGCCGACATTGCAATATCGGCGGCGGCTCGGTGTTGAGTCCTTTAGAATAGACGAGCTTGAACAAAGAATTTGCCTCTTACAGTGATACGTTCGCCAACTTTATCATCTGTATATCACGCATAAAGAACGTCCCTTAATCATAAAGCAGAGTGCAGACGAGCGCTAGTGACAACGCAGCGGGGCGGCGCGGCGGCGGCTCGAGAGAACTCCACGCTCTCATCAACTTACGCTCACTCAACTAGTGAGTGAGTGTGTTCACTCCTCAAATTCACTGCTTCGCACAGGAACTAAATTGTGGTGCCAAACTGTAAAAACTTAAAACTTTGAGTTGACCCAAATGTGTCTAGAGACCAAAAGGACAATAAGAACTTATCTTCTTTTTTCAGGGTTGGGAATATGGCACTTGATATAAGGAAATAACAATACGCAGTAAGTATGTTTAATCACATTTTTTATGAATAAAAACAATTTATAACAAAGAAAATTCTAATTAAGAAATAGAAACAAAATTGAATCATTTAATCACATAGGTAATATCTAATTTAAACTAGTTACGATATGAAGTTTGCGTCTCTTGCGTACGGGAATACCAAATTTAGATAAGATAAGATAAATAAGGATAGCTTCCACTCAGAATATTCTGTAACTAATTAATAACAAAATTAATAATGAAAGCTGAAATACGAATAATGCAAGTTATTTTAAATCGTGAAAGTCCAATTGTAATGTAGGTACCTATTATATAAAAATGTATTATGTTATATATTAACATTCATTTATTTTATAGTGTACCCCTACCATAAGGTTTTAAACACAGTTAAAGCAAGTTATAGCACCAATAGCGTAACGTAAGCTATTATGATTTTGCAGGCTTGCGCAAAATTTTTGCACGAATCGGTAGCTGACATTGACAAATGAACGAGTAAAGCCACTATATCAATCAACTCACATTACACAGGGTTTGGACGCTTCCAGTCAAAATATTATATAATATTTGGAAGCCGGATATTACAAATGATCTGATGAATAATAAATATAGAGATTTGTTTACCCCACCCAAAGATTTTAGTAGCTTGGTTTACCCAAATTCTAATTACATGAGTTACGTAATCTTGATCAACCAGATGAAAGCATGGTTGATAAAAAATACTCAAGTTACCTATATAGCGAGATTTTATGTTACGTCGTGGACGTTCTAGTGTCGGCATTATTTTTAACCATGGAAGTAGTCCTTTAGCAAGTCATAGTCATAGTCAAGTCAAATCCTTTGGGCAAGTTAAAAGTCCTCAACACCAGCCTACAGAACTACACAGCCATTTGAAACGATTGTTTTACAACGATTATTACAACTCTACACAAGTATCTCGACCTCTCCCGTCTCGATCCACGAAAGCAAAATTGTCATAATGTTAACCCAGAAACAAGAGATAAAACTTCGTGTAATTTAAAGGTAAAGAAGTCTGGTTCTTCAAACGGAAGAGAAAAGTTGCCTACCTAATTACTAACTTCTAACGATGCTTAATCACAAAGCGCTACGCCCATCAGAAAGTTCGGAGTTGCTTGGGCCTACGTCAGTCAGGTGTTGTCGTAATGTATAAATCAGTAATAGTGCCAAGGTATCTACAAAGTTCTCGAGATAGGAACAATGAGGATCCGTAATGTTATAGCAATTTCAATAAAACTAGTCTCCACGTTATTTTTGATGACATATTAATGATATATCTTTTTAAATTATCCAAATCGGACCACCAAGTATGACTAAATTATTAGCGAAGTTCACTGAGTGACCGCCGCGGGTGCATGTGACGTCACTCGCTCGGTCGCCGCCCGTTAACCGTAGGCAGATATCAGTTTTTAGTGAATTACTCCGAAACTATAAGCTTAGCATAAAAAATTACAGAACCAAATAGACTCAGTTTTGAGAGTCCTATCGAATAAAAAAATTAAATAATATAATAATAACTTTATATATATTATAATTTGGTCATAACTTCGTAAATTTTTGTCGTAGAACAAAAATTTTTGCACTGTGTGTTATGGATTTCTTAGCTCGGTAAATCTGCATTCTCAACTAAAAACGTTACGGATCCTCATTCTGGTGGTCCCCAATTTTGTTGGTAAATTAATTACGCTTCGTCGTATAAAAACTACAAATTAAATACGTACAACACGTCTCTATGTCGCAATTCAAAAACTTTTGGCTTTACTTACTGGTTTATTTATTGAATCTGTGTGGTGCCGGCTTAGAATTTGCACCACCCCAACTCTTCCCGCGAGTGTCGTAAGAGGCGACTAAGGGATATCCACCGAGGGTGGGCAGCAGCGCCCCCTACAGAACAATTATACCACCAAACTGCGATCCCCAACCTGCTTGCCCAGATTATGGGCACCCCCCGAGCTAAAAGCCCATAGGCACTTATAGGGGAGGTCTGCGTCCAGCTGTCAATACAGGCTGTTGAGGTTGAGTTTATTTATTGAACTCATTTAATTAATGGATTGGGACGGCCATCTAAAATTTAGATTTACCTACAAAAATATCCTTGCGTATAAAATATGGTTTTTCAGGGTGCAAGGATGCCACGGAAAGGGAAGAAAAAAACAACGCAAGTTTAAAATATATATATATATATATATAATACTTATTTAGAAAGAAATAAAAGAACCGTGATATTTTTCAGTCCATCTATAAAAGCCGTAATCTTAAATTAGAAATCCGTTTGACTAATTTGATATTGTTGGAAGTTTTCAGGACAGGCGTTGTAATAAAATTTATGTCTATTGAAGGAAAACTTCTTAATTAGAGCCTCGGGTCGATGGAAAGGCTGGAAGAACGCCCCATTCATCTAAGGCTTTGGACGTTTTCAATTCGTAACCATTTGGGAAAGGTTACCTACCTAGATTTACTGCTTGAGGAATGGAGAGCTTCCTATTATTTATAGATCGTATAAGAGGTGGATTTTACCTATTGATAGAGAAGAACGAAAGCTTTAAGTTTGGATGAATTAAGAATTTTAGAAATGATAACCAATTATGTTGCGGGTTCGATTCCCGCCTCGGGACAAATGTTTGTACGATCTGTAGATATTTGTTCAGGGTGTTCTGGATGTTTTCTATGTATAATAAAAAATATCTATCTATGTAGTGTACTGTATTAAATATATCAGTTATCTAGTACCCATAACACAAGCTCTGCTTAGCTTGGGGCTAGATGATGCTGTGTTAATTGTCCAGCATTATTTATTATTTATAGATCGTATAAGAGGTGGAATTTTACCTATTGATAGAGAAGAACGAAAGCTATAAGTTTGGATGAATTAGGACTTTGAGAAATGATAACCAATTCACAAAATATTTGTTCTGTCTAAGCTAAGAGAGATTCAGGGGGCGAGTCTTTTTGAGGTTAGGAACGAGAGGTGATCGTGATGTCTCCTTTTTAATTAACCCCCGACGCAAAAAGAGGGGTGTTATAAGTTTGACGTGTCTGTCTGTGTATCTGTCTGTGGTATCGTAGCTCCCAAACTTATGAACCGATTTTCGTTTAGTTTTTTTTTGTGTCGTAGATAATTTTATCCCGAGTGTTCTCGGCCATGTTTCATGAAAATATTTTCAGCCAATAAACGTCGCAGGGTTTTTTAAAATTTTAATTTTGTCTTGTTTGTATGCGATTTGCGTAGTTCCCTGTCCGCACCATAGAGGTGCTGTACCAACTACAACTTCTTGTTTGATGGCTTCTGCATCTGGGGGTGCTGTACCAAATTTCATGGGAAAAAAATTGGTTGTCTGTAAAGTCGGTTTACTGACGATAGTTGAACGTGACAATACTGATGGAATGGTAGCATTTTATACTCGATCAAAACATGTAAATGCACTATAGTATAGCAGCTGTCCACGCAGACGCATCGCTCACTCAAGTAGGAGAGAGACGGATGTCCAGCGCTCTCGCTTGCACTTCAAGCATGTTACATGGAACGCCTCAGAGCGAGGTAACGCCGCATGACGTCATGTTTTTTCGTGCGTGCAGCCGGCTCTATCGAATTATAAGACGTTGTCACGTCAAAAACCACGATTATTGGTACCTCTCGTTACTAACGTCAAATAGTCTTACCCTTCAGGTTATTAACATTTACAGAATCAAACGCATCTTTGTTTGATTCTCTTAGATTGATTGAATTCTTCAATTTCCATTGGAGGACCGAACGACCCGCAAATTTTTGATAAGATGAAACAATGTCCTTGTAGGAAGAAATGGCTTATTCCAGATTTCCCCCTTAAAGATAACAACTACGATAGAAAACTGGAATCAATAAAAAAAGCATCCGGGTTTAGTGGATTTGAGGTGGCATTGAAACAGAAATTTGGTCATTATGATCTCGTTTGCACTTCGATCAGAGAGGGTGATTTCGTTCGTCCAAGGGTTCACCGACGCTCAAATGTAAAGGCCAAAGAGAAAACCGCTGAAGGCTTTCATCATCGACAAAAAAAAAACCTATTGTCTCTACCAAAGAGAATACAATAATACGAATCGTAACATATTGTATTCTCTTTGACTACAAAGACTACTCCCTGTGTAGGACTATACCTCTGACTATACTTACAAATCTGTGACTCCCTGATTAAAGGCTTTCATCAATAATTTATGTTTACTCAGGACTACTTACTGTACTTCTAAATCTGTGGTTTACTCGCTTACTGTTTGTTACGAATGCAGATACATTGTAGTGTCTGGAGTCCCCGTTTTGGCCCTTTCCTTCTCTGCTAAATATTAGTGATGGCTTCTTTTTCCGCACATATTTTTTCACATTCTCCCAAGGCTTTATTAAATCTGCAAAAAAAACAGCAAAATTCTTCTGCGTGCCGGACACCAGTTTTCAGTGTGTGGGAGTACGTTAATCGCAAGAAATCCAAGTGTCACGGAAAAATCACCATACAAGTAGGTAGACCTGTGTTTTCATTTCAATCTGATATGGTTTTTCTATCTCACGAAGTCCGTTGGGCCATGTATGTCATAGTGAATGCATGTACACATTGTTTTAGTGTAAGCAATCAGTCTTGCCTGAGACGCGGTCCGGGTCACTAGTGCTCATTGTATTCACGTCAGATTTTGGTAGCGAGTACCGTCAGCATGACAACTAAGCAAAGTCGTTCGTAGTAGTAGGCCTAAACGGACTTCGTGAGATAGAACAACTATACCTAGGTGTAATTACATAATACTTATTGATTTACGACGACCTAGGAATTCGTTGTCCTACGGGTGGTTGCTGACGACGCATCGCTGAAGCTCGGCAGTGAACGCGTTCACCTACTCAGCCCAGCCCAGCCTCGCACCGCAGAGGCGCAGAGGCTGGGCAGCGTGAGACTCGGGGGGGGCATGCCGTAGCTATACTGGCAACTTGCTAGCAACTAGCTATGAGATAAGCGCAAATGCACTTTCATGCCCATGACGCACATCACATCTCCACACTGAATATTTATAATATACTAGCTTCTGCCCGCGGCTTCGATATAATTTCGATTTATTAAGTATTCTATTATCTAAGTTATGCTTTGCTCTAAGATTGATGTAGCCGCGGTAGTAACTAGACCTAGGCGAGTTGGAGCGCAGACTGAACATGGATATCCGACAACTTGAAGCATGGTTTAGATCGAACGGGCTTGCTCTAAACAGAGACAAAACCTGCCTCATTAGTTTCAGTCTCAACGGAAGGGCGCCCTCTCTTAATGTAGTAGCCGTTGATACGGCGCTGGAACAAGTACATGCTATAAAACTACTGGGCTTCCATCTGGCCAGTTCCCTTGTGGACAAGCATATATACTCACTCTGCGGTAAGCTAGGAGGGTCTTGTTTTGCACTAGGAAGGCTAGCGAGCAAGGCGTCGCCCGACGTAGTCCGCTCCTGCTACTTTGCGACAGTCCACAGTTCGCTCTCGTACGGTGTAGAGCTGTGGGCGCGAGCGGCTGACGTCCAGCGGGCGTTCGTGATGAAAACCCGCTGGACGTCCATGCCATGGCTCTCCGCGCCATGGCAGGTGTCCCGAGCGACGTCTCATGTAGGGAGCTCTTCAAGGAGTACGACATACTCACTCTCACGGGTGAATTTATCTAAGTAGCTCTGTTCACCCACAACAACTTGGACCTGTTCCAGCGCCGCGGTATCAACGCCGCTCGCGCCCTGCGTAGCAACAACCACCACTACCGCCTGGTCACACCTAAACATAAGCTACAGAAATCAGAGAGGTCCGTTTATACATGCTCATGTATAATGGGTCCTTCAGTTTACAATCGGCTGCCCGACTGGATCCGTGGTGCAGCTTCTACACCTATTTTTAAGAAAAAACTAAGATAGTGTATCACTGAATTGGTATTATATGATACAAATGAATTTCTTGATATGCCTCTATTATAACTTTAATTTTATTTTTATATTTACCCACATAGGTAACATGTAATAATGGTATTACGAAGAAATTCTGTATTCTGTATTCCTTCAGGTACATGGCGATCTAGGCAGTACAAGCGGCAGCAAAAACATCGTGCCATTAGTATACTTACGTTGTTCGTATAGTAAGCTAAAGCTAAGTATACCAGAGCTAAGTTTACCCTCTTTTTGAAGTTATAAAAAAACACAAGTTCCAGAATGGCAACCACAATTATGCTGCGATTTTGAAATCGCAACAATGAACGGCGTTCGAAATGTGTGAAAAGGTTTGTTTGGTTAACTTTTTTGTAAGCTTACATGATTGAAGGCCATCCCATAGTCTGTAGATTTAAAAAACGAACATGTCATGATTTTGGAATAAAAATGTTTTATAAACAACAAACAAATAAAAAGTGTTGGCTACTAATAGCCGTGTCTAAAATAAGGTCAAAGCTATATTTCACCGGAGGGTACCGCAAACCCAACGCATGTTTTAAAACTGCTGCGTAAGAACCCATTATAATGGAAATACTACGGTGGTTGGTTCCATTTTTTACCAATTACGGTTTAGGGATGTACAAGTACAGCTTACTATGTGCATGGTAAGCATTATTTTGACGTAGGACTTTTTTAACATTTTCTGTGTAGCGCGCGTTGATTAATAGATCGCTGAGTTTTACGTAATCTTACCAGATGTACATCTAAATTACACCACGGTTCAAACTTGGACTGGGTTGGTGAGTCGGGTCCAATCGAATATTGGTCCGGTGGAATAAATGTTTGAGTAAAAAGTACAGGCAGAATTTTCTTATTGATCTTTGTCCAACTATGAAGAGCTAGATGGCACTATTTCCAGGGAATTAGCGAGAATAATCTGCAACTAACTAATTTACGAATGTAGACAGTTATTCTGTTTACGAATACCGTAGACAGTTACACGACCCTTTGACCTCAACTTTCGAGGTCAATCATCGTCTAGGTTCAACCAATCTAGACTCTACGAGTATTGATTAGCCTAGCTTGGCTATAATAAATAACAAGGTACCTATCACTTAATTGTTATATATCTAGCTAGAGTATATTACACATAATCATCTTATTCTACAATAAATTATCGTCACAAATTAAACATATTGAAAAGGATACAACTTTCTACACAAAATTAAAAGAATATCTAGTATCCAAAATCATTTATAATTTAAAAGAATATTTAGAACTAGCTGCGCCCCGCGGCTTCACCCGCGTGGAAATTTATGTTTCCAACTTTCTTAATTTTTTCTTCCGTAAGAACCTTCTCCTGACCATTACAAACACAACAAAAAAAGAATTAGCGAAATCGGTCCAGCCGTTCACGCGTGATGCCGTGACCAAGGAAAACGGGTTTCATTTTTATATATATAGATAGATATAATAAAACAATACATTTTTTAAAGTTTAAACATGTCTAGCTTATTAAGCTTTCCTCATTAATCTATTATTTTATTTTATTTTAAGTTGTAGCGCCCCAACGGGTTCATTAAAAACTTGCAATGTACACATGTAAGAACTGAATAAATAAATACGTGCAGAAAGTCACTTAAAATATTTAATTGAGTTCGTTCCACCATCGAAGTCCAAGTTTTGCGTTTCCAGATATATACACATTAATATATCACATTAGAATGAACATCACTTACGGAACAAATAATAGGTTCCTTTGCAGCCATTATGCAGGTTCATGCAACTAAATGAATATTGGATGGCTCCCTCGAGATATTTGCGGAAATTCATTGCGAATAGGAGAGTAAGATGAAATAGAACCTGGTAAGTACCTACCCCATGAGATGTCTTTGTATATATGTGTATATAATCTAAGTTAGGTAAATAATTAATAAATAATGCTGGACAATCCACACAGCATCATCTAGCCCTAAGCTAAGCAGAGCTTGTGTTATGAGTACTAGATAACTGATATACATAATACAATACATTAGATAGATATTTTTTTCTATACATAAAATACAGGGTGTAAGGGTAAACAGTCTTATCCTTGAAACCAGACGTTCAGAATCATGAGCAGAGTCCAAAACCGATGAAAAACTAAACTTTATTTTTACATAATTTTGCAAAAAAATATCCTCATACATCATAAAAGCATTTCACCCTACATTTATACCTACGCCGCCTGCTTTGTCGGTTTCAAACAAAGACCCGCTCGCGCGCCGACTTAAAGGCGCCGCCTACATACCTCGCCGCTCGCCTGCTTTGTCGGTTTCAAACAAAGACGCCGCTCGCGCGCTCGTCAGTCGCGGCCCGTCTCTAGGTAGTGAGCACGTCACGACGCGTTCCGTGCTAATTTGTGATGTGCCGATTTGTTCGCGTATTGTGTTAAGTAGAGAAGTGACGATGTCGTTCACAAATGAACAGTGGACTGAAATGGTGCGACTTTATGCCATCGCTGGTGACAACATGAACTTGGCTCGTACGATGTACGCAGAGCGGTTCCCAGAACAACGTGTGCCAAGCCGGGAAACGATCCTAGCGGCTACACAAAGGCTACGTGCCTACTAAAGTAAAAGTACGTAAGTAAAAGTACCTACCTACTTTAGCCTACTTACTGGCAAATGTGTTAAAGTAGCTATTTTTGCCTGTCCTAAGCCAGGAGAAGTATGAAGGGAAAGTTCCATCACAAGTTGTAGGTACCTACAATTCGAGTGGTTTGATACCTACACCATCGGCCGGCTACAGGCGAGAGCGGGCGGCGCGGCGTGATAAGGTCACTAGGGTGTCCATGAAATCACGTAGGATAGCAGAGAAATCAATTATGAAATTCCATCGAAACTAATTGACTTTTATTTTTAAAAATAACTTGTACCGTCTTATTTTAGGGGTGTACATACGTGGTTTCAAGGATAAGACTGTTTACCCTTACACCCTGTATACCCAGAACACCCAGAACAAATATTTGCAGATCGCACAAATTTTTCCCAAGGCGGGAATCGAATTCGCAACCTCCTGCGTCGCTGGTGATCGCTCGTAAATAGACTAAGCTTGATTTTTTTTAATTCCGTAGAATTAAGTCTGGGTTAAATTTTACCAGTTTTCTCAGTAGTCATCTTCGGGCAAAGCAAGCACGGAAAGCAAGCCAGCACTATGACTTATGCCATCGTAGGTAGCACACGCTGAGTGGAAACCATTTTTGCGAATCTCTATATATTAAGCGGTTTCTATAAATTTAACATAAAAAAACAAATCTAACAACAAAATAATTTAATAACCTCAAAATTATTTCACAAATAACGGTTTTAACCAATTAATACAAATCAATGGCAACTTAGACATAGTAACAGTGTACTTTACCAAGGTGTTGACCTTACGACAGCTCGAGCAAAAGTGGGGTTGAGACAGCGAGCGCGCTGCTTATATAGAAATGCTACCGTCATAAATTTCAAAATAATGTTTCCCGCTGATTCGGCTTCTCCTGACAGTGGTTGCCTTCAACCACACATTACTTCTTGCTTCTTCACGAGGGTGGAGGTCTCTAGACTCGACAAGTGAACTTGAGTAGAGCTCGGGTATGCCTCGTGGTGCAGTGGTGGTGTCATCGTCGAGTGGACCCTAAAGCCTGTATTCTGATGTGCCCGGAGCAGGTTGGGATAAACCCGCAGGAACCTCTGCTTCGCGCATGCGTGGACCAGCTTGGAACGAACCCGCAGAGACGTCTCCATCACGTGTGCTCGGTGTAGGCTCGGACACCAAGGCGTCATCATCAACTGGAAATAATGCGAAACGTACCACACATTAGCACTATTTTTCTATCAGCGTAGATATACAGCAAGTCTGTCTGTATATCCAAAAGTATCAAACTAGACAGTGGCACCCAGCTGCATGTCTAAGCAGAGCACAGCTCTATGTAACAATCGTTACAACAACAGACAGTGGCACCAAGCTGCGTATCTAAAGGCAGAGCACAGCTCAATGCAACCGGTATGTAAAGACAGTGGCATCCAACTGCGTGTCTTAAGCTACATGTACATATATCACAGACCAATCTCGGACAGAGGGCTCAGTTATCTCTGTCAGCAGAGAGAGACTCCATGCTACATGTACATAATTTTATCACATACCAATCCGAGAGGACGCAGTTAACCTCTGTCAGCAGATAGTGTCTCCATGATACATGTACCTACATTATACCACACACCAATCTCAGAGGACCCAGGTAGCCTCTGCCAGCGGATATGCTGCATATGCATATATCACGCATCAAACTCAGAGGACCCAGTTAACCTCTGCCAGCGGATATGCTGCTTGAGCATATCACACACTGATCTCAGAGGACCCAGTTAACCTCTGCCAGCGGATACGCTGAATGTGCATATGTCACACATCAATCTCAGACAGAAGGCTCAGTTATCTCTGTCACCGGATGTGCTACATGTACATATATCACACACCAATCTTAGACAGAGGGCTGAGTTATCTCCGTCAGCAGAGAGGGACTCTGTGCTACATGTACATATACCACATACCAAACCCAGAGGACCCAGTTAACCTCTGTCAGCAGAGCGGGGGGCTCAATGCTTCACTGTTCATGTACCAACGACAAACGCACCCAGTTAGCGTGCCATAGCAGTGTCCGCGTAAACTATAAACACATCATCATCAATAGACATAAACTAAAACTTACTCGTTTTATTTAAACTACAAAACGAAAGCGTGTTTTTCCATCGTACATCGGGTAGGTACAACGGGACTCGAACCCGTGACCATCTCTCTAGGCTAGGCCTTGATACAACGGGAATCGAACCCGCAACTCGTATCTTTCTCTAGGCCATGACATAAGTAGGTACAATGTACTTACAGTAAAAATGAGGCACACGACTTGGAGGGGGACCATACGAACCACTAACCAACTGCAGCTCGTAACAGCCATGAGGCAGAATAGTTTTTTATTTACTCGATAGGACCCTTGCATCCAGCTCATCAGCAAGCAGCAACGCATCGTTAAGCTTGCCTTTCACTTGAGAAGTTTATTACAAAAACCATTTTGTTGTGCGTGAGCATTTTGTCTGTCTCTCTATTTCTGTTCTCAAACAAACTCGTCCAACTTTTGTCTATGTTGTTCAAGCAGTCAGCTAGTGAGTTCGACACATCTATAGCTACACTGGCTAACCCACAACACAAAAATCCAAAAGCCGACTGTCAGCACTAAACATTTTAGGATCTAAACATTTAGATCTAGTAAAATCGACACAAAAAATCGAACATCACGAACAAGTGATCTCATTACCGATGTCACAGCCCCGACGGCGATAATGCAGTCGATGACGGGCTGCATTCTACACAAAGACTGACCAAGTATTACCTGTTTTCGTTGCCTAAATTCGCAGAATGTCCAAAGTCCTGAAGTAGAACTCGACCTGACAGTATTCATTGTGTATCTACGGTGATATAAAGTGAATTTGGCTACGTATACCATCAACACAACTTCGAAAACTCGCGCTCAAGCACGACCACGGTCACACAATAAGCCGACGGGAATTCAAATAAGGAAGTGTTCCCATTTAGGCATCAATTTTTAGGGCACCACATTTACGGCACCTATTCTATTCCCAGTTACGGCACCCACAAGGATACAGTGTTACACAATAACGTTCAAGTTCTTTAAGGTCTTACTTTCTCATTACATTACACAAAACAGACAGTTACTGCTGCTGAGTAGGCATCTACAATGAGCAGAACAAACCAAACTATGTTCGTTAAAAAGAGGCAATGGACCTAGTAAGTCTATTGCGCGAGAAAAAGAAAGCTACGTGAATTAGCTGGCAGAAACTAACTTTAACTATCAGTGGATTTACTGAATGGTACACAATGTGGTACCATACAACTTGTGGTACATCAACAACTACATCTCCAACATCACATTCATATGGATTCTTTTAGAAAGGTGAAAGGTGGGAAAGAAACCCTAGACCACAGAAACAAGAAAAATGGTTCAAAATAAATTCAATTGATTTTGCAGCACAGATATTTTATGCTCTTATTGATCATGAAAAATCCTCGGTAAGCTCAGACGGGATCAGGGATGAAACATTGGAAGTTTCAGCTCCACACCCCTAGTTACCCTTACCGAAATGCTTGTATTAAAGCAACCACCAACGCACCATACGTAACAGAAGATCCTTTTTGCGCTTAGTCAAGCACAACCCGTTGCAATCAGTCACGATCGTGAAGGGTATACAAAACAAGTACGATACCTACGTAAGTACATACAAGACGGCAAACGTTTCTAGCTTGTAAGAGTTATAACGCACGCAGTTCGACGCCCTGCATGGTCTTACAATAATACGCTACCACTAGCCTTATTGCACTCGTGCACCTGGATCAGCACCGCGACGTACCCGATGGAGCTGGCATCCGTGTACAGCTCTGTAGGCAGCTAAAGATCGCAAGATAACGAGCACTAGCTCACTCGAGAGGCACTTGATGAAGTACTTACGCGCACTTTCGTGCGAGTCGCCCTAGGATAAAAAGTCTGAACTCCACATTGCTGCGCGTTAGACTGGCTATGAGGATTGTCATTGACTCGTAATCAGGTACGCAATGTACCTACGAAAATATCCTGCAAACCATAACAATTACTAGACCTGTTCGACATTCGTGGGCACAGGAGAGTTGTTCACAACTTATTTACCTCTCGCTCGGTCTGACCTGACCTTAAGACAAGTGCGACCAATCGCGACCTAAAGACTTTACTTCTGTGGCCACGAAGGTGCTATTCTTCAGGTTTATCGAGACTCGAACTCGCGGACCGTTTTCCGGCACTGTCATACATTTTTGAGGTACAACAAAACAAAATCACATTGAGGGATTCATTACGGATGTAAGCGGGTTAACTATGAACCTTACTTTTGTTGGAAGAACACCAATCTCTCATCCCTTAACGAGGTCAAACCACGATAGTCTCCACAGTAAAACCTTGATGAAAATGTTACTAAACTCGGTCACCCAAGTAACATACTTACGATGTATTCTTAAACACATACACACACAAAACACACACCGTGTTGAGCTGGCTGCTGAAAACACATTAATTGTTTGAGGCTCAAACTTTGAGCATAGGTTCAGAAACAAGCGAAGTGCATGACCAGCTGTTGTCAGGTACACCTTGTATTACCGCCTTCGAGCATCGCGAAGTAACGTCACTATCTGTAGAAGCGGATTAGGTAGGTACAACTCACAAAACTTTACATTCATGGCTTGTTTACATATGATTCTAGCCTGGAAACATACATTTTAGATTCTATCTTCAACGCAAGAAGTTAACTAATGCTTGTACCTCTCTGTCAGAGCGCTAACAGGCCAACAGCGATATTTCTGCGACAGGATAGGTACAGGGACATCCTTTTTCTACACTCTGCACACGGAGCGAGATTTAGACCCAGTTAGTCACTAACGCACTAAATAGTTTAAAACCACTGTAACTAACACATAACATAACTGTTTAAAATGTTTGTTACGCAAACAGTCACTCGCGTCGACATTCGACAACAAGATCACTTTTCTCACTACCCGCATCTTTACTAGTAAAATTACTGCCAATACCTGCCGAGTTGGTTTCTTAGGACACAAACACATCGGATGAACAAGGCTACCACAAGAGTAGCATTTTGGATCTAATCTCTTATTGTTTAGGGGACGTTTCCTAACGGGCTTACCCTGGACTGGCTTCGTAGAAGCACACGATTCGGATTTTACCTTAGGCTTGGTACCTAGGTATAGATCGAAGAAACTCGACAAGGGGTTTGGGTAACATTCGGGTATTCGTGACAGCAGCACGTACCGTGCGTCAGTTATTCGGCGTATCACAATAGCAACAGTAAGTTCATCGCTTAACACTTTCACAACATTACGTCGGAGAACAGAACGCTAGGCATATCTGCCCTGCGTAGGTACGTGGAATAACTGTCGGGATTCGTACACAAAACCTCAAACAAAATATTTGCGACATCGATTCTTCGCGACATCGATTCTTCGCGAGCACAAGGGCTTGAATTGGGCTTTCAAATAAGACGCCACGTGCGGTCATTGGTAACCCAATCATTGGGCCAACTACGAGCATCTCCCTTCAAGCAGCTCGCTATCCGGGATAAGCACTCATTGTCTTTCCAACAATTAACATTACGCGCTCTCGCACTGAGAATCGATATCATGCATACTTGAATCGAAATTTGAGATAATAATGGTTGGATCTAACCTTGTTCAACGCGCTCAACGCTCCGATGAGGCGTTTAGTGGCACCTGGTGACGACGAATCGTTCGTCATGGACTTGCCAATGGTGCTGGCAATGGACACCGGCACAGAGACCTCTCCCCCTGGGAGCTACAGCATGAAACCGCGGACTGCGAGTGCGGCGAGCACGTTACGGTGGGACTGGGCCGCGCCAAGGCGCGCTCGTCCGGTGCCATCAGCAGCAATCACGTGGCGCTCATCGAGGGTAGACCAGCATGTTCCAGCGCGTTGTAGCGCGCCAGAATTGTACCTAGAAACTCACGAAGTTCATTAGTTTCGATGTCAGTTTGTTGCCTTGTTCTACCTCTTCCACGAGATGTAGAACGTTCGGCAATGGTTTACACAATGAAAAACCATTTGCGCTATAGGCCAGAGCAGAGATTGGACAATGGTGTCCAATCCCACTTCTGAATTAAGCGGTTTCTATAAATTTAACATAAAAAAACAAATCTAACAACAAAATAATTTAATAACCTCAAAATTATTTCACAAATAACGGTTTTAACCAATTAATACAAATCAATGGCAACTTAGACATAGTAACAGTGTACTTTACCAAGGTGTTGACCTTACGACAGCTCGAGCAAAAGTGGGGTTGAGACAGCGAGCGCGCTGCTTTTTTAGAAATGCTACCGTCATAAATTTCAAAATAATGTTTCCCGCTGATTATATATATTGTACTAGTTTATGCCCGCGGCTTCGCACGCATTGTTTCTATGGCAACGTTTAAAGGTTATTTCTATCCCATGGGAACTGATTTATGGGATAAAAAATTGGTTGTCTGTAAAGTCGGTTTACTGACGATAGTTGAACGTGACAACTCAGAGCGAGGTAACGCCGCATGACGAGGTAACGCCGCATGACGTCATGTTTTTTCGTGCGTGCAGCCGACTCTATCGAATTATAAGACGTTGTCACGTCAAAAATTGGTTGTCTGTAAAGTCGGTTTACTGACGATAGTTGAACGTGACAACGCAGACGCATCGCTCACTCAAGTAGGAGAGAGACGGATGTCGAGCGCTCTCGCTTGCACTTCAAGCCTTACGTGGAACGCCTCAGAGCGAGGTAACGCCGCATGACGAAGTAACGCCGCATGACGATGTAACGCCGCATGGCGGGGTAACGCCGCATGACGTCATGTTTTTTCGTGCGTGCAGCCGGCTCTATCGAATTATAAGACGTTGTCACGTCAAATGCCTATGTTTTATTCAAGGCCTACAACTACATGCAAAATTTCAGCCCTATCCGTTAAGTAGTTTTGGCGTGAAGATGTAACAAACATCCATACATCTAAACATCCAAACATTCGCGTTTATAATATTAGTGTGCCTACCATATTTGTTTATTTAGTAGGTACCTATCTACAACGTACCTAAAATAAACCTTATGGAGGTATTGACTTTACACAGTTATCTAAACCGCCAATTTTTAATTTCAAGACCAAGGCACCAGCAATGCATCTCTATATAATGTATATGTCTATATATTTCCCTGCTTTTCCGGAAATAAGGCAAGTACTCACTGATGAAGCTTTTAAGCGCGAGTAAAAAATATCGCACAAGCTCAGTAAGAGTATTGCAGTGCAATGGACGTTTTGAAGTGAAATTAATAGCTTAGACGCCGGGACGCTTCAGGCTACAGGAGCTGGCTGCATTGCTCTGCACTTTCCCAGAATGTTCACGGCAACATTTTAATAAAAATCTGAAAATGTTGTGGCCTTATTATAATATAAAATACTAGCGGTCCGTCCCGGCTTCGCACGGGTGGACATTTATTTTTAAACATTTTGGGATAAACGTAGAGTAAATGAATCTTTATGCAGGACATTTTATCCTTTTATCCGACTGCCTCGTTGGTCTAGCAGTTGCGATTTCAACCACTGATAATGAGGTCCATGTTTCAAATCCCGGGTCGGGCCAAGATTTTGGGTCTTTTCTAGGAAGAAATATTCACAGTAGCAGCCCAGAGTTTAGGAAGTAGGCGGTGTTAGATGGCTTAATGTGCTTAGCACGTTGAGCCGTTGGTCCTGCATTTGACCTCTCCCCGGTCGTTTCGGTTCGCCGTCCTATCGCCCAGCCTGCGTTTTTTTGTTCTATCATTAATAGTTTTTCGCAGCGCATGCAATGATAGACAAATTATGGCAAAAAATTTACACCTTGGGTTACATTATTGAAGTTTTAGTAGGGATCCCTAATTTTTTCAAGTTATAAATATAGCGTATATTACTCAGGAATAATGTAGCATTCTAATGGTGAAAGAATTTTTGAAATCGGTCCAGTAGTTTTGAGTTTATTCGTTACAAACATACAAAAATCCAAAAACACAAATCTTTCCTCTTTATAATATTATTGAAGAAGTATAGATAATAAACCGGAACCTTGTCAAAGTAATTATTCGACGTACCTACATAAGAGCTTTTTCGCACTGCATCCGATCCGAATCCTTGAAAATACGGATCTAGCTAGAGTCTAAAAAACTCGACCAAATTCGGATGTTGCTTGCGCACTAATCCGATCTCTGATCTAAATCCAAGCACTTCAGGCTGTCAATATTATTCTGTTTCGAATTAGAGATACGATGTAAAGAAATCGGATGACAGAAATCGGATCTTGTGTGTAAACTACCATACAAATAGTTCTATGACTACTTCGGAACGTATTTTTAACGAGGCTTCCGTCGACTGGGACCGCTAGGTACTGGGACCGCGGTCCCAGTTGACGGATCGAATTAATTTTATTATTTTTCTTCCGGCGACTGGGACCGCCCTCGAAATGAATGAAAAAATCTATTGTTCAAGTCAAATACAGTACAGTCAAAGGAAAATGTATTAAAAATTAAAGAACAGAACTCTGTGATTGAAAACAGTTATTTTAAAAATAAAATAAAAAAATCAAATTATTAACAATTACTTACCAAAAGAAAAATATGTTTAATTGCTCTTTAACTAATATACTTACATTAAAAAACCGAAAGATTGTGAAACGTGAATTTTTGATAGGTACCTAAGATCTCCAAAACTACTGAACAGATCATGATGAAATTCGGCGTACATTTAGAACATAGCTTAACTTAGATAATAGGCTACTTATTATACTGAAAATGCGCGTGCGAAGCAAGTCTTGTTATAAAAATATAGGTACCTACTAAAACAATACACATAAATCATAATATAGTATTACAAAATTAAGTGATCAACGTAGATACTACAAACAAATATATAGTATTACATACCTGAAGACTAATTATTTTGAACAAGGTACACTGCACTACTTGAAATCTCACATCACCAACAAACATTCAGAACAGTGTCTCATAACCATCTAATAAGTTCAAACTGTCCAATGCAAAATATTTTGACCTTTTTTAACTTTTCAAAATCAAAATCAAAATCAAAAACTCTTTATTTCCATAAATACAATAAATGTACACTTAGAAAAGGTCAAAATATAAAAGTAAACACTGACACGGAAATAAAGTGATATTTTTTTATTTCTGTCGCTTCGGTATGTAGACTAAAGTAAAAAAGCGACGAAGAAACCTTTAGCCTGTTAGTTGTTATTTTTCGAGTTGGAGCAAAACCCGTCCCAAGCTTTTTTGTCCTCTAGATAATCTGATATTTTATAGTAAGCCTTTTTGCACAGCAAGGTTTTGACAATTTGTTTGAATTTATTTACTGATAATTTTTGCAACTCACTAGGAGTTTTGTTGTAGAAGCGTATACATTGCCCTTTAAAAGATACATTTATTTTGTGTAGCCTAGTTGTGGGCACAGCGAGTTTATGTTTATTTCTGGTATTAAAATTATGTTTATCGCTATTTTTAGGGAACCGATT
The DNA here is from genome assembly GCA_963564075.1 of Eupithecia subfuscata. Lineage (NCBI taxonomy): Eukaryota > Metazoa > Arthropoda > Insecta > Lepidoptera > Geometridae > Eupithecia > Eupithecia subfuscata. Next base: position 11,296,861 of record OY751097.1, read on the forward strand.
TATATTTTTATGAGTGTACAATAAGTTTTCATAGATATATTGACATGGTACTGGTACTGATAAGCTTCTTTACAGTGATTGGTCGCCCGAGTCACCAAGGGATACAAATTCCTGTTTTAAACAAAAGGGCTGCATAACCTTGAGATCGACAGGTGAAACGGGCTGGGGTTAGAGAGGGATAGCATTTGTTACAAACATACCTGCGCGGTTGATCTAATCTAAGTGAACGGGATGGCTAAATTTATTACTAAGTGCATGGAGTAAATCCACGTCTAGGATAGGTACCTACATATCGAATAAATTTGTTTTTTATTAAATATAATAATCACTCCTTTATATATAAACGTAAAAAAAAATCATAGGAACTATTATGTTTAATTTAGTTTAGTGTATCGCATTCACTGCCCAGCTTCGGCGGTGCGACCCGCAGGAGCGCGCTGCCATGCCGCCACACGAGGGTCGAGCGAGAGGCTCGTCTGCGTCTTGGGCCATAAAAGTGTTAAATTACCTACTTAAACATTCTCGTATTTATTTCGGATTTGTATTTGACGACGACTGTACTATTTACGTCTCGTGGCTTGCGGTCCCAGTCGACGGATTCAAAAATGTTATCCGGCGACTGGGACCGAGGTCCCAGTACCTAGCGGTCCCAGTCGACGGAAGCCTCTTTTTAACGCGTTCACTGCCAAGCTTCAGCGATTTGGCCGGAGGAACGCGTCGCTGTGCTAGGTCGTATTTTACCGTGTGCGTCAGTGGCAGTCAAAGTGTTAACTGATTTGGATCGTATTCAGTTCTTAATCGCTCCTACTCATACAATCCACGCTTTGTCAAAATGGGATGAAACGAAGGTATAGTTTCTGTGACAAGGAAAAATGTCCGAACGCTCGTTCAGTTCGAAATGGTTCTATCCCATTCTGATCGCGCGCGGATTATACCTATGCCTGCGTACATAACGAATGGAATTGAGTATGACGTCAACTCTCATGCTCTCTTGCTCAGATCGGATTCGAACTGTAACACAAGCTCTGCTTAGCTTGGGGCTAGATAATTCTGTGTGAACTGTCCAGCATTATTTATTTATTCATTACCTTAATACCTTAATAAAACTAAAATAAAAAAATTACTACCTTCTGCCCGCGGCTTCGCACGCGTATTTTCGGTCCACTAAATAGCCTATTGTTTATATCGTCAGGCTACGTACTAAGTGTATGCCAAATCATCAGCAACATTATGCTGAGATAGGACCTTTTGGTTCGCTGCATTGCTTGCTACTGTTAGGTACCTACTATTATTTTATTATTGTTATTGTAATATTCTTATGTAAGTATAAGTATTGTAATAGTTGCAAGCTTTCTAGTGAACTAATAAATTAATTTTCTTTCTTTCTTTCTTTCAAATTTCATCTTGATCTGTTTGGTAGTTTTGGAAATACTAGGTAACAAAAATTTCACATTTCACAAACTTTCGCATTTATAATAGTAGGATAGTAGGAAGTAGAATTAGTAGGAAGATTTTAGGTACGCAGGTTATACCCGTAACTCGTTTTTCACTGGCTTCTATCTCCTCGACTATCCGGTTCAATCGCGGCGAAATCGACTATTGGAAGTAGGATTAGATTAGCTCCTTTATAACTGCAACTGTGGAACTGTGATTGCGAGGAATTCTAATGCCCTTTAATTTATTTAACTGCCCGCTTTGACCCTGCTTTATTGCCTGGCTATTGAAAGATAGGAATGGAAAAGAACATTCCGAACGGGATTTTGCAATGTGATTTTTAAAATCTTGCGTAGAAATATTATGTTCTTATTTATTACTAGCTTCTGCCCGCGGCTTCGCACAAGTTGTTTCTATGGAAAGTTTAGAGGTTATTTCTATCCCATGGGACCTGATTTATGGGATAAAAAGCCTCGCCTATGTTTGATTCCAGGGTTAGACTTACCTGTATGCAAAATTTCAGCCTGATCCGTTCAGTAGTTTTGGCGTGAAGAGGTAACAAACATCCATCCATCCATCCATCCATCTAAACTTTCGCATTTATAATATTAGTGTGATGTGATATTAGTGTGATGATAATGTGATGGTATCAGGAACAGTACATGGGTATGGGTATTCCTTATGTAAAAGTTGTGGGGTATAAAAGGTTAAGTACCTATTCTAATTCTAATTCTGAGTGGGGGAACTGGGATCTGCACTGACATCTCGCTTTGGACTGTATTGTGCATTGTCCCCCTGCCTAACCAGGCCCTAACCAGCCCAGCTCCTTGAAGTACCGGAGCAGGACTTTTGGCGATTGACAGCTTCGTTTCAGCTTTTCTGTGGGCGAGGACGGGTTAGATCCCTCTATGAGAGTCTTCAATCCCGTTACCCGTCTGGCCTCCTCTGTGGCCGTGCAGTGAACCACTACATGTTCCACAGTCTCTTCTTCCTGGAAGCAGCCGCGACATAGGCTGCTGTCTGTGGCTCCAGTCTTGAGCAGATGATGGTTCAGTTCGCAGTGACCTGTGATGATGCCCACCATTGTTCGTAGGTCCTCGCGGCTCATCTTGAGCAGCGTGTTTGTGGTTTTTCTATCTTTGGACGGGAATATTGATCTAGTATGTTTGCAGTCTGTTCGACGCTCCCATAATTTTTGGTGTTCTTTTTCTGAGTTTAGTTTTAGTTTGTTTTTTACTTCCGCTGTGGGCGGATTTGAGAGACTGATGTCCTGTTTTGTTGGGGTCTGTCTCGCTCCTTCTTTTGCTAGCCTGTCTGCTTTTATGTTGCCTGGACAGGATCGACTCTCCGTCCATTCAATGCTGACCTTGTTATGTTCCGAGAGACTTTGTAGAGCGTTGTAGCATTCTACAATTGTTTTTGATCTCGTTTCTGTCCTATTGAGTGCGTTTATTACTGCCGCGCTGTCTGTTTTGAAGACCAGATGCAGCTGGCAGGTCAACTCTTTGATAGTTGCCTCCCTAAGCATATGATTTGCCACCAGTAAGTACCTATTGTTAAATTTAAAAATATACCAAAAAATTTCGACTTAATATTTGTTTTTGGGATATTATGCAATTGCTTAGTTAGAAATTACCGTGTGAGTGTGAGGCTATACGCACAGGTTAGGTAATAAAAATGAAAAACCTTAGGTACCCTTTAAACAATAAGGCTAAGGTTATAGAGCGTGTAAATACTAATACTGTTTTATTTATTTAGGTAAGTAAAGTAGAAGCCACATTGTCACTGAGTAACATGAGAAGCAAACATACATTTTGGTAGATTTAGTTCGCAACACTTCCCTAAAAACCTCAACCCGACCCTTGTTTGATTAATATTGCAGCAGTGTCAACAGAAGAGGTTGTAGGTGCTTACCTAGTACGATCCGTGTTGCTCAGGACAGTCACGAATCACACATTAATAATGTGTGGTGTCCAAAACAATCCGCTCACGGAATAATAAGCTGCTGTTGGTATTATGAGAAAATAATAAAATGTTTTATGAAAATCATCATGAAAATCTATCCTATTTTACTTTCTACTATCCTACTAATCGGGGGACTAGTAAGGGAAAGACGCTGACTTCTGTAACACAGTTTTTATAACTAAAACAGAAGACAGAGCTGCCCAGAACTTTGTTCTTTTTTTTAGATTTCAAAAAATTAACATTTTAAGGGTCCGGCGAAGGATGCATTTCCCATACAAACGTAGTACCAAAATGATATGTAATTTAAGAACATTTTCACCCTGGACTGCTACTATTTGTATTAAAATAGTATATTTATCTAGGTTCTGACACAATTTTTTTTTTCAAAATACGTTTCTGGAATGAAATTAAACCGAATCGCATTTTTACATCAATGAATGAATGTTATCATAGTATTTTTCTAGATAAGTATTTTGAAAAAAAATTGTGTCAGGAACCTAGATAAATACTATTTTAATACAAATAATAGCAGACCATGGTGAAAATGTTGTTAAATTACAAATCATTTTGGTACTACGTTTGTATGGGAAATTCATCCTCCGCCGGACCCTTAAGGTTAACCTATTTATAGTTCTGTGATCTGTTCTGTGATGTGTTTATTTTATAGTTTTATAAGCGTTCATTTACAATGAGAATACGATAATTCGTAAATACTGTTTAAATAACAGACGCTTCCGTCGATTGGGACCGCGGTCCCATTCCCATTTGAATTTGAATACTGCTAATGCGAATTTGAATCTTTCCCTGTTCTGTGGTACTACCACATGACGCTACTTCTGCTGTCTATAAATAAATAAATAAATAAATAATGATAAACAATTCACACAGCATTAATTAGCCCCAAGCTAAGCAGAGCTTGTGTTATGGGTACTAGATAACTGATATACATAATACAATAGGTACACTACATAGATAGATATTTTTTATTATATAAAAATATTATATATAAAACATCTAGAACCCCTGAACAAATATCTGCAGATCGTACAAACATTTGTCCCGAGGCGGGAATCGAACCCGCAACCTCCTGCGTCGCAGGCGGACCTTCGCCCGCTGCGCCACAGAGGTCGTCTATGCTTACAGATCTAGAACTAGGTCCTCAACCTCAACCTCAACAGCCTATAATGGGCACTGCTGGACTCAGGCCTCCCATATAAGAGCCTTATTGGCTTTTATCTTATGGGGGTAGTACCCATAATCCCCACGCTGGACATGCGGGTGTGGGATCGCAGTCTGGTGGTAGAATGGTTCTGCAGGGGCGGGCGAGGCTTAGAATTTGCACCACACACCGCGCACCATAAAAGTTTGGATAGAAAACACAACAAATAAAAAATTAAAATGTCTTTAAATATATCCTAAAGCGCCAGGTTTCTGAGATAATGAAGAAAAACAATTATTAACTATTCCTGCTCCCGTTCCTACTCCCGCTTTCGCTCCCGCTCCCGTTCCCGTTCCAGTTCCCGTTTCCGTTTCCTTTTCTGTTCCCGTTTCTGTTTCCGTTCCCGCTCCCGTTCCCGACACATTATTGTCCTAAAGCGGCAACTGTAACTGGATCTGAGATGAACGGTAGTTATTTTCATATCTCAGAAATCTGGCGCTTTAAGATATAATTAATAGAATTAATAACACATCTAATATTTGTAATGTCCTTTATCCAAATTTTCAAACTCCTGTTTTTCGGATCCGTTATGTAGTTTTTGCGAGAAGAGATAACAGATTAACAAATATCCATCCAAACATTCAATCTTTCGCATTTAAATAAATTGATTTGCGAGGAAACTCCTACCAGAGGACATCACACCTATCTACCACACTAATCACACTAATGTGTTAAATACGACAGTTTGGATGCATGGATGTTTGATACGTCTTCACGTCAAAACAACTGAACAGATTGAGCAGAAATTTAGCATACACACTTGCTACTTTTTACCCCATAAATCAGTTTCCATAGGATATAAATTACCTTTGAACGTTTTGTACCTATGTCCTCTGGTAGGAGTTATGAATTTAGCTAAGTAGAATATTCTAGTAGGTAGCGAAGTTTTGACCAGCTCTGGACTAATACCGAACTTCTGAGAAGTTAACAGATCCTATGCAAAGTTCGAGGGAGTACCTACGGAATGTTGCAGCATTGGTTATTATTATAAACAATAAAATACTTACGCATTTCGATGGCAAATGTACAAAATTTAAATGTTTCCCAAATGCAAAAGTTATTCAACAAAGAATTCGGTCTGCTTAGGAATATTAGAAGTCAGAACGAAATAACCGTGGAGCGTAGAGTAACCAGAATAACCCCAAAGCTCTAATTTTGAGTGGAAGTTGAAAAAGCAATGGCCGCAATAACTAGCCGAACCGAAATGTAACAAACTAGATAGGATTTACGTTCAACTTCGTAACTCGCCAGTTAAAAGTTACTAACGTTGAAAACGGTTCTACAACTACATTAATGGCTTGTTACGAGCGAAGTGACTAATATAAAACATGTATTTTTATTTTATTCTGCTATCTACAACCAGAAACTAGGATAAAACTGGTATTTTGTATTTATCAAAAGGTTACTACTACGCAGCTACGTTACGTCTGCCGTAGACAATCTACGCATTCGTCGGTTTGTAGAGATAAACCATTCTAAAAATGCACGCCGCTTTTACCATAAAAACTATCGTAGTTTGACGAATTCATTACGGATGTAAGGGATGAAACGTTGGTGTTCTTCCAACACAAATAAGGTTCGTAGTTAACCCGCTTACATCCGTTATGAATGCACGCCCCCTCCACAAAACGTCATAGGTGCTTACACTCGGCGTGAATTTTTAGAATGGTTTATCTCTAGCCGGTCTACGAATTACACTTAGGTACAGAGAGTCTACGCGACTAGAAAAATATTAAAAAAGCGATCGCGAGACATTGAAGGCATACATTTTTCTCCTATTCCACCATCAATTATCTTCCTCCTTTTTTCTAAGTTGTTTTAAGCAATCGTACTGGGAATACATTCCCCTAGACTAATTCATACAAATTGCACCAAAAACTTCGCGTTTCCGTCCACCCAAGTCATTTGTTTCCAAAAGTAGGTGCGAGCAAGTTTATTTATTCTCTTGCTAACAACCACTTTACTGGGTCGGTTACGAATGTTACGATACAACTTTGGGGGCTGACTTGCACCTTTTCGCGGTTTGATTCACCAATTCGCTTTCTACTATACATTTAAACCACTTTCAACTGTAAATTACCTATTTTGACATAATTAAACGGCGGTCGGGCTTGTTTGACGGCAGTTTGTTGTGTAACTATTATTGTGGGTAATTTCTGAATAGTCGTGTGAAGTCAGATGTCGAGTCAAATTAGCACCTTGCTGTTTAATAAGCGGAAGATTAAGTTTATAATAGACGTAGATGTGGTACCTACTGATATGGTTGGGAATGGGGTATGTCACACATCATCGTTTCTAATTGTTTTATTGGTTTATTTTCAAGTTCCAGCTAACGAGAAACATCTACACGTCTATCTTGTCTAACCATCTGCTTTTATAGGTCTTCAATATCGAGTTGAAATAATTTGATGTTATTGACTAAAAGCCTACATGAAATTCCGAATATTTACACACGATTTAAGTTTTTCGGGAGTAGCTTTGTAATAAAATTCGTATGGAACCACCAAGAAATAATTCTCTACACCAAAGCAGATTAATATTTATAGGTAATATTAAATATTACCTATAAATATTAACTTATTAATTAAAAGTACTGAACGGATCCGATAAATTTTATCGGATCCGTTCAGTACTTTTGGCGTTTGGACAAACATCTAAACATCCAAACTTCCGAATTTATAAATATCAGTGTGATGTTAGTTACATCTCACGTCTGAAATAAAACATAAGCTTTTTATCCCATAAATCAGTTGCCATGGGATGGGAATAACCTTTAAATGTTTTTGTTATTATAGCGCGTAAGCCACTCGGCTCAGACACTAGAGTCCGAAGGAAATCCCAAAGTTTTTCGACTTCTACGTCACATGACCTCGCGTAGTTGGTTAGCACATTCCCGTACTGAGGGAAGGATGCCGGTTCAAGTCCCGTAGAAGTTGAAATTTCTTTGGGATAATATTTGATAATGTGTCCATAGGAACAACGCGTGCAAAGCGCGCGGGTAGAACCTATGTCCCTAAAAAACATACAATCGAATTAAGGGTCCGGCGACGAATGAATGTTTTCACCATGATGGTTTGCTATTATTTGTATTTATGTATCTAGGTTCCTGCCACAAGCTTTTTTCAATATACTTATCTACACAAATACCTACTAAGAAAATGTGTCTTCTTTGATGAAAATATGCGATTAAGTTTAATTTCATTTCAGAAAAGTTTTTTTTTTTTTAATTGTGGCAGGAACCTAGATAAATACTATTTTAATAGGTACAAATAATAGCAGACCATGGTGAAAATATGCTCAAATTACAAATCATTTTGGTACTATCTACGTTTGTATGGGAAATTTATCGGTCGCCGGATCCCTAAGAAACTTCTCTAAATATTTTAAGTCAAAAAGAAGACGATTCCTCGATTTCATACCATAGCTTTGTTTGAAAAGCATTGTTTTCTAGGTAATATTACCATTTATTCCTTAACGCTCCCAGCTTACAAGGCTCGTGGGTAATCCAGTCAATGAGTTAAGGATTACTCAATTGGGGTAACGAGAATCGATAGTTTTCAGTTCACTGCGCGCCTTCGCGTAACTATTCGCAGATATGCTGTAGGAATAAAAACATTTTACTTACATATGTAAGTAGTACCTAATATGAACCATTATCCGGGTTGTTTTACAGTTTTCACAGCTTTTTTCAAAATCGAAATCGAAATAAAAAACTCTTTATTTCCATAAATACCCTAGATAAATACAATAAATGTTCACATAGAAAAGGTCAAATTATAAAACTAAACACTGACACGGAAATATAGTGATATTTTTGATTTCTGTCGCTTCGATATGTAGAATAAAGTAAAGAAGCGACGAAGAAACCTTTAGCCTGTTATTTGTTATTTTTCGAGTTGGAGCTAAACCCGTCTCAAGCTTTTTTATCCTCTAGATAATCTGATATTTTGTAGTAAGCCTTTTTGCACAGCAAGGTTTTGACAATTTGTTTGAATTTATTTACTGATAATTTTGCAACTCAGTAGGTCAAGTGCAGAAAATGCAGAAATACGCGCGCGTTGAGGTTATAAGTCAGTCATGCGGAGACGGACAGTTCAAATTGACATTAACAGACAACACAGTAGACAGAGTTACCAACTTAAGTACCAAATTGAAAAGCAGCTAATCGAGTCGACCAAAAACAAAACAAAGCCTAAAATGTATTTTAAAACATTGTTAGTATAATATCGATTTTTATACCTTTTCGATACTTGGAATTTTACATCGATATATCGAAATCGACGGAATAGGAACAAATTAGTATTACCTCCATCCAACTAAACTGAAACTGGTTAGTCAAAGCCCATACCATAGATTGGCATAAATATACAATAAAATACCTAAATATTTAAAAAATGAAGATAAAGATAGACCTTTTTGTAAAAAGCTTAAGGTGGTACCCTACCTCGTTATTGTGTGAAGAGGATAGGCATAGGATTTCGCGTTCACAGGAGCGGGACAGAGCAAAGCGGCGTAAGCCCAAAAATCAAGTTTTTAGTAGTTATTTGCTCCCCACAAACATTAGAATAGTTAATTGAAAAAAAGGCAACATATAAAATGTTCTTTATACTTAGTTCAATTACTATGCTTAATCTCAAGATCGTATCATTTGTGTTTATTGAGAAATTAGGGTTTTAGTAAAAAATTAGAGGTAACTTTGCGATTTTCTTCTATCGAGAAAATATTATGAAATCGTGTTTTCGAAACATATGATCGATAGAATAAGTCCTGAACTTTACCATATATAGATTTCAAAGTTAAATATTCAGTAGTTTGGAAGATATGGAGGTCCGACGGAGTTGAAAATAAGCAATTTGAGGTTGTATACGCCCTTAAGTTATTTTTATTTGAAATATGTTATTATTCTATTGACCAATTCGCTACGGACAAACTAAAATGACACTAACCTATTATAAGTATGATGAAACCATGAATAAATTACAATTCTGACTCTAGATTCAATTTCAATTCTAATTTTCATTTATTTTTCTGTATGACATTAATGTTATTGTTTTAAATAATTAAGTATTTTAGACTCTATTTGACATGTGTAAATAAAGTACGTACGAACTCAGTTTTGCAGTGCACTTGCCAGGGTGCATTTACCTAGCTAGAGACAACTTAACTAACCATTCACTTAGACCTAAGAATGAATGTACATGCAAGCAAAAATAAATAAAAATTCAATATAAGTAAAATAGTTACTAGTATAACGGTCCTACCTACACTTCCTTCACGGGAAATATAGCTGCCAATCGTTTTGTGATAAGGGTTGATTTTAGCTCTCCTTCCGAACAGCCGAGTAACTTTCAATAAAATACTGCGCCTTTCCATTGAATCCAGTATTTCGCTCAGAAAATACGATTTTATTTTTCCTCTTCAGATTAAACGCCACTAAAAAGGAGCTGCCTACATCGACTTTAGCGAAAACTAGATTATCGCTTTAGATAATCTGATAAATAATAAACCTACCTTCTGAAAAGCTTGGAGGAAGCTTCAGCCAAAGAGGTCTGTCTGTACCGGACAATGACTGCTGCGATGGATTTTAGTTTTCGATATCTACCAGTAGGTATTTTATCTGTTAAGCTGGTAAGGAAAAATAAATCAATTTTTCGTTTATTAGGTAAGTACTTATTTTTGATCTTTTCTTTACCACTATTAGGTCTTTAATAATCTACCTAACTACAGTCAAATCAGCCGCAATGGTGTGAGTAACACTTAATCTTAATCACTTAATCTTTTCAATTGTCTGAAGCAGGTCAGTTTTAAGGGTGGTTACCAGCCACCTACTAAAATTCACAGTAAAAGCCCGGAGTCAGAACGTTGGCGGTGTAACACCCCCGTGCCTCGGAAAGCACGTTCAGCCGTTGGACCTGCGCCTGACCTCTCCCCGGTCGTGTCGGTCCGCCGTTCCATCGAATTATGAGAGGGGAGAGAGTGCACCTGTGTTTGCGAACACACTTGGGTACTATAATATGTCCTGTGCACCTGGCTACTCGCCGTTAAGACTGGCTGCCGCGCGCCGCCGTGGCCAAAGATTCGGCTAGGATGACGTCATACTACCAGGCAGGCTACGACTTTCATCATCATCAGCCTATATTAGTCCACTGCTGGACATAGGCCTTCCCTAATGAGCGCCATAGCGCCCTGTCTTCAGCTTGCCGCATCCAGCATCTGCCTGCAATCTTTCGAAGATCGTCATTCCACCTGGCCGGAGGGCGTCCTACACTACGTTTGCCGAGTCGTGGTCTCCACTCAAGAACACGTTTACCCTAGCGGTTGTCGGTTATTCGGTCGGTTGTCGGCTAGGACTTTAGCTCAGATAAATTAGCTGCTTCTAGCTATATGATGCCCTCCTTGCTAAATTTGGAGCATAGCGGCCATGGCTGCTAAGGAAGAAAGAGCTAGAGACTACTGTCTCTAGCTAGTCTATTATCAAAGAATATATAACAATATTAACGTACCCACCTATCAGGGCTTCTGAGTTTTCTTCCAGTCGCTAAACTGTGCTCCCGCCCAAAACTCATCGGCATTTCTCCTGCCAATACTTAGATTATTACAAGCTTTTGAAACAAATAGAAGACTATGATAGACTTACTTAATATTCTAAGTTCTTACTTGCATAGGAAAATATTTCCAATTCTCCTAAGGCTTTGTTTGTATTGGATTTAAACACGATCAAAGGCAGGCTCAATTCAACAGACATCTTGTTTTCCCTCCAGCTGGGGCATTACCATCCTCATCTGTATGCAAATCGACATTACATGGAGAGGAGTAATCCCCGCCTTAGTCCAAATGTATTCAAAATACGGTCTGCCCCTAATTAGTCAGTAAGCATGCTAAATAAGTTATTAAAATTGGAATGGAATTGTATTCGTATGGACCTTTGAGTTTAAATAGAGTGCCTGAAAGGACATTTCAAGAGTTTTACCAACCTTTTATTTTATCTTTTGTGGGTTCTTACATAATTGTTCACGTGTTAATAAATTTGAGTTGGGTTAAGAACCGTTACACCGTTACAAAACAACTATAGAATAACTATCCGTTACAGAATAACTACACTTGCGAGCTTTAAAATGGAATCGCTTTCATCGCGAGTTGATCAAAACAATTTTTTTACAATTTATGTACAATGAACTATAGATTGTGGTATATCATTTGAAATGTAATTTTGTTACCTTTCAAGTGATATCAAGAAGATTTAAAATTAATTATATTGGCTACCTAAAGTTTGGGAATTATTGCAATAGGTCGAAGTTGCATCTATCGGCTTCTATCGGCGCCGGAGCTGGATGAGCTGGATTTTTCCCTCGTATCCGCTGTTTTAGCTCGTCCCACTTATGCCAGATTGGGTTCAAGTCAGGAATAAGGGCTGGCCAGTCTAGTGTGGGAATGCCGACATGGAAGACGTCTGTCGGTACTGTCTAGTCACTGCTGCGGTGTGGCAGCGGACATTATCGTGCATTAAATCAAAATTTATCGTGCATTAAATCAAAATTTATCGTCGCCAATAAATCCTGCGTAAGGGAAAACATAACTTAACTCATAGTTCACTGCAAAGAAATTGTAAAAATTAGTCTTGAACAACCCTTGAAGCGATTCTAGTTTAAAGCTCGCAAGTGTATATGTAAGTATAGTAGGTAGGTACTCTACCGTCTACAAGTAGGTAACTAGCCTACTTGGAAATACGAAGGTTAAAAAAGTGTAAAAAAAATTTAACACGTGAACAATTAACCATCATATTTACCAGTAGGCTACTTGTAGATGGTAGAGTACCTGCTATACAGAGATAGTTATTCTGTGAGGGTACCCAAATAAAATTAAGGAAACACAAAACGTTATCTTGTTTCAAGACTTGACTCAAACTTAGTATAAACTTTTACTTACGTAAGGTAATTTTTCACCAAAATCTCTATTTTTCTTGCAGGCAATTCTTCAGAAACGTTAGACTGAAATGAATATTAATCGTGTCTCCAAGGAGCCAGGCTTTAGGTAATATATCGCGTCCAAGGACCTTGATAAGACACTGTTGACTCTATCGGAGTATCCGTGGGGTGTTAGGGACGAAGGTCTTTCATATTCATGAGGGTGAAATACCCTAAAGCACTCAACTGGCAAGAAAGATCATTATAACGAAATTATATTGTTTTTAGAGAAACCTCTTTTAAACCGTTACTGAATAAGTACGTAGCTAAATGAAACTTTAAAATATTACGAACATAATACTTAAGTACCTGTATGTACCTACGAGTACCTACCTAGATACTAGGTATACTAATGATGAATTTTACTATTTCACTGCTTTTTATGCATAGTAGGTACCCATGTATTTACAGATGCAACTTTAAATTTAATTTAACATTTTAACTAATGAAACGACTAACTTTAAATAAACAATACACAACTACACTTGCGAGCTTTAAACTGGAATCGCTTCAAGGGTTGTAAGACTAATTATCACAATTTCTTTGCAGTGAACTATGAGTTAAGTTATGTTTTCTCTTACGCAGGATTTATTGGCAACGATAAATTTTTATTTAATGCACGATAATGTCTGCTGCCACACCGCAGCAGTGACTAGACAGTACCGACAGACGTCTTCCATGTCGGCATTCCCACACTAGACTGGCCAGCCCTTCTTCCTGACTTGAACCCAATCGGGCATATGTGGGACGAGCTAAAACAGCGGATACGAGGGAGAAATCCAGCTAATCCAGCTCCGGCGCCTATAGAAGCCGATAGATGCAACTTCGACCTATTACAATAATTCCCAAAATTTAGGTAGCCAATTTAATTAATTTTAAATCTTCTTGATATCACTTGAAAGGTAACAAAATTACCTTTCAAATTTTCAAATGATATACCACAATCTATAGTTCATTGTACATAAATTGTAAAAAAATTGTTTTGATCAACTCGCGATGAAGCGATTCCATTTTAAAGCTCGCACTGTACTATTTCATTAAATTTATGCACAGTGTAAGTCGACTTATCTACATAACAAGCACAGTCGGTCAACATCCAATATCTATACTAATATTATAAAGAGGAAAGATTTGATTGTTGTTTGTTTGTATTGAATAGGCTCCGAAACTACTGAACCGATTTGAAAAATTATTTTACCGTTAGGAAGCTTACTTTTCAGGGAGTGACATAGGCTATAATTTATCCCGGAATTCAAACGGGAATGGGAACTTCGCGGGTGAAACCGCGAGGCGATCGTCTAGTTTATTTATAAAAATGAACCCTAACAGCGCAGGTATACATAAGGGTCAGTTCACACCGAGACGCGACGCGGCGCGACGCTGCGCGCACATTTTTCATAGAGCGACTCAGAATATACTTTATTCACTACACGAAAAGATACACATTACATTGTGAGAATTCAGATTACGTTGCACCACGCAGCACTGCGCCTCGAGGTGCCTCGCGGCGTAGCGCGACGTATCGTGACGCAGCGGTGCATCGCCGGTACGCGCGGCGTGCAAGAGCGGTGCTGCGTCTCACGGTGCCGCGCGACGCCGCGAGGCGCAGCCTGAGGCCGCTGTGGCGACTTCTCTACTATTTCCGTTCAGACTTCGTTTAGAATTGATGCAGTTCGGTCGAGTGCTCGATTGAAAATATAATGATAGACTGGGATCTTGTTATAATCGGACTTCTTGCAGAAGATGAAGAGGAAGAAGTTTACAAAAATAAAATTAAAAAGAAGACATCACACCGCCGCGCGGCGCCCGCGGCTAGTAGATACGTTCCGCTGCGCCTCGCGGCATCTCGCTGCGCAGCGAGGCGTCGTCCTGCTACGATTTTAAGATGCGCCTCGCGACGTCGCGATGCGTCTCGCGACGACGCGCGGCGTAGCGCGAAATCATTGGCCTCTTTGAGTATCGTCGCGTCGCGTCGCGTCTCGGTGTGAATTGACCCTAAAGCATTCTTATAGTCAAACTTATTTAAGCAGGTGCTAATAGGTATACGCTAATAATAAGCGGACACAAAATTGTTTTAAAAAAAATACCTAAGTACTTCCTAAAAATTCAATCAACTATATACTACTAGTTTATACCCGCGGTTTCGCACGCGTTGTTTCTATGTATATCATAAATCTGTTCAGTAGTTTTGGCGTGAAGAGGTAACAAACATCCATCCATCCATCTATCCATTATCCATCCATCCAAACTTTCGCATTTATAATATTAGTGTGATGTGATGTGATAGTGTGATACTAAATTAAATAAATGAGATCAAAGTTAAACAATATTATTATTAGTCTGTAATGAAGAGATGTAATGTAGGTACCTAAGCTTTTGGACTCGAGTGTACCTTACCTAGTACCTACTACTACCTACTGCAAAGTCAACTCACAAACCAAACTCGGCTGTACGTTGACATCCACGCAGAACTAGACATGCTCTGAATAAAAATGCTCTACTTGAGCTTTGAGCCAACGTTCCATGTTGACTCTATAGTTTACTGAAAGCTCCTTTCCAGACCCTCTGCGACGAAAGCTTCGCAAATAGAAAATATTGACTCGAAAGGTTACCGACGTTACTGTGGAATTTAGAAAATACATTTTCTGGGTAAAACCTTCAATATATAGTATAAACCCAGATCCTTCCTATCTACTCAAATAACACGCGTCTAAGCGTAGGTATCTCAAGCTGCAGGGAATCGTATTTCGAATTTAGATTATTGCCGTGAAAGGAATCTAGTCTTATCTAGATTAACGTTATTATCATATTAAATTCACGATCGAAAAAGAATGAAACAAAAGCCTACGATTCTCGTAGAACTTCGGTATACCTACACTACAGCTACGGCGTAGAAAGCTACGCCGCGTAGCAAAGCGCGTCTCATGTGTTCCGCAGTTGCTATTGTAAGATTACTTACCTAAGACGCAGTAGATAAAAATAATTATTTATTTCTAGTTTATTATTTTTTTCAAAACAAAAAGAATGAAACAAAAGCCTACGATTCTCGTAGAAGTTCTGTATACCTACACAACAGCTACGGCGTAGAAAGCTACGCCGCGTAGCAAAGCGCTACACATGTGTTCCGCAGTTGCTATTGTAGGTAAGAGTACCTACTTACTTATGACGCAATAGATAAAAATTATTAAAATATGCAATTACTTATCTCTAGTTTATTGTTTTTTTTTTTCCCAACCGAATCGTACAATTTAGTATTAGAGAAAATAGCCGCGAAAACACGTTTATTCATAACACATTTTAGGATCACCTTTATTACAAAATTGCCTTCATGTTGCTGAACGGAATAAGGGTTGACATTAAAGGCTTTGGCATAATTGCTGTTTGTGTGTAAACTCTATTATAATAGCTCTTGCGCGTAACAAAAGCTATTACACAGGGTTGGAGTATCCTCGCAAATTAATCTAATATATCCAAACATTGACTTGATCTTGATACATTAACATTGCCTATGGATTTCTAGCACCACGACGTTTCGTTACGACCTTTTGTGTTTGCGATTCAGGTAAGGCAGCATTAGTCAAGTGTTCCATCCTATTAATCAATATCGGAATACCTGCATAGTGGATACTTAAACTGATTGGATGAATAGGCAAATATTTATGAAGGTAGGTATGTACGTCGATCGAGACGGCTCTATGCGTGTCTACGCCTTCGCAAGCAGATATGGTAAAATAAACACTGAGTAAATAACGTATAATAATTTATTTTAATATGTCTGTGGTGTCGAATTTAAAAAATATTGTGCAAAGCAGTACAGCATTGTTTAAAGCTATTCTATTGAGCGTAAATAATACGGTTTTTTACAATTGTAGGTAGTTTAACTTTAGATAATGCTGTAAAGAATCGACACCATCTTATTAGAAGTGAAAGATACAACTTGGCGTTTTAGTATATAGAAGAAAAACATTGCCTTACTAAAACTAGGATTAGTGCTTTCATTATGTACCTACAGAGAAACATAAAATATACTGGGATAGTGTGAATAATTATAAGAACCTACTTTAAAGAAAATTGTATTTTATAATCTTTTCATAATGGCATTTATTGTATTTATGGAAATAGTTTTTGATTCGATTTTAGTATAGTTTGAACATCATTAATAAAAATAAATTATGTTTCCACTATATTATGATAGGAATGCAACACCTTTATAAAGTAGGAGCCTATAGAATCCTAAGTAATAATATATTACCTATATATTATCGCTTCCATAACTCGTAAGATCGAGGGCACGGCGAAATATTAAGTTAAATTAACTTACAAACTTGAATAACGTAATTTATATTATAGATTAACCCTTAAATACTTTTCAGATAGATTTATAAAACTTTCGTAATCTTATCGAACATTCAATAAAATCGTTAGAACATCTATGAAGGCACCTTCTAATTTGACTCTTCACTTTTAACAGATTCAAACAAAGTCGAAACAGGTTTGTGGTTACTAAAATTAAACAGTTTTAAAACCTTAAACCAATTATACACACTAGGTAGGTAGGTAATTAAAATGTTTGTAAAGCTCTGTGAATATTATATATAACCTCTCACAACGAAACATTAAAATTTTATTTTAACTTTTGGAAGTAGATATATAATGGAGATTTCGTATGTTACCGACTAGCTTTGAAATTTATGCGTATATACAATTTATAATTTCAAACTTATCTACTACGTATCGCTTTCATCCCGACAGTATTTCACACATTTGGGGCAATTTTTTTACATACCTACTCATTTTAAAACTCAAAGATCAAAATCACACAGCAAACCTGTGAAAAACGGCTTTAGTGCCTAGTTTAGTGCTAATTAAAAGCTTGAAAGAAGGGACATAACAAAAAGCGACATTTCCTGTGCAATTAATTATTAAAAATCTCATTCCAGTCCATATCAACCAATATCTTAATATGATAACTGATGCAGTACCTACTGGCCATTTATCTTTACTGCATCAGTGTATAATTCTATACATAATATACTCAACATGATAGCTACATAACATCAGTACTTGTAACCTTATGACAATAACGTACATTATCCATTGTGTACTGTATCACTTGACTCACAATGACACTCCTTACTCAATCCCGTACTCAACCACACCTCAAAGGATAATCACATCCTACAATATGACTCAGAGCAAATGTACTTCGTCTCACTCAATCATGATGAATAAATGGGTTTCCTGGTCCATGGATTATGTAGATGACAGTCAAAGTATCATGATTCATCTTTCTTCATCTGGCAGCTCCTTCTAGAAAGAAAAAGATATACTTGTTAATTAAACTAAATATTGATAAAGCATTAGCATTGTCCGATTGCCTCTATTTGTATAAGACATAGCAACCACTTATTAAGTATGCAAAGTGCTTGTTAAAAAAGTGTCAAGTGTCTATATTGAGCATAACTTTTATGAACAAAATACACACCTGAAAAATTGGAGTAGATTAAGGTCATGCCACAATGACCTTAATTGTTCTGTCTATATTTCCCCTGCACATGGGGCAGCAATCCATTTCTTTGACGGAACAGGACTGGCAGCAACACATGTGGCCGCACGGCACAAAAACCACCTCACATCTGGCATCCATACAGATAACACATTCAGATTCCATTATAGTTACATCAGTCTCATTATTGCTTACTACACCAGTACAATTTTGTTCTAGTACAGTTTCTAATTCCTTGATAGGGGCACTGGGTTCTGTGCATGTTGCTACTTCATAATTTTGGTTGGGACTCTTAGCTCCCACATAATATTTTATAGCTCTCATAATTCCTTCTCTGTCTGATGTCAGAGAAACACCATTCACTTTTAATTTGTCAGGGGTAATAGCCATCAGGGAGTCTTCAGAAAATATAAACTTGACCAAAAATGGCAGGCAGTGGATGACTCCTTCTTGTAAGAGATAATTTGCAAGCACTGGGTCAAGGCTCTTGCCAACATCCAGCAAAGTTTTAGGTGCAGTGTCTATTAACCTTTGGTAACTTTTCAACCAAAAGTCATTGGATCTACTTGATTCAGTCTCCATTTCTTTGAGGGTATCAACAAGTTGATTCCTTCTCTTATTCTGTTGACTAAACAAGTCATCTAATAGATTAACTAACTGCACTCTTTGCTGCAGTAGCTCATTGTAATTATATGAAATGTGCAGTTTTTTCTTCTCTTGTTCAATAACACTAAGCTTAGCTAAATGTGAGGATATCAACGATATTTCCTGATTCAAACTCCAACTTCTAGCATCAGTTCTCTCTAGTAATGAAGCTACTAGGGCTTTTTGCACATCCTGATCATCTAAAAGCTGCTCTACTAACAATGTGCGTGATTGGTCCTTAGCTTTGAGCAACTCTTCTAACTTCTCCGACCCTTCCAAGTCCTGAGTAAGCAAACTCTGTTTCATATTATTCAGATGGTCTCTGTAACGGTTTGTGGAGTCATTCAGTGTATAGTCTTCCTCAATAAGTGCCTCAATACTTTTCATAACATCAGCTTTTCTAAGATTATCATAATTTTGTCGCACAATTTCAAGTAGTCTATCATGTTCTGCTTGTTCATATGCTAATTGCTGTTGGACCACTTCTGGTCTCAAATTATCAGACTGGATGAAATTTTTAACAAGACATTCAATTTCTTTTTCATCATCTTGAATAGCTAAGATCAACTTCTGCCTTTCTACTTCTTTTGCTTCTTGTACTTTGAAAATTTCATTGTCCATAACTAACTGATCCTGCACAATCTTGGTTAGGAACTTTTCTCTCTGTTCCTTTGCGACTTGGTGTAGTTTGTTCTCTTGCTCCATCATAGCAGCTTCTTGTTCTTCCCACGTCATTGTATTGCTTCTTAAGAAAGGGTTCTGGATTGAGCTTGGGGTTTGTACTGAGACCTGGCTGAAGTCTGCAGTAACAGGAGCTGTATAATCGGTGTTCATGGATTGACACAAATATTTCATAATCGATTCAGTCCCATTTGTACAAATTTCTGGCGAAGGAAATTTAAATAGGTTTCCATCCAAGTGAATTTGAAGAATATTGGTAGCTAGACATAATTCCGGGCAAAGTTCATCTAATTCTGTGTTGTCTGTTATATTAAGTTTTCTTAGATTTTTTAACTTACCCAGTGATGGTGTAAGATTTTGGAGTTTATTTGAAGACACATCCAAAACTTGCAAACATTGCATATATTCTATAGTATCAGGAATGATTCTAATCAGATTCTTATTGATATGAAGCTCTGTCAGATTCACTAAATACTTAATTCCGTGAGGTAGTTGCGATATCTTATTGGAATTCAAATTTAGAACTTTGATGAGATATAAATCTGAAAGTTGGCCACCTCCCTCTATTGATGTAAGTTTATTGTCTTGCAGATGAATAAATTCTTTTCGGTAAACCTTACATATTGAGAATGTTCCGGACGGGATTTGTTTCAGCTGACAATCCGACAAATCGAAGTCTGATTCTGGTGACTCTTTGGCGATGTACAGTTTCCTTTCTAGTTTAGCTCGTGAGTCTGTTTCGTCAGCCGAATGTCTTCCGAACAAAGACATCTTTACGTTCTGAACACAAGATACTCCACAACCCATGAAAACAGTTTCAAATGCGTTTTATAACCAATAGTCACCGATACGTATATATCATCTCTGATCTTCTATTTGTTTTCACCTCAATTTATAAGCATTCACAGACCATGGCGGGCACTTTAATTCGTTCCATAAATTGATTTTTATTTCTTTTTGTGATATCTTTTCCAATTTTCCATTCTTCAAAACACTTCATTTGACTTGACTTCTTTCTTTGTGATGAAATGAAATTATTTAATTTTTTTGCCTGTGACGTTGACATTATTAAGTCTTTGACAACTTTACTGACTGACAATGTTTGAATGTATGGTATGGTATCAGCCGTAGAAAGAGAAACCTATAGAACTCGCGCAATTGCCATCGCATTCACACTAAAGAGAGAACGACTTATGCATGCCTAAAGCCTAAGAAGAAATGAAATAGGACGATTAGCTCTCTATCTCATCCAGCGTGCCGGTTTTTGCATTGTTTAGCACCTCCATGTGCTAAACAAATTTCCTTTGTCATCGACGGAGCTCGACACGAGACTGGTGAAAAAAGTTTTAAAAGTTCTAAACTTTTGTTTTTTATGTTTGAATGTGTTCAATGTGTTTATGTGGACATTCCCGCAGCTAAAAACAATAAAAAAGAGAGACAAATATGGTGCGGTGCAGCGTTTTTGCATGTAGAAGTGATAGTGAAGAAAAAGTGCCGAATATATCATTCCACTCGTAAGTACAAGTTCTTTTGACTACAAAAAGGTTCAAAATTTACAGTTTCATAGATTTACATACACACAAGGCTCAAACATTATGTTTTATGCTATTTTTAGTTCATCTAACTTGTAATTGTGAAAATTTAGGGTTGCCTGCACCCGATGATAAAATTTCCCGAATGGCGCATTGAAATATTTTTAATAGGTACCTACATAGCTAGTTTATAGATAATGTAGCTCGCTATGCATAGCAAAATAGTTTATGCCCGCGGCTTCGCACGCGTTGTTTCTATGGAAACGATTAAAGGCCATTTCTATCCCATAGCAACTGATTTGTGGGATAAAAAGCCTATAGGCTTTTTATATAAATCCTGGAATCTAACATAGATGTCAGATTCCAGGATTAGAATTACTTACCTGTATACAAAATTTCATCCCGATCCGTTCAGTAGTTTTGGCGTGAAGAGGTAATATGTAAGTTGTTGCTATGACACACATAGCCCATCGGACTTCGTGAGATAGAACAACTATAACAAACATCCATCCATTCATCCACACTTTCGCATTTATAATATTAGTGTTTTTATTTGTTACAGATTTCCCGAAGATAAAGAATTACGTTAGCATTGGATCAAAGCAACGGGTCGCAAAGATAGGGAACCTAAAAAATCTTCGTAATAAAAATTTTTGTAGTGATTCTGTGATATTTTAAATGATTCTGTACTTTTTGTACTTAATCTAATTCAATTAACCAAATCTAATCTAACTGTCCCATATAAATAAGAAAAAAATTATCTTAAAAAGGTTCTTGTAGAAATTGGTATGCTAATTTTAAAATGATTCTGTGATTTTTATAATGATTCTGCGATATTTTAAATGCTTCTGTGTAAATGCGTGTATTTTTTAATAAAAAAAAAATGCTGAGACTAACTAGGTATAAGTACCTATACGCAAGTACAATGAAAGTTAAGTACTTTTTAGATAGCAACATTACTATTCTTTAGCAAATATACGATGTTACGTTCGTAAGTAACCATTTTTTTTGAAAGTGTTATTAATTTATGTAAATGTTATTGTATAGGTAATATAAGTAAGACATTTATAATTAAACTGTGATTTTATGATTAAGTAGTAATAAAACGAAATGTTGAAGACTGATTTAAACTGTAAAATTTATAAACGTTAATTATTGTAATAAATATTGATTACTTTAAAACAAAAACACTTGTTTCTCCATCTGTACTACTCGCCTTAATACCTTCATAATTATATTTACCTACCAAAAACAACCTCGGTCTGCCTTCCACTTGTAACGCCAATCAGGGTTCACATTGTGATACTTACTTGTATAATTATAATGACCTAGCAATAGCCTTTATTCACAAAATAGAAAATTATACTAGTATTTACAATTGAAACAATTGAGCTATCTTCAGACTATTGCAGGTAGCTCAACTGATCAATATCAATACCAGTCGGAAGCGTCCCCAAGACGCTGGCTGCATTGCCACGCTGTATGGCAATGCTGATGCGCTGTGCCTGATACTCACCAGCTCTCGGGTCACGCTTCGCTTCGACCAGAAGCTCAGATAATTTAATTTTTTAAATTTATTAACTGGAAAATCGCAAATCCGATCTACCAACTAAGACATGAAATATGGAACCTAAAATCGGGGTAAGAAAATTGCATGGCAACACTTTTCCCCCACCACCTCGTATACTTTGTCTTGCTCTGCGGCATGCTCGCTGAAGATCTACCTATAATTAATCTGAGGTATCAGCTGTCACGGTAAAACGTAGAAAGCGTAGAAAGATTAATCTGTGGTAGAAAAAGATATTTAATCTGTGGACACGACACTCCCGCCCGCTCCTGCCCGAGACGAGAAGGCGCGCACCGCACAGAACAGAACAATTAATTTAGGTAGGTACCTACCTACCTACGAGAGTAAATAGGCGAGATGGCGAGATTATCAAGCAGAATAAAACCGTCAAGTGCGAGTTGGACTCGCGCACTAAGGTTTCCGTTTAATTGTAAGACTTTGCTTTCATTATGATTCTAGGTCAACATGAAGTATATTTTGGTCGAGGGAGAGAATAAAAACTTATTTTTTTAGTTAATAAACGACAAATTTACGGTTTTAAGAGTTTTTCCTTTACTTGTGCTATAAGACCTTGCTTCTTGCCAAATTTTATGATTCTAAGTCAACGGGAAGCACCCTATAGCTTTTGTGTGCAAGTAAGTGATTCCCTTGGAAATTTCAAAATTTTCGGATATAAACGGCTGTAACTTTTGAGTGCGTTGACTTAGAAGTTTAATTTATATCACGGCTTCAAGAGGTTACGGACTGTTATGTTAATTTCACCTCGATACCTCCACGCGTTCTTGAGAAAAGAGGGTTGACAGACGGACAGACAGACGGACAACAAAGTGATCCTATAAGGGTTCCTTTTTTCCTTTTGAGGTACGGAACCCTAAAAAGCAATGTTTGTTGCTTATTTATTTCAGGGAAAGGCTGGCCGAACAATTGAAGAAGGTGGCAGGAAAAAAACACCTCAATGCTCGCTCTTACCACAGCTCTTACAGCGGAGCACGGTAGCCGAGCCAGGCTTGGCGTTCGCGATGCGGATGTCTTCACATTGCAGGCGTGCGCGAGCCGTGGCGTCGTCGCGGAGGCGTTTTGAAGCCTTGTGTGTGTACGTCACGGCGTCGCATTATTGTAAAGATGTCCTTTTTTAAACCATTTTTAAAATCTTTTATACTTACGGCAATCGTAGAAAAAACCTCCAAAACAGATGATTTAAATCACTTCATTTAAATCAATAGAGTGCATAAATAAATTAGGGAAACTCGCCATACTCATACCCATGCTCATTTATTCCACGTAGGAGCACAAGGTACCTACACTTGGATACCCACTACGTCAGTTTAGATATTATATAGGTTACAGTAAATGGTGCCTAAATTATAAGTCAAAGCCATAAAACAGACAAGATAGAAAAATAAACATGGAACTTAGGAATATAGGTACAAAAAATAGGTACTTAAATTAATAAATTGATCAGCTTTAAATGGGCATCGTTAGTCATTTAAAAAATAATAATTATAAATTCATCGTGCTGTTGTAAAATGGTGTTGTCTCAGACAACCGTACAACCCCGAGTTTGGGTTAACCCCTTCGAATGGGTAACACTATCATCGTCTGCGCATTACGAATGGGTTACCCCTTATTCGGGTTACCCTGTACAAAACCCTAGTGAAAGGGTAAAGGGCTTTCATTGGGTTTTAGCAACGATAGTTTTACCCTTTCGTGGCGCTATCCGATTGAAGGGGTTACCCCTTTGTATGGGTTTTTTGGTGTAACACTATGGTTTCCATTTCAATTGCACTTTTTGAAAATAAATACTAGATGTTGAACAATTAGTTTCGATCGCGCGATCACTCAGTCTGTATACAAGTGTTCTGGTTTTCAGTGTGAACAATCTATAGTCAGCTTAACTTATCCATCCTTATTGATTAGTGGAGCAAACAATCTAGAGGCAGCTCCACTAAACAATCTAGAGGCAGCTCAACTAATCCATTTATAGATAAGTTGAGCAAACAATCTAGAGGCAGCTCAACTAATCCATTTATAGATAAGTTGAGCAAACAATCAAGAGGCAGCTCAACTAAACAATCTAGAGGCAGCTCAACTAATCCATTTATAGATAAGTTGAGCAAACAATCTAGAGGCAGCTCAACTTATACATCCTTTTGGATTAGTTGAGTTAAAAACCTTATTTTCAACCTTACGCAAATCAAATAGAGATTATAATTGCAATATTCTAAAATGCAAAGAGTTACCGTGTTACAGTGTTTGAAAAGGTAACCCCAAACGACCGGGTCATCAAAACTATCGAGTACTCGAAACCTTTTCAAAGGGTAACCCATTCGACTGGGTTTTGAAGGGGTTACCCCTAAGAGCGGGTTATTCATTGAAAGTGTAACCCCTAAGGATAGGGTTTTAAAACAACCTCTTCAAAAAACCTTATCGAAAACCCCTTCAACGGGTAACCAAATCAGTCCCTGGTTGTCTGTCATAATTAATTCTAAATAAATATTGTAACAACCAACCCCTATAGAATCACTGAAATTAACGTCCAACTTTAGTGCGCCCAAAATATAACTAGATGTCGCCATACTCGCCGCTCTAGAAAATTAGCAGGCGCTATCGAAGCGTTCGTGTCCGTCAAGGTAGCGTACACATAATCGATATCACGTTTGTTGATATGCCAATAAACTCTGCATAAACAGTGTAGAATTAGTGCAAAAGTAAAATAAATACTGCCTCTTTGGTTTAAGAAATAATGACCATTCTTAGTGGGTACGCTAGCTTGACGTCAAGGCAGCGTACCCATTAAAAAACGAAATAATTCCTATAGAAAACGAGCTTTTCTTATTATTAATGCTATATGTAAAAATACTGCGAGAAATACTGCTTCTGCCTGTGGTCATACTTTATGCAATTTCGTAGTGCAACAATATAAAAAGTTGATGTGAAGTGCTAGGAACAAATGCATTTTGGTACAGTCGCACACAACAAATAATAAACACCAATGCAAAATCCGGATAATACGCATTTCATCATTCACAAATCCGGATATTAATTCGAATTAAATGTCAAATTTAAACAACATCTTTTGACTCTAGCTCTTGTTTGCGGTTTCGCACGCAATTTCTTAAGTGTCAGTAGGTAGTTGGTATAGCGTGTACCAGTTTAGACACTCTGCATTACAGTGTATCTGGCTAGGCACCTTGTCCTTAGCTGGCCTCCAGCAGCGGCAGATGCCAACAGTCTTTAACAGATCGTTACCTGGCAACAAAGTTTGTTGCACTAATATTTCTTTCAGTAATGTATTTGGTAGATGTAGATGCATATATCCGTAATAAATAAAAATGGCAATTTTTCTGAATAATTCGGATTTCGAATAATCCGGATTGCAATCTCTATATAAACCCAAACAAAAATAGATCACAGAAACAGAGAACATAAAAAACAAACCGGTATGCGCATCGTGCGTGAGGGACAACGCGATGTAAAACCACACGTGCGTGAGTGAGCTGGATTCGGCCGAATAGTCGCGATATCTTTTTCTAGTAGGTAGGTACCTATTTTATCTTAGAATTGAATGCCTTTGTTACGGTAGGTATGTATATTATATAGTTAATATTACCGTGCTTAAGTTATTGGTAGATCGTACATGCTATTGTTATACATACCTATCTATGTAAGTATAATCATGTCTGTTCTGTACCTTACTTACTGCTGTGTGGGTATAACAGAGGCTAGACATACCTACCTAGGACCTATACTTACCTACGTAAGTAGGTATTGTAAGTCATTATGATTTTAATTATCTACTCTTTAATTAATCTTTACAGGTAAGTACCTACTTTTTATTTGCCTAACTATGCTACGATAATTCTGATAACTGTAATAATAGGTACTCATAGTAGATAACTGTAATAATACTCATAATATTATTGTTTAAGGCAAAAATAATAGAGCTCGTAAATAAGTTTTAATTAGAATTATAATTTTTCTTCGTGCTTTTTGACGTGACAACCTCTGTGGCGTGGTGGGCGAAGGTCCGCCTGCGACGCAGGAGGTTGCGGGTTCGATTCCCGCCTCGGGACAAATATTTGTACGATCTGCAGATATTTGTTCAGGGTGTTCTGGTCGTTTTCTATGTATAATAAAAAATATCTATCTATGTACTCGTATATTATTATGTATATCAGTTATCTAGTACCCATAACACAAGCTCTGCTTACCTTGGGGCTAGATAATGCTGTGTGAATTGTTCAGCATTATTTATTTATTATTTATTTTATTTTTTCCTTGCTTTTTTCTTCGTGTTATTCCGGTTACTCCAGTTTTGCTGCACGGCTACGTACATAGGTACCTATATATCGTATTGTATTTATGCTTAATGCCTGAGTAGGCATTAAGCATAAATACGACGGGGGTAGCCCCGTGCCACACCATACACCGCGTCTCCCGCGCACATATCTGTTCAGGTAGTCGTTCAATGAGTTTTCAGTGGGTTCAAAAGGTTCACACGCTACTTCGTGGCTAACTGCCTTCTTCAAGTGAATAGCCTAGTTGAAAGTAGTTGAAGACTAGTTGAATAGCCAGATACACTGTAATGCCGAGTGTCTAAACTGGTACACGCTATACCAACTACTGACACTTAAGAAATTGCGTGCGAAACCGCAAACAAGAGCTAGTTAAAAGATGTTGTTTAAATTTGACATTTCATTCGAATTAATATCCGGATTTGTGAATGATGAAATGCGTATTATCGGATTTTGCATTGGTGTTTATTATTTGTTGTGTGCGACTGTACCAAAATGCATTTGTTCCTAGCACTTCACATCAACTTTTTATATTGTTGCACTACGAAATTGCATAAAGTATGACCACAGGCAGAAGCAGTATTTCTCGCAGTATTTTTACATATAGCATTTATAATAAGAAAAGCTCGTTTTCTATAGGAATTATTTCGTTTTTTAATGGGTACGCTGCCTTGACGTCAAGCTAGCGTACACACTAAGAATGGTCATTATTTCTTAAACCAAAGAGGCAGTATTTATTTTACTTTTGCACTAATTCTACACTGTTTATGCAGAGTTTATTGGCATATCAACAAACGTGATATCGATTATGTGTACGCTACCTTGACGGACACAAGCGTTCCGGGTTTTAGACAACGCCGACGAGCGACGTGAGAAACCCAAATGTTGTAAAATTAATCTCATCTCCTTCCACCGCTCGACATGGCATGGCATGATTATTACTTCCACACCTGCTGGGATAAAGATCTGAAAGCGTTCGACCTCCCTCTGTAGTAGATCTTGGTAGTTAGTTATTCAATAAATACTTAACTAATTGCACCGGCCATTGTTTTCTCTTCCGACGACCCCTCCTCCGTTACAATATTAAATAGGTATCCCAGTGTATTCGAGTAGGTGGTCATCTCATCCTGGTAAACTCATCCACTTCGGATGAGTTTACCACCAGTTTTGTACCTACCAGTATTTGCAATAACATGAAGCAACATTACATACTTTTATCTCTATTTCCCTTGGTCACGGCATCACGCGTGAACGGCTGGACCAATTTCGAAAAAACTTTTTTTGGTGTGTTTTTTATTGTCAGAAGGTTCTTATGGAAGAACAAATGAGAAAGTTGGGAATATAAATTTCGACGCGGGCAAAGCCGCGGGGCGCAACTAGTTAATTATAATATCACTTCACAGAATATTAGAATATTCTGTGTTCTTTTTAGAATATTCTGTGAAGTGAATGGTGGTTCAATAGTTAGATAGATCAAATAATATCGTAAAAATTTTCGACTTCGACGGGACTTCAAATTCTTCTTAGAAATTAAAATTATCCAGAGTGCGAGGCTTACGCACTATAATAACAAAAATGTTAGTTAAATAGATATTTAAAAGGTTCATAATCATCGTTATCAGTCAGTGTCTTAGACCTTCTAACCTGCTGGTCAGCGTACATCCAGCTGGTCATAAGCACGCCACAAATATGTAGAGATCCTTCTGCGCCCCGCCGCGTTAGGCCGCCGTCGTCGTCCGCCTCCATCCGATGACCGGGATCATAAAGCCAGTCCCTAAAGCTCAACTGATACAGGTACCTAATCTTGTCGGTCCATCGAGTGCGGTCTTCCAAAATTCCAGAGATGAAGGAATTCTATCAACCATAAAACTAAGTGCCTACACTCGCCCGCGGCAAGCTGATGACGGCTATATAAATCATTCATTGACTGGACGAAGCTTATCTGAAACATCTTCAATAGATATCTTTTGAAGATGTTTCAGATAAACTTCGTCCAGTCAATGAAATATTGTAGATGGAAGGGTCTAACAGAAAGTTTGACTTCGGAAATGTGTTTGGAATAGTAAGGAGACAAGCATACTGAAAGTCCCCAAGTCTGAGATGAGCAAGGTCTCACATCCGACCGTTTTTCGGGGCTCATATCTAGACAACGATTGGGAAAAGGTAAAAAACATATAGAACCAAAGTTGTAGAGAATTTCATCAGCTAACGAAAGAATGAAACGTAACTTCAGTGTATGCTAGCTAGTTGAAAGGTTTTCCTCATGAAATGATTTTAAAGATTGTCTAATGGCTTAACAATAATAAATTAACACAGCACAATTTTTAAGTTTTTATTTATTTTATGCCAGAATATGTTTGTAAATTACTTATGGAATTAGATACTTACTTATTATGACAAAAAAATTGTCGTAGATAGGTAACTTCTACACTTATTGTAAGCCGTGTAATGAGCAACATATAATTTTTTTTCTTTCTACTTATTCTGCAACTTACCTAAATACATAATTTAACAAATATCATTTTGGGTTTCACCTTTGTTCTACATGAGATCCTCTATAATTTTTTGGGCCGATATACATAGGTACCTTGTTTAATTTCAAATTTACCTACTATACACTGGTTTGTACCAGCTATCTTGAGATGGATGATCAAATACCGAATATACCCGACGCCTTCGTGGTGATTCTGTACTTTCATCAAATTCAAACGTTTCATGGCTATTATCCGAAAATTTTCCAACAGGAGCAGATCGTAGAGAATCTCCGAAATATGGCATCAATGAGAAATCATTGTAATTTTTATTGGAAGAATATGCCTTGCGTTTCTTTGCCTCTGGGTCGTCGTTTTCACCCGTAGGTAAATATCCAGTGCTTTTATGTTCCATATAAGTTCCTGCGAACGGGCTGTAGTCTCCAGAATTGTGTTTTTGAGCCTCTTCGGACCATGCACCTGCCACGGCAGGTGAAAATAGAGAACGATGAATCTGTTCCTGTATTCTCTGTTTACCTTTGACATGCCGCATTAGAACTGGATTTGAATATATATTTTTATAGGGCAGCCTGGTTCTGTACGTAGAATCCGTGTCTTCAAACTCGTCTGATGCTTCAGCTGATTTGTGTTTCTCGTTTTGATTGTGCGATACTTTAATAGGTTTCGCGGGAGAGTAAAATTGAGTTTCATCCTTTTCGTTAGACTCTTCACTTTCAAATGAGGGTAAATTAAGTTTGCTATCGTCAGTATAGGTAGGATAGACGTCAGCACCGTAGACTTTTTGAGATAACTTTTTATAAGCCTCGGCGAAAGTTTCGTCATTTTTTATATTATCTGGGTCTGCGTTAAGAGATTCCCAGTGAATGTCTTTGTTTTTTTCATTATCATCACTATCATCATCATCTTCATTACTCTTCTCTATTTGATGTTGTTTAGTAGTTTGTTCTGAAGTGTAAGGATATTGCAGTCCTCTGTATAAAATAACTTCTTGTGGCATAATCTGCGGTTGCAGTGCCCTAAAATGATCAACTGGTTCAATTGCAGATAAATCTGGTAGCTTACCTTCCTCTGTAACAGGTAACTTTATAACAACGGTTTGACCCTTTTGGTATCCTATTCCATGGCCGTCGAAAGGTGGGTTCTTGGGTTTCTTTTTCTTGTTTGGTTTTAGTACGCCCTCGTCTAGTTCAAAGTTGGAGTTGCTATCGCAGTACATTTTGTTTAGTTTTTGTGTGTCCTTGTCTGAAAGTCCTATTCTTTGGCCGATGGAGACTCCACTCTAGAAATAGAAAAGAACTTGTGTCATTTCGGTGGGTAAGGTTAGGTCATATACATTAGTATTACAAATCAGACATTAATATAGTAGTTATAGTAGTTGTGCAATTTAACAGGCTTGATCAACTTGCTAAAAATATTTTGTAAAGAATGAATAATTTTTCTTCGTTTCGCTTTGAGAATACAATTGCAACAATTATCAATAACGATTAGATTTTGGTGAAGTAGGTAGTAAAAATCAATCTAATTCTTCTTTTTTGTGTTAAATATAAGAAATTTGACACAACTTAAGGAGTTCCAGGGTTACACAATATACCTAACACTCAGTTCGATTATGAGTCGGTAAGAGTTAGGTACCTACCTATAATATCCAATAATAATAATAATAATAATACATTTCTTTCAGACAACATTAGAACAAGTATAGATAGGTATAATAGCATACCTGTTTGGGCACGAGCGTATCCTTCCCATTGGAAGAGAAAGCTTTCCGGCTGTAATGCAGCACGCTGTCATAATCATATCCCACGCCAAAGTCCGACACAGAGAACGAGTTGTATTTGCGAAAGTTATGCCGCGTCGCTGCAAAGAAATCAAGTTATGAGATAATACTTAATTCGCAACCGGTTCCTCCGTTCGCACTTACCTACTTCCGAGGAGGACCGGTTAGCGAAGAAAACGCATCACATGATAACCCTGAGAATGATGAGCCCTAGTCACCTTCTATGAGTGACAGATTTGAAACTGACGAAAGGGGGAAAGAAGTGAAACAAAATACTGGCTGTTTTCACAGCCTTACGCTCTGCACCCATCTGCATACATTAATCCAATGCTATAGTGCTTGCGCGAGCCACGAGTCATTTCATAAGATATACCTAAGCGAACGGTGGGAGCGCGAGAAAATATTTACTTACTAACTGCGTGGTAGCGACCACAAAAATGTGTACCTACTTATTCAAATATTTGAATGCACAGTTTTGTACTCCGTGGTAGCTGTGCGCATCTGATCTGCGACACCCTATACTGAAAATAAGTGCTAGCTTGAAGACGTTAGAACATTTTGCTTGTAAGCTGTCAGTAAGTTAATATTTTCACGAGTTCCCACCGTTCGCTTAGGTATAGGTATCATATGAGATGACTAGCTCTCGCGCAAGCACTATAGGTAAAGTATCCCTTGTTGTACCTACCTACATAATATATTAGTATACTTACTCCATTCTAGAATCCAAGATATTTTTGGTAAACAATGACATTGGATGAAAACTTTACTCAAACTTAAACATGGATAACAATACATAATAGAAAACAACAAGGTGACAGTAATGTAACAACTAAAACAAAATCACAACATTTAATTAACATTTAGTTGCACACGCGCAGCGAAATGTGTGCAAATTCAAGTTCAAATACGGACGAGAGACGAATGAAAGCGTTCAAAACTAAAACTTATTTCGACCTGTGATTGACTACGAAGCTACGATGATATTGCAGTAGAGTCGTAAAATATTTTCCACGAATATTTCATTGATTCTTTTACTCCATTATTTATGAAAAATTCTAGGATTTTAGAACCGTGTAGGTATAGGTAGGTATGTAAACTTACGTTGCAAAATATTCTCCCATTTGACAGAGATATAGTCGTCTCTATCAGGACTGCTCTGCATGTGGAAGAAGCCGAGGGTATGCAATAACTCATGGACCACAGTTCCGTGGCGGAAGCAACCTCTTCCGGCAGGGTGTCGACCAGAGAGGTTCAACACTTGGAAACCTCCTTGGTAACCCACTTGTGCGAAACATCCTCGTCTGCTTCCCTATAAAACAACAGCAACACTTGAGACTTATATAAAACCACTAGCTACGCCCCGCGGTTTCGTCCGCGTGGAAATCATATGAATTTCAGAAATTTATTATACACACCAGGGGTATTTTTGTAAAAATAAAATATACGTGATTCATTGCCATTCAACGTGGCAATGCTGCTAGCATTCTGGGCACTCTGCCTTCTGGTGACGGCTTAGGGTCAATTCACACCGAGACGCGACGCGACGCGACGCGACGCGACGATACTCAAAGAGGCCAATGATTTCGCGCTACGCCGCGCGTCGTCGCGAGACGCATCGCGACGTCGCGAGGCGCATCTTAAAATCGTAGCAGGACGACGCCTCGCTGCGCAGCGAGATGCCGCGAGGCGCAGCGGAACGTATCTACTAGCCGCGGGCGCCGCGCGGCGGTGTGATGTCTTCTTTTTAATTTTATTTTTGTAAACTTCTTCCTCTTCATCTTCTGCAAGAAGTCCGATTATAACAAGATCCCAGTCTATCATTATATTTTCAATCGAGCACTCGACCGAACTGCATCAATTCTAAACGAAGTCTGAACGGAAATAGTAGAGAAGTCGCCACAGCGGCCTCAGGCTGCGCCTCGCGGCGTCGCGCGGCGTCGCGCGGCGTCGCGCGGCACCGTGAGACGCAGCACCGCTCTTGCACGCCGCGCGTACCGGCGATGCACCGCTGCGTCACGATACGTCGCGCTACGCCGCGAGGCACCTCGAGGCGCAGCGCTGCGTGGTGCAACGTAATCTGAATTCTCACAATGTAATGTGTATCTTTTCGTGTAGTGAATAAAGTATATTCTGAGTCGCTCTATGAAAAATGTGCGCGCAGCGTCGCGCCGCGTCGCGTCTCGGTGTGAACTGACCCTTAGATTTTTAAGAAATATAATGTACTTACTTAGGTACTTGTATATACTAGTTGTTATTGTTTTATTCTGTTAATGTAATGTTCTATGTGCTAAATAAATGTAAATTTGACAATAAAAATGACATTATATTTTTTATAGATTTTTAAATAAATAAAACTACTTACGTGATTAATTATTTACTTTATAGTATAATTATACCGAGTTTTGAGTGAATCGAAACAAGGAATAATATTTTCCATGGAATCTTTACCACCATGTTTAAACCACTTGGAGGTTATTTCTTGAAAATTAGATTAGCCTATGTGTTACCACCAATTTCATCTAAGTAATTGGTTTAGTAGTTACGGACCTTACGGAGATACATGGTAACAAACATTCGCACAAACTTTCGTATTTATAATAATATTAGTACAATGTTCTTATTTGCGTTATTTGTAAGGTGTCACCATCATCATCAGACCATGCCAGTCCAGTGCTGGATATAGGTACCCCCAGAATCTACCTGAAGTCTTTAACAGATCACCGTTTCAGTTGAGGCGTCCACTCGAGTCGCAGTCTCCACTAAAAGTTTTTCTAAGTTGTCCTAGCTAAAACTAGATGTCGCTAGTAAAACAAAGAACCACAAGCAGGTGTTCGTTTGGAATTAACATGACTTCGGTCATGTTGGTACGCATCTTATAGGTTATTATCGAATTATGTGATGCGTTTCATGGTCAATGTCGTTGGTGATTTTAAGTAGAAAATCTATATCATTTAACTGTCGTAGGTAGGTATACTTATACCTATCACGAATACGCAATGTGGTAGCATTGCGTTCGTAAAAACACAAGCATTTCCCACCATTTCTACCCGATAATGGATTGTAAACCAAAAGTAGTACGAGTAATGAGTAATTCAATAGCTTGTGAAACAAAAATAAAAAATGAATCGTGTCGTGCGTCGCTGCACACTTCTTTTTGTAAAATCAATTGTTGACATTTATTAGATCGCAGGTATCATGAAACATGTTTATATTAGGATCGTTGTTTGAAGAAAAACGTAGTTTTCGGCTGTAAAGTTATTATTTCATGATCCAGTTACATTAATGAGTAAGTTGCCTGCTTATTAAACGGTGTGTAAGTAGGATAACTACAAAGTTTTTTTCCTCAGCCTATTCCGTCCCACTGCTGGGCAAATGCCTCCCCCAATTCTTTCCACTCCGTGCGATCTTGCGCGTTTTCTCACCACTAATTTAAGAAGGCGTTAAGGTCGTCCCGCAACGTTTTCGTGGCCGACCTCGACCGCGGCTTCCTTCCGGGACCCAGGGCGTAGTTATTTGAGCCTACCTGTCGGGGTGCATTCGGCCAATGTGGCCCATTGCCATTATTTGCCATTTAAGTGTGACGATCTTAACTCCTACGTCGGCAATACCAGTCAGGGAGCGTAGCGTCGTGTTCCTAACGCGATCGATTCGCCCAGGATGCTACGCTCCATTGCCCTCTGGCATATTATCTTGAGCCTGGACTTTAGTAGGTCAGTCAGCGACCATGTCTGCGCACCGTAGGTTAGGATGGGCAGGATGCACAAATCGACCGAGTTTGCGCTTCAGTGTCAGAGCAAGGTTCCCCTTTGTGCGCCTTCATAGACCAGTAGCTCTTCCAGGCGTTGTCGATCCTATGACCGAACTCTTTGTCCTGCCTGTTTTCGAAGCTAGCTAGCTGGCCTAGGTAAATGTACTCAGCGATGTACTCCATAACCTGCCCATCTACGGCGACCCTACGTCTCGTGCTGTTAGACATGATCTGAGTCTTAGTTCTATTCATGTGAAGACCACCCTCAAAACTTGCCGTGCTCAGATCTTCGAGCATTGTTTGGAGTTCCTGTGATGTGGAGGCAAAAAAGGACAATATCATCCGCAAAACGCAGGTTAGTTAGGCGTTTGCCATCGATGTCTATGCCATTTGTAGCCCACGAATCGCCTAGCTTCTTGAATACCTCTTCGAGAGTGGCCGTAAAGAGGATGGGTGAAAAAGGGTCGCCTTGCTTCACACCTTTTTGAATTTTAAAGGATTGGCCTGTGGAGGTAAGTTCGATATTTGCAGAACTAGAGTTGTTTATGATTTTGATTAGGTCAATGTATGTTTTGTCAATGGGTTTGTGGAACTCCTTGTGTTTCTCGATGATCTGGTAGAGCGAATGTAGGTGCAATGGTCATTAGTCGAGAAACTGGGGCGGAAACCGGCTTGTTCTGGGGGTTGATACTGATCGAGTCTACCTCCTATGCGGTTTTGGATAGCTTTGATGGAAGCTTTGTACAGATGTGACACTAGGCTGATGGGTCTGTAATTGCTAATGTTAGTTTTGTCCTCTTTCTTATGAAGGAGGACGATGTTTGAGTGACACATCTGTTTTGGAAATTGGCCTGTATTCAAGATTGAATTGAATAGATTTGTGATGTGGGGAAGTGAGTTTGTCCCTATTTTTAGGGATTCTGTCGTTATACCATCCTGACCAGGGCTCCTATCGTACTTCATAGTTTCTATAGCGTCGTGAATCTCCTTTCCAGAAAATAATGGTATCGTCTCTGAGCTGCTGTATTCAATTTCCTGTTCATCTTTTGAATTATCTGAATAAAAGGTCCTGTAGCAGATGTTCATCATTTTATCGCGACTGTTAAATTTGTTGCCATTCTCATCTTGTAACCAATTTATCCAGCGCTTGCCATAGGAAATTCCCTGTTTGGCTGACGTGTGATTCTCAATTGCTATTTGAATTAAATGCAAATTAACAGTTCTAATATCGTTTCTAACACTTCGTTTAACTAATCTATCAAATTTATAACATTCTTTAGTGCCTCTTTCCATTTTTTCTCTATTTGCTATCTTGTCCGTTGTCTCTTTTGAGAGTTAACTGTTACTATCACACTAATATTATAAATGCGAAAGTTTGGATGGATGGATGTTTGTTACCTCTTCACTCCAAAACTACTGAACGGATCGGGCTGAAATTTTGTATACAGATAATTTTTATCCTAGAAATCACCTTTTAACGTTTCCATAGAAACAACGCGTGCGAAGCCGCGGGCGGCAGCTAGTTCTTAATACTTTTGATTTTCTTGCTGTTTAATTCAATAGATTTTAAAACGGGCATACTGTGTCTCTACATCTTCGATTTCTTTGATTTTAAGGGTTGAGAACTGGTTAGAAAGTTCTAAGTTAAATTTTTCTGAATTCTTTAAAAAAGTGAGCTTAGAGTGAGTTTTTATTTTGCTACCAAACTGTTGAAAGCGATGAATCTTGAAGTTGAATTTTATTTTGGCGCGCACTGGTCTGTGATCGGACCTGGAGTTTATTTTATTTATTACATTAATGTCTTTTATAATTTTTAAATCTGAGATGATAACATAATCGATTTCATTTTTATTAGTTGTATTGTTAGGAGATATCCAAGTCCAGCGTCTTTAAGGCTTTTTGTCAAAAAAGGTATTAGCAATGGCCATAGATTGTCCAAACGCGAATTGCATTAATCTGGAGCCGCGGTCGTTTCGATGGCCTAGGCCGAATCTACCAATCAAGGAGTGGTTGTCCGTTGCTTGCCTTGTTCCCAATTTGGCGTTAAAATCACCAAGGACAATATTCCACGTCCCTCGGTTTTCATCGCAGGCCGTGTTGAGAAGGTCGTAAAGGCTTTCTACGTAATTTTCGTCTGATGAACTACAAAGTATTTTTTGAAAAACGTCAATTTACAATCAGTGCCTATACATCGATGTCTACCAGAAATCTACGAATTGCCTTCTCAGTGAGCGAGTCAACTCAGTAGAATTTAACCCTAGGCCAGTCGCGCATTTTTTGTTCGCGCGGTTAGTCACATGGGGTCTATGAAGACCCCAAAAAGACACAGGCTAAAAACACCTTATTACTTAATTTTTCCTAATTTTCTAATCAAGCTATTGGTTATTTAACACAATAACAATAAAACTACAAGTCGCCTAGTCCAAAAACAGGAACATTTTTCCTCTTTGAGTTCATAATCATAAAAAAATGTTTTAACCCTACTAAATGAAGGAACGCTTTAAATTTTCGATTTGCTTGTCTTGGACAATGAATACAACGCTTTCTCAGAGGAAAGAAATTATTTTCATTGGGTTGAACATTCTGAAGAGGAGGTATGAATCGTCTTATAGCCTGTTTCAATTCTCGAGCCTGTGAATGCCGATTTTTTTATTTTATGTAATTTCGTTTGTTTTTGCTTGATCTTGTACCAAAAAACCACATTTCGACTATACGAACTTTTGATTATCCGAACTAGCCTCGTTCCCAATTAGTTCAGATGATCGAGGTTCTAATGTATCTTCACAATGGTTGGTACTCTGAGAATATTATAAATATTATATTGCAGAATATACCTGTATGACAACAGCATCCCGGTCTCCTTTTCTGTACGGCCGGAATTTGACGCAAGAAGCTTGCGCTAGATCTTCTATACCTCTCTCGATTGAGTCTACTTGATCACTATCTGAAAAGTAGGTTAAACAAATTACTAAAGTGATGATTTGATGTGATGTCCTCCTCCCCGAATTTCGGCCACGGCGCCCAGTCTCAAGAGAGACTAGCCATCTGTGCAGGACATTATTATAGTGCAGAAGTGTGTGCGCCAACACAGGTACAATCTCTATTCCCTTTCTCTCGCATAATCTGAAGGGACGGCAGACCGACACGACACGACCGAGGAGAGCTCAGGCGTAGTACCACAGACTAATGTTACTTCGTGCAGGACCAACGTCTTATTATATTATAGTAGGTAGGTACCTAGGCACTAACCCACATGGTCCAGCAGGACCTCTTTAATCCGAACTCGGAAAATTTTCCCTCCGTTCGGATTACAGAGGTGTTCGGATTAAAGAGGTCCTGCTGTACTTAGGTACCACACTATAAATGTGTAGGCTGTGGTACTACAAAGGCGCTTAGATTCTTAGCTAGCAGATCATCTGCATCAATGGCCCTTACATCCACGACGGATGGTTTATGTACCTACCTACATAGAGTATTAAATGATGTGGAGCAATAGGTTAGCGTGAAATGGGCATAACATGAGGAGGGAAAAATGTCAAGTTACAAAAAGATAGTTAGATATTATGGGCGTAGACCACGGAATTAAGCTATTTCCGTGGCGTAGACTGTAGAGGTAGGCCAAAGAAAAGATGGATGGACTGTGTGAAAAATGATATGAGTTTAAGAAAGAAGTGAGTGGTGAGATGACCGATAGAAGTCAATTGAAGAAAAAAATCCTAGTTAATGATTATATCAGGTATTTATCGCGTACCTTTTGTTTTATTTCCCCTACGTTTCTACCGAGTTACAGCGATCGTGGTCACGGGTCGACTTAATACCCGATATAATCATAAACTATGTTAACAAATCGCGAAAGTTTAAAAAGAAAAAAAATCCTGTTATACCGACCCCACCTGTTTGGGAAAAAACAAGATAATGTTTATAACAAAGTGCTGTTTGGAACAATTTTCAACCCTGGAAAAATTGGACAAATTGGTCCTGGACTGAATTTCACAAAGCAAAGAACCCAACCAATGATTTGAATGCCTATTGCTGGCTTATTGTAAGTGCCTGCCTATGGCCTAACATTAACCGGCAGTTGCACACCACTGTAGAGTGTAGCTAGGTATAGTATAGTCTTCCTGTAGGTAAAGTAAAGAATGGTATTATTACGGAAAAAGAGGTCCCTTACCTAACTTTAACCACACCTGTTTTTCTTTATTAAAATGGTAATGATGTCCTCCTAGTCGAATTTTCGGCCACGGCACCGGCGTAGGACATTATTACCTATAGTGCACAAATGTGTGCGCAAACACATGTGCACTCTGTCCCATTCTCATAATCCAATGGGACGGCACCCCGACACGACCGGTGAGATATCAAGCGCAGGACTAACGGCTTAACGTGCTTTGCGTGCATGGGGGTGTAACACCGCAAACCTGGGTTCAAATCCCGGGTCGGGGAAAATTGTTTATTTAAATAATAGGATACTTACTAAAGTGTTCCCTTTGTATAAAATATACGAGTTCATTATTGGGCCACCGCTTCGAGCTATCAGTTAGCCCGTTCCTCGACAAGCCCTCTACGTTTTCTACGATAAGTCGTCTCTGACGGTCGTTGAGGATCAGATCCCCTTCGAACTTGCCGCTGTCTTCCCACGCGTGGTCTGATACCGTCTCGTCTTCGTCGAGTGGATCATCGTCTGCATTGCTACCTTCTGGAATAATAGGTTAGGCTAAGGGACTACCAGATTGGTACCAATGGCTTTTTTGTAAAGTAGTTTTGCGGAAATTTGGCTTTAAACTTCTTTACAAATTTTCGATTTTCTGTGTAGTTTTTCAATAGTTTTACAAATCAATTTCACAATTGTTTGTGGATAATCGATAGATAATATTTCCAAGAGTGAAACAAGATAACTTGTGTAGCACAGATTTATAAGTATGTATAGTCCTTTGTGTAGGTATCACTGAGACATACCTACTTGAAGAGATAGGACGAGTTAAGTACGAACATAAACAATATTGAAAAGCAAAATTTCAAATAGGTACTTAACTCATTTATGAATTGATTTTGAAGAAGAGGTTCTGCTCAATGATTCAAACTTATTCGTCGATAATTTTTTATCCAGTTTCACCTTTTTTGGGGATGCATTTATTCGGGGGACACCCTGTCCTCCGAATGAATGGTGAATTAAAAGGACGAGCTTATTTAAGATTGTACTCACTTTTGACGTTGAGGTCCAACCGAGAAGTCAGGAACAAATAGTCACTGAACTCGTCCAACTCCTGGCGAGTCATCGCCGCACACTTCAGCACAAACACCGTAAGCACCAACCACACCACCCTCATTGTACTCAAACCTAAACTTACTTACTAAAAAAATATCCTCCATAAATGCATGAGTATCTGTTTTCTATTCAACTCGCACGTTTCCTACTAAAGTATGTCATATTAACGGTACGCTATAATATAAACATTGTTTATGGTTTTATGCAAACTTGCTGCGGAACCGATAACTTTACTCTCGCGTTTGATTTTTTGTGTAGAACAAAATCTGTGAGGGTGGGGCGAAGTATAATATAGCTTCGGATACGACCATTTCACAAGGTGTTGGGCCGCAACT
Source organism: Eupithecia subfuscata (assembly GCA_963564075.1). NCBI lineage: Eukaryota > Metazoa > Arthropoda > Insecta > Lepidoptera > Geometridae > Eupithecia > Eupithecia subfuscata. The sequence continues at coordinate 11,337,287 of OY751097.1, forward strand.
GCGACTTGCGTCAGGCTGCACCGCTACCACTCATGCAAGAGCAAGTTGCTAAATTTGCCGGACGAGTTATTCTATTTGGTACTAGTCAATAACTCAATTACTGTAAGCAATAGCCGAGAAAGTAATAGTCATTGGTGATGTCGTAATTGAATGTTAGCAACACTCTCAGTTTTCACTTTAGCTGAGACAATGGAAGAAAATTTCTGAAGAGCGAGTGTTTAACCTGCTTTTTTTTTTTTGAGGATAAACTGATAATTTCGTTCGATACTGAATCAGTTTAATAAGAAAACCGGTTCGCAGGTAATTTGAGCCGTCACCACGCTACCAGAAATGGTGCCTTTTGGGATCTAAAACGAAGCAACACATAAGGCCAGGAATAAGCAAAATTTACATAAACTACCTACTATGCACTAAGCTTTATAGCACACTTAATATTATACAGTGTCACCTCCCTAATTCCCTTAACTCAAAACCACTAGATGAATTCCACCAAGTAGGTGTTGGTGGAATCCATCTAGTGGTTTTGAGTTTCCACCTGATCGAACACCTGAATAAATGTTTCACAGATTGCCCAATCTCATTCAATAGAATTAACGTAGGTAAAGCATTGTGGATGTTGCCAAATGCTCCAATTCCTCAATGCCACTGTCAACCAAAAAAATGAAACGTTGAGGTAAAACGACTTTGGCACAAAATTGGCAGGCAGCCTTCGATACCCAATAGCTCTACCTAATATGTACCTAGTCCAGGATTGCCAATAGGCAGTTATGGGACGTATTTTCTGATTATTCTACTGACTCTTCTTTATTTTATAGCACTTAAACATACATAAAGAAAACTTAAACCTGGAATGGTCCTTTTCAAGTTTTCTTTATCGGTCATTTTAGGGTAAACTCGCCTTTGCCATTGAAAAAAGAGTTCTCCCCCAGCAAACACCTTATTGGGAGAGAGAAAGACGGATTTTTGGATTTTGAAGAAAAAGCAATTAGGTAAATCATTTGAAACGTAAACATTAGGTATAGTACCTATTATTATTTATGGTAGCTTTTCAGACTTTGCTTGTTACAGAATTTAATTGCATTGAGTTAAGTACATAAACATGACTCTACCATTGATATTTAAGGGTTTTATAATCTAATATCAGATAATAAATAAATTTAGCCACAGCTTACTGTTTATTCTTGAGTAAGGATAATAATGTATAAAATAATTTACGCACCACTGCTAGTCATTCACGGAAAAATAAATTCTGCTCTTCATTCTCTTCGCAATACATTTTGAGCAGCTTCAAAACGTCTCGTTCCGACATTCCTTTTCTTTGGCCAATTTTCACACCATCCTGTTGAAACATGCAAAAATCAGTCGCAATATTTTGTTGTCTAAGACAGACCTTTAATTTCTAGCAAAATGTAGCCACTGAATGTAAATCATGATCGGATTCTTCTAGAGGTATAATGCCTTAATGGATGAGCCTGATAGCAAATAGACACTTATATGTTTAAAAAAAGTTCAGGAGCAAATAATGAATCAGCTCCAGCACTCATTGGCAGATTATGTTACCAGTTGGTACAATGTAGGTATTCACTTTTATGGTAGGTACCTTTAGTGGAATGATGGTCCTGTTCCCATTCTTCGAGAATGCCACCTCTGGATAATGCATAACGCTGTCGTAATCGTATTCCACTCCGAAATCGGTCACGGTATCATTGTTGTACTTAGCAAAGTTATTCTCGGTCCCTGAAAACAAGTACGTAGGCATGAACAGTCCTTTACCATCGTCCTAATATTTATAATAAAGGTGAAGGTGTCGGAAAAAACCCGAGGAACCATTTTACTTCCAAGGTTCCCAACTGTGTCCTCTTAAGCAGGTTTACTATGCCTTCAATATGGTTTAATAGTCTCTTGAATAACCCAGATGATTGCTTAGGTACCTAATGATGTCAATTAACAATAAAATAAGTTTATTGGGGACTTCCTTATTAGACGGATTATGTGCAATTGAACGTGAAAGTATTGACTATTGCTTAATTAGGTAGATACCTAATATTTATAAAGGTGGATAATACCTCCGTTATCAATTATTCACAGCAATATTGCCGCGGCCATAATTTTTTCACTCGCCGCAAGACACTACGAGACAGTCGCCCGTTGTAGTGGCCCTGTACCCTACTAACCTGCTACAATATTCTCCCAAACGATCTTCACATACTCATCCCTATCGTACGTGCTCTGCATATGGTAGAATCCTATAGTGTGCAGCATTTCGTGCACGATAGTCCCATGCTTGAAACAACCTTTGGCTAGGTTAAGGACCTGTCTCACTTCGCCATCCTCGTCTTCTGTGCTATGGCCGACGTTTGAGTAGCACCCACTGCCTGTACCCTGCCCCCCAAAAAAAAATTAGGTGGTAAACCAATAGAGCCATGTGTTAGCTGACAAAAACATATTCCTTGGGCACTGTAAACAGTCCTGAAGAAATTCAAATCGTAAATAGGTAAGAAGGGCAGCAGCGCCCGCAGAACAGATCAACAACTGATTAAATTAAGCAACTGTAGGGATGCTAACCATTATGGTAACTGCATGTTCATCTTCCTGTTTCTTAGTGAAAGTGATGCAGCTATTGTTTGCAATGTCTGTCAAAGCGTCTTCAATCATTTTTATTTGCTCCTCATCTATGGGAATTTAACATCAGATTAATTTAATAGCGAGCAATAGGTAAGTACCTATACCTAGAAGTAGATTTTTTTGTTCTGACGGCGTATACAACTCTTGGCTAGGAAACTTAAGACTTTTTGATCTTAATTAAGTGTTGTTTTAGTAGCTATCTATACAAACCGAAATCTTCTTCTTTAATGTGGTAAACAACAGTCCTATTTGGCCAACGTTTGGCGCCGCCTCTCAATCCGTTCCTTCCAGTCATGGCTTCGGAAAGCGCGCGTTTTTGTTTCGCATCCAGAATCATGTCGCCCTCAAAATACTTTCCAAACTCCCCATTTTCCGTATCTGAAATGATGCAACTAAGATGATGCTGTGTGCATCTGAGAATTAAAACTAATATTGATACAGGTGGGTTAAATATATTTCGGACAAGAACAATGTCACGTTCTAGTTTCGAAAACGCGACGTGACATTCTTTTCCGCAAATACCTAGCTGCAGAAACTATATCTCACCGATGATAAGAGGCCCGACGGTATGACACTAGTCTCTTGGGAATCGGGGAGGCTCATTGTGTGGGACGCTACATGCGTCGACACACTTGCGCCTTCCCATCTTCCGAGGACATCTGAGGCGGCAGATTTGGCTGAGGAGGATCTTAAGAGGCGCAAATATGCAGGTCTCGACAGAGCCTACGTACACATTTGCTCCCTTTGGAGTCGAGACCCAAGGTCCGTGGGGTACCGAGGCTCTTCGGGGTCTTCGTTTTTAAAAAAATATCTGAGCGTCTGGTCGTAGCGACGCGTGGCCCGAGAGCTGGTGAGTATCTGGCGCAGCGCATCAGCATTGCCATACAGCAGGGAAATGCAGCCAGCGTCTTGGGGACGCTTCCGACTGGTATTGATATGAATCAGTTGAGCTACCTGTAGATTGTTTGTAACAGTCTGCAGTTAGCTCAATTGTTTTAATTGTAAATACTAGTTCTAATTTGCTTAATTCATTGTGATTTTCTTCGTTTTCTTTGTCAATAAAGTATCTCACCTAATTACGGAATATCGCGTTCAATACTTGAAAGACAGCTCTCGATAAAAATGTAATATTTTGAAACGAAACCGAGTAAATGTACAATGGAACTGATTTCTAAGGTCATCATGGTGATGAAAGTGGCTTTTACTGATAAATAGAAATCGGTTGAAATGGATCAACATTACGATCAAAACTACCAAAAAACATGCATGATAGAAGTATCTACGCTACCAAACAGTTATGAATACCTACCTAGATACTTAAGCTGGTTCCCACATGCAACTTGTTGTCGAAATACACTATGTGAATTGAAGCTTTACCAGGAAAAATGTACGATAACCTTAGATGTGGAGAAAAGTTGTGTAGCAATAATGTAGCGTAGCTTACGTGTAATTTTTACTGATAGGCCCACTGGTTTGAAAGTATTGTAACGCACGTGATTTTGTTGCTTATTATTCTAAGCAGATTTAGGCGAACGTAGCGGAACAACTAACTGACATGGAAAATGTATTCAGGTCACAGGGACACGAGGACTTGGCTTGTAATAGTAGGCTCGTAATTTCAGTCAATTCACTTACCTCCAATTCCAAGCAATGAAAATAGGTTCTTGCTCTCTTCGTCTTTGTTTATCGGAGCAGCACTCACTACGGCTAAGCTAGCGTATAAGAAAAAGACAATCATTTTACTCGCTACTTTCTTTAGGACTATTTCGACCACCCACCAAATTACACACCTTACATACTGAAGAGCTGGTCGATGCTTCGTGCATTTATAGGCAACGAAACAACGGGATACCTCTCTATCACCTAATTAGATATACTACACGACTTTGTACTCATAAATTGAGTGGTTCAAGTTATCTATGAAAACCCTTACTGAGCGTGGAGAAGCTAATGATCTTATCAGTGTATAGTGTCAAGCACCTTTTGAAATAACCACTTAATACACTACCTACTGTTACATTTAATGTAAACGACTAATTTCTGGAAATATAGGTAGGGACAGAAACAACATTTGTTGTAAATATCGTGCTATATTAAATTTACAAAAAAATTACAAAAGAAATAGACACACAAATGTAAACTGTACAAGCATGCGATTCAGATTATAATGTGAAATAATGTAAGTATAATAAAATAAATCAATTTACATTTCAATAAATCAACAAAATCAATAAAGTAAATATAAGAATACTTAAGAGTAGTTAATACATAGGTAAAACCAACGCAGAAAATAAACCTATCCATCCATTTCATACATTATGGCGCTTCTAACATAATACTGAACTTGCTAATACAACACAAATATGTACGCTGTTCACGATTTATAGGTACTATTTATTTATAATCATAATATACGTAATAAATACCAAACCTACAAAGTGACAAAAACATGTCTGGAGTCTATTTCAGCTACGAAGATAAATAAAATAAACATTTTTTTACTAAAAAAGTCAATCAATCACACTAAATAATTAATTTAGGCAGTCTTTAATATATTTTAGTTAATAATCATATCAAACCGTTACACAAATTCATAATCCACTAAATAAATAATAATACCAAACAGTAATGGTAACATACCCTACAACTTATCTAGCAATCAAAATATCTATACATAAAAATACAATATAAGCACATAACTTCAGTAAAGCACTGTAAAATGTTCTAAATATTGGTCTAATTACTTATTGCGTGGGACAAGCCCCTTTGAACGACACACAACTACCAGAGCCCGAGCCCGGTTGACGATCGTATCGAAACGTGATCGTGAAGTCTCATTTTTCCAAAGGATTTCGAACAGCGCCTCTATCGTGGCAACTACGCAAAATGTGATTTGCGTAACTACGCAAAATGTGATTTGCGTAACTACGCAATTCACATACCAAATTGAGACGTCACGACCACGTCTCGATATAGGATCGACCAGAGCCAACCGGACTCAAAGCTCAGATCAATGCTATGATAGTTATAATAAGCCTGTATTACACACAGTATTGCTTTTAGTATCGTTTCTATGTCATTATCTATAAAGAACAACACTTGTGTTTCGACTAAGAACTACGTAAGTTGAGGTGGAACCACATTATTGTAGTGTGGTGTGTTCTATTGTGACGCGTCAGTAGCATATCGTTTCATTACATTTAGTGGGATTAGAAACATTAGTATTAGTGTAATTGTCGCATTGTTGTAATTTTTAATAGAGTAGGTAGGTTTCTAAATTATTTTTTGTTATGACATAAGTTGTTGGCAATAATTTTATAATAAATATAAAGTTCGTTATGTTTGCAAATATTATAGATAAGTTATAGTTTATGTTTTGATTATGGAAATTATTTAAACGTTAGACGCTAATGAAATACAGTAAAATATCGATGGTTACAGCGACAAAACACACAGTAATAATCTGTTTCTAATTATACTAAATGTATGAAAACGATATGCTTTTGACGCGCTCCTGACGTGTCATATCACCACAATAGTGTGGTTCTACCTATCCATGCCCATTGTAATATCACTAATGAGTAATGAATGACATTGTATTGTTTTACCTTAGCGATATAATGGGGTTTATTTACGATTAATTCTATGTTTCGCCTAATATAATTTCCTACTAATAGAGGACGTCAAAAGACGCAGTAGTAAGCAGTACTCCACACGAGTATAGTATCACATATTGTGCAGCAAATCTACAAACGTCAATCAAAAATGTATTGCTGTTTCATTCGAGACTCGGTCAATAAGGCAAATAATTGCTGATTATACTAAGAATCTCATACCAATAATAATATACAGGGTGCCACGGAAAGGGTGTACTAAACCTAAAAGAATTGTGGACATCGAGGGAGTCAACGTTTGTTCTACGATTTTTCGTGAATATCGTATATTATTTTACTTTTCTTGAAATAAAATAAAGACGTTTTTTCTTCATATTCGTGTTCTTTTACGTGTATTCTTGCATTATTATTATTGTTTTAATATTTCAATGGATACATATTTTTTTGTTGACAAAACACTGGTTTTACTAAAAACAAGCAAAAAGCATTTCTGAAATATTTCAATGCGTGTAAAATAACACGAAAAGTAAGAAAAAAAAAACTTTAAGTACTTTTTGCAAAAAAAAAGTTCGAATTTCAAAAAATCGTTATTCACAAGTTGATACCCTCGGGGTCTCCGGCACCCTTTATTTAATTCCAGCTAAAATTCTACCATTTTCTACAAATATTTACTGTACGAATATTTTAATCCTGGTAGACGTTGCAGAAAAAAATATATTTTTACAGGCGAATTGGTGTTTACGATTTCGTATTTTAGGTACTATTACGGCATTATGTTTACGTACAAGTGAATTTGATTTTATTCCATACGATACCTAGCTACGGCTTCGAAGCCCGCGATGAAAATCTAAATCTTACAATAACAGTAAAATCACGCAAACAGTGAAGAGTATAGATTTAAAAAGTACTTCATTAGTAAATTGTTTGCTTCCTTGCAGGTAGCAACCCATAGGAAAAATAGATTTTCGATTATCAAAAATAAAATTATGCATTAAATCTTACAACGTTCGAGCGTGTGTATTTTAATACAAAATGCATTTTTCGTACATAATGCTGAAATGATTTACAAGGAAACACTTTATTAGCATAAAGTCGGTCGTCGGTACGATAAAAGTATGTAGACGACAGAAGTATTATTGTATTATCTAATTCTACCTGTCTTAAGATTCATTTGATCATTTCAAAAACTACACTGAAAACCGTAAATACTATCAGACCTACGGCAGAGGATGGAATAATGTCTTCAAAACTTATTATTAGAACCAGCTCCCGTAAAGAATTATAACAAGAAGTTTTTAAATCAGCATCTTGAAGTAACAAGTTCTTATAATACGAATGCTGAATATACTACGAATAACGCGAGCAATAGCAACTTCAACCATCATCTCACTAAAGGAGCGTTTTCTAATAAAAACGTACTTTTGTACTTATACTCATCTAGTAAGTTTGCTCTTCGAATATAAAAATGGGACATTTCTGTAAACTGTATTTGGCACACACTTATTGATATGTATAAGATGTGTAATTCGCATTCACGTTAAAACTTATGTATAAAAATATCACTTTAATATAAAAATTAAGGCTGCTTTTGGGGTTTATTTGGAAGCCCGACAAAGAACTCCATTTTGTTGCCTGTGCATTTAATATTTCATTGATTTATAGAAGCTATCCCATTTCATATAAGTAGGCACTTACCAAACGTACGCCTATAAATCACTCTAAAATAGTAAATAACGTTACTAGCATCATAATCGAATACGTTTAAAATGCATAACAATCGACTAATTTTACGTAAACCAACGTCAGTAACTACCAATCTAAGATTTCAAAAATTTCCTTCCTAATTCGATGTATTGAAGTTTACTTTCGAAGCTTGCTTAGACGTAAATGACATAATGGCATTACAACGACGAGAAGATTCAAGTATAAACCTAATTATAGAGGTGGGTATTGTAAGCAATCCTAGATTTTCCTCGGAATTTTTTCGTTAGCTTTTTATTTACTCTATTTTAGTCATTATAATAGAATTGCCTACTCCACCCGCCCGTTCTAGACACTCAAGGCGTTGCTCGTAATTTTAGAACACTATGCAAGTCACAAGTCACATGCTGATATGTAAAAGACAGAACTCGATTCGAATACTGATACATAATATTTGGCTTGTACATTAAATAGTATAATATTGCTGAACATGGAAAGCATTGAAACTGCAAGCGAGTAGAACAAGCCACTCGCTCCTTCACTATTCCACACATAAACATTCACTCCCGGTTCGATCACAGATGATACGCACATTACCAATAAATACACTAGTATTAATTAGGCCTTTTTAGGACAGATAAATCACAATTTATCTTACTTACAATTCCTTCTCCATACATGTCGTAGAATCGCTTATTCCGATTATTCTTTGGATTTTTATCTGCAATGAAAAAAGTAAGTAAGTAACCCCAAAATAAATAAGTACACGTTTTTACGGAATAAAAAATTGCCTGTTAAACAAAAGACACTCTAAAAATTGGCTTCTCAACATTTTATATAATAAGATTCTTTTGTAGCTAGTTTCAATGTGCACTAAAGCGGGATTTTGCTCACGATTTTCGTTTCGGCTGGACGCTTCGTCGCTCAAAGATATAAGGAAGTCTTTTGTATCAACCGACTGCGAAGTAGGTAATGTATTACGTACTTATGAATGTAATGTAAGTTTCGTTGGCCGGTGGGAAATTCAAATTTCCCCACCGGACGCCCTGTATAATGGCAATCTTTTGTTTCTTAATAATAACTAGTACATACGTTTATTTCCCCCTTCTCAGAGATTCAATCAACATAGCCTTGTGATTTTTCTTGAAGATATAAAATAGGACAGATTTTTGTTTAGTACACGTCGTCATTGAACATCGTCTGGATGCGCTCTTTCTTGACGAGACATGGTAGTCTTTTGTTTTATTAATAATAATAAATAATAAGAGATGTATTGTTTTAAAATTGAATACATACGTTTTAGTCCTCTCCCCCTTAGGCCGCAGTCTGCGCCGAGGCAGGGGCGGGCGCGGGGGCCGGCGCTGGTGCGGGTGTTGGGGCAGCCCTCGTGCCTCCGCCACGAGGCTTGATGCTCTCGGAGACCTGCCACATCGCCTCTTCACTCAGAACGTCGTCAAACTCGTTGAACATGGCTTGGATCCGCTCGTTTTTCTTGAACTTGTACTGTCTGCTGCGGGTAGAATGTTTCGTCAATTCCTTACGGGGTCTCGAGCAAAATAAAGAATGATTTGGTATACTATGTAGTGTGTTGAAAGCGCATTGAGTTGACGATATTGGTGTCGATCCTGGAGCAATTACGGTTTTTGATAAGGATCGTGCGCCGATTTTGTCTCTGGTGGTTGATAAAATTCGTTAAAAACGTCGTTTCTTACAGAATTTCATTGACACCAGACACAAACAGAGTGCTTATCGATCTTTATCAAGAACCGTAACTGCGCTCTTGTTGGCACAAAAAACTAAACTAAAATGTTAGAACTTAAAATTCCAGTCCCTTTTACTTAGATAGAACAGAAAGGGACGGCAAAATATTGTCCTGTCAAATTAACATTAGTTTAGTTAATGTACCAACAGAATCGACAGAGTCAGAGTTATTGTGGGCAAAACTGCATGTCAAGCGCACAAGACAGAGAAGGAAGCTTAAGGAATAATTACGGCTTAATGGGCTTAATTACAGACGAGAGATGATTACAGACGAGAGATTAATTACAGATGAGAGATGATTTTAATTCCTTCAGTCTACAGTAGACTGGAATTTGTTACTTTCTTCTGATTAAACTATACTAAAACTATACTCCGTTCCGGTATCCAAGATATGCAAGAAAACTGTCCAGAGACGAATCAAATGATTAATGGGCGATTCTCTGTAAACTCGTAATCGGCTGTCCCGACCGATTTTTTCAAAAAGTAATTTAATTATTTAAAAAAAAAACACCCCAATGAAACTTTAATCAAGAAACTATACGAGCCCATTGTTTTTAGAACCATAGTTATTTTAAGTTTTTTTCTAGACGTGATAGAAGCTCTAAAAACACAGTCCCTTGGCTGTCCCCATCACTGTATTCACGCCTAAAAATGAGATTTAAGAAGAAATTATTGAAACTACATACATTTGGCAGTTAATTTCGTAAAGAAAAATAATCAAATTATATTATTTTCGTAAAACAAGGTCTCATTGCGTATTTTATTTATTAAGTTACATCATGTAAACTTTGTCCCCAGAATTTCTATACAGTCCCCTGCCAAAAGTTGAAAGCCCTAATAAATAAAAACTGTAATGTTTAATAACGTTTTTTTGCTTGAAACGAAACGCAATCATTGTCAAGTTGGCAACCTTGTCGAATGCGGCGGCGAGATGCCATTTTGTTTAGTGTCAGAGCGTCATTTGTGAGGTGAACACGCGTTTGGACCGCTACCACACACAGTCCTCCGGTAAGTTATAAATTTTATGTTAATTACTTTAATTATCTCTATGTATAATTTATCGTTTTATTGTTTATGTCTGAATTGATCGGTAGGTTCTTAAAAAACTATTTTACATTAGATTTGAAAATATTGTGAAATTTAACCCAAATATACAGTCCCCTGGCAACAGTCCTCTGCCTGAAAATTTAGCAGGGGACTGTTCTACACAGCAGGGGACTGTGTATTATGCGTATTGGTTATTGTTTTTATGTAGTGTTTGTATAAATTTATCTGCTAGTCTGTTTTATTAATGTAAGAATCATCAAAATTTCACTGCTTTGCGTTATTTTAACTTAAATTATTTTACACAGGCTATACGAACACACACAATATGGCTCCTAAAAAGAAAAAGTTATCCCGAGAGGACTTACTACAGATAAAGAGAGAATCAGAGCGACTACGACACCAAAGAAGAAAAAAATGACCCTCAAAAGAGAGAAGAAATGAGAGAAAAGGAAAAGTTGAATTGAAGTACCTACCAAAAGAAGAAAGAAAAAGGTTTGCGGAAGTTAGTAAAGAATATGACACTTTGTGAGCACAACCTTAAAGAAATGGAAAGCATATTGTACCGTAAACCGAACCAAAAGACTGACTGAAAAGCGTCACTAATACTTTTTTACGAGAAAATACGCCTTTATCAGATTCAGAAGTAGATATTCCGCCTTTAAGACCCTCCACTCCAGTTCCAGTTCAAATACCTCCAGCTCCAAGCCCAGGAGTTTCCAGTGCTAGTCTACACCAAAGAAAAAAATAAACCACAAAGCGACAAAAGAACGAAAATCGCACGTTTAGAGAAAGAAGTACAGAAGTACAAAAAAAATTGGTTGTCTGTAAAGTCGGTTTACTGACGATAGTTGAACGTGACAACGTCTTAAGAAAATACTGATGGAATGGTAGCATTTGATACTCGATCAAAACATGTAAATGTACTATAGTATAGCAGCTGTCCACGCAACGCTCACTCAAGTAGGCGAGAGACGGATGTCGAGCGCTCTCGCTTGCACTTCAAGCCTTACATGGAACGTCTCAGATCGAGGTAACGCCGCATGACGTCATGTTTTTTCGTGCGTGCAGCCGGCTCTATCGAATTATAAGACGTTGTCACGTCAAAAGTAATCAAAGAGCAATGCCCTGGCATCACATGTATCGCCATCGACGGTAAAGACATCCAGGCAATAGTCGATAAAATTGAAGAGGAAGCGTCCGATCAGAAGGGTTTTAAAGGAACTTTAAATGTGCATCAGGTCGCAGGTGTTTATTCCAGCTCCATTCTCGGCCTTCCCACTAAATGTAAAACACTTACAATGAAAAGTCTCAGCAACTTTTGTAACAGCGGATCTTGTGAGCATTATAAGATTGGCAGTATCAACTTTGCTTTAAAACCTAGATGGACAGTAGAAGAAGTGTTTACAAAGTCCGAACCGGAAGATCCTAAATCTGCAGAAACTAAATTGACACCTACACCAAACATGTCCCCTCAAAGATTGGATGATGATATAGCAGGAACAAGTGGCATTCGGAATTCATATGACAATACCGGAGATTACGTTCTTGTGAAATTTCCAGCTAAAAATGACCGCTATGCTGCCGTAATTAATGAGATCGATGACGAGGAAAACGACTTACGTGTTACTTTCCTTAAGATTTGTGACCAAAAGCTGCTGACTTTTAGAATAGATGATATATGGACATTTCAGACGTATCATTTTCACAGTCCCCTGATTCCCCGAACAGTCCCCTGTCGTGATTTTTTGGAAAATCGTTAATATTTCCCAAAATACGCATAATTTCAGTGGGCCTCCGTATTTAACTAAAATAATAGTTCATTTTCTTCGAAATAGAACACGTTTTTATTGGCAAATGTTAAAAAAAATGCCAGGACAGCATTTGTATGAGACCTGTACGAGTTTACAGAGAATCGCCCTAATAAAACATATCATTAAAATAAATGTAAAGTTCTGTGATTTTCTCCGATGATACCAGTGCACAGTGTCATAAAATATTTTAGAATAAGATTTCTTTGGTTTTGTAACCCCTTTGTTTACGAAAAAACGTCAAAGATTCTAGAACCGTTTATACGCATTTTAAACAATGTTAATGACAAACAGGTACGCACTCTTTGTGGAATCTCTTCATATTCTGCATGATTTGGTACTGCTGACATCGCTTAGTGAAGTTGATGCTACCGTCCTGCAGTAAATCTGGGTTGCCGATGTGGACGAACGTCAGGTCTTGAAGGACTAGACCACTGTTAACAAAAAAAGGTTCATTAGATGAGATTTATAGACTAAAATTTTTTGAGTTAAAATAGTTCAATTTTCGATACAAAAATGTACTGGGTCCAGCTCCGAGATAGTTTTTGGTAAAAGGAACACCTGTATAAGAGAGCTGTAAAAGTGGCTTAATTCAAAGCCTGTACTCAATTTCTAAGCAACCTCGTAAATTTTCAGGTCTTATTCAAGGTCAAATAAAACTAAAAACTACAGAAAAGAAATACTCACATGTAGGGAATGCAAGGTGGTTGCGTCTCTGCTAAAGCCTGTCGATACGTTTTAAACGACGATGACGAGTCAATGATAGTGCAGTAGTCATGCAGCGTATCTACTATAGACCGCGGCCAGCCAAGCCGTCTGACAGGTGGAGAGTCCAATGCAGACACCAACGCGAGTAGAGAGTTGAAGTTGTTCATTTTGCGGAGCGCCTTCATGACTTTGAGGAATTTGCTGGCGTATTTTTCGCGTTCTCGAGCTTCCTCCTAGAATAGAATGAGACATTAGTGTTGATGGTGATCATGGTCAATTCAAGATTTGTCTTGATGGCCAGATAGGCTATTGCGCAACCCGATAAAATTTTGTCGTCGTCGAGAAATTAGTGTTGCTCTGGAGTGGTCATGGTCAATTCAATGTTCATATCTTGATGGCCAGATAGGCTATAGCGCACTGCTATAAAATTTTGTCGTCGTTTTGTAGTGCAAGGGCAAAATAAATAGTATGTCGACAAATTTTGTCGCGTTTGAGTGTAAATCTATGGTGATTCGACTCAGTGGTCTGGATCTAGGCCATTATCCAGACGACTGACGAACCTTTCAATTGCTTAGTCCTTAAGTCGAAAGTTCCACAATATTGCTACTGACGACGTTACAATAAAGAAGGAAATACATTTCAAAGAAGAACGTTCGTTTGTTGATACGATAAGTATTCCAGAACAAGAATCAGTGATGTAATATAGCTAGTTAAATTACAGATGCCTAAATAAATAATAAGTAAATTAAATAGTCAAGTGTTTTGTACATAGTTTTGCTTTGTATGGTTTTTGCCAATAAAGGCGATCTAATCAAGTGAAAGGACTGATTTCATCATGTACATATTTACAAAACCAATTATCATAAATCTAATACCGATACAAGACAGCACTAATAGTAATATCCAAATTGGTTTTTGCAAGTATCCATCAGTTCCGCTTGCCAGTTACGTCTTCGTAAGCAATATCGTTACATGCATGATAATGGTGTATGTAACTCCTGTCGCGTTTTATTCCACGGTCTAGTTCACATTTGTGTCGGAATCACGGAACATATTATCTTAATAATGCAATTTCAATCATGTTATGGGGAAAGATACGCTTCCCAAGTTTCTAAGAACGATCATTTTGCTCCGACTATTTTAAGCTGCCATTCGGCATTGTTGAGAGTAGGATTTTAGAAAGGTGTTCTTTGTATAAAGGTAGTTCATCGTTATAAATACAGAGCATTACCAGTTTATCATCATCAACATCAGCCCTATATTAACGACTAAATATGAAGTTTCAGGTGATGGATCGAAGGTTTTCCTACTACGAAGATATTTCAGATTTAACGACCGATCCGTTCTTTCGATGACCCTTATTGGCTTTTTCGTTTGTGCTATTCGCCTCAGTCAAAAGAATAGAAACCGCCAAATTACAGTAGCTGTAAGCCTAGCACGGGGATTGTTGTCTAGGGTAGAATAGAGAAAAATTAAATCACATTGTCATACATTGCGTTAATTGTTACAGTTGAAGGAATGGCTTACAAATATTTAACCCATCGATGACGCTGTGACGTAATTTTTCTCTTCTCTACCCCAGACAACAATCCCCATGCTAGGCCTACTGTTCCAATAACCTCGATCGCGCCCAATAGCTCATCTTATTGAAGTGCTCAGTTAACCTCGCAAGGTTAGGATTGCTCTCCTCTGTTAGGTACCTCGGCCAGGACAGTACTTCACCGGTGACAATTCGGACAAATAGCTCCGAGGCTAGTAGTCATTTGTTCTGCGAGACCGCCAGATACTGAACCATCGATAATACAGACAGAAAAATTACCTGTTCCAATATTCTTGACCGCGCCCAATAGCTCATCTTGTTGAAGTGCTCAGTAAACCTCGTAAGGTTAGGATTGCTCTCCTCCGATTGGTCCCTCGGCCAGGATAACACTTCAGCGGTGGTGATTCGGACGAAAAGCTCAGAGTCTAGTAGGGTCATTTGTTCTGCGAGGTCGCCTGCTTTGAAGTCTAAGAGCGTATCACGACGGAGGGAGACTGACCCGTAGCATGGGTTGTCGTACTCGTATCGGTTGTTTGCCTGTTGAAATAAACGTTCTTTATTATAAGTGAAAGAAAGCGGCACCGGTACCAGGCTATGTCTCGGCTACAATAGAAAAAAAATTATAGGTGTAAATTATTGAGGTTGAAATAATTAATCTTAAATAGTTTACGTAGTCGATGACATTTTGGTTTATTCTTCTAGACTAGACAAAACCCTGCCTACCATGCTAAGTCCGATGACAAATGATGATGAAGTTAGCCGATAACACCGACAAAATAACACGTTCCTTTGTCAGCAAGTCCTTATTTATTAGATATTCCAGCTAACCTCACATTGGTTGCAGGAAAAAATTAATACGGTGGTAATTCTTTACCTGTTGGAAATGCAATTGCTTCTGTTTATCGACTAGAATTTGTCTAAGTGCTTTGGCAATCGGTAGTTCTTCTGCATCGACCAACCAGTAGATGAACTCCATTATCTCTTGCATCAGTGGGCAGTCCAAATCGCTCATGCTGAAATGTGATTATGATTTAAATGGGTCTTTATTGGAAAACAATCAAATTTTATAACATATTTTTTTTTAATCTTTATTTAGAGAGCTTTATAACATTTGAACCATCATAAGTTATTATGAATTGTATGATTGTTCAAACCGGTTCAAAGTATTTAAATTCAAAGTGTTAGTGTTTAGAATAGCTGCACCGTCTTTCATTCGTACATAGCTAAAAACACACTCGCTAGATGGACCTTTCAAACCAAAATAACTAAATCTAAAAGAGTTTGGGACATAAACAAATAAAGCAAATTATTGGTTTTAAAAATACACCACGGACGCTCCGTGGTGTATTTTTAAAACCACTCCTCACCTCACCTCAAGCCTATCTTGGTCCACTGCTGGACGCAGGCCTCCCCCTGATAAGCGCATTATCTCATGGGGGTAATGCCTATAATCCCCACGCTGGGCATGCGGGTTGGGGATCGCAGTTTGATAGAATTGTGCTGCAGAGGGCGTTGCTGCCCGTCCCTTAAGTCTCCTCCACCCGCGGGAAGAGTTGGGGTACCGCAAATTCTAAGCCCGCACCACACGATACGGAACATCTATCATAACGTAATCGATTCGATACTATGTCACCCACAGAGCTATTTCCTACTGGAAATAGCTAGTTCTATCACCTACTGCTGGGTCTAAGCCTTCAGTTCTTGTCAGACTGCTCCGTCTTATGCCTTTGGCATTCCGAGATACCCAGCGACTACAATACAATATGGTAGAATATACTACATCACCGAGACTCAACTTGCCGAGGTCACTCCGCAAAGCCTGTGAAGATTCCAGGAAGATTCTGCGCTTCTGGACGGAGTTAAGCTGGCTATGCTAGCAAATGAGACGCATAATGGACCAAATACAAGTCCGAATGCGGAAATAAGAGTACTTCTACCAAGACCAAGGTAGAATATACTTACGTCAGATCATTAACGACCCTCGTCAGCAAACTGAGGGTGGACCTAAGTTCGTGCGGCCGCGGCTTGAAGTGGTTCGCGCGTCGCACCAAGCGAGCGACTAGCCCGCTAGGCGACACCCACGTTCTGTATGTAGCTAGGAACGCCTCTTGGTACGCGAAATCTGTATCAGACATTTTGGGTTATGCTTTGAAGGTTGGAATGGTAAACTACTTCGTTGTGAGTGCTGTTAATTAGTTGATGAAAAGATACCCTCTATATTCGATACCACTAAATCGTTGTTGTTTTATACACTAGCCAATGTCGCTGTAGAATGTTTGTAAACAAACCGCCCATACATAACCTAAAATTCCCTCTGTTGCCGCGTCTTTTTATACGCATTTTATATTACTTTTCCATTTCTGATCCTTGCTTCATTGAATATTGCTTATAATTATATGTGAAACTCGATGCCGAGCAAGTGAAGTTGAGTTTATGTCGTTGTTTTTTTTACAAACATTCTACATTGAGTTTGGCTAGTTCATAGATGCTTGATAGAACGTGATCCAAGTTTGGAATATGTTATACTGTACCAATTAAATGACAAAGGAAGAATATCAAATCAACCAATGATTACTTGAAATGTTTTACAGCACTCAAAATAAGTAGTTTACGAGCAAAGCCAAAAATAAGCAGGTAACACATTCTTGAAGGCATTTTCGCAAATAACGATCAGCAACTACGTTTATAAACTTCAAAAATCGTTCCGTTGTGCTATGCAAAGCTCAAAACTCGTTCCTTGACTACATTTCTAGTTGATTTTATGCCATTTCAAGGCTTGTAAGGCGGGGAAAGTGAAAAGTATTGCAAGTGCTAGGAAAAACATGTAAGTTACTCAGAATTTTCACAAGCAAGAGAAGCAAAGCGACAAATAAGTATTAGTAAAACATAACCAGCGTATCTCTGCCCCATATACGTATGATCAACTTACACTCGTCCGATTCTGTAAGAAAGCAAGACAGGTGTGAGAGGTTAGAATAGAAGCATGAAAGAGATATTTAACAACTTTATTTGATTTCTGTTGACCCAGAATGCCATCACCCATACTGATGATGTGTAAGTTTATTTTATTTCCATTCCACATAAGTTACATAGAATGTTTTTCAAGTGAGAGTTCCAAATACAACATGCCTGATACTGAACATTATGCATGGAGGGTTGGATGACAGATTATGAATTATATGTTCTTAGAGTCAAGTCCGGACGAACGAACCAAATAATACAAACAAAGCCTGTAGACTTAGCAAAACTTTAGGTACGTCTGAATAATATTTCCCCTCGATTATGAAAAATACTGTTGCAGAGCAAACTTAGAATAAACTTTGTTTTATTATTCGCTTCAAGTTCCGGTTCTGTCGCCCCCGTAGTTTAGAAGTATTAATTTTCGTCATCCGACACAAATAACAATAATGATGATGATAAAAAAAAAGCACTTATAATGGGAATTTTCTAATCTACACGCTATCAGATCCGACGGAACCATGTCGGTAGTAAATATTTAAATATTTACCACCGACATGGTTCCGTCCGTTAGGTTAGCCATCTCATACTGTACAATCCGCGCATTTTTAAAATAAGATGGAATCATGTCAAAGTGAATACTTTGACATCATGATACTGACTCATTTCGAGAATACGTCTCGGGACATTTTTACAAACCTGACAAAACTAAAACTTTTAGAAACTAGTTTAAAATAGCTCTATCCCATTATGATCACGCGCGGATTATATCATAAATCGTGGTGTTTTAGGTTTCCTATTATAAGTGCTTTTAGTGTAATTATAATTAACCATGATAGTTCCCACTGTTTGCCGATGATGATGTATCACATGATCTTACCTTTGGTAGCTTTAGTAGCGAGGACAATAAGCGCGTCAGGATGGCCGCCTTTGACTTCGGGCCCATCCTTGCTGGGGTCCTTGAGGACCAGCCATTGGCTGATGTCGGTTTGGAGGACGATATCATCGGGGTCCGCCGGGGCTTGGGGGGCCTCTTCGGTGGTTTGCTGGGGCTGTTCTGCGCTGCTTTCACTTCTATGAGATCTCTGAGAAAGAATTTAGATTATTTATTAGCAAGATTCTGCTTACGCCAGAATTAATGGCCGGAAAATGGGCGACTTAAGGATTGAGATGTTGATGAGAAAGTTTGAATACATTGATCGGAATTTTATGCTACAACTTATTATCGCATTCACTGCCCAGCCTCAGCGGACTCTGGGCAAGGATTAGGGCTGGTGTTCACCAAATGATAATCGGACAGTTAACCGCTTCGTCGGTTAACTTTGACGTATAATCAATGCGCGAACGGAGAATAATTATGATTATGAAGCTTAAAACTACCTACATGTAAAATTTTAATCCGATAAAGTAGTCGTAAGGTCACGTAACAGCCACAGACAAACTTTAAGGGTCCAAACGCACTGACAGGCGGCTTGCTTAGCGCCTAGACTAGAGCTTTTAGTACGTAGAACGTGTGCGCTTGGCGCCTTTGCTAGTCGCCAAATGGTCGTAAAGCTCTAGGCGCTCAGCAAGCCGAGTGTCAGGGCGTTCGTAACTTTAAAGCCTCTCTCGAGCGCAAACCGCGACGTGAAATCGCGGTGCAAACTGCCACTTTCTGAACAAAATATTCGCCACGGCACAAAAACCGACAAAATGCGGGAACGAGGCGCGAAGCCGCGACGAGGCGAGTGGGATCCACACTCGTGGTTCGCGGCTTCACAGGCGTGTTGCGCGGCTTCGCGCGCGTGTGTGGATAGGCTTTTAGTACCTGTGATGGAACTGGTGACGGTGTGGGCGGTTGTTGGACTAGCATCTCCAATTCATCCTCGAGCGGGAATTTCCCTGGTGTGGTCACACTGACAAATGAATCGTCGGAGTGCTGAAACAAAAGGTGAAACTGAACCGTAACGTATGAAATATTTTAAATTTAAAAATAGATTTTTTATGTTGAACTCTGAAAACGCTGTTGGCCATGTTGTGACGTCATAGAACTCTATGCAAATTTCATATCAGATCTTATACGAGTGAAATTTGCTATGAAGTCTGTCTATATTTTTACAATGTTAAACGTTTTCTAATGTCAATTGTTAGTTTAGACCCGTATGACGTCACAGCACGATAAATATGACAGACAGCGGTTTCGCCTGTTTACGAAAAGTATAGACTTTTAACATAAAGTTTTGCGGTTATCTAGGTCGTTAAAAAATATGCTAGTATTATTTTCCCTCTAATTGGACAATCACACTAATATTATAAATGCGAAAGTTTGGATGAATGGATGGATGAATGGATGGACGTTTGTTACCTCTTCACGCCAAAACTGCCGAACGGATCGGGCTGAAATTTTGCATACAGGTAATTCTAATCCTGGAATCAAACATAGGCTTTTTTTACTTTTTATCCCATAAATCAGTTCCCATGGGATAGAAAACGATTCCATAGAAAAAACGCGTGCGAAAGCCGCGGGCAGAAACTTGTAATTAATAATTTAAGACCTACTTTAAGAAAGAGTTAACCAGCCTATTCGTTTTGTCATAATCACCACGCATGGGAGGCAGATTGGTGATCAGGTGGTTAAATACATAGAAAGAGGCTGCTACTCTTCTGCCCTTCCTTTAGTAGGTTCCCTTAGCCAGCTCTTACGACATTCACGGGCTGAATGAGGATCCGTAACGTTATAGCAATTTCAATAGAACAAGTATCCACGTTATTCTTTATGACATTAGATTGATATATATTTTTAAATTATCCAAATCGGACCATTACGTACGAAGTTATGACTAAATTACTAGCGAAGTTCACCGAGTTACCGCCGCGGGTGCGTGTGACGTCACTGGGTCGGTCGCCGCCCTTTAACCGATTTGGTTGACCCAATTTGGTCATAACTTTGTCAATTTTTGTTGTAGAACAATAATTTTTGCATTGTTTGTTATGGATTTCTTAGCTCTATAAATCTGCATTCTCAACTAAAAACGTTACGGATGCTCATTGGAGGGGTCGATTCTTACACCGCGACGGCCATCGCCTTCAATTTTACTTAGAACATAACAATAGCCTTAATTCACAAAGAAAATTATACTAGTATTTACAATTGAAACTAAGAGCTAACTGCAGACTGTTGCAAACAGTCTACAGGTGGCTCAACTGATCCATATCAATACCAGTCGGAAGCGTCCCCAAGACGCTGGCTGCATTGCCACGCTGTATGGCAATGCTGATGATGCTAAGAACATTAAATTGTACTTACAACATTGTTCATAAGAGTTTCGTCAGTGGAACTGTGAGAGTTGTGAGAGTTGTGTGACGACGGCCGAGGCGACGGCGGCGGTAGGAGTTCGTTGCTCGAGTTCACAATCAACTTTGTCTTCAGTTTGGGCGGCAATGCGGGCGGCTCGATTGGTATCGGACTAGTGCCGCTCGATGTCGTCATACTAACACTGTCTTCTGATCCACTGTGTAAAAAGAAACATGTTAGGAAAATACTAAACTGATATACTAAAATTACGAGTGTAAATTTAGTCCTAGAATGCACAAACATACTGAAATAGAAAATATTTTAGAAGCATGGGCATGCGCGGGCGAGTTCGATGAGACGATAGTATTGCGTCGACGACGAGACGTTCCAATTGTGTTAATTTTGTATAGGATTTGGTACAGCGCCTCTACCGTGCAGACATTTAACTACTCGTTATCCCATACACAAATGAAACATCTTCGTCAGTCGATACTATCGACTCACAGAACTCATAGCTCTGTTTGGCTACAAAAACGTAGCTTTTGGTATCAATTCTTTTGTTGCATTACTACACAACTAAAGTTAGGAAGTTGGCGGTGTTGCATCCCTGTGCCTCGGAAAGCACGTTCAGCTGTTGGTCGTGCGCTTGACCTCTCCCCGGTCGTGTCGGTCTGCCGTCCCATCGGATTAAGAGAGTGAGGGAATAGAGAGTGCACCTTTGTTTGCGCACACACTTGTGCACTATAATATGTCGTGCGCATCTGGCTAGTATCCGATGAGACTGGCAGCCGTGATCTAAATTCGGCTAGGAGGACACAACTAAACTAATTAAACAACACTAAAAATGTTGGTTTTTAGTTTGATCGTAAAGAAATGGATGGCAGCATTTTGTGTTATCAAATTAGTTCAGCTTTGCTTGGTATGATGCAATAGCAAAATAGACACCATTGCTCCAAAATAATACACACGTTCTCGGACCCAACAGGTAGAATGAAGAATCGAGAAAAACCTTTAGAACAATAGAGGTCAGCTATAAATATCAGAGGGCGTACAGATTTGCAATAAATTAGTAAAAATGAACGTTAGACGTAGTTAGTTTTTTGTCGCTTTAGTCGACTTTGATTTGACACCTAGATTCAGAGTACAGTAATTTAATTACTAATTGACCCACCTCGTCTACAACTGTCTTTATAATTTATTTAGATTTAGGAGAATCTAAACTTATACATACATATAATAGTATTTAATCCTACTATATAAGTGACAAGATGGGCAGATGATATCTCTAACACCGCAGGGCGAACCTGGATGAGATTGGCGCAGGACCGTGTGGAGTGGCACAAAAGTTTGGAGACCTTTACCCAGCAGTGGGTGAAGTCGGGTTGCGGATGATGATGAATATTATAAAGGTAAAAGTTTGTGCCGTTGCGTGTTGTGAAGATGTTTGCCCGAAGACAATGCCAAATGGATGGGGCTGAAATTTTACTCACAAAAAGATCTGGACCTGGGATAACACATAGACTACTGTTTATTTCAAAAAATACGAGCGAAGCCGCGGGCAAAAGTTAGTACACTACAGTAAGGATTTGACTTTTTGTAAGTCTATTTGTCTATTGTATTCACAATTATTTTTTATGGTATCAAAAAATTTGAATTACCTGAGAGGTAGATTATTTCCCAAGTGTTGCATTGTAAACGATGAAGCCAGCGATCTCTGAACTTGCCTCTGAACAGTTATTGCTCCGGCGTTTGTATGTTGAGCGCTGAAATTACAAAAAAAATAATTAAGCAGATGTACTTACCCCTAACTCGCAATATTCAATGTTTCTAACTGTGTCGTTAGAATGATTATGTAGCGAATTGTCATTGAGCTCTACTTTAGGTGATACTTTCACGCCTTTTAGAGTTCTACTTGGCTGATTTTAGCTACAACGTGACGGTAGTACAAGCAAATAAATTACCTGGCCAAATTGTAAGTGTGAATGGAATGTCGGAACATATCCGGTGGAGCCGCGGCGTTGTGACTGCAGTTACCCAACATTTCCATGTACGCCATTACTGAAATATATTTACTTTGTTTTTACACTTTACGAAGGAAAGGAATATTGGTGTCCGTCTTACGTAGTTACGAAGAGGCTTACATTGAACTATGTGTCAATGTCAAGGTAGGTATGAGACAAAAAAAGATTAGAAGCCCCTCCAAAACAAACGAACACCACACCAATATTTGTTAGTAAAACGATAAAACACTAATAGCAAGGCGAAACGTGCGTCGAGCAGTCGGCTCGCCGTGAAACAGCAAGGAAACGTGATCGTAATGAAGCGCTAAGAGCATCCATCATCTGTGATAATGATAATTAACAACTAGAGCCGTGTTCTCGTGGCGCTAACCGATTGATGGTTGCTGGTACACGGGCAATTTTCTAAGCAATTTCTTCCGAACACTGTTTGAGTCTGAGAAGCGTTTAATAATAATTGTCTCGTTTTTATCTTAGTGCTGTTTTTTTCCTTTAATTGATAGTTTACTGTACAATAACAAACTATGAACTCCAGATTAATAATGTAGTTCCATACCCATTATTTTACATCAATCTATTTGCGTCATCAGAATTGCTCTTCCGTGTAAAAGCGTATAAGCGCCGTAAGCCTATTAAAACAGTATATTTATGTAAAGGGCACGTCTAGCAAGACAGCAAGCTCCGTGTCTACCATGACTTTGGCAATGAACTACGATTCCCGCATGAGTGGAACTAAACAAGGCCTCAGTACCGTATAAGGCGACAATAAAACGATGAGTTTATTGCGTTTCCGCTTTCAGATGTTAATTCCCGCGTTTCACGGTCAAGAACATGCAGATGCTCTTGGCAAGATTGCGATATGGCGATTTCCTGTCATAGTAGACGGAATGATACAAACTTGGTGATAATGTAATGTTTTTGATAAAGCTGTGTGTTGATCGCTAAAGCACGCACTTATTCGCTTTGGTTGCATTATTTTGATATTCCATCGGTACTTATCTCCGAAGAAATGTCAACGAACATAAGAAGCGAATGTGAGATGTAAGCCGTAAGGCCTCCAAGGAGTTTAGAGATTTAAACGTGAATCTAAAACACTGACATTGGCGGTGAATGTGCAAAAGAGCGCTTCATGCAAACCACTCACCGCTGTATGCGACGCTTTGGAACACTGCCGCGCCGCACCGGCACAAACAAACATGCCATTATACCCCACAATATTCAAACATTTCATACCAACCACAATACAAATAACAGTACGGACGCGAACAACAAAACTGACTATCATCGAAGCTCCCCAAGTCCATCCTATCAACGATTTTTTTTTTGTATTTTGGCCGCAAGAAATTGGCTAAAAAATCCACAGATAATTTTGTTACTGTGTGTAAATTTTAACCGAAAAGAAATGATAGAATCTGCTTCAAACTAACCTCATCAAATGCTGACATTTTAACTTCGTGAAACACGTACAATGAGGACACTCATATGATCCAAATTCCTAGCAACTGACAGTACTGTTAATTTGCATGTGAACCAAGCTTCCCAGATACCAGAAGTGACAGAAATAGATATGACATTTAGGTGCAACAGTTTACCTCAAGTGCCATGTGAAACATAGTACCAGGGCACAGCTGCGTGAAAGTTTCTTAAATTATAGCATCGTTTGATTGCACTTTGCGCTTTTATTCAAGTCCATGCCATGCACAAGACATTTCATAAAAGGATATTTTTGCAATGTTTTTATTATTGATAGCCGATTATAGTTGCCGCCAAACTTCTTGTCGTCTGGCGAACCACATAACAAAGATGCGCAGAATGCAATTCTAAGGCCAAATTGGTGGGCGGCTACCTTCTGGACAGTCACGTCGATTATTCACTGTGAGTTTTTATTTCAAACAATGAAAGAGCGAGACAGATCTATACGAAGCTCTACCTATCTCTTTCGCCTGCTTCGTTTTCGACCGCATATGAATGATATTCCCACTCCCCGGACAAGATGTTTGGCAGCAACTATACATGAAGTGTGTCCTCTATGAATACCAAATCCAAACGATGAGAATGTTTGCGTCTACCGAATGGAATATGTTCTAATCGATTTACTAATTGGATTGCTTGTGTCGATTCAGTTGGTTCAAAACTAAACAAATTTTTCAGCACTTAAAGTGTTGCCGTCCGTTTTATCAACCAACGAAAAACGGAGGAGGTTCTCAAGTCTACGGGTATTTTATTTTTATGTATGACCACGCATAACTTTTTACAGAGTAGATTTCAATAATTTCAATGAAGTTGGTCCCATTTAAATTTGGAATAAAAAATCCAGCCCTAAGGGTAGGGAAACAGTCCCCTGTTTTCCTACCCTTAAGGTTGGATTGATTGTTCACTCACTGATTGTAATGTATGACCACGCATAACTGTTTACAGAGTAGTCCGATTTTGATAATTCTTTTTTTATGGGATAGGATAAGTATACCCCAAAGTTCCCATGGAAAGTGAGTCGGTTCATCGTTTTTCAAAACACGCCAAATTATTTCAATAGTTTCGGCAACCTTTTAAGTGCTGTCAAATAAGTAATGTTTAGTTTAGATACCAAAAGTGTCGACACAATTAAGAATAACAAACCTCGACTGCAGTTTAAAAATCACCTGCTCATATAAAAGCGTGTGAGGGAAAACATACGAATCCGTCAACAACACTAATGTGATGAGGCATGTATATTACTACAATAATGATAATACATATTGCTGATCGCTTGCTAGTCTACATGAGGCACGAAGCATTAACAACAAGTAGGTATAAGTAGGCAACTAGAACCATTCAATTCGGAAGGCGCAATCCCATTTTAATTCCCAGTATCTACCTGATAAAGCAAGTCTTCATTCGATTTCACATCAACTGGGGGGTTAATAATTTAGTTCATCCCCAAGAAAGCCCCCACAAAAGGGCTGGTACTAGGCCTATGATTCTGATTGTTTTTTAAGGATGCGTTTCCACCAGAGTTGTGCGTGGTAGATAAGCTATTAAATGTGTCAAACCTAACCAATAGAAACGCTAGTAGTGAAAATTAAGCAATCCTATTGGTTGACACCGCTTAGTTGGTTACTGGTGGCAATGCATTTTAAGATCAGCAGGGGTATTTTAATTCGTCGGAAAGGCCGTCGGATTCGATATCGGAAGCTTTTTACGAAGAAAAACGTTTCCGATATCGAATCCAACGGCCTTTCCCACGAATCAAAATACCGCTGCAGATTAACCTTAGAAAATGAATTACGAAATTTCGGGTGACCGATCGCACGTTTTCTTACTACGAATATGTTTCGGACGCTTGTCCCACTACTTCAATGACTATGAAAATTATATGACATTATTTTTGATTACGCGTCCGAAGCAACTTGGTGGAAAGGCGCAAGTGCGAATCAGAAACGAAAGGTGTCGTTAGATTGACGCGTCCGAAGCAAGTTGGTGCGAAGGAGCAAGTGCGTTGTTCGAGTCATCCGAAACTTCGTAGTTTTTCAATGTATGTTTTTAGGATTTGGATGGTTTAATCTGTAAATATACTGACTGTGTTTCTTCTTGAGAGGCAACGGCGGCGGCCGCGGCGGGTGGTGGTCGGCGAGCGTGTGCGGCCGCGCCTCGCCGTGCAGCGAACAAATCGGAGCTGGCCTGGGAAGTCAACTAGATTAACTACTATAATTTGATTGTTTAAAAAAACTAATAACTAACTTCGAATCCCTTAGTTTTAAACGGTTTTTAAATTTTGCGCGATAAATACTAATGCATTGGGAATCATTTTTTTAGCTCTGAATCAGACTTTATACAGCTGCAATATAAACATTCAAATCAGTCCATAAATGACTGAGATATCGACAAACCTACATTTAAAAAAACATACATACTACAGCCGAATTAGAACTTCCATAAGTCGATTATTAATACAAATGATTGGGCTTCGTAGCTGGTTTCAGGATCAAGATGCATGGAAGGATCTGGTTAACCAGTTCCTTGAGGACTGATTTGAATGAGGCCTTTGTCCAGCATCGGGACACAAAAGGTTATTTGAAATTGTAAGTGCAATTTCATCAAGTCTAAGGTGCCTTTTTCTTTCTACTAGAGCTAAGATTGATAGGGACTTGAAATCAAAGTCATCCAGGTGCCTTTTTCTTTCTACTAGAGCTAAGATTGATAGGGACTTGAAATCAAAGTCATCCAGGTGCCTTTTTCTTTCTAATAGAGCTAAGATTGATAGGGACTTGAAATCAAAGTCATCCAGGTGCCTTTTTCTTTCTACTAGAGCTAAGATTGATAGGGACTTGAAATCAAAGTCATCCAGGTGCCTTTTTCTTTCTACTAGAGCTAAGATTGATAGGGACTTGAAATCAAAGTCATCCAGGTGCCTTTTTCTTTCTACTAGAGCTAAGATTGATAGGGACTTGAAATCAAAGTCATCCAGGTGCCTTGTTCTTTCTATTAGAGCTAAGATTGATAGGGACTTGAAATCAAAGTCATCCAGGTGCCTTTTTTTCTACTAGAGCTAAGATTGATAGGGACTTGAAATCAAAGTCATCCCATTGGTTCGTTTCGACATATTTGGCTGCGCCGTTACAAAGCTTAGCCCTGGTGGAAGGAAGCTATGCTGCCTTTTTCCGATCTGAGGGGTGAGTCTTTTTGACGTTAGTTACGAGACGTGATCGTGACGTCTCCTTTTTATATAGGACTAGCTGCCCCCCGCGGCTTCGCACGCGTTTTTTTTTATGGAAACGTTAAAAGGTGATATCTATCCCATGGGAACTGATTTATGGGATAAAAAGTAGCCTATGTTTTATTCCAGGATTATAATTATCTGTATACAAAGTTTCGGCCCGATCCGTTCAGTAGTTTTGGCGTAAAGAGGTAACAAACATCCATCCATCCAAACTTTCGCATTTATAATATTAGTGTAACTAGCGGCCCGTCCCGGCTTCGCACGGGTGGACATTTATTTTTAAACATTTTGGGATAAACGTAGAGTAAATGTAAATTTATGCAGGACATTTTATACTTTTATCCAACGGCCTCGTTGGTCTAGCGGTCGCGTTTTCAACCGCTGATATTGAGATCCCGGGTCGGGCCAAGATTTTGGGTCTTTTCTAGCAAGAAATAGTCACAGTAGCAGCCCGGAGTTAGGGAGTTGGCGGTGTTAGACGGCTTAATGTGCTATCCGAGGCACGGGGCCGGGGAAAGCACAGTTTATGGCTAATTTTTTTACACCTTTGGTTACATTATTGAAGTTTTAGTAGGGATCCCTATTTTTTTCAAGTAATAAATATAACCTATGTTACTCAGGAATAATGTAGCATTCTAATGATAAAAGAATTTTTGAAATTGGTCCAGTAGTTTTTGAGTTTATTCGTTACAAACATACAAATCTGTCCTCTTTATAATATTAGTATACATTTGCGTAGTTCCCTGTTCGCATGATAGAGGCGCTGTACCAAATTGTATAGAAAAAGAAGACGTCGCGATCTCGTCTCCTTTCTAACGTCAGATAGACTCACCCCTCAGAGCATTTGCATTCCGGAACGGAACTCTTTTTGACTACGATTTACCCGCGATAAGTGTTAAGATAAATAACAATAAAGTCGAATAGGGTTGTAAAAACCTTGTTATTTTTGAATAATAAAATACTGTTTTCAAATTGTTTGAAAACGGCAGAGAAAACGAAAACAAGTGTTTTATATTCAGTAGAACAAGAAAGACGTTTTTAAGCGCTTCAGCTTCGTTTTCATGGCAGATTAAAAGCAATTAGTTACGATATTATGTTAGATACTAAGTTAAATACATGTAGGACTCATCACTGGTGGCGTTTATAAACCACTAAGATGAACCGCGGTTAGTATTTGGTTTCATTCATTTGATACATCGACGTAATATTTTCACATACATGCTTAGATAGCATAAATGCGTACGCTACTTGTTTCTGCTTCTCGAAATAATAACAATACAAAAAGATAAGAACTCTTAAATCTGGATTGATGCAACTGAGTTATAGCACTCACAATGCGTATAATTACAATTACAAGTAAGATAAGACCGCAATGGCTATTTCCTACTCAAGGTTATGTGTTGTAACTCAAATCGCTCACCAGATTTTATTGTACTCTGTCGTAAGCACAGGCAGCGACCAAAGTAAATATACTTTCAAATAGTTGTATTTTTTAATCCTACAGCGCATTCAATGGTCACATACCAATGACGAACTATTTTCATTGACTTTTCTTTAACTTTCCAGAATAATATTTATATCAACTTTGTAGAAAAAATAACAGATAATTTCATAAACTAGCATAAAATTTACTTAAAATAACGTGAATCACTTAACCGGGGATGTTTACCAAGATCTGATTAATTTTACAATAAAATTATAAAGAATAGAAACAAATTAGAACTAGTATTTACTATTCAAACAATTAAGCTACTTACTACAGACTGTTGCCAACAATTAATAGGTAGGTAGCTCAACTGATGATAAGGTAATGATAAATATCCCGATCTAAGTGATAAGAGTGTTGCTAATCATAATAGTTTCAGAAGATTTAAAAATACCTCTGAATAGAAACCCATCCTTACCACTAACCTTTTCCATATTTATATTTTATCTACCTACAACTAAGTTTACTTTTCCACCCCCGTGCAAAGCTCACCTGATTTCAACAGTAGGGAAGTTTTGTTGCACATCAGCGCGAATGTTGCGCCGCGTCTTAGCCGGCAGTTCCGGCGGGGTTTCGCTCCCGTCTGACGTTATACTCGCGAGTCTGTGCGACGTAAACAACGTTACAAAACATTACGCCTATTGCGAGAGGTTGTTTACCACCACCGAAAACAAAAGATGGCTCGTGTGTTACAAAGCTTTGCTAATCTTGTAGGTATCTTCGGTAATAAAGTATAGACTCGGTGCAGAAATCGTTTATTGCAAAAAAGTAATATTGTAACTGTAGTAACAGAAAGATGGCTCGTGCCCAACAAGGCTTTGCTTAATCTTGTAGCGAAAGATTTGGTGTGCAGTGAAGTTTGTTGCAAACGTGTTTTGCAAGATTACAATCGAGACCATTGTGTAGCAAAAATCAACAAACAATAACACAATTAAGATGAATTCCAATTAAGATAATCGTGTTTCTTATTTTTACGAGTCATTATACCATCTCAGGATCATCATAAGCAGCGCTGCTAGCATATTAATGCATTACAGCAAAATGCTGAATTTAGTTCCTTTGTCTTAGTTTGTTTTAAATAAATAGTACAACTAAGTTTTAATTTGTGTATTTTCTGAATAAAGGCAACCAATTATTTTCCATTCTATTCTATTCATCATCTTGGAGATGGAAAAAGTTACATTCATAAGTTTTTACCACCACCTTTATAATCTTAAACTTACATCTAGCATGCCTAACGTATGTGAACATTTTGAAAACGTAATGTGTGTGCTTCCGTGCATATTAAATCTACACATCTTCATATCATGTTAGTCAATGTCACTCACCGAGAGTTAAAACACCAATGGATAAAACAGCATCAATTTGCCAGACGCACGTTTTATGTGCAATTTCTCAGAATCGAGAGCAATTTCCTCCCGCATGGATCAATTATCCACGAAAGTAACCAACGGCACGCAAGGCAAATTCAGGCGGCTATCCGATACAATACACGTGATAGTTTTTGATACATGCTGTGCTGTTGTGCTATCTATAGATTAGTTTATTGTTCTATCTTTAGACTATTTCTCTGTAACAACGAGAGAGAGATTTTATCTTGGAATTTGTCGAAGGTTGAGGGTGCGTATCGATCCAAAATACGAGGCAGGTGAGCGTGTTGTCTAATAGTGTGAAAGTCAAACTATTGATGGATTTAGACACATTACGCTGCCAAGACTAAAGCCGGGTACTGGCCGGCGTTACGGGGCGTAATGTAACGTGTTACACAGCGAGCGTTCGTGCAGTCAGTACGGGGAAAGAAGGAGCTCGCAGCGAGCAACAAGGCGAATTTAAGCACACGGCGTAACGTATCATGCTCGCTGCGAATGGTACAGTACGTCCCGTAACACCGATCAGTACCCGGCTAAGGTGTACGCACCCTAAGGCGCACGCTTTGGAAGTATCAAAAATGTATCACATTTTTTCAAGCCTAAGCACATAAAGGCAATGGTTTTTTGCAACATAGAACATAGAGTATTAAGACAGGACACTCACTTTGAAAGGTGCGTTGTTATATTGTTCAGATTCGTTACATTCATACGGCTCTCAAAGCTCTGTACCGTGCACCTGACTTCGCTCACACAGTCTGTACTGTTAAAAGTACTGCAAAAACAACACATAAAGCTTTGAGACGAACTGTATTAGTTTTACTCATACGACGTTGGTTCAGATTATTTGCAATCGAAGGTACTTCGACAGGTCTAGCATGGTCACAGCGATTTGTTTAACGTAGAGTAGACAAAAATTATATCGAATGCGTAAATATTCGAAGTTCTTTTGTTTAACTTCAATAGTTTCCGCATTGGAAGATTTTTTTATTTTCTAGCGTTGACAAGACTTGGTCTAAGCTTGGCGCAGGACTTCGAAGGATAGACATCGATCAAAAATCTACATTTGAAAAGCTATCAACTAGTTTTAAGTTCGCTTCGATTGCAACTTATCTAACCCCAATCAAATAGTGATACAATTTCAATCAACATTATTTAGATTCAAAAAGGTTAATAAGGTGCAAATCAGTGTAAAAAACAAAACAAAACATAGAAACAAAAGACAACCAGTATTCGCGGATAAACCACGAGATGAATTTACGTTTCGAAGGAATGGTGGTGTTCAAAATGGCGCCGTAATACCCAGTCAAATAGTGAACAGAGTGTGCAATTCGATTTTCATAGAGGAGTCAAATAATTAAACTAACTTCTTGCCATTAAGTTATTCGACAACACCATTGACATTTTTATTATAATTGCAGCACTTTACGTCGATTAGTTTATTCGTCTGATAGACTTTTAGCGAAGTCAGAAGTTAATTACTTTATTTCTTTAGGCTTACATAACATAAAATAAAGCCATGCGCTTATGAAGATTGCGATTAATAGGTATGAGATATTTTATTTACCTAATTAATCTATGGCTGAAATATGTATCTGTGTATCTAAGCTGAAAGAAACATATTTAATTGAATTGAAAATAAGCACTCATACAAGTTAAATTTTTACTATAAATTATTATCATATAAGAAATAAAAGGTCATTGATTTTCTCTACGCTTAAATTTTTGTCCACCAGTGAAAGAAGAAAATAATCCCATAATCGTTCGAAATTAACCTCATCTCGTAGTTTCTCTCCATTGAATCGAAGTTAAGGATAATAGAAAAAAAAAACAAATTACCTATCCGCATGGCTGGAATAGTGGTGAGAAGAAAACGAAGACGTGAAGCTGTGTTCTGTGGAAATCTCTGAATGACCCACAGACACAAAACCAGACTCGTTGGAGAAACTTAAACAAAGCAAACAGACCAAATAAGACACAGAATATAAATAAGCACGACATCCACCGTAAATTCGTGAGTTCGTCACTTTCCATTAAGCGTTATGACTTTTTATTCACAAAGAATATTACAATCAAATAATAGAAATAAATTAGACACAACTTTTACAACTAAACAATTGAGCTAACTGCAAGCTGTTGCAAACAATCTACATGTAGCTCAACTGATCCATATCAATACCAGTCGGAAGCGTCCCCAAGACGCTGGCTGTATTAAGTGAGATTGTGGTCATAGGAAGGTCTATCGACTATAAAATAAAACGTCAAGTGAGAGTCGGATTCGCGCACTAAGGGTTCCGCATAATTGTAAGACCTTGTATCTTGCCAAATATCATGATTCTAGTTCTACGGGACTGACTTGTTGTCAGTATTATTTGCTTCATTTGTTTTAAACTCAAATTCAAATTCACTTTGCATAATAACTCGTTGGATGTCGTACCAAAATAATAAAACAACTTTGAAAGCTTAGAGCAGAGACAGCCAGAAACACGTTCACATAACTCAAACAGAGAAAATTGCGTGTATGAAATAAGACTGAACTCAGCAAACCAAATAGTGTTTTTCTGCTATATTCATGTTACATTTAAATAATAAATATTAGCCCCAAAACACACCTATCCATTTCGAATTTTATTGAAGTATTTTTAAGGGTACTGAAAGGCGTTACGGAGCGTAATGTTACTTGTATAATTAAAGGCGTTTATAGAGACTGTATTAATTATATTTACGTGAAAAATATAATTTTAGTGAGAGCACAATAATGACAGTGTAAAACTACGAACAGAAGCGAATTTTTTACATTGACAGTTCACAAATGTGTCATGTTATAAACAATGTTGCCATAATATGGTTTTTTTACGTTGGAATATTTCCAACACACAGCGAGCGTTCGTACAGTGCGGAGAATAGATAACTCGCAACGAGCAACGAGACAGATTTTAGCAGACGGCGTAACGTATCTTGCTCGCTGCGAAAGTAAATTACGCCCTGTAACACCGATCAGTATCCGGCTTTATAAATTCCGTTATAGAAATTAAAAAAGCAAAGAAAACACATACTGGACATACCGATTGTGGTTCGACTGAGTATTGTTGTGATTTGAGCTCATGTGCGACTCGTGGGAATCTACGGACGCACGCAGTTCTTCGTTGCCGCATCTACAAATACCTGAAAGAAAACTTACTTAAGTACCGATTGAATTTTAAAACTCAATTAGATCTAAACATCCCAATGTTGGGCAAAGCTCATATCCCTCCATGCGTTCCGATCCGCGATTACGATTCTCGACGATCGATATGCACAGATTTAATCTCTGGTGTCTATAAAATTCCGTCGAATCCAGAGACGAAATCGGTGTCTAACAATCCCTATCGAGAACTGTAATCGCGGTCTTGACCTAAGCCAGTAGGACTAAATATAGTGAGCAAAGTAAAAATACGCAATCCACACCCTTTTTACCTATAACAACATAATACTGAGGCCAATCTTATGCAAGGGTTTATAGACCTCGCGACTTTTATTTGACACTTAAATTATGGTACTGCCTTTATACGCCCACATATGTGCATGTATCCTCAACCCGTTTCATTGCAATTTAATGTCAGAATATTTTAAAGCAATATATTCGTGTGAATTTAGACGTGTATATTTTGGACTGGTCTACCGTAGACCTACCCGAAAAGAATACAGAGAGGGAAGGGATGCCTTTGTCGAGCTGTGGGATTTAGTTAGCTGATTACTATTATGATATTATATAATATCTCAAAAAAATTAACTTGAACCAGCAATTTGATTACTAAACTATGTGGGTCGATTCAGTCCAAATCTTAGTAAATCTTTATAATAATATTTGTAACGGCTTAGGCTATGTTCCTGTCATGTTATATCTTCATGGTCAGATAAATAATTAAATAAATAACTTCTTAAAACCTTACTGAGAATATCCGAGTTTGGTGGTGTTGTAAACACGTGATCATGGTTTGAGTCATTCATGTTTGAGTTACGATCTTCATCGTTTGACACATTCAGCATTGAGTCCAAGGAACCACTGCTATGTGACTGCAGGGAAAGTCTGAAATGAACCATATTACCAATCATTAGAGTCGCTGTTTGAAGAAATCTTATCTTCACTAGTATGTTAAGAAGGATGTTAGCGAGAGTGAGGGTAATCTCTGGAATTGGTCCGATTTAAAAAAATATTTCGCTACCCTAAACTCGACAGCCTATATTGGTCCACTGGTAGACGCTGGCCTCTAAGCGTCTTATTGGCTTTATCTCGTGGGGGTAAAGCCCATAATCCCCACGCTGGGCATGTGGGTTAGGAATCGCAGTTCGGTGGTGGAATTGTTCTTCAGGGTGCGCTGCTGCCCGCCCCCCGATGGATATCCCTTAGTTGCCTCTTACAACACCCATGGGAAGAGTTAGGGTGGTGCAAATGCTAAGCCGGCACCACACGGCCGGGAAGCCTGTGGTGCCGGCTTTCACTAATAGAAAGATAAATCATCCTTGAATGACATAGGCGATGTTTTATCCATGTACCGCATGAGCGAAACCGCGAGCTAGTAATGTATTAACATCAGACGTGCCAACTCACTCCTTATCTATAAAAAACTGCTTCATCAGAATTATCTATCCTTGCAAAGTTAGACAACTTTATTTTTATGTTTATGTAGTGTATTATACAATGTGTCTGGTTACCGGTGTCGGAGACTTTGGGGGGGTGAAGTACGGTAAATTTTATCGACGAAATGGATGTTGGCCACGTCCTGGTTGGAATAATGGAAATCTTCCATTTCTGTTAACTTTCGTCAGCGAAAAATACAAAACTTAACAAAAATTAATCTGACAGCGCGCCCTTTTTTTTCAGTTTCAGCACGTCTTTATCTACAACAAAGCACAGAATTGTCTATGGACACGCAATTCCTCGAAACCGTGAGTCCAGTTGCTTTTTAGCGGGATATTTAAACTTTCAAGGGTCAGATTCAAATCGTCATAACTTCTAAACTATCTACTCAAGGCTAAGATGCATGACTTATTTTGAAGCACACATTCTGTACTATCGTTCAAAAACAAAAAACATGTAGCTTGACAGTTTCAATTTTATGAAAAAGCTAAAAATTTTAAAAAAATGTTGAAAAAATAACTTTTTTTTGTTTTATAAATTCTCTTTTCTTCTATTATAAAATAGAAAATGCAACAATGTTATCATTGCTTTATTGCCTACATTACTGGCAATCAAATGAGTCCTCTATCGTCCTCCTAGAACCTCTGCATGGGTAGCTATAGCTTAAACAATACAAGCACCCGTGCTTCGAGGCAAAAGAAAACAAAATGGCTGCCATTTTATCAGGGAGCGAGAAAAAAAAAATAGGGATAGTGATTTGTCGATAAAATTTACCGTACTTCACCCCCCCAAAGTCTCCGACACCGGTAACCAGACACATTGTATATTGTTTCTAGGTTATTTTTTTTTTTTTGTTCTTACATGTCCAGTCCATCCCAAGGTTGCCTGGAAGAGATCGCTCATAGCGATAAGGCCGCCTTTGTACTTCATCTACTCTTAGCATTTATTTTTGTATTGTTAACTGTCTTTGGGTGGTACAATAAAGTATTATCTATCTATCTAACAGGGGGCGGGCAATGATTGTGATTAATTTATAACAAATGACTACAACAATTCCGGCGATTCTCGACGTTGGTACTACATACTATGTTTTTACACAAAAAAATATGACAATCAAAACCCAGAGATAGGGCGATTGTGCACTACAAGGAATTTTACTGTCCGGCAGTCCGATTTTTTACGGTCCGAAGTGGCATGAAAAAAACGGATGATTGGCTTGTGCACTTGTCCGTCTTTACTCGGATGATACGCCTCAGTTTAGCTCCGTCTTTTCAGTCTCTTTTCAGTTCTCCGTCAGTTAAAATACAACCGTTCCGGAATGGAGAAAAGTAAAATATCGGACGGTAAAATTACGTATAGTGCACAAACTAGTATATACATTATATGGCGTGCCATATCGGACCGTAAAAAATCGGACTGCCGGACAGTAAAATTCCTTGTAGTGCACAATCGCCCATAGGGTCCTTGGAATTCTTAAATCAAGAGCAGCCGAGTTAAACATAGGCATGCCCTATTTTCATGTATTACAAACAAATTCTGAGTCATTGCTCTCTCATGTATTTAATCTTATGACCGGATAATCTCGTATCTCTCTGAGTCAAGGTGCTATTTAGAGCACTTTATCTCATCTGAATGTTGAAGATCGAGAATGACGATCGATTGATGTTACATCATCTATCATTATGTCTTACATTTTTGTATCTGACGCGTGTCTTAGCTCGGTATATTTTGCAGCTCGCATATAAGTTATTGATAACAATAAAGTTATAATCTACTAGTTTCCAGTAGATTATAAAAGACCGCGGCTTCACACGCGTTGTTTCTATGGTAACGTTTAGAGGTTATTTCTTTCTCATGGGTGCTGAATTATGGGATAAACAGTATAAGTAGCCTATGTGTGTTTTCAGGTTAAGAGCTACACCTATGCAAAAATTCAGCTCGATCTGTTTCATGTATCCATCCATCCATACAAAAAATCGCATTTTTAATATAAGTGTGATCCTCAATTTCAAGATTATGGTTCTGGGTCTGGTTTGACACAGTTCTGCCCGTGTCTGTTTTAGGATAACGTCGCTAGCTTTTACGTAAATACATGAATGCCTTCCAACACCATCTCAGTTGAAAAACGTCCACTGCTGAACTGGCCTCCCACAGTATCGACACCCAGCGGTTTCCCGCAACCTTCACCGGGCCATCAGTCCACATCGTGGTTGGCACTCCAGAGCCTTATGGCCCTGCTGGACTTAGGCCTCCCACAATAAAGACAACCAGCGGTTTCCTGCAACCTTCACCAGGCCATCCGTCCACCTTGCGGTTGGCACTCGAGAGCCTTATGGCCCGAATCAACCAATAAGAGTCATTTTCTCAATGCATATTCAATAAGACAGAGTTTCTAATACTAAGGTGAGTAGCCTTATAATCAAGTTAGGTCGGGTTCAAGTGGAAGTCAACAGTATTGACTACAAACCTGTCAATGGACAAGCCCAATAGGGAGCTGTCGTTAGCAGACTTGCGCTTTGGAGGCAGGGGTGGGGCCAACTCGACTTTCCTGTAACAACATCACACTCTCACTTAGTGAATAAATAGGAAGCATAGAAGTGAAATTGCTAAATATCCCATGACGGCATGGTAGGAGTTAAATGGCCAAACATTGCGGTCGCTATACTAATCAATGACAGTTCAGTTTTTGCTTCTTCCTGTTTTAAATACCTACACAATCGTCATTTACGTATCCGAAGGAGAAAAACTGAATTTCTAACTAGAAAATTGTTGTAGCTTCGTTAACTTTGCAATCTGACGGGCGGGACTAATTAAATCTGCGTCACGAACCAATGACATAACGAGTTTCGACTCTACGCGACGCTTATTTATTTAACGCACAACTTTTGCAACCTGTTGCTAGTAGAAAGCTGGAAATGGATATTGCCTACTAATTGGCCATATAAAATGTATATGGTGAAAATACTACTCATTTCACCATATATGTACATTTCATATGGCCAGTTAGTAATAGGCCTTTAGTCGCGGCAGGATGGATTTCCTGACCAAGCGAAAGTTGTTGAGAGTGGATGCACTTTAAGCGGCATGCTGTTATGATCACACACCTGATAGCTATTTAAAGGGCAAGTATAGTTTGTTACTCCTTGAAATAGTTGAGAAAGTTTGGATGAAAGATTTACGAATCTCACAAATTGAGATATCTTACGAATAGAAGATTTGACGTAGTTTTTCTTAATCTACATTTCAGATCCATCGCACTTTTCAAGGTGTTTTAAAAGAATGAAGTTGTTTGCATTTTCCAGCTACTTCTTCGTTTTATGACTAGGTTAATTGCCATTTCAACTAGCTAATTCCGAGAGCTAAGCTATGAAGATTGCGACTCATTGGAGTACCTGTGTGAATACTTTCGAGATTTCCCCAGCTTTTCTAACAACTTAGGCTTTATTTCATGGCTGGCAGTTCGACGCATGCTTTTGCATAATTAAATTACTTTTTACGTAACTTTTACATAATTATTAAGTATTTAAATAATTAAAACTATCGAACGAGTATCTAATCCTATTCGACCTTACATTTATTGAAAATCTACTTTTACTTTTTAATGTGGCATAAAATTAAAGACTTGTGTTTGGCCATATTGGTTTCCTATTACGCGTATAATGACTTCCGTGGTAAACATTCCGCTATACCTTGAGAAGTTAATTGCAGAGCAGAAACCAGAAAAATAAATTTATTGCACCAAATACAAGTTCTTAGAAAATACTCCTACCGTTTACTAGAATCCAAACTTTAATTGAAATCGTGGTAGATTTATATTATATTTTCTATTTTAGTAAACGTTAGAAATATTTCCTAAGAACTTATACCTATTTGGTGCAATAAATTTATTTTTGTAGTCGGTAATAATATAGCTATAATTATAGACATCATTAATTTTAACCCCATTTCAAACGCAAATATTTGTATTGCGTAGAAGTTCCCTGTAACTATTCAATTAAAAGGTCTAAACTGTCGAAGCGTACTTTAGAGACCATTAAAAGCCAGATGTAATCAAGACACATTACTGTTTTATCTAGCACACTTATAAATATCAGTAAGTGTACTTTGTATTTTTTGTTCATTAAGATAATGATAACATACTTTTCGAGCCACGGCTTCGCTAGTTATTCTAGTTGTTCCCGAATAAAAGTGTCTAGACATCCTTTGTATTATTCAAGGTCATTTTAATTGAATCTTCAGCGTTCAGTGACGGTGAAATACTGGCCAGATTTGAGTTGATACTTGGCAAACAGAATAATAAATTCAATGTTGCCGTCCCTTTCATATCGATCTAAATAAAAAAGATAGCGTCATTTTTAGTACTTTCGATTTGGTTTCGTTTTGACTGACGAGATGACATCTGAATTGACACCCATAAATAAATAATTCTGGACAATTCACACAGCTTATCTAGCCATCATCATGTAGGTTACAAACATCAATTTACTCCCTTCAAATTATGGTTTCGCCAAGATCTCTAAATCCATGCAAATAACTTGTAAATTGTATCAGTATTGTTTAGTGTGCATACCGGTTGGGTCGAGCCGGTTTCGGCGGCGGAGATTCTGGTGCATCCAGTACCGATTCAGTGGAATGGGATGCTCGCACGCCGGCAGACTCTGATCCTGGTTCTCCAGTCAGAAGTGAAAGCTCCTTAGGAGTTAGTGGTATATCTGAAAAAGAAGATTTTGTAAAATAGCCGTTACCGTCGTAAGATACAAAGTTCATAATTGGTAATTGGAGCCACAGCCGCGGCTATGAAAAGGTCAATCATTTTGTTACTTCAAAAGCTTTTATAGTGGATAGTGATGTTGAAAATTGTTTACGGCTGTATCTTAATTGACCATTTCTTCTTTTCAATCAGTTCAAAGTTCTTTGCAACAATCAGTGCCCATTTTAGATAAAATTTTGAGTGGAATTAAAACTACAAATGTTTTCAAACATTACGAAATTCGCAATGTTCAAAACGTACCGCATTAGAAACGGTTATATCGCAACGCAAATGCAATAACAACAGATTAGGCACACATCATTATGGGACAAGACTTTGTAGTGTAGATGGTATCTATGCTTACGCAATCGTTACATGTGTCGTGTTGCGAACGCGACCACAAGACTTGAGATATTGGCTACATTAGACAGGTTAATTAGGGTCTTAACATTTATATGTAACGTCTTCATAGCGACAATGTAGGCAGTGCCTATCAAAATCAGGTCGAGTTCCATCAGAGATAAGTAGACATTATTCAAATCATTGTTGGTATTTGTAATTGCAGCAATCGTGTTCTCGTGTGTTTATTCTTTGCATGTTTTGAGAACCATGGCCTATATATTACCGAACTGTGACTGTACTTATGTATGTTATCGTGTTGTTCTTTGTAGAAACATAATAAACAATTTAATTATTTTGGTTTTAAAAACCTGAGTCGTGATGGTCACGGCATAAGAATCGATCCCTCGACTAGATAATCGATAATTCAAACCGTGGATGTCTTAAAAGTCGACTAAGGTAACCTACTAGAGGATGGGCAGCAGCAGCTGCAATGGGTCTCGTCACCGACTTAGTTACTAAGCATAATAACTATTTTTTATTTATATCTATTGAATAATAATATTTATTGTTATATTCCCACTTCAATAAAACTCCAAGCTGTTTTCTTTCTTTTGATATATGGCATGTCGTGATGACGCACATAGACCAGAAACTACAAGAAAAAGAAAATCTTTAGTCGCGTTTTTCTCAAAATCATGCCTGACTGAGTTACAGCACTCTTCGTAAGGAGGGCAGAGCTTCCTTCTGTGTATTTTTAACACCTCAACTGCGATCACCAATCCGCATGCCAAGTGGTAATTATGGCAAAACACGCCTTGTTTGAAGGAGGCACGTTTGGCAGATGGACGTAGGTATATTTACTGAGTAAGTAGGTTTTACAAAAAAAAACCATGACAGAACTACCTTAGCTAAGTGAAGAAATTGGTATGCTCACCAGGCAACGAGTTCCTTTGCGTCGACGCTCTGGGCGAAACAAGCGCCGGCCGTGGCGACAACGCCGGCCGAGTCATATGCTGTTGCGCCAACGACGCCACCTCCGACACCGCCGTAGTCACGCCTTTGACCACCGAACTGACGTGTTCAGGCGACAGCGCCGCCGCAGACGTGTCCAACTCCTCATTACCAGCATCAGCACGCAAACTGACGGCTGTGATCTCGTCGCAGAGACGTATTAACATCGCTAGGGCGGCGCATAGCCGTTTCACCGCGCTTGTCAGCTGTGGTGACCGACTACAGTAAGGTTTTATTGCTGTAAGAGAGACTCTTGTAAGTAAGAGAGAGAAGACAAAATAATGCGAAAGGAATGGATCTCGTACCGCGGCAGTTGCGATTTTTGACAGTTTATGCCACACTTTTGCCTTTAGGTACTGTCAGAAACCGATGTCACCATCCACAAATGGAATCACATTCGTTTCATGTAGAAGGCCGACATAGCGGTTGGTTAGTGAAATAACAAATCATCGTCAGAATTAAATTGAATTATAATAGATTTATAACGAGTTAACCTCATTTTTGTGGTTCGTCATTCTTGACGCTTTTTGGCTTCCCACAGACGTCAGGGCAAAACCATGTAAAGTACCTACACTTACTACTTTACCATATTACACTAGTAGTAAGTATA
This sequence comes from Eupithecia subfuscata, assembly GCA_963564075.1. Taxonomy (NCBI): domain Eukaryota; kingdom Metazoa; phylum Arthropoda; class Insecta; order Lepidoptera; family Geometridae; genus Eupithecia; species Eupithecia subfuscata. The sequence continues at coordinate 11,379,224 of OY751097.1, forward strand.
TCACCTATCTTATGTTATGACGAACAATGCGATTAAATAATGTACGATTATTATTATCTCGTTACCTTTGTGTATATTTGCAATAGATTCGAAAACAATAGTTCCATTGTCAGGGAGCATTTCCAGTTTTCGTTTGGTGATGACATCAGAAAAATGTTTTAAGCCAAAGGTCACCTGCAACAAAATATGCAAAATGTAGCATCTACTCAATACATGCACAAACATGAGAGGCTAAAATTATTTAAAAACGTTTTATTGGCTCTAACCTATCTGCAAATTTAAATTGCACGAGTTTGTAAATTTTGCTTAATAGGCACCACCACTGAATGTACCGAGACGAACTCTAAACCCATCAAATCCACGTAAGATCATTGATATCAAAAATTACTCGGGATGTACTTACCTCTTTGACAAGTCTTTCCAATTCTTTGGCTGGTGTGATCTCCCCGTCGTCATTTGCGTTAGTTTTGTTCCCCATGCTCCGAAGTTTCGGGCTAAGTGGGGAATGTGATCTGAAACAAATAACTACTATGTAAAATACAAATATACTTAAGAGACTCTAGAATAAGTATACGACATGTTTTGAAATATTTTCCATGACCCTATTTGTTTATAAGGACATTGGACCTCGAATGCTTGAAAATCCAATATAGCTATTTTTACCTCGGTATCAAATGCAAATGCTTCAGGCTTTCGTAAATTTTCTGAGGATCCCTGGTGAGCGTTAATAGCTTCAAATTACTCTTCTCTTTTTCAGACATAATTTACAGCTAATATTCGACACACACAACGTATGAACGATACCACACAATATTTTAAATGCAAGTTTTTCCTGTTTTATCATTGCCACTTTAAATTGTCCTCAAACAACTGCTTGATTACGTAGCTGGATTTAAACTGAATCATTTAAATCGCAATTCGACAAATCCCGTCCCCCGTTGACTGACTACGTGCATTTATTTAATCATCGTAGTTCCCCTGTAGGTAAATATTGTCGGTCATAGCTCAGATATTTGCTGTGTCAATAGTATGTACTGTGCTTCCTCTTGCGTTGTTTTTAATGTAACTAGTTTGTATTTGGCGTACAATGAATAGGGCACTCTAGTATTTAGTGACGTAGTATTACGGTCCACATAGGGTTACAGGAGAAACCCGCGGCCTTAGAAGGATACTATGGACGTCAATAATTGACGTAACTACCTAGGCTAATGAAAATAATTATGTCAAGGTTCTACAAAACCAGCAGAGGATGTTATCATAAAAACTGTTACAGTTATTGGTATTTTAATACCTTGACATTGACATTATTTATGGCGCTTTAAGGAAGAGATACCTACAGGTCAATTCATCAGGAAATTAAACTGATTTGCGAAAGAGGATACTCTCACCGCGCTTTAGATACACAAAGGCAAGGCATGCAACGAATAGGAGGTCCCTTTTCGAAGTAACAAAACATGACTGATTTGAACATGATAACATCTAATCTAATTAGAATTTCGCAACACAACGGATATCAAAACAAACTCCAATTAGTGCTTTGATCATTGATATTTATAAGAGATCAATCAATCAGTAAGGAATTAGCGTCTATTTATGCAAATGTATATATCCTAATAAATAATTAGGTTTGTCGATCGATCATAAAAATACCTTGAAAGACAAGGAGTTTTTATAAGGTTCACTTAGAGATCAACATTAACATCAGATGGCAAACCGGTTTAGCCAACCAAATTTGTTTATGCTAAAATGTGATACTGTCAAAATAAAGCGGACGAATGACCTTGTGCAACCGCTTAACAAGTACGCAAGGACGTAGAGGCAACCAAAACAACTCTACCTTCCAAAGGTAAATTCCTAATCCACTTTAGTCCGTAAGTATTCTAATTTTGTAAGGTATTTGAGAACAAATCACTTGTTTGAAGCGAGTTAAAGTTCCCACAACACACATTCGAAATCGTAAGCATCAAAAGAGTTTTTATCAAAACCGGGCATTGCGCTTAATATCCGGCAAGTATTGTTCATACGACACATAGGAAGGTAACATTTAACCAATTCGTACCGTTTTCCATTGTTAGCAAATCTCCTCTGCAGTTTGTTCGTCCGTTTATTAAACCAATCACCCATTGGCGATCGTAGTCTCACCGCGTTAGCCATTTAGAGCAAACACTCGAGTATCGCGCACTAGTAGAACACTCACTAGCCGGAAGTTCCCAGTCGGTCACTTTCAAACAAGCTCACCGCCAATAAAAGAATTTAAGAGACAATAGATAATTTTATCACGATGATAGTCACCGCGCCGACGACGTTAAATAGTAATCACTTAGCATTGCACGCACTACACTAATGAGATTTCAACCAACTGGGCTAATGAGAACGACAGTACCGTCGCGATGGTGACTCATATCAGAAAAACATTTAGTGCAATGTCCACGTTAACGACATCAACACAATAAGTTTTTTATTCAAGCTTTGTTCTGCATTCCAAATGAGTTGCAACACGGACCCGATATAATCTACGTGACCGGTTCACAACATTTAATTTAACACGAAACACAAAAGCATTGTGGAAGCGCCGGCGGCCGAGATAAAACTGTTAAAATAAGCGACAGTTTCTTAGCTGCTGACAGTTAAGATAGCGCTAGGAGTGTGTATGTAAATTAATCAATACAGATAAGAAACAATAAACTCTGTTGAAGATTTCATCGCAATGTACACAACTAGATAACGTTGTTGTTTCACGAGGTACGATGATAGAATGGAATGCTTGTTGCTGCAGTGCAGTATCTGACACATTCAAATCAATCTAGCGATCACTATTTCCTAGTAATACACACTTGGGTGATCTGGAATGGTTCAGTAAATGTTCATCTCACATAAATTTACCTGACTGTGACTCCACTCTCCTTCACTCTCTTAATCTAGCCTCTAAATATTGTGCTTCAAACACAAGATTTAAAAGAATTAGAGAATATATTATGAAAAGAAGGACTGAAAGTTTTGTAATGTGATAAGATGACGTTGTCGCGGTGTCTTATGAATAGCGAGAAGTAGAGTGTTAGTTACCTGAGTGCGGAAGACAGATGCGGAGGATGGTGCTGCTGCGCCGGCGAGCGCATGTTAGAGATGCGCTCGAGCAGATCGTCCTTGAAAGAACGCGCGCGCCGCGCCAGCTTGTTGGCGCCGCGCAGTGAACCGCGGTGCCCCGACCCACTCTCGCTTGAATCGTTCTCTGCAAACAAACAATACCCCATTGGAAACAGGAAAACATCAACGGAAAACCTAGCTGAAAAAGCAGACAGTTTAGGATGCCTTTAACAAAACAGAACCTCTACTGTCTTTGTATTGCGTATAATGTTGTTTGAGATGCCTTAGAGACTTAGACGGAACAGAATCTTACAGTCCGCTGCATATTCATTGTTGTGTAGTAAATAAGTAAACTAGAGATGTTTCATTTTGTATCAATGTATTTGTTTGTTGTGGAAAAGTAGAAATAATGGTTTGATTATATTGAATTGTTTACGATTAGCTGGCGACGTTTACTTGTTGTAAATTCTCTTTAGCATGACATCAATCCTACTCTACAACTCAGCAGAGAAGTCACTTTAAGAGACTCACGTCCCTCAAAGCCATATTCAGGGTTTCCCGAAACTCAACGTCGTCAAGCCGAAAGCGGAGGACAGTTGGGATCATGACGACCTAGAAAAGCCAAAAAAATCGTGTGTCAAATCTAGGATAAGTTGCACCAACTTTTAACAACATGCCAGCCTATCGTGGTTGACCATTTTTTCAGTACGAAGTTAACCTATTGAAAATTATTGATGCAAAAACCTGACTAAGCGACTTTTTTCTTAAATACTAATTTTACTTCGCACTAAAATGTATTGGAATTTTAATATCTACAAAAATAAGAATCATAAAATATTGACATCTATAGACACATCATTGAAAATTTTGGCACCGGGCAGAGAATTTATGATTTTCAGTAAAAAGCCTTTAACTTGTAGATACACCCATTATTTTTTTTGTTTTTCTGGTTCGTCATGAACCCTAAAAATAAATACTCTTTATTCCCTTAAATAGAATTAATGTTTACTTAGAAAAGGTCAAATTATAAAACTAAACACTGGCAAGGATATAAAGTGATATTTTTTATTTCTGTCGCTTCGGTATATAAACTAAAGTAATGAAGCGACGAAGAAACCTTTAGCCTGGTAGTTGTTATTTTTCGAGTTGGAGCAAAACACGTCCCAAGCGTTTTTATCCTCTAGCTAGTTAATCTGATATTTTATAGTAAGCCTTTTTGCACGGCAAGGTTTGGACAATTTATTTGAATTTATTTACTGATAATTTTTGCAACTCACTAGGAGTTTTCCACCTGTCCTCCGCTTTCGGCTTGTCGTTTAGTTTCGGGACACCCTGTATGTTCAATAGTGCTTAATGGTATAAACTAAATTACTTAGTTACGTTTTGCCCATTAAAGTTACAGTACAGTTCAATGATGCAAGCGCACGGCATTTTGTTTAATTTTCCTCCAGTTAAAGCAGATAAAAAGTTGACCTAGTTAATGGCACCTATATTTGCTCAAATAAACTGTGCCAGTAACAAATATTAAAATTTAAGTACTTACTATAATTCTGGCCTTATTCGTCAAAGACGTATTTCTTTAACAATATTGATACTTCTTGGATTTCCCAATGAGGTAAGAAATACGAGATAAGTTTATTATTTATTAGTAACGTCTACCAAAAACAAACACTCTTACTTGGTATCGGGACTGAATAGGACTCGTTATTTTGAAAAGTGAGTATGTGCACAACTAATGTACCTAGTGAAGAATGGAATAATAATAATACATTTTATACTGTAAGTAAGTACACTAGTTTTATAATTTGTCTGATTGTACTTTCTAAAATGAACAAGATCCGTCAAGTACGAGTGTAACTCGCGCGCCAAGGGTTTCGAACATTAGTCAACTACAAGTAGGTATACATAATAATGTACTAAAGGTACCGGTTAGAGACTTCGAAATTAAATAAATAAATAATGCTGGACAATTCACACAGCATTATCTAGCCCCAAGCTAAGCAGAGCTTGTGTTATGGGTACTAGGTAACTGATATACTTAATACAATACACTACACAGATAGATATTTTTTATTATACATAGAAAACGTCCAGAACGAGCTGGACAAATGTCTGCAGATCGTACAAACATTTGTCCCGAGGCGGGAATCGAACCCGCAACCTCCTGCGTCGCAGGCAGACCTTCGCCCGCTGCGCCACAGAGATCGTCATTTAATCGTCGTTTAATTAGGTCGTAATTTAATGAATACCTAAGAATAGTAAGTACCTACCTACATTTCAGATGGATCATGGATCCCTCTGCATACTTCGGTGATAGGGGGGGGGGTAGGAAATAGTAAGATTTCCGACTTTATTCAAGATATTTCAAAAAAGTATGTATCTTACAGAAATTTTAAAAACTGCTTTGAAATGTACAAACCGATACCTTTCATTTGACACTCCACTTAGTGGGGTAGCCCCCCTTTTTGAAAATTGAAAATTATACCCCTCCTTTTTGACCAGCCATCGCTCAGCCATCTTCGGATTTAAGGGAGAATGGGTATTTTTTCGACTTTTTCCAAATATTTCAAAAAGTATGTTTTGCAAAAATGTTTTGAAATGTACAAACCGATACCTTTCATTTGATACCACACTTGACTTATTGGATCTCTTTTAGAATTTCCTTAGAATTTCGGCATCACAATTTGTAAGGAAAATTTTAATTTTAATATTTCTTCAAATCCCGGGCGCCCGAAATGTAATAATAATTTAAATTTTAAGTTGATAGCTGCGGTATTGCTGAGATATTAAGGAGGGGAAAAAGGACAAACAAAGCGAGATCATAAGGGTTTCGAAACTGATCTCCGATCTCGTAACCCTAAAAATGTATTTTAAATCAATGAAGTGTATAATAATAATGTACTTATATATAGTAATTAATATATTATAGCACGCCTTTTGATTTCGTACCAGGTAGATAATGCCATCGGCATTAAGCCCACCTTTTGTATACTTTAGATAAATGTGTGAAATAATTAATAAATCGTTAATTTTTCTCTAACAAATGCTTATTGCGATGTAAAAAAGGTTATGCTTACAGGATCGTGCGTGTTAGATAGCCTCTAATGGTATAATGGTGAAAATGTGTGATATTGTAATTCGTAGATATTGAAAAGATTAATATAATTAGTAATGGTTCGTTTGTAGTACGTAATACATAGTTCGATGGAATACTAATACCCAGACTGAGTTATACCTTCAATCTTCGATGTCATGTAACTTATAGCTCAGCTGCTATACATACATGGCATTGGCAGCGATAAGCAAAAAGAGGCGTATGTACCCACATTACACACCTCCTACGTAAAAGAGTGGCATACATACTTTTGATAAGTTACGCAGATGTTTAACTTGATTGTGATTAAAACTTTGTAAGTAATTATTTTGCCTCCAGTTTAAAGGCTATGCCCAGCAGTGGGTAAAGTCGGGTTGCGGGTTATTATGATGATAATGATAAATTATTTTGCCAAATGAGAAACTTTTAGTCTTTGGATTAGAATACATGAGTTGTCTTTGTAACGTTGATAATAAAGTTATCGGTAACTTAATTCCATAATTATATTCTGAAGTAAGATTTAATAGTGTGTGTAGTATAATAATAAATAACACAGTGAAAATTTTTGAGAAGTCTGAATAAATATGTAATTAATAATTAAGACTACCTACGATAAAGAGCAAACATTTTACCAACCAGACAATGACGTAAGCCATCTAATTCGCACTTAGAAATAGAAGCTAAGTGGAAATCATCCGCTCTTTGCAAAGTTCACATAAAACCACTAAGTTCAAAGTATACCAGACACTGAAAGATAGTGAATGTCTATTAGTTTATCAATATGTTGCAGTTGATGACGCGCGAGTTTATAAATATAAACGGAGGCGACAGGGGGACGAGCCCAAAGTCGCGATGACGACTGGCGATGAACCCCGTACCGTACACCGCGCCGCGACAGACGGACGCCTAACTGAGGGCCATACTCGATTCTCAACTCAAGCGAGTGCGTCATACTAACACATACACAAACGGACTTGCCATAAACACACACGATATCAACAACTACTTAGCATGCAGCCCCAGCGGTTACATGTCCTGTCCAAGACTCCCATTATCTCTACCAATGAAACTATTTATAACAAACAACTATGTAAACTCAACAATAGAAGTTAAGGAAATCACGTTAAATATGAGAAAGATACCAATAATGGCAAATAAACATCGAGTTATAACCGTCAGACATGTAGAATTAAATGTGAATCAGAGCGAATCCGGAACACGTAGATTTACAAGATCATAATCAGAAGACAAAACTTCTGGCATAGCAGAAGATTAAAGTTTTACTCAATTTAAATGACAGACACTAATTTTCTACCCCGAATTAAAATCTAATGAATACAGACATCATTAGAAAGTTGTCACCAAGCGTGTCGATCTATGCATTTAATGAGCATAAATTATAATATTAGCGACTCTTTTAAATTACTTTCGGAAATACAGACAGAAAAGAGTTGTTTTATTCGCCTATTCAAACAAGATTCTAGAGCAAAACAAAGATACGAGCCAGTTTTTACTAGCGGCCTTAACATTATAACAACAATAGATACAATTCGTGTTGTGTTCCCGCGCCTCTTACGTCTTGTTATACAATATCAAACAGTTCATTATATGCACTACAAAACGCTTAGATTTACACAAGGAAGGAAAATCGAAAGCTCTGGGTGCAACGACTCTTCCGTTTCGCTTTATGGAAATGGGACATAGGATCTTGTTACATTCAACTTTCAATTTTGCAATACGACAATGAAACGGGCTATCATATAACCGTAACCATGTATAGAAATAGAATCTAATCGCATCATAAATATTATATGACTTGAACTTCCCCCTTTACCACACTAACAATAAAATGTAAGCTAGGAAAATGTAGCTAGCTAAGCTGTTTAAAGTTTTTGGGATGATTTGAAGGCTTTATAATTGTATGTGAATGGAATCATACCAGTGGCAGATTTTTTGCAGACTCCCTCGATGATTTGTCGGTAAACTCCGACACCAGGTGCTGGAGTATTCTGGGAGGGACGGCGCTGCTGCATCGGCCGGCATCGAGCTTCTACCACAGAGTAGGAGTTCTTTGCGTCTTCTCTGCCAGGGTACGAGCGATAATCCAAAGGCGAACCATAATGCTTCAAGGTTCCTTCGTCCAGTAAATTTTGAAGGCTAGCGCCGTTTCGTAGGGAATCCTTTTTCTTTCCTTTTTTCAATGTCAAATTATCGAGACTTTTACAAGGCGCCAGCGGAAGCACATTATTGTTCCTCAGATCGTAGTATTTGTTAGGGTCAAAAACACTCATTTGAGGACAATGAGCAATAATTATGTCTGGAGTTCTGTATTTAATGTAGCTGTTAGAAATATGAGGTCCATTATGTGAATCTGGTTTGTAGCGGTTACCACGATGTTTTATGTTTCTGATATTCCGTTTTAATGCCGTTTTGCCTCTTTCTTCGAAATCATACAATATTTCTGTTTTTTCAATAAGACATCGAGGATTAACGCCATTCTTATAAACATGATAGCTTCTCTTATTTTTTCTCTGATTTTGATTATCATCAAAAATAAAGCTTTCGTCGTAATGAGGCATATTTACTGTTATATTATGCTGAGTAAATTGTCATAATCATTATTTTCACAACAAATTAGAAATAGTAAAATCACCGCTGTATAAAATATTCATGAAGCTGGGTCACGAGGCTGCTGATATTTCCATAGAAACCGGAGATCACTACACGAGACGGATGCTATTGCTATCGTAGAAAGGAGGCCCTTTAGAAAACTTTGAAAGTTGGCACAGCTGCAACTTGTTTTTGCGTTTATCCACTGACTGCACTGCACTTTTTTGTTCAAATATTTTAGTGAATATTGAATACAACTAGATCGATCAACAACACGCCAAAGACTAAGGTCAATTTCAAAAATAGCAAATCACGCGATATACAATTAGATCACTATTTATTTACAGTAAACGTTCGCGCTGGACGTCTCCGTTTGAAATTCGGGACGTCATGTGAGCATCACGCGTGTATGCTCCACATCGACTGGTGTCCAGCCCGCTCTCGTATCCTTGACACTACTGATCCAAGCCAATACAGTCTAAATTTACACAAGCCTTGACAAATACACCAGTTTATTTATTTGCAGTCTTGTATGGCATCATCATCGCACATACACAAAATGTCAGTAACACGTATTATCATATCAACGAAATCACTTTTTGCAGATGCAACACTTGGGAGAACACGACAGTTATTAATCAAAGCGCACTCATAAATGCATAATAAAATGAGTTGGTTATTAAGGTGTTACTAGTCACGAATATATTCAAGAAAGTTACGAAACCAAGACGTCTCGATAAACATTTGCCTACACTTGGGGGAAACTTTTATCTTCGGAATTTACGACTTTCTCTGTGACCACCTGACCACCGATTTTGACACACACAACACTACATACACAAATCCACAATGTCTCGTCATATAATATCTGGTAGATACATTCAATTACGTATTCCTAACCACCGAACTTTCAATAGGAAATAGCCAGATGATAAAACAAAAAAATTAAGTGCACCGAAACAAGCAAACTGCTAAACTAAAATAGTAGTTTTTCACGATTTGCGGTTCCAGCAGAGCAAAAAGAGCGCGAGCTCATGCGCAGCGGAGCATATTATTGACAAAGGGTGTTGATCAGCCGCGGAGGTTGGTTTCGGTGCAGCCGGCGGCGGCGAGCGACGGCGCGGCACCACTGGAGCCGCGGCCGCGGTCCTCAGCGCGCCCAGTCCAACCAACGAGAGTGAAAGTGCTGCCTCCGCCGCGCATCTCGCACTCTGCGAAACACACCTGCGCTAACAACTGACCGATTCCATGCTTGTGTGCGATGCGATTATTACCTAACACCGGTAATACCTTCCTCCATCCGCCGACACATATGGCAGGTAGATATAGTGATGAATATCTTGACAAAACCTTGTAATATCCATCTTATTTGCGTGAATCCAAGCCATAAGCCTGGAAATTTAGTTCATATCCCAAAGAACACGAAACAGCAATTTTTTAGAAACAATTTCTATTTGTCATGATCATAAACTCATTTGAATACTAGTAATTTCAGTGTCCATGTTACATACCAACGTATCTAAGAGAAAACAACACAATCACATCAATCGGCGACACAGACCACCTGCCATTTAGGACACCGAAACCTCGGTATATACTTTGTAATAGTAACAAATGCAAACGACAAAAAGCTGAGCTAATACGAGAACCAGGTTACATTTTGGTAGCGCAATATGTACGATATGGCTGTATAATTTAGCTGCAACTAGAAAATATAGAGTAGAGCGAGCAAGTTAAGGTCTAAATCGGCACTACATCGGGGCATGCAATGCATGAAGGTAAATAATTCTAAAATCTGTGTCACTTGACCACACCAGGTCGACGTGCAATGAAATCTGTTAACGGTTTGTAGTAGTGAATAACATTTAATCGCCATGTCATGTTCATGCAGCGAAATCCAAGAGATATTTGAATGTCAGTATGTCACGAGAATATGACACAGTAATTTAACGACCCCATTAAGTAAATATAGCTCTACATTGTGGAGGTTTGATTCTTCTATAGACGATCTCTCTACCGAATGGTTCAGCCGATGTGCTTTAAATTTCAAAAAAATATTGCTTATCATCCGGAACACAGAGAAAATGTACAAAGCTGCCTGATTAGGGAAGTTTTCCGGGTAGATGCTCGGCCACCGGCTACGGTCTGCACAGGCAGCTCACTTTCCAATAAACTAGCCGCGATCGTGATACCTAATCTAACGGGACCGCACACTTCTAGGTGGATTGTCCGATCATTACACTCGGTAATGTAAGACACCGGCATCTGCTATTCAGAGACCCTATTTTTTGCTCGATTGTATTTCATTTCCATTATGTATCGAATCAAAATACGATATCATTGCGATAGATAAGTTTAAATACTGTAATTAACTACTGCCACCGTTCCGTATATTATTGAGTTCTGATGTAATTCAATGTATACATCACACAACGCAGGTAATTCGGCACACGAGTTTTATATTCTGGTCATTCGAAAACACCGCACTACAGATCGTTTACATAACATTTGAGCATATATTCCTCTTCCGAAACTCACTCAGCCTCACTTGCATCGAGATCATACATAATTTATTCGACAGGGGTTAAATCATTGGCATGGCAAATGCACGCGTTAATCCACTTACTGATACTGCGATTCAACACCGAATTCGGGTGGGGCATAACATGAGACATTTAAGAAATGTAATATTTGTAAAGACTATCCATTGGCTAGTAGTAGGTGCTCAGTAGTTTGTGCAGCCTGAAGTATGGCACGAAATATTAACAAATATAGATTTTTGTGATGACAGCCTTACGAAAGCCACTTGAAACTTACCGCAATATCAACATTGCGGCGACAGAGGATCATCACGACTTTTTAACAAAACCTAAACCATTCCACAAAAGAATTGAAATTGTCCTAATTTTTAACACTCAGGGAAACCTGATGTTCCGTAAGATATTATTGTGCGTGGCAGACCACCTGGTCAGAGGATACCGTCGCGGTGGCTGGAAGACTACAGATTATGCTCGCAGGAGACCGATTAAGCTGCCGCCATGAAAAAGATGAGGCCTATTGGCTATTATTACCCACAGTAGTGGGTGTCAGGCTATGTGATGATGATGATGATGTTGTTATGCTCAAACCAAACTAGTTATTAGTAAAATTGGTCTAATAATGGTTATCGCTAACGGTTCAAGGGTTATTATCCTGCAAATTCCATTTGAATTTGTGCATGTAACATTAGCTTAAATGAAGGTCGAAAACCTTTCAATAGCAATTTGTCAATTGGTATAATTCAACAAAATCAGCGTTACACACGCGAGAGTCTCTCTCACGACTACATACAGCGAAGTACGTGTGCTTGTGTGGAAATCCTATTATCCTAATTTGGCTGCAACAACAAGGAGTTAAAAGAATTTACAGAAAATTACCACATATTTACTTGCAAAATAAATAGATAAAGACAGACTAAAAAGCCAAAATGGGTAAATAGAGCACGTATTTTCCTATTGACTAAAAACAACTACCGTTTAACACAAACGTTACAAATAAACGTGAGGTTAGGAACTCAGTAGACACAAAGCACGCCGATTACTTGCCAAGTGTTATACCTGAGAAACAAACGATCTTCAATAGAACACCAGTATAATTGAAAATAGTAATAACTCAGACATTAATCCATAAGGTCAGATTTAAAAACTTCGGAAACATCGACCTTCTGGTAGTCACGCAAGGCAGTAATTGGTATGCCTAATGGACCATGTAGGCTTGTTAGCTCAGCTCATGAAATACCATGCCCAAAATCCAAAGAATCATTATGCGATCCTTTCACTTTCGTCACATAACAAGTCAAGATGAACCACAAACAAATTATGGTCACAGAGGCTTCTTAGCTCAAGGCAATCGAGGCTAGTGTCGAACCCACAACATACCATCAACATCGATCAAGATTTACTGGAGAAAATGGAATTGGCACTCTCAAGCCAACATTTGCATAAAAGATATTACATTATGGGAATAGCTTGGTAATCTAGGTAACATGTGGCAAGTGCAAATGGGCTACGTGTAACGGGACTCTATATTCAGAAAAGCATTACGAAATAGCTTAAATAACTGTTGAATCCATCACAAACCTTATTGTATAAGCGAACACAGAAAGAGTTTAAAAATGTTTAAATTATAATGATGATGCTGGGAAGAAATAAATTGCCATTACTTACAAGCTTCGACCGTTATCGCATTATAGATTTATTTCGCAAGAGAATTGCGCAAGCGAAATTATCTAAGCTTTACGGACACGTAATCTCAGATGGGTTTTGATGATAACTGAGGATATTGACGATGAAACTGAGTGTTGTTTAAATTATTTCCTCAAACATCTATCTGTAGTTTAGATTGAATGAAAACACAGAGATATAGAACGCAGAGATTTAAAGGTAATGGAACAAGCACCCATAGCGGATACCTAGTGCATTCAAACACGCCGCGCTCCAGGCCACGGTCCCGTTAGAGACTCGGTTCCGCCGATCGTTGTCGGAGATGAAATAGAACCTATACAAGCCACTAAACAACCAAGAATTTCAGCTCTAAGAGAAATACTTCTAATTAGGGAAAATAACAGTTTCTGCACTGCAGCGGAATTTCTACAACGCAGGGAGATTGTACGACCGCGATCACGTTCAGCTAGACTCCGTGACTACTGCTCTAATCAGCAGTGAACAGAATGACTTCGGATGTCGTGTCGCTAATAAAAAGTTAAACACGAATACGGTTAGTGCTACTGCTCTACTCTAGATAAAATTTATTCTATCCGATTTTTTGGTAAATAAGAGTACCTAGCTGATTTTAGGAAATTTAAACAAAGGGAATCTGCTTGGCTACTAGATCACGGAGAAATATTTAGTTGCTACATAATCCAGTCCTTATCGCAAACTTATCAAATCAACGATTGAAATAAAAGATAGCATATTACTTTTCGAGACGACTTAATCGCAACAAAGACGTAAAGCTGTTCTTTGATGGAATTTAGACTAATTATTTTAAAAGATATAAACTCGTCCTGGCAAATTTTGCAGATAAGTATTTGTTCAGGGACTGTCTTGGTGTTTAAGATTACGTGATAGTAATATTAAACACCATATTTACTTACGAGTACATACATATTTTAAACAAAATCCCACGCCGAGTCAGTCTGACTGTGTGAACTCAACATGCTCAACTAAACGGATTTTCATACAGTTTTCGCCAATAGGCGATTTATGATTAGTGATTTATGAGGTTATGTGAATTTTGTAAATTATCGCGATTAGTTGAAATACGATTTTCGAACATCGTAAATCGTAGCTAACGAAAATCGTAGCACCAGACTGGTGATAAGCTACCATAAGCTCTGCTTACTTTGGAACTATAATAGGATGTTTCTCTGCGAAAATAAATTTTACCTTAACAAAAGGTATTTATTATGCTGTGCACTATTGATTTATTTTTAAAGCTAAGAAATAAGTTTACGAAGAACTGTGATTCAAATGCCTATCAACAATGACTAAACTCAATGACGAGAATAAACTTGCGTGTAATGATTGCGCGTCTACCACTTCAGCAGGAATGTCTAATTCAAATAACCCTATTGAGAGCGTGCGGTCCCGTTACGAATTCCGAACAGGGTTTGCAGTACATATTGCAATTGTACTAAAAACTCAAAAAATAATTATTTGTGAAGCATTGTTTCTTTTTTTGCAAAAGACGATGGTACCTTTTAAGGCGAATAGTAGGGTGGATAATGGCGCCACTACATATTTAATTTTATAATTACGTTATACAAAGGAATTATCAAAAAATCGGCCCGCTCGTAGACGATATCTATCATAAGCTTTTCTTAAATGTATCTTTAATAGTTTTGTTTTGTGTTATTCAATCAAAAACTAGGGAATATAGGAACTAGTATAGGAACAATAGGAACTAAAATCTTGAAACAAGTATCTGCCTAAATAATACAGTATAATACAGTAATATAGTAGTCTTGAATATTCAAAAAGACTCCTAGTTTTAAATAGTTTTTTACGTTTAACGGATAAATACTATCTCTCGGGAATAACATTTTTATGGGACCACCTCTGGATGGTCATTCTCTATCTATACAATACAACAGCAAAAGAATCATCCAAATCGGTCCATAAATGACAGAGAAATCTATGAACAGATATAAAAAACATGTATACAGCTGAACATAGAAGTTCTTTTTCAAAGTGAGTTAAAAATATGATCTGCCTAAATAATCATCATTAACAACTTTTTTTGTATCACTAGGATGCCTATGTCCAGCGGTGAACATAGGGCATAGGCCTGACTTATTGAGTAAAAATATTATAGGAATTCTTCCGAGCTTTAATTTACTCTATAACTGTAAAAAATTACTTGTCACAAACATGGCTTGTGCACTGCACACTGCAAACAATAAAACAATACTGCAGAGGACAGATAACAAACAAACTAGTAGAAAGTCCTACCAGCTAGCTGAAAATAATAGTTATTAGTCTTTTCATGACTGGTTTGGTAAAGTTTCACTTCACGGCTAATCAAGTGACATAGGCATTGGAAATGGTTTAGAAATTTTGCAATTACTGTTCTATCTTTGAGTTTCTATAAAATACCCACCTATATTATTTATACAAGGATATCTCTTATTAGTATAGTAGTAGGTATTACTAAAGGATTATCTTATATCACCATGCATATTTGGATTTTCGAGTAGTAGCTGGATAGTGCTCAACATTTATTTTTAAGGCGAGGTTAACCCTGAAAACAGTTCTCTTCCAGCAAACCTTATTGGGAGAGAGAGAGAGAGAGAGAGAAAGTAGTAAAAGTTGGTACATGTGCTTAAACAGAGGATATAAGATTTAGTTTTAACCCACTTATTAAATAGACTATTATTAAAAATAAACATTATTTAAAATTCATACATACACTTCTAACCAGCACAGCATTTTTGATGAGTTAATATATGTATGTAGGATAACATTAGGACTCAATTTCCTTCCTTTCGATCTATATGTGGTAATCAGTAAGTACTGATGTAACTCAAATAACAATGTTTTTTTAACAACTAAGTTGCAGGCTGTTACAAACTTATAACTTGTTCTCAAGTACATAACAATTTAACCAACAAAATGAATGGTTAGTTTAACAACCCATACAGTTCTGGGTTCAAGAACATTTTTATAAACATACTCTCTTGACCACACAGCGTTAGGTCGGAGTGATGAATGTTGATATTAAAATTAAGGATACATCAATCAGCTTTTAGGTCAATTAAAATATTATTGTGTGTCTAGGTAAGTACCTACCTGACAAAATTAACCGTATAGGAAATAGGTGTACCTATATCATTATTATTTCACGCTGGTGTGTGTATGTAAGTAGTACCAGTAGATACCTTCTTTTGTTGAATAAAAACAACAACAAGAACAAAATTAAAACTTTAAAAATCCCTCGACAGACTTTCATGAACCATGGCTAAGACCACTCGGGATAAATTATCTATGACACAATAAAACTAAACGAAAATCGGTTCATCCGTCTGAGAGCTACGATACCACAGACAGATACACAGATACACAGACAGACACGTTATACATAAAAAACCCCTCTCTTTGCGTCGGGGGTTAAATAGGGATAAGGTGTACTACCCTGAACGGGTAAATGAAGAGCTAAGCCCCGTTGAATGTTGTTCCTATGTCGGTGTCCACACTTTTATACACTTGTGGGCACAAGCTAAGTACTTGCTCTCAATTTATGTAAATACTAGTTTTTTTATTGGTTATGGAGGCAAAATATAAACAGAACAGGTACTTTCAAGCATTATAACAAAGTTGTTTAGGCGGTTGATATAAAGCAATACATAGCAGGCATGAAAATAATTAATAAATAAGAATTTTACTACAGCTACATTACGCATTCACTCTTACCTTGTCCGCATTTCTCAGTCTTTGGAGTTGAAGTCATTATAATTGGAACTGGAATCACTATGACATATTTTCACACATAAAAATTAAATTATAGTAACAACGAAAAGACGCAAATTTCACAACAACAATCTCAAAATTTTTAGAAAATTAGAACCGACCGGCGGCCATGTTTGGCAAACAATATTTTATATTCTCAAAAGCACCATCTGTTAATTTTTGTGAGAAGCTATTCATCTATTTCGTGCTATCAAAACGCAGTGTTTGTCAATGTCAATGTCAACTTTTGGCGGGGCAGGTGTTTGTGCTACGCTCAGCTCAGAGTGCTACGCTTATTTCGGTGTTTCATCATAGGGATGTCGGAAGTGAAAAAAAATATCGATATAACGACATTTCGATATTTATAAAAATATCAAAATTGCTAATGATATTTCATATAAAAATATCTATATATGATTGTATGATTTGACAGAGAATATTGGCGCTCTAAAAATTATTATTATTATTTTTATAGTAGCCTGCTATCTCGACTCAACTCTGCCCCATGGAAAGCAGAAGTAAAGTCCAAGAGTGGAAAGCATTATTTGGCCTTATCTACTTCAATCATCTTACATTACTAGATAAATACTATACTAATCAATACTCATCACTTCTAATAAAACAAGAACAAAGAATAAAAATATTAATTATTTATTAATACTAAAAATAAAATTAATACTTAAGTACCTACCTAGTTCAACTAGGTAGGTACTTAAGTGCATTTCAGATAATGCAGAAATACGCGCGTTGAGGTTCCAATAAATAAGTCAGTCATGCAGAGACGGACAGTTGAAATTGACATTGTCAGACAAGAGTAGTCAGAGTTGCCAACATTAGGTACCAAATTAAAAAGCAGCGAATCGAGTCGACCAAAAACAAAAAAAGCAAAAAATGCAAAAAAAAAAAATTGATGTTTATACCGTTTCGATACTTGCAATTTTATATCGATACATCGATATATCGAAACATTATACAATGTGTCATGTCTCCGGTGTCGGAGACTCTGGGGGAGGGGAAAACCGGTAAATGTTATCGACAAATTAGTAATTTGTCGATAAAATTTACCGGTGACCGACCAAACACATTGTCTAGCGCTCAAAAATATCGATACATCGCCAAAAATAATTTCGATATATCGGTATTTTTTTAACAAGCCTAATCTCTCATCTGTCATGTCAAATGTCAAGTCAACCTACCGGCCAGCCCTTGTTTGTGACTGCCATCCTGTAGCGCGTCTAGCGCTAGATTTATCATAACATTTTATCCTATCCTTTTCCTTTCTTTATCTTTCAATAACACCTTACGACAGAAAACCCCCTAAAAGGAGAAGCTATCAAATTTGCTCTAACATTCAACACCGTACAGCGTATATAAAACAGCAGTTCACATACATGTCAAATTTTTTATATAATGTAGTTAATAAACAGTTGAGTATACACGAAACTACATACTCTGAATGCAAATTTAAAACGACAAATTGGCTCTTAACTCTAGATTATGATCAAACTGAAGATATTTTACTTTTTGTTAGATGATTTTATTGTATTACTATTTTACTAAAGTACTTAATTATACACTTAGTATGTTTTATAAAATGTAAATTACCTACACTACTGTATTTATGTTTAACATACTTAGATTAATGTACATAACACTCATTTATGTTATGTAGCTCCTGTTCCCGGGCTCCTAAGAGTTCAGCGTTCTCAGGAGCACATCTCACAAACACACACTCACACTACACACGCACAACATGCACACACACAATACACACAAATGGTGTCTACTGTTGCCTGGACTCTTAAAAGACCGGTGTCCTTAGGAGCACCAATCACAATCACACGCACACATCACATACGCACACACTCATGGGGTCTCCTGTTGCCCAGACTCTTACGAGACTGGTGTCCTCAGGAGACCCATCACATAATGTATACAATTACACACTTGTTCTTACTTAAATGTAATATAATGTTTGCTTGATATGTATAATGTAAAAACCCCATGGAAGGAGATCCCCAAGATACAGGTTTATCCTAGTTTGGGGATCAACGATATAATAATTTTCAGTCTAAATCTTTTCCAATAAACGTTATTATTATTATTATTATATTATTATTTATTTGCTTAGTAACTAACACGATTTTCATAAACCAATTACAATAGTTACTTGAGATGAAAAAGCATCATTTATCTAATCTAAATTAAAATGATTATAAAAATTATAACTCATTTTATGAAATAAATCCATATAGAATAATAAACATTGAAAATTATATAGTATTCGAACAATGAGGCAAGTAAATAAATTAATTGAAATAATAAATAAGATATTCATAATGTTAACATGAATAATACAATATAAAAAAAATATTTCAAAAACAAACAGGCATCCTTTCAGTCATCACTCTCGCAAAACCACAGGCATACCAACATTAAATTCTTCCATTCGTCTGCGAAGATATCGCAGTCTGGGTTCGCTGGGTTTTGTTGTTTTCTTTAAGTTTTTCATATTATGAGGCAGTTTAGTTTATTAATTTTTCAGTTAGTTTTTATCCTACATTCCTAAATTGTGTTCATCGGTCCAAAATCAGGCGTGCTTAGCTGTGCCATGACCGAGGGGGAGCTCAGTTTGAGCCATTTCTGGTTCGACCGAGGCTGCAGCGAAATTACAGTCAGCTGCACAGACATGTATATACTTCCAAGTTTTAACTTTTATTTTACTCGGAACTTTTTAAATAAAAGGACATGCACACGTTTTTCGTACAAAGTAGTCATCGTACTTCGTCAGAATGCGGTACATAAATTATCACAATTCCTATACACTTAAAAAAACTTGGGAGTGTATACATATTTTTGCAGCCGACTGTACCTATATATACCTATTACCAACTTATCTACAACGACGTTATTTGGTATTTGCAAACTTACCTGTAAGTACATTGCTGTCCAAAATATCTTAAAAAATAATATAAATAAATAATGCTGGACAATTCACACAGCATTATCTAGCCCGAAGGTAAGCAGAGCTTGTGTTATGGGTACTAGATAACTGATATACTTAATACAATACACTACATAGATAGATATTTTTTATTATACATAGAAAACATCCAGAACGCCCTGGACAAATGTCTGCAGATCGTACAAACATTTGTCCCGAGGCGGGAATCGAACCCGCAACCTCCTGCGTCGCAGGCAGACCTTCGCCCGCTGCGCCACAGAGGCCGTCAATATCTCCGGCCACAATGTTTTATTCGCATATCGGTTTTTTTTTGTTTTGTTTTGGGGTGCTGCACCACCCCCCTTGTTTTCAGAAGTGGTCTTGACACAGCCTGTATAACCAATTCCATAAATAAATAGAGAAATGTAATATAGTTTTATTCCATTTTTCCTTTGTCTAAGGGTAACTATTGGCTAGAGGGTATCACTAAAACAAATTAGTATCAGTCATTCATCATTCAAATTTTATTGTCATTCATTTCATTCCTGTGTTTCATTCCGTATTTCATTTCATTCTCTCTCTCTCTCGGTGTTTCATTTTCATTCATTCATGACACGGTGTTGATTTTAGAAGTGCGTGTGGTTACGTTATTTTTAGAAAATTTAGAATTTACTCGCTATTTTTCAACAATAATTGAGTGTTTCTTTTTCAGTCTGATTGTTGATAATATTTAACGACGTATAAAAGTTCTTGGACCACAATTTATCGGAGAACGCTTGCCTGAAGTTATCATGGCGGATCCACTGAGTTTACTTCGCCAATACAACGTAAACAAAAAAGAAATTATTGAACGTGACAACCAAATTATATTTGGAGAGTTTTCTTGGCCTAAAAATGTTAAGACTAACTACCTTATGTATGGGTAAGTAAAGTTATCATATTATAAAGTCCTAGTTTTTGCTATCCTGGCTTGTTTTACGATACTTACGGAAACTGACCTATCTTTCAGATCTGGTAAAGAAGGCAGCATCAAGGAATACTATACATTGGAATGCCTCCTATTCATATTAAAAAATGTACAGCTGACTCATCCTGTTTATGTTAGACAAGCTGCGGTACGTAAAGGGTCAACATTTTCAAATGGCTTTGAGAGGCCTGTTTTGGATGAAGCTTATCGAAAGCTGTTACATATTTTGTTTTTATTTGGACCTCGTGATTTGCCTTTTCTTTTTAGGCTGCAAATATACCAGCAGTACGCCGTCCAGATCGTAAAGAGCTATTGGCATATTTGAATGGGGAAACTGCCACCTGTGCATCTATTGATAAGAGTGCTCCTTTGGAAATTCCAACACAGGTAAAGAGCTATAGAACGCCTGAGTGTATATTTGTTGAAATTATATTAACCAAAAGTAATAATAAAATAATAAAGCACATTGTAAACTATGACATCATGAAATCTAGCATTCCATTTATTTTTGATCTCAGCTGATCCTGATTCTTATTATCCTTTTCCAAAGGTGAAAAGAACACATGACCATGATTTTGGTGAATCAGCAGCGAAGAAGCCTCGCATTGAGGAAACCCATGTGCAAAAAGTCAGAGAGCAGTTGGCCGCTCGCCTTGATGCTCCGAAGGAAGCGTCTGTCACAGTTGATAATATAAAGTAACTATTACTGGTTCCACAAGAATTCATCAATTAAATATTCTTTTTAGGCAGTATGCAAAATTAAATTATGGTAAACTTTTAGGTCTCTATCAGAGGCTATGTCAGTAGAGAAAATTGCAGCCATCAAAGCTAAACGTTTGGCCAAGAAGAGGACAACCATCAAAAGCAATGACTATGCTGACACACTGGGTCCTGTTGGGTCTGACCTTAGAGCTATTCTGGATTATGATGTAGACCTCACAAAAGATATTATCAGCAGAGAGAGACAATGGAGGACTAGAACTACAGTGCTACAGAGTAATGGGAAAGTATGTGCCTGATTTCCAGACATCCTTAATTTACTGTTGGCGATGGTGCATCACAATGGTAGGTTCTTGGAACCTACTTCAGGCACCAGTCTTCACAAAACAGATTATGCCAATACCTATCTACCTACATTGGATTCAGTATATTCTTGCTCAGAAGAATATGTATAAAGCTAAATTGAGAATGTTGTTTTGTAAAATTTTCTGGAGTCATGGATTGTTGTTGTTTTAAAAAATTCAATTGATATGAACTGTACCACTGTAACTGTAACTAAACCAAGCTGGCACTTTTTCAATTTGTTTGGTTATAAATTTGGTCACAAGCTCTTCCCCAGTCTTTACTCATCCAACACAACCTCTAGCTATTTAGACTTTGTACTCCAATCCAAGATGTTTCCAACTTCTGTGATTTACTCCGGAAGTCCAGATACAAGTTGAAATATCGCACACCTAGATCAAAACTAAGTCAAGTCAAAAAACATGAAGTCGGAGATAACCTTGTATTCGATAATTCCTTAAATAAACGCAACTAACCACGAAGACACATTTTAAAAAAGCTTCATAAATGGCTCAATAGATGTCCTTAACTTCGTCTTGGTGAATGAACGACGTTCACCCCTCTCCACCTAAAAAGGTGTATTGTCAGTTGCACGTGAGAAGTCAGCGCTGTAGTGTGTGCGAGTTTTGTGGAAAACTAGGTTATTTTGAGTTGTCTTGGTTTTATTGAATTGATTTGTAATTTTTCTTGGAGATAATTTGAGTTGTTATTGAACTGATGAATCAACTAAGAAAATATTACTAGGACATTTTGAATTGTTCCAGTTTTGATTGATGAGGTAAGTTTATATTTTTTCATTATTTCGAGTTGACTTTTTTTTGTTGAACAATAATGCATATTGCGGGATGTCTTACTTTTGCTGGTGAGAATTTAATTGTGATTTTTAATCTAATAAAACCTTGATTTAACGTGCTTTATTTAAACATCGTGTGGGGTTACAAGTGTACAATTATGTATAAAATTGATTTTTAATTAAACCATGTGCACCTATTATTTTTATGAGTTTCTTTGAGTTGACTTTCTTTTGATGGTTAAATGGAAAAATCAAATCTTCTCTCATTTTCTTCTTTTTTTAAGGAAAATAAACACACGAGGGCGTCTTCTTGTTAAAATAGTACAAAAAAAAGACCAAAGCAAATACTATTCAGTAATATCTACAGAAGAATCTCCAATAATAGAAAATGCTATGACCACACCGGACATTTTCCAAAAAATGGATGAAGAAAACTATAATAGCAACAGCAAACAAACATCACCAAATCAGCAACCACCACTACAGGATGAAAATCAATCAGTTATGTCAACGAAGAGTCTACAAACGTTGTGGAATCAAAAATATTACTGTTATATTAATACTAATTATTTGTATTAATTCTAAGATAGATTGATCCCCTTTGACGGATTTTGTTTGCCAATATTTTTTAAGTTTTAATTGCTATAATAATGGTAGGTACTGATAATGGTTTTGAACTGACTAATGTGTTCACAAAGAAGTTTTTTGATTTTAATAACTTGATATTTTATATTCGTTTAGTTTACGAAAAGTTTATATTGCCTTAATAACGTTCCTGTAGTTTTAGTTTGTTATTTTTGAGTCTGATTTTTAATGCTAATGAAGAATTTTTTTTTATTTAATTGCTAAATGATTGCCTGTCCATCATTTATAGTCGCATGTTATTTTAAAGTTTTAGAAAAGTTTATATTGCTTATATGACCTTAGAGTAAGTGTATTGATTTGAAAGCTGAGTGTTTGCTCACCTAGAATTATTTTTAAATTTCCATTGCCATAAGAATGTTCCTTGTACCAAGTATAACTTTTTCGATTCGAAGACTGAATGATTGTGATTAAAGAATCGATTTGATTTGAATAACAAGAACTTTTATTTCCTTCCACTTCAAGTTTTCCATCAAATCACATAATTTGAAAGTAATATTTCTTCGAAATAAATTAAAAAATCTAGTTTTGCAGAAGATTTGCTAACCATATAAAAACAATTTATGCAAGGCCAACTCAAAATATTCGCACAAAACTAGTTCAACTCAAAATATTTTTGATTTTTTGTAAGGAATATCAGTCCAAAAGTATAACAACTCAAAAATAATTAATTGTAGTTACAAGGTTTACTTTGTAGCTATAATATTTCTATTATTATTCATTTGGGCAAAATTCTATAAGAAAATGTTTTGCGTTTCATAACTTTAGTGATAAAAGTTGAAGATTAAGGTTTTTTTTGTCTCCTGAAAAATGTGGTATTTTGATTTGACTCAGTTTTGATCTAGGTGTGCGATATATTTCTTTGGTTTTTGAAATCCCCTTTATTGACAAAAGATATCAAGGATTTTAGAATGGAGTATAGATAGTAATTTAGTATGAAAACTATCATAGTTTGATGAATTCATTATCATCATCATCATTCATAATGAATGTAAGCAACAAATTGGTATCTAGCTACTAATGTTAAATGTTGCCAAAACTACAAAAACAAACTCAAAAAGTCATTAAATTTTCAGACATTTGCTAAAAGTATTATGGCATTACTGGGAGGTATCAGAGCGCGTGAAGAGGGAAGGCCGGGTGTTCCAAGGCCCCAGCCGGTGGTGATGCCGCAGCCTACAGCCTTGCCTCAGCAGCAAACTCAGTACAACAGATACGATCAGGAACGATTCATTAGGCAGAAAGAAGGTTTGTTTTTTCATTATTCACAGCTGGATTGGACCCAGAAATGGATAAAATCCCACTATGTATGTTAAAGGCCATTTTTGAAGTCAAAAAATGGTTTGACTTCAAAACAATTGTGTTGAAGTCAAACACAATTGTTTTATAAACTTAAATGCTACTCACTCATTCATATTTTATTCGCCGTAGGAGCACAAGGCACATTTCACATTCACATTATAATAGAAATAACTAATAAGACAAAATAAATAATTATAGTGACACAAAAGGCCCTGTTTTAGTTAGTAGTCAGGGATAAATGATACTTCCTTTTGAACTTTGTTTCTAAAAATACTAGCTTATTTTATTATATTTGATAGCTTTCAGGTGGCTAAAAACTCGAATACCATGGAAATTGCAATTAATAAAAGAATTTAGTTGTGTTTTAATTAAAAGAAACGATTTCGAAGAATGAAAAATATTGTGCTAACCATTATTGTCCATTACAGAAACGGAAGGTTTCAAAATCGACACCATGGGAACATACCACGGAATGACACTTAAGTCTGTGACTGAAGGCCCCAGTGTGCCGGTTGCGGCGCGCGCTCCACAAACTCCGAATCATCCGAGGCAAATGCAACGTAAGTACCTCAACTACAAGAAATTATAATAACACTTTCAGTGCACATGATGCACATACCATAGAGATAGGTCAGCACCAGGTAGCAGACACTGGGCAGTGAAAGGGTCTAGCTTTTTAATAATAATAATCTAGCTTTTTTCTTGGATAAAAGTCCCACCAAAAATTGTTCCTTGGATACAATCTATCTCAATCATCATAGCTAGGACAGCTAGAACGACGGACAGACTTCGCATTTACCAGTATCTTTTAGCAGATATTAGTATGGATCACAGAAATCTGAATAACAGTTATTCAGATTTCTGTGGTATGGATGTATAGTACGAATTTAAATTCAAATTCAATTAAAATTAAATTTACCTTCAATCACTAAAACCTAAATTCCTAAGTTTAATTTTGTTTTAAACTCTCTTATTCGTAAATTTTAATTGTACCTACCATGTTTAAATGCACTTTGTTTTATATTTATCTTTTAGTTTACTCGTTTAATGTTTAAAACTTAGCATAAATGTCTTCTCTGTTATTTTAGGCACCTCTAGAGGGTCGTGACGTGACGCAATCTTTATGATTTCCGCTGAAAACCAGCGCTGGGTGCATACACCAGTTTGTACCCAGCACAATGCTGAGCGAAAACCATGTTTGCCTTGAGCTCTGCTAACAAAATGTTAATCACGCAGCATTAACCATAATTAAAGTTCTAAATTTTCTGTAGTAGTTCGTAAGGTAAATAAAATATTTCATTTCAAATTTAACTGTAACAGAAAATGGCCCACCGTCCGGAACACCAGGCCGCAGAGACCTACTGCCCGTCACAGCAGCGAGGCCTCCACCCGGCGGTGGCGGCAAGCGGCCCTCGAGGACCCCCATCATCATCATACCGGCCGCCGCTACTTCTCTCATTACCATGTATAACGTTAAGGATATGCTGCAGGATTTCAAGTAAGCATAGTTCACCACACTCATTAGGTCGACGAATCTGACATTGTAGCGTCAAGGGGAGTGGATAAAGGCAGCTCACGAGGCCTATTTCTCAACATACGCAATTGTTTGTTTCGTTTTCGGAACCCTACGTTTCCGTCCAAATGGAAAAAAGAAACCCATATAGGATCACTTTGTTGTCTGTCTGTCCATCTGTCGACCCTCTTTTCTCAGGAACGCGTGGAGGTATTAATCGAAATTAACATCTAATACTTTGAGTATTGGATGTTAATTTCGATCCGTAATAAAATGCTTAAGTTCTACATGTTAAGTTCTGGCTATCATGTTGTGCCCGTTTATCTTTAAAGCAATATTTACTGGCCTGAGCTCCTTCAGTTGTCCATCATCAAAAAGCATAATTTTGCATTGACGTAGCAATAATACTTTTGTCGTACGTTTCAGGTTTTTCACTGTGGAGCAGAAGAAAGCGGATGGCGCTGCGAGGGAGAACGAAGTATTACTGCAAAGGCGAAAAGGACCTGCTCCAGACTCTGTGCCAAACAATGCTACAACAATGACAGTATGTTAAACATACTACATTTTATACGAGACTAGCTGCTGCTCACGGCTTTGCTCACCCGGTACCTGGATAAAACATAGCCTATTATTACCTACTTAGGGATGCTGTAGCTTTCTTTCTATAGTTAAGTGAAAGAATTTTCAAAATCGGACCAGTAGTTCCAGAGAACAAACAAAATCTACTTATTATAATACTATCCCATTATAATATCAGTGTTGAGTACTGGACTTTACGAAGGGAACGTTTATGAAAGGACTGAAGTAGAAAACATTTATTAGAAACATTGAGGGGCGAACCCGGATGAGATTGTGCAGGATGGTGTAGAGTGTCTCAAAAGTTTGGAGGCCTATACCCAGCAGTGGGTGAAGTCGAATTGCGGATAATGATGATGATTTGTCACATCAAGCACAACAAGAATACAATGAAAACAAGTAGTAAAACGAATATTCTTCAGTCACAGAATGGTCCCTGTCTCACCATGCCGGTCTTCCAACAGAGTCGTTCATATGACAACATAACAAGCTCCTATGTTATGGATGAATTGTTTACGTATCACTTGTTCAAGTTTCGATGGATAATTGATGTTTATAACGTTCAAAGTAAATCATGTCCCTTAATACTTCTTACCTACTCTAAGGCAAGGCGATTCGTCAAAAGTTACCATTTTATACTGCAAAAATCTTTTAATAGGGTTCTTTGGTCTCTGATTCTTGTGTCGAAACAAATGTTATTCTGTTATCTTATCTTCTCAGGTGCCTTACCGTGTTGTGGATAACCCAGGTCGGTTATCAGCAGCGGAGTGGGATAGAGTGGTGGCAGTATTTGTGCAAGGTCCCGCCTGGCAGTTCAAAGGATGGCCCTGGGACGGCAATCCTGTGCAGATATTTGACAATAGTAAGTTGTACTAGTTTCTGCCTTGGTTTGGCAAGCATTGTTTCTATGGAAACATTTAAAGGTTACTGAATATCCCATGGGAACTGATTTATGGGATAAAAAGTAGCCTATGTTTTATTCCAGGTCTTGACCTACATCTATGCAAAGTTTCAGCCTGATCCTTTTAGTAGTTTTGATGTATTTTTTATTTTTGACGCATTTTTTATATTAATGTACTTTCTACTGTCGGGTCCCCTCGTCAACCCTGAGATTCCTGAGTTGCATTTAAAGACCAACCTCCACTCGCAACAAGTGTGATTCTAAGTACCTATATAGCTGAAACTGTCCTTCATTCTAAACTTTGTAGGCATTTTATTGGATCTCTCGCTATTCCTTAGTGCGGGATTTTACTTAATAAACATTAATGGTTCGTTGTTTTTCTAAATGAGAGGCATTTGCTCAGCTGTGCGACAATAATGGCTGAAAATAAATAATAGATATTTTTACTTTAAAAATTATTTATTTGCAGTGTGTGCGTTCCACCTGAAATACGACGAATTGAAACTAGACGCCAACGTGGCCCGCTGGGCGGTGACCGTGCTCAATCTCAGTCGCACCAAACGGCATCTGGACCGCGCCGTGCTTCTCGGCTTCTGGGAGACATTAGACAAGTGAGTGTCATTGTGTAATTGCAATGAGCCTTGGAAACTAGACGCCAACTTATGGTGACCGTGCTCAATCTCAGTCGCACCAAGCGGCATCTGGACCGCGCCGTGCTTCTCGACTTCTGGGAGACATTAGACAAGTGAGTGTCCTTGTATAGCTGCAATAAGGCTTATATTGCAATGAGCCTTAGAACCTAGACGCCCACGTGTGGTAACCGTGCTCAATCTCAGTCGCACCAAGCGGCATCTAGACCGCGCCGTGCTACTCGGCTGTTGGTAGACATTAGACAAGTGAGTGTCCTTGTGTAACTGTAAGACAACTTATATTCAAATGAGCCTTAGTAACCAGATGTCAATGTGGCCGGACACCTTTATATCCCATCGTATCTCGCAATACTAGCTCCTATTAAAATCAACTGTTTATGGCGTTCGCAAATGATAATTCGATGCATTCACGAGGAAACAATAAATAAATAAATAATGATGGACAATCCGCACAGCATCATCAAGCTAAGCAAGCTTGTGTTAGGGTACTAGATGACTAATATACGTAATACAATACATTACATAGATAGATATATATTTTTAACAATGCACTACTACATGGTTGTTCTCTTTGTTTCAGACATATGATGAAGAATAAGCCACATCTTCGGTTTTAAGGCTGTTGTAGATAGAAGAGTTATTATCCTATAGATAGTTTATAGACCGTTTATGAAATAGAGGCAGGGATTGACTATGAGTGAGTACCGTATTTGTGCATTACTTTATTTATCGTAGTTTCATCAACATAAAAGTGGGCCACAGCTCCATCAGTAATTTAACAATCTACTGAAGTACTTTAGGTACATACAACACGTCGATTTAAATTGATGACTGAATTCTTCATATTTTCAGTATTTTTGTGGTCATTTTGCAAGCCAAATAGTTGATTCGGGGATCCGTGTTGATTGCGAATGATTAAATTAATATGCGGGTTGATTTTGCACGACCAAAGACATTATTTGTAAGATTTATTCCGTCCATGGTTCTATATTTGCTGTGGAACATCGATAAAACTAACAAATATCAATTCGAACAACCACCACTGACAAATAACTGTAAAACCAAACTATATGCATGATACTCACTTAAACTTAAAAGACTATTAGTCAATCCCTGCCGTAACAGTTGCCTTGTGAAAGAAAATTTATTCTAAGTCATTGAATACCATTTACTGAACATTTTGGCGGGGTTATACGTCGAAAGTTACCTATAAATTTCAACCAAATATATAGAGACAAGCATTAAATAAACCACTATCGTTACTATACCCTAGCCAAGCTCGATGTAGTTTGTAAACAAACCACGATACAAATAAATTCGCCGAGTTTCAAATACAAGTAAGCAATATTCATGGAAGGAAGGTTCTCCAATCGACAAGTAATGTAAATTGCGTTTAAAAAGACGGCAACAGAGTGAATTTTAGAATAAGTATGGTCGTTTTGTAGACAAAAATCAAGTTTGTCTAAGGTATACTAGAGCATGGTTACTAACCGCTGTCATTATTAGTAGACGAATTGCAACGACCATGCCATTACCTTTGGTAGTGGGATTTAGTTTAATTTGGGGAAATCCAGCACTGATATGGCTATTCCACACTACCTAATTCCCTATTGAGCCTCTCGTGTAGGCCTAGCACGGGGATTGTTATCTAGGGTAGAATAGAGAAGAATGACATCGCATTGTCATACATTGCGTAAATTATTGAAGTTGAGGGAATGAGTTTCAAACATACATATTACGCATTCGATGACGATGTGATGTAATTTTTCTCTATTCTACCCGAGACAACAATTCCCGTGCTAGGCCTACTGGAAGAGACTTCACTGGCCGTTTAGTTTTTTGTGTTAGTGCAATATGATTTAGATTGATATTTAGATTGATAAATTAGTGTTGGTCTATTTCAAACATTCAGTTCTCGAATCTGTAATAATTGCTTTATAAGCCAAATACTATTTAGCAGGCAACTGATTTCCTGTAAATTATTATTTAATGTTAAATGTTTTGTTAATATTTTTGTGTGACAAGAAACTGGTTTCGATCTTTGTTCAGTAAATAGTTGAAATGCAGAATATTTATAGCGGTAAAGAGTACCTATAGCAGCATATCTTCCAAAAGTACCTACTGCACAGGGTCCAAACCAAGTTATTTAGTAAATCATAGTCAAAATGTTTTAAATGGTATTGAGTTGTTCAAAGATCTGTGATCTTTGCATATTGACAACAATAAATATTGTTGACCTTTAACTTGTTTCTTATTTAATTTAGTTCCTAATGGGCTCGCAAAATGAAACATCGAGAAATTACGATTTTGTCTTTATTTAAAATTTATTTCAATGGTAGTATAATATTATAACAATAAATAATTCTGTCTCTTTCAGAGATTAAATGTACACACATAGATAATTTTATATTGTATGTTTATGGTATTATGTAGTATTTTGACACAATACACAAAAATAAAACCATTAGATTTCAACCGTAACATTATCAATGTTAGGTGTGTAATATCGTGTGCCCGTAATTACATCATTATAATCCACTTTAACAACTTGATTTGCAATACATTATGCAAAAATATTGGTATTTTAAGCCTTAAATTTCGGGCTCTCTACACGTCATCTTAAAATGTAATAGGTAAAAACAATTCGGGGATATCGTACACTTATTAAAAAATATTTCAACAACATAGACGGCGTCGTTTTGCCCCGGTAAGGAATGTAGGACCAAATTTTACCGGTCCCAAAACTATTCCGTCTAGTAATTCCAATAAGTATAATAAAGTCATGTTAAAAACACACTTTAGTCTTAAAAGGGGATTTTTGACATATTTTTTTTTGTTTTTTACAGTTTCTTTATAATCTTACAATCAGTGTTTTCTCTCTTAGTTTTAAGTCTCGAAATAGAAGTATTGATAACTCTAAATAGACGATAGACATTTGAATAAGTTTTCAGCTACATTGTAAGTACAAGTCATGGATGTTACAAATCTAGAATGTCTCCTAGAGAACATTGCTATCCCCTTGCAAACTTCTAAAATATCTAATTCAAACAAATCCATTTATTAAAATAAAACAAATTGCTACACAATAATCTATAAGGTTGTCTACAATGAACAATGAGCTAGAAACTATGAGTTTAGCACAATCACTCATAGTGACACGAACAGGGCGGCAAGTTTTGACGAAATCAGCCTCAAAATGGGTGACAACAGTCTAGAAATCAGGCGAAATACTATTTTTAGCTACTCATTTTTCTAAAGACGTAGATACGATTATGACACGTCTACGTCGCGTGTGCTGAAGTAATTTTATGCTCTAGAAATAAATCTATAATACGTTACTTGAGGTGAGCGATTTATAAATAGACAGATCATGAGCTTAGCTAGCTTTGGCAGCAGTTGTAAGGCCGCTCTTGTTTCTAATGCTTCCTGTGCAATGACTTTTATGATGGCTAAAAACGTACCACAGTACTACTTTAGCAGACATTTTTGTCCTCTAGATAGGTATACATAATTACTCTACGTAAAATTGACTAATGTTTAAAGACTTCTATGTATCAGTTCAGATCGTTCAGTTAACCTTGCGTCGAACTTAAGTCGATTTCACCTCCATGCCGGTCAATTGCTCTATTAAACTTTATAACCGTCGTTAACTAGACTGCCCATAGTATTAACAAGATATTGTCGCAAAACTATTACCCCGCAAGGAATGATTCGTGCAAACTAACGAAATGTAGAGAATGAAACTATACTAAGTAATTACTTCCAAAATATTGCCATTGATTAGGCTAAGCACGCCATTAGGTACTGCTTCACCAAAAGGCTTCTCAACCACACCCATAGTCAAGTCTATGGGAAGACAGATAAAAGTATAAAACATCAATTATAATAATTTACTTTTGAATTCTACAAATACGTTTCGTTTGGTAAAATCTTCAGTTTTAAGTACTTTAGTAATTCAGTCAAAAAATATAGGTCTTAAAATTTCGAAAGGTCGTTTCACTACTTTCGATTTTTGCTTTCACTCAATGGTGTGCTATATTCTAGACTCACTTGGATTTTACCTTAACACTAACGAATAGCGAAATCGACCTTAAAATAATGAACAATACTTATCCAAAACCAAACCTAATCAGATATGGTAAAAATTAATAATTCATAATTAATTTTGTCACAAATGCTTCTTTATAGTCTAGCCAGACTAATCCACCCTTTAGTACTCAAATGTCGTCGATGTTGGCACCACCTCGAGAACCATTTGAAGAAAGACAGTAATTTTATCTGGAAATAAAAATATATTTTACAAATCATCCCAGCAGTTAGTCAGATAGCTTATTGTTTCAATTGTAAATACTAGTATAATTTTCTTTGTGAATAAATATATAATCATCCCAATAATTTACAATTATTGGCACTTTTCAGGTTGAAACACAATATTGTGTGTGTCTTGAAGCTTCAGAAGCAAATCGGTTAGGTAATGCATATGCATGGTTATGGTATGCTACGGCCACATTACAAGGTGAAGATTTGTCTTCGCGTTGTCGTCGTGTCGTGATAAAACTTCGTATTCGATCTACGACGAAGTGTTTAGCCACATTGGAAAAAACTTCGCCGCGATAACTTGTCGTGACAGCGCAAATCTTAACGTTTTCGCGAAAGTGTGGCCGTAGCATTAGAAACACATGATTATAATGTTGTGTCGCTGTGTTTTTCTAATCGAACTAAATATTTGGTTAAACACACAATAGTGTGTTCTCTCACCATGTCATCTTCATACATACCCATGAACGGCAAAGAGTATCCCCACTTGACGAAAGGCAGGTAAACCAACATGCCCGCACAGATGAACGCCGCGGCGTACAGATACTCCCACTCCGGCTTGTCCACTATCGGCGCTACCACCAGGTATGTGGACACGATTAGCACTACGTACGGGATTATTATTGGCACCTGCAAAAATATTACACAGTGAGGACTTGTCTAACGGCTAGGGAGGACGATATTGCGGACGGGGACTCGTAAAAATGACAATCTAAAACTCTTAGTTCGTTTTCATGCAGACGCTATCTTACGCAAGGGATATAAATAAATAAATAAAATAAAAAGAAGTTTATTTATCAAAACTATATCTAGGTTATTAACACGGAATTAACTAAATTCCGTGGTTAATAGTGATCTCCATTTACACAAGATATAAATAAAATAAAAAGGAGTTTATTCATCAAATCTAGGTTATCTAGGTTATTAATGATCTTAAATCTAATATACATGATTTTACCAACATATTACATAAGAGTTGGTTTTGCACGAAAACGAATCCGGGAATTTTGTTTTTATTACTCTATCTAAACATTAGTGCATAAGAACGGTGGACCTTAGATGCCTACCTACTAATATTTTTATTTTCCGGATATAATATAGATTCCCTGGATAAAAGACTAGCGCAGGAATGTAGGTAGTGGCAAACGAGTATGGAGGTCTCTCGCTATCAAACATTGGATACAAACGGACTGAAGGTATGATGAAGGTTTTATTGAGTTAGGTAGGGGTTTTCGCCATCACCAAAATTGGTGACGATTCTGTTGCAAATAAAGTCTTTATTCACAAAGAAAATTATACTAGTATTTACAATTGAAACAATTGAGCTAACTACAGACTGTTGCAAACAGTCTACAGGTAGCTCAACTGATCTATATCAATACCAGTCGGAAGCGTCCCCAAGACGCTGGCTGCATTGCCACGCTGTATGGCAATGCTGATGCGCTGTGCCAGATACTCACCAGCTCTCGGGTCACACGTCGCTTCGACCAGACGCTCAGATAATTTTTAAAAAACCCGAAGAGCGTCGGTACCCCTCGGACCTAGGGTCTCAACTCCAAGGGGAGCAAATGTGTAGGCTCTGTCGAGACCTGCATATTTGCGCCTTTCTATTGCATAAATACCTACACCACAGATATTATAATACTCTACACTAAAATAATTCGACAGCACTAAAAGAAAATGTTGCCGTCCCTAATGCAACAACAGAATCAGAATCAAAAAAATAATGAATTATTTTCATTAAAGGATGTAAGCAACCCACTTATTTCTTTTTATTTAACTACGAACCTTATTTGTGTTGGAAGAATAATACACAAATAAGGTTCGTAGTTAACCCGCCATCCGTAATGAATTCGTCAAACTACGATAGTTTTGACGTGACAACGTCTTATAATTCGATAGAGCCGGCTGCACGCACGAAAAAACATGACGTCATGCGGCGTTACCTCGCTCTGAGGCGTTCCATGTAAGGCTTGAAGTGCAAGCGAGAGCGCTCGACATCCGTCTCTCTCCTACTTGAGTGAGCGATGCGTCTGCGTTGTCACGTTCAACTATCGTCAGTAAACCGACTTTACAGACAACCAATTTTTTTTATAGTAAAAAAGAATCGACATTGTACCTATGGCTATGGGTTTTGGTTAGTTTGCTGAAGATTATTTACTTGACTTAGTATTCTGTTTAAGACACAAAGAAGCTATAGCTCTCTATTTGCAGTGAAAATTTTGTCATTCAGTCAGTTTGTGGCTCCAAAACGTTTTTAAGTTAATATGTGTTTTAAGTACCTAGTGATTTTTCTCGATAAGAATACAGATGAAACATCTTTAGTCGGAAGTATTTAGGTAGAGTCCTAAATAACTCTAAGAAATCAAATAACCACCGAGTGCGTGAGTTTACGCACTACAATAACAAAAACCCAAAAACCTTAAATAACTATAACTGACCTTATAAGGGCGAGGTGCGTGGGGCTTCGTGCGTCTCATTACAATCAGGGCAAGCATCGCGCCGCCATAGAATATCCACGCCGTGAACGAGAAGAAGTCGATCAGAGAATCGATGGTCCCGTACAATACCATCGCCACCGCTATCAGAGACTGGAATAAAACAGGTACGTATATGTATTTGAAAATGTCATTGGACGAGCGAATTTCACATCCGTACTAATCTATACTAATATTATAAAGAGGAAAGATTTGATTGTTTGTTCGTTTGTTTTGAATAGGCTCCGAAACTACTGGACCGATTTGAAAAATCTTTCACCGTTATTTAGGAATCATACTTTTCAGGGAGGAGTGACATAGGCTATATTTTATCACGGGATTCCCACGGGAACGGGAACTACGCGGGTGAAACCGCAAGGCGATCGTCTAGTATTATATAAAGCGAAAGTAATTCTGTCTGTCTGTTACCGTTTTACGCCTAAATGGCTCTTGTTGAAACTTGGCAATGAGGTACCTAAACGGTACCCCGGGGGCGGATATAGGCTTCTTGAAAAGTGCGTGTGAAGCAGCGGGCAGAAGATCAGTTTATATTTCAACGGCTGCACCGATTTTCTAAACATCTTCATTGTCGATGGAATCAAGTTTCAAACACAAAAGAAACCATTTGAAATGTGTTCCTTTCTAACAACAATTTTCAACCGTTCATCCGTTTGGGGTTGGGCTACGATCCCACAGATAGGCACAGACGTCAAACATTTATATGTTTATAACACCACATTAACATCTCACTCACTATCATAACTTAAGCTTGCTAAATTGATTAATCAATTTACTTGGCGTAGCCAGTGGGATGAAATACCCAGAGGTATCCAAAGCTCCTAAAAGTTCATTACAACAGTTTGTTTACTTGTAGTTTAAAGATAATGCTTACATGGAATATCAGTCCAGGAGCGGGAGTAAAGCGGCGTACGTGGACATATGACAGGATGTCCAACAGATGGCCCTCTCGAGACGCCGCAAAACACAACCTGCCAGGGATTTATTTGTGAGTTTTTCTTTATAATCATTTTATTACAAAATGTAGCTTCATTTTAGATAATTTAAATATAACATCAAGTGTCAGACGTATTGTGTTGAAAAGCCTCCAAATCTCTATGGTAGGTAGGTACATGTCTGTAGTAAATACGATCGAGTAGCTTTTGCACAAATAATGTGCAAAGATCTGACATTTTCTCTTCTCGAATTCAGAATATATCTAAGAAATGTAATAGTATGGTGGTAGAGCAAACTCTACCACAATACCTCAAGACACTAGAACGAGAAAATACAGCTTTACGCGATCATTAGACCTATATTTTTAAAGAACCGAGTAATTAAATCATCGAAAAACAAACCTTCCCGCCACAAACAGCGTCCCATTAGCCGATCCAAAGGTAGAGATCGTCACAGCAAGTGGCATCAGCCACGCCAGCGGCCCCAGCAGTCGATTGCCAAACGTGACCGCCACTGCTTCGCTGTCCGCCATCTCGCTCACCGACATCACGGCCAAGTACGAAACGTTCACTAGCGCGTAGCATAGCGTAACGAGGGGAATCCCGATAACTATACTTAGTGGCAGGTTCCTAAAATGTTAAGATAGTTATAACTACACAACACAACCTTCGACCAAGGCATTTGTCGAAGATTGAAACAATACTTAATTTGCGTTATGTAGACTACCAATATGTGACATATCAAAGTCAAGGTCAATCAGTCAAAAAATGCATTGAGCTACCTGCAGATGGTCTGCAGTAGTGAACAGTCTGCAGTGTTTCAATTGTAGCAATTGTAAATACTAGTTCTAATTTATTAATATTATTTGATTGTAATTTTCTTTGTGAATAAAATTAGATTTAAATGGAAAAAATGCATTTATAACCCTAGCTTGTTTTCAAGATTTCAAGATATTGGTAAAGAGAAAAATACTCGACCAAAGGACGTGACGCTGTCAACAGATTGTGTTTTAGGCTCCAATCATTAACATCAGATCAGCAACGTTACCAGTCCTCTGTTGGACATAGGCCTCCCCAATAAGCGCATTATTGGCTCTTTACAATCATGACTCATGTTATTATCTACGCAAAAAACAGAGTAGAGTCAAGTGCAAGTTTCGGAAATTTAATGCATGTTATGCGTCCTCTCTTTAACCCAAACATTTAAAATCTACACTAAGATACAGAATAAAGGTGACTACATGGCATCATTACTAATCCTGCTTCGCCCGAATTGATGTAACAAGAATTGCGTTGAATTCACACACTTCATGGACTACTGCCAAGAATTCGCTATTTAGACTTTGACATCACAGACACAATTTTTCTTCAATACTCTAATAGGTATAATAAATATTGAAAATACAAGTGTCTCTTTGTTCATTATGCGTCATGGCTAGGTTTAATGGTCTATGTGTGGAGTTGATAAATTGGCTGAGCCGCTGCCATTTTGGCGCCAGGCCTTCGAGCAGTTGGAACTTAACACTTGGAGTCAAAGTAACGACATACATAGAAAGAAAAGTGACTATCAAACTAAACGAGACGCAAACTACTATTTAACACTGTTTAAAAAAAAGTCGTTGATCAAAATACAAAAGAATTCGGGTTAGATTACAAACGGAATAGTTAGTAGGTCAGGTATTAAGAAAAGAAAGGATTATGCGCCTACACAGTAGGAAAATATATGAGGTACTTAGAGGTCAAAGATATGGATTTAAATCACAGACCTTAGGTGTAGAGCTACAAATCTAAGTAGGTACTTACCAAATCAGAATTATAATAATCAGAATCGGAATTAGGTATAACAATCAGAAATACTTACGAAATCAGATAGGTGGAAGGGAGATGCGTTAAATTGCCTGGAGAGGAAGGACAAAGGGCCTTTGCGAGACTTTTGCCCAGCAGTAAGACAAATAATAGCAATAATAATAAAATAATAAAAATAATAAAATAGTTGAAGGATAAATTGGATAATTCTAAAGGTGCTCACTTACTTGGATGGATTCATAATTTCCTCAGTGACATAGTTGAGGTTATTCCAACCGTCGTAGGCCCAAAGGCCCGTGTAGAACGCAGTGGCAATGTTGCCGATTGTCGCCGTGCTTGAGGCGAAGTTAGGCTCCTGTAAATGTCTCGTATTACCTGCACCATACGGACACATCTCCCGTCAGTTTCTATATTTACATCCCATTATGATTATGAATCTTTATGACGTGATGTGTTAGGAATGACTGTTCAAGCGTTAGATAACATTTCAGAGAAACCCCTTGCTGATAAACTTTTGTGTCTACTTTTGTGACTATACAATACAAATTAGAAATAGTGATGATCAAATTACCTACACATTTATCGTACTTATGGCAAAATAAACGTTTAAATCGACATAGGAAATCTACTTGTACCACAAAATGTTCTGAATATGATAAACAATGATTATGAAAATATCAAATGTATATGTAGAGTTTTTCTCGATGTTTATTACCTTGTATGAGTTTATACGCCCCTCCACACACGATAATGGCGATTGCCACCAGCTTAGCTGCCGTGAATATGTTCTGCACGTTAGTTGCCAGATTCACACTGTAGCAATTCACCGCCAATATCATCACTGTAACAATGGAAACAGATCATATAAAGCACAAGATCATAACGGAAACGACTATTTTTGAACTGTCTATTCATTAACCATGCTGGAGGTGCCCAGCTGTAGGACCAACCTACTTAAGTTTGCCCCCATGTCACTCGCTATCTATTTACTCAATATTCTGTCTGAAAACAGCGTAGATATATTTTACCAAAACATGCCGAAAGCCATGGAAATGGCACAGATTGTTATTGAGACAAAATGTTTAGATTAATATTTAGTAGATATTAGTATGTTTATTAGTATGTGTAATGGTTGTATATACCTAGATATAACATCGCCTTAGGGCTTAATAAAAAAACCTGTAATGA
This sequence comes from Eupithecia subfuscata, assembly GCA_963564075.1. Taxonomy (NCBI): domain Eukaryota; kingdom Metazoa; phylum Arthropoda; class Insecta; order Lepidoptera; family Geometridae; genus Eupithecia; species Eupithecia subfuscata. Next base: position 11,418,088 of record OY751097.1, read on the forward strand.
TGTTATTCTGTCAATAAATAAATAAATTAAACAAAGCTCGCGGCTTAGCTCACGTGGACCATAGAAAAACGTACTTAGCACAAATAGAATTTTCGAATTCAAAGTAATAGTTTCGCTTACATCTAACCTTATTTCTTCAATACTGCATATGTTTTAAACTAAACAGTTTTTATACAACAAATGAGAAACTAGAGCTAGAACCTAGAACCATCAAATGAAGCTATCGCAATTCCTCTCCAAGAGTTTTTGCCTAATTATGCATCGGGAAAATGATTATTATAAAATAAATAAATAAGTTATCTAAAATATGTTTAAATATTATTGTAGAAGAGAAAACTTACTAATATTAACAAGAAACTGTTATTTCAATCAACGAATGAAAACCATACAATTTGGACGAGGAAACCGTGCAATTTCGCGTTTTTTTCGTAATACCCTTGATGGTGCGTTTAAAGCCGACCAGCGTTTAATAGTGTTTAATTTGACAACCTCTGTGGCGCAGCGAGCGAAGGTCCGCCTGCGACGCAAGAGATTTCGGGTTCGATTCCCGCCTCGGGACAAATGTTTGTACGATCTGCAGATATTTGATCAGGGTGTTCTCTATGAATAATAAAAAAATATCTAGCTATGTAGTGTATTGTATTAAGTATGTCAGTTATTTAGTACCCATAACACAAGCTCTGCTTAGCTTGGGGCCAGATAATGCTGTGTGAATTATCCAGCATTATTTGTTTATTATTATTGTTAATGGGCGCTTCCTCGTGGCCAAACCGGATTGTAAAGATGGGATACGAGGAATAAATTTTCCTCATTGCCAACTAGACAATATTATCTCTTTGAGAGCCGCAGTGACTCTTTTAATCCGCAACGAGATTAGCCGACACAGAAAAGCTTTGAATAGAGCTTGTTTCGAGATAGTAGTCAGCAGCTGATGACAAGAGCAAACTATCATATACAAATATCTACCTGCAATGATTCCACTAATATTATAAAGCCGAAAGTTTGTGATATCTGAATTTTTCTAACCATCTCCAAAACTACTGAACAGATCAAGATGAAATTTGGCGTACGCTTCGAGCAAAGCCTAACTTAGATAATAGGCTACTTATTATACCGAAAATACGCGTGCGAAGCCGCGGGCAGAAGTTAGTTATGAATATATCTCATAGAAACCATTGCATAACTACATTAATATTGTATGTATAGAGGAAAGATTTGTATGTTTGTAACGAATAAACTCAAAAATTCTTTTATCATTAGAATGCTACATTATCCCTGAGCACAGATATTATAATACTATACTTAGGCTATATTTAATGTTTAAAAAATAAATGTCCACCCGTGCGAAGCCGGGACGGGTCACTAGTATAAGTTATAATTATAAGTTAAAATGTTGTTTTCGATAAAGATAATACAAATTAGTGTTTTCGTTATGCAAATTTAAGCAACAAAGCCTTCGATTTTGGCGGTTAAATGGAGCAAAATGCCAATAACCCATACATTTTACATCAAATTGACCTTAAATGCCTCAGTAGATATTATTTCAATTGAAATGTGACAGCGAAGAGTAAGTAGACACAGGCGCCTAATTATACTCTTGCTCTGTCGCCAGGCGGGTAACATTGTTTTGTTTGAATCAGTGGCGCTCGTGGGTCTCAGAATAGTTTAGTCTAATGAATATCAAGACGGTTGAAGTGTTCATTGGCTGTATAAATATTTGAACTGTGAATATAAAACAATCAGCTGAAATACTCTCATCAGCGAGCGCGAGATATTTTTGCTACCATCTTCCCGTAGGTTAACGTATTCGCTGCCCAGCGTCCGCGGTGCGACCCGCAGGGGCGCGCCACCGCCCTTTACACGACTAATGTCCAATTATGAAAAATGACAAATAGTCTAAAACTTCGTTAGGAGCAAGTTAATGTTGACCTCCCCGCTTGGCGGGGGTGGGACGCCTACAGGTCGTCTTAACTCAAGTAGGAACAAGTTAAAACAAGGACTCCTTTATATTCATGAAACAAAACCTAGAAAATAAAATGTACTTTAAGTTGGACAATTTTCATATTGGACAAAATTCGTGTTGGACAAAATTCGTGTTAGACATTAATCCTAGTTAGAAATTTTGTATTTTGGACATTAATCGAGCAAAGCGCCACCGCTACATAGAGGTGGACATGACCATCTGCGTCTTAGGCCATGATAGTATTAACGCATTCACTGCCCAGCCTCGGTGGTGCGACCCGCAGGGACACTTATATGTGGGTCTTGGGCCATGAAAGTGATAAGTTTAAAAGTTTGGATGAAGGAGAGAATCTCTGGAAATACTTGTCTGATTTTGAAAATTATTTCAATAAAAGATACATACGATGTGAACGAAGTTGCGGCTAGTTGGGTATATAAAAATAAAAGCTAAAAAAGACATAGCTCAGGTGGAATTGCGTGGTCTGCTATAACATCGTAATTTTTTCACTCTCCTCAATCACGCATCCTTAGTAGATATTTCGTTTATTATGTATGCATAAATACCGTAAAAATTGTAGAAAACATTAAAATCTGTGCAATGAAATGACTTACCAATAGATATGACCGCCACAAGTTTGACCAAGGAATGAGGCGGCTCGCACTCAGACACGAACGGTTCCACCGCGTACTTCGCAAAGCTCAGACAGATTATCGCCATTTGTGACGGTTTCAGCACCAAAGTCGATACCTGGAAAAATATGGCTCACATTGCATAAAAAATTTAACTCAAGTGTTTTTCTTAAACTAAAAGCAATGTCGATGTCGTGCCGTGGCGGAATCGACCCCCCAATTCAGACCGTAGGTGTTGTAAAATACAACTAAGGGAACCCCACCAGAGAATAGGCTGCAGCTTTCTTCTGTGTCCATTGCGATACCCAACCCGCATGCCCGGGGATTACGCATTAACCCATAATGATAAGAGCCACTGTTAGTGTGCTTATCAGAGGATGGCCTATGTCCAGCAATGGACTAATATAAGCTGATGATATGTTATGGTACAGGGCTATCACAGGACTAAATTTAAACAAAACTGCGAGAGACCTATAGCCAGCAGTGGGTAAATCCGTCTGATGATGACATTGCAATGACCTGTCATGGTAAAATGTAGGATTCTCGCAAGTTAGGTTGTTCAGAATAATCTACGCGAAGGGTGGTCATTGGCTCTATTACTTTACAGACGAAGCCTGTCTTTTCCTCCGATATTTATAAGGCAGTCAGTAAGTATCCTTGTAGTGCGTTTTCTGGTATTATTTTTTATAGAATACAAAAAGTCCATACAGCACCAAAGATGTAAGTAAAAATTTTACTTACATCTATGGACAACACCAATAAATTCTGTTTCTTCTTACCTCACCTCGTGTAATTCAGGTCAGATTTCAAGCATCTCGGGTAGCAAAACCGGAGCCCTATTTTGTGGTCAATCAAAACCCTGTCGTCTAAAATAGGAAGCAAGAGTAACGAGTGACCCACTTGGTTTATAACAAGTTATGCTCTATGCTTCTTCATAGGATGATAAACTTTGCGTGCATATGTGCCTACATTTTTAGGCAACCCGATTCGGTTAGTTTATGATTCAAATCCCTACGTGTTGGCTTTTGCTGCTGAGCAAAGCAATTAAAACCCCGTGTGCCTAAGCTTTGAGTATTCCTTTTTTTCTTGTCTGTTTGTTACATTACCCATGAAAACAGAAATGCGGGCGGTCCTCCAAACGCGTCCATAAAGTAGGCGTACTCTGCCCCCGAAGACGTGTTCATCGTTCCAAGTTCCGCGTACGCGAGCGCCCCTGCCCAACAAACCATCGGTTAGAAGTTAAAAAACGTTCCTAAATAAAATCACTTCCTTTAGATACAATAGTACTTTCGGTTGTTCTCGACCGACATCAACATTAGATATTCTGAAACAAAAGCACTAAATTATACCCGTTCGTATTGCGTGAACGGGCAAATATGTACGGCAATTGTAAATTGATTCATTGTTCCTTCAGTCTTGACGTGAACATTTTGCTTTAGAACGTTGTAATTTTATTCTATAGTGTGTCTTGTGTGTAATTTTTACTTTTTTACGTTCGATGAGCGTTTACATAAGATAATGGTACTTACCAAGCAACGAGAGCAGGCCACATGCCATCCAAATGATGAAGCTTATGCCCACTGAGCCTGTGCGCTCTAACAGCCCAGAGGGCGAGACGAATATTCCAGATCCTGCAACAAAAATTCGTAGGATCTAGAATGCCAGCATTGGCTTATGACTGCAGACTTAGCACAATCATCAATCACCCTAGAAAGCGATTAGTCATTTCTTTTCATGCTTAACTTTTTTCTCTTTTACAGTCTGTTAATGCTACCGGTGCTGGGAGACGATACCTGCCCTAGCGTTTTGGTTTAAGGATGAGTTCGCGATCAAGCCCATTTAAGTGGCCTCACAGAATATCTCTTGAAACCTGAGAGAGGAGTTCATGGAAATGGATCGTAGATCGTTCTTATTCCGAGAAAAGATAGTAAAGTGGACTCAAATACACGCAACATCCTCTATCAGAAACTAAAGTTTGTTTCATGGACGAAACAGCGAAATTAGGTTTATGAAGAGGTATTAAGAAACTTGAGCTACTCTTTCCTTTGGGTATTTCTAGCTCAACAAATGATTGTAAATGCTATTCATATTCACAGTAAAATTTACTCGGCATGTGTAATTTGTTGACATTATGTAGGAACAGAATCATTAATGTTCAGATGAAGTATTTCAATGTAAACATTTTTTGATGGTAATATAGTGCAGTGACGTAAGCCGCAACAATCATGTGATGAAGTTAGCATGGGATGGTCGCAATAAAATTATCTCGTGAGCAAACCCAATATACGAACCTAAGAAAACGTTCGCTCGTCATGTTTAGTCTGGTGTTACAAATATTTAATACCAAAGATAAACAGCATAAATTGAATAGCTGCATGCTAAACATATGTAAAAGTAAACTATGGTTTGAGATGCGCCATTTATTTTAATTGATTTTGGCAGGCGTATACGTAATAGAATATTGCAAGCCAAGTGAGTGTTTATCAAAATATTTACAATGCAATAAATTAGTTATACCTTTCATTAGGTACTAAAAGATACCTAGAAATCCGGTTTGTCAAGTCTCTATCTTCCATTTACCTCCTTGCCAAATTTCATTCAAATCCGTTCAGCCATTTAGGCGCGAAAAGTTTACAGACAGACAGACAGAGTTACTTTCGAATCTATAACATTAGTATGGATTTACGAAGTTGGTCCGACGTAGATAAGTAAAGTACCTACCAACGTTACTTCAGAACAATAGCCTATTGAGATTTGTTTAACAGTTGTACGGCAATGTTTTTAAGTTCAATTGTAAACTTATTCAAACGAGTTACCTAACCCATAATGCATACAGTCGTTCGACGAATGCCTTTTGACAGGGCAATCGTGCGGGGGCCAAGGGACGGGTCGGGAGGCGGGACGCTCCCGAGTTACTAAGGCGGTGATATGTATATGCAACTCGGGAGCGTCACTCACCCATCCCGTCCCTTGCCCCTGCACGATTGCCCTGTCAAAACCACGTCAAAATGACTTCGTTGAACGACTGTATGCATATAGGTAGGCTGTGCCTATACTATAGGAAATAATTTATAAGTAGAGTCATCGTATTTTTTCCTTCTGTTGTAGGCGAAACAACACTTTTTTTTCATATCCTTACCTAAATGCCCTCTAATGACAACAATCGAGATAATTTCCAAGAATATAAAATAGAATAAGTAAAGACATAGGTATTTACAAATACTACTTACGACAGTGCAGTAGAATCCGTTAAACGAATTTTCAAAAGTCATCGATTTTCTTTGAACCAACATAAAAATTTAAACAGTTTTCCTGTATCTCCTCGTTCGAGTTTTTTCCATATCGTCATTTTATTAATGAGGTTTGAAGATTTTGGCCTAACATCGGTCACCATTTTGTTTTTTTTTTTCAAAATTGCTGCACTTATATACATAATAATAGTTATATTTTTGGATAGAAGACTCTAAATAAATAAAAATTGTCTCAAAAATAATGTCCTAAAGCGTCAGGTTTCCCAGATATTCACAGATGAAAATAACTATAATTTTTCTTTTTAAGTGAATATCTCCGAAACATGACGTTTTAGGACACTAAATTGTCTCAAAAATAATGTCCTAAAGCGTCAGGTTTCCCAGATATTCACAGATGAAAATAACTATAATTTTTCTTTTTAAGTGAATATCTCCGAAACATGACGTTTTAGGACACTATGTTATAGAACATTCTTTATTTGTTTGTTTGAGTGTCTTAGTGGCGATTTTGAAAAAAAAAAACACAATGGTGACTGCTGTTAGCGCCACTCTCCACACAAAATTTTCAAACCCCTTGACTTACTTCCTATGCTCAGATTTTTCCATCCGATAGATAATAAAAATATGATACCTATAAATAACTGAGTCAATTTTTTTTGACAAAATTTGTCTTCTTTTGACAAATTTGTTTTCTTTTTAGGCGCTAAGTACTAAGTAAGTAGTAAGCCATTTGTTTTACTGAAATATCAGTTCCTTTTTGGTGAAAATCATTTTGGCATACAAACATTTTTTTTGAGAGTTTACCCGTAGCGTCTCCTTTAGTTATTGTTGCCCTCATAATGTCCCAATAAAAAAAACACACTATACGCTCTCAGAGTAACCATAATAATTGGTCAATAGTGTGCGCCGTAAATTTAACTGTATTTTCGACGAGAACCAACGAATCTTCAGTGCACACTATTGACCACCCATGCATAGCCCCAATCTGTTAATTTACAACAGCTAAGCAGTGTATTTTTCACTATGTCAATAGAAGAAAACATACGACTTTTAGCTATTGCGTAAAGATATTTTACGAATAAAGCCTTGGTCATTTGATCACTACGCTGCGCTATGTGGTGCCGGACGCATCACGTCTAGAGTGATATTTTGTTCCGTCGGAGTATGAGTCACCGGGAAGTTGCGTACACGCAGAACGCAGCGTTCTGCGTGGAGATCAAGGGACTAAAGCTCGGGGGGGTCAGGTTATTCTGGTTACTATGATAGCGTAGATATATAAAATTGTACTTTTGTAATTTCTGTTTTTGCCTACGCTGGTCGCATAGATCTTTCTGAGGCTGACCGTATTTTTTTTTTTCACCCCACACAAAAGGCTTTGTCGCTAAGCGACCACATCGCCTAATTTATACATATTTACAAATGAAAACTAAAACTAATCTCTGCAGAAATAACTTAAAGCAAGGTTGCAAATTGTGCGGGCTTCTTCAGACAACGGATTGAATAACATACTATTTTGCCAACATCATACCACTTAGCCACTCCAAAAATACGAAATCGTTCGTTTGCGTTTCGTACACATTCCAGACTGTACAGTCAGCTGCTCAGATATGTATACACTCCCAAGTTTTGACATTTCTTTTACTTTTCAATTAAAAGTCCACGCACACATTAACACACAAAGTAGTCACCGTACTTGTCAGAATGTGGTAACTATATAATCACAATTTTTAAACACTTACTATTCAGTCAAATAGAAAAAGTGGCAGTGTATACATAATTTCGCAGCTGACTGTACATAGGTACGTTAGACTAACACTAACTAAGCAGTTAAAAAGTCTTACCGATCATAGTTCCAACGATTAGAGCCACCCCACTGAAGAGTCCCACCCGTCTCTTGAGGTGAACAGGGTCGTCCGCAGCTGAGCTCGACCCCGCCAACTGAAAACACACTTAGGTTATGCAATACAGCATATTTCAATAAAAATGCTTTAGTCGCTTCACGATCTTTATGATACTTTTAAGGTAAGGAGCTAGATAACCAGCTTTTGATATTTTATGAATATAAATTCACACACCTGCCTAACCCGGTCTTTTTATTGGCTATTGAGGGGAAATTAAATTCAAAAAACATAAAAATACAGCCAAATTAGAAAACTCGTCAAATTAGGGAGTTTTTGAGGTCAGTAAAAATTACCAGATCCTAAACTGCATTTTCTAAAAGCCGTACTAAACTAAGTTTTCGCCTTCATTTTGTAGATTAGATATATCGAACCTGCGTCTTTGAAATCAAGGCATACTTCGCTACTACGCTGCAACGGCGTATCAACAACGGTGCCAAACTCATTCTAACTAACCTTCCACGATTTTACGGCGTTCCCAAAAATATATTGTCCGATGTCTTAGGCCAAAGCAAATCTTGAAACGAACCGCAAAGTAAGCAAACAACGTCATATCCATAACTTTGTGAATTAATCTGTTTGTTTGTCTCGTAAAGTCACATGAGTTAATTTCAGGCCCAAATCTCCAAATATTTTTGAAATCAAAAAGAATCTGTTGAACTCCATAAATTCATTGAAATCCCTAAACAAAAATAAAATTCCTGAAATCTAATCTAATAAGAAAATCTAATAAATTCCCGGAGATCTGCTTGATAACAGAAATTTCCTTTCATATTGCGTTATGCTCGATGAAAATGTTTGCAGTGAGATTTTCTTGTCGAGAATTTTAAGTGCCTGCGATATAAAGAACACGAAGTATCTAGTAATCCCTATTCTGCGCCTGGAGTGGTGTGCCGAGCAGTTGAAGTGCTCTCCGAGCTTATAGTCCACTCGTGTTTTACAACTGAGGATTGTGTGTTGGAAAACTACTTGAAAATGACCTTCACAAGTATACGTCGTTCGTAGGACGGCTATATTTTTCGTACATAGCAGGTTATCTACGTCTGTAAATACGCATTTTGTGGGTACGGGCGACGTCATGTTTTCAAAGTTAGCTACGAATTTCGTAGAGCGTCCACAAATTTCGTAGCTTTGCTACGTCGCTCGTAGACGGGCTACGATTTTCGTGCAGATCGTAGTATATTTTGTGCGCTACGTCGCTCGTAGACGTGCTACGACTTTCGTGTAGATGGTCTACTCTACATGTTCTGTAGCTGCGCTACTTCAGTCGTAGATAAGCTACGACCACGAATCTTTAGGGATACGTTTTTTGTGTAGTTATTCTACATATTATATGTGTTTCGAAACGGACAGCATTGTATGAAGAACTGCATTTGAAATATGGATGTATATATATGTCTCTATGGTAGCTTTCTTTGGAATAATGCCTTAGTTCCTCCGTCAAAGTCATAGCAGCAAGTGTCCCTATCATTGTAACTGTCAATGTCAACTCATAGCGTTTGAAATTTTCAGCGGTGTATGCGGAAAATTTTGTGTTTTTATGGTTTTTTTGGTGAAAAAACGATGTTTATGGTGAAGTACAAGCATTTACTTTGTGCAAAATTCGTGCCCATCTCTCCGAGTTATAATCCCGACCACTGGCTATGAGGTAAGCGTGGAAAACTCAATCACGAGCCTGGCACAAAGTTCCCATCGGATGGTACCTAATACTTTGTTTATTCATGTCGCCGGCACCATCAGGCCGGCCGGTACACGCACGAGTGTGATCCTCTAGTACAGTTTGTCTTATCAAGTTATTGCGATAATAACCCAGGTTGAAGTACATAACCTATAGACGGAAGGTGCGGTGGGACCTGTTAGCACCCTAGATCATGTTAAATCATTTTGCAATCTCTAATTGAGTGTTACAAACATACTTTTGATGAAAAGATGATGATTTAGTAACATGACTACCATTATAAACAGATTTATGTGCATGTAATAGGTATGAAATAATTGTTTGAAATAAAAACATCATTGACACCAAAGTTTGGCAGGGCAAGACATACAAATGCCTACATAAATAATATCGAAATCTTCGTAGGCTACCTGGTAGTACCTACCTACCTGGTTTGGTAAATAAAAAGTTGACACATTAATGCTAAAAGCTGTCATACTAAACACTTGTAGGATTGTCAGAAAAATCCTGCAAAATGAACGACCTAGCACCTGAAGTGCACTTGCCTGAGGCCCATGTGCTTTGTTTTTTACCGGTTTTTCACAGAGAAGATTAAACCTTAGCACAATAATAATAATCATAATAATAAGTCCCCAGGTTCGGTTTGTACTGTTAGGGGCAGAATCACCACTTTATTTTGAAGAATCAGAATTTTGCTACTTATTTCATTGTTACTGGCAGACAGAGTACAGAGAATATATCAGAACAAGAGCTGATTTTTGACTAACTAATCTATATTGTATTGGAATTTAAATATAATATTATGAAAATGCCATAAGTAGGTATATAATTATAGCTTTCTCTTGCTTAAATTATTTAAAGAACAGTACCTACCTACCTTATAACTATTAAGTTAAAAGGTTCTGCAAATTGACCTTTCACATTACAGCTTGTAAATAAAGTTACCTGCAGGTATGTTTAACACTTACTCGGAGTAAGGTGCCAAACATAAAAATACTTTGTAGTCTCTCATAATATGTTACTTTCATTGCATTGAAACTGAATATTATGCTCTAGATCATTGTCATGGTGATCTCCGACATTTTGAAGTACCTATCTAAAACATGATTTACTTCCAAGATCTGTTGACACCAGTTGGAATGAACATCACATATTGAACCTAGTTTCACATTCCCAGAATCATAGGTTATTTCCACAGTTGTTTCCTATGGCTTTCATAGAACAACTTTATTTAATAGTAAGTACCTAAAATTAGTTCTATTATTGACCCCGTATTATTCTGAAAATCATTTAGACCCAAAGTTTGAAATAATCAAAATTAAATTCTCTGCAACAAGCTAAAAATGATCAAGACAAATACAGATTACTATTATTAACCTAGGATGTCCAACAGCAGGGCAATGGCATTCCTTTAAATAAAAGATAAATTCCTACTGCTATTTTGTTTGAGTTAGTGCAACTCACTTCAGGTGAAGGTTAGTGCTCACCAACACACCATCAGAATCTGGTATATTAAATTTTTATTACAATATTCACAAGTCACAAGAGTCACAAGAGCTCAAAGTTTTTTCTTAGTTTTGTTAATTAAGTAGCAGAGGATCATTACATAATTATTTGGTTTACAATAAATACTTTGAAACCTCATAGATAACCAAACCTTCACAGTTGGTTTCACTCGGATGTGATCCACTTTTGACGAGATGCATCGGATGCACTCATTTGAACGAGAGGTTCCAGTCAGGTGGGCAATGACCCTATCAAATATCTGACACTCAAGCCAATATGTGGGACTATACCATTTCATACCGGTAAACGAAACTTATTATTTTAAGTATAAAATAAGGGAAACTTTATCCTATCGTCAGAAACAATGTAACTGGAACTAATAATGGTGATGTTCATGAGAGAGTTATGTTATAGTTTGGCCAACTAACAGTCAAATAATCAACATAATACCGGTATGGTACTTATTGCCCCTGGCCTCGGAGGCTATATCCTAAATTAGGGGCCATCACATGCTTACTTGGGCTAGGCGATGATGTTATTGGAGCTGTCTTGACGACGATTCAGGACACTACTACGGCAGCATGCCTCTCGGGAGGTATAGCGGCATGGCCGTCTGCCAGCCAAATAATCTAAACAGAGTATCGGAACGGTACTTATTGCCCCCGGCTGCGGAAGCTGTATCCGGAACATGGGGCGTGGCATTATAGACATCAAATGAAGGCTATTACAGTAAAATAGTACAATACTTCTCATTATTATATTTCTTCTCATATTAACCAAGTGTGCCTTTTGCTCCTACGGCTAATAAATTTATGAGTGTGAGTATTACCCCATTCATGGCCTGGACTCTGCGGTGTGACCCGCAGAGGTGGCGACTCTGGTGCCCCGTTGCTAAACCTGATAGGTTAAACTAGCAGATGGACACTAACAATGTTAACTCCAGTGCGGAGGAGATAAGGATGCAATTTTTCGTTAAGCCTTCAATGGCTCGAATGGTACTTAAATACCTCTGGCCTCGGGGACCGTATTTAAAAGAGGTTTCCTAGGTGACACTTCATCATCATCAGCCTATATTAGTCCACAGCTGGCTATAGGCCCCGCTGGCACTTGGTCTTAAAAGCGATACCTCGCTATAACAACTTTTATAACACCTTCAGTCGAAGTGTGATCAGTCTTGTCTGAATATACACGTCGCCCTCGGAGACTGTATCCGGATAATGGGGCATACATACCAGGCGATTTACGCCCCAACAAAGTGACCGACATTTTGCCAATATATTCGAGCCTGAGAGGATAGCACACAATCTATGATAATGCTTCTGGCTTATACATTTTAAATCTTGTATTGAGGTTCTGTCTGAGCTCCTTTAATGTTCTCTCCCCAGTGAAGTCCCCCCTCAGATGGAGACACTGGAACTTTTGGTAAAAAAGTGTGGGGGGGGGAAGGGGGGTTAGACGGTACGGTGAAGTAGACAAGTGGTAAGACTAGGCACGTCACCCACTGTCCTGTATCAGATTGTCCATCATTATCACCAACCAAGGTACCATTACCCTTTACCGTCGGATATGACGTGGTTCTCCGCAATTAGATATATATCGTCTAGCGGGAACACCATGGAGTTATGGTGTCAGTGGATTCATAACCAAGTATTTTTCATGAAAACAATAACATACCCAAGCAGACACCTGTTTTGGTGTTTTCTGCAACTGGACCTGATTCAAGTACTTATGTTGTTCAGTTCAGAGAACTAAAAAGCTATATGTAGATATCATTAACTACCATCTTTATATTACATAGAAATACCGATAATTACACAGCAAGGGTTATAGCGAAATAACCCCTTGTAAATAAGTTATCCATACCATAACATATTTTATTTTATATTTGTAATGTAATAATGTTAAAAGTCCTATTTGAACTAAATGCAATTAGTATGGACAGTTAATTAAAGATATACTTATGAAGTATGTTTATGTGAATCCCAGATCTCATAATAGCAAGATCAATTAAATTTATTGATTCTAAAAATGAGCACATTACCAAGCATGTGATCAACAAATAAATTCTGAATTAGATAAAATTAAAACTATCACATTCAAACTGAAAATATTCTACTAAGCAGAATTCCATTCATTGAAATATTAGACCTTGCATTTTAGAGCTTGCATTTTAAATCAGCAAGATTTTATGAATACCATAATCCTATTTAATAAATTGATGAATCTAAATGGTCCATAGTAAAGTTTCAAATAGAAACCAGAACTTTACTCATTTAAATAATAAATACATATATTACCTATACATACAATATTTTCATACTTAGATCACTGCCTTTTACCCAGTTTATGACAGTTTTAAACATTGTCCGGCCCCACGAAGCGATCTGCTGTACAGCGACAGAACTGCGGCGTCACCGGCTGCCACTATCCAGACCTAAGCCCCAACGAAGTGACCTGCATGACGGCGCACAATACAACTGCAGAACGGCGTCGCCGGCTGCCACTATCCAGATCCAAGTGTACATAAATGTGCTTCAGGGGCACTTGTGTGATGCTAAGTATCGTTGATATCTGATCAATTAGATTTGATAAATACTCAATATTTTGTTTTACACAACTTTAAAGTCTTAGAAGTTATGTCCTAAGATCTTTGACTTTGTTATTTATGTATTACATGTTAGTACCTACTTAGTTACATGTCATACATTTTATTTTCACATAGCGTTTGTCCGTCTTTCACCAGCAGATAACAAACAGGTCTTCATACAATGCTGTCCGTTTCAAAACACATATAATATTACCGTTTTGCACAAAAACAAAACGGATATTATGTGAGTGGAGAAACGGACAGCATCAGCAAGGTACTTGCTGGTGTTGATGACACTATGAGTTGACATTGACAGTTACAATGATAGGGACACTTGCTGCTATGACTTTGACGGAGGAACTAAGGCATTATTCCAAAGAAAGCTACCATAGAGACATATATATACATCCATATTTCAAATGCAGTTCTTCATACAATGCTGTCCGTTTCTCCACTCACATAATATCCGTTTTGTTTTTGTGCAAAACGGTAATATTTTGTTGCATTTCATGTCTTTGGTAGCTGTATGTTCGTTAAAGATCTTTCTTTTGAAGAGTGCCGATATTAACTGGTCATTTCGGTATGTTTATATAAATTATAAATTGTAATGTGTATATAAATTATTAAACGCCTCTTTACATAGCTAAGTTCTAGTTAACGAGGAGACAAAAAAGTAGTATATTCTGATCGAAGATTATTATAAGTACATTCTGCTGCTAATTGCTTGAAGTTGAAGACTATTTTGAATATGGTCCCTTTCAGCCAGTAGAAGTGGAAGTTGTGAATAGCCACTGTCATTTTCAAAAGCCCATATCTAGTATAGTACTTATTATAATAATGTGCCCATATTGTATGCGTCGTGTAGGCCTCCAATCACATAAATCACTGAATAAATCATTGCATCCATTTGACCTCAGTGTACTGCGGTCAAATCGATGCAGGATGATGACCCCCGCCTTCGATTTCCGTTCGATCGTCGACGTAGCATAAACTAGGGTAAAACATACCCTTTCCACGGCTAATGTCAAATTATGAAAAACTAGACGATCGCCTCGCGGTTTCACCCGCGTAGTTCCCGTTCCTGTGGGAATCCCGGGATAAAATATAGCCTACCACTCCCTGAAAAGTAAGCTTCTTAACGGTGAAAGAATTTTTCAAATCGGTCTAGTAGTTTCGGAGCCTATTCAATACAAACAAACAATCAAATCTTTCCTCTTTATAATATTAGTAAGTATAGATGACAAATAGTATAAAAATGTCCAACGTTTTTTGTGCTAACATATGGCCCTGGGTGCAATTATACATGTATTATACACACCCTTTCAGTCACTGAGTCGCCACGAAGTCGCCCCCCCTTCGCGGGGTTGGAACGCCTACAGGTCGGGCTAACTCAAGTAGGAACAAGTTAAAATAAGGACTCCTTTATATTCATAAAACGAAATGTACAAACTTAAATGTATTTTAAATTGGACAATTTTTATATTGGACAAAATTAGTTGGACATTAATACTAGTTGGACACTTTCAGCGGTACCTACTACAAAAACCAACGTAAACACTGGCCTAACAAGCGTTTAGCTAAACAGTGTCTAGACAGTTAGACATGGGTTTAACAACAGTTTAACTCTCGTTTAAACTATGTCCAAGCCGTGTCTAACTTTAAACCGTCGTAAAACGCAGTTTTGTGGTAATGTTTTTGTTAAACACGCGCTCAACAGATGTCTAACTTTTTTGTAGTAAAGCTGTTTGTCATTTTGTATTTAGAACATTAATCGAGCAAAGCCAACATACCTTGTCTCCTGGGTTGGCGTTCCCATCGGCGAGCGCTGCCGTTGTGCCGTCTTCGGCGTCGCAGCCGGTGGAACACCCGCGCCATACCAATCCGCCTTCGCGTGCACTCCCTATAACAACAATTATTCTGTTCATTATCTGAATAACATTATCATATTTGGATGGATGGATGTTTGTTTCCTCTTCACGCTAAAAGTACTGAACGGATCGGGCTGAAATTTTGTATACAGATAATTATAATCCTGGAATCAAACATAGGCTAATTTTTATCCCATAAATCAGTTCCCATGGGATAGAAATCACCTTTGAACGTTTCCATAGAAACAACGCGTGCGAAGCCGCGGGCGGCAGCTAGTAAAAGAATATAACCAAGGACAAAGGACAAACAAGCAGACCTAAAAAATTCAGGCATTCAGACGAGTATTTTGATGATAGATAGATTAGATAGAAAATTCTTTAGTGCACACTTATAGATAGAAACAATACAGCAAAACAGCTTAAAATCTAAGTGACAAGTGGCGGTCTTATCGCTCAAGAGCGATCTCTACCAGACAACCGTGCATGGATAGGATCATTGGATAGTTCTAGGGGATCTGTCTGATCATGAAGGTTATATAAATAATATATACTTTTAATATAATACTACGCTTAAAATATACTAACATTATATTATGAATATTGTTGATGCCTTATTTATCAAAAATATCAGCCATTTAAGATGCTACGAGGTAGTAAAGAGTCGCAGAAATTCAACTAATTAACACATTTACGCGTGTAAAAATAAAAAGATACAATTAGCTAATCTAATAATTGAATCATTCTATCCAAATTAAAAGTCAGCTTTTTATTTGCAACCTACATTTTATTTTGATATTGGCTAGACTAGCAAAATTCTGTATTTTGATCGCTATAAGCAATCAGGTCACCCAAGTTGTGCTTCAAATTCAGTTTTAAGTTACATTTCTGTATAAAGAAACGATTTAATACCTACGTCTACATCGCAAATATTTACGATTTTATTAATCTGTAAAGAAATCTAACACTAGCTTTCAACACATAGAGCTCTATATTTCAACCACTATCACAGTAATTCGAAAATATAAAACAGTCAGCGAGAATTAAAAAGAATTACTTTGAGCGACTGTAGCATCCATAATTGTTGAATGTCTCCCCGCAACTTCAACAACAGTATTTGAATAGTGATCATGAATAACAACCACTATCTCACTTCACCAACACTTTGTAATCACTCAAGCTGTGGACATTTTCACTTTACTAAACGTCTGTTCCCATTGAAATCTAACACGTAAATGCCATTAATTATGTGCTACACTGTATTTACCTACATGAGGTAATGTAGTACATACAGTAACATCACGTGTACTGTTGATAATTTATTTGAATGCAGTGTGTTTTCACGAAGCTACTTGAAAAGCCCGACACACCCATGTCGCGTCACCGAAAGATTCCTACTGTTCTTGAATCTACGAACGAATTAATCTATTTAAAAATCGTAGCTAAACACTAAAATAACTAAATAGTTGGCATTACAAAGGATTGCGTCGAATAAATTCGTGTGTCCATTTGTTTTTCAGGTTTTGCCAAAATTTCCACATTTTCCACCCCATTACCTACTTAATTTATTTTTATTTAGCCCTTTTCGTCCCACAGCTTTACTTATTAAATTATTAAAATTTTATAATCTTGTTGGGTAGTCTACTCTATTTGAGTGTTTGTTAAACTCTGTAGATTCCGTTTATCTATACTAATATTATAAGGAGGAAAGATTTGATTGTTTGTTTGTTTGTATTGAATAGGCTTCGAAACTACTGGACCGATTTGAAAAATTCTTTCACCGTTAGGAAGCTTATTTTTCAGGGAGTGACATAGGCTATATTTCGACGACCTCTGTGGCGCAGCGGGCGAAGGTCTGCCTGCGACGCAGGAGGTTGCGGGTTCGATTCCCGCCTCGTGACAATTGTTTGCACGATCTGCAGACATTTGTTCAGGGCGTTCTGGATGTTTTCTATGTATAATAAAAAATATCTATCTATGTAGTGTATTGTATTAAGTATATCAGTTATCTAGTACCCATAACACAAGCTCTGCTTAGCTTGGGGCTAGATAATGCTGTGTGAATTGTCCAGCATTATTTATTTATTTATTTATTATTTATTTATTTATCCCGGAATTTCCACGGGAACGGGAACTACGCGGGTGAAACCGCGAGGCGAACGTCTAGTACTGACTAAAGCTGTCATTTAACACGAGCCTGAAGCGTAAGTCAGTAAGTACCTAAGTATTTTTTGGAAATTATTTGGTATGTATATGTCTGCCTTTTTTCTTTTTTTTTATTCGGCGAGGAAATTCATTTACGAATAAACTGGTTTGGGGGCATCAGAATTATGTGGGACTCGACGCCCTGAGAAGGACGTAATACCCACTAAAAACCTCTCCGGTGTCTCTCTCTTGCCATTTTCGCGGAACCACGGGAACATTTAAAACCTCCACGGCCCGACTGGCGTCCCCTCTTCCTCCTATACATATTATGTGTCTGCCTGTAGAATGACGAAATATATTATAACACTAGCTTCTGCCCGCGGCTTTGCACGCGTATTTTCGGCATAATAAGTAGCCTATTGTTTAAGTTAGGCTACGTTCTAAGTGTACGCCATATTTCATTTTGATGTGTTCAGTAGTTTTGGATATCCTAGGTATCAAAAATTTAACATTTCACAAACTTTCGCATTTATAATACTAGTAGGATTATGTATACAGTATACACAATGTTTCCGGTCACCGGTGTCGGAGACTTTGGGGGGGTGAAATACGGTAAATTTTATCGACAAATCACCATCCCTATTTTTTTTTCTCCATGATAAAATGGCAGCCATTTTGTTTTCTGTTGCCTCGAAGCACGGGTGCTTGTACTGATTAAGGTATCTTACTTAGGGCTAAGATGTAAGACTTATTTTGAAGCACACATTCTGTACTATCGTTTTGAAACAAAAAAGCTGTAGCTTGACAGTTTCGATTTCATGAAAAAGCTAATAATTTCAAAAAAAAATGTTAAGAAAAACTGTTTTTTTGTTTTATAAATTCTCTTTTCTTCTATTATAAAATAGAAATTGCAACAATGTTAACATTGCTTTATTGTCTACATTATTGGCTATCAAACGAGTCCTTTATCGTCTTCCTAAGACCTCTACATGGGTAGCTATATCTTAATCAGTACAAGCACCCGTGCTTCGAGGCAACAGAAAACAAAATGGCTGCCATTTTATCATGGAGAGAGAAAAAACAATAGGGATAGAGATTTATCGATAAAATTTACCGTATTTCACCCCCCCAAAGTCTCCGACACCAGTGATCAGACACATTGTATATATATCTGCCATTCTAGCGCAGGCAGACACATAACTTAAGAAATAGTTTCCAAAAAATATGCTTAACAAAAAGATGGATTTGGATGACATGTGACATATGGATGACATATTTCTTGTTGACTGGACTTAATGTAAAAGAGCTTGAATATTACATCTGCTCATTGTTTGGTTGTAGCTTTCAAACAAATTAAAATTGGGGAAATTTCATCGATGCCTTACGAAGCGAATAGCAACACCCACCATTCACTTTTCTTACTGGTAAAGATCCAACCTACGTTATAAGTTATAACATAAGTGTATACAACTTTCATGGAACACCGATTCAAGGACGGACCTTGGTGGTACAGTACAAGAGAAATCGATTAAATGCATATATAGCTGAGCCATATGTTACGAACCTGCCCCGCTATCGATTTTATGAAAATTCAAGGACATCATATAAGTAAGAAGTTGGGGATCGCAGTTCGGTGGTAGAATTGTTGTGCACGGGGGCGCTGCTGCCCGCTCCCGGTGGATATCCCTTAGTCGCCTCTTACAACACCCGCGGGAAGAGTTGGTGTGGTCTAAATTGTAAGCCGGCACCACACAGCGTCCCCAACCCGCATGCCCAGCGTGCATTACCCCCATGTGATAAAAGCTAATAAGGCGCTTATCAGGGGGAGGCCTGCGTCCAGTAGTGGACCAATACAGGCTGTTGAGGTATATAAGTAGACGCTCTACCATATCTTAATTTCAAGCATCTTTAGCGTGTATTTCCGCTATCTCAGATAAAAATTGAAACATTACAACTAACGATTACATTACGAGAATGTTAAGTATCTACTCTAAACTAAAATGTATCTAAATTACTACTGAACATATTTTGTACGACTATCAAGTCAAATAGTGATACTTTATTTTTTTTTAGTGATACTTTATTTTTAAGACCATCATTGTTAACCTATATTTATGCAAATAAACACTATCATTTCATTTCGTATCATTTCATTTCAACGATGGCTTCAGAAGTTGGTAACAGATTTTGAAATGACTTCGATGGGTAGGTGATATTGCTGGTCTGGTAATGGTAACTCTGGGCCACTACCAGGGTTATGATTTATTTATTTGGGAAGATGCGATGTCTAATCTAGATATGAGAATCAGTACATGGTCTGGGAGTAGCGAGCAAGAAAGCACCGATTGTGAAAATTTCGCGTAGGTAAGTAGGTATACTTTTTTCGATTCGTTCAATAATTTGAATTGAGAACGAAATAAAAAAGAGCGTCGTGTTATTTGACGGTGATTCGACAGCCGTCCCGAAAACAAAAGTAATAACAGGGTACGAACGCGTACAAAACAAAAACAAATGAAAATGTCATGCCAATTTCAATTTAAATGGTTGCCAGAGTGATTAGGGTAATGCCAAAGCCGAGGATTCTCTCCTTAATCTAGGCCGGACGCATCATCACAGACATTTTTTTCCTTTGAATTTATTTGGTTTGTTTCAACCTAAACCAAACAAGGATACTGTAAAACCTTCTGTCTATCGCATATCGTTTATCATGCTGAAATTGAAAATTACTCAAAAGTCTTATCTTAATCCATCAATAAATGTAGTACTTATACGATAAAATTGTGAGTAAACCAATCATTCCGCTTAATCAACTAATCGGACAGCCTACATTAAGACCTGGCACAATTATCTCCTTGTTAAATCATGTCATTCGAGCTGTGAGGACAATTAGACTGTCTTACACAGTTTGAATAACATATTCATGATTGATTAATAATTCTGTTTCTTGTTCACTGTTGCATGCAATATCTTTGTACCTAGGATCGAGCTAAATCACATCGCTGACACAGTGTTCTCTGTATCAGCTTTATGAAGGCTGCATTCATATTAAACTGTTCTTATACAACGTCTCATAAATGTACCTTGTTAAAGTGAAATATGGAACAAGGCGGAGCTAATAAAATATAGAGAGCCTAGGTCTTTGTGGAACACCGCTAGGGCCGTAGGGCTATATTAATAAAAGCCAAGGAGGCTTTTAGTGTTAACGTCGGCAAACTTTGAAAGCTACCTATTCTGAATTAGTTCTGAGTTGTTGCTAAGTGCTTTGTTTCCAAGACATTTGTTGTTATTCTTGTCTTGCCACAATCAACCTAACTCTATATAAAAGTATGGTACTTACCGTACTTATGTTTGTTTCTGCAGTCTGGGTGTCAAATTCGCTCTTGAGCATGGTTATATGAGCCACCGGACACATTATTTTCTCATATCCAAAACAATGCATGCCTCGGCTCACGTATGCTCATACCTCACGTGCGAGAGAATAGCATTATGAAGGTACTTAGTATTTTTTTACCACAATATTCTCAGAATTATTTGAATCATTCCAATAAGGAAAAAGATATAGCTAATGAATATTTGTAATGATTTGTCAAAATAGTAGTAACTATGTACTTACTTTTTTATTGCTTTTCGAAAACTAGTTTTTGTAAACATGATCATAAAACAAAAGAAAGCACACTTTCAAATTAAAGCTCGAATGTCAATTAATAACCGAATCTTGTGACTTCTGAAAATTTATCGTTTCTATTAGGTTGGCTCCGTCTAGCTAGGCATTTGTAAATTATAAAGATTGTGTGAATTTATAACTATAAATTGCTGCCAAATTATTATGAAAACATACTTATTGGCTTCACACTTATGAAGATCACGATCTAGTGTGCAAATATAACATGTGGTCATTATGACACGTTTTTTTATTGGAATGGGACATTTACGGAGGTTCCTTGTTCAAATATCATTAAATATAATTCGCAAAATTTTGGACAGTAAGTTTGCAATGGGGTAAGTACTGCAAAATTTAATGGCGCCGTAACTTTGGTTTATAAACATTTTTTAAATTATAACTTTAAGAGGTACAATTCTAAGAATTCTAGGAAATTGGGTTATAGGTTTACGGTTTATAGAAACGATAAACGTAGGTATATAGATATATGTAGGAACTTTAAAATAATAAATAAATAAATAATTCTGGACAATTCACAAAGCATTATCTAGCCCCAAGCTAAGCAGAGCTTGTGTTATGTTATGGGTACTAGATAGCTGATATACTGAATACAATACACTACATAGATAGATATTTTTTACTATACATAGAAAACGTCCAGAACGCCCTGGACAAATGTCTGCAGCTCGTACAAATATTTGTCCCGAGGCGGGAATCGAACCCGCAACCTCCTCCGTCGCAGGCAGACCTTCGCCCGCTGCGCCACAGAGGTCGTCGAAAATAAAATGCACATCACCTAAGGTTTTATCACCGATTTAAAATTACCGTAAAATAAATTTACCTAGGTCTCTGCTTACCTTGGCTAGAAATACGAATAGTAGTACATATGTTTACCTACTATAAAGACGTGGCAAGAATGTCTAGATAAACAAATTGTTAACAAGGGCAACATCATTGTAAATAGGATAATGTAACACAAATAGTTTAAATGAAACCGCATCTTGCAATTTAGTTAAAATAGCCTACACAAATTAAGTGCAATAATTTTCACCAAGGTTTTAGCAAGTTCTGAAGAACTCCGAAGTTATGAGCTGGAATGGAGTAATCTTTGGTAAACTTTTACATCCGCTTTTTGTATTAACAAATATTTAGAGTACAACAGAAAATATAGATAGCCTGCGCTCACGGCTTTGTTCATGTGGTAGGTACTCGTATAAAACGTACCCTACCCACTCAGGGATAATTTAACTATCTATTAGTGAAAGATTTGCAAAATTGGACTGGTAGTTTCGGAAATTACCGCCTACTCACAAACAAACTCCTCGATATTTTTGTAGATGTAGGTTAAAAATGTAATCTAATTATTACTTTTACTATTAACAGACTTACAAACACCTCTTTTAATATCATGAAATTGTATACACAAACACACATCATCATCATCATCAGCCTATATTAGTCCATTGCTGGACATAGCACACAAACACACCCTCACTCACACATACACACACACACACACGCACAAATATCTATTACATCAGTAAATATACTTCTAAGATAATTTATATTGTTCAAATTTCTTACTTACCTTACTGTTCCATTTGTTTGTTTTTTTAATATCGGTGTAATCCTTTTGGCCTTAGTGTTTTGTATATTTTAAGTATTTATATGGAAATTGTAACGCTGTGGTTTACCTTAATAAATATAATAATAATAGTATAATCTATGTTTAAAAAAGTTTTTATATTTTAAAAAATCTTTCTAAAAACAAGATTTATATCATCTAGCTAGGACCAAAGTGCTTGGAAATTCAAATCCAATCAAACCCTAACTCGACGGAGTTAAACCGTTTCGTTTAGGAGTTCCTATGTCTACCTTCTGTCTCCAGATTGATGGAAACATGACATACCATTGTCACTGAACTTACATAAGTATGACAAATTTCAGCTCACTCGATCGAGTATAACTGGTCTAAAATTCAGTTGCAAGATTTGTCCCACACATAATCATCATCATCAGCCTATATTAGTCCACTGCTGGACATAGGCCTCCCCTAATGAGCGCCATAGCGCCCTGTCTTCAGCTTGCCGCATCCAGCATCTGCCTGCAGCCTTGGCAGATCGTCATTCCACCTGGCCGAAGGGCGTCCTACACTACGTTTGCCGAGTCGTGGTCTCCACTCAAGAACACGTTTACCCCAGCAGGCACATTTAACTTGCCCTATGAGTACATAAGGCAAGTTAAATAAAAGCTTGTAAAATAGGTTCAATTCTCTACATTGAAAATATTTTTGGATGGCACTCTATTCGATAATGAATCCTACTGAATAGAAATGATCTACCTACTTATTTCTAACGAAAACAAAGTAAATGCCAAACCTGGGTCTGTAAAGACGAGCATAGAATCGAGGGATCCATTCTGCAGCTTGTCCGTGTTGTTTTGCAACACAGCAGAGTATTTGTCGCGCATCTCATCGCTCATACGCACTCACGGTAGCTCACCACGCGGCGCCGCCGCCGACCGCAAGGCCAGCCAATCACAATTTAGGTTAGATACCAGTAATAAACTAGTACCTAAATAAATTTTAACTATATAGTCTTTCACTTTTAACGATTTTATGACTTACGGTGGTTTATTCGAACACAACTAACTGGCTAGAAAATTGTTAACGTTATCACAGCACGTTTTTCTCTAGCCCTTCTACAAACACGGATGTATGTAAGTTAAATAAAACTGAGCAGTTAAATCACGTGAAGTTCAATGTGTTTGTTAGAGTTTTACGATGCATAAAAGTGTGGAAACGCATAGGATGTGAGCAAAGACCAGTTGCGCGATGCGAACTGTCTATTCCGGGATCGAGCGAGCACGTGGGCGCCGCCCGCCCCGCCAAGCCGCCCACCAATCGATGTCCACGGGAATCGATATCACGTCACTAATTTACACGAAATGTCATCTTCATAACTAACTTCTTTCGAAATAAACAAATGAATTTATATAATTCATTTATTTAATTTTTAATTTTAGAATATTCGTTGCTTTTTTTCCGTTCTATGAAAACAATCAGAGCTTTATGTTATGTTTTTAAAGGAAATCGCAAAAAAAAATTTATAAAAACTAAATAATTTTAAAAATAAACGTAGTAACTTTGTGATTTGTAGCACGTATAAAATCGTAGGACAACCGGGCGTTACGGCATAGCAGGCTCAAACCGTAGCTGTCAGCGTAGCCGCGTAGCAGAGCCCCTGCATAGCTACGTAGCGCTCTAACAGTAACTATTTTACCAAGCGTATTTTCTTTTTTTATGCTGTGCGTCATAAACGAAATTTTTTACGAGTTTGGTTGAAGATACAGTAACAATTTTTTTTAAAGGAAGACACGAAATTTAAAGCGTGGTCGGTCTGATACGCGGTACCTATCTTTTGGCACTCGACCGAGACAGATAACGTACACAGAATACGGTCTACTCACACCAACTCTCGAAATACAATGCAATGCACCTTTAGTCGGATTTAATCAATTGTAAACCTTGATCAAAGGCAATAAAGATAAACGATAACGACAAATAAAAAACAAAATGTGAAATTCACTCTTGAAAACAGCATTACGTGTGTGGCTGAAAGTTTTGCATTATAACCTTGATAAATATTTTGATGCAATAGCTGAAGTGCAGAATTTGTATGAAGACAATTAAAAACACAAAGTCATAGTATCGAAGCAATCAACTGCTTGTTGAACTCGGTTTCAAAAACAAGTCATACCATTTGATGGAAACGTTTAGCAACGGAAGAATGCAATGATTCATAATTTCGTGAATTGTTTCATTATGTACGCTATTTGGCAACACAGCCAATTAGAAGAATTGCAAATCTACTCAGCTCGTTAAATTCAGCACTGGGATATTAATTAATTTATGGCTCAAAAGCGAATGGTTATTTGACGGTTTTGGTAGAGACCGTTTGTGAGTCAATGGAAGCAAGTCTGTTTTGTCTGCACTCCCTAAATTTTATACTAAAACACGTTTTTGTTTCATTAACAAGTAAACGATACTTAGTCTGCTTATGATATACTTTTTTCGCCTATGTTCTAGTTTCAGTAGCCGCGTTTCAAGATGAAATCTAATTTATTTTCTGCACATATATGCACATTAGGGGAGGCCACAGAAATCTGAATAACAAGGCACTAGAAATCGTAAGCGCGCGTGACCTTGTCGCCGCTCAGGTGACTCTCACGCCACCAGTGCGTTCATTGCTGTTCAGTTGCTCTCGAAACGTGCGTGTGTAAAAATGGTGTGTTGCAGCATTTCCCATTGCGGAAATTCTTCCACAAGTTGTAATTATATTAATAAAGGAATAACTTTTCATCGGTAAGTATTGTTTTTTCTAAATAATGCCGTTTTTCCTTAAAATTATAGAATCTTTAAAAGTAATACGAACGTCACAGTCGACCGTTCTTATTATCACGTTTAACTATACATTGCCTCTTATTTTTGTCAACATCGGGCAGGTACCTCATTACAAAAAGCAATGTACTGCACAGTGAACGATAACGTTGCGCGCTCGATTTCCTATCGTGGTACGGCCGCAGAACTCGGTCGCGAGCTAGTGTTGTGACACGGTAATATTATCCTTAATATTACCTTGGTTGTGATTTGTAAAACAACTTTGCATAATTTAACATAGTATTTTAGGAATACGATGTTATATTAAAATTGTTTATTTATGATTTATTATCATAATAACTAACTATCTATAAAGCTCGATTACCACTGACTGACTGACTGACATAATTGTTCTCCTTGATGGTGGAGGGGGAGGTATGTTTTTTTTGCAGAATCATGTAGGGGGTGTCCGGGGGACCTAGGAAAAATTCCGACTTTTTGAGATTTGCCCCCCGGAACCACCGCCCCCCAGGGGGGCGCCAAGCAGAGTCACACTGATGAAAAATTTTTAGGGGGTTGTATAGAGGGGGTCATATGATTTCGATTCCAAAAAAAATTTTACCCCCCCGTTCCTCCGAAGACCCCCCTTTTTGAGAGTGCTACCGGATGCCTTACATTGCAAACGCTGGCTGAACCCTACGAGATAGATCAGAATAATGTACTACAGTATTTTACAACTTAAAAAGGTCTACAAAAAAAGTCTACGATAGTATATGTCTATCTCTTAGGGATAACCCACAATAACCATTTTTTATCCTTTACTTTTTACGAGAAATAATGGCTTATTTACGAGGCGATTTTAAGCAGTACAGCATTAATCCTTATCCAATTAAGTAACTTAGATACATTGTGTATTTAATATAGATTAATATTGCCCTTTACAGCATGTAATTTGAATGAATATTTTCGAAGATATTACAGATTTAAAATGACAGGGACATAGCGATTGCGGTATCGGCCGGAGTACCAATTCTGCAGTAGGTATATTTAGTATAAGCATTGCACCCGTGCGAAGCCGGGGCGGGTCGCTAGTTAATAATAAATGAATATTGAAGTACAAACTATATTTTTATTTTATTAGTACAATGCCCTAGTCATAGAATAACAGTACGATAGGTACGTGACCTGATATTTCGTGCCCAGCACTAGGGTAGATTACATTAAAATGACGTCATAACGACAACAAATGCAAACTTGTCACTAATGTGTGAGTAAGCGAACGTATGCAACTACGCATAAGGCTTAATTTGGTTTGCACTGCATTTTTGGATGGGCGTAGCCGTAATTCCGTAGTTATTGTCTGTGTATGTAGTGGTAAGGTAGTAGAGGGGGCGAGCCGGCGACACGCATTCCCGATAGATCGGATGGTACTCAGCATTTCTAGTGCCTTGTTATTAAGATTTCTGTGGGGGAGGCCTATGTCCAGCAGTGGACTAATATAGGCTGATGATGATGATTATATGCTCATTAGGAGTGTGTCGTTAACAGAATTTCCATTCACTTCACAAAACTATCTAATGGGCAACGATAAGCTTTAATAAACTAACTATCGTCAACAACTAGGACGTTGAAAATTTCACGACAGATGTAGGTAGCTAAACGCGTGAATTTTGACGTTCAACTAACGTTAACCGCTAAGAAACGAGTTTATTTCGAGCATAGCGTTGCGAAAAAACTTCCCCTCATACTTTTTCCGGGTTTCGGAGACCATAGCTTGAAAAACATAAGATGATAAGCCAGAAAATACACCCCCTCACTCACACCATATCCTCGTATCCAGGAGATTGGCCCAACGTGTGAGGTTTCTACGTGACTGCGGAGCGGAGCTCTACATCAGCTCAAACCGTCATACCTCCAGAACCACTTGAGATTGAGACAGACCCGCGCTCTCGGGTCTCGAAGACATCAGAAGGAACCTCCCCCTTTAACTTATTACGCATTTACTCAACAATAACTACATTATGTAGTCTAAATCTATTTAGATTAAGGTAGGTACCTAGGTCTATAGAAAGTAATGGATAGTGGGTTTTCTATATGCAGGGATGAATACCAAATACCTATGTTTGGTTCCTTTACGTGCGTATTGGATTGGGTTGTTTTATTTTTACCATTGC
Organism: Eupithecia subfuscata; assembly: GCA_963564075.1. Classification (NCBI taxonomy): domain Eukaryota; kingdom Metazoa; phylum Arthropoda; class Insecta; order Lepidoptera; family Geometridae; genus Eupithecia; species Eupithecia subfuscata. The sequence goes on from OY751097.1 coordinate 11,445,823, forward strand.
TTTTTTTCTTTTGTATTGTACTAAGTAGTTTGTACATTATGTTAATAGGTAGATAACCACACTCGAACTTAAATATAAACCTAAGTAGATACATAAAATATATGTACAAGTTTTGTTTTTCTCATTTAAGTGAACTGTATTTATGTTCTTTGAGAAAATAAAGATTCTTTAAACCGAAATCTCCTTAACTTATACGCATTCACTCACTCAACAATAACTACATAGTCTAAATAGCTAATGGTATCAACAACGAATGAAATGTGATACCTAAATGTAACGCAACTCGCATAATCACTATTCGCACACAGTTAAACGAACTTATCGCATTCACGATTTACTCAAGTTTTTGTTTTAATAGAGCGTAAGCTCTCACACTCTGGGTAATTTCTTAGTTTTCTGGTCGAAGCGACGCGTGACCCGAGAGCTGGTGAATATCTGGCACAGCGTATCAGCATTGCCATACAGCGTGGCAATGCAGCCAGCGTCTTGGGGACGCTTCCGACTGGTGTTGATATGGATCAGTTGAGCTATCTGTAGACTGTTTGCAACAGTCGGCAGTTAGCTCAATTGTTTCAATTGTAAATACTAGTATAATTTTCTTTGTGAATAAATGTCATTGAATATTAATATTATTAATTTCTTAGAAATCAAACAATTAACAAAAAAATTAGGGAAGTTTTTGGGATATTATATGATTTCTTGGTAATAGATAGGTAGTTATTGACTTCGTTGCGATCGTTCAGAAATATAGATATAGTTACTGAATCGCTGCTTGAAGTTATTTTAACGGAATTCCACAAACCATTTTTTTTAATAACTAGAGAAATAACGCCACACATCTAATGCGCAATAGGAATCAATTTAGGCTTGCTACTTACTGCAAAATAATGTATAAACAAAATAATTGGCCTACTTTATTTCGATTACGTGTTCCCAATGCAGTTAGGTGGTCGATATCAAACTACAGAAATGCTTGCTTAGTTATTGGCATACATTTTCTAACTTAATAAGTACCTACTTCAATAATTCCATGAATGCAAACAAAGCATCTGAAAACTCAATCGTGTAATGTACCCTTAGTAACAATTTGAGCATTATTTACTCTACCAAGCACTTCTGAAAAAACATGAAGTAGTTTATAAAAGCAGTGTATCTAATTAATTAGCATTTTTATAGAAGTTGTATGAGAACGGGTGAACAACCCCACAGGAAAACAGTCAGACATTGTGTCGCCATCGCAACCCACGCACTTGGCGCCCTTAAAACGACCTTGGCGGTTTGACCTTCCATTCTCCCCCTACCTGCAAATACCCCAACCCCTCAACACAAATTACTACATACTCGGATAGAACGAGCTTTGTGGCGATAATAAATAGAACGAGCCTTTTTATTAGCCTGTTTACGATGATATTTTTTTACCACACAAACACGTGGATTTTTCATTTTCTTAACTCACAATAATATACAGTGACCATACTGTGACTACTCCACGACTCTAGGTACCTGTTGTTTTTGCATATTGAGTTTTCGGATAAGTTTAAGTACTCAATTTTACCACAAAACCACGTAGGTACCTACCTTTGTCAATTTCACAAAGGATTCAAAATACAGGACATAAAAAACTAGGTAGGTAAGTTTGCGTGACAAATTGAGGCTAGGTACGCTACGCCTCTACCATGAATATTTTGCCTAATGAGTTTCCTGACACTCAATGTAACTTCTAAATTAAGTGCCTAGCCTGCACACCGAGATACAAAAATAGAACAGAAAAACACAAGCACAGAAACAGTAGCACAATGGGCGGCCTCATCGTTAAGATCGATATCTTCCAGGCAACCTTTCGTTCCTTACCTACTCCTATTTGGCGGCTATAAATACTTTTTACGAAAGTTATTAATACCAGCAAGTTAGGGTGCTTTAAGACTTTACTATGAAATGATACAGTAGGTGTTATATTTACATATATGTACCTAAATTGGATAGACAGACAGCAAAGATCTGTTATGTAGGTATGTTTGGTGGCTATAAATAAATACTTTTTATGAAAGTTATTAGCAGCCTGCAGCAGCAAGTTAGGGTGCTATGACTTTACTACGACATGAAACAGGTGAGTACAGTTACATCATCCAAGCGCCATTAGGTAATTAATTAGACCTTTGGAAAAAGTTAACGGTCAAAGTTCAGCTCATAACGCTTCGAAAGTTATATCGAAAATTTATTAAATCCCAATTATATTTTTGATATTTATAATGGATAGACAGAATGTATGGGTATGTTTAGTGGCTATAAATAAATACTTATTGTGAAAGTTCTTAGCAGCCTGCAGCAGCAAGGGTGCTATGACTTCAGTATGTCATGAAACAGGTGAGTACAGTTACATCATCTAAGCGCCATTAAGTAATAAGTCCTTTAGAAAAAGTAAACGGTCAAAATTCTGCTAAGAAAATGTAGTCGAAAATTATTGAAATCCAAATTATATTTTTAATATTTATTTTGTATAGACAAAATGTATGGGTATGTTTAGTGGCTATAAATACTTATTATAAAGTTATTAGCAGCCTGCAGCAGCAAGGGTGCTATGACTTCACTATGACATGAAACAGGTGAGTACAGTTACATCATATAAGCGCCATTAGGTAATGAGACCTTTGGAAAAGTTAAGGGTCAAAATTCAGCTCATAGTCCTAAGAAAATGATGTCGAATGTTAATGAAACTAAAATTATATTTTTAATAGTTATTTTGGATAGACAGACAGCAAAGTTCTGTGGGTATGTTTGATGGCTATAAATTAATACTCCTTATGAATGTTTTCAGCAGCTTGCTGCAGCAAGTTAGGGTGCTATGAATTTACTACAACATGAAACAGGTGAGTACAGTTACATCATCCAAGCGCCATTAGGTAATTAGTTAGACCTTTGGAAAATATAACGGTCAAAATTCAGCTCATAACGCTTCGAAAATTATGTCGAAAATTATATTTTTGATATTTATTTTGGATAGACAGAATGTATGGGGTATGTTTAGTGGCTATAAATAAATACTTATTGCGAAAGTTCTTAGCAGCCTGTAGGGTGCTATGACTTCACTATGTCATGAAACAGGTAGTACAGTTACATCATCTAAGCGCCATTAAGTAATAAGTCCTTTAGAAAAAGTAAACGGTCAAAATTCTGCTCATAATGCTAAGAAAATGATGTTGAAAATTAATAAAACTCAAATTATATGATATGTGGATATTTTTGGTGGGAAATAAATACTTATTACGAAAGTTATTAGTAGCAGCCAATGGTAGCAGCAAGTTAGGGTGGACTTCACTATGAAAAGAAACAGGAGAATAAAGTTACATCATCCAGACGCTAATGGCGGTAATTAGACTTTAGAAAAGTTAAAAAAATGTAGCTCATAGCGCTTAGAAAATTATGTGGAAAATTAACGAAATTCAAATTATATTTTTGATATTTATTTTGGATAGACAGACGCAAATCTGTCTGTGCGTATGTATTATTAGAAACGACGGTCAGTTATTCCGAGATTGCGAACGTCGTCATGTGACCTGCGCCTGGCCTACAATAGAGGTTGGGTGTTTAATGGCTGAAATCAACAATGAACCGGCTTTGATTGACGTACAAACAAAATTAATAGGGAGAGGCACATTAACCCCGACGCGATTGTCTAATATTAAGGTTTGTTCCGCCCAGACAACCAAACTTGACAACTGGTTGTCTACGCGGAAGAAATTTTCCGCGGGGACAACCAGTTACATGGGCGGAATTTTATTTCCGTCTACACAACTGCTTGGTAACTAGTTGTCTCGACGGAAAATTTTCTTCCGCGGAGACAACCAGTTACCTGGACGGAATTTTATCTCCGTCTACACAACTGTTTGGTAACTAGTTGTCTCGATGGAAAATTATCTTAACCAAACCAATATTTAGCAGAACCAAACCCAAAAATACCAAATAAAGCAAAAGCTTTATTTTCAATCAACCTTTGAAATGCCAGTAACGTAAGTAGTAGGTAGGTACCTACCTACTTCGGTGGTAAAATTAGAAAGAAAACCATTCTTAGCTTTCTTTTCTCTTTATAAATAAGGAATTGATTAGGTACTGATATAGCAAGGTAATAAGCATTGCTGTTGTTTCAACGATGAATTGATGAAGGTAGGTAGGTAGGTATCTAATTTATACCTATGATGCAATAACCAGGGACTTTGCTGTAAACTAAATACAAGCGCCTTTTGTCTTCAAATTGGCAATTAACATCTCGACCGTTAACATAAATACTTTTCATAAAGACTTTATAGATTCCCAAGATATTCCATAACGAACAGAGATTGTTTTCTAATGAACACTTCAAATTTAAACAGTCTTCGTTATAAAGCTCGGAGCATCCCGCCCGACTCTTCCCGAGAGGAATCAACTCCTCACAAATCAATAGTTTCCACGCATGCGTCACATTGAGTTGTACCTCGACAAGCGTGGAAGCGTGGGCGAGTGACGTGTTTTTATGAAAAATTGCATTTTCTACGAGCGAACCCTTGCAATAAAGATACTGTAAACTATTACATAAAACGTTTCCAGACCATTCGTATTCAATGAATTAATTTGTCCTTCGCCCTGCCTACAATGTCATTCCCTCATTTAGCTCGTAAAGAAGAACCCTTGTGACCTATTCTAATCTTAATACTTATATATAAATCACGTGTCACGTTGTTTGTCCGCGATGGACTCCTAACTAAACTACTTACTTAACCGATTTTAAATTAAATTTGCTCACCGTGTACAGTTTGATCCAACTTGAAAGATAGGATAGCTTATTCAGGGAAGGTTTCAAAAGTGAGAGCGGTACGAAGTTCGCCGAGTCAGCTAGTTGTTTTATAAAACTCTGACTAATATCTGCCAGCGACTTCGCACACGAAATTCCCAAGTACATTGGGCCTACCCCAATGTACTTGGGAATTTCGTGTACGTCTCCTATTTCTCCCCTTCAAGGTTATTTTTAAGGTATTAGGAACCTTAAAATGGCTTCCCCAGAATACAATCTCGTTGACAAATTTCATTAAAATCTTTTCTATTGTCTATGCGTGAAAGGGTTAGGTAAACTTACTTTCACATTTATAATTTTTAGCAAGGATTAGTTAAGTCACTTTAAAACACCATACATAGATGTTAAACGTGTCACACGTGTTTAATATAAGGATAAATTGGTCCTCAACTCCTCATGGTTTCCATGACCGTGATCTCATTTATTATCATGACGATTAGATGACAGATGCTACATTTCATGGTCATGGCAAACGTAGGTCTACTGAACTCGGGAACGTTACGCGTAAATAACGTCAATTATTGGAAGTAAATGTAAATTTATTTCAGATTATCAGTCTGTACTTCAATGTACTTACCTAATACTTAAAATCGGTTTTTTAAAAAAAGCTAGACTTAGAGGAAACTTTGTAGGTTTAGTTGAACTCTAGTTGAAGTCAAAAATGAATAAAACGTCATGTGCGAGCCGGACTCGCGCACTGAGGGTTTGTGGAACCCTTGTGTCTTGCCAAATTATTATGATTCTAGGTCAAAGGGAAGTAAGTACCCTGTAGGTTTCGGTCCATGGCGAGAATCAAATTTTTTTTATACTTAGTCAAATGGTTTTCGGATTTTTTCCTTTACTTGTAAGACCTTGCTGCTCACTAAATTTCATGATTGTGGGTCTACGGAAAGTACCCTATAGGTTTTGTGTGCATGTTGATTCTCTTGGAAATTACAAAATATTCGTATTACATAAACGGCTGAAACTTTTAGAAGTTTTATTTATATCGCGGCTCCAAAAGGTAACGGACTTGAGTATTTGACGTTAATTTCAACCTGATACGTCCACGCGTTCCTGAGAAAAGGGGGTTAACAGACGGACAGGCAGACAGACGGACAACAAAGTGATCCTCTATGGGTTCCTTTTTTCCTTTGAGGTACGGAACCCTAAAAAGTAAGACTGAACTCTTTTTTGACTTCAACTAGGGTTCAACTGGGCCTATAAACCTGTAAAGTGGAGAAAATAAGGTAAACCGTGATGCAGGGGTTTATCAGAACAACGCTACGGTACGATGTAGGTACGGGATTTTTCTAGCTACCCTTAAATCACCAAATGCTTGCAAGTGAACCTCTGGGTTTAGGTTCTTATCTGAGGTAGGTACGCAGATATCCATGCCAATCCTATCCTAGTTCCTTTTAATATTATAAATGCAAAAATACCTGTCGGTTAGGTACCTTTTTTGCTGGCACCTTTTTAAAAGGATCTTAACGAAAAGCAAGGAGACAGACGATAACCTGATGGTGGACATAGGTTACTTTTTATCCAGGAAATTCCTACGAAGCATCTTACAAGCCACAAAATGTGGAATTCGTTTAGGTTTTATTTAGAAAATGGTATCAATTCATGGGTGAGTATTTATTTTAATTATTTATACTTAGGTAGGTACATTTACCTACTTTCAGCAGAAACATATTAAATTCATAACCAGAGTCGAATTAGTAAGCATGTAGATAATTAATGGACTGATTGCTAGGAGCTAGGAAAATAATTTTTCTTATTTTTTTTCTTATGTGTAGAGAAAGAAAGAAATAAGAATACTTAATATTTTCCTGTTCGTATCTTCACTATTGTAAGCACACTAGAGTAAGCAAAAGAGTCTGTAAAATGACGTCGGTAGGTCTATCCATTGATGTAGAAAAGGGAAGATGGGTTACGTTCTCCCAGCGCGTACTCAACAACTGGCCTGTGTTACAACTACACGCAAACACATACGCTCACAGTTACATTTCCAGTCCTGTGCAATATAAAGAACAACAAAGATGGCAAGATGTACCTAAGACCGAAGTGAGACAGAGACAACTATATTAATCTCTGGTACGACCCCCCACTAGGTATAATAAAACAAATTCGGGATTTCCCCGAGTTACGGTAGGTACAATAGTAGAGTCGTTCCTTTAACCCACACCATCAATCTTGTCCCAACTGGTATGAGCGGACGAATCGTAAAAATGTTATACGCTTCGTTAGTAATTTGAATTTTAGTACAGTCAACCAAAAAAAGTTAGTAAAATAATAGGCAAGAGGTATATTTATTTTGTGTTTTGTACATAAAATAATGTGAAATGAATACAAATGATAGAGGTTCCACATAGAGTTTGTGATTGTACTCGACGTATAAATTCAATAGAAACAAAGAGTGATGCGAGTTGCAGATTGAAAATAATACCTATCATCTTTACGATTTGTCAACTCACACCAGTTGGGACAAAATTGATGGTACGAGTTGAAGAACGACTCGACTCGCAATAAGGCTATTGCTATCTCTGTTTACACACTTATGTTTCGTATATTTCTATCCCTCTCTGCAAATGGCGAAAAAAGGCAGTAAATTAATCAAAAAACTAAATTCTTTGGTGTACTTACGCGTGAAAAGTGATGCCTTGGGCTTTGTTTTTGGTTTTTGAGCTATTTGTACACCTTGTGAACGAACACGAAGGCATTGCTTTAGTCTTTTAGTCAGTAAAACACAGTCAGTACGTCGTAGCAAGCACGCGAATCACGTCCGTCCGCCCGCGCCGCCGGTCCTACTATGACTGCGGCGAGAGCACACAATTGGACTTCATTTGAGCCTGCCGGTTTCGAGAAGCTAGTGCCTCATCTTCCCCTTTTCTACATCAATGGGTCTATCATGTTTTTTATTAGCGTTTATTTACGAGTTGACGGGTTGGTTGTAGTTAGGTAAGTAAGTATATAGGTAAGTAAGTAGGTACCTATTTATTTAACTGTGGAGAAAAATATGTATGAATGATAAATGTACCTATCTTCTATGGGCAATGTATTGTATTGTATACTTACCTACGCTTCTACAACAAAACTCCAAGTGAGTTGCAAAAATGTCATAGAATAAATTCAAACAAAATTGTCAAACATATCCTTTGAAAAAGGCTTAGGTAAGTACTGAAATATCATCAGTTTTTTTCCAACTCGAAAACTAAAAACTTAACAAGGTAAAGGTATCTTATTCGCTTCTTTACTTTGTCTTTAAAAGATTGAAGCGGACAAAAAATCAAAGTGATCACTTTATTTCCTAGGTTTACTTATGTACTTACCTACCTAATTTGAAGTTTGTGACGTTATGAGTCCTGTAAGGTGTAAAGGAAATAAAGCACTTTGATATTTGAAGCCGCGGCGCTTATGGTCCTAAGTTCTAAGAAGTAACCACCTAAGCACAGACCTAAGTTCTAGGAAAGTACCTTCATGATATTTGTCAACTTGGCTCAGTCACATGGATATCTATCGCGTCTCATTAGATGTAGAGCTAGTCTCTATTAATTTGTACAGGCGCCAGACAGGCATTCAATCCTGACATGTGTAGCCATAGTAAGTCTTTGATTGTTTGGTCTATGCAATGCATGAGGCTGTAAAGTCTGAATAAGACCTAGTTTAGACAATAGTGTTAACTAGTTAGAGGTTTCTTTTCATTACTTTTATTTACTCAACTTAATCTGCCGGTTTTACCCTTAGCACGTGTACCTAGGACCTTCTTATATGTAAGTATAGTCGAGCTATAAGCACAGTCTATAAGTAAGCTGCAAATTATGTCGACAAATCCGAACAAAAAGGTACTTAGTTTACTTAAGTCCCTTGGAATGTTTTTTGTTTTTTTTTTAGTTTTGTCTTGTCTATGTGTAAGCACTTGAATCACTTGAATGTCTTGAGCTACGTAGAGAAAATATAATACACTAGCTAGACGATCGCCTCGGGGTTTCACCCGCGTAGTTCCCGTTCCCGTGAGAATTCCGGGATAAAATATAGCCTATGTCACTCCCTGAAAAGTAAGCTTCCTAACGGTGAAAGAATTTTTCAAATCGGTCCAGTAGTTTCGGAGCCTATTCAATACAAACAAACAATCAAATCTTTCCTCTTTATAATATTAGTAGATATAGATTACACCTTATTGCACAAAATATCTTTATCTTCTTATATATAAAAATGAAACCCGTTTCGCGTTGTCACGGCATCACGCGTGAACGGCTGGACCGATTTCGCTAATTCTTTCTTTGTTGTGTTTGTTATTGTCAGGAGAAGGTTCTTATGAAAGAAAAAATTAAAAAAGTTGGAAACATAAATTTCCAAGCGGGCGAAGCCGCGGGGCGCAGCTAGTTATATATAATTCTTCTGTGAGTGTGTATGTCACTGAACTTCTCTCAAACGACTGGACCGATTTTGATGAAATTTTTTGTGTGTGTTCAAGGGGATCTGGGAATGGTTTAGATTCACAATTTTGAACGACTGGACCGATTTTGATGAAATTTTTTGTGTGTGTTCAAGGGGATCTGGGAATGGTTTAGATTCACAATTTTGTCCGCTGGACAATGTTTTTTTAATTAACGCGTGCGAAGCCGCGGGCAGAATCTAGTAGCACTATATTTCCTGCTTATTATTATTTAGGTAGTTTTTTTTCTACTCCACTAGGTACCTATATTAGGTACTTTTTCTAATGCTCTCTTGGAACCTAGAGAAGGGCAATAAACAATAATGATTCTGTTTATGTCAACTCTAGTCAGATAGGTATCAATAGTGAATGTGGACACAGAAAAAACTATTGGTAGGTATTGATTTTAATTTGTAAAAAAAACTTAAAATTAGGTAGGTAGGTAGGTACTTACATCTAAATAGTTTACTTACACCTACCTAAGGGTCATGTCATCACCATTGTAGACAAGTAAAGTACAAGTAGGTAGATTATATGAATGAGTCGATCGAATCAATAATTGTAATTCAATTGGGATAAATTGGACTGAGACCATAAGTTTGGTCAGTTGAGTCCATAAGTTTGGTCAATTGATCAATTAGATATGCTATGCATTACGATTTGGTAGCTACAAAACCAACCTACCGAAACAACATCCATCGCAAAATTTAATATAACTTTTTAACTTTATTTCTTAATTTATTATAGCCAAAATTATTGCCTTTTTTGTTTTGCCAACTCCAGCTTATTACTAGATTAATGATGTCCACCTATAGGTAGGTACAAAGGGGATCACTAGGTACCTCATTTTTTTAGTTAAAAGATACCCATGTATCCTGTGATATAGATACCCACTGTTGGTGGTCTTTAACAATAAATAAATATAATCTTTAAAATAAAATAAAATGTACAGAATTAACTAATCCTAACAGTGCAGTTTCACCCAGTGAAGAGTGATGTCAAGAGCATTTTAAAAAAATAGGCTCAGGATAGGACCTCTTTTCAAATGACCGTACAGATTATGTATGACTACTGAGATGGAGTTTTACGAGGATTTCAAAGGGTTTTGAAGATTTTGGTCCTAACGTAGTACCACCTATCTCGGAAACCTGAAGCTTATCGCCATTAATTTATACTTAGCCCATTAATTAATGGGCTAAATTAAATTAATTAACAAATAAAAAATTTGTTAAGTATAAATTTATACTCAATTTATAGTCAAATGTTAAGGCCAATTTTTGTATAGAGGGTCATACAAAAATCTTCAAACCCCCGTTTATGGACTTTCAAAATTATTATACTTAGTTGAAGTGTTGGTGCCAAACAATTTTATAGTTACCTAAGATAAGGTGCTAAAAAGTTAGAACCTGACTGCATTTGCTATAGGCATCTACATACGTGGCTATGGCACAGATATTATAATAGGTAAGTACCTACTATACGCTATGGTAAGAAGGTGGCTAGGATGAAGGCCAGCACATTCATGAAGCAAGATGACCAGGCCTGTGATCTGATACTGCAAGACAGACCATAAAAAGTACAATTTCACTTACCGTTACATGCATTCCCTGTCGGCTGTTCATGGTGATGCATTGCTCGAAGCACCGTGATAAGTGTAAAGGATCGCGCCCTTTCATGTCACAAGCGAGACTGAACAGCGGCCAGCGAAGCCGGCTGAAACACTGAATAGCCCCGCCGCCCGCACCTTCCCGCATGCGCGAAGCCTGTAATGTAATGACATTCTTCTTCGGAGCGTCTTCTTAATGAATGGTTCCAGCCAAGTGAAATTAATAAGTAGGTACGGTACTAGGTACTCAGCCAATGAAACGCCAAATCACCGGGACATTTCGTTAGAAATGTTATACTTACCACACACGTGAGCTAGAGTTATATTTATAAGAGCCCAGGTCATGTGAAGTATCTGTCTACTAAATGGATTTATGGGCTACGAAATACGAAGCCTTATTGAGAGCATGCTCTAACCTTGAAATAACCTTCCTCTTGGCACTTAAACAGGGGTTCAAATAGTGAAACAGGAATTTGATGACTTTTATTTATTGATATAAAATAAAAGCAATCGCTATTACAGCATAGTACAGGTACATTATTAGTCGGTAACTACTAATTATGTACTATGTTGTAATAATGGTTGCTCTACCTTAAATTTACTTCTCGTGTAACTAAACTAGGTAGAGTAGGTAGGTAATTAAATAAACATTTGGGTAAGTTATAGAATGTAGAGATAAACAAATTGTGAGAATTCATAGGCATAGATAGATAAAAAAATTCAGTGATAATTTCTTAAACACTGCTAATGGGAAATCAATTAAGTTCTGATTTTTTAATTCGTGTTACTGAAAGAGAAGATTAAACTCAAATAATTTTATTAGATGGCCAGGATAATTTGTGAACTTAAAGTTATAAAAAAATATCCATTAGTACCACAATTTTACTAAAAATAAGTTACTTTTTGTTACTACGTGAAAATAATAAAAAAAAAATAGTTAGGTACTTATTTTCGTAAAAATTCATTTACAAACAATTCAGTTTTAAATACAACTGGTGCATACACTGAATTTAAGATGCCAAGTGTTTTGATGGGATATCCCCCACATCTTCTAATACTAAAAGCAGTATTGTTATTAATAAGCATTGCTTAAGCTGCTTATAATATACACAAGAATGCAAAGAGTATTGCTTATATTCTGATGTCATGATTTTATGACTCATCCAGTATGTTGTTGGATGTATTTGTTCTCTTCCCCACAAATACTCAAATGCAACTCACATTTCAGCACTTCTCAAGTCACTCAAAATTGACAGTTTTGAAAACCTGTCAAAAAATCATTTGAGACCTGCTCAAATCTGATTTGTGTTTGAGTATTCCGGCTTAAGGATACCCACGTATAATGGTACCTAGTAAAATCCCATAACATTAGCTACTTAATAACTAACCATCTTATTTTAAATGCTATTTTGATTTTGGTGATTTATAATATCCTTGAAAATAAGCAAAATATTTAATTATAATAGCATTTTAGGCAAGGTTCTAACAGTTAAAATTTAAATCCAAATACATATATACAGATATATTGGCATAGTTCCTTAAACCACATGAGGTATAAGCAAATATGAAATGTGTAAAATTCAATGACTTGATGTTTTTTCCAAACTAAGTATTAATTAAAAAAATTAACATGAATCGATGACCATTTGAAATTATGTCTATTCTTATGATAAATAATAGCTTTACACTTCAGATTGTTGAATTTTTTTACAGTATAATAAAATCAACAAAGATATCACATTCCACTTTGGTAGGTACACATTTTAATATTGGTTTAGTCCAAAACCAAAATAACAATGTACCTATCAAGCCTCTTTTTAAAACCAATACCTAGATTGAAAATATTTTGTATCGCTGCATATACAATTACATTGTACAATTCATTAAAACAATTACACAATTAACTTTGTGTTACAAGTAATTTATTACTTTATTACTAGCAAACCAATTTGAGAATGTGTACAAACAATTTTCACCAATGCAAAATAGGTAATGTGCATTACAAACAATCATCCCAAAAATGTGATATCTAACATTTCTATACATTTTTACATGGTAATATAAAAGGAAACATTTCTTATACTTATGTTATTTATACTAAAATGTATTAACTTTATAAAATTCCATATCTTTTAATCTGCCAGCATCATAGCAAACCTAGGGCCTAGCATGCACAATTGTCACCATCCCTGTTCCGTGCATTGTCATTGGCGTTTAGCTTGATTTGGTCCGGGAACTCATTATAAAGTTCTGCCTCTGTCTCCTGAGCTAGTGCATTGCGGGCAATAGTCTGAAATGCTAGTTCAACATTTACTGCTTCTTTGGCACTAGTTTCAAAATATGGGATGTCATTCTTGCTTTGACACCATTGCTGGGCACGTTTAGCAGACACAGCACGGTTGTCTAAATCCACCTTATTGCCCAATATGACGAAAGGGAAGTTATCAGGGTCTCGAGGTGACGCTTGGATAAGGAACTCGTCTCTCCAGCTCTCCAAGGACTTGAACGTGTTGGGGGCAGTTACGTCAAACACTAATACGCAACAATCCGCCCCGCGATAGAACGCTACTCCCAACGACTGGAAACGTTCCTGACCAGCAGTGTCCCAAATCTGCATTGTGACAATTCTGTCATCAACAATTACCTCTTTCGTGAGAAAATCTGCGCCTATTGTTGCTTTGTACTGATTGGAAAATTTCTTGTTGACAAACTGATTCATGAGCGAAGTTTTGCCAACTCCACTGTCGCCGAGGATGATAACTTTCAGCAGTACCTTTTTTCTTGAGGACATCGTGCACAAAAATTTATAGTGGGAAACGTGGAAAAATACAAAATATTCACAGTCTTCTTTGTCTTTTATTTTTTTGACTCGAACAAAATTGATAAATGCGTCACCTGTTTACTGAGTTACCATAAGAAAAATTATAAATTATTGAAAGTCTGCAGTAGACAAAAACATTCAATTTTATTTTGTAATACAATTTAAGACTGCAATTTAAAAAAAACTACCGAAATCGGTACTTGAAAAACTGCCGATCTGCTTCCATTTCTATTCAAACAACGAGTGTCAGCAGTTTTGACAGGATTTTTTAATTTCTATCTGGCAACTTTTGCAAATTTGCAATGGACACGCTCAATTACTTTTTAAAATGACAGTGACAATCTAAATTAACTTCTACTTCTTGCCTGATGGCTTGTCACTCTAAATCAATCTTTCAGGGATCAGTCGGATTTTGAGTGAAATCAAGAATCTATCAAAACAAAATTTTATCCAATTCATATAAAAAACAACTACGAATAAAATTTTATAGTTTCCAAGATTCAGTAAATATTTTTTTTGACATTGTTATTGAACGCAAAAACTGTTTTTTTTTATACAATTCACTCTTTCGTTCACCGATGAATTATAGATATATGGCATGCGTGTTCGAGAGTGAGACAAAGTACACGAGGGGAGAGGTGCTGCCATTGCCACGCAATTTTATTACCGCGATTTTAGGTTCCTTTCTTCATTTCTGGTTGGATTGGATTTGCAATTTCCCAGTTCATAAATTTAGGAATTCAAATTCAGAACAGGGAATTTCACTAAACCTTTGTTCTATCCTGGTAGGCGGGCGTCCCCCGTGTATATGAGCAGGCGCGGTCGCAGCCCAAGACTTTGGGGGGGGTCACACTTGGTGCGGGCCGTAGCACTAAATGTACTTGTAGGCGGTTGCAGACCCCACTGAAAAGTACTAAACTTTATCGGCGAGCGGAGCGAGCCGCGGAAAATTTATACTCAACTCCAAACAATAGTAGGTATAAGTTATAGCGAGCGAAGCGAGCCTCGAAATTTTTTAGATGTTTTCTGAAGTTTGGGCAAAAGTAAGCAAGAGTAGGTCCACTTGCTTACTCTCACCCGCATCATTTATTTTGTTGTTGATAGGTATCTATAAAAATATAAATGATAGCGAGCGTAGCAAGCCCCGAAAATCTTAGAGACTTGCGGTAGAAGATATAAAGCTATGAATATAAATAGGGGCGAGCAGAGCAAGGGCATCCACAAAAAATTGGATATACAAAAAAGACACGGAAAAAAATGTAACGGCGAGCGGAGCGAGCCACCGAAATTTTTGTTACTTTTTCGGGTAACTACCGAAATAAGTGTCAAGCACTGGACCAAATACAGAGAAGGACAAAATACTATCGGCGAGCGGAGCGAGCCGCACTGCATGTGTTTTGCATATTGGCCGCAAACATGACATCCCTTCCCCCAACTCCCAACCCAACAATAGTAGTATAAGTAATGGCGAGCGAAACGAGCCTCAAAAATGTTGGAGTTTTTTTCTGATGTTCGGGGAAAAGTAAGCCTATGACAAAATAAAGTGAGCGAAACCTGCCCCGAAAATTTTAAAAAGTTTGCGGTGGTAGATATAAAGCTATGAATATAAATCGGGGCGAGCGGAGCAAAGGAGATTAACAAAAAATGAGAAATACAAAAAACATCGAAAAAGCTGTAGCGGCGAGCGGAGCGAGCCGCCGAAATTTTTGTTCCCTTTTTCGGGTTGAGACAAACTGGTTCAGAAAATAAATAACAGCGAGTGGAGCGAGCTCTGAATGAGCCGCAGCCTTTCGAATCAACGGCGAGCGAAGCGAGCCGCGAAAATTTTTATGATCTGGCTGTACGTGTGAGTTGTTTGGTATTAGATATTTTGCAGTTGCAAACTCGCCTGAAACGGAGAAGGAGTCCTGAACTAGAGCAAGCCAGAAGCTTATCAAAACAGCAGAATGTTATCAGAGGCAGGCGCGGTCCCAGGGGGGGGGTCACGGGGGTCATGACCCCCCCCAAAATCTTAGTTTAGGTACTTAAAAAATTGCAACCCACAGCTTGATGATTATATTGTCCTGTTTACTTCCGTTACCTACATTGATTATGGTTACCAACGGCAGCAAAATAAAAATTCGCGGCTCGCTCCGCTCGCCGATATTACTGTTATTTGTGCTCTGTGTTTGGATTAGCACAGAGGCAACGTTCCCAATTTTATTGGTCTGGCTGGTCCGCCGTTAGTTTGTATCAATCCAACCACCACAATAAAAAGCACACAATATAACAAATAATCTGCGAGGTCACTTTGTCAACCAGTACAAAAAATTAGTAGACAACAAAATTTTCGTGTTTTGGTCTGGTCGCTGATAACATTTGTTCCTTCTGACTGTGATCCAAAGCTCAAAACCCGCCCCGCTTCAGGTCACTTTGCCAAATTTTCTAAAAATTTGCCCAAAATCTAACAAAAATCAAAAATTGTCGCAGCTCGCTTAACCTATCCGGCAACTTTAAACTGTCTGCCTCTGGTCATGGGCTCATCCCTGGTTTGAGGTCAGTTTTCCAAACACTCCAAAAATCTAACGAAACCACTAAATTATCGCAGCACGCTCTGCTTGCCTCTGATAACATTCTGCTGTTTTGATAAGCTTCTGGCTTGCTCTAGTCCAGAACTCCTTCTCCGTTTCAGGCGAGTTTGCAACTGCAAAATATCTAATACCAAACAACTCACACGCACAGCCAGATCATAAAAATTTTCGCGGCTCGCTTCGCTCGCCGTTGATTCTATATCTATTCTGTTGTCCGCATATTTCGTTGTTATTCGACAAACTTTAAAATTGTTCTTCACACTAATATTATAAATGTGAAAGTTTGTATGTATAGATGGATGTTTGTTACGTCTTCACACCAAAACTACTGAACAGATTGAGCTGAAATCGGTGTAGCTCTGAGCCTGGAATCAAACATAGGCTACTTTTTATCCCATAAATCAGTTTTCATGGGATAGAAATTACCTTTGAACGTTTCCATAGAAAGAACGCGTGCGAAGTCGCGGGCAGAAGCTAGTAGCTCATAATTTAGGTTCCTTGTCTTGCATGGACGCATGCCTCGCCAATTTCAAAAAAGGCTGCAGCTCATTCAGAGCTCGCTCCACTCGCTGTTATTTATTTTCTGAACCAGTTTGTGACAACCCGAAAAAGTGAACAAAAATTTCGGCGGCTCGCTCCGCTCGCCGCTACATCATTTTCGATGTCTTTTTTGTATTTTTCAATTTTTGTTAATCTTCTTTACTCCGCTCGCCCCAATTTATATTCATAGCTTTATATCGACCACCGCAAAGTGTTTAAAATTTTCGAGGCAGGTTTCGCTTACTTTATTTTGTCATAGGCTCTGGCTTACTTTTCTCCAAACATCAGAAAAAATCTCCAACATTTTTGAGGCTCGTTTCGCTCGCTATTACTTATACTTCCTATTGTTGGGTTGGGAGTTGGGGGAAGGGATTTCCTGTTTGCGGCCAATATGCAAAACGCTGCATTATGCGGCTCGCTCCGCTCGCCGATAGTATTTAGTCCTTCTCTGTATTTGGTCCAGTGCTTGACACTTGTTTAACATCATTTTGCTCGGGTAGTTACCCGAAAAAGTAATAAAAATTTCAGCGGCTCGCTCCGCTCGCCGTTACATTTTTTCCCAGGTCATTTTTGTATTTCCAATTTTTTGTTGATGCCTTTGCTCCGCTCGCCCCTATTTATATTCATAGCTTTATATCTACTACCGCAAAGTCACTAAAATTTTCGGGGCTTGCTGCGCTCGCTATCATTTATTTTTTATAGATCATCAACAACAAAATAAATGATGCGGGCGAGAGTAAGCAAGTGGACCTACTCTTGCTTACTTTTGCCCTAACTTCAGAAAACATCTCAAAAATTTCGAGGCTCGCTTCGCTCGCCGATAAAGTTTAGTGGTTTTCAGTAGGGTCTGTAACCGCCTACAAGTACATTTGGTGCTACGGCCCTCACCAAGTGTGACCCCCCCCAAAGTCTTGGGCTGCGACCGCGCCTGATCAGAGGCCAGCAGAGCGTGCTGCGATAATTTAGTGGTTTAGTTAGATTTTTGGAGTGTTTGGAAAACTGACCTCAAACGAGGGATAAGCCCATGACAAGAGGCAGACAGTGTAAGGTTGCCGGCAAGTTGAGCGGGCTGCGACAATTTTTGGTTTTTGTTAGATTTTGGGCAACTTTTTAGAAAATTTGGCAAAGTGACCTAAAGCGGGCCGGGTTTTGAGCTTTGGATCATAGTCAGAAGGAACAAATGTTATCAGCGACCAGAACAAAACGCGAAAATTTTGTTTTCTACTAATTTTTTGCACTGGTTGACAAAGTGACATCGCAGATTATTTGTTATATTTTGTGCTTTTTATTGTGGTGGTTGGATTGATACAAACTGACAATAGCGGACCAGCCAAACCAATAAAATTGGGAACGTTGCCTCTGTGCTAATGAAAACACAGAGCACAAACAACAGTAATATCGGCGAGCGGAGCGAGCCGCGATTTTTTTTATTGCTGCAGTTGGTAACCATAATCAATGTAACGGAAGTAAACAGGACAATATAATCATCAAGCTGTGGGTTGCCATTTTTTAAGTACCTAAACTAAGATTTTGGGGGGGGTCATGACCCCCGTGACCCCCCCCCTGGGACCGCGCCTGTATATGAGTGGTTTAAGTACAGGTGGTGGTTTTTGGTCCTTACTTTTTGTAACAGCCTGTAGGTATAGATTCTCACTAACGACCTAATGATCCCGTTCGAACAAATAAGCAAAACTTTTTTGAGTAATTGGTTAAGTTTTATCGTTCTAGTCTAGATAAATAAATATGTAGGTACTTAAATTATGGACGTATGCAGGAATACGTAAACATTTAATTTAGGTAAGCATAATAAAACAACGTTTAGTTAGGTATAAGTTTTTTATGTATAGCCACTTATTATTATGATACGAGTAGAAATAATTTTAAAGACTATATAGCAAAATAATGTAGTTTCTTAAACAACATTTTTGTTAGGGAATTAAATTTTTACAAGTTAACCAGGCTTAGTCAACAGACTTCGAAATCACATTATTGCTAATTAATTTAATTTTCACCTTATTTCACCTTATATATTGCTAAGATAACCTCTAATTCGAAATTTAATGGGTCTTCTGAAGTTATACTTCAGATTTAAAGTGCAGAGACAACAAAATTAAATGACACTTATACACCACAATATTACCTACACCCCTGCCTAATTATCGAAATAATTATGTTTAGTTATAATAAGTCAAGTTGATTGGTAGGTAAACCGAAATATTGCCTATTTGAGACAAACTTTCTCCGAGTCTCAAACAGACTTTCACCCTCTGCGGCACGGAATCATAATTTTTATGTATTTATTTATTTTACTTAGAGCCTTGGAACAGCATGAGGGTACAGATAAGTTCGCTTTTCTTTTATAATTATAACAATAGATTTTCATGAAAATGTTTGCTACAAATTCTGGAAAATTGGGAATCCAAAATGGAATATAAGGGATCCTTGTCTTTGCGACCCGTGGCTTCTTCCCAAAGCAGATGTAAATCGGTGTTTCCGGGAAATCTGTAACAAATAAAAACATTTTATGATATGCATGTAGCATTACGTAGGTACTTAAAAATATTTCAATGCGCCATTTGGGGAATTTTATTGCCGAGTGCAGGCAACCTCAAATTTTCGTTATTTTAGGTTAGAATAATTAAAATTACTGTAAAACATAACTTTTGAGCCTTGTCTGTATGGATATCTAAGAAAATGTAAAACTTGCACCTTTTTGTAGTCAACTTTTTGTAGTACTAGTGGCATGATAAATTGGGCACTTTTGGTTCACTGTCACATAAACATCTGAAAACACTGCACCTCACCATTGTTGCTTCTGGTTTTTATCGTTATTAAGGGCGGGAATGTCCACAGAAGCACTACAATTACATTTACGAGAAAACAAATTTTTAAGTCTACAATAACATTTTTGTGTCGAGCTCCGTCGATGTCATAGGAAATTTGTTCAGCACATAGATGTGCTACACAATGAAAAAACCGGCTCGCTGGATGAGATAGAAAGCCATTCGTTCTAGTATTCTAAAGCTCGAAGCATTAGTCGTTCTCTCTTTAGTGTGAATGCGATGGATTGCGCTTGCTAGTTCTATACGCTTTTTCTTCTAAGCTTTCGTTTATGACATGACACCACGAAAACACGAAGCGACTCACTCACTCATCATTCATTTCATTCATTTTGATTTGATTGGTGTCGGTGGTGTGTCTCGCTGATTTTTGTGATTCATGAATTTTACTGAAATCTTTCTTTCATTTTACCAATTAATAACACTACTTCTAGTGCAAAATGAAACTACAATAAAAGTGATGTGACCATTGCCTATTCGATAAAATAACGACGAAAACAATTGCGAAATAGAAAAAAGGTGAGGGTTATTAAAATTGTGTAAAACAGTGATCCGTTATTTTGTCTCCCAAAACTTTAATAACTTTCTATTACTTCCAGATGGAGAATAATCTGAGCCGTAGCGGCAGCCGATCTAGCTCGGTGTGCGAGCTAGAAAAAGATTTTAATGATATTGAAATCATGAAAACTAGAACGAACCGACGTAATGTAATGCTCCGCGCTCAACCAGCGCGGAAAGCAAAACGAGTGAGATTTTTTCGAAACGGTGATAAATTCTATTCGGGTGTTATAATTCCAGTCTTGCCAGAGAGATACAGGTGAGCTAAGTTTATTTCCATACATTCCAACTGAGTTCCAGTTAGAACTATCTGACACTTTCACTTTTACCTGTAGTTTGCTTACATGCGGGAATGTATAGCATAGCACTATGTTGTTATGTTTATCAATTAGTACCAGCAGAGCTTAAACAGTCTAGTCTAGCTTATTCTGTAAATTAGACCTAACAGAGTATTTATTTCAGGTCTTTTGATAGCCTAACAGCAGATTTGACACGAGTACTTGTAGACAATGTGACTTTGCCAAGTGGTGTACGGACAATATACTCTCTTGAGGGTAGAAAAGTAAGTTATCAGGACCTTAAGGGTTTAATACACTTTCTACCATATAATCAGACCATACACCTTGTATAGTTCATGCAAGATGTGACTATTGCATGCTGCATGCACAATTTTAAGAGCCTTTATTTGTTTTCTACAGATAGGAAAGTTGGATGACCTTGAAGATGGTCAGTCATATGTATGCAGTGGATTTGGAGAGCCCTTCAAACGCATAGATTATGAAGCCAGTGCAGTGACACCTCAGTCTTTTAGACTGAGTGGACCGGAGTCCTTAAATGATAGTGCAAGTCCTTCCCCTGCCCGAGCAAATAATAGACTATCTCGATACTTGCAGGTATTACATCTATGTTCAGTATTTTATTTATCGCAGTCATATAAGCAGATCTTATCTTGAATAGGTGAGTTGAATTATGGTCACTGTATATACCCATTTAGGGCCATTAAGACTGACCAGGTATCATGCCTTTCTACATGAAATGAACATACCTACTTAATTATTGGTTTTAAAACATCAAGGTAGTTCTAATGCAATAGGCATTAGAATTTGAAGCATTTTGGCAAAAAACCTCAGTAATATAATTTGCATTAGTAATATATTTTATAGTAAGACTGAGTTTTAGCCTGAGTTCTTTAGCAAAAAATCACATTGACTTTTATTTTTCAGTCAAATGGCAGTGCAAATACTACTGGCAATGGGTCACCACGAGTAAGCCCAGCTGGAGACAATGTTGTGCGGCCAAGAATAGTTACTATTATAAGGAATGGAGTGAAACCTCGGAAGGTAATATTTCATTCATATTTCAACTTTAGTACAGTGACCTTAAGGTCTGCCTGAAACATAATCGGCGTCAACGAGACGTGATTTTTGGTTCATTAATTTCATATCACGAAGATAGGAACTTCAAAGAAAGGTCATATCAAGGCTCAAAATAAGTAATTTTAGAGTATTTAAGATAGCTTAATGTCGCTTAGGAACTATAAACTACGAGTTTTTATTGATACTGTTAGAGTGGCAGATGGTCGCACGATTCGTAAATTGTGGTGAACATTCCTATGTTCTAATTATTTGAAAAAACTGCGTTTTCAGTCATGCCGCCGTACATCGTAGGTATGCGTGGTTTACCGGGATCAGCACTGATAAAATAATTTATATCTGACTAGCAACCAGCCCCGGCTTAGTACGGGTACAAAGCAGTTTAATAGATTTTACGCGGCGCACGCTAGCAAAGGTCTCTTTTTGCATGATTTTTTCCGACATCTTTCTCAACAATCGTCTTCATATTTCAGCTAATTTACACAAAACCGTAATGAGTTATACACCAAAACCTGAATCATACATCACTCCAGCCATTATTGCTGAAAACTTTATGAAAATTCGTTCAGTAGCAGTAGAATTTATCGCGTTCAGACAGATAGACCTACGTACTGGACTTTCTTTTATGATATGTAGTGACTAGCTCCTATAACGACCCCCCCTGGCTTCTCATGCGTTTTCCCGGGATAAACAGTACCCTACCCACACTGATGAGCACTATGATGAGCTTCCTCGGAAAACAATCTATAGCCACGCCAAACTTTGATTGATATCCGTTCAGCCGTATAGTTGTAAAAACTTAACAGACAGACAGGCAGAGTTACTTTAGCATTTAAATGATTATTGATTAAGTATGGATTTCAAATAATTTACGCATTTAATGTAATTTTTGCTCATCCTACTCTAGACTGTCTAGTCTAGTGTGATCTGATATTCTTTTACCTCATTATTTGAATCAGTTTCCAATCGGAACTACCTATGACCTTATTAGAGTAAATACGGCGCTAATCACATTGCTCTGCTACCTACTGAACTGAAAACAATAAAATGCGAGTAATTGAATAGTCACTCATTGACCCTGTTTTTACTGAAGGTCAATGGCCGAAATCGCAACGGTAGTTCAATGCTTCTAAGTGGTAGGTAATTGCCACGCCTCATTTAATTTTACACAACCCAGTTCATTACTTAATTGTGATATTATTTCCATTTCCCGTATTTCGGTTGGGCGCGGTCTTTTTAGAACTTCCTAAAATGTTCACCGCCAGGCATAATTATCCTACTTACTTGGATTGCAAAATATGAAGGTAGGTAATTCGAATAGCAAAAGTAGGTCGACATGACAACGCTACGAAATAATAGACAGTTTCTATTCTATCACTGCTAGAATATCGATATTGTTTATTGCAAAACTAATCAATACAATCTTTATTGACTTTGCATCAGCTCAAACATTTCCTGATGCGTTTAATATATACATACATCTTAAATACATATATACCTACTTACTACATACATTATATTGCTAGCTTGTAGGTAGATGCTAGGTAGTTTTAAGTTCGATCTTGTGGTTTGCATCATGATATTGAATATCATTTATGTATGTACAAAGGACATACAGGCTAAATTTACAGATCATTTTCAGCTCGTTAATTTTACACAATTTTCCGATTGTCGGATGTTTGTGAACACGGTCCCACAAGTTGGACCGATGACCTGGTTGAAGGTCGCGAGAAACCGCCTGGATGCGGGTATCGTAGGACCGATATATTTTTAAAGGGCTTGTCACGGTAATGTATAGATAACAATCCCGTGGCTTTGTCCGGTAGGCCAATCATAGCGATTGTTGTCTAGGGTAGAATCGAGTACATCGAGTAAAATCGAGTCATCAAATGCTTAAAATATTTGAAATTCATGCGTTTAACTCGTAGATCGTAAAATCTGCTTTAACTTCGATAATTTACGCTATGTTTGACTATGCGATGTTATTTTTGTCTATTCTACCCTAGACAACAATCCCTGTGCATGAATATCTTTCGCCTGAAACGTTGATAATGTTCCTGAAAACATGACTACTGTGCGATGAAATCACGTTCAAATGTATTGTCCAATCTTTGTAAAGAACTCCATACACTTTTCCTGTACTTTCGTTCCGCTCCACTGGGCATTGCCTTTGTTGTTATGAAATCGATTCTCCTGGTGTGGTGACGGTGTTTGTTAAAGATACAACCATCGATCTAAGTAAAAAATGGGAGATGAGATACTAGCTTCTCGAAAGTGGTAGGCTTTAATTACAGTTAGTCTAAAATATAGGTTTTATGAGAAAATAAAGAAGTAACAAAATAAATTTATTTGCCCCTCACAACAACAAATAAAATATTATTACGATAAGGAAATGCCGGGCACCGCGAGAGTAGAAAGGGCAGTTGGTTACAATTTTAATATATACACCAGAAGTTTTTTAATATTCTACTAATATTATAAAGCTTAGTTTTTAGGGTTTCGAAGATCGGTTTCGAAACCCTTATGGTCTCGCTTTGTCTGTCCTTTTTTCCCTCCTTAATAACTCAGCAGCTACAGCAGCTATCAACTTGAAATTTAAAATAATAATTCATTTCGTGCGCCTGTACAGATTTTAAGAAAAAAAAATTAAAAATGAAAATGAACATTTTCCATACAAATTGAGATGTCAAAATTTTAAAAGAGACCTACAGAGTCAAGTGGGGTATCAAATGAAAGGTACTGGTTTGTACATTTCAAAATAGTTTTTGAAATTTCAGTAGGTTTCATACTTTCTGAAATATTTTGAAAATAGTCGAAAAAATACCCATTCCCCCCCCCCTATCTCCGAAGTTTGCAGAGCGATCCATTCAAAATGTATTGAGCGTTTGTAGATATAGATCTATATTTTACAGGAAAAATATAGAGAAGTCTGTAAAATGAACCCTTTTTGAAAAATGGTCAAAAAGAGGGGGGATAATTTTCAAAAAGGGGGGTTACCCCACTGAGTGGGGTATCATATGAAAGGTATCAGTTTGTACATTTCAAAACAGTTTGAAATTTCTGTAAGTTTCATACTTATTGAAATATTTTGAAAAAAGTCGAAATTTTACCCGCTCACCCCCCTCTATCTCCGAAGTTTGCAGAGCGATCCATTCAAAATGTATGAAGCGTTTGTAGATATAGATCTATATTTTACAGGAAAAATATAGAGAAGTCTGTGAAATGAACTCTTTTTGAAAAATGGCCAAAAAGAGGGGGGACAATTTTCAAAAAGGGAAGCTACCCCACTGAATGGGGTATCATATGAAAGGTACTGGCTTGTACATTTCAAAACAGTTTTTGAAATTTCTGTAGGTTTCATACTTTCTGAAATATTTTGAAAAAAGTCGAAATTTTACCCGTTCCCCCCCCCCCTATCTCCGAAGTTTGCAGAGCGATCCATTCAAAATGTATAAAGCGTTTGTAGATATAGATCTATATTTTACAGGAAAAATATAGAGAAGTCTGTAAAATGAACACTTTTTGAAAAATGGTCAAAAAGAGGGGGGATAATTTTCAAAAGGGGGGCTACCCCACTAAGTGGGGTATCATATGAAAGGTATCAGTTTGTACATTTCAAAACAGTTTTTAAAATTTCTGTAGGTTTCATACTTTTTGAAAATTTTTGAAAAATGTCGAAATTTTACCCTTTCCCCCCCCCCCCCCCCCTATCTCCGAAGTTTGCAGAGTGATCCATTCAAAATGTATCAGACGTTTGTAGACAGACATATTTTACAGGAAAAATATAGAGAAGTCTGTAAAACGAACACTTTTTGAAAAATTGTCAAAAAGGGGGGTGATAATTTTCAAAAGGGGGGCTACCCCACTAAGTGGGGTATCATATAAAAGGTATCAGTTTGTACATTTCAAATTTCTGTAGATTGAATACTTTTCGAAATATTTTGAAAAAAGTCTAAAAAATTACCGCTACACCCTATCACCGAAGCATGCAGAGAGATCCATCCGAAATGTAGGTTGGTACCTACTAGTTTTAGGTCTTCATTAAATTTCGGAGTTTTTAACCGGTACCTTTAGTACATACCTACTTGTTCACAAACATTCGAAACCCTCGGCGCGCGAGTTACACTCGCACTTGACGGGTCTTGTTTAATATTCTACTATATTATTAAGTTTGTGAAATGTGAATTTTTGTTACCTCCTCAACCTCAACAGCCTGTAGTGGTCCACTATTGGACGCAGGCCTCCCCCTGACAAGCGCCTTATTGGCTTTTATCACATGAAGGGCCATAATCCCCACGCTGGGCATGCGGGTTGGGGATCGCAGTTCGGTGGTAGAATTATTGAAATTCTACCACGGAACTGAGTATGGAATAAAATTTGGTGTACGCTTAGAACAAACCCTAACTTAGATAACAGGCCACTTATGCCGAAAATACGCGTGCGAAGCCGCGGGCAGAAGCTAGTACTACATACATAGGTACCTGGTTTAACGCATCCTGTTCTCCTGGAGGACCACTAGGAATTCAATGTTCGTCGTGGGCCATGAAAGTGTTAAAGCTATTAGATACACGGAGATAATTATCTAATACAAAGCTATACATAGTTGTTAGTATATCATTTTCATTGACGTCATAAATTAAGGTCAATATTTCCTCCTTTACTCTAATAATAATAATTATCCAATATCCGGCAAGTTTTTATTATAATGTCAGGTTTGGTATTCAAAGTTGCAAATTGTTTGCCGCTCTTTCATCTTTCCTGATTTGTTAAAGAAGTGGTATAGAAAAATAACGATTAAATTGTTACTCAAGTAAAGTACATGCAGTTTTGGCTCTTGTACACACACTTTTTTTCGCCGTGAAAAGCCGTGATTATATACAATACTAGATTCTGCCCGCGGCTTCGCACGCGTTAATTAAACAAAATTGTGAATCTAAACCATTCCCAGATCCCCTTGAACACACACAAAAAATTTCATCAAAATCGGTCCAGTCGTTTGAGAGAAGTTCAGTGACATACACACTCACAGAAGAATTATATATATAAAGAAGATACAACGATATGACGAGCGTGCCTTCACCCGGGAAATTCACCTTAAATTTTCACAGCGCAAAAACGCGTGTAAACAAAAGCCCTTGGGTCAAGTCCTGAACAGTGCTCCAATAATCGACCAAATGACCCACATATAGCGGGTGCCTATCTAATAAAACTTCCATGCATGCATTATCGACGCAATGACCTATACGTTGCGTAACTGCGCTGTAATTTCTCTGGCCTTTCTGTGCGCTAGACCGGAACAAAACAATGCAAGTCTTGCTAACGGGATGAGCATGCATGATGGCTGACTAAGCACACCTTTAGACTTCAAGGAAACGGGAACTTTATGTGTAAACACAAGCGTCTGCCCGTGGCTTCGCTTAAGATTTAGGCTGGTGTGTGCTTTTTTAAAAATAATCAATAGACCTTCGTTTGACCACAATCATATCAACTCGCACACAAATAAATTCGGGTATGTTTTTGACAGAAGTTTTCGTATATTAAATGTCAAAGTTAACCGAGGAAGCTGCTAATTATCCCGTTATCTTTTGGTGAACATCGGCATTACCCGGATAGAACATAGTTTATTAGCATAATGCTTTAAGCATTAGCTAAGCAAACAGAAAAATTATTTCTAAATTCGGACCACTATATTAATTACTCATTAATCTTTGTTTAAGTACCTAGCCACACTAATAAATAACCGGTAGGTAATTCTTCAAAACATTTATATTGCCACACAAAGTAATAAACAAGCTCGAAAGTTTCGTTGCGTTGATTTAATTGTCAGATTTGTCAGTCATTGATACGATTGTAAAAGATAACTTTCATTCATCTCCAAAATGAATCATCGCTATGTTATATACCTAGTGTGTAGAACAGTTCACCAAACTCTATGTTAGATCGATACGTGGTTATCAGACGATGAAGTGCGTTGATAATTATATCAGATACATTTCCTCTTCAAGTTGATTCACTGAATGTTTGCGCTGCTAGCAAATTCATTCCATGTACTATACTTTTGTGTTAACTGTAAGTAAACATGCCCATTCTTGTAGAACAGAAGCTAATTTTATTGTTCTGTAAGTTTTATTTTTCTACAAAAGGCACAGCAGACATCCAAAGTGATGTCGTATTTTAATACTATACTACTGAGGACCAAGAGGTTTTTGCACACACACAATATGATCTGCAGATAATCTTGAGGGTCTGGCAGTTAATCTTTTTGAAATTAAACTGCATCCGATGATCCGCTACAGTAAGATAAGAACTAAGTATACAAACGCGACTATAGAATAATGTACCTTCGTTCAACCACAATCATATCTAACGTAACGATGTGGCCGACAATGGAAGACACCGATTCATTCTAGCCTTGACTGGGTGTATACTGTAGGTTATACATATAGGTAGAATAGAATAGAAGATAATTTATTGCCTTAATGCAGAAAATACACAACATAAAACTATACTTATGCTACATAATTAAAACTAATAGATTAAGGCAAAAGGAGTAAATTCGGCATTTTGCTGTAATGCATTAATATGCAAGCAGCGCTGTTTTTCAATTTTACTCCTCTCGGATAGCTGGTCACCGAGAGGCTAAAGTGATAGCGGGATTATATACATAAAAAACAGATCAATCAAATAGGTACAATTAAATTAAATGCATGGCGTTTTTACAGTCATTCATTATAAACATTTTACTAAGGCCAATTTTTAGGTATTTGGGAATGTTCATGGGTGTGTAATGTAGGTATGTTGTGCATGCGTGTTTGAATGTTGGTTTCCTCCGAGGCACCAGTCTCATAAGAGTCTACCGATAGTGTAAGTACTATTCAGAGTTTATTTCTTCCTCAGGTATGCAGATTACTTCTAAACAAACGCAACAGCCCGACCCTAGAACACGCTTTAGCCGCTATCACAGAATGCATCAAACTGGACACAGGATGCGTCCGGAAAGTGTTCACGCAATCAGGCAACGCACTCACAGCGCTGCATCAATTCTTTGAGGATGAGGACGTTTTCTTCGCTTATGGGAATGAAAGGTTAGTTGAAAGAAGTTGGATGACAAATCCATCAATCTAGGGCCTCGGCTTAGAGGTGTTCGTAACTCGATCGCTAAACAAATCTCTGAAGGAATGCATAACACTTAAAATGTTCATTTCACAACTGAATGTGCTTGATTAGACCTTACAAGACTTGGATTTCAATATGGTTGGCTCAAAATAAGAGATAAATGATAAATGGTTAGCATTTGGCCACCATTTCATCAGATCTCATAAGCGAATTGGGCCTTATGGTGAAGTTCTTGACGATAAATCTTAATCTTTAATTTCAGGGTAAACCAAGAAGACTTCGAGCTTGAATTCGAAGAAAGCAAGGCAGTGTTGCAATGTAGGAAAACACCGATCTCAAGAAATTCAAGGTTAGTTTCGTATTATAGTTTTTTAGCTTTTGTTCTTCTCTTTCTATTATATTGGAGGCCACTCACATCACTTACCTATTGCTGGGTATAGGTTAAACCCAGGCTAATATAATGACCATGGCCAATAAACTATTTGATTTGATTTGGTGATAGTTAACTCTAATTAGATTTAAGTGGCACATTCTTCGACAAATTTTCCTTGAAAACAATGAAAATTGATCACGTATACTGGAAACGATAGGCGCTTCAGGTATACAGTTCCACTGTTTATTGTTGCTTGCTGCATTGCTGTGTTTTTATTGAATTGTCTGTTGTTGTGAATAGGGCCGGTCCCAAACCCCTGATGCCAGTGAAAGCTGGCGGCGGCGCGGCGCGGGCGGCGAGCGAGGCGGGCAGCGGCGCTGCGGGCGATGCCGTCGAGTGTGCGGTCATCCCGCAACTGCCACAGCCGCTGCGACTCAAATACAGCGTAGGCAGGATTATTGGTAAGTTTCTTGCAAGCATCCTCTATCCGAACTCTTTGATCTACGTTGACTAACCGACACCAAACGGATCCAGCGCCAATCTATTGGCTAACACTATACTAAAACTAAATAAACACCCACACTACCCGCACGTATGGCCATCGTGTAGTGTGGGGTTTTATATGCCATTATTTAGGCGAATATGTTGGCTAACGTCCACCAGTTCAAAGTCGCTCAGCGAGCTATGGAAAGAGCTATGCTCGGAGTCTCTCTGAAGGATAGAATTCGTAACGAATACATCCGACAGAGAACCAAAGTTATCGACATAGCTCAAAGAATTAGCAAGCTGAAGTGGCAGTGGGCCGGCCATACCTCGCGAAGAACCGACAACCGCTGGGGTAAACGCGTTCTTGAGTGGAGACCACGACTCGGCAAACGTAGTGTAGGACGCCCTCCGGCCAGGTGGGATGACGATCTGCGAAAGACTGCAGGCAGATGCTGGATGCGGCAAGCTGAAGACAGGGCGCTATGGCGCTCATTAGGGGAGGCCTATGTCCAGCAGTGGACTAATAGTATAGGCTGATGATGATGATGTTGGCTAACGTGAAGAGGAGTCTTTAGAAACTTGCGCATCACGTCCGAATCATTGCTAAAGGGAATAATGTCTGCTTGCATCTTCCCTCGGTATCTTCCGATAGTCAACGCTCTCAGTAGGTCATTAGGCGATCTTTGGGGAGAGCATCCCGAGTCAGCTGGAGCAACTTGTTCAGTTCGTTGTGCCATCTATCCCTTGATCTGCTACTGCGGCGTCTTATACTGCTCTATTTGTTGATAATTTCACACTTCATTCTCAAATGTAAATAATTCACTGAATTTATACTTCTAATCGACACACTTATTATTCAATATAAAGCTATTCTAGCTATTCAATATAGGGCAAAATATTTTACATCTGAGTGAACAAGACAAACGCAAAATCGCAAACGCATTTAGCCACACAGAGAAACTAAGAGACCATGCCCATTGTTCGTGTTTTATCTACGAGTAAATATTATCTAAGTAGGTACCTACGTAAAATTCGCTTAATGAAGACCACATAGGTATTAAAATGATCGCGTAGTAAGTTTAAAAAAACTTATCGCATATTAGAACATCCTCCATGGATTTATAGGAAATAGATAAGTATAATTAAAAACAGTAACGTATGTAGCTACTGAAATGCGTGGGTAGCTAAGCGTTTGCTAAGCTATACAGGTTCTTGAATGGAAACCGCGACTTGGTAAGCGTAGTGTAGGACGCCCTTCGGCCAGGTGAGATAACGACCTGCGAAAAACTGCAGGCAGATGCTGGATACGGGAAGCTGATGACAGGGCGCTATGGTGCTCATTAGGGGAGCCATATGCCCAGCAGAGGACTGATGTATGCCGATAATGATGATGATGTGTCCCAAGGTTGTCTTTAAGAGCTCTTAGCAATAAGGCCGCCCATTGTGGAAATCGGTATATCTCTTTTCCTGTATTTTTATTTTTGTATTTTCTTTGTGTGCAATAAAGTGTAATGACACTAATATTATAAATGCGAAAGTTTGGATGGATATATGGATGGATGGATGGATGTTTGTTACCTCTTCACGCCAAAACTATTGAACGGATCGGGCTGAAATTTTGCTTACAGGTAATTCTAATTCTGGAATCAAACATAGGCTACTTTTTATCCCAGAAGTCAGTTCCCATGGGATAGAAATTACCTTTAAACGTTTCCATAGAAACAACGCGTGCGAAGCCGCGGGCATTAACTAGTATATTATATTATATGATGACTTAGCTATTCAAAGTTCGGAATGGTTTACTGGCATTTATTAAGAGAATACATTTGCCAATCCTGGGCAAAGGTCGTATCCATTTACCGATTATGTTCTAGTGTATTACGTTCCTGCCAGATATCACGTATTTAATATTGTATACAATATTCCAGGTGACGGAAACTTCGCTGTAGTACGGATATGTAAAGATAAGACTTCGAACAAGGAACACGCACTAAAAGTAATCGATAAGGCGAAGTGCAAAGGGAAGGAGCATTATGTAGAAGCTGAGGTAATTTGATTTTATTATCTTTTCTAACATAGAAATGTTATACCCGACATGAAACCTTTTAAACCATTTCTGGTTCTGGTTCATTCATTGAACACAATGATATAAGGTATCATGTTGATGCGTCCTTGAAGTTACCTACTAAAAACGAAATAATTCACGCACAAAATTGTTATCTTTATATATATAATTCTTCTGTGAGTGTGTATGTCACTGAACTTCTCTCAAACGACTGGACCGATTTTGATGAAATTTTTTGTGTGTGTTCACGGGGATCTGGGAATGGTTTAGATTCACAATTTTGTCCGCTGGACAATGTTTTTTTAATTAACGCGTGCGAAGCCGCGGGCAGAATCTAGTAGATCTATAAAATAAGGCACACACAGTACGACAATAAGCTATGGCGATTGTCCATAAGTCCGAAGATTAGGCAAACATTCGCAGAAATTACTTATTTGACGGAAAGTGACCGTTTTTTTTATTAGAACGAAGTTCCTTATCGCGTGTTGCGAAAGGGGGCTAAACGGAAAGAATTAAGACCAAATGTTATAACGACACTTTTTGCTATAATTGTAAGCCGTGCGGCGTCCGCGTGTTTCTCTGTCTGTCTCTCTCTCTCTTATAGAAAGCAAGCCAGTTTTTGGAACAAAGTTCCTTATCGCGCGTTGCGAAAGGGGGCTAGACGGAAAAAATTAAGACCAAAAGTTTTAACGACACTTTTTGCTATAGTTGTAAGCCGTGCGGCGTGCGCGTGTTTCTCTGTCTGTCTGTCTCTCTCTCTTTCTCTCTTATAGAAAGCAAGCCAGTTATTTTCGTTTCGTCTTTCTATTTCACATTGAACAGGAACTTCGTTCCATCCGGGTGTCCCTTGACACCTCTCAAGTTTTACGACTTTGATTTGATTGGGCAATGTTGAAATTTTTTCTCTTCTTAAGAACCGCCCCGGCCGGAATATAAGAAATAATCTAAATCGATCCAGCTGTTCTCGAATTTTGCGCTTAGCAATACATTTAGCTATACATTTGTATGTAGGTAATAGAATTTTTTTTCGCATGGCACTAACCGGTAGGTGTCAGCTTCGTGTTGTGTCACTAATGATGGTGTTACTAAAAGATAATCGTTCAATTAGGCAGCTTCGTCGGTTAACTTTGACGTTTGTCGAATGTATGAAAACTTGTGTCAAAAACTGCAAAACAACTGTTTAATTTAACCATATGTTGGTGAACTGGGGTCTTAATGTTTCTCTTTCTATGAATACCACCAAGATTAATAAACACGTTAGCGTCTTTCTAAGATCACAACAAAACTTTTTTCAGGTGAGAGTAATGAGGAAACTCTGTCACCCTCGTATCGTTTCACTGATTGAAGAACAGGACAGTCCTGAGTGGCTTTTCCTCGTCATGGAGCTTGTAAGCGGTATGTATCTCAATAATTTATCTTAAATGTTTTATCCATTTCCTTCTTATTTTGTAAATAGGTACATTTTACACAGTAGATGTACGCCGATGAAGTTTGGGCGAAGTTATTTATTTATACATACTTCCATATTTCGACCTTAGCCAAAAGATGCCCACAAATTTCACTATATTCAAGCTGTAAATGTTTAGACTGTGTTCACATATCCTTCTGATACGGAGTCGAGCGAAATCGATCAATCGCATTGGTTGAAATATACACCTCGTCATCCCGCTGGTTCCTGATTGGTCGATTCCAACTCGCATAAGCGGGTGCACCCTAATAGTGTATTTCATTTAGTAAAGCAAAAATGTTAATAATGTTATAGGTGGAGATCTATTCGATAGTATCGCGGCTGCTTCCAAATTCTCTGAGACGCAATCGCGTTTGCTAATCGGCCACCTAACATCAGCTATCGCCTATCTACACTCGCTTTCTATCGTGCATCGTGACATCAAACCTGAAAATCTATTGGTAAGACTAACAATACATTTTCTATATGTGTGCTAATTTTCATGATGAATGTTCACATTTATTCGATATTAACTGAATTGTATGCAGTAATTCATATTATTTATTTGAATTTATGTCGCATGCTGAGTCATAACAACAATAAATGCGAGCCTTGAGAAGCTACTCATTATATTCACATAAAGCCCCACACATTCGCGATTTTGAAAAGCGTCTTGTCGTCGTCGTCCTCGTGATCCACTGTCTCCGGCTACCGCCCGCCCCCCGCAAAATCGCAAAACGCAAGACGCAGCTTCAAAATCGCGTCTGTGTGGTGGAGGCTTAACAGAGACAAAATATTTCATCATATTTGCGTTGCAAACTAACGCCAATCATCAAACTCACTCCCATACATAAATCCAGATCCAATTTAGGATTCTATCCAAAATTCTACAAACTATAATTATGTATTCATATACAAAACACTAATCATTCAATTGAATATCAGGTGGAAGTGGGCCCAGACGGCAGTATAAGAGGCCTGAAGCTGGCTGACTTTGGCCTCGCTGTTGAGGTATGGCGACCGCTGACAGCTGTCTGCGGAACACCCACCTACGTTGCGCCAGAGATCCTGCTCGAGACTGGATACGGACTAAAGGTAAACCTTACCTCATTTAACCTAACCCAAGCGTCTAGCCATTGTGATGTATCAATGCCTTGTACTACTGTACAGTTTTATTATGTAGCACGAAAGGAACGAGACATGCAATGCAACACATAAAAGCCTTAAAGTACTAAGTTTTTTAGCCCATATGTATGTATATTAAAGTGTTTGTATTAAGTTAACTCTAAAGTAAATTTATTAAGTGGTATAACAAGCTATAATTAACTTTAGGGCTACCTTGTAAATTTTGAAATTAAAAAACGATCTTAACATTATCACACTAATATTATAAATGCGAAAGTTTGAATGTTGATTGTTACTTCTTCAAACCGAAACTACTGAACGATCGGGCTGAAATTTGCATAAAAATGTAGATCTGAAATAAAACATGGAATACTTTGAAAAAACCTTTTAACGCGTTCAATGCCACCACGATTTTCATAATGTATTGCCGGATGCCGCGAACATTTCACGGTGGACGCGCTAGGGGCGTCACCGGCACTGGAATACGAATTACGTGAACACGCGAGGGGAGTCAGTGGCACTGGACGTGTTAATCCTGCTAATATTATAAAGCCGAAAGTTTGTGAAATCTGAATTTTTGCTACCTAGGATCTCCAAAACTACTGAACAGATCAGAATGAAATTTGGCGTTACATTTAGAGCAAACCCTAACTTAGATAATAGGCAGAAAGATATTATATCGAAAATACGCGTGCGAAGCCACGAGCAGAAACTAGTCATCTATTGATTGGCTGGGTACTTAGGCCTCAGTCTCATCCGGGTTTGTCCAGCGCCGTTTAGGTCCGATACTGTCCGCCTATCTCTCTATCCTCATAGAGGGATCTAACCCGTCCTCACCCACAGAAAAGCTGAAACGAAGCTGTCAATCGCCAAAAGTCCTGCTCCGGTACTTCAAGGAGCTGGGCTGGTTAGGGCCTGGTTAGGCAGGGGGACAATGCACAATACACTCCTAAGCGAGATGTCGGTGCAGATCCCACTTAGAATTAGAATTAGAAGTCTAGATACCAGTAAAAATATCACTCGGGTCGCAAAGTAACTTCCTACTCGCAATATTTTTCTCATGTGAGCATAAAACTGGTCTCCTGACAACGTCTGTTGTTTAAACGCAGACTTTCCCACCATTGTTAACGTAATTACTACTATTACACTATGTTCACAGTTGTTATTGTTTTTGAACTTGACTTCTGTAACTATACGCAAGTAAGCGTATTATTTATTACGTGCATTGAATGCTGCGTCCTACTTTAAGTCCAAATCTTGAATCTGGACATTTACCATGATTTGTGTTATGTTGATTCAAGTCATGTTGATTTGTGTTTTGTTGATATAAGTTTTTCTATATTTTTACTTGCTCATATCTCTTTTCTTCATTCAGATTGACGTGTGGGCAGCAGGCGTGATCCTATACATCCTTCTCTGCGGTTTCCCTCCATTCTCTTCGCCAGACGGAGACCAAGAGAAGCTATTCGACGCGATTCTCTCCGCTCGACTGGAGTTCCCCGCGCCGCATTGGGAACGGGTGTCGGCGGGAGCTATAGACCTCGTCGCAAACATGCTGCGTCCCCAGCCTGAACTGAGGTTCGCGGCCGAGGACGTTCTCGACCACGCGTGGATGGCGGTGAGTGGTTCAACCCAATAAGAGTTCTAAAATATTCACCCTTCATGCCTGTCAGCATATATGCCGTGCACCGTACCGGCAATAAAGTCTGTGATGTGATGTGGCATGCCCCAGAAGGGGGAGAGTGTACGGGACAAAGTGCGTAGGATGTGTAGTCTTGAGTCACCCGAGTGACTCTTTTCTCATAGTTTCGGTCCGTCTAAACGCAAGGTTGGCGAAACCATGGGAAGGTTGGAGCCCCTATAGATAATTATCGTCGCATATATGCTGCGTGCCCACACCTAGCTGAGGATGTGGTTGTCCACGCTTTATTTGACCGACACGTCGGCGCCGGCGCCGGCATGTCGGTGTTGGGCCGGGCCGGGCCAATGAGACAGGGTGCCATACAATTTCATAGAATTATGCGTCCACCGATGTCGGTGTCAGTATCGGTGCCGGGCAAGGCCGGGCCGGTCAATGAAGAAACGCCCATTGCAGTTCCCGGGGGTTCCATTGGGAACGCGTAAAGATCTCGTCGTGAATATGCTGCGTCCCTAGCCCAAGTTGAGTTTCGCTGTTGAGGTTGTGCTTTAACCACGCCTCGATGGCAGCAAGTGGTTCTACTCAGTTATGGTTCAAAGAAAGAATGTGACCATAGTTCTTTTGTGTAAAGTTCGTAAATAAGAGCTTTTGATGTCTGAAAACATAGAACAGAACATCAACAATATATAAGCTTTACTCAATGATACTCATGCGTTCATGATACTCATTATTATCAGCCCGTATCTTCACTGTTGGGTGTGTATGTATAGGTCTCCAATTTGTTGTAGGCCCCCACACACAGGCCTTCATCATCAACCTAGCAGGTAAGGTGGTCTGCCACTGCATCTGTTTCCCTAGTAGTCCAGTCCGTTGAAATCCTACATCTGTTTTCTGCCGTCACCACGCTACTTATGCGTTCATGTGGTTAAAGTTTAACATAAAATTTTTCATTAATTTCGTTGTTCACAGGATGACTACGACGAAAGCTGCGACTTCCGTACTTGGTACGATGAAGACTCTTCATAGCGGACAGACGGCGGCGACCAAGAGTCAGAGACCGCCTCATGACGTCACGGCCTTGCGAGCCCCCACGCTGCGGCTTAGCGAACGCTTACCGCATGCTTACCTTCAATGAACACCAATACCAAAGCTATAATATTTATATACTGCAATATCTTTTACATTATTTATGTCTTTTGGTGCGAACTCTGGTGCAGTATTATTTCGGATTAGTTCTCATTTAACCCCAAAATTTCAAAAGTGAATGATAAAGTGCCCTCAGGTATAAATAGTGTAAGCCAGTGGCTGCTATTTTTATCCTCGTATCACTAATAGTTTATTTATGATTTTCCATAGAACAGAAGTAAGCTTTTCTTTCATACTTTTATTTACCCTCAAATTAGTAAACAACTCTCTAAGATCTCCTGCTTCCTAATTTGATTTTTGGTTTAGTGAACTTAGGTTAATGAATTCTGATATTTATAAATGTTTTATTTTTATTATTAACCTATGTAATATACGATTAATATATATTATTTAAATATTTGAATGAATTCACACAATTATTTACAAGACCGCAAGGATTACATAAGTTTTGTATAATAATGAATTGCTTTAGGCGTACATTTGTTGCTTATTTTGTCTTACTCATGGCATTTTTCTCAGACATTCCCTTTCATGTTATTGTATTTGTATAGTTGCAATAAAACCCCCATTTGGTGCTTCCAACAGCAATAATATAATATTGTGAAATATAAGTAAAAAAAATATAAATTTTAGCTATTCAATTGCAATTGGTTATGTAGCATTATGTGTAGGATTGCATAAGGCACAATATAAATGTTGAATTGAATTTTTATAGGTCAGTGCCAAAATTCATTTCATTGTAGGTACATGCTAAACCCTGCAGCAATCAATGTTCCTCTCGAATAATATATCTTTATAGCTATAATAAGTTATTTTAACATAGATCTTGTCAAACACCACAATAATTCAAAACACTTATGATTAGACTGAATTAGGTACATTCCTTTCAATATTGCAGTTTGTTTTTCCGTCTTGCTAAGAAGCCAAGAAGTGTGTCCCATTTTGTAAATTCAAATTTGAAAGATTTGGTCAATTTTATGAATTTTATAAAAAATATTGAAAAATTTATATCAATTTAACATCGATTTAGAATAAATTTAGAGTGAAATTATCAAGTTCAATAGGGACTTAGCCTGCGTAATATTGTATACATACGCAATCCATTGCATGTCACACATGTTGCATAAATTTTATAATGCATTTAGAAAGAAATGATTATGTTCATGAGTAAAAAAATGAATAAATTTGTAAAAAATATTTTTATTGTTTTATATTATTGTACAATTTGTATTCAAAAAAAATAATCTTACTTTAGGATGTAACCTGATAATATAAAACCACTAGCTCCATTCATGGTGACTTCTGGATGAGTTCTTTCTGGTAAAACCTGGAACAATTAAGATTCTTAATTGTGAAACGCACCTCAGATATAAGCATGTCTCAAGTTGCAGTTTTTTGACAGATCTTCATAGAAGTGTCTAAAAATAGCAAATCTGAGTTGTGTTTGAGTAATGGGGGGTTAAACATCTTTGATCTGTCTTTTGCAGTTTTGGGTATGTGATTTATCATCAGTGCCCTGTAGCGTAGAGCCTATTATATTATGTATGTAGTAACTGACCTGGTAATGTCTCATCCAATTACAGACAAGTTTCAGAGCTGCTATATTTGGCCTTGGCTTGAGATTCAAGTACAAATTCTGCAGGGGCTCAGCAACAGGAAAATACACAGCAAAAGGCCGGCCAGGCTTTACAAACTTCACCAGCTCATTGAAAATGTTTTCGGGATCTTCTTTGCAGGCTATGACTAGTGAATCAGCTTTGTTTTTTAATAGTTCTGCTGCTGCTATGTTATCAAAATGCCACTTGGGTTTTTTAGGATCAGGGTATTTACTTTCCTCTGAATTTTTATTGGTTACTGAATCATTGATTTCATTAGCAGATTTTACATTTAATTCACATGATTTTTTACTTTCATCTGATATAATTTGTGCTTCACCATCTGCTTCAGGGTCAACCTTAGCCACTTTGTTTTGATGTCCGTTATCTTCCTCGTGTTTCCTCTTTAGAGGATTGTCCTGATTACTATCTTTTGAATTAGAATTAGTATCACAACCTTGATACAACTGTCTTAGTACTGAGTATACATTTACTGAAATACACCTTTGAAGTTGGTTTTCACTGTAGTTCATTGCAAGTAGTGCTTGCTTCTGGGACATGTTTCCAGGATGCATGTGAACTAGCTTTCCCTTTGTATTTTCCCCAATGGTACTCATTAGAGCAGCAGCAAGCAAACCGTTGGATCCGGAATCGTACAATAAATGGACACCATCAGAACTAACATTAGCTACTGATAATAGTTGGGACAATGTGTCTAACCGTAAATTCTGAATTTTATGTGCCTCTAACTTGTACATAATTTCAGACACAAGTCGCAAGTTAGGTTTCAAAATCTGAATGTATTCACAATACTTCTTTGCTTTTTTGTTTAAATATTTTTCTTGTGAGAATTCAGTCTTGTTGTGGAAAGTATTTGAATTTGTGATAAGTGTTTCAACAATATCAGAGGCTTTGTTAGTATCACTTTTTAGGACTTCTATATCAGCTGCTGTCAGTTTCTGTGAACGACCATCATCAATAATGTTCCTATTATCATTTCCTGATGCTTTTATATCAATTTCATCTTTAAGAATCACTGGTTCTTCTGTGAACTCTACAGTAAATTCTCTGTTCTTTTTATTACTCTTAGGTTCCAGTTTGAAATAGGAAAAGTAGGAACGGCCCTCTATTCCAAGCAAATTAACATTGTCTCTTCCCAAACTGATAGCAGAGTTTGATTTATTGAATTTGTGAAGTTTCT
Source organism: Eupithecia subfuscata (assembly GCA_963564075.1). Lineage (NCBI taxonomy): Eukaryota > Metazoa > Arthropoda > Insecta > Lepidoptera > Geometridae > Eupithecia > Eupithecia subfuscata. Next base: position 11,485,566 of record OY751097.1, read on the forward strand.
TGTAGTTTTGCTTTTGTATCACTATGTAGTCACCAATTTTTATAACTTCATTGTTATATTCCATGTTGTTATGTGCGACTTCAAACCACAGTCCAAGGAACTCTACTCGTTATTTGTAGAAAAATAATGAAGTGTTACTTTCCTGATAAGCTTTGCGCAGGGGTGTTAATATGATATTAATTAATTAAGAAACAAATTATTTCCCGCAAAACAGCAAGTAGTAGAAGCCAGAATCAAAACATAACCTCAATAACTTCAACTTCTTTTATAACTTCTATTGGCGCCGCTTGCTTTTCGCTACGACTCTGCCAGTGTCAGTAAGGAGTGTCGTAAACTTCAAAAATAAATAATATGACCATCAAACAAGAAGTCTTTCAATTTTTTTTATCGACTCGTATCGACTTTTGGCAGCATTGTGTCAAACCTGACGCAGAAGCCATCAAACAAGAAGTTGAAAGTATCGACTTTTGACATCGTAGAAAGAGAAACCTATAGAACTCGCGCAATTGCCATCGCATTCACAATAAAGAGAGAACGACTTATGCCTAAAGCCTAAGAAGAAATGAAATAGGACGATTAGCTCCATAACTCATCCAGCGTGCCGGTTTTTGCATTGTTTAGCACCTCCACGGAAATGGAAGTTGAGTGGAAGGACAATGCAACAAAATTACTAAGGGCACCACGGAAATGGAAGTTGAGTGGAAGGACAATGCAACAAAATTACTAAGGGCACCGGTGTCGCCAAACTCACACAAATAAACCAGTAATCATATAATGCATTACAAAGAAACAATTCGTTTGATTGGTAGTTTAAGTTTAGTCAAAACTAGCCAACGTCACTGATTTGGAAATAAACCTTGACTTCTACAGATAAGATTTATTTTACTTTAGCATCAGAACGTATTTACGGTCTATAGTAACCAAACATTCGATTGACAAGTTAATTCCGCTACTTGACCATAGATGGCGGTATTTTCAGTGGTCGCAATTATAAACTTAATTTCCTCAGACTTAAGATTGACATTCGCGTGATAGGTCGACCATCGACTGCTACTCGATTAGAGCTGCACCAGGTAGCACATTGAAGTACATTATCGATATCGATAGATACCCGATTTTTTGTTCAATTCGCAAAAAATTGAACTTGTTGGTAGTTTATTTACTTACTTGGCACACAAAGAGCTGTATATTTTAAACCATTTATAAATAGACACAGACAGGCAGGTAAAAATAAATGTATGTTGCTTATGCCCCTGAAATAAAACGTATTTATTAGGAAACTGGTGTTTGGAAAGTTTTATGTTTAATTTTAGTAAATGGTGTATGTGAACATTTATATATTTAAACTTAACGATTTTCAGTGATACAAGCGCTGTATGTTTCGTAATTGTATATCTATATGATTTTCAGTGATACAAGCGCTGTATGTTTCGTAATTGTATATCTATATCTTTTATTTGATATTTTGAAATCGACTTCCAAAAAGTGTTCAGAGCATATCGTGCTTAATTTGGTTGGCATCCAATTAACTCTACCCGTTGCATCTATCCATTTCTCTTTGACGTTTGTATCTTTGGGAAACCTACAAATATTTAAGATAAAGGTTAGAGGACCTAATGATGTCAATTAAGTGACTTGTAATCTAAATACTAAATAAATAATTAATTTACATAATAATACTAATCACTTATTTAACATTAACATTAAAATTAGAAATTAAAATTGAATTTCTTGTATCGATATCAATCGACAAAATCAACATCTACATCACTAATTGAGTAGCGAAGAATAGAATCAATCCAAAATCAACTTTATCTTAATTGCATAAGGTTGATTTTGACTAACCCTTCTATTAAATTATTGACAAATTGAAATAAAATAAGATTTTATTACAAAACAATAAAAACCGTTCTCCCCGATGGTACGAGACACCTCCATTTTGAAGATTTTTTCTCCTACTATCATTTTTACACTCTAAAATCGAACAATACGGCATGATTACGGAAAAAATGAATTGGTTGCGAGACTAGCTACTCCACGCGATGTTAGAACCCGACTGGGGTCGAGTAAGCATACCAGCGCGTACTTGTAGCACGCGTGCCACGCCCACTTACCATTTCCCCTTACTTTAATTCCGTGAGCACCTCCATGTGCTAAACAAATTTCCTTTGTCATCGACGGAGCTCGACACGAGACTGGCAGCGATGCCAGATCTACTGATTTAGCAGTAGATCTACCTGCTTTTTAAACCGTCTACTGATCTACTGATTTATTTCTAAAATTTCGTGAAATCTACCTGATTCTCTGCTGTCGCTTGTCAGTGTCACTTTTCAAGCCAATGCTCGCCAACGATTCGTAACAACGAACTCCTTCCACTTCTGCAAACATCTTTGTCCCTATCGTTTACGATTGATTGGTCGGTCCGTTCGTTCTTTTGATAAACTTTTGCGTCAAAAGTATTGCCAGATCTACTGATTTAGCAGTACATCTCATAGATGGATAATTATACTTTTTACGAGTGAATACGAGTTTGAAAAGTCTACTGTATGATTTTGTGAAATTCGAGAAATCTACCAGCTTTCCCTCAGAGAGACCCATAAGGTAACAATAAAACAAATTAAAAATTCAATTTCACTTGGTTCATTCGATTCTCGAGTCGTGTCTATTTTTTTCTAAATTTCAACCCCTCTTTCCCTGATGAACATAGTTTTTTCGTAGATAGGATTTGTAGATGTAGATAGGAATAACGCAACATCATCGTAGGTACACTACCTAGGTACTTAAAAAAACCGTTTTACTTTGCAACGGTAATTTTGATGAATGCCATAATTGAAAAGTGAAACACACACGCTATAAAAACGTAAAAAAAATTGAATCGAAATCGGTGCATCCAATAGAGAACCTTATAGTTAAAAAAAACGCACAGATTGATATCTACCATGCGTTTTTCGTGTCGGAAACTAGAAACTTGATTTTTTTTAAATCTACTGATTTTTTCTTCAAGCTACTGATTTTTTGCTTGATTTTCTACTGATTTTGTCAAATTCCATCTGGCAACACTGGAGACTGGTGAAAAAAGTTTTAAAAGTTCTAAACTTTTGTGTTTTATGTTTGAATGTGATCAATGTGTTTATGTGGACATTCCCGCAGCTAAAAACAATAAAAAAGAGAGACAAATATGGTGCGGTGCAGCGTTTTTGCATGTAGAAGTGATAGTGAAGAAAAAGTGCCGAATATATCATTCCACTCGTAAGTACAAGTTCTTTTGACTACAAAAAGGTTCAAAATTTACAGTTTCATAGATTTACATACACACAAGGCTCACTCAAACATTATGTTTTATGCTATTTTTAGTTCATCTAACTTGTAATTGTGAAAATTTAGGGTTGCCTGCACCCGATGATAAAATTCCCCGAATGGCGCATTGAAATATTTTTTAATAGGTACCTACATAGCTATTTTATAGATAATGTAGCTCGCTATGCATAGCAAAATAGTTTATGCCCGCGGCTTCGCACGCGTTGTTTCTATGGAAACGTTTAAAGGCCATTTCTATCCCATAGCAACTGATTTGTGGGATAAAAAACCTATAGGCTTTTTATATAAATCCTGGAATCTAACATAGATGTTAGATTCCAGGATTAGAATTACTTACCTGTATACAAAATTTCATCCCGATCCGTTCAGTAGTTTTGGCGTGAAGAAGTATAATTATGTAAGTTGTTCTATCTCACGAAGTCCGTTAACTTACCTCACTACGAACAACTTTGCGCTTAGTTGTCATGCTGACGGTACTCGCTACCAAAATCTGACGTGAATACAATGAGCACTAGTGACCCGGACCGCGTCTCAGGCGACACTTTATGCTTCTCTTCTGAGCTTACGCACACTAAAACAATGTGTACATTCATTCACTATGACACACATAGCCCATCGGACTTCGTGAGATAGAACAACTATAACAAACATCCATCCATTCATCCACACTTACGCATTTATAATATTAGTGTTTTTATTTGTTACAGATTTCCCGAAGATAAAGAATTACGTTTGCATTGGATCAAAGCAACGGGTCGCAAAGATTGGGAACCTAAAAAATCTTCGTAATAAAATTTTTTGTAATGTTTCTGTGATATATTAAATGATTCTGTGATTTTTGTACTTAATCTAATTCAACTGTCCAAATCTAATCTAACTGTCCCATATAAATAAGAAAAAAAAATATCTTAAGTAGTTTCTTGTAGAAATTGGTATGCGAATTTTAAAATGATTCTGTGATTTTTATAATGATTCTGCGATATTTTAAATGCTGCTGTGTAAATGCGTGTGTATTTTTTAATTAAAAAAAAAAGCTGTGACTAACTAGGTATAAGTACCTATACGCAAGTACAATGAAAGTTAAGTACTTTTTAGATAGCAACATTACTAATTTTTAGCAAATATACGATGTTACGTTCGTAAGTAACCATTTTTTTGAAAGTGTTATTAATTTATGTAAATGTTATTGTATAGGTAATCAAAGACATTTATAATGAAACTGTGATTTTATGATTAAGTAGTAATGAAACGAAATGTTGAAGACTGATTTAAACTGTAAAATTTATAAACGTTAATTATTGTAATAAATATTGATTATTTTAAAACAAAAACACTTGTTTCTCTATCTGTACTACTCACCTTAATACCTTCATAATTATATTTACCTACCAAAAACAACCTCGGTCTGCCTTCCACTTCTAACGCCAAACAGGGTTCACATTGTGATACTTACTTGTATAATTATAATGACCTAGCAATAGCCTTTATTCACAAAATAGAAAATTATACTAGTATTTACAATTGAAACAATTGAGCTATCTTCAGACTATTGCAGGTAGCTCAAATGATCAATATCAATACCAGTCGGAAGCGTCCCCAAGACGCGCTGGCTGCATTGCCACGCTGTATGGCAATGCTGATGCGCTGTGCCTGATACTCACCAGCTCTCGGGTCACGCTTCGCTTCGACCAGACGCTAAGATAATTTAATATTTTAAATTTATGAACTGGAAAATCGCAAATCCAATCAACCAAGACATGAAAAAAGGAGCCTAAAATCGGTGTGCGTTACCCCAGCAGGATTTTTTCTTCTAGAATGAAGTTTGTTTTACCAATAATTAGAGCGTTCTCCACTGTAAATGTGCGTCAGGAAAAAAAATTTGTGCGTGTCCCCGTTTCGGAATAAAACGCAAAATACGTTTCCTGCTGGGGTAACGTTCTTCCAGCAGGAAGATTCTAAACGAATGGACCTAGACAAATTTAACTTATATGGGCAGATAGCTTATATTTGTGCATAAATGTGCGACTAAAAATAAAATTTGTGCGTCTTAAGGTTTTTGAGATATTCGATTTCCTGCTGGGGTAACGTTTTGCAAAATCTTATTTCTCGGAAACCATTGAATGTGCATCTACAAAATATACATACACTAGTAGCCCTTGATTAGTGCTTACATAAAACATAGAAAAAATTACGTAAATACATACAGTTTTCATGTAATCAGGCTTCTTTTTATAACCTAAAAAAAATTCTAGCTCTTCAATTTACAGATATACAGGTTCATAATAAACGGTATTCGGTTTTTGTTGTCATTCTTCGTATCCATAAAAAGTTTCAAGAAGCTACTTAGACGCGTTTTTGAATAATATCGATTAAGACACATCGGGTGATGTCATAATTTTGACGTCAAAATGCAAGAAACCTTTTCAACTCAAGATCGTCGGTATAAACTAAAAAACTAGAGTGTTTAATGATTATTATATCCTGAAAATTTCAGCTCTCTACGTCTCGTATTAAGCTAGTTATAAACGATTGACTGAATTAAGACCCACACTTCATAATCAGTCTTAGCCTACCTGGTAGTCCGACAAAATTCGAACGACCACTAAAAAGCGACTGTTTCATACATACTGATGACCATCTTAATTTGGCTAACGAGACGCATTGGGCCTGGGTATACTCGAGTACAAAAGTTATGGATTACTTTTGCCAACTATTTCAGGTTATTAAGAAATCAAGTCAGTAATTGGTATCCTACCTACCTATCTTTTTAAACGACTCCCTCGGAAGGTGGGTTATGTTTTTCGAGAATTGTATACCTACTTACCTTAATGATTTTTTACGTAGGTAGGTAGGTAGTTTGCTACACCTAGCTAGACAGATATTTTCTCGAGTAAGGCTAGTCAAAATTTACCTACCAGTGACCCTGGTTCGAAAAAACCGTAGATAGTTAAATACCTAGTAATAATAATAGATGGCACAACTACGTTTGTTAATATTTTGTATTCGGGTACCTATTACTGTTTTTCAACATAAACTTATCTAGTTTCACTTAGTAAATAAGTAGGTAGTAGTCAGGTAGGACCTATGTCTAGTACTAACTACCTATGTAGTTTACTAGGGCAGATCTCACACCGGAATCAGACAACAAAAACAACACTGCACAGTACAGCCCGGCTTCGCACACTTCACTCTACCTACCTACTACTACACACTAAAAAGTATTATACTTAATTATAAATGAGAAATTTTAAATGGATGTTTGTTACTTCTTCACGCCAAAAATAGATAGCTACCTATAGATATATCAATACTAATATAACTACGAACGGATGGTGCTGAAATTTTGCATAGATGTAGCAAAGCAAGGTACTGAAGGTACCTATAAGCCTGAAATCAAACAGGCCATAAGTATCTATAACATTTCATCTACGTTTGTTTTTCTACACCTAGGTATTCATTATTATGTAGCTACCTACTTAATAAATCAGTGAATTGCATGAGAGAGTTAGGTACAAATTACTACGAGTTAGGTATATAATGCACGCTTTTGCATGGTCATTGACTATTGGTCAAACCTACCGTCAAGCCAAGGGCCACCGCCGCGCGCCGCGCCGCGCCGGCGAGAAAACTGCAGGGGTTGCTGGGCGCGAGTGCGCGTTGATCGAGCTGCCGTTTATTGGTGAGGTCGAGTAAGTAAGATGTTACAAGGAAACATTATTTCATCTGTGGTTACACTAAGTAGATATTACATAGTTATGTAGGAATCTATGTCGTCGCCTTTAGAGTTTACTAGGGCAGATCTCATACCTAAGAACTTAAACATTTAAATAACATAATTAAACCATAACCTACTTGTCTGATTATTCAGTTTTTATAAATCGCCCTTTTTCATGAAAAGAATGAAATAAAGAAGAAAAGAGCGAGCCTCGCTGGGATTCCCCACACGATTTACAATCCAGATCGGACAAAATATATTTTATAAATGAGTGCAAGAAAAATTACTGACAACATGAACGTCGTGTCAATGCGGTTGACCTTGATATAATTATATTTTCAGATTCTAACAACAACAAAATTTAAAAGGTAATTTCAGCTTGTACATAGGTGCTTCTATAGATCAGCGTTGAAATAGCGGGCACAGTAGCGGGCATCTCTTTCTACACTAAACAAACTGAGCGAGACTTCAGACTTCTTAGTGTGTTGTAGCTAGGTAGGTAGGTAGAGTGAAGTGTGCGAAGCCGGGCTGTACTGTGCAGTGTTGTTTTTGTTGTCTGATTCCGGTGTGAGATCTGCCCTAGTAAACTACATAGGTAGTTAGTACTAGACATAGGTCCTACCTGACTACTGCCTACTTATTTATTAAGTGAAACAAGATAAGTTTATGTTGAAAAACAGTAATAGGTACCCGAATACAAAATATTAACAAACGTAGTTGTGCCATCTATTATTATTACTAGGTATTTAACTATCTACGGTTTTTTCGAACCAGGGTCACTGGTAGGTAAATTTTGACTAGCCTTACTCGAGAAAATATCTGTCTAGCTAGGTGTAGCAAACTACCTACCTACCTACGTAAAAAATCATTAAGGTAAGTAGGTATACAATTCTCGAAAAACATAACCCACCTTCCGAGGGAGTCGTTTAAAAAGATAGGTAGGTAGGATACCAATTACTGACTTGATTTCTTAATAACCTGAAATAGTTGGCAAAAGTAATCCATAACTTTTGTACTCGAGTATACCCAGGCCCAATGCGTCTCGTTAGCCAAATTAAGATGGTCATCAGTATGTATGAAACAGTCGCTTTTTAGTGGTCGTTCGAATTTTGTCGGACTACCAGGTAGGCTAAGACTGATTATGAAGTGTGGGTCTTAATTCAGTCAATCGTTTATAACTAGCTTAATACGAGACGTAGAGAGCTGAAATTTTCAGGATATAATAATCATTAAACACTCTAGTTTTTTAGTTTATACCGACGATCTTGAGTTGAAAAGGTTTCTTGCATTTTGACGTCAAAATTATGACATCACCCGATGTGTCTTAATCGATATTATTCAAAAACGCGTCTGAGTAGCTTCTTGAAACTTTTTATGGATACGAAGAATGACAACAAAACCCGAATACCGTTTATTATGAACCTGTATATCTGTCCATTGAAGAGCTAGAATTTTTTTTAGGTTATAAAAAGAAGCCTGATTACATGAAAACTGTATGTATTTACGTAATTTTTTCTTTGTTATATGTAAGCACTAATCAAGGGCTACTAGTGTATGTATATTTTGTAGATGCACATTCAATAGTTTCCGAGAAATAAGATTTTGCAAAACGTTACCCCAGCAGGAAATCGAATATCTCAAAAACCTTAAGACGCACAAATTTTATTTTTAGTCGCACATTTATGCACAAATATAAGCTATCTGCCCATATAAGTTAAATTTGTCTAGGTCCATTCGTTTAGAATCTTCCTGCTGGAAGAACGTTACCCCAGCAGGAAACGTATTTTGCGTTTTATTCCGAAACGGGGACACGCACAAATTTTTTTTCCTGACGCACATTTACAGTGGAGAACGCTCTAATTATTTGTAAAACAAACTTCATTCTAGAAGAAAAAATCCTGCTGGGGTAACGCACACCTAAAATCGGGGTAAGAAAATTGCATGGCAACACTTTCCCCCCACCACCTCGTATACTTTGTCTTACTCTTTGGCACGCTCGCTAAAAATCTACCTATATTTAATCTGAGTTTGACATTATGACTTTGCTTGACATGACGTTGACAAATTCAGTACCACAGACATAGTAGGACTTTCATTGGAATATAATTTTTTATTCATGAACCTTGTGTACGAGCCACAGATTAGGTAATGTTAAGGTCGTAGCACACGTAACAACTCGAAAAGGGATCGTCTACGTGTGCTACGACCTTTACTTCCGTAAAAGCGAAGCCGTTAGGTACCTGTGTCGAGGAGGAAGACACTTTCCTTTCGGACGGGAAGTGCGGAATTGTGGAGGTGCGTAGCGGCTACGTGCGTCGTCGTCGCAACGCATCAGCAGTTCAGCACAGCACATAAATAAAGTCATTACGAGGCTCACACACACAATGAATGATGGATGCCATCTACGAAACATTCATTCACATTCACAGAACAAAATCTTCTTTCCAAAGTCTAGGTATATTAAACAATTTTTTTTGTATAATATGCGTCTTCTACGGCACATATGAATAAATACTGCACGCAGCATTAAGGAAGCTGTACTATCAATCTCTATGGCACACAGCATCATCTAGCCCCAAATTATGCAGAGCTTGGCGTTAGTCGGATAGTCAGTAGGTATTCTAAGATTTATAATACTAGCCAATGATAGATGCAAGGGTGAGCCAGTTGATGGAGACCAAAATAAGTGCAAAGGTATTAGAAAAATATATGGGTATATTGATATTTCTAACAATTGTAATTATTCTTACATCTAATAATTGTCATTTACATAACTGTGCTAAATAAATACCTATGAAAATCATTTGGTACATATTTCTATCATTTTATGAACATCACAAACTTTTTCCCTTGGTTTACCTTTTGCTTTTCCCTGCTCTACTTCATACTTGTCAATCTTTTCCCATTGTGCCCAAGTTATTATATTACTGTTTACTTGAGTTATCTCTTTGCTGACTTCATGAAAGCCCCTTCTTTGTTTAGTTAAATCTTTGGACTTTAAATCTTCACATACAGTCTTGGCAACTTGGAATGCATTTCCCATGGTGTGTAATATAACACCTACTGGACCAGTTCCTAGCCAACCCGCTACATAAAGCTTAGCTAAGTCCTTTGAGTCATCAACACAACCTCTATCATTTGCTACTAATCCATTAGTAAAGACAAGTTCATCATCTGCTTTCACACTTTTGTATCCTATACTTCTGAATGCTAATCCACATTTGATTATCTCCTTCTCATCTGTAGGTATACATTTTTGTTCTTCAAGCTTATTGCCTATCAGTTTGTTACAAACTAGTTCTATACCAGTTAAGTTTCTTTGCTCATCTACAGTGAATTTACTAGGGCTTCTGAAGAAGACAGGTTTGAATATTCTTTCTCTTTGTTCATTACTTGTATTCTTGCTTTCTTTGAAAGACTTCACCATAAGCTCGGTTAATCTTTTCCTGGGTCTTTGCAGCGAAGGGATTACATCTTCTACACCTTTTAGGTCTGATTCTCTCCATACAGTTCTGCAGTTTTTCAATTTGAGCTGCTCTCTAAGTTCCTTGATTGTAAATGCTACTTGTAAAGGTCCTCTTCTTCCAATTAGATATAGTTCCCTGACTTTAGATTCAGCCAGAGTGGTCAAGGCATGTTCAGTTATGTCTGTTTTTCTAAGTTCATCGACTGGTGATAGCAAAATTCTAGCTACATCTAAAGCCACATTTCCTTGGCCAAGAACAGCTGCAGTCTCACATGATAAGTCAATCTAGAAATAAAAGAATTATTTCACTTTTTATTTTATAATAAGATTGATGATCCTGGTGATATTGGTTTTTCTTATCATCATTCATTTGCCACTTACTTTCAAATCCTTGTCACTGGGCAGTCCATTATACCATCCAACAAAATTTCTGGCGCCTACAACATTAGTTGCATTTTCATTTTCAATTCCCAGGGTCTTGTCCTCTTCAGCACCATATGTCTGAAAAATACCAATAAAATGATGAATTTTGATGATCAAAAATAAAGAAAATCAGGAAATATTATCAGAATCATTTTAAGAATGAAATAAAGATGGTTACCAACAATACAGCATCATAGTGCTGTCTCAGTTGCTTCAAACTTATATCTCGCCCAAAAGTGATATTGCCGTAGAAATTAACATTTGGTTTTAGAGCTACTTTAGTGAATTGATTGATCACATTTTTTACTTCGGGGTGATCTGGGGCCACACCATATCTGTAATTATTATAAATTTAACACTTCAAGTGCTTTTCACGCACATGCCGAAGTAGAATCCAATTTAGATAAAGAAGATACTCATACCTATCTTAGATAATTGACAAAGATAGATGATAACTGGGAAGTGGGAAAATAGTGTTTTCATGTTTTAGAAGTTTCGAAATGTTTTACCAACCTTATAAGACCAAACGGAACAGGGAGTTTCTCGTAGATATCTACATTTACCTCTCCAAGGTTTTTGGTAATGTGCATAGCCGCATAGAAGCCGGCTGGGCCAGCGCCTACTATGCACACTTGAGGAATTCTCGCTGATGATGTACATAATGTTCGTTTTATCAAATTGCAGAATTTGAGCGTCATTTTCACGCTTCTAGGTCAGCTTGAGTTTATTAGAAAGTATAATCGTTCGATCCAGAAAAAATCACTGAATAATTCAAATTTCTTACAGCTTTTGTGTTTAAACCTAAGGTTTAAACGAATTGGAAGTCCTATTTTATAAACACATTGGACAATCGTTCTTTATTGAGCGCAAGATATGAATGAAAAACAGACTAACTATTCATAAAAGTAAGTGAATAAACAATTTTTGCTTTCACAACAACAACGTCAACAACAAAACAAACCCACAGCACAGACAGAGTTCACCCATCATCATCATCAGTGGTCTTCAACATTCGACTCTACGTTGTCAAATGCAGGCAGGAAACGAACTAGAGTTCTTTTTTCCGGTTTCTACGTCGAGAAAAGCTTTCCTCAAGTCATGTGCTGTCGCTCAGAGAGCCTTGTTGGCTTCTCAAGAGCTGTTCGTTAGCCTGTTGGCTGGTTTTCTTGGGAGATGACTTCGGAGGGCTCCAGGAGCACCCGGGGAAGGGGTCGCCACGGAGTTTTTGCATCCGGCGGTCTTGTGTGCAGAGGAGCGAGTCCGTTGAGATGTACGTGGCGAGAGTTGTCCGCACGATCGTACATTTTGCGCGCCAGCTTTACACAAACTCCTTAATTGTGTTAAGCTGCAGGTCACGTGCGATGACGCTGTTTCGCACATAACGCCCGGCGCCTGTACAGACTCTGAGAGCAATGTTTTGCTGGGCTTGAATTATTTTCTGATTTGTTGCAGAGCACAGGGAGTACCATGCTGGTGCTGCATATGTGAGTCTCGATCGAATGTAAGTCTTGTAGACCCCTATCTTTGTTTTTAGTGGCAGTTTGGATGTCAAGATTGGTCGGAGCATGGCTCGAGCTGCGCGTGTTTGTCGTAACGCGCGCTCCACCTGTGCGTTCATCGACACCGACCTGTCTATGTCAATACCCAGATATCGTACGGAGGTTTGCCAATCCAGAGCTTGTCCTCGTAGTTCTAGGGGTGGTAAAACAGTGCGCTGACGGGTGACAAGCAGTGCTGCCGTCTTTCCAGCGTTGACTGCAATGCGCCATCTGTCTAACCAAGCTGGTAGGAGGTTCAGCAACCGCTGCATCTGGCTAGCGGCTGTGACTGCATTGGGGGCGGAGGCAAAGTAGGCGCTATCATCTGCGAAGAGTGCTAATGTGACGTCTTTTTCCCCAGGTAGTAGTTGGTCCTCCAGAGTAGGGATGTCGTTTGTGTATAGCGCATACAGCGCAGGAGACAAACAACTCCCCTGCGGCACTCCAGCTATAATGGGTCGAGTGCGTGATTTAGTTTCTTCGACAGCGACGTAGAAGCTCCGTCCTCGGAGAAAAGATGCGACCACCTGGATGATGGCTGCTGGTGCGGAAGAGGCTATCAGCTTGAGGATCAGGCCTGGGTGCCACACTCGATCGAACGCCTTTTCTACATCTGGGAAGATCCCAACTGTAGAGTGATTGCAGTTCAGGTTGTAGGTGAGGTGGTGCAGAATCCGTGTGAGTTGGAGGGTCGTGGAGTGCTGACTGCGAAAACCAAACTGTTCAGGTCTGGGTTCTATGTGCGCAACTAGCCTACGAAGTAGAAGACGCTCGAAAAGTTTGGCTGTCGTTGCAAGAAGAGTTATTGGTCGGTAGCTGGAAGGGTGCCGGCGGTCCTTTCCGGGTTTCGGGAGTACGATGACTCTACCTATCTTCCAGATGTCGGGAAAGTGTCCAGTTCGCAAAATGGCGTTGAACAGCATGGTTAAGGCCGCCACGCCTCTTCTGGGTAGGTGACGAAGGGCGGTATTTGCTAGTCCATCATCTCCTGGAGCTTTCCGTTTAGGCAGACGAAGAATCGTTCGTCGTACTTCAGCTGGTGAAATGAACTCATCTCCACTGAGTGAGACAGAGTTCTTTTATAAACCAACCTCAACTTCAACTTCTTCTATTAATGGCGCCGCTTGCTTTTCGCTACGACTCTGCCCGTAGAAAGAGAAACCTATAGAACTCGCGCAATTGCCATCGCATTCACACTAAAGAGAGAACGACTTAAGCCTAAAGCCTAAGAAGAAATGAAATAGGACGATTAGCTCTCTATCTCATCCAGCGTGCCGGTTTTTGCATTGTTTAGCACCTCCATGTGCTAAACAAATTTCCTTTTTCATCGACGGAGCTCGACACGAGACTGGTGAAAAAAGTTTTAAAAGTTCTAAACTTTTGTTTTTTATGTTTGAATGTGATCAATGTGTTTATGTGGACATTCCCGCAGCTAAAAACAATAAAAAAGAGAGACAAATATGGTGCGGTGCAGCGTTTTTGCATGTAGAAGTGATAGTGAAGAAAAAGTGCCGAATATATATCATTCCACTCGTAAGTACAAGTTCTTTTGACTACAAAAAGGTTCAAAATTTACAGTTTCATAGATTTACATACACACAAGGCTCAAACATTATGTTTTATGCTATTTTTAGTTCATCTAACTTGTAATTGTGAAAATTTAGGGTTGCCTGCACCCGATGATAAAATTTCCCGAATGGTGCATTGAAATATTTTTTAATAGGTACCTACATAGCTAGTTTATAGATAATGTAGCTCGCTATGCATAGCAAAATAGTTTATGCCCGCGGCTTCGCACGCGTTGTTTCTATGGAAACGTTTAAAGGCCATTTCTATCCCATAGCAACTGATTTGTGGGATAAAAAGCCTATAGGCTTTTTATATAAATCCTGGAATCTAACATAGATGTTAGATTCCAGGATTAGAATTACTTACCTGTATACAAATTTTCATCCCGATCCGTTCAGTAGTTTTGGCGTGAAGAGGTAATATGTAAGTTGTTGCTATGACACACATAGCCCATCGGACTTCGTGAGAAAGAACAACTATAACAAACATCCATCCATTCATCCACACTTTCGCATTTATAATATTAGTGTTTTTATTTGTTACAGATATCCCGAAGATAAAGAATTACGTTTGCATTGGATCAATGCAACGGGTCGCAAAGATTGGGAACCTAAAAAATCTTCGTAATAAAAATGTTTGTAATGATTCTGTGATATTTTAAATAATTCTGTGATTTTTGTACTTAATCTAATTCAACTGTCCAAATCTAATCTTACTGTCCCATATAAATAAGAAAAAAAATATCTTAAGTAGGTTCTTGTAGAAATTGGTATGCTAATTTAAAAATGATTCTGTGATTTTATAATGATTCTGCGATATTTTAAATGCTTCTGTGTAAATGCGTGTGTATTTTTTAATAAAAAAAAAATGCTGTGACTAACTAGGTATAAGTACCTATACGCAAGTACAATGAAAGTTAAGTAATTTTTAGATAGCAACATTACAATTTTTTAGCAAATATACGATGTTACGTTCGTAGGTAACCATTTTTTTTAAAGTGTTATTAATTTATGTAAATGTTATTGTATAGGTAATATAACTAAGACATTTATAATTAAACTGTGATTTTATGATTAAGTAGTAATAAAACGAAATGTTGAAGACTGAATAAAACTGTAAAATTTATAAACGTTAATTATTGTAATAAATATTGATTATTTTAAAACAAAAACACTTGTTTCTCTATCTGTACTACTCACCTTAATACCTTCATAATTATATTTACCTACCAAAAACAACCTCGGTCTGCCTTCCACTTGTAACGCCAAACAGGGTTCACATTGTGATACTTACTAGAGGTGTGTAGATCCGGAGTCAAACGGCTCCTGGAGTCGTGTCCGCTCCTGGAGCCGTATGGTTCCGCTCCGGATTAGCGTTCGTGGCGTGTCCGCGGACACGTTGGACTCGTCGGTCTCGATCCATCAAGTCGAATGAATGTAACAGCGAGCGATTGGAACTGTGTGGATCTGGGCTTCGATTCGGGTTCGAAGTGTTCGATCGACAGATCCGAGTCCATTTACGAGTAACTACTACAGTCAAATTATACCTACTATATTATAATTTGCTAAACAAATCGAAATATACTTACCCACTTATTTGTAATTTTGTACCAAAAAATAAGTAATTCAAAATCAAAATCAAAATCAAAATACTTATACTAAATACTTATTATTATTATACTTATACCTACCTTAAAAAACTTAGGCTAGTATTTGTCACAGATTAGATCCCACTAACGAACATGTGATCCCCTAAGGAAAGGCATTGCTACGTTTTTATTAGTCATTGATTCATTAGATCCACCGAAACAAACGTGTCCTACAAACAGACAGATCCAATGGACATGTAGGAACTGTTAATAAAAGCGGATCCTACTCGATCCGCTAGATCCAATGATCTAATGGACATGTAGGAAGCGAAACTGCACGCGGATCCAAACAGATCCACGGACACGACTCCTGGACACGTGTCCGGACCCAACTGGAGTCGGACCAGATCCGCTCCAGTCGTGGACACGTTTAGCGCATGCCTAATACTTACTTGTATAATTATAATGACCTAGCAATAGCCTTTATTCACAAAATAGAAAATTATACTAGTATTTACAATTGAAACAATTGAGCTATCTTCAGACTATTGCAGGTAGCTCAACTGATCAATATCAATACCAGTCGGAAGCGTCCCCAAGACGCTGGCTGCATTACCACGCTGTATGGCAATGCTGATGCGCTGTGCCTGATACTCACCAGCTCTCGGGTCACGCTTCGCTTCGACCAGACGCTCAGATAATTTATTAAATTTATTAACTGGAAAATCGCAAATCCGATCTACCAACTAAGACATGAAATAAGGAACCTAAAATCGGGGTAAGAAAATTGCATGGCAACACTTTTCCCCCACCACCTCGTATACTTTGTCTTGCTCTGGGGCATGCTCGCTGAAGATCTACCTATATTTAATCTGAGACTCTGCCAGTGTCTAATACCAACAAACCCAGACCACCCCAGACAGACAACAAAATAGATTTGTGAATCTCATTCTCATCTTCTGAGATTTTCATTCAGTCAGTGTTGCCAACAGAGTAAATTTTGCCTTCAACCTTGGGTGCTTTCCGTTAGTATGTAGGTACACGTCTGTCGACAAGTCTGGCCAAGAAGTTCATCCTGTCGCGAAGCATCATCATCGCGACAACAAATGCCCTCCGCGACGCTGCCGGTAAACTGCCGGACAAGGACATCAAAGGGTTTTGTCGCGACAAAAGTTCGTGCGGTTGATTTAACATTTATTTTAGCCAATTGGATCCCATCATAATAGTTATCGGTGAAATTGCTTCTTACCTAGATGATTTTTTCGCCATAAAAAATCATGTATTTTTCTCGAACCACAGCTTGGATCTTGATAATATTTAAGTTGTAAATATGAACCAATGCAAGGAACTCAATGCACTTACTCTTTTTGATGTAAAACAAAAAAAAATCCTCTTCCGGATTTAAAAAAAAAAAGTGCAGTAGTGCGCATTATATGAAGTATACCAAAAATACCTAAATAGTTGGTATTATAACTGTATGTAAGGATATTACGGTTTTCTTTGCACTTCCGGAGATATCGGGATTTTTAAAGTACGTTTCATACATTTTTTTCGTAAAAAAAATCATTACTCGACATTTTGGCCGTCAAATTGTATCCCATGATATATTGAAGCATAACATTGATTGCTAGAAGCCATTTCAAGCAAAAAAATGACACATATTTTTTTTGTGCCTATGTCTTTGAAAGTAGATTTTCGATCCACCATGCGCCGCCCGCCGAGCGGTGTGCACGTATAAATAATAATAATAAATAATGCTGGACAATTCACACAGCATTATCTAGCCCCAAGGTAAGCAGAGCTTGTGTTATGGGTACTAGATAACTGATATACATAATACAATACACTACATGGATAGATATTTTTTTTATTATACATAGAAAACATCCAGAACGCCCTGGACAAATGTCTGCAGATCGTACAAACATTTGTCCCGAGGCGGGAATCGAACCCGCAACCTCCTGCGTCGCAGGCAGACCTTCGCCCGCTGCGCCACAGAGGTCGTTATCGTATTGTGGCTGATTTGTGTTATCGGTTTGTGTATAGGTATACGGAGTGACCTATGGAGTGGACAAATGATTGAATTTTGTAATTTATCAAAAATTACGTAGCTGAGCCTGTTTTGTGGAATTATAAAGAGCCTAATCACAAAAAAACATGAATTATGTATGATGCCATGAGTGCAACCGTCGTTTACATTCGTCCGTAAAATTAATTATCGCGACGTTCTAGATTATCGCGACGAAGTTCTTTTCCAATGTGTCCACTTCACTATAGAACGAATACTAAGTTTTATCGTGACAACGCGAAGACGAATCTTCGCCTTATAATGTGGCCGTAGCATTACAAAATCGCTGCTGTGTGTAAGGAAAATGATGTAATGTGCGCGTTACAAGATCGCAACAAATCGCGCGACCCAAGACGCGCTTTAAAATCGCGGCTGTGCAGTAGAGGCTTAATGGTGCCTACACGGACGCACGGACGGACGGGAGGACGATTTCATTCGTCCAAGGATGGGTGGAACGAGCAAGTGACAGAATACGTCACTATGTCAACGTCAAACCAAATCAATGTCAATTTATCTTTGTCTTTGTCAGTGGCAGGCAACCTCTTCTTACAAAAAGAAAATAGTCACATCTTGAATTCTGTATTTATACCTATTTGCTAAAATTGTTGGATGAAGATCGAAAAAATGCCATAAAATTGTAATATCTATTGTTTCTTTTCAAGACAATTTATGCCCTATAACTGGAATAAATTACCTTTCGTACGAGAAAGTTACAATGTCTCATCTATCGGATGTGAAGTTTCTCTTCACTAGGTTATTTTCTCTAAAAACTGGGTAAGTTCGATTCAATAATTGTATTCATAGTTAGGAAGTAGTGGCTATTAATTACCTTTAACAGTCACGTACGTTCTGGAGACCTAAGTTCAGTGGTCATGCATGACAATGTGTCTGAGCAAAGATTCTAGCTCAATTTCGTAACTTGTTTTAAAGTTGAATCAGACAGATTCAAGAGCATTGAGCCTACTACTATTTATTTTTTGAGTTAGCTTTTTAAGAATTTTATACATCTAAATTTATCTCATGCTTTCCCTCTGAAAACTAGAAAGAAGAACTTACTACTGTACTTATGTATAAGTAATATTATTTTCATTATCAGATTGAATTCACCTAAATGGGGTATAAGAAAGTTCAGCCAAGATGTCAATGGAGGACAGTCTTTATCCAAAGGCAGTGCAACTTCCCTACCTCCACTATCAGAGCCTTTACCTAACCTCCCTCATATAATTTACGCATCGGTTAAAGAGGAGGATGCACTGACAGAGGTTACTGTACTCAGCAATGGACTCAGGGTTGCTTCGGAAAAAAAGTTCGGCCAGTTTTGTACAGCTGGAGGTAAGGCACATGCAAGTTCTGTGAGATGATACATTAAATATTTCAAGTTAAGTTATAGTAAAGATAATAGTTTATTCAGTTCAAAGTTTTTTTTGTGAATGATCATTGTACATTAACATAAGGTATTCCAATATCTATTACTTATAATTTTGTACTGTTTTAGTTGTAATTGATTCTGGCCCGAGGTATGAAGTTGCCTACCCAAATGGTATATGTCATTTCTTGGAAAAACTGAGTTTTGGTGTAAGTACTTATCTCTTATATTAGCATTATCTAAAAAGTTACTTGGGATGTCTTAGATACAGTACTATAGCTGTATGTATTAATTTCAGGCCACTCATAAATTCTCAACAAGGGATGTCATGCTACGTGAGTTGGAAAGACATGGAGGTATCTGTGACTGCCAAGGGTCTCGTGATACCACTGTCTATGCCACTAGTGCTGATTCAAGAGGCTTGGAGGCCATTACTCAGGTAAAAACCATTGAATTTGACATTTTCCACATTATAACATTTTACTTGTACTATCCAAAAGTACCTACCTACTTTGTGATTTCACTGTCTGTAACAAATGGGTTATGAATGCCCTGCTCATTGTCCAATAAATTATTGACGAACTCTAGTGTAAGTCACATCACATCAGTGTATTTATTGTTCATGAGAGATAAGTGAACTTTAGTTACCCCACCCAAGTTAATGCATGCAAAGTGGTTTTACTAACTCAAATAAAATACTGTGTGTTGTGTACATATTTGTATAAAAACTGCTTGTTGAATGTCTTGAGTTGCAAAAGTTTTGCCTTAGATCTCTCTCAGAGTAGCTGTTTTGGCTTACTCATCATCATCAGCTTATGTTTGTCCACTGCTGGACATAGGCCTCCCCTAATAAGCGCCATAGTGCACTGTCTTCAGCTTGCTTTGGCTTATTCATGGAGGGTAATAAATGAAATCGTCACCTGCAAAATAGAGGGGATTTGTCATAACCACGATGCTTGGAAGTTGGATTGGTGCCGCAGTGAAAGTGGTTCCCTTAGTCGATTCTTATGACATCCATGGGCTGATTTGGAGGAGTTGATATTTACACTGTGACAGCCACAACCACCTTCACAATCATCGAGGCTATAAAATCGAACAAGATTTCGTTTTATTGGTTTGCAGACTATGCAGGTACTACCTACGAATATGTTTATATGTTCCATTCTATTCTTTTAAGCTTTTGTGTATTTATATTTTCTTTGCCATAAGGAATTATTTTATTAAAATAAATGCTTATTATTAAATTATTATTATTTATTGCAGGTACTGGCTGAAGTGACATTGAGACCACAGCTCTCTACAGAAGAGATTGAGTCAGCAAGGCAAGCTGTGGCTTTTGAGCTTGAGACTCTTTCGATGAGACCAGAACAAGAAACTATCCTTATGGATATGATACATTCCGTAAGTAGTTATTAGTAGTTCTAATGCTGTTTTTCTTAGCTTAAGATAACAAACAGGAATGAAAATCAGAAAGTGGGTTTATTACTGTAATGGTACTGGGTGTTTTTACATTAGAATTATCGCATACTGACACGGCTTCAGCTGTTGCTCTGCACTAAACACGTACCGAGTGATCATTAAGAATGTGATTAAATAACATTTAATTTGAAAAATAATGCTATTTACAGGCAGCATACAGAGAAAACACACTTGGATTGCCAAAGACCTGTCCCAAAGAGAATGTCAACATGATTAACAGGGATACTATTTTGAACTACTTGAAGAATCACTACACACCAATGAGGATGGTTGTGGCTGCTGTTGGTGTAAGTACAAACTACCCTCAAATTATATTTCTTATAGCCGTGCGGCCGCGTAAGAATCCACCCACTAACTCAGCTCCCTGATGTCGTAAGAGGGGACTAAGGACTAAACCTACCGGTTCCTTTGGGGGCTTAGAAATTGTTGGCAGCATTAGAAAATATGGCTTTAGGCAGCTAATTTTAATTTCATACCGTCTTCACTTTGCGTCCAATTGTTGATTGAACCAACGCCACTATCAGGGGTGGAAAATGGTCAGTAAAGTCAGTAAAAGTCAGTTTTTTTTTTAAATTTACAGTAAAGTCAGTATTTTGAGGATCAGGGGCTACATTCCAACAAAAGTGGTCTGGTTTCTGTAGATTGAGATGAAAAGAATGCTGTTTTGAAGTGGGTGTCCCTTAAAAATATCATAACATATATTTTTCTTTTCGGTAGGTACCTAGTAGTTCCATAAACATACGTATAATTATGAATTTATTCTCTAAATCCTTCTTTTTTTTTGGATATACACTATTACTTTATAACAAAAGCACACTTATAACAAAGGGCCCACCTGTGGCCTAGTTGCGGAAACCAGTCCAGAAACAAGTAACAAGTAACAAAAGCACACATCATAAATTATTAACACGGTACTTAACTAACTGTACAGCGGTGGAAAATGGCAACTAACATTCGTATTTTGATGTCCAATTGACCGACTGGGCGTCAGTATTCTAGAGATTTGGTTAGTAAATGGTCAGTATTTTGAAGGGACGGTGTCAATAAAATCAGTATTTTTGGCCATGGAATCACTTTCCACCCCTGCACTATACAAGGCGCATGCATTTGTCGCGCGTTGGGTCCTATGTAGGCTCTCGTTACATCTGTGTGTGATTGTGAGATCATGAGTATTACTTGTCTTTTTAAACGCTAATTTCTGTCGTTTACAGGTTGACCACGAACCTTTTGTAAAATATGTCCAGAAATACTTTGTGGATATGAAACCTACTTGGGATAAAGGCGACAGTGAGACTTTTAAACCTAATGTGGACATGTCTATCGCACAATTCACGGGCGGGATTGAACAGGTATAGTATAATTTAATTACACTAAGAATTTAATTAATAGCCTAATGATTTTTGACCTCGGCTGGACTTGAATCCGCAACCTTCCCTCAGTACGGGAATGCGCTACCTATTGCGCCACTAGGTCAAGTAACCGACGACGAGTCGAAAATCTTTGGGCTTCCTACAGACTGAAGCACCGTCAGCTCCACCTACAGGGAAACATGGAATGTTATCGAAAGAGGATCCGTAACGTTTTAGAATGCCGATTTATATAGCTAATAAATCCTTAACACACAGGGCAAAAATTTTTGTTCTACAAAAAAAATTTACGAAGTTATGACCAAATTTCTAGCGAAGTTCACTGAGTGACCGCCGCGGTCGCTGTGACGTCACTCCCTCGGTCGCCGCCAGTTAGCCGTAGCCGTATGGTTGTTTGTGACTTTGAAACAAATTAAGTGTCCGATTTGTGTCTAATTCACCTTTTAAACCGTCGAATCGTGAAGTGAGAGTGCTTGCGCGCTCCGCTCGGTTCGCTCGGCCGAGTCAGTGACATCACACGCACCCGCGCAATTTGATTTTAGCAGCAATAACGGCGTAATGTTTATAACTTAACTAACTTCTCCCCGCGGTTTCGCACGCATATTTTCGGTATAATAAGTAGCCTATTATCTAAGTTAGGCTATGTTCTAAATGTAGGTACGCCAAATTTCATCTTGATCTGTTCAGTAGTTTTGGAAATCCTAGGTAAAAAAAAATACATTTCACAAACTTTCGGCTTTATAATATTAGTAGGAAGTAGGATATCTTCGGAAGTAATGGTCCGATTTGGATAATTCAAAAAGATTCTTATGTCTTATAGAATAACGTGGATACTAGTTCTATTGAAATTGCTATAACTTTACTAATCCTCATTCTGAGGGGTGGGTCTATTTGACGTTAGTAAGGAGACGTGTTCGGGATGTCTCTTTCCATACAATTTGGTACAGCGCCTCTATCATGCGGACATGAAACTACGCAAATCCATATAAATCCATACTAAAAGGTCTCGTCGCTAACGTTAAATAAACTCCCCCCCTGTTCAAAGTTTCCCTGTGTGAGCGTTTTATACCATATACTATTCTCGTTCCTTGTTTAAACAGTTTTATGAATCTTCAACCTTTTTGCTTGGGTTAGGATCGAGGTAAAATTGTAAAGAGGTTTATAGCAGTTTTTTGTTAACAGGATGAATGCGAGATCCCGTTATACCCAGGGTCAGAACTTCCGGAGCTATCACACGTCGTCATTGGCTTAGAGAGTGAGTTATGTATTTATGTATTACTATAGTACAGTATTTATGTATTACTATACTAATAGTAATATATATATATATAGTACGGGCAGAAGCTATAGCTTCTTCTTCTTCTGCCCGAGGCTTTGCACGCTACCACCGCAATTTTTTTTCGTTACTATGTAAGTACAGTTGATTGTATACCCAGTAATTTTTACTTTCATCCCCTCCCAAGGGAACCGTACTGAATTACGAGATAATAAGTATTCTTTGTTTCTTCGTAGTATGAACTTAAATTGTGCAATGTTTCATTTGAATTCATTCTGTACTTTCGGCGTGATGCGCGGCCAAGGAATTAGACTTTTTTTATTCCAGCTTCCAGGCGAACCTTGCTGAATTCCAGGAGAAAATTTTAAATTTTTTCAAAATATCTTTAATGTACGGTAGCGGTACAGAATTCGACCTGTTACAGTTTTATTATAAGTATAGAAGTATGGATGATATAAGAAACAAAGTAGGTATTATACCTATTATATTTCACTTTCTTCTTTGACTCACTCAGGGACCCAAAGTGGATCTTAGTCCACTCTGAGTGCTACGCGTAGGTAATAATCTTGCATCGGAGGCCTGGTTCTGAGCGATAAGTTATTCGCCTCGCGAAATATTTGGACATAAGCTAACTAAGTATATAATTATGTTACTTACTTAACTTAGTTCTGGTATTTAATTTCTTTATTCACAAAGAAAATTATACTAGTATTTACAATTGAAACAATTGAGCTAACTGCTTACTGTTGCAAACAGTCTACAGGTACTTAGTTCTTGTTTTTCCATCAGTATTTTTCTATTTTTTATGTTTTTGTTTTTTCTAATAAGTCATCACATCATAGTCATCAACTTACTGTATATCTGCGGAAACTTTTAATTAGCCTTCAACAAACATGCACTGGTCTATCCAGGCAAGTTCTATAATGTTCATCTGAAATTTGTAAACCTAGCTGTAAGTTACTCCAAAATTGTAAAAATAAATAAATGTTCTGTTATCAAATGAACTGCCGCAAATCTTTAGATCCTCTCTCATTTCAATATTTTCCTTGAAATATTTCCAGGCTGTTCTCACGGAGATTCTGATTTCGTGGCGACATGCGTTCTCAACATGATGATGGGCGGTGGGGGTTCCTTCTCAGCCGGCGGTCCTGGCAAAGGAATGTATACTAGACTTTACACAAATGTATTGAACAGGTAATGTAATGTTTTCTAGGTTTTCTTAGACTAGAGTTATAAACTTATAACGCATAATAAAGTTTTTACTGATAGGTCAACACCTATCAGTAAAAACTTTATTATTATTTAATGAAGAAAAAAAATTAATGAAGATACTGGAGCCTCTCCCACACACTTGTACTTGTTGTACACTCATAGAAATATCCATCGGTTCCGTAAAAATAAACAAACTCGCTGTGCCCACAACAAGGCTACACAAAAGTAGTGTATTTCTTGATTTTTGTCTAATAAATCCCCTTAAGCCAAAATAATTTAAGTGGTAAAGGGGATAATGCCCTTACGTCACTAAAATGAGATGCTAAGGGGATTTTTAGACAAGTCTAAAAATCCCCTTCGCAGGGGATTGTCTCAGGGGATTTTTAGACCAAGCCCAGAGGACAGGAGGAGGCTTCCTATGTCCTCTGCATCCAGGTGTGCCCAGGAACAGTATATTTAAACGGAATCTAAAGTTTTGTTTAAACTTTTTCGCAGATATCACTGGATGTTTAACGCAACCGCCTACAATCACGCCTACAGCGACACAGGCCTATTCTGCGTTCACGCCGCGTCACCGCCGAACCGCATTTACGATACCACGCTAGTGATCGCTCGCGAGTTAGCGAATATGGCGGGGAAAGTGGGAGAGGTCGAATTGAAGGTAATTTTAACACGATAGTATAGATATTCTATTTCACGAACTCCGTTGGGCTATGTATGCATAGTAAATGCATGTACAAATTGTTTAAGTGTGCGTAAGCTCAGAAGCAATCAGTCTCGCCCGAGACGCGGTCCGGGTCACTAGTGCTCATTGTATTCACGTCAGATTTTGGTAGCGAGTACCGTCAGCATGACAACTAAGCGCAAAGTTGTTCGTAGTGAGGTAAGTTAACGGACTTCGTGAGATAGAATAACTGTACCTATCCATTCATTAAGAAAAACATACAGTTGAATTGAGAACCTTCTTTTTAGAAGTCTTAAAAGATAATGGAGGGCCAACAGAAAGTCCTTTTCAGCCAATAATTTTCAAAAATGCGTCGCTCGGTCGCCCCGTGCGATTCATGGTACAAATAAACAAGGTATGCTAGTCCGAGAAACAGCGGTCACGTGGGTTTTCCCAAGCGTACGTCATATCCGCTACGGTGGTTCTCAAACTTTTTAGTTTTTGGAGATTCGAGATCTAGATCTACTAGGTTTTAGGTTTTCCATGAAATTTTTCAAACTTAGTTTCCTTAACTTGAGCATCGCTAAAATGAGCTCTGCACATGGATAAATCAATTTTTCCCTTGAAATGAAATTTATCTAATCGCAGGAACATTTTTCAGCCTTCATACTATTATTGACCATATTTCGTTGTAAAACATTTTCAGAGAGCAAAAACCCAGCTGCAGTCGATGCTGCTGATGAACTTGGAAGCGCGTCCCGTGGTGTTCGAGGACGTGGGTCGCCAGGTCCTCGCCACGGGGAAGAGGAAGCCTCCTTCCTTCTTCATCAATGAAATTGGTGAGTAAAAGTTTTGAATCAACCGCATCATAATATTGGTCCTCGAGCTTGATCACTATATAAAGTCTCTACCCCACAGCCGCGATTTTGAAGCGCGTCTTGTGTCGCGCGATTTGTTGCGCGATTCCTTACACACAGCTTGTTTTTGTAAGCGCGATTTCTAGACGCCGTCGCCGGCGCCCCTCTCCCCGCAAAAATCGCAAGACGCAGCTGTGTGTCAGATGACATGCGTCCTAATACAAAATATTCCTTGAATAATTATTGCAGGACGCGGAAACGCGTCTTCCAACTTCTATCGCGTCGATAAAATCGCAGCAGTGTAAGATCGTATGCGTCTTAGTGCAAAATGTACTGCCAACAAATATGCCTAGCAACAAATCGCGCGACACAAGACGCGGTTCAAAATCGCGGCTGTGGGGTCAAGGCTTAATCGGGATTGCTGTGACTGTTGTTGATTTTGCATGATCATAGGTGGTCAAAAACTACTGTTTCAGCTCGTGACCACCCTCGTGACGACCCAGGTTTAGGTCTTCCCTCTATTGTACGGTGTACCATTCCGTACGGCAGGACCGTATGCTCTTATCTAATTTATCTACGAGTATAACTGAAGTTTTTAAACATAAATAGGTGGAGATGGTAGGGTGGTGGAAAAAAGATGTACCTAATGATTACGTGTTTCTGGACTCCATGTAGATGTCAGGATTTCATGTAGCTGTTGGTTCTTTACTTTTTCATATTTCAACGATGTTTGTTGAAAAACAAATCAAAATCAAAAACTCTTTATTTCCATAAATACAATAAATGTACACTTAGAAAAGGTCAAAATATAAAACTAATCACTGACACGGAAATAAAGTGATATTTTTTTATTTCTGTCGCTTCGGTATGTAGCATAGAGCTGTACTTGCTCTATGGTATGTAGACTAAAGTAAAGAAACGACGAAGAAACCTTTAGCCTGTTAGTTGTTATTTTTCGAGTTGGAGCAAAACCCGTCCCAAGCTTTTTTGTCCTCTAGATAATCTGATATTTTATAGTAAGCCTTTTTGCACAGCAGGTTTTGTCAATTTGTTTGAATTTATTTACTGATAATTTTTGCAACTCACTAGGAGTTTTGTTGTAGAAGCGTATACATTGCCCTTTAAAAGATACATTTATTTTGTGTATTATTTGTTTGCTTAAGGCTACACAAGTCGTCCGGGCGAACTGATCAGTGGGCGTGGCCTAAATGTATGCTATCTCACCTGATATAATAGACATAGGCGCGCTAGGATGAAATGCACAACGATTAATTCGTAAAACGGCCGCGTAAAAAAATGGGAACAGACCTTTAGCACAAGGGTTATTATAGAAGAACTATTGAGAGTATCTTTTCAAAATAAATTTATTTAAACTTTTGAATAACCAAACTATGTCGGTAAGGGCTTTATTTTTGAGTTTTCTTTCTCCGTATATTATCTATTTTTGCCCAAAGTTGGGCTAAATTCAGTGTTGAAATACGAGAGTTTAGAAGCTTGTATTTTTCGAATGTATTTTTTACGAACTGACGAGATAAATTGAAATTACATATCCATATTTTTGGATGGTCAACCTCAAACAGCGTAGTAGGTAGTTACCCTTCCACGTTTGTATGGAAAGATGAGCGACTCGTTTAACCTTAAGTTCTAATAAATGAATCTAAATCTTAATAACAGTAATAACTTTGTTCACAGATAAAATTACCTCCGAAGACATTGTCCGCGTTGCAACCCGCATGCTCTCCGGCCGGCCGTGCGTAGCGGCGCGCGGTAAACTCGTCCACCTACCCAGCTTCGAAGAGATCCAGTCCAACATGTCCCTTAGTAAATGCGACGCTACAGGGCAGGGTCGGCGGATCAATCTCTTCCGTTAGTTTAATTTAGTGTCTATTAGTTGTGCTCTTCTAAAATTAAAAGTATTCTTTATTGTTTATGTTGTGTTTTTATTGACTATACCTTTTACTAGACCCTGACATATTCTCGATTTTAACAAGCGATTATGGACTTTATGTAGGCCCTTGTGTGCGAATTTTCTACACGATTACATCGCGGATCCAGAGATATCCACTTGTGATATTATTATACAAACGAATACAATGCCGAAGTGGTCATTATAGGGTGTTGAAAATAAAATCACCATGAACAGTTCTATACTCTTTTTATTATATTTGATACTTAAGTAGGTATATTTACAAAAGTTCATAAAAAAAACACTGAAAACAACAAAAATACCTGTGCCAAATCAAAGATATGTTAGCAAGAGCAATCAGTCTTTATCTATTCTATTGTTAGTAAAAATTCTGATAAAATCGCATTTTCGAGCTAAATGAACACAATAAAATCATTCATTTCATAATAAAAAACTTATAGGAGATATATATATATAACATTGGATTGCACTTCTTGCTATTATGATTAAGAAAAATTTCATTTCGATACAACCATGGAAGCCCCACTTTTCCTTAAAACCTAACAAATCTCTGTTCTACAACCATAGTATGATACTCCAAAATAAGTACTTAGTTCTTAAAACAATATGAATAGGCAAGTAACAAAAAATCTGAATGACAGAACACAAGTGTTCTGTGATCCAACATAACAAAATCCATAGTATAATAAATTGTCATTCTCATGTAGGTACTTATTGGGCAAGTTTCACAGCAATTTTTGCCGCCTCATCGGCGTCATTGACCATCTTCAAGGGTAGTTTAGACGCTTCTAGAATCTTCTTGGCCTCTTCTGAATTTGTCCCCACTAACCTGATAACTAGAGGGTGCTTAGGCGGACTCTTTTTGCAGGCAGAGACAATGCCGTTCGCGATAGTAGAACAGTTCACAATACCTGTAAAAGATGCGAATTTTCGATTAGCTTTTTTTAAGCATAAACCATTGAAGCAACAAATTATCACACCTTTCTGACAAAGTGCCAATTACGAGAACATCTTATTTTATTAGGTTCTCATCAACACCGTCAATGGCCTTTTTCATATAGATTTCTAATTATGTAAGCAGCATCCTTTTATGAAGTTAGGCACTTTCGAAAGAAACCAGAGCAGCCCGAGGCAAGAGCGACTTTTTATTTTTATTTCTAGGACTACGCTGTTGACCTCAGATGACCATGACAGCTTTACATAGCACAGAGGGCTCACGCCCCAGGGCACCATAAGAGCGACAAGGACGACTTTCTATATTATTTTGGGATCGTACGTTCAATAGCAATAGGGACCTATGCATATTTATGTGTTATGTTATGGACATCGATCAAGGTTTTCGCCGGCCCCCCATAGATTCACAATGCGCACCCTGAAACCGTCTGTATCAAAAGAGAAACCTTTTGACATGTTAGGCTACCATTTCATCTAGTGTCATTTTAGCGCTCGGACAGAAAGCATGGCAAAGTTCTCGTCAAAAAAATGCATAAATTACTTGTCCAAGCAGAAGGAAAAGGATAGAATTTCTTATTTTCAGTAAGTTTAAATGTATTTTTTAACTTTGTATTGTGATGTTAGCCATATCGTTAAGAATACAGGATTAAATATTGTTTTTTGTTACAATATTATATTATGTTCTAACTTGATGAATGGAGCGGCTATTCTTTCAATAATTTTTTTATTTATTTGTGGTAGGTGAGCATGTTTGTATTTTTCATAAAAGACGTTTAAAATAAAATAGTAGGTGCTAACAATAATGTGTTCAGATCGCGTAAGTTTAAAAGAATTTTATAAGATCCTTGTTAACTTGAAATTACGTTTCTTTTTTATCCCGGAAAAAACTTTAACTCATTTAAATTATTGTATGTCCAAAATGAGTGAAATGACCCTTTTGTATCTGGTACGATACGATTTAAGGTTATGAACAATGGAACGCGAAATTGAAAGTACTTAGAGAAACTTTTCAATTTTACATTCCATTGTCCATAGCTAGCAATAATACATACCACCAAAAACATTCACAAAAATGGCCTTCACTTTAGGATCTGACTCCAGGATCCTCATGGCTGATGAGACCTGCATCTCTCCGACCCCACCTCCAAGGTCGAGGAAGTTGGCTGGCCTTCCTCCATTCAAGTTGATGATATCCATTGTGGCCATGGCTAAGCCTGCACCATTCACCATGCATCCTATGCTTCCGTCCATGTCAATGTAGACCAGGTTCATAGCGGCTGCTTCCCTCTGAAATGGATTTGTTTACATTTATTTAAATATGTTTGTAGATTCATACTCAAATGAAGGGGGTATTGGTCTCATTATTAGGTAGGAAGGTACTATCATTCTCAAATGATCACGGGCCATGGTAGTGGCAAGGCCACTGGCACATGACAAGTCCAGCAAACGGCCGCCACCTCATCTCGTCGCAGCTTTTCTATCCTTTCACCTATTCTTTGTTACAAATGAAACCTAGGGCCTGGAAATTATTCCAGGCTCTTACTAACGTAGTTAACCGACTCATAGTCTACAATTAATTTAATTTAGAAAATAAAGACCCTCAAAGTAGGTAAGTATCGCAATTTCCTCTATAGGTGCAAACCTATAAAATTTGGAATAAAGGTAGAATTCAAGATAAAAATATAGGGAAGGGTTCCAACATAAAAAAAGAACCCTCTTCCTTGTTTTTACTTGTAGCATACCTACAGATACAGACTTAAGATTTAAAATACTGGAATAATAAATGAAAAATTTACAATAAACTAAATAGGGTTCCATTGTCAAAAAAAGAAACCAAAATTTTCGATACATTTATGTTTTTGTCTCGTCTCGTAATACTTCCATTATAAAAAGTGTTGAGATGACTAGTCAGTCATTTTATTATATCTGACTATGAAGTGGTGGGTATGAAGTTGTTAAAATATTTTATAATAACTAAATAACTTGTCAATAATATTATTACGAGTTTACGTTATCAGTAATTTTCGTAAACAATATTATGTTCTTTTCAAAATAATCTAGAGACAAACAACACCCAACTGAGAAGATAAGAGAAACAAGTTCTATGTTATCTTATCTCTTCATATTTACCTTTCTTTTACATCATGTTAAATAATAAAGTATGAAATTGTAAATAGCAATAGTAATCCCAAATTGCAATGAACAGAACTAACCAATTTTATTTAGTTTTAGTGGTTTTCGTGTAATCAAATTAAATCATATTTTTACATTAACACTTCCATTGCCTATGACGCACATGTACATGTTGCGATTGCGATCCACAGATATCTCGCAGCTGCAGCTGCGGCGGTTCACAACAAGGGTTAACAACTACACCACCTAAAATTAAAATGTATACTCACTTCTCTTGGGTCAGTGTCAGACACATCATCCAAAGCGAATATATCCTCTTGCCTGAACTTAGAATTATCATCAAAGTTAATCTTAGCATCCACTGCTATCACTCTACCATCATCTGTTTCCACTAGTGGGTTGATCTCTAGCTGAGTTGCATCTACCTGAAAATAAATACATATTCCATTGACTGTTTTTAACCAACTTTAAAAAAGGAGGAGGTCCTATGTTCGCTGTTCCACTGTATTAGTGTTATTTTATGTTTGTTTGTCGATTTCTCCATCAATAATGTACCGATTTGGAAAATTCTTTCGCTATTGTATGGAGAATGATTCTAAGGTGGTCCCATTTTTTTTTTATTCCCGAGTAATTAGTATTTGTCCCCAATAACTTAAAATAAAGTTTAAAAACTAAGGAATTTGAAGTTGGTTTTTATTTTATCAAAACAATCAAATTATATAGTATCAGTACAAGGAAAACTCCATTGAAGTGTCATAACCTTTAATCTATTTAGAGTTCAAAGTAGAAGGGTTTATGTGGAGCAATAATCATCAGTTTAGATTAGACACACCCAAACATACATAAGACATACAGAAACATAGATGGATGCATTGATTTGCTGTTCACACAGTACAAATAACTAACTTACAATTAATTAAATTCAAAATGGTTTTGAGAAAATAAACATATTTTTTTTTTTTTTCAGCATTCTGTTTAGCAACAAAAAGGTCTCAACTCAGCTTAAATGCCTCAGCACTCAGGAGTAGATAGGTGCTGTGAGGCTAACGATAATTATTAGAGTAGTGAAAAAATGTTCTACTACTACTAGGTACTTGTAAATACTAGTCCTAATGTGTATAATTACTTTGTTAATAAAGTGCCTACCTATTTAGTCGCTACATTAAAAAAAATGTTCAGTGAATAGTAAATAATGTACCTAGTATGTACAGGGATTCGTTTTTTATTTATTAATTATTATATTTATAGATGAAAATTACCTTAGTAAACAGTTCCCATAACTTCTTAAGTTCATCTGCACACTTTTTCCTCAAAGGCCCTTTGAACTCTAAAAACTCAGCAACCTCATTTGCAGCTTTATCAGTGATACCTTCATTGATGTCAACAGGAAGTGTTTTTATTAAGTGAGGTGTCTTTTCAGCAACAGCCTCAATGTCCATTCCTCCAGCTGGAGATGCCACTATGGCTGCACCATTATATGACCTCTCCAACACGATACTAAAATAAGTTTCTCTCTTGATATTTACACTTTCAGCTACCATGACTTTGTCCACTAGTATACCTTCCTTAGGTGTCTGCTTTGTGATCAGTTTATTCCCAATCATATGCTTTGCTAAAGACA
This sequence comes from Eupithecia subfuscata, assembly GCA_963564075.1. Lineage (NCBI taxonomy): Eukaryota > Metazoa > Arthropoda > Insecta > Lepidoptera > Geometridae > Eupithecia > Eupithecia subfuscata. The sequence continues at coordinate 11,518,107 of OY751097.1, forward strand.
TTATTTCTTCATGTTTTTTCGTGAAATGTACTCCCCCTTTGAAGCCATTATCGAAGTGACCTTTTCCTCTGCCACCAGCCAAGATTTGAGCCTTCACGACGTATTCGTCCGCTTTGAAATCCGATAGCGGCTTCGAATCGAGGTTGGAATCAAGAATGCGGAAGTTCTGTATCGACACTTGATGTTTTCTGAGCAAGTCTTTGCTGTGGTATTCTTGTAAATTGAGGTTTCTTCTAGAACTTAACTGAGGACAGTATTTTGGAGATAACACAGCCAGTGTCCTAATGGTTTTAGAGTTTTTCAGTGCAGCCATAGCGAACTTTGAACACTTATCCTGCGATATTCTCGAATTGAAATGTTTGAACATACGCAGACTAGTTTATCAATAAACTTCTAGAGTGTATAAATGGTTAGCAGTTACAGCAGCGACTGGAATTTGTTTTGTGATATCTACGATAACAACAGCAACCTTTGGTCAACACCAATCAACACGAAGTTTCAGTTCAGGCCATTCTTCTTTCATTTCACCGCAGCGGCGACCAGTGTTGCCGTTCAACTAAAATAGATAGAAGTCCCCCTTCCCTAGTCCCTATATAGCCCGTCTGTTTTAAAAATTCCTCTAGTTAGGGAAGTCCCTTCCCTGGTCCCTATATACCCCTAGTCTGTTTTAAAAATTCCTCTAGTTAGGGAAGTCCCTTCCCTAGTCCCTATATACCCCTAGTCTGTTTTAAAAATTCCTCTAGTTAGGGAAGTCCCTTCCCTAGTCCCTATATACCCCTAGTCTGTTTTAAAAATTCCTCTAGTTAGGGAAAAAATCAACACTGACGGCGACATTTGTTTAGATTCTTCTTCTGTGGAATGGTCTGTCAGTCAATAGGTACAAGAAATTAGCCAATGAAAACTAAGCTTCAATTCTAAGAATATTTTTGATTGGCCACTGTTAACACAGATACTCAATCACAGATTGGTAAAAGTATCGAGAATGGCATTCAAATCAAGAATGCCAACCTTCAAAAAAATAACTTCGCAATCTGTGGCAGCTAAATTGACTTCCTTTTTCTCGTGTTCTTTTGACAACGCGAGGTTATAATTTCTATTCCTGAATAGAAAAGTACGTATCTAAATCAATAAAACGATGTTGTCTATTGTAAATAGTGCATTGCTGAATAGTAAACGTGTTTTTGTTTCGTTGTAGGACCCAGCCATGACTGAAGAAAACTGGACTGATGATGTTGTCGAAACCAGCATGGGTATTGACTCCATGCCACTGCCTCAACCGGCTGACATTCCCGAAATCAAACTCTTCGGGCGATGGAGCTGCTACGATGTCCAGGTGTCGGATATGTCCCTCCAGGATTATATCTCCGTGAAGGAGAAATACGCCAAATACCTGCCTCACTCCGCGGGCAGGTATGCTCACAAACGCTTCCGCAAAGCGCAGTGCCCCATCGTGGAGCGTCTCACCAACTCTCTGATGATGCACGGACGCAACAACGGTAAGAAGCTGATGGCCGTGCGTATAGTGAAACATGCATTTGAGATCATCCACTTGCTAACTGGAGAGAACCCTCTGCAGGTTCTAGTGACAGCCATCATCAACTCTGGACCCCGTGAAGATTCTACTAGGATAGGTCGTGCTGGTACCGTGCGTCGTCAAGCCGTTGATGTGTCCCCCCTTCGTCGTGTCAACCAGGCTATCTGGTTGTTGTGCACTGGAGCCCGAGAGGCAGCATTCAGAAACATCAAGACGATTGCTGAATGTGTTGCCGATGAACTTATCAATGCTGCTAAGGGATCATCAAACTCATATGCCATCAAAAAGAAAGATGAGCTTGAGCGTGTTGCTAAGTCCAACCGTTAATGCTTAAGATTTCTATCAATAAAATATGGAAAAATAATGGTGATTTTTTGTTTGTAATCTTTCATGGTATACCTATTTACCTACAGTTGTAAGGTTTCCTATTTTTAATTTTTTTAATAGAAAATTATTTATAGTATGTAGCTAGTTTTATAGTAGGTAGCTCTTATCTCGTGTCCGTCAAGTTAGCAGCCCCACCATGGAATTTGGTGGTTTCAACTATGCCAATAAATGTGTCCTGAAATAGTGCCCCCGATGCCCTAAGTAAAATAAATAGTGCCCAAGTACTTAAGGAGATATTTAGGTATTTCAATGTGGCTGCTATCTGCCCTGCTGATTTTAATGAATGTAGCTAGAGATACGAATCATGAACTATGCCAATTAACTGTGCTTTACGGTATCTAGTTCTCCTGAAAAGCTCAAACACACTTGCCGGGGCGGGTGCAATAAAATACTACTATTATTATACATATTAACCTTCCTCTTCAATCACTCTTTAAAAAAAACCGCATCAAAATCCGTTGCGTATTTTTAAAGATTAGAATTTTTTTTAAATTAGAGAAAGCGACTTTGTTTTATACTATGTAGTGATTTGGCTCTGAACACGTAATTTTAAAGTACAGACGAGTACAAAAGTGAATTGTTCTTCGCACGTCGATTCGATTCGTTTTTTAGCTTTAGCTAGGTTCACATTGCTGTGTCGGTCGGGGTGTGTCGTGGCGCGCCAGAGCTCAATCGGTTACGTTCATTACCTATGACTAGATTCACATTAGTAGGTTGTGTTGGGGCACCCCAAAACAACCTAGGGAAATCATGCGCGGTCACCTTTACAAAAATCTACATTACGGGAATCCCAACACAACCTACTAGTCATAGGTAATAAACGTAACCGATTGCGCTCTGGCGCGCCACGACACACCCCGACACAGCAATTTGAACCTAGCTTAACTCGATTCCCGTAATGTAGATTTTTGTAAAGGTGACCGCGCTTGATTTCCCTTCACGACGATCTCGTTTTTTTCGCGGTGGACAGTCGGCTGCGGCGTAGATGAAATGAATAAAAACTTTATATGGCTGATAATTTTTATTAAAAAACATAGGTAATTGATTTTCCATTACCTATGTTTTTTAATTAAATTTATGTAGAAAATTATTAAATGGAATAAATATAACAAAATACACACATCACATTATAAAACGAGAATAAATAAAAATATAAATTATGCAGTAATTAATAATAATTATGTTTTATTTGGTTTAAATGATCTAAATCCTCAAAAGTATAGCGATGTAGAGAAAGAAAATGTCAAAATGACAACAAACGTCGGTATCGAGACGAGCAAACCTATGTTTTTCCAATGACAGCAGCTGTCGAGGAGGTAGGAACGAAGCCTGCATTTTTGATGACAGCTGTCAAAGTTGAAATGGACCTATCTCCGAAACTAGTACTCGTGCTAGACTTTCAGTTCATGGCTCAAACGAAAGGTAGGAACGAATCAACATTTTAAATGACAGCTGTCAAAGTTGAAATGGACCATGGACCTATCTCCGAAACTACTCGTGCTAGACTTTGGGAAGTCTAGCACGAGTAGTTTCGGAGATATAAAAATTAAAAATAAAACAACCTTTAGCCATATTAAATTTACTATACAGAGTTGTTGGTAATTCACTGACACTACGTGAACTGCAGGTTCTGGCCATTATCACGAACTAGTTTGTGAACACGCCAAGTCTCATACACAATCTTAGAATAAATAAATAAATAATGCTGGACAATTCACACACAGCATTATCTAGCCCCAAAGTAAGCAGAGTTTGTGTTATGGGTACTAGATAACTGATATACTTAATACAATACACTACATAGATAGATATTTTTTATTATACATAGAAAACATCCAGAACGCCCTGGACAAATGTCTGTAGATCGTACAAACATTTGTCCCGAGGCGGGAATCGAACCCGCAACCTCCTGCATCGCAGGCAGACCTTCACCCGCTGCGCCACAGAGGTCGTCTAGAGTAAGAATAGTAACAGTTTTCGACGTGACAACGTCTTATAATTCGATAGAGCCGGCTGCACGCACGAAAAAACATGACGTCATGCGGCGTTACCTCGCTATGAGGCTTTCCATGTAAGGCTTGAAGTGCAAGCGAGAGCGCTCGACATCCGTCTCTCTCCTACTTGAGTGAGCGATGCGTCTGCGTGGACAGCTGCTATACTATAGTACATTTACATGTTTTGATCGAGTATCAAATGCTACCATTCCATCAGTATTTTCTTAAGACATTGTCACGTTCAACTATCGTCAGTAAACCGACTTTACAGACAACCAATTTTTTTTATTACACAATTTACAATAGGAAGAAGGGAAACCAGAATATTAACAGAAAAAGTCTTTCTTGTAATCATAGTCAAAAGTAAACATTTATTCAGTTTTTTTGAGTTATGTCATTCTTATGACATACAAGCTAAAAAAGTTATCATAAAAATCGGCTACTACAAACTCATATTAAGCTGCCAACCTTATAACCCTGCTCCTAGGCTCAGAGCCTGCGTCCGCTAGACCTTCGATCGACCTGAAAGTCTACCACGAGATCTTATTTATTCCATTTAATAATTTAAAAAACATAGGTTATGGATTTTATCAGCCATATAAAGTTTTTATTCATTTTCTTTACGCCGCAGCCGACTGTACACCGCGAAAAAAGCGAGATCGTCGAGAAGGGAATCCAGGCGCGGTCGCCTTTACAAGAATCAACATTACGGGAATCGACGTGCAAGGAACAATTCACTTCTGTATTCGTCTGTACTTTATGTAATGTATGTAGATGTTCAGAGTCAAATATCTCTTAAACCGCAAGAGGTCTATTTCTGAGCTTTGCAGGAGAACTAGATACCTTAGGGCACAGATAATTGGCATAGTTCATGATTCATATCTCGCTATAGATTCGTCGAAATCAGCGGGGCTGCCACCTTTACGTCAAGATAGCAGCCACATTGAAATAGGTACCTAAATATCTCCTAAAGTACTGGGGCACCATTTATTTTACTTAGGGCATCGGGGGCACTATTTCAGGACACATTTATTGGCATAGTTGAAACCACCAAATTTCATGGCGGGGCTGCTAGCTTGACGGACACCAGGAATCGACTTAGGGGGAATCGACGTGCGAGGAACAATTCACTTTTGTACTCATCTGTACTTTAAAATGTATGTAGATGTTCAGAGCCAAATATCTCTCAAACCGCAGGAGGTCTATTTCTGAGCTTTTCAGGAGAACTAGATACCTACCGTATTATAATATCTGTGCCTACCGTCAGGCACAGTTAATTGGCATAGTATATGATTCATATCTCACTATAGATTCGTCGAAATCAGCGGGGCTGCCAGCTTGACGTCAAGATAACAGCCACAGTGAAAAACCTAAATATCTCTTAAAGTACTGGGGCACTAATTATTTACTTATGGCATCATCGGGGCCATCGGGGTCACTGTTTCAATACACATTTATTGGCATAGTTGAAACCACCAAATTCCATGGCGGGGCTGCTAACTTGACGGACTCAATAAATGCTAAGAGTAGACGAAGTACAAAGGCTGCCTTATCGCTATGAGCTATCTCTTCCAGGCAACCTTGGGATGGACTGGACATGTAAGAACAAAATAGATGGTGAAATTCGAAAAAAAGAAAACAATACTTAGATAGGTACACTAGGTACAGTCATACCATAATACCTACCTACATATAACCTACAAACAATACCTACCTATACTAATAAACTTACATAAACATATCAATAAAGTTGTCTAAACTTTAAAAGGATAGATAATGATGATGAAGCAGTTTTTATAGATAGGTATGTAAGGAGTGATTTGGCACGTCTGATGTCCAGGGGGAGAGCATTCCATAGATGGGTAGCTTGATGAAGAAAGGAATTTAACAAAGTTCTTGATTCTACTTACCTACTCTATCACATTATTTAAACGTTTTCGTCACCAAGTCAAATATTGTTAGACGAGACTGAAAAGATGGCGGTTTTCGTTTGAAAATAAGTAGATGGATTATAGGATTCTCTTTCTATCGATTAGAAAGTTCCCTGCATAGTTTGACATGCATGAAACACTACCACAACCTCTATTCTTCAGCGAAAGATCCGTTAGGTATGCTCGCTCAACGATATTCGTTTTTTACATCGATGGGTAAACTATAAAGATGTTTTGCTTTTGTTACATTTTTTTTACGTCGAATTTGTTCGCAAAAGGTGCGCGAGGTAGTAGTACTAATATTTGTCAAAAACTACTTTTCTGGATCCAACCTACTACCTAGTCTAATTCCATAATTTCTTGCAGAACGCAGAAAATATTAAAATTTCGCGCGAATCTGTGTCAGATTCCGTGTCGATTACTCGGTCGGTAGCGGAGAGTTTGAATAGCCCTGCTGGCGTAGCCCGTGCTGCTGGGTTGCAAAAATAAATCGTATAACCATCCGATGCGTCTAACCAGACTTTTTAGGTCCTTATGCTAGGTTCACACACAAAATGTCAAAGTGCTGCATGAAAATAAACCAGGAGTAGAAAGTAGAGAGAAATAATTTTTAATTAAAAAAAACTAGCCACGTCACATCCATCCTTCAAGATTCAATGTCATTTGTTTTAATTCGTCGTTGTCAATGTCAAATCCAACTAAATTTGTGTTGTTTTGTTTTGTGTGAGTGAGGAAAATTCAAAAATCTTCAAGAAACCTAGATTTTTTCTGAATTCTAGACAAATAAAAGTTAAACGCACAAGATAACAACAATATGATACACAGTTTATTTATAATAAATCCATCAGGGTATGTTTTCTTTTCTTTCATCTATTTACAAATTGCAACAAAACAACATCTGGCTTTTACTTTCTCTTCCGTATTAATATTGTAAATATGCTATTTATCACTTTAAAAATTAATGAATAACATTAAATAATCAATGAGAAGTCTTGCGTTGCTGTCGATAGGTTCTTTATATAGTTTTCCAACATCTAATATTTACAACATTTTTCAGGGATGTTTTCCTCGAAAAACACTGGAGAAGCGTAATTCCAAGATCTGTATGTGATTACTATTTAGAAGCTCAAAGAGCTTCACCTAACGTTAGTATTTTTTTACAACTTTGGGGCAATTCGGGCCATCAAAATACATATGCCCATCAGTGGGTAAACTTCCATTGTTTGCGTTATCTATCACAAATAATTTATTTCAGGATGTCCCTCCAGTGTTAGCGGCTCCACACCATTATTTGATCTCGATTCAGAGAGGTGGGGTGGCCCTAGTAGCAGTATGCAAGCAGGAAGTAGCCCCACTGTTTGTAATTGAATTCTTACACCGAGTGGTAGATACCTTCCAGGTAATTATTTATACCTCTTGTAACGCCTGTACAGGCATTTTCCGTCACCATTTTCCGCACATGCGTTGCAAGTGGGATACGTTTCGCCTATTTATTCTCCAGTGTGAGGGGTTAAACTTATTTAAACTAGTAGTTCTACGAACAGTAGACGTCGCGAACACTAACTTTTTTCAACAATTATTAACTTAATGTACTAAAGTAATTTTATTTAAAACGGGATATTTTGGTACCTAGGTACCTATATAATGAGAACTTCTGTGGGGTTCATACTTATATATACCTAGCTCAAAACTAATGAAATGATTTCCTTAGGTTTTTTGAAATAATGCCCACCGTGCAAGAATAGGCGTCTGTTTCTCCTGAACGGATTCAATCTTGTTTGTGGGTAGGGTAGGTAAGGTGCACTTGGAAAGGTAGGTAGGTATTACAGATCACTTCACTTGCGATACGATTGTTGTCGGAATTTTTGAACAAAATGTTGCACAAACACATCAACCATTAGACCAATTGTCCATACAAAGTACCTAAGTTACATTCCTCAGCAAAGCTCAAAATTCTGTACCTAGTATCAATAGATGGCGTTGATCCATCAGCCCAAAGTTTTTGTTATTATTTAACCGACGACGACGGTGTATGCGGCCGCGCTGTTTCATATAATTCTCGAAGTGTTACAAAGATGTTCTAATAGGTGGCGCTGTACTGTAAATGCTCTCTTGGATATTACTGCATTTTGCAAAGCTATTCTGCTCGTCATGCCGAAAATCCTCATCAGATCTTTACCAAATTTTTATAAGAACAGTATAAAGTTATTACCATTCAGTTAAAAGTACAATCATCAAAATCAGATCTCTTAAAGCGGAGATATTCCAAATCCGCCTTTTTGCCTTATTGTGGAAGAAGTACGCCTTTAATCAAAAAATCCCGACGACAATAAAATTCTATAAAATCATAGAATCTGTACACAAAGTTTCATACCGATCGGTTGTAAAATACGACCTGTAGAGGAGTACGGACATACTGACAAAATAGCCATTTTGGCCAGACCTGAAACGGAGACTTTCATTCATTTCATTCACGACGTCAATAAGTAATAACAAATCTATGTACTTAACACTTTGTTTTCCTAATTATTTCAACTTGTTTTTTTTCTTTTAGGACTACTTTTCTGACTGCACAGAGACCATCATAAAAGAGAATTATGTTGTTGTTTATGAGGTAACATTTTATACAACTCTTCTTGATTTTTAATACAAAAAAGAAATAAAACTTGATGGTTATTTGTTTCAGCTATTAGATGAAATGTTAGACAATGGCTTCCCGTTGGCCACAGAGAGTAACATCCTGAAGGAATTGATCAAACCACCCAATATTTTAAGAACTATTGCAAATACTGTTACAGGGAAATCAAAGTGAGTTGGTGGTTATTGAAAATTGATAACATCCATTCTCATATCAACCAAAACCTTAGAAGTTAACGCATTCACTGTCCACCCTCGGCGGTGCGACACCTCTAGCTGCTCTAGATAGGCATGTGCATCTTGGGCTATGAAAGTGTTAATGTGCTTAGCCTGAAACATATTAACTTCTAAGGGTTTTTGTTGGTGATGGAATTAAAAAATGACAAAGCGAACTCAGCTGCTCCTTGTGAATTTTGTTGCTGTCAATTGGCAATGCTTACAGATTAAATAAACAAATGTTTTACTATTTACAGTGTATCATCCACGTTGCCGTCTGGTCAACTATCGAATGTGCCATGGAGGCGATCGGGCGTGAAATACGCCAACAACGAGGCGTATTTCGATGTTGTTGAAGAAGTAGATGCAATTATTGACAAGAGTGGTGCTACAGTTTCTGCTGAAATACAGGGTTATGTAAGTATAGTTGCAAAAAAATACAGGGTAGTCATTTTGTAAGACTAAGTATAGTGGGCGCCCTTATGGCTTAGAAGGCTTTCAGGCTAATAGTTGAACTCTATGCCAGGCGAAGGAGTCTTTACGGCTGAAAAACACAGCTGTAACCATAGATTTAAATAACTTTCAGTAGATATGGTATGTTCACCCAGCGCTAACTCAACAAATCGTCCCCGTAGAAGGAAAATTAAATAACTGACAAAACCAAAATCGCGAGAAAAACGCGATTTACTGATTTTTTGCGACAAAAATGCCAATAACTTTTTTTTGGCAAATAAATTTAGTGTCACCTTTTTGATATTTTAAAGATTATAACTTTACCTAGGTTATAATTAAACAAACAAAAAATTAAGGTAATTGATTTATAAGAAAAAAAATCAAAAGCAAATATGTATTTTTCCCTCGCCAGAGTTTTGATTGTTTACGTCAGTTGTTTAATTGTGTATGCTAGTTATTCATTTTTCCTCCGACAGTATTCTCCGCTGAAACTTTAAAAGCATACGGTAAATGCCCTTATTTAATTTTCCTTCATCAATGAAATCATAAACTGCCTTCTTGTTTACTATGAGTGTGTGAGATGGGTCTTTAATTTTTGAAGGTGTTATCGTATCTTCCTTAAATAATAGAACCACCAAGCTCCCGAAGCATGCCTATGTAGTTTTCCAGCAATGAGGGACGGAATTTAAGGGGATTTGTACCTCCTGTACAGCGAGGGCTCTTCCTGCCTTCAGAAGTTCTGAAGTATTTCAGTCCTCACCGGTGGCTTTATTGTTATAATAAGCCGTCTTAACAGTAACTCGATTTTGTTGTGAGCGATAAAAATAATAATAAATAATGCTGGCCAATCCATCCATACAGTATCATTTAACCGCAAGGTAAGCAGAACTTGTATCATGGATAGGTACTGGTAACTGGCAGTAAGTCGGTATAGTGGCGTTTCAGGGTGGCTCTAGCATCACGATCGTCACGTTGAGTTAAGGACAAGGAGCATTGGCAGCATATAAACGGCCATAGAAGTCCTTTGTCTCAGCATTGATCTCGGTTCTCCCATCGTGCGTTTTAAGATTCGTCAAGTTCCTAACCAAGCTGCTGAGTGAATACTTTGGACCCTTGGTTTCGCTCTATTGCCTTTTTAAAAGCGTGTGTTGGAGTTCCGAAGGCGTCGTACTATCTTCGCATTCCGCTTTTTAAGGTCTAACCTCTGACGAAGTCGCTTGGGTGGTTTCTCGTCTTTTTGTCACTGGCCCAAGAGTCTCTTCCGAGTGCCAGTGCACTGCTTTTGGCAGCTAATACCTTCGTTTCTCAGCGTTTTGACCAGATTGTGAAGGGTCTTGTGAGTTCGTCAGCGTCGTCGGTCTTTCAAGGCAAAAACCTATCTTCGAACAGCTTCTGGAAATTCTCGGTGCCCACCATTATTTGGATTCGATAAGATCAGAGTTTGGACGTCATCGTACGGTTTTGTTCAGATTGATGTTTAGAGCATCGAATCAGTCGGTGACGAGATTTGGTACTGAACCTGTTGATAACTAAGACATCTCTGAATTAATGCCGAATAAAATTGAGACATCCCACGGATTCAGGGTCACGACACGAGTCATGACTCCAAAGGAAGCAAATTCAGACAATTTCTGTCAATACCTGCATATTGTGCCCTGAGACGGTTACGAACGCTTTGTGAGACATACGCAGCGGCCCATGGACTCAGGTATAATGTAAAAAAGAGTGAATTGCTTTTATTCAAAGCAGGTACGAAGAGCTCACTGTACCTCCGGTTTCGCTTTACGGTACTCCTCTCAGTTGGGTCAAAAATTTAAATACCTGGGTCACTGAGGATATATCAGACAATGTGGATGTTGAAAAGGAGCGTATGGCGTTGTCGGTGAGGTGTAATATGGTGGCTGGCAGATTCGTACATTGCACAACGCCAGTTAAAATAACACTTTTTAAGGCGTCTTGTAGTTCTTTCTACACGTGCAGCCGGTGGGCCGGATATACACAAGAATTCTACAATGCCTTACGCGTCCAGTACAATGACGGCTTCAGGAGTTGGGGCTGGAGTAGAGGTGCTGCGGTACTGTAGCGCATCAGGGATGTTCGCAGACGCGCACGTTGATGGGTTCCACGCAATCATGCGCAAGCGGTTCTCATCCCTGGAAGGCCGCATGCGCTGCAGCTCCAACAGCCTGCTGGTCGCCGTGGCGCAGGACCTCCGCTCCAGTATCATGGGCCACTAGATGATCATGCTGAAATCGGTATCATCGCTGGTGGCTCAATGATCTGTCTAGGCCGTTGGCCACAGTGCTAGGCTTTATTTTATTTAATTTGATTGTGTTATGGCAAGTAGCGTCCCGTACCCATTGTGTCCGACGTTCCGTGCGTGATAATGTCGTTAAGGCTGGCATGGTGAGATATCCGACCGGCGGCCCTAGTACACAATAATCCGTGATGACCAAGCTATTCAACAGCAGTACCGCATTGGCATTGATGAGACGCGCAACATTTTGCATCCAATCAAAGACATATTGCGATATCCAAAGATATGTTGCAGGATCTAATAATGTGCCAGTATTATAATGAAGAAAGCTCTTGCAATCAATATCCTGACTCCTATTTGGACAGCCAGGAGACGGGCACGATCTGCAGAAATGGATCACGTTTGTAACCGTTGATTCCGTGCGATCTGCAGAGCTGGAGCACGTTTGTAAAATCAAATCAAGTTAATAATGTTAAATAAAATTCATGTTTGAGTATGAGATCATGGTAATTCTACAATATAATATCTCTGACATTTTTTCTGATGAAAAAACATGAAAATAATGTCAGTATTTTAGAATTATTATGTTCCATAAAAACCTTTAAAATTAGCGGCCGAAATTGGGTTCAGTTCCGGTCGAATACTAGTACGGTAGGCTAATATAGCCGGGATCATAATAAAATAGAGGCGCCTATGCATTTCGCGCCAAATTCTTTTCTTATTACCGATTAACAATCAATTACTTTTGATCTGTGCTTCGGCCGATTCAACGAAAGTTAAACAAAATACTTTATCTAGTTCTACTTGTCCTAAACTTGTAAAAAACCAGAAAGCTCTAGTAGACAATTTAAATAAATGATTTTATTTAATTTGTACTTTATTATTAAACCACAATCATAACACACGAAAATTCAATAACTTACCTTATTTCATTTTACCTATTTCATTTGCTCCTGATGAACCATAAATTTGTCGAGGGAAAACTAAATAAGTGATGTTATGGCCTTTACGCTGTCGCAAAGTGATCAATGATTACACTTATCTATTTATGGCTGCGTTATTTAATTTTCCTTCGCTACTTTTTTGTGTATTCTGAGAAGTTTATTTTTCCATCTGTTCCGACTTGCAAGTTTCAATTACAGATAACTTTTTGATAAATTAAGATAGCGAAACGTTAGTAAGACAGAAAGATGCAGCTTGAATTAGACTTTATAGAAATGCAATAAAGTCGATTTCGCAAAATGTGATAATTATTTAATTTTCCTTCTACGGGGACGAAATGGCCTGTGTTGTGTTACAACTAAACGCAACGACACTTCCTACTTCCAATCTTTTGCAATATACCTCCCTAATGAACGACAATGTTAAAGAATAAGACGGAAAAAAGATGGAAAGACGTACCTAGACCGAAGTGCGATCGAGACAATACACGCGAAACACGTACGCCGACTGCGCCGGTCCGACTGTGACTGAGGTGGGTGGACACAATTGGACTCAATTTGAGTGTTCCACTTTCGAGAAGCTAGTGCCCAATCTTCCGAATTTTACTTACATCGATGGCTGTAACATAAATACTAAAAAAAAAAACGCAGTATTTACACAGGAGTCGATTCCATGCAGATTTGAGCCCCTGAACACCCCATCTCATTTTATTCTCTATGAATTGAACCTATAGATAGATGGCTTCTAATAAGAAGACAACAAACTAACATCCTAGTAGAGAAGAGTACTTATAAAGTTCTATTCTCCATCTAACCAGCCGGTAACACCCACTGCTGAGTATAGGTTGCTTCCTTATCTACCACTGCTTCAGCTTCCCTACAGCCACCATAATGTCGTCTGACCCATAGAGCAGATACAGAGAGGAGGGGGCCTAAGCAACTGTGCACTGTGATTCTCAACTAGGTCCTGACGTCATCACAGTGGGCGTGGCCTTAGTCAGTGTACTGTCGTCGTTCGTCCTGTGTACAACTTTGTGAACGGTGGAATTTCGTGTAATTTTCATGTAACTAAGTAGAAAAGGATGAAATGTTGTGAGGAGATGTTCTAATTAGGGAAATCTAATTAGAACATCTCCTCTCTGTATTTGCTCTATGGTCTGACCATTGAGCAGGTAGTTGTAGGTAATCGAGAAAGTACTATTGCAACTCTAAAATTAAATAAATTGAATAACTAAGTTTTGTGCATTGTTTTAGATTGACTGCTGCATAAAACTAAGTGGAATGCCGGATTTAACACTTACATTTGTGAACCCAAGATTATTTGATGATGTGTCATTCCATCCATGTGTCAGATTTAAGAGATGGGAGGTAAGTTGATAAGAATTGTCCAGTAAAGCTCTGCGCTCATTAATCCAATACCGCTACCACACAGCACAAAAACGTGCATTGAAATATGGGCTTAAATCTTTAGATACATTTTACAGTGCAAAAATGGCTTCCTACAAGCTTCAAACGAGTAGTCCGCTGTCTGTCATCTGATGCCGTTAATATCTACATACATCTAAATGTTACGAGTACGAACCCCATATTTTAATGCACATTTATGTGCTCTGCTGCAGAGGTGCTTTCCAGATGTACGACAAGCTGAATAATATTAAGTAGACCACTAGCCTTGGCGTAAGAGAGGAATTATCCCCCCCTCTCTTCCACTCTTGTAGTAAATCCTTGCTTGAAAGTAGTAGGTACAATATTGTTGGGATTTAAAATTTTCCTATAATTTAAATTAAATAAAACGTCAAGTATGATTTGGACTCGCGCACTAAGGGTTCCGTTTAATTGTAAGACCATGTTTCTGGCCAAATATCATGATTCTAGGTCAACATGAAGTAGGTACCTACCCTGTATATTTTGGTCGAGGGAGAGAATCAATAAATTTTTTTTGTTAATGAACTACAAATTTACGGTTTAATTCAATGCAATCAGCAGATTTTTCTCGTTATTTCTGCTATATGACCTGGCTTCATACCAATTTTTATGATTCTAGGTAAACGGGAAGTACCCTATAGGTTTTGCTCTATAGCAAGAATCAAAAGTATGTTTTTTAGGTGAATTAACTACGAATTAACGGTTTTAGGATTTTTTCCTTTACTTGTGCTATAAGACCTTGCTTCTGGCCCAATTTTATGATTCTACGTCAACGGGAAGTACCCTATAGGTTTTGGTCCATGGCGTGAATCAAAAGTATTTTTTTTCTGAATAAAACTACAAATTTACTGTTTTCGGATTTTTTCCTTTATTTGTGCTATAAGGCCTTGCTTCTTGCAAAATTTCATAATTCTAGGTCTACGGGAAGTACCCTATAGGTTTTGGTCCATAGCGAGCATTAAAAGTATTTTTTTTAGTGAATAAATTACATATTTATGGTTTTTGGATTTTTCCCTTTACTTGTGCTATAAGGCCTCGCTGCTCGCCAAATTTCATGATTCTAGGTCTACGGGCTATGGGCTACATTTCTCCGGTAGAATCAATTCGGTAAATCTTAAGTGCCACGGTTACTGAGATGATTTTTTAAAGTTTTTTTTTAAATCACCCTAAATCTCATGTTTAAATCGTCATATCGCTTTTGTTTGTGGTTTTTCACCATGCCACAAAGTAAATTGTGCTGTATTCGCCAATGTATAGGTATCTATTCTTAATAAATTATTAGATACCAAAGTCAAAAATCTATGTAAAAGACAAAAATCGTGACATGTTATAAATTCATTTGAAAAAGTCATTGAATTTAGTATTCTTTTCAAAAGTTCTTCAGTTATTTTATTACCCTTTTTAACGCTATGCTACATGATATAACAAATGATTTATTAGGTGGTCAAACTAAGATATAGGTACGTCTTGTCTGCTAGGGTCATGATTAATCAGACAGATTTTTATGTTCTGTTCTCCTGAATGAATTTGGGTGATTTAAAATCTTAATCATATGTCTGCAATCGTGACACTTACTTAGGACATTGATTCTCGTCCGGAAATGTAGCCCATGACCCCAAACTCCCTAAAAAATTATGTCTGTCGCAATACCAAATAGTCAAAAAACTCGTATTTAAGTCATCTTTCAAACAAAAATAAAAACGAATTAGAATTGGTTTTTAATTTTCAAAACACCCCATTGTTGCTCCTCCACCCTGTCAGCACTTAAAATGAACCTCTAAATTTAGCTTTACATGAAAAAATATTCTTAAAGACTCATTAATTACATTACACATTTTTTACTATGGCATTCAATTGATCATGAAACCACTCGAATTCCAACAGAATAAAATACAAGACGGTATGATAATGCGTATGATAATAAGTTGAACCGACTCCCGCGCTATCTACATTAAATTTGACGAAAATAACCTAATCAGTGCTAACACCCACTCCTGCGCATGTCGTCATCGTGACGTAATCCACTCAGCGTGTGTTTGGCATGTGTACGGTCGTTTGCGCCGCCCGCCTATCGCCTCTGTGGCCCAATGGATAAGGCATCGGCCTCCTAAGCCGAGGATTGTGGGTTCGAGTCCCACCAGAGGTAAACCTATATTTTTTTGTGATTTGGAAAAATGTTTTTCTTTGCACGGAAAATCTGAGAAATACGGAATTGTAGAAATCGACTAATATCTCCGTAGTATAAAATTTGCAACTGCCGAGTTGTTAACCGACTGATTTTTTTATTGAAAAAGTTAATAGATTTTAATAAAATCGGTTTTAAAAAGTACCAAGAAAACAATTAGTTCGTTTTCAGTAAAACTTCGCTGAAAACAGAAATAGTGGGGTGTTAACAGTGTCATTCATCGCCTTTTAACATTTGTTAAAAGTTTGTAGAACAAACTTGTTTTGTACGAAAGTATGAATAGAACGAAGTACATCATTCTATTCTATTCTAAACTATATAGGCTGGTTTTCCTGTTAGGATAGTTAAGGTTTGACCTTAAGCACTGGCTAGGCGAATGATCTATTTATGGTTCTCGGACGGCCGTTGCAAGTTACAGCTATTACATAACTGCCCATCTTTGGGTGTAGGTATTTTATTGGTAGGGTGTTCAATCAACCATGAATGATCGTTGAAAACTGACTCTTATTTCCAGTCCGAAAGAATCCTTTCTTTCATCCCGCCTGACGGTAATTTCCGGCTGATGTCGTACCACATCGGCTCAGCCAGCGTAGTCGCGATACCGCTGTATGTGCGGCACAGCCTTACGCTGCGCAACAATGGGGATCAAGGGAGGCTGGATCTTACTGTGGGACCTAAGCAAACTATGGGCAGGACTTTGGAGAGTGAGTATGAGTTATGTTGTTCTAGTTTTGAAGTATTAGTGAGGGATTTTCACTTTCGAGCTCAATTTTTTCAAT
Source organism: Eupithecia subfuscata (assembly GCA_963564075.1). NCBI lineage: Eukaryota > Metazoa > Arthropoda > Insecta > Lepidoptera > Geometridae > Eupithecia > Eupithecia subfuscata. The sequence goes on from OY751097.1 coordinate 11,534,846, forward strand.
GTCTGCCAGTAGTGTGGAAACCGATTGATCATTTAGAATTCCGTACGTCGGTTTTTCAATGATAAATTTTACCTTGTCAATCTAACGTTCGGTGAACTGCCTCAGACTAAGGGTGCCTTTAGTGCCTTAATAGCTTTTGCCTATAATCTACACGGAACAGCCTTCCTCCAGACTTAATCTTTAGAAAAAAAAAATAGATTTCAACAGCTCTATCGATCTACATGCTTTGATTTTTTGAAAAGTTTCCATTGAAAACCGTAAAATTTTTAACATCTGTCTTGCTCTACCATCATTCATATACATCTTAAATCTAAGTGACGCTTTAATGGTCGTCTGGTAAACACTTAAAGGAAATCTGAAACACTTAAATGCACCTAAAGATAAAAGCTCACAATAGTTTGTGTTATTTTGTTTCAGACGTCGCCCTAGAGATTTGCATGCCGAAGTGCGTTCTCAACTGCTCTCTGACCGCGAACCAGGGAAAGTACTCCTACGATCCAGTCAGTAAGGTTCTGATGTGGGATATCGGACGCATTGAGCTGCCGAAGCTGCCTAATATCAAGGGAACTGTAAGTATAAACTTATGCTAAACTGGAGGCCTATTTCAATTTTCCGAAATTCGTTATAGTTTCGTGACTCATTTAGTTTTTTGTGCAAATTAGTACCTACTATAAATTAGTGTATGTAAGGTACCCAATTAGCGGAAACGAAACACGCAATCGCGCATTGAAGAAATAAAATAGGCTTTGTTATTGGAAACTTTTGTCTGGATGGCTAAAATAAGACTGTTTCATTTCATAGCATCAGTGATTTTTATGAGTACTAATTTATTTCACTCCCTTTCTTTAAATAATACTAACATGACATTGATTTTTATGATCTGGAATTAATTGAAATTGGTTTTATTTAGGACTTTTTAATTTTGTTTAGTGAATTTTGTTTTGTATTTTCAAATTGTACATTTTCTCACATGCCTCTTATAACGACCTATGTTATAAATGGTAAATAAATAAAAATACAAAAAATACAAATACCTATTCATCACCACCAGCTCTGGGGTCACGTCATGCGTCGCTTCGACCAGACGCTTTATTTTTTTTTTGTTATTAATGAAATTCGTTTCTTCTTCCCCAGATATCGGTAGTCTCAGGCGCCGACACCACCGGCGCTAACCCGAGCGTTAACGTCCACTTCACAATCCCCCAACTAGCGGTCAGCGGGCTGCGCGTGAGTCGACTGGACATGTACGGAGCTAAGTACAAACCTTTCAAAGGGGTTAAATACGTCACTAAAGCGGGCAAGTTCCATGTGAGGATGTGATGGAGACATTTACTTGGGGATTGGACACTGAATTAACTTGGAGTCAGCTAATTTCAATACCTATCGTTAAGCCAAACCTAATGCGTACTACCAGACCACTATCGACCCTGTACGACCATGTATAAATATTTCAAAGGTAACTCCGTCACTAAAGCGGGCAAGTTCCATGTGAGGATGTGATGGAGACACTGACTGGGGGAGCGGACACTAGATAGAATGGAATGTGCGAATATCAGCATGGAATAGACACGTATTTATGCATATCTATAGTTATGTGTGAATTGAACTGCACCATAAGGCGTAAATTGCTGGTTTTCACTACCACGACCACTATCGGTATGGCATACGACATACGACCAATTGAGTTTGTAACGCATTTGCATCAGTGCTTCTGCGCATTACCAGGAATAAATCAACCCTTACCGTTTTTAACGTAACATGAAGAAACGTAGGTGAGGTACATTATGAACCGTTTCTCTAAACTTATAAGCCAGCCCTTATGTTATTCGAATACCTTTTATTAATACTCTGGCCTATGGGGATAAAGCTCATTCATTAATTATTATTATTATTACATAATTATTATTACACGCGTGTGTAATAATAATAATTATTGTTTAGTACATGTAAGCTAATGTATTGGCATGACAATTTTCATTGAAAAACAATTTTATACTTCTTTGAACCGAAATGGGTTTGCCGAAGTTCTATCACAGATGTGTGGCAAAACGCGATAGTAACCTGCGATATTCCTGTAATTTTATGCATGTTGTAACCTATGTAATATGTATACATTATACTTTCCCCAGTGATTTCCTCCTTACGCTTATTTATTACAGAATATTGATAGAGCTGTATCAAGGGAATTGATTAGGCTTACAAGAGTCTCAATTTCCTCCTTTATGTTTTCCAAGTGTATGAAATTAGAAATTAAGAATAGTGAACTCTTGACTTTAAGTATATCAATATCCATATATTTAGGTTTTAAAAGCCTTACTGTTAGTTAGGGAATTTATCTAACATTTTATTTGTAAAGGAATTGCATAAGTGCATGTAAAGTCGTTTTGTAATGTTGAAATTTTTATAATAAGTATCTATCTTTAAACATAATATAAATAAATATATCTAGCAAGCAATACGTTGTTTACCTAACTAGCAAATAAATATGTTTACCATAGATTAACAGAAGCAAGTTCTAATTCGATGAGTAAAAGTGTTTTCTCGAAACTTTATCAAGAGTATTCGCATTTGTATCGTATTTCAGAGCCTGTAGATCGATTTTACAACATGTGCTGAAGTAGCGCTGTGTTAGTACAGACATCAATGCTGGGAAGTCTTTCTGGATTCTGTGTTCTACGTCACGTTCCTAGAAAAGAAAAATTATGATAAAACTAAATAACCAGAAGAAATAAATGTATACTAACATATTAAATAGCCGAAAGTTTGTGATATGTTTGGGTCAATACAATTACTCAACGGATGGGTATCCCACTTTGCATATGAGTAGGTATAACTCACTAGTGAGTTATAGCAATCAAAAAGTCACAGTTTGATTATGAGTGTCATTCTGTGCCTAATTGCGGTGACCATAGAGCCACTTTATGAGCAAGTGTGTTGAAAACTATATTAAAACAAAATCACTTAACAAATACGAAATAACAAAATTAACCTACTATTTTAACATCCAAAACGTAAGTCGATAAAATTGCACGAAAGTGTACAGTAGCCGAATGACGCCCCGCCCCGCCCCCAGGGCTTCAAAAATTAACTACTGCGCAGGTGTCAGTTTGTGCTCACGACTCATGCCGGTCACTATAGCGTAAACTATCTATACTATATATACGAGTTCTAAACCTGAATTAACATTATATGCCAGTTTTAACCAACAAAAGAATCTGCGGGTAGACGCTAGTGATATGTAGGTATACTAACAATTTTTTTTATCGGAACAAAAATACTAAAGCGTGTCCAATATTTTTATCGAAAATTATAATATTACTTGCACTTGCGCCTAACTAAATCCTAGTAGCAAACTACTTTCAAAGACGCTATTAAAATTGTTAGCAATTTCATCGAATATTAACAAACACACTAATTTTACAAAAAAACATGACTACCTTCATTATCATTATCAGCCCTTGTGGACCCACTGCTGGGCATAGGCCTCTTTGTTTATGCTATTCGACTTGGTCATGTTACGAATATTACACCCAATGCTACTCGAGATGATTTGATTCTAACGATACTGCATACATCGAAATTCGTTGAGGCATTTAAAGGTTTTACTGCAAAAAAAAAAACTCACAAACACACATGAAGAAACTCACATACATGAGCCCTGAAAACATTTATTTATTGGGCATACGTGTTATAACAAGAACAAAATTAATAATTTAAAAAAACCCCCCTGACAGATTTTCATGAAACATGTCTAAGAACACTCGGGATAAAATTATCTATGACACAAAAAAAAACTAAACGAAAATCGGTTCATCCGTTTGGGAGCTACGATACCACACACAGATACACAGATGCACAGACAGACACGTTAAACTTATAACACCTCTCTCTTTTTGCGTTAGGGGTTAAAAACAGAGAAAAACGTCGATCAAAAAATCTAACCACGAAACAGCAATAAGAACAAGACCATCTTGCAACGGCGTGTGAGCTAGAACACAGCTTCACTCGGAGCCAGTCTATGATGCTGCCCACTCCCGTAGCAGTTGGGATGAGGTTGAATGGTGATGGAAGTGCGGTCTGCCACATGTAGTCGATGTACACCTGGAGAAGTAAAGTTTAGGTGTTATAAGACCTATTGACGATCTTCGTGTGAAAATCACAACACGGAAAGCAACTATCATACGCAAATCAGAACAAGCAGTTATTTAGAAAATCTTCAGGACGTCTAAGAAAGCTAAACCGTTTTGTTTCTAGACATCATTATCATCTCAGCCCGTTCATGTCATGATGAACGGGCTGAGATGATAATGATGTGCCACTACTGTGCAGAGACCTCAATTAATAAGTCCTGTGCGAGCCTTATCCAGTGTTCTATTCGGTCAATTGAAGACACCGAACGACCTTTTAAACTACCGTATTAGAAAATCCCACACATAAATCAAATTCAATTTGCATACCCATGATATATTCAACTATACTAATTAAAATCATGTTTGTTTACTAACTTCTGTCTTCCCGAAAGTCCACTCTATATTAACGTTGTCGGTAACCCTTTGAAACGTATTAGACATGGTAGCTATTAGCATATTCAACACAACTATCACAGATATCACTTCGAAACCTGCAATTATACTACAAACTCATTAATAATTCAAATACAACTGAAACAGAACCATGTACGAATGCGGAATGTTCGGAACATCGAAGCTTCCGTTACTTCATTAATTATAAATATCTGCTGTTGTTTTTAACCATTTGTACCTACTGCAGAAGCTTGGGATATGATTTATTATGCTCATAGTTGTAGATATCTGTTCGGTGTAGACTTGTAGAAGAAAACTCGTTCCGAGTGTGGTTTAAGGACAGTAATGAGACGTCTGGTTTTTGTATGGGATTTGCGTAGTTCTACGCCCGCCCAATAGAGGCGCGCTGTACCAAATCCCATAGAAAAATGGGACGTGAAGATGACATCTCATTTATTTATTTATAAGGCAATGCCAACAATACACAATGAAACATTCTAATAAAACAATTAGTACCTATGTCTAAAGTTTCTTAGTATAGAATGTGTGCTTCTAACAGGACATCTCGATACTTTCGTCAAACCAAACTCAGGGCTTTGATTTCAAGCGAGAGATTTATGCGCGTTGATGTCTTTTCAAATGAAGTCCCACTGTAAATAGTTTACGCCAAAATATTTATCGATGCAAATTGACTCTTTTATCCATCAGAATCTCGTACTTTTTATGATAGATACTAACATCCAAAGCAAAAATAGCCGATACGTTCCGTATACCCGTGCCTATTCTCTCTGACCCTTGCGATTTGGCGTTGACTCCTGGTGTTTTCCAGCACTATATCGGCGCTTTCCAAGGGAGCCATGCAGAAAAGCGCCCAAAATAATGTGTTCAATGTGTCCCTCAGACTAGTAAACGATGCCACCTCAAATGAAAAAAAAAAAAGTTTTTTATGGCCTTAAAATACAAATAGAGTAGAGTAATAGGACTGCACAGAGCCGTTTGCGGATGAACTAGAGCCCACATCTACTAATCAATCGCTTTATTATGACAATGGTATCGCGCAGAATCGTTCCAAAGAATCCTTTGATGAAAAAAGCTCGATAGTGCGTACGTTGCTATTTGCACGGAGAGATTAATACAATGGTTTCCCCTGACACTTTTGACGTGCGTCTCTTCATCTGTAGTTTCTAACATTTAAGGTAGAATACCAAAATGTGTCATTCTGTGACGATACCATTGTCATGGTGAGGCGATTAGTTTTGCAGAATAGGCCCCGAAGTTTGACCTTGACATGATAAATTTCAAAGTGTTTAAAACCTACCTATGACAAAGGTATGTATGAAGCCGTAAACCCGTGCGTGATCTAAATGTGCGTGCGATTCAACATTCCGGACCAAAACCTAGGTTAACTGCAAGTGCGGTTACATTTACATTGTGTTTACAGAACTGGGGTACAGATAGAGACTATGTGCTGCAATGGTGCGTGAAATTAAGCTACGCACAATACCAAAGAAGCAATCAATCGACTGCGCACAAAAAGCCCGCATAAGTAGACTAGATTTACGGTTCTTCGTAGGAAAGGCGTGTGAACGAATGTGGCATAGCAATCAACACCTAGGATAGAGCATAGTGCAACCTTAATCAGAATATCATCTTAGAAAAAGTGGATATCATCTTAATTTTGTCACCGGCCACAAATCCATTCAATTTGGTTTTGGTTATATAAACCTAATGAAAGGCGTCTTTCCATTAGGTATGCCGCTTAGATAAGACTTCTGAAATGTCTCTAAAAGAGGGAAAAACGCCCCGCAACTCTTGGTCGCTCTAAACCTCTCGCAGACAAACACTGCGGTGGCGGCCAGTACAATTTGGTAAATACCTATGTTGTTAAATTGTGCTAGCCGCCACTTAACTAAGTTTACGTAGAGGTCAGGCAGGGTAAAGAATAAAGACAGTAAGAAAGTACCTGCATTGTTTTCATTCCATATTCGTCCTCGTACACCATGCCCTTGTAATACTGGTAGAAGCGAGAAAGACCAGCCGCGAACGCACTGATCACGATCGTAAAAACTAGGATATATTTGTAGATATCGATTGTCATCTTGCCTAATGATACCTGTAACCAAAAATTAGTTTCAACTACAAATATACAAAATTAAAAGTCAGGTCTACAAGACAGGTCAGTCTTGTACAGTTTGTATGTCTCAGTAACCTCAGAGGAAACATGGTACGGAACGCGCCTTACAAAGTTACATGGACAACAATTTTTGTTTGGATTGCTTGTCTACGCTAGGAGACTTAGAGAGTTGTCTGAGTTGCTAGGAGATTTGCATTAGGATACTTGAGTCATAGAACTATTAAAATTCAAAGTTAAGAACCTAGTAAGTTATTAAAACAAAACCAACATTCCATTATAGGTAGGTACGTAGCATTGAGTACAATAAAGATTTACATACTTGCAGTGGCCCCAAATGGTAGTTCAGTTGACAAAGATACATTAACCGGAAGAAAGCGAATATCGTTGCCAGACAAAATGTACCTTCCGCCAACAGTGTTGGATCGTACTGGTTCCAATATTTTCGTTCTAGAAAAAAACAGGCTCCTCAAAATTAACTGTTTAATTCTTAAAAAATAGAGCCGCGTGGCAGTCAAAAGCCACAATGGAAAGACGAACTAAAAGTGCACATGTGTAATTATCCTTTCTATTTACCCATGTTTTTTACCACAGCTGGGCCTTTGCCCACAAAAAGAAGTGAAGTAAAATAAATACACCAAATACCTTTGTCATCCTCTTTCCAAACTTCATCAACAGCTGCCATCATCCAGAACACGAAAGTGAGCCAGAACAAAGTCAGCATGATGATTTCTGCCCAGTTCCACATCATCTTGAAATACCGTTTGGGTCCTTGCATCAGACTCATGCGGATAGCTGACCAGGTATAGCCGAAGACGTAGAGAATCACCGGTCCTTCTGCACCTGCACGATTCATCATATAAGACCACAAACGTCCAGTGCTGAACATATTTAGGCCTCCCCAAAACGACGCCACACTACTACAAGACCCTGCAAAAAAGAAAGGAAGAAAAAGAAGAGTAAGGAAGAGAAGAGGATGCAGATAAGGATGGTTTTTATAAGGATGCCTCAAGTGATTACCAAGTCTCGTAACTACAAGACTAATAAAAACTTGCAAGCGCCGGATCAATATCAAAAACTAAGAGCTTTTAAAACCGTCAAGCAGTTCTGACAAGATTTATTATTATAACCCTAAATTATTACAAAATTTCCTTGAACATGCGCCCAAAATTCAGCAAAACTGCGTACGTTACAGAGTTAAACGTTTTACACTTTATTTCCATATTCGTTAGGCCAATTTGAAGCCATTTAAAGCTCCGAAAAAGTGACTTTCGTCCAAATATTCGTACAGTGCGCTGACTAATCAGAGAGCACAAGTAACGGCCTTACTTCCAATTTTGTGCACCTGTGATAACTCTCTAGTAATCGGGGTCAGTATCAAAAGAACATTTAAGAGCAAGGCTTTTTAAGAAATTCTAATTTCCACAATCTAAATGCAAAGCGTCCCGCGCGTGCTTTCACGCAGCAGCTCGTGTAACCTGTGTAATTAATTGCAATTATCTTGGCAAAGGATCACATCACTCTCCCTGAATGTAGGTAGATGTGTGGTAGTGTTGGGTCTCTGAATGCTAATAAAGTTCCAAAGGTACGGTGAAGGCCAAAAACTGCTAAAAATTAATTTTTAAAGACGTACTGAATGTTAAAGAAATGTTGATGTTCTTCTAACACAAATAAGGTTCGTTGTTAACCCGCTTACATTCGCAATGAAAAGTAAAAAAGTATGGAAGTATTTATAGCGTTCATTACGATGAATAGTTCTGAAAAATCTTTTGAGAGGTCGGCCTTGTTAGGGTTCCGTACCTCAAAAGGAGCGATCAAAAGTTACAGCCGTTTAAGTACAAATATTTTGAAATTTCCAAGGGAATCCTGTGCAAACAAACCTTATAGGGTACTTCCCGTAGTCCTAAAATAAAGAAATTTGGCAAGAAGCAAGGTCTTATAGCAAAAGTAAAGGAAAAAATCCGAAAACCGTAAATTTGTAGTTTATCACAGAAAAAAAAAATTTTACTCGTCATGGACCAAAACCTATATAGTACTTACTTCCCGTCGACCTAGAATCATGATATTTATCAAGAAAAAAGGTTTTACAATAATACGGAACCCTTGGTGGCGAGTCCGACGCGCACTTGACCTTTTATTTTTTTCGTAGACTGAACATCACAGAGGTTATACATATAAAGGAAAACGGCTTCTTTCCTACTTAAAAAAATCTAGCCAAATCAATAGTAGGCTAGGTTTCTGTGGCAGTTTTAACCCTCTGTAAAATATTTAGTTCACAACCGATTCAATCCCATTTATATCACCAGAAACTTTTAGATGACGTTTATACGACCAACAAATAGATGCCAAACCTCTATTACGGGTCTTTTATTACCTCAGCACATACTATACACAAATAAACAAACCAGTATTCGGCGGTCCACGCTTCAGCGCGCTCTTATCTTGATTAGAAACGTGGAAGACCAGCGCTAGGAATACGAAGTACGCAGCAGAGTGAGTGATCAACTTGTTCAACGGTATCTGATAGTGCTTCAGCAGTCGGTGGCGGGGCAACAGCTGGGGAAGGTTAATTAGGTGTCAACCGTTGCTGTCTCTGCATCCATGTACTGAGAATGCCTCCTAAAATGCTTACTTTAGGACGATGGGAGTGCTGGGTTATGCTAGCTAGGATAGATTGTCTGGTTGCTTCGACCATAGAGCAAATACAGTCTCTGTATTTGCTCTATGGCTTCGACGGTAGCTTAGCGGATTGCTTTGATGATAAATAAATAAAGCATTTATTCGTCATTCACAATATTATGTAGGTGCTTATAACTAAGAAGAGCACTTATGCAATTATATGTAGTTTCATGGTAGATAGGCGTGCGACTTAGGTAGTTCAAAATCAGAAAATAGACGTCGCCTCGCTACATCCAGGCGATTAGCTAAGCTGCACGCTTGCAGTGTGGCCTTCCACCAACCATCTTCCATAACATCCCGCAATGCGGCCGTGGCCTAAGCGTCTACAGCAGCATCGTAGAGTTTAGTAGGTAGACCATCTAAAAAGTAAGGTCAAAGTTGTAGAGCCATAACAGGAGACAGTGAGTTGGCTTTCAATGGTTATCAAAAGTTTCACCAATGACAAAATTGGTAAACGAATAACCCACTTCGAAGGCAAATTTTCTAATAGTCATTGTTGTTGATTCACAAACTAAATTTGAGGTCATGGGCGACTCTTACAGCGGGTAATCTTTATTGTTCGTCGGAAATTGGTGTCCCAAATCACAATCGTAAATTATTATAATGCCAATCTTAATTATTTCTGAGTTAGTATAGAAAGCTTTTCATAAAAACCGCGCTTACCATACTAAACAACAATATGAACGGTATGACAAAAACTCGACACAGGAAATTCATGACCTTTCCAAACCAGGATTTGTTTCTCCAACTGTAGCAATCACCCAACCAGTACGACTCCAAAACCTAAAACCAATTCAGAATGAATGAAGAAGTTTGAAACGTTTTAACAGTTCAATTATTCAAGTGGTAACCTAAATGAACTCTTGAACATATGTAGTTTACGATCATGATAGTGCATTTCTCACTTTTGCTACTGGAATGGTCTTAATCGGGGTCAATTGGTGAATATAAGTATCTACTGCTCATATAATTTTCTACCTGTTGGGTGTTCGGATGGGCCACGAATGCCTTCTGTTTGTAGTTAATAGCCATCAGTAAACGAGGCAGTGCGAAGTGGCGACGACCTCCGCATCCAGAGACTTGTTTTAGTATCACTTCCACTTCGTCAGAGGTGCGACAGCATCCTACACACACGACAGGAATAACGAGTACCTACCTACACTTATTATTAGAAATCAAAGGAATACTGTGACACCTAGATAGTATTGAGCTATTACGAGCAATTATCACACACGCATGCTATGTCAGAAATATTTTAAAACCCCATACAATTTCCTTACAAGCTCTTCAGAGGCTCGGGCACTGATTGTTTTGTTATGACGCTAGACCAATCTTCGATGCTCCAATATGCTTATTTCTCTGGACCTTTGTGTACCTACCGTCTTAAAAAACTATTATTTACCCACCTATAAGTCCCACAGCAAATTCGCTAACTTGATCCCTCAATACTAAGTAATCAGTCGCCAAATGCCTGTACGCCGCTGCATTAGCCTCCAGTTCATCAGTGAGGTAGAACGCCTCAAGGATAGGATCTGACGTCACATGCACCAGGTACGCAGGAGAGGAAACAGCTCTATACTGCCATAGGCGTGCACAACTCGCGTACAAGGCGTCATCGTTCACAACGGAATTCCTGAGAAAACACACATTAAAACACTAACGGTGTGCTGTGAATCAGATCTCGGAAACAGCGAAGTGACTTCGGTTTTGCACCAATAGCTACGACCAATCAGTTAACCACTTTAATCCACCATGGTCATTAAATTAAAGTCCATAGTCATTTTAGCAGCGGTCAACAATTTGAATGCATAACACGATTCTTTTAACATTCGAATAAGTACTCAAACCGATTGTGTCGAAAATTATCCGTTTAAATTGAACGTGTGAATGCAACGTGTAGTTAACCGGCGTGCGGCACACATTTTGGTAATGCGGTCAAAGAAATGGAGTTATTCCATAGAGACACAAGTTGCGAGAGTAGCGGCAACTCGTGAGACATGCCTAAATTTATACTATCGTACTTTGATCTTCTGCTTTTTTGAGTCCTGGTTAGTTTAAGTCTGATGATGCTGATATCAAATCAAATTCTGAATATTGTGAAGGGAGAAGTGTGAGTCTCCTACGGCGAGATCCATTATGAGATGTGAATGTCGTATAGTTTCATAGCTCGATATACTGAAATGATAGTGGGAACTCAACCCTTACTTGCAGATTATACACGAACAGTTCGGCGAATGTGGCCGTGAAATTCTATGTCCTCTAGACATCAGTAAATTGACAATTTCATAGTTGTTCAGATGCGCTGCCAGTATAAGCGGAGTCACGTGCGTCGGGTATATCGTCGAATGTGTCGCTCCGGCTAGTTCTAAGCCGGGAGAAGTCCTCTTTTGAGCGTCCAATAGTAAAACTGCAAGATATTTGAATTTGTCATAGATAAGTACGCGAGCACGTTTTTATAGTTTACATACAGGAACAAATCAGATAATATGCAAAACTTCTGCTTCATTCTGTTTATCATTCTCAAAGTTTGTGGTTAATTCAACCTCAACTTCAACATCCTATGTTGGTCCACTGCTAGATGCTGGCCTCCCCCTAATAAGCGCCATTTTGGTTTGATGCTAGTTTATGGCTTCGCACGTGTTGTTTCTATAAACGTTTAAAGGTGATTTCTATCCCATGGGAACTGATTTATGGGATAAAAAGTAGCCTATGTTTGATTCCAGGATTAGAATTACATGTATGCAAAATTACAGCTCGATCCGTACAGTAGTTTTGGCGTGAAGAGGTAATAAACATCCATCCATCTTTACATCCATCCAAACTTTCGCGTTTATAATATTAGAGTGATTTCCTTATTTCGCATACCTACATACTTATTTTTGTATCTTTATCTACTTCATTTCACTAAGTAATCAAGTGAAAGCAAGTCTTTACCCAATATGTTAATACTGTTATATTGTACGGCGTGCAATACAGTGTCACCAATTTCCACTTGCGGATATTTTAAGAGAAATTCCACTATTTCTTCGGATCTGTTATGAACCGCAATATGCAGAGCCGAAATGCCCTACATGGAAGTGTAAAAGTGTCAATTACTTTATCGTTGTGATCTTGATTTTATTTTAAAAAGTAATTCAAGAGTCTGACCTGAAAATTGACGCAATTTATATTCAGTGACGGATAATCTTCAACATATTTTTCAACCGGACCTATTACGTTCTCGCTTACTAATCTCAAGAACTCTACTTCGATTGGTTGTAATTTTGGCAAGTAGATGCAGCCTTTTGGTCCTTTTCCATAGCCCTTTCCTTCATCTGGCTTTAGGATGGAATTATTAATTTCAGTTTAAGTTATTGAAGATACTTAAATAGAAAGTATTCCTGGTACTTCTACTTACCAATTCATATTCGCAATAATGTGCTCTCAAACTGGGCGTAAAAAATCTCGGTTGGCTCTGCACATAAGACCTCGATTTCGGTAGATTTGGAGTGCTCATATCTTCGGACATTCTGCTATACATAGAAGGCGTTTTCCCGAAGTTTCTGTGCTCAAATACCTTAAGGATTCCATATTCATTGATCTTGTTGAGCTCTGACATTTTAAATGGTTTGGGAATTTGGGTGTTCGTGAATGATTTCTGCGAGTTGAGTATTTTTGAAAAGAATTTACTGTTATCGATTGCAGAGGCACGGCGGCTAGGTTCGTTTTTGTCATCTTTGATGGCTTTATCCGATGGTCGCCGTTGTGCCGGAATGCTGGGTAAGCTTTGATTCTCGATTGAGTCAGTATGGGTGGAGTGTTGACACGACATGACTTCATCGACGGGTCACGCCGCAGTAGGTAGGAATTATGGTAAACAGATCCGTTCTCTTTGTAGTTTACTGCCTCAAAATGAGTATTCGGATTGCTTTTTCGGATTTTATTAGTTTAACTTTATGAGACAACTTGTTTATTAACTAGGACAAACACGAAATTTGCAAATAATACAATGCAAAGAATTAACTGACAGTTATGAAGATGACACTATCAACTGCTATCAATACATAAAGCTGTTGATGTCAAAAGAAAAAAGGAAGGAGGTTTATAACTTTAATATTAAAAATTACCATTTACAATTAACTTGCGAAAGTATGAAAATTCTAACAAAGTTGCTAACTTCTGCGTGATGTGGGTTTATTTGGTTCTCTAGTTTTCACTATACATTGTATAAAGTAGCGCAAAGTATGAGTAAGATCGTGTCAGAATCTGCAAAAGAAAACATGCACTTGTTGGTCATATTTTTCGATTTCATAGTTATCTATAGTTATCTCTGTACTACTACAAATCTTTTGTACAACATGGTTAGCAATAAATACTTTAAACTTACTATCCAGAAACTTACCGATGTGTATGTAACAAGATTCATATCCATGAAATTCATTGCAGTAAACGCAATAGGCTTCTGAGACCTGTAACAAGTATAAGTAGTTTAGCTTAGCAGTCTAAGTTAGACTATGTTCTAGGTATTAATAAAAATAAGAAAACACACCTCTTTATGAGGAAAATTAAAGCTCGACGGCATCTAGGGTCGGTGACATACCATCTGCTATTGTAAGCCGCTTTGGACACATCTGAATTCTGAAAAACATCATTATACGTGCTTATACATTAGTTCGGTATCGAATCCTTCTAAAGGACGCGGATATTTAATATAAAAATAGATTCAACCGTTACTTTGTGGAAATCCATTGCAAAATCTAAATATTTAGTAAAACTTCCGCGCAAAACTTTCTCTGAAGATATTCAACAAAATGCAATTCGCGTGCAATTTTTTTTTGTTGCATCAGAAAAGGTTTTGCGCGGAATTGTTACAAAATATGTTGATCCTAATATTTTGAAGTAAGTATATTTAAGTATATAGGTTTTACTTACAGCATGAAAGATGTCATCAGCATACCAACAGATCATCCCGATTTGAAGCAGTGCCGAACCCAAGAACAGCTTATTGCTGACGGCCATTAGTGGCTCCAGTAACTAGAAATAAATGCATTCGATTTACAACCATAGTTACAAGAGGAAAGTAGGTAAATGGTAATGTCAATGTTACTGACCACAATAACGAATACGACGCAGCAGATATTCACAGAACTGAAGACTACATTAACGAGGTTCGACAGAGAGAAGGCATCTTCCAAGTCGTTGCAATATCTGGAAACAAATATTCGTAACTATGGGTAGGTGTGTAATATCAAATATCAAAGTGCTTTATTTCCTTTAGATCTTAAAGGAGGCTTGGACACGTTACAAAAATTCAAATTACATAAGTAAAACTAGGAAATAAAGTTAAAATTAAATATTTCGGTATCTCTATTATATTACTCTATTATATTAGGATAGATAGGATTTATACGGATATTTTTGATATTATCTTGGTTACTCTACCTGTATATATTTTCTGTGTTTATAATTTCAATTTGTGTTAGTATATTCAAGAATTGAATAGGCCTTAACCCTTTCATAGCCCACGACGCGACGAACATACATGCCCATTTAGAGTTTCGCACCATCGTGCACCGCCGAGGTCCCTGCGTGTCGCACCACCGCCGAGGCTTGGCAATGAATTCGATATCCCAAATAACTTAACGCATTTACTGCCTAGCACCGCGACACGGGGACTGAGACTAGCATCTGCGTCTTGGGCCATGAACGTGTTAGTTTAATGCATTCTACACACCGAAACTACCGACAAAGCCCGGTGCATCGCAAGAACCGGCAGAAGTATGGCGACCTTGGTGTGTAGACTTTAATGATAATAATGAATGCTAATAAATTAATAATGCTTTGCTAGGTGTTGGACCTATAAGCAAGACCCTAAACATTTTACTTGATAATAAATATAATAATTGGGCGCAACAAAACAACCGAACAACAAAACAATCTCCAATGATGCTCGCACTGTATACCCCTTACTTAATAAGTCGTTGATGCAGTTTAATATTCCCCGTGATCTCCTCGTACTGCGCACGAGCAGACAGGCGCGTGTTTCCCACGATCTCTAGACGACGCTGTAGCAGCCGCAGAAGCAGGACGATGTGGCTTGCCATGCCGGTGAATAGCAGGTCTGTGCTTACCATGATCCATACGCAGATTTGACCTGGACAACAGAATTAGGTAAGGTGGTCAAAAGGTTTACAGGGAAAAAATAACGAAAATGAACGAACGGTAAGAGAAAAGCTTGTCTTAATAAGCTTTTGGGACACGATTTGCTTCTGAGGTAGTGTAGGGACACACACAGATTGTTAAAATAGTAATTGAAATTGCTTGATAATGTTCCGAAGTAGAGTATCTACCTACCTATTATGGAGAGGAGAGAGTAATATCTACTACTTTTTAAACGTGCATGCCGCAGATTTCCGCTAGCAAAAAGGACACAATTTTTCGAAAAACGATACGGTTAAAAATAATAGTAAATGCTTCCTTTCATTGACACATAATCTTAATAGTGAAAGTCATGATGATTGGTGAACAATCCAAGATCCCTATTAACACATTGAGGGTAACGTTATTATTGTCTACGAAGCAATTAATCCCGTTTAAACATCTGATTACAGGTTGAAGCATCCAAGACACTCAAATCGGTACATAATGACGGTTGCATGATGAACTAAAAACAAATACCAGCAACTTTCGTTAGTCTACGCGCGTGATGAAGCTATCATGAACGAGCAAAAAGTTGAAGTATGGCCGCTACCTTTATGACGGTGGGTTTCACTTTGCCACGTGGCTTTCCTAGAAACGTGAGAGTCTAAATTAATGGATGTTATCTATGATTATACCTATGAATACACAGTCGTTCGTATCTTTGTAACACTTTTACTGTCGGACTGGCGCACCTAATGACATTTTTCAGCTTCAAGATGCATAGGCACAATTCAGTCTATCATTGGTCGATTTGCCATAATCACCTGGGCGGCTGTTTGGTGATTGCAGTGAGGGTTTTAAAAATACACACGGGATGAGTTGGTTTTAACTCACCAGCAAACATCTCAAAGACATAGGCGACAAAATGTCCGACAGGTTCATGTTTGTCGAACGGGTACCAAGCCTTCCATACGAAACCGACTGAAGCCTCTTCTTGGGTCCAATAGCGCTGGTAGAAATATACGGCTATTGGTGTGATGTTGTAGAACCAAACTCCTGCGATGTTCACTGCTAAGTAGCCTGCAATCATCATCATCATCATCATATCAGCCCTTGTCGACCCACTGCTGGGCATAGGCCTCTCTATGTTTATGCCATTCACGTCGATATAACATATATATATATAATATATATATATAATAATATATATATATAACTCAGCCTGCAATATAACAATTTATTTTATTTTCCTCCAGAATGCATTGGAAGATATTTGTCTACGCTCAAATGCCAAATAAATCATAAGAGCGCGCATAGAAAGACAACCACTAACAAAGACGATACTTAATGATGGAGTAAGAAGGTAAGTGAGCCCGTTTTATTTTAAATTTTGTGACAGAACTAAATTAAAACAATACCAACTTCTATGCGCAAGCGACAGGGAACGGAGACTCTTGTTTTTGATGCCTTGGTACTCTTCATCCAGCGGAGGCATCGGCCAAATATCAGCGAGCTCGTTCAAGAGTTGACTAAATACGTCAATTTTATACCACAGCACAAATACCTTTGCAATACCTGCGAAACGTTGATTTTTTAACGCAAATAGATTTTTATTATGCATATTTTTGTGCATTTGGGGAAGAGAAAGCTGTTTTTTGAAAACTTTCTTTTTCATAATAAAGCAAGCAACACATTTCTTAATTTCCATACACAGAGAAATAATCAATAATTACGCATAGACATGAAAAAGTGATGATACTTACTTAAAGCACCATAACCGAAAGTATGCAAAAGTGGCACAACATCTTCGACTCGTGGCGAATTGGACAACGTGAGGGCAATGTAGATGATGTCTCCGAAGACGTGGTAGCAAATACTGGACATTGAGATTACGAACATGGCCTTCTGCTTCCAATAGTCTGATTTAGTCTTTGGTGATATGAATGAAAGACCTACGCGCCTCATGCAGAAACTGCTAAGCGTCAGAGACTTGTGAATCTCTTCTTTCGCTTCCTCTACCAGTTCAGACATCTTCACGTGCTGGATTCGCTACTTCGCTCGAAATGAACTCATTTCTTCCATTTTCACCTATTTATTAGCTCGGGAGTTTATAATTCATGGGCGATGTGGGGCGTGAACTAAACTAAAACAAAGTTGTAAACTTTGATGTGCTGCCTGATAGCCTAATCATAGCTTCTCATACAAACTAGCTGTACCTACAAAGTTTCACACTAGCTATTGGCGTGACCTAAAGAAGCATACTGTTTTTACTCTATGGGCATGACATTTAACAAGTGAGAACCTAATCAGAAATTGCATAAAACAGCGATATGAATGGAAATCGATCGGCGAGTACCGTTCTGGGTTGGGTCTCATAGATTTACGCTAACTGCATTTACTTATAAAGCAGATTGATGACGCTGGAAAACCAGGAGATGCCCCTAAAATATAAGCAATTCCAAAATGCTGTTTATCAGTTCTGTAGGTATTAATAGGTAGGCAGGTACCACCTTGGACTGTGACTAGTAGTCAAAGGACAATCTGGACTCCATAATAAATTTAGGTTTATTTCTTGATAGATATTCAGTGCATGACTCTTTAGGTATGTTGGCACTGGTATGCACAGGTAATCTGATTTCTATGCACCTAAGCCAAAGGTACGAGACACGAGTACCATAGCGTGACGTGATTGGATTGGAGTCTACTCTTTATTGTTGCGGTACCAATGTCGTTAAAGACACGCGAACCTTGATAGACAGGGTATTAAACGCGGTATTAGGACAATGCACCCCCAATCCTTCGCGGTGTCTGCGCTGATTTTATGCATGTGCAAAAAAATTGAGAATGGTTCAAGCTGAACTGGACCATCAGGGAAAATCGTGGAACTTTTGATTGCGACTCTGCCGAAAAGAAGGGTCCTACATACTATCCATCGCCTCTCAACGGCGCTACACCCTGATTGATGACCTATCGATCAAGGTATTCGCTACATGATCAAAGTTGCATGCCACAAAACTGTAGACGTACTGTTATATTTAAACTGCAAAATTTCGACTGCTTATGTGAACCAGACCGGCCCTTTATTTGAACAAAACTCTAATGGCAAAATGAGTTATGAGCATCTAACGAGTATCTCGCTGAGATGGTTGTGTTTCGGCAAATTTAGCACGAGCCCGCCGTCCGTGGCGGCTTTACAGTTCGCCACCGTTACGCGGCGATTAGGCTGCGCACACGCGCCTTATTCCGCCACGCCAATGCACTTGTCATCCGATATAATTGCGACTTGCATAAAAATTATTACGGGAATTGTGTTGTAAGAAAACCTAGCGTTTCCCGTCGCAGTTGCGCACCAGCGTGAGATCTTTGCTTCGATCTTGGCATGCTTTTGTCCTGCTTGTTCACAAATAAATTGAAAAGTACGTCGTAAAATCTATACTAGACACACATCACCACTGCTTCCTCTTTTGTTTGATTTTCACCTTGGTACATCTAGCTCAGCAAATATTGCAGTCTTTTAGTTTTTTCAAACACATTTCACTCATTGTTTATTAAATCTCTGAAGTAAAAGTGCTAAAGGAAAGAGCGGACGACCCAGTTCCATTGACGAAGTGATATTTTACAAAAACTTGTATCAAGAGATCGAACTTCCAAATAAAAGACACATCTTTTATTTGGAAGTTCGATCTCTCGATGCAAGTTGAACTGTTGCTTAAAAAAATGGTAGAGTATTCTACGATTGAATGTACACTAAATCTGTTTATTCACGTTGGAAACTAAAATGATAAAAAAGTGAAAAGTAATTTTCGCTAGAATATCAATCTTTTGCCGGCGGGCGTCGTTATAGTGGAGACAAACAAACGGGTGTTTGGACATGAATGCAATATCTATTGCAAATACAATCAGTGCATATCCGATGAATGCTAGAAACCAATTACATACCTACATTGCTTTGTTGTGTTCTGTTTGATTAATTGGCAGCTTCCTATCAGGCTTTGCTTATACTAGTAGCTTCTTTGCAATTTGAAACAAAATATCAATAGGAAATTGTCAAATTGGGGATTTTTTACGACAAACGATGTGAATTTTATAGGCTTGCTGGTTGATTCTATACCGGATTCCTCCATTTTATGCTTGCGTCCAAAAACCGTCATCGAAAGGTCCGCGCTAACCGCATCAAACGGATTTAATATTCTTTGTCATAGAAGTGCGCCTACTGATCCGCACCGCACCGCACGGAGCGGACGCATCGGACTTTCGGCAATGCCGGCGATCCGTTCAGAGCGGATGACGTCATTATTCGCTCACAAATGGTCAGCAATCCGGTTGTTGCGGCTACAGTGGACGCACCACCCGTCATTACGCTAAAAAATCCGTCTGATGCGATTAGCGCGGACCGTCGTTGCCGGCCTCTCGACGCTAGCCTTAAGTCATAAAGTGTCCAACAGAGAAACCAATCTAAATATTACTAATCTGCTAAGTTTCTTCAAGCAACTTCTTGCTGCAAATTACATCATTACGCAAAGTAAATTTCTTCAGATAAACGGAAGCTTTCCTCCATTTGCCACCGACATTCTGTGCTTTAATGTGCGATCGTGCTGTAATGGATTAAGTGCAGCCACATTAGCACAATAACCCAGATTATGTTCAAAAGCACTAGTACATTGTTTGTGTCTTTACCTGCTATACGCATTTTAGGAATTGATCACTAAATGTCGTTCTTAAGCATGGTTTGTGGCAAGTTTCAATCATCATCATCAACAATCTTTACCAGTTCACATAGGCCTCCCCTAGATAAGCGTCTTTTGGCTCTATCATTAGGGGGTAATGCCATAATCCTGAGGAAAGTTTCAATTTTGAAATTATATAGGTAACACGAACTAAAGCTCTATGTTTAGGCTCTGTTGATAGTCAGTCAAGGAAATAGTTAATTCCCACTGCTGGGAAGAGGCCCCCGAAACCCTCTTCTTTTTCGGTGCGATCACGCGCGAGCTCCCATAATTCTATTAGGGAATAAGGATAGGAGGGTGATAAGGTCGTCCCACCAATGCTTTTTAAATTCGTATTATTTATAAATATATAATAAAACTAATTTTCCATATGGAAAATCAGTTTGAATTGAAACTGTGTACTTATACAATTGAATTTATGAGAACATGTCTAAAGGTATGAATAACCAATATGTGGGTATTGTAGGTGTTTTTATTTCGGCTACAACTTTCATTGAAATGATTGCAGTGATCGCTTTTTTAAAAATAAAAGGTTATCATTTCGAAAGTTATCATTGTGATTGTGAATTCACAATAGAATTTTATATAAGTAGATGATATTGTCGAAAAAAACTTCACTAACAATTTTTGTAAGTAAAGTCTGGTATCAGGTCCTCGCTTGCGTTAGTTTCTCGCAAAATTGGAGAACTTTTTATGATTGTCTATTGGTGTTAGATTCAGAACATCAAGTTGCCTGCAAGAAATCGCTTCTAAGCGATAAGGCTAACCATTGTACTTTTGTGTGTCTATGTTTTTAGGGTTTCGAGATCGGAGATCGGTTTCAAAACCCTTATGGTCTCGCTTTGTCAGTCCTTTTTCCCTCTTCAATATCTCAGCAACTACCGCAGTTGTTAACTTGAAATTTAAAATGATAATACATTTCGTGCGCCTGTACAGATTTGAAGAAAAAAATATTTAAATGAAAATTTTCCATGCAAATTGTGATACCGAAATTTTAAAAGAGACCTTCAAAGTCAAGAAGGGTATCAAATAAAAAGTATTGATTTGGACAATTCAAAAACAGTTTTTCAAATTTCTGTAGGTTTAATAATTTTAAAAATATTTTGAAAAAAGTTGAACACATACCCATTCCCCCTATATCCGAAGTTTGCAAAGCGATCCATTTGAAATGTATGGAGCGTTTGTAGATATGGATCTATATTTTACAGGAAAAATATAAAAAGAACATTTTTTGAAAATGGTCAAAAAGGTGGGAATAATTTTCAAAAAGGGAGGCTACCCCACCGAGTGGGGTATTAAATGAAAGGTAGCATCATGTACATTTCAAAACAGTTTCTAAAATTTCTGTAAGTTACATACGCTTTTAAATATCTTGAAAAAAGTCGAAAAATTACCATTACCCCCTATCACCGAAGCATGCAGAGATCCACCTGAAATGTAGGTTGGTACCTACTATTTTTAGGTATTCATTAAATTGCGAAGTCTCTAACCGGTACCTTTAGTACATATTTGTTGACAAACGTTCGAAACCTTCGGCGCGCGAGTTATACTCGCACTTGACGAGCTTATTTTATTTCAATTTGTGGTGCACAATAAAGACATGTATTGTAATATATCTCTTAACATGACTAGATTAATTGGGTCGTTCTCAATTGGCAACCTTTCCATCTCGTAACCTTTTAAAAACTACTGAAGAAAAGTTTTACACTTCGTTGCATTCTAATCATGATAATCAGAAAGCCATCTTCTTCTTCCAGACCTCATCCCACGCTAGGTGGGGTCGGCACAACATGTATATTACTTCCACTCTCCTCTATCAGCCGTCATCTCCGGAATTACACTTTTCTTACCCGTGTCCTCTTACACAATCCATCCATCTTTTCTTCGGCCTTCCCCTCCATTTATATACCTCCACATTCAAACCTGACACTCTATATAATCAGAAAGCCATGTCCTCTTCAATTAAAGGTAGATGCCGTTACTACCCACTTTAGCCAAGTGTCATTTATATAAGCTATTCTAAGTTCTTCTGCAAAGAAGCGGCTTCTTTTCGAAAACTATATTAGGCGTTTTAATTTGCTACATCGTAGCACGTCTCTACAATTCCAAGCGATGCTCCTTTACCAATGGCAGGTCTATGAGCTACATAGTCTAGGAGTCTTATAACGTAATTATTTATGTAGTTTCAGTGGAAGAACCTACTGAAAGCGAAACCTGTGAAATTATCACGGTTATGAAAATATACGATAAGTACTGAAATACTTTTGTTTTAGGGGCCTCTTTTTTGTTACTTAGATAAATAGCAATGAGCTACACGCTTTCGTCAAGGAAATACCTCTTGCAGGAAACCGAGACTAGTGGAAGGAAAGGAGGCTTTGCCCTGCAGTGAGACATCACCATATCATCATCGTCAAATTATCAGCCCACACACGTCAAGTTGGACATACTCCCCCATACGACGTCATAAATACGGACATAATATCAGGCTGAAAACAAAACAATAATTTCATAAATAGAATTAGATATATTTGGCTCGTTGTCTTATTAAGCGTGTCAAAGAAAATTTACAAAAATTAGCTCAAACTCAACTCATTTTAAATATAATGTACGTGTTCTACCTGGAGCCGAGGCAATCCCGTACAGGTTACTACAATGTATAAAATCAACTTGTAAAATTGATCACGAGCTTCTAGGCCATTCCGTTTGTCATTAGCCACGAGTAATTGAATCTTACACAAATAAAAACACATCGACAGTGTGCAGTGCAATTTGAGATTTTCATCGCAAAGATAATGAGTAAGCCAGTGGCCAATACGAAAGACTTTCACTACTCTGTACCTGTATCAATGCTGGCCTTAAATCCTCTTTTGGGTAACCGCAGGAAGCTTAGATTGTTCGTTTGTTTTTATTGCGGCGATTACGAGCGTGAAACGAAGCGGTTTCATTAGCTTTTAGAATCCAACTATCTTATCTGTGATCTAGGCAAATGTTACCTAAGTAGGTAATGAAATTAATACGCTAATGGAAAATTATTTCGCTTTCGATAAAATTACTAACCCACTAAGGCAGAGCTTTATATACGTCCACACACACATAAGCATCGATGATGTTCAATCGGAAAAAGGATTCTACGGAAACGTAGATGTGGAAGGATTTCACTTAAAATATACACCTGAAAGTCAAATAAGGGGCGGACCCTGCTCCTTTTTTGACTTTTGGGCCGAAATTTCATACTACACTAAAGTGAGTCGAGAAATTCCAGAAGCTCAAATCTCGATGGTCTCACCGGAATGCCGCTCTAGAGCCGTGACGCCGCACCCTTGCCATTTCGCGATCCGTTGTCCTGACACCACGATGGCCAGATCCTGAGGTCTGCAAGCGTTCTGGCAAATTGCAGCATAGCTTGGGGCGCTTTATTGAAAATCTGATCTATCTGTTACCATTGAGAAGGGTCGGGAATGGTGCAAGAACTGTGTTTTATGCGTAAAAGTTAAGGTAGCTTTTCGCACAGCAACGTAGTCCCGAGAAGCCCGTTATCCGGCGTCAGGTTACGGCCACGTCTATATAAGACCGTGGCGTCTTCTTCACCATTTCATTCCGTTTGAGACGCTCGGCCGGTCGTGTGCTGTCTGTCGCCGGGCCCATTCTTTCGCGTCGCGTTCGTTTCGTTCTATCACGTTCATTCGTTCAGGGCCCAGAGCTCGATCCCGGACAGTTCAGTTTCATGTGAGCATTTGAACATTTTCTCGTGATCGATAGTTGACAGGTGAAGCCGGCTGTTGCGCGCAGGTAATTTTCTTTAAATTTTCATAGATATAGATATATAATCGTAGGACTATAAACCTAAGGGAAGCCGCAACGTTCACAGGAAGTTCATCCACCGCACCTGTTAGAGCTCTGTAAGATAATCACATGAGATAGAAGAAATAGAAAATTTATATCTGAGGCGAGTAAGTAGAGTAAATCTATTTGCACCTGCTCACTCAGGAAGAAAATGCAGTAAGTAATCGTAATTGGTGCTTTAGTGCAGAAAATGAGAGGTTGTAAGGAATAAAATTAGCTGATCGCTTGGTTAGACGGTTATCTTAAAGCTTATAAAATTTGATCTAGCGGTTTGTTAAAATATTTACCTGCACTGTTATTTATAAACTAGGGAAATTTAAGTAAAATTTAAATTTAATATACAAATTGAGCGTGAACAAAATTTTAGCGTAATGAATATCCTCAAAAGATCTTTGACGCGGTAAAGAATATTTTCAAATTTTTATCGTTCTTGCATGAATTTGAACGGTAAGTACTTACCTACCTAGATAAGATTAGAGTTAGATATGGTGTTGGAAAAGTGTAAAGCTCTATAATATCTATTGTACACACTCTCGTTTATTAAAATACGAAAATATTCTTGAAGAGCACTTCTTTACTAACGAGTAGGTACCTAACTACCTATGATAATTCATTTAAATATGCATGACAACAATATTTGCATCTCAGGTCAATGACCCTAACCATGCCTTAACGTTGTTATAGGTATTCTTCGTAATTTAACTTTTTACAACACTACGATCTCTGGAATTACTTAGATCTGAGATCAAGCAAAATTGTAATGAGGCAGGAATAAGTCTGGAATTGCTTAGATCTCAGAACGACCATCGTACTTATATAATAACCACATCAATCTACAGGAAATTTGTTCCGACAAAAAACATATTACAGTCCTTGGAGGTCTGTCACGCATTTCCACCAGCATTAGAATTAGATACGTAACGACTATGCCTGTACCATAATAACTAAATTACCGATGTCATCCATCTTTTATTCGCACGGCCTGCAAGTCCTATACTGAAACTATTGGAAGATGATAGAATGATTACCATCATTACTTGGGAATTACGCGTAGACGGCTCGACTGTCCCTCTGTTTAGCCAAGGCAGAGAACATTATCCGTACGCGTGAGATAGCTTTTTCTTATCCCAACTCTATAAATTCAAATACCTGAGACAAAACGCAAACAAAAGCAAAAGCGGAGAAAAAATATGAAAGTTCTGAGAATGCATGAGTCGTGCGGTCATGTAAATGCAATGCTAAGGCTAGGCTTGTTTGCCAAGTCTGCGAAATGCAAACGGCTTTAACTTTCCTTAGCGCTTAGTATTAACTATAAGGCTGGTATCTGGCTAATTTTAGTCAAGCTGATTTTGCAAAACAAGGTGCTAGAGGTGTTAAAAAGATTGTTGCAACTTTACTGTCTAAGGCGACAGTCTTAGTTGAGAAACGAGTATTTTTTAAATCATAATAAGCGTATACAGGATGCTCGCATTAAATTTTAATCGCACTGTCTATAAAATAGGCGTGTGGTGTACAGGAATAGCTTTTTTGTAGTCCTAGACTATTATTATGAACTTAGGCGTCTAATTTTTCTATATAATTTATACTGTGGCAGCTTGGTGCCATCAACGTAATTATCGGGCTATTGGCGCTGTATTACCGACCTGCGGCATTTATTATTATTAGCATTGCCTGTAAAAGTCATATAAAAGGAGAGCTTCAATCTCGCTCTACAAGAACAACTCTAAACAAGAAAATAGCATGCTCTACGTGTTTTTTGTTTTTATCATAAAGCCTCTCGTTATATTTTTAAACCATTATCTATGATATCGTAATTAAAATAACTTCAATTCAACGGTTACCACACATAGAAAATGGTTAACGATTTGCGGCAAACTATTTATCCTCTAGTTTTATTAGCAGTAGAACGCAGAAAAAATTCAAAACCACCTTAATTCAATATTAGCGGAAATAGTGTTGTTGCTCATGACGAAGCGTCGTTCCAAAAGCTAAATGTTCCAAAAGCGGACTGCACCGGCCTCCGCAAACCCACCACCACTCGGGCACACAGATGCTAAAACGGCGGGCGATCGCATCTGTCGTTCCCGTTGCCTTACAAGGCAACACAAGTGCCAAAAACGTAGTGAACGTAGTTTATGTAGTGTATAAACCATCCTTGGTGGGTAAAGGCCATCTATGATGAACTCAAAATGTGTGTTTTCCCGATACAAACCGAAAAGCTTCCACGTAGTAATAGCAAACGACTGGTCATTTTCTCTGACCCATGACTTCACTTACCTGAATCTAGTTAGAGCAAATGATAGGGTTCAGGAACATGACCAGCTGTAATGCCTTTGACAGAGATACGGGTACAGGAAATACTAAGCAGCTTAGCTCAAGTCTAATCTGCGTCTAGTTAGGACCAATCATGAAGGTAAGATAAGGATAGTCATTCTGCAGCAACGGTAAACTTTTACGATAAATTTTCTTTATTTTTTGATCCAATCATATCACACTGCTCTTTCAGTCAATATAGGATCAACACACCAAATAAAACCGCACTAAAATAGGAGATAGTCATTCTGCAGCAACGGTAAACTTTTACGATAAATTTTCTTTATTTTTTGATCCAATCATATCACACTGCTCTTTCAGTCAATATAGGATCAACACACCAAATAAAACCGCACTAAAATAGGAGATAGTCATTCTGCAGCAACGGTAAACTTTTACGATAAATTTTCTTTATTTTTTGATCCAATCATATCACACTGCTCTTTCAGTCAATATAGGATCAACACACCAATTAAATTGCACTAAAATAGGAACCATACGCTAAAATGTAGATTAATGGCCAATGCCCTGAAAGTTAAAGTATAATTTTATGTATTTGTTTCCGAAAACATGAAAACTTGATTGGATGATTTTTCCTAAGCCCCAGGTTGTTTCTATGGAAACGTTTAAAGGTAACTACTATCCCATGGGAACTGACTTATGGGATAAAAATTGGTTGTCTGTAAAGTCGGTTTACTGACGATAGTTGAACGTGACAACGTCTCAGAGCGAGGTAACGCCGCATGAGGTAACGCCACATGACGAGGTAATGCCGCATGACGTCATGTTTTTTCGTGCGTGCAGCCGGCTCTATCGAATTATAAGACGTTGTCACGTCAAAAAGTAGCCTATGTTTAATTCCAGAATTAGAATTACCTGTATGCAAAATTTCAGCCCGATTCGTTCAGTGGTTTTGGCGTGAAGAGTTAACAAACATTCATCCATCCATCTATCCATCCAAACTTTCGCATTTATAATATTAGTGTGATAGTGTGATGTGATATGTAGAATCGCACTGTTTCTAAAATCGTTTCCGCAAAAAACTACTATGATTACCATGTGGGCGTATAACCTGTTGGTTTTTTGCGCACAAGTGCAAGTGGCCTTGGCCGTGAGTCCGCCCAAATACATGCGAGTGTTGGCCCACTTAAGCAAACAAATTGCAAATGCTCACGATTGTTTGGAAGCATTCATGTTAACACATGAAATAGTCATCATGAGGTCCTCCGTTTTTTTCTTATTGAAAATCTTTATCTTTTGTTGAATAAACTATATGTATACGTAGCACGGCCTATAGAGCCCGCGATACCATAGCGCCTAATGTGTAGGTATCTCTCTTAGATTACCTATGACCTATCAATGTACCTAACGCCGCCCCGTAAGATAGAGAAATAAAATATAATCAAAGGTCTATTTTTACAATTACATATGCTTATAGTACATATATGCATATAATACGCTTGAAAATTAAAATAAAGCCAGTTTTTAGCTCAGTTTTAATTAAAGGTATACAACCTCATTACTTTAAATGAAAAAAAGAGGAAAACTTATTTCTTGGGAAATATAAATCATCGTCAAAGACAGCCGGCTTCCGTTCATGTGGACTTATTTCCATTTTCCATTGCAGACGAGTTTATTTGCATCACTTCTAGCAATGCATGCTGTGGACTTTCTGTCTTTTGTAGGTCCCTGTAATTAAAAAGAAAATCCGTGAAAACTACCCATACCTTACATAATATTCGTTAGAAGCTCGTGAACATTGACTTGGCAAACACATTCTTAACTTTGTAAAAACAAATGAAGATGAAGAGTCCGATGTATTTTTGCAATGTAGGTAGAAACAGACATTTAAAATTGGAATGGTCTCGCTCTTGTTCTGAAAGAAAGTAGCAGTTGTTTCTTTTGCTTTACTATTTACTGTCCAAAAAAGAAATGCTGTTACGTCTAAAATCGGAACTTTTTGATTAGTCGCACACTTCCTCTGAAAGGAAAGCAGCATTCACTTGTTTCATTCACTATGCTGTCGAAGGTGCAGTGCGTATCGTGTAGTCTTTAGTACAGTGTACCTATAGCGCTCCGCATGCAAGTTGCAAGGCCCCACTACTTTCCCCGGAGTCGAACCTGAGGCCCCGACCCAGTACCCCGTCGACCCACAATCTGCAATTCCGTAATCTCTTTTATTTAGAGATCTGCCACCATTACTCGTACTGTTATAATCTTTCTGACTGACCACTGTGACATATCTTGCAGCTAAGTACATGGAGCGTTTAGTGGTCAGTCGGTTTTGTCACGAAGTCGTGGTTAGGTCTAACGGATTTTGATAAAGCTTTATAGTATAGGATAGTATTTTTTATCATAATGGCCATAGCAAAAAAAATGTCCGTAATCGAAATTCCCCCAGTTTTGCGAAAATTACCCTCCTCAGGCCATTATTGTTTCTATTTTTGCACATGGAAAACAGTTTATAAAAAGTCAAAAGTCTCTTTATTGCTCTATCCGCATCGAAACTTCATTATTTTTACAGTAACAATGTTATAGACCGATTTATCTGCACGTGACTGTCTCGCACAAGCGATGAGAGATCACGCGCGAGCGCTGCTTGAATATGCTCTGATAGGCGTGTAATTCAATCTAGTGATACCTAAGTCAGAATTATGAAAAAAGCAAGAGAAAAACTCTATATATACTTAAGTTGGTTCATATCGAGACAGAACTAGTACGAGAAGTATAAATAACTGAAATGATTAGAAATTTCTGATTTGTAAGCGGCACGATCGAACCATGAAAATATGCCGTTGTAAGTACCAATAATACATTCGGTATTATATTGTTCTTAAAAAAGAAACGCTGGTAACCTTTTCCATTTTGAAATTACTTGTGGCCCCACGAATTCACTCTAAAATAAATTAATTTCGCCACAATAAAAGTTTCAAGTTTATTATTTTGATTACCGACAGGATAAGGCACAAATTGAATAAAAATAATGCAGTACGTTTACTGGAAGTACGCAATTTGCGGTTTGGATTAGCATGGTCCATAGTAATAGCGATGGGTTTCATCGGATGCAATCTAGACTCGCTATTTATGAGTGAAATGGCTCTGGTAAGTAATTTTATTTGAATCATAAAATAAAAGTTGAATTATCTACCTGGTAGACAAATCAAGCTTTTATTGTAATCCTAATAAAAACAATAAGATTATCATAGGCATTTCTTAAGGGTTATTATATACAGGGTTTACATAGGCATTTATTAGGATGTTCGAGATTTACTTCTGTTGCTGTTAGAGCTCACTTTTATTTTGAAGTTAAGCCTTTAACGCAGATTACATTAATATTAATGACCAAAGTCTCAAACTAGCAAAGCACAGTCACACGTAGAACAACATCGTCGTAAAGTACAGTTAGCAACGAAATATTTCACATTCCTCTCATAAAATGCAGAGACGCCACTATGTTCTCACTATGATAGTGGCAGCTTCTTCCGAAGGTTTACTTACGCATAGTCTTATTGACTTCGTCGTTTGTATTCATAGACAATAATAATACATGTTTCAAGACGCCATAAGAGCGTAAACATTTGCACTATTGTGCAGGTAATAAAAGCCAATTGCATTTGTAGATTTGTATGCAGTAGGAAGATAAGTAGTGTGTATTGTAAACAGCAGGACGACTGTAATGAGATTTCAATGTTGCATGTGCCTCGTTTATACTCGTTGACCTGGTTTTCATTTTGTTTTCATCAGAATCCGGATTTGAATAAGAAACTTTGTGAATTTAATTATATTGATGACACTTTTAAAGTAGAACTGGGTGCAGCACTTATATAGTAGACTTTATGTTTCTTTGAATTTTCGAATTCATATAGTACCTATCTGCAATTGATTAACATGCAAATTTAATAGAACTATCTCAATCTAGATTGCTTAGTGCCTGAATACCAATGAACTTTGATTATAAGAAGTAATCTATCGTAATAAAAAACATAAACACGTTAATTTCGGTAAATAACACAGTGGCGTCCAGTCCGGCATATAACGGTTCTTTCGTTTGACAAAAACACGGATGAAACTTTCACTGACAGTTCGGATCACGTAGTTGGAAACATTAGAGACGTATTGTGAGATGTAATGGATTTGCCACAGCCGTCTTCGCGCGTGCGATCTCACGTCAGCGCCAGCGACCCACTAAGTTGATGATGATGAATACGCGAGAAAGTGGGCTCGAACTACTGCACCTTATTACTAGGCAGTTGGGTTGAAATTACTAGGTATTATGCTGTTGCCGGTGGATTTACAGAGCCATTCAAGTGTGCGCCTGACCCAAAATGAAAGGAACCCGAGCTCCATACTGAGTCAAGGGGACACCGAGTTGTTTTATGGAATGTAACTTAATTGCTTTCTTTTGGAAGGTCAAGGTATTTATATTCATCGGTTATTCAACAGGTTGTGGCTTATGAATGAGAAATGTGATCATGATTCCAAAAGCCGTGTTGATTTATTGTAAATGCTTTGTCTCGTTTTATTAATGGTTTTGAAGTTCAATGATTTTGGGATACTTATTCCAAACTTATTATAATTAGTAAGGGTTTTAATCATAAAATCATCCTACGCGAGTTTTTGAAGGTGTAAGTAAAAAAAGACATCTAAAACTCAATTAAAACTACAGAGACTACAGAGAGATAGTAAGGGATCGTTTCTACAAATACCTGAACTTAAAATGAAAATTGTCACATAATCAACTTGCTTGCTTAAACCTAAGTGTGCTAGATAGGCTACCCTCTCTTGTTTTTAAGGGAAGAGTTGTGTTTTCTTCTGTTGAAATAACTCACAGTGAAAAAAAAAGATTAAGTATAAGTGAGTAACTTATAAGCAATCGACAAACAACATCAAATAAATAAATAATGCTGGATAATTCACACAGCATTATCTAGCCCCAAGCTAAGCAGAACTAGTGTTGTGGGTACTAGATAACTGATATACTTAGTAGAATACACTACAAGATAGCTATTTTTTTTTATTATAGGTACATAAACAACATCCAGAACACCCTAAACAAATATCTGCAGATCGTATAAACATTTTTCCCGAGGCGGGATCGAACCCGCAACCTCCTACGCCGTGCGACCTTTGCCCGCTGCGCCACTGCGGTCGTCACGTCAAATCACTATAAAATACAAAGTTTTTCTAACAAAGAAGCATTCGCACTGTCACAATAGTACAAAGTGTACAAACGTATCGATTCCGCGCAGGCGCAGGTGGTTTCTCTTTATCTAGACTAGTGTGACGCTCACACGGCGCTCCTGTGAACCGGGCCGGAGCCCCGGCCTTCCGCGATGACATTCGACGACGAGGCGTGACGCCTGCTTGCCCGGCTGACCGCAACGCTTTTCTATGCGTAGAGCTTTTGAGCGGAAGCTTGAAATATGAGAGGTAGAGATTATAATGTACAACAAAATAATTGAGTGCCTAGATTTATTGTAAATAAATTCTTCAACTTTAATATTACCTAGGTCCTCTTTAGCTTTTCCATATTAAGTCACTAAGCTAGACGTAATGGCCTAAGCATCTATGAATCAACTTAAGAGTAGAGGCATTATCTACTATATAAAAATAAGTCGGGTTTTCCTTCCTGACGCTATAACTCCAGAACGCACGAACCGATTTCCACGGTTTTGCATTCGTTGGAAAGGTCTCGGGCTCCGTGAGGTTTATAGCAAAGAAAAAATTAAGAAAGTGGGAAACATAAATTTCCACGCGAGCGAAGCCGCGGGGCGCAGCTAGTATTTAATATATATACAAGGATTATACCTTGTCAGTGGGATTCCGTGAAGCCGGACAGGCTTCGAGGGTGATGGTGCGTGACGTCCGTTTAGGCGACTGACCGCCAGCATGACTTTACCACGGAAAACACAATAACAGGGCGATACGGGTGTTTATGAGTTTACTAGAAAAGCATAGAGCAGGTTTTTATTTTTTGATCGGATATATTATGTCCATGAATAGCAGCGATTAATTACTCTATGTCCATGGAGCTCAGAGATATACGTAGTCTATGGTTTTATTGACTTTACCTGGAAAAACAAAATAAAGGGCGATACAGATGTTTTAGAGTTTGCCGGGAAAGCACAGAGCAAGTATTTATTTTTTGATCGGATACCTATATCCATAGTTTGGAGAGAAGTAAATAAATTTAAAATTAGTTTATTTCAGGCAAAAAAACCGTATC
Organism: Eupithecia subfuscata; assembly: GCA_963564075.1. Classification (NCBI taxonomy): domain Eukaryota; kingdom Metazoa; phylum Arthropoda; class Insecta; order Lepidoptera; family Geometridae; genus Eupithecia; species Eupithecia subfuscata. The sequence goes on from OY751097.1 coordinate 11,567,408, forward strand.
ACATGAAAAATCAGAAGGTGTATCTATCTAAATTACTGTGCAAAGCTCAGCCAGGCAATGAGAAAGTAAAAATAAATACATTTACTTTTATTACCCTATAAATTATTATACACATTAATATGATTAGATTATCGCTCATCAATCCTATAAAGTTTATGATACACGTCAATGGATTTTAATTGCAAAGAGATCGTTATAACGCTTGCTGAATAATTATGGAAATGTATGTTGTAAAATATTGTCGCATCGCTAAAGCTATGCTTAATTCAGTAGAAGTAAACACTTCTTCTATATTGTCGTATAGACGCTTTTTTTTGTTTTAAATAAAAACAATCACATCATTCGTCTTGTCTATCGTTTTATGATCATTCGATATTTAAATGAAGCGTAAAGATGGCGGCATCTTTGTTTGCCGGAGAATCGAATGGACTGCTTACTGACGTGTTAACTTGTCGATTGATAGATATCGATTACAAATCGATTTTGTCTACCGACTAACATTTTGTTTGTTTTTAAACCAGTTCATGCATGAAGCAAAAAAAAGTACCTAGGTACTTACCTATTTTAACCGCTGTCGTCATACCATCATCAAAATGTTTTTAGATTTTGATCAGATTACCATGCACACGCATGCTTTGATATCGTTATTGCATGTATAAAATTGATCTCTAATCATGACAAAATGTCTCCCATAACCAGTTCCCACAGTAATTATGCTTATTATTCTAAAACACCACACATAGATCACAGCTTTCATATTGTCTCGTATCGTCTTCCTAGTAATCTTACTCTTGTCGGGTTCGAAACATATTATTTTTTATTACATAATAATTGAGGACAACGTGCTCTTAGGTCATTGGCCTTTTGGGTTAGGGTTAGTTTAATTCTGAACTGATGAACTTCTAAAACTTTTTAAACTTTCACGATTTGTGAGGTAGGTAACTTCATTAATAATAAAAGGGGGAAATAATAACAGAAGGGACGCGATAAATACCCGATAAAATCATTAATTATGATGAACTTCTAACACCAATAACAACACGAATACTTAACTAAAAAAATCTACGTTGTCTATAAAATACTGGTGAAAAAAAAAAACAGAGTAGCCTAGGTTTTCGGGGCTCTTTGGACGGTAATAAGTCAATAGCCTTTGTAGATTATAATGCCGTCAATGTTCAAAATCACTGACTATAGCGAAATAAGTCACGTCTTTCCGTAGGTACACATTTTTCGTCAGTCATTAGATAGGTAGCTTTATTTCGAAAGCTCACTTTCTCTAGATTACGGCAATCAAAGATAATAGAGTTTATAAACCGCGCAAAACATGAGAAAAGAGAGTTCTGTTTTTAAAATTTTATCTCAGCGAAATGTTACGTTAGAGCTTAGAACTAGTCTTTCACGAAAGAGGTTGATCCATGGTTGAAAAAGATCGAATGAAAATCAACTGCTGATAAACCACAAAAAAGGTTTGATTCAAAAAGGTGCAACGTGCTACCTGTGGTGCTACGAAGGGCTACTACGTTCAACTTCCATACATTAGACTTCAACGCGCTCCTGGCGCTACGAACATGCAGTATATTTTCGTTCACATACAATACACATAGTATAAAGCGATTCAAAGCGTTAAAATAAATTTCGCTGATAGAAGCTTCTAAACATTTTATCGTGAAAGATCGTAAATGAATCTTTAAGTCTTAGAAAATCCACATCTTGAACATAAAGTTGAGTACCGTAAACAAAAAGAAAATAAAATTAAACTGACCGTAAATATTTTATTGTAGCTACGAAGGCATTGGACTGCTAATTTGTAATTATAGGCGTTCAATTCGATATAATTGATATCTACCGTGTCCATCGTTTGCGAAAAGAATGCTAGAACATTTAGACCATAAACTGGTTAGGTACGGTCTTTTTGGTATTATGATTTTATGGTTAGATAGATCCTTCACACTGCTCTATCATAACTTTGCTCTTGTTAAAGGCGGCACGGTACCTACAGGTAAATTTTTAAAAGCTGACGCGATTGTCTTATGTTTTTCAAACAATTGTTCATGCTCAACAGGCTGTCCAGGCTAGAGGCCTGGATTTGTGACGTCGGCGTGTACGAAAAACAGAAGCGGATCGCGCCAGCTTTTATAAAATGTATCTAGATACCGTTATCTAATATACTTATGTTGTTATATGTATTAGATAAGTTTATTTTAAGTCTGGCTGGGAGGTGCTGTGCTGCTAAGACGTGATTTTTATTGTTAAAAATATTATCGACAACCGAAAACCTTTACCCGAAAATAACGTGACTTAATTCATAAAACTGAGGCGAACATTTTAAAATTCTCAAATTTATGGTAGGCTATCTAGTGAATTGACAATAGGTACAGTTAGAGGAAACCACATAAACCAGCTTTTTAAATAAATGCGTCCTAACGGACTCGCTTCCATGTTGGTCACTTGTTAGATACATCCGATCCCTCTAGATAGAAGATAAAGCACAAAGAATACCCGACACGACAGACATGATTGTTGCATTACAGATACTGCGATAAATATACGAGCATTGCAATGAAAAAGCGATAAAAACCGGAAAGTGATGAAAAAAATGTCATAATAAAACCACATAATAATGCCACAAAAGTTTTATTGTAGACAATGCAAGACGTTGATAACAAAATATCGTCGCAAGGCAAATCTAAAACACGACCGGCGACGGAGGAGGTTGCGGGTTTGATTCCCGCCTCGGGACAAATGTTTGTACGATCTGCAGATAATTGTTCCGGGTGTTCTGAATGTTTTCTATGTTTAATAAAAAAATATCTATCTATGTAATGTATTGTATGACGAGTACTTATGTATATCAGTCATCTAGTACCCATAACAAAAGCTCTGCTTAGCTTGGGGCTAGATGGTGTGGATTGTCCAGCATTATTTATTTATTTTGTTGGCACCTGTAAAATTAAATTATCCAGCAACAATTTCACGATAGCTAATGAGCAAAAATCCTTGAGTGAAAATGAAAACAGGTCGACGGACATTATGGCCGTCATTAGTGTGCTAGTAGGCGCGCAAAACTCGCAAGTTAAGTCATTACTTGACTAATACATTTTTTGTTCGAAGCATTATGTAGGAGGTACAGTCGGCGATCGAGGTTAACAATAATGATCCTAATTGTGAAGAGAACCCAATAGTCACGGATATTCCAGAACAATAATTCTTAAACATATATCCCTACCACCAAGTGTTTAAGGAGACATCTGCTAAATGAGCCCTAAGAGAGATTAAAAAAATACTTTACAAAAAATAAATAAAACTGCCTGACTTATTAAAAAATATATAGACAGTGTTACTTGGGATGATGTAAGGATTCTTACAATACCTCATCTATATCCATCCATACATCCAAATCTGCTAAAGTTAAATAAAAGTGGAATAAAAAAATGTACATCAGCCCAGGAAACATTGTACTCCTCTTTTTGGGCAATCGTGTATTAGTACATTATGGTACTAGTGTGTAACATTGGTTGGTGATTACCATCGAGGCGCCATTGAGACCTGAGCCGTAGGCGAGGGTCTTAAGAGAGCCGAGGACGGTAATCATCAATACACACGTGTACCTATCATACGCCGTTTTTCAACACACTTGTGAATAAAATAACAATAAAAACTCATTTTATTTAGTAGATAAAAATTAATCAGTCTTCCTATGCGCGCGCATTGCGATCGGCCACAGACTAAAGGGATGAGGTTTATTTTTTATTTTCCGAGCACATGGTTTGCGCCTATTCTGCCACGTTCAAAATGGGGAATTTAAAGTTTTCTTTTATTACAGAGAAAACAAAAGTTATATTTGAGTGAAAGTCTTATTTCTTAAACACGTACGAGTTAAAATTATCTATTTCAATAACAAGTTGCATGAAATGAGCAAGCAATAGGAACATTAATTTATTTGTTCTATTGAAACGATTTTTTGAATAAAAACTTTTTTAAGAACAAAGCAACTCAACCAAAAAATAAAAAATAAATCTATAACTCACTAGTGAGTTATAGCAATGAAAAAGTCACAGTTTGATTATGGGTGTCATTCTGTGCCTAATTGACCATAGAGCCACTTTATGAGCAAGTGTGTTGAAAAAAAAATGTACAAGCTTCGATTCGCACAATTGTGATTAAATACAGACTAAATAATATGTAACTGAAGACTGTGCAGACAGACGCTGAAGGCACGGCGCTATGGCACCCATTAGGGGAGGCCTATGTCCAGCTGTGAACTAACATAGGCTGATGATGACGATTATGTTTTTAGGTATTTATAATATTGTCAATATTTATTTAAGATTGCTTATGCTTGGTACACCCCTGCCTTTCTTAAATTCACATAATTCTTTACATCCAAAGGTTACCGCCCATTGTACTTGTGTCTTATGTAATGTCTCTTGTATTGTATTTTTGTTGGTGTACAATAAAGTATTTGGTATTGTATTGTATTATGATGAATATGTCGCTGACTGTACGTATAGTGAGTACCACTTAAACGAGATGCAGAGTGGAGACATTAATGTCAGTGGTAACTGTTTTTGATGTCATAGAAGAGCATTAGGTATAAAGATTTTATCGTAACGACCTAGACACCGTTATAAGTCGGGTATTATGTTTTCTGATCTTTAGACTTGCAGGGTAAAGGGCTTCTTGAGTGCGTTTTTTTTATTTATACATGCCATTTAGGAATTAAAAATTTGGCTCGTTCTCATCTCGTAACCTTCCCACCTCGTAACTATTTTAAAACTACTGAAGAATTTTTATGTTTCATACATTTCGCCGCGTTCGGAAACGTTTCTAGAAATATTGTATTTGAGTACAGTCACCTAGAAGAAGGTAAAGGGGTTCTAGTGTGCTTTTTTTGGCTTTTATCCATGTCATTTAGGTATAAAAATTAAATCCGGTTTAAAAACTTCAAGCTATTAAACCTACTCTGTACTTTGGGAGCTTATAAAAGAGTATGCTTACTAGCTACTCGTTATTTTAAAAATAAAAATAAAGATTGTAGAGATGTATGTTTGGCCTTAGACAAGGCCAGAAATACTAAACGGATCGAGCTGAAATTTTCCATGCGTGCAGTTCTAAGCCTGGTATAACATAAGAAAGAAACTTCTTTTCATCCTGAAAAACCTGAAGCCGAGGCCAGAAGCTAATGAGAGCGATAAATTTTAAATATTTCTACTTAGAAATCACAGGAATTTAAAAGAAAGAAAACTGCATCCAATCTGATTTATTATGTCAGAAGCAAATAAGGTAATTAAAACGCCCCTAAGTATGATAATTTCAAACAATTATAGTAATTCAAAAGCTTATTAGGCAAAGTGAGGTTCATTATAACTGTTAAGTAAAGTTCAAGTCAAATATTTAAGACTGGAAGGCTGTTAAATATAAACTATAAATTTTAAATGACTGCTTTTCTATTGTATTTTCTCAAATAAAAGTCAGGATTTTACGCAATTCAAGGACTACCTACACACTTACGACTAGGTATGATAAAAAGTTATTGCTTCCATTTGGATTAAAAATAAAATCGATAATCTCGATCAAAGTTCTCCGTGCTAATTAAAATAAACTTGAATCTTAATGCATATTACTTGCTATCTAATTTATGCCGGCGCCAAACAAAGTAGGTACAGTCACGTTCATAATTGCAATACCTATCTGATACAAAAGCAAATATTCCCAGGGATTAGCATCAGAACAGAAACTGAACTGTTTTATAGTCGCGGGAACGAATAGAACTAACGGTCGACTCTCTTAATTGCACGTACAGGGAATTAAACGTTTGTGGAACAACGGAATTTTACTTCGATAGTACTTTTGTGGGCTGTCACATAGAATGCACGGAATGTAGTAAATACACAAAAGAATAAATTAGCCGGGAGCGTAATGTACAGGGTGTCCCACGACTGTGTGATATGGGGGGCAAGTAGGTACCAGAAATATTTTAGACAGGAAGATTTACAAAAAAGTTTATATTTTAATTTAGTTTTCAAGTAAAGAAAGTTTCCGTTTCGTAAAACTTCCTATCGTTAATTTTTCTGGTAGCTGCCCTCCATGTCAAACCATGAGTTAGAGAAAAGTCGTGCAAGGACTTATGACCTCGATTTATGAGAAAACAAAAACAGCATATTCACATATATGTATATATTTTTTAAGAGGGCTTTTACAAAAAAACGAATAATTCCAAGGTTACTTCGTCCAAATGGTATGGTTTTCGTACGTTGCCTGAAACAAGGAGACCCGCTCTCTCCCAAGCTATTTACGAGCACCCTTGAGGAAGTTTTTAGGGCATTGGCAGAACCTTGGGCTCAAAAGGGACTTTTATTCGATGGAAAGAGGCTAACAAACCTGCGCTTCGCAGACGATATCGTCCTTTTCGCCGAATCAGCACCCGAGTTACAACGTATGCTCACAGATCTGAGCGTAGCAAGCCTTGAGGTGGGATTGGCGATGAATCGGTTGAAGACCCAAATAGTGACGAACTCCATCAAACGCAAGATCAAGGTTGACGGGCACGAAATACACTACGTCAATGAGTACATTTACTTGGGCCAGATAGTTTCCTTCGAAAACAGGCAGGATAAAGAGATCGATCGCAGGATCGAAAACGCCTGGAAGAACTACTGGTCCATGAAGGAGCTTATGAAGGGAAACCTTCCAATGTCACTAAAGCGGAAACTCATTGACTCGTGTGTTCTGCCCGTCCTCACCTATGGAGCACAAACGTGGTCTTTGACTGAATCGCAAAAATCCCAACTCAAGATCTGCCAAAGGGCAATGGAGCGTAGCGTGCTTGGAGTAAAGAGGATTGATCGAATCCGAAACACTACGCTACGTTCCAAAACTGGAATTGCCGACGTTGGGTACAAGACGGCCAGACTCAAATGGGACTGGGCGGGGCATGTGAGCCGCATGCACCCAGAAAGGTGGGCTCGCATCGTCACACAGTGGGTGCCTGAGAACGGGCGACGACGCCGAGGCAGGCCAAGGAGACGCTGGCGTGACGATTTCGACGCATTCCGGGTAGATTGGTGGGACCTGGCCAACGAACGCGATTCCTGGAAGAGTTTGGGGGAGACCTTTGCCCAGCAGTGGGACAAAATAGGTTAGATAAAAAAAAAAAAAAAAAAAAACGTTGCCTGAATAACAATTACTTGCTAATAATAGTTCGTTTTCGCTTCTACAATAATAATAGAACAAATTTTAGATAAGTTATTTGTTTATTTTATAACAATCATTCTCCCGATGCATGTTTAGGCAAAAACTCTCGGATACAAGTTTTGTGAGCTCTAATTTGTAGATTTTATTGAACATAGACAATCAATAAAAACTTTTTTAGGTAACGAATATCCTATACTTTAATAATAATAGAATACATTTTCGGTAAAGGCTTTTATGTAAGCAAAGAAACTTTTCTCTTAGTTTTGCAGGAACTCGACTTGATTGATACGACACCTTGAATTTTTGCACCAACGGATTCGGTTGCGGATGAGGATCTTTGCAAAGTATTGCATTATTGAAAATAAAAGGAAATGGCTATTTTCGTTGTACTAAAGAGTAATATGATAATTTTTAATTATCTTTTCGAACCACTGGTGTGCTTGCCGCTAGCCAGGATACTTAGCCTGTAATTTATGGGGTTTATCCTCGATAAACGTCTAGTCCTAATGAATTTTGTAAACTTTAATGCAAATTATGGAAAAAAAAGAAAATAAGTACTTACTTACGCAGTTTTATCACATCACATCACACTAATAATATAAATGCGAAAGTTTGGATGGATGGATGGATGTTTGTTACCTCTTCACGCCAAAACTACTGCACGGATCGGGCAGAAATTTTGTATACAAGTAATTTTAATCCTGGAATCAAACATAGGCCACTTTTTATCCCATAAACCTGTTCCCATGGGATATAAATCACCTTTAAACGTTTCCATACATATATGTACGTTAGGTTTGGTGATTAATATGGGGCTAGATTATGCTGTGTGGATTCCTCAACCTCAACAGCCTATATTGGTCCACTACTGGACGCAGGCCTCCCCCTGATAAGCGCTTTATTGCCTTTTATTACGTGGTGGTTAGTGCCCATAATCCTCACGCTGGGCATGCGGGTTGGAGATCGCATTTCGGTGGTAGCATTGTTCTGCAGGGGGCGCTGCTGCCCGCCCCCGGTGGATATCCCTTAGTCGCCTTTTACGGCACCCGCAGGAAGAGTTGGGGTGGTGCAAATTCTATGCCGGCACCACACAGCTTGTGTGGATTGTCCAGCATTATTTATTTATTGGTGATTGAGTCTCATGTCTTCAAAGGCTACAAAAAATAATCTTGCACATACGACTTACTTTCAGTTGTACAGACTTTGAGTAAGTCGCATCGATGGTATAAATTTCAGTGATCACAAAACGTTTTAATAAAATATCATCTACGTAATTATATTGTAACAAAGTCTTTGTGAAAATAAATGCGATTTTGTGCCTCTTTCATACAAAGTATTTTATTAGGTTATAACTACATACAGTGTTGTAAAAGTCGGGCAATACACCCCCACACGTGCTTATATATCTTTTTTAGCGATTGGTGTAAACGCCGCTTTGCCCTGTTTTCGATTCCTAAAGTAGTAAACATGGGTTTTATCTTTGGTGTAGTAATTATGTGACACGGAGCTGCTTATAACACTTCCGTTTTCGAACGTCTTTTTATTGCGGGAACTACTGATTCGAGTTATATTTAACGACTAAGATTTCATTTCTTTTTTCTTACGTCGTATTCAGGGAAAAGCTTTCCGTTCATCCTGTAGGGTCAGTCGGAATCGGAAAGTTGAGTGAACGAACACTGAGGTGAACACACGTGTGCGTTCTATATTTTCATTTTATTAAACCCTGTATACATAAAACGTATTTTTGAATGAGATTTCGTCGAGCGTTGAAGCATAATTTTCACTCAAAAATGTATTGGTCAAAAACTTTCGCGATTTGTGGACATAGTTAATGATTATATCGGGTATTTATCGCGTACCTTTTGTTTTATTTACCCTACGTTTCTACCGCGTTACAGCGATCGTGGTCACGGGGCGACTGGTAAAGGTACGCGATAAATACCCGATATAATCATTAACTATGTATTGGTCACTCAACCGTCCCCTCTCGACTCAGGTCCCTGTTCCAAGAGTTTGTGTTCGTGGAACTATTCCTATATTTTCGCAAATATTCGCATCCTGTCGCGGATGTTCTACACCACATGACCGTAGACGTTGCATCCGCGATACATACGTACAGAATGGACACAGTTTATGCAATTCCCCACCTTATATGGTACGACAAGTCTCTACCTAGGCTCGTAGGTCTATTCTCTATGATTCCTTAGTTACAACGCGCCATGTTATACCGCGCTCCAGGGGCGTAGGTGCCAATACCAACTAAGTGAAGTATGAAGTAATATTCCAACTAGTTTCATGACGGGTTACAACCTTGCAAGTAACAACTACTCAAATCAAAGAACAACCGAACAGCCTCGTATCCTCATCTTCTACTATATAAAAATAAGTCGGGTTTTCCTTCCTGACGCTATAACTCCAGAACGCACGAACCGATTTCCACGGTTTTGCATTCGTTGGAAAGGTCTCGGGATCCGTGAGGTTTATAGCAAAGAAAATTCAAGGCGTGCGAAGCCGCGGGGCGCAGCTAGTATTGTATAAAAATTATTAGAAAAATCTTGAAATTGGTTGCTTGAACATATGCTAGTGGCTCCGTCCTCTTGATAAGTTCAAAACGTAACTCGCTGCGTTACCTGTACGGTGAATAAGGCACTGGCCTAGCAATTATACGATGTAATTGACGTAATACCAACCGGTCCCTATTAGTTTATTTAAAGTGCGAGTTCAATGTCACATCGAGACAGATCTCGCTCGCAGTTTCAAGAATATCTCGTTGAGGTCTTTTATGCGATGAGATGACAGATGGATAATCTGCAGTAACCTGTCAGGGACTTTCGCACTATAACTCATTTATATGACTAGTTTTAATTGAGTGGTGTGAATTTTATGACTTGATATTTATATCTAAAGTCATGCAAAAATACTGTAGTTGGTGTCTTTTGAGGATTTTTTGTTTTGTGTCCTTTCTATACACATGTGAAATATGGACGAAGTGATCGCAATAGGCCTTATTAGAAGCCCATAGAACCCATCCTTTCAGGATCACCACAAGTTGTGCCAGATGGCACTGCCATAACTTGTTCTTTAATTTATCCCACCTTTAAATCATCTTTTGTGAAGTGTAATGCACGACTCTAAACACCTTTTATAGTAGCTTCCACTTTAAAGAACATAAAAACAGAAAATTGAAAAGAAAATGAAATACGAATGTAGAGTTCACTAACTCTTAAATGCACCCGGAATTACTGGAAGTAGGTACATGCACTTTTATGCAAAGCTACTAAAACCTGTGTTACGTGGGCGACTCTTGTACCGTCAAAAAGAAAACGACTTTAGGTAGGTACGTACATACCTACCTATTTCAAAAGTAACTAAATCGACTCAGGGTTAATTGTATCCATCCCTAGTTTACTGAGGTCTTACACCAACCGCTAGCAAACTAGCAAGTCATAGTAAATGTAAGTTATTTGTTACAAAACGAATATGGGTCGCACTTAGTTGCGAACACTCAAACTGACAGATATGAGGACTGCGTAGGCGCAGCTCTCAGCAAACAATACCGACAATCTCGTTATGTGTGTTTACGTTCCGGTCCGCGGACATTTCGTCCGGCGGCGTGGGCTTAATACCAATTTGGAGTTAAAACTGTTTCTGGCTAAGCTCGTGGTTTTCCGATTATTTAGGAATCCGTTACTTAGGTGCCAATTTCCTACTTCAGCCAAGCACAGTATCTAGCACACGACTTTATAAAGCGCTGTCGATTACTGTTGTTACTTACTTGTTCTACTGCAGTGACTCTGGAACTACTTTGAGAACCATTGTGGGGTCACCATGTGAATGTGGGTCAGCGTAGAGCAAGGTAAGACACTCGGTCGCTTTTAGGAATTCTTGTTAAAAACTGATCTGTGTTTACTTAACTTGTTTGCTGTTCATTTTGTATGTTTCTCGGGAGGTTATTAACCTAGTTCCATCGTTCCGTTGTAGAAGATATTAGAAATGTTTACGTTTACACTCAAAAGTCATGCTCAATAGTATTGCGTAAGAGTCTTGTCGATAGAGCATTACTCCATGGCGCCTGTACGAAACCCATATTCTAACGAGTAACAAAATAGATTCTTCTATCGCCTCTCTATAAATTCTCCTAAGTAAAAGCAATATTTCAGTACCTACAGCGAGCACAAAAAGTATATTGCACGTTATCAAACTAATAGCTCCATTGAATAGGCATTGTGAGTTATAATATGAGCGATACGCGACTATTCCTTGTAATTTAAAGGAGACTGGGATAGGAGAGCCCGAGGGAGGCTCAGGCGGAATGCGCGGGCAAGGTCATTCCTCCTTGCGCGGTCATTCCCCCCCGTGTGCCTCCCCCTCGGCCATCCTCACCACATTGTCTAGCGCGATCAGCCGCAGATAAAGGAGCAAGCACAACCAGCGAGGGTGTGACGCGTTAGCGTAGTATGCCCTTGTACAGCCACTAAAATCCGGGGAAACTTAAGTGCAAACGAATGTTGTTAGGTCTGTGACGAGGTCAAAATCGGCTAGATCTAGCGGGAACACCTCCTGAGTCGAAAGTACTTACTGCGTTGGTTATCGTGAGCGTGAATTTTGCCAGCTAATAAGCATAACGTTCTGAATGCACTAGTGCTACCCAAATTGCGCTTTCCTACCTTCGCTTGTCCTTGTCGTGTATCTGCACCTTAACGAGGACCTACAGGACCCCGGACCTCGATACTAACCATTCCCGGTTCCCAATGCGAAATTTTACCTTTTATTTTCCGTGCCAAGCACGACCGACCCCGCGGCGATATGGCGTCCGCCTTTAAGGCTAGTCTAACGCCATTTTCTAACAAAGAACTGGGTACAAGTATCGTGCCGTGGTTTATTTGCAATGCACCGGCGCACGTTTATCCAGGCCTCATCTTGTTCTATTATCAAATAAATTCCAAGCTAAAGTATAAATTGAGCACTATGCCTTCCAATTCTCGTATTTTATAATAACAGGACGTCAGCAGAAACAGCTAAACGTAATCATAATAAACTGAATGGACTGTCGTTTACAATCTCGTAAAATACAATGAATGTATTCTGCGATCTAGGTACCTAAGTTAAACATCCGTTAATGTCCTTGCTTTCATAAAATTTAAATAAGCATGAAATTCGTTTATAATTCTCCATATACTTAGAATAAATTTTAAAAGAATTTAAATGGTTTTGGGTGTGCAACGGTACCTACTTACACCAGTATTTTGCATAAAAAGTAGTGCCAACTGTTTTGAGAATTTATACAAAATTAATTTATTTCTGACGATTATCTTTCTAATAAAATCTACCAACAGACTTGTACTCGTAGATAACCGTTTTGTCAATGTGCATAAAAATTTACATTAATTCTTGACCTAAGTTTTGTTCGACTTAAAAACAAGTTGTTAATTGATTTGTGATTTAATAACACACTTTACAGTAGGAAGTAATTCTGCGGGTGCTAGATTTCTCCGACTAAGTATATTGATTAATAAGGTGTTAAAATTCGCAACCTAGTGTTGCTAAAGCGATCGATAACTCAAATATGAAAAAGAGTAACACCATTAAGCTATAGTCTACAAACAAAAAAATTAGGTAAGATGATAATATCAGACACAAAAACCGTGGGCGTTCTATAAAAATTGTTAAATTCGCAAGTGTCGCACTCAGGCGTCTCCTATTTTATAGGTAGCTAGGTAATGTTAGAAGGCAGCTTGATGTTTTTACTCGGCGCCAGGCAAGGCGGAGTCATCTTACTATTTCAAATATAAAAAGCTTTTACAGCTTGCTTATTTTTTCTCCAAGTGTGGCGAAATGAATTGATGTTGGTCATTACGAAGGAATGAACCGCGGCGCCAATGTCTTGATGGATAAGTGGCCAGGAATTTGCATAGGCTACCGACTGAAATGTTGATTAAACTGAATCGTTTACACACGATCTGCGCAAGATTTGTTTGATCTCATGTTGAGATCTAATTGACAGCTCAATTTGGAACGAAGAAAGTTGTTGACTTTTGCACCAATTGCGGTGTTCGGCAAATAATTGATTGAGATTTTACACTTTCTGTTCGTGTTTGCATGTTTCTTTCACTTAACGAATAATAACTGGTGGATAGTATAAAATAAATTAGCATGTTCAATTTGATGTACCGTTTTTTGCAGTTTTTTGTCAGTGGAACATTTTTGTGAACATCTGGTATCGATACGATAAGGATTTGAGGATGATGGTCTATGTAGCAAAGTAGAGGGTAAAAACTACATGATGAGGTAGCTTAGGTACTATGTTTTTTCTTCAGCGTTCTATTATGTGTTGACAGATTAATCTGGTTTTAACTGACAGACCAATCGATTATGCTGCTGATAATGTTGTTTTTTGTTGTGCGAGAATTAATCTAATTACCGTATTGTTTTTATTTGTTGCAGAATTCGAGACTGAGACGGAACCGCCGAACTTCTAGTACACAAAGCGAGTAAGTTTTTATTTCTTATTTTTACCATTCAAAGATTCAAAAACTCCTAAAACGATTATTGCATAGGTACCTAAAAGTTGTACTCTTATTGCAAGAGGTTAATGGCTAATGAAGCTTTATTAGGCCTCCCAAGAAGGACCAAAGGAGGATGGCTCGAGAGTCACTTTTACAATACGCTGATTCATTATGGACCAAAAATATACCAAAAATACCCAAAGCCAAGTCAAATACGGTCATATTACTCACTCGGTCTATGTTTGGCTCCACATTAACTACTTATATTGAGTTAGATTGTTACAATAGTGTGTCCGTGAGACGGTTGTGAACTTGTGTTGATCATTCGGAGCAGTGAGGAGAGAATTTCAGTCCGGCATTGACAAGATTGCACATACCTGCTTACTTATTCAGAGACAGTATGTATAGTTATTCTGTGTCAGACCAACTGTGTGTGTGACCAACCCTATTCAAACTAAGGATTAAAGTTTCCTGTCCACTGAAGCACAACTTTGTCAGATCTGCGTTGACGTATGAGTGGTATGACCTACTCACGCATCATATAATATATGAATACGACGGACAAATTGGAAACTTCACTGAAAATACAACCTACTACATAACCTTCATTGAATTTGATATTTATGTAGAGTAACATTGATGTAGTTTTCCCAATGTTTGGTTATAGGTACTTATTATGGGTATTATCCCTAACAGGTAAAAATATGGGTAGGATGTCAACAGACGTCTCTTATGATGACATAGAAACAATGTTTCAGTAGACAGTAGTCTTTATTATGATATATCGCGTCATTGTTTGATTGGTCGGGACAAGACAGAATCTCGTGGGCGGCGAAACACCGCTTCCATTGACTGTCGGGATTTATAACCATTGACTCGAGCGCAGGTGAATTGTGAATTATGATCGATCGCAACAAAAATAGTCACTCAACGATTTGTATACAAAACATTCCAAGTGAAAGTGCGGTGAAGAGGAACAATGGGCAAGTCTATAAAAATTCAAATGAAATGACTTGATTGTTCGAATATTTTCGCTCTATTGTGCATTCACGAATGATTAGGGAAACATTTCTTGATAAAAGAAGTTTCTATCTCCTTACAGCCTTCCACTTTACATGTTCAAAGGCTGACGAGACGTGAATGGGTCGACAGTGCGGCGTACCTAGGTATCTAAATAAGAGGCTATTGAGTTATAACAGGCTACTTCTGTAAGCATGAGTGACAGGCAGTGTTGCGCCTGGGGTCAAAGGAATTGTAAAATACAACTATTGATAAGTGTTTCCAGAGAAATAGGCTGTAATATCGCATAATGGACGATGATATATACCTCTAATTGACGCGAACAATGTATTGCGCTCTTGATAGAACTGCTAGTGCGGTACACCGTTGCGGAACGGTTAGTGGGTGGTTACCTTTGACATTCTAATGCTTGTTAGTGTTACCGTTGTTCTCAAAGGTGTAAAGGCAAAAGGTGAAGCTTTAGCTGCTGAAGTGCGAGTTCAGTAGCAACTGCTTTATGTTTAAAACATGCAGGCTTAACAAGCACATGGGAACCATCCCGGATAGAGGTGCAGGAATATGCGAGTATATTATATGCAGCCTTTTCCCTATGGAAATAACGTTTCTTCGCGTGGTAATAATTTGTTTACACCGTCAATAAGCAATCCAGGTTTCTGAGACAAACGGAAGTGTATAATGTCTTTGCTCTAGATTTCAGCTTAGAAATCACAATGGAACTGATTGAAAACCTTGCGCTGATTTATGTTTGAAGCTGTTTCATTAGCTAAGTTGTTTGAATGCTATTAAATAGGTACCAGATCCAGCATGTAGACAGTCTAAACGTGACTCTCTATGCGGTCTCGCTCAAGGACTTAGCTTCCTTGTTAACGTCCTGCAGAAAGCTATATTGTCCAATACAATGTCTGTCTGGGCATAAATTTACATTTAGTTACGGTCGCGCGTTTTGTTTAGAGGAATACTCTTCCTGTCACTGGTAAATGATGTCTACAGTCATGCAGTAAATTGCATTCGGGATCGTCTTTGCAATCACGTAGGCACCGACAGAGTTACGAGACTGGTAACTAATCAACTGTACAGTCAGCTGCACAGACATGTATACACTTCCAAGATTTAACTTGTATTTTATTCGGAACTTTTCAAATAAAAGGACATGCACACGTTTTTCGTACAAAGTAGTCATCGTATTTCGTCAGAATGAGGTACATAAATTATCACAATTACTATACACTTACTATTTAGTCAAATTGAAAACTTGGGAGTGTATACATATTTTTGCAGCCGACTGTACCTCATAGAATTTAGTCGTCAGTTGTTTTTACATCGATGGTGCCAGTCGTGTTTTGTTTTAATAGATGTAAGTATAGTGGGATATCATAGCGACGGTTTTGCTGAAGGCAGGTTTTTGATAAAAAGTATATTTTACTCTCAATTGTATTTCTTGCCTGGTTAGTTAGAAGGTAGCAAAGTGAGAAGTTTATCACTAGCAACCTAACAGCTGTATCTGTACAAGGATTTAACACTTAGCATGTTATAAAATAGCTAAGCATTTGCTAAAATAAGCAAGTTGGTACTAGATTGCCGTGTGGTGCCGGCTTAGAATTTGCACCACCCCAACTCTTCCCACGGGTGTCGTAAGAGGCGATTAAGGGATATCTCCGGGGGCGGGCAGCAGCGCCCCTTGCAGAACATTTCTACCACCGAACTGCGATCCCCAACCCTCATGCCCAGCGTGGGGATTATGGGCATTACTTCCCCATGTGAAAAAAGCCAATAAGGTGCTTATCAAGGGGAGACCTGCGTCCAGCATTGGACCAATATAGGCTGTTGAGGTTGAGGATGAGGTACTAGTTGAAAACTTAAGAAAGAATCGATGAACTAGTTTTTCTTTTACCCTTTAGTTTCTTCTTTTTTTAATTCTGGTTGATTCTAAACCACAATAGCCATCTAGACTGATGGCAGTAGTGGCGTTTCCTCTTTTCTCCGCGTTCAATCTTTATTACCAGTAGCATCTTACTTTTAACCTTAACACTATGTGGTAAGGTTCAATTCTATTTAGTATAGTAAAACGGTCACCTAGCTATCAATATTCCTGGATCGTCGGGACCGCATGCGCTTAACGACATTGCATTTACTGCGAAAGACATTCGTTTAATTAGTTCACCTATTTCCGGTGAGTAGGTTATATAATTTATAGATTATTATAACGATAAAGTGTTAAATAATGTTAGATAATATTCCATGATAGGGTTTATGAACACGAACATGCGGCTGGTTATATCAAGTTAGACATGTTCTGTAAGTTGTACACTCTTATAGATTTTTCATGTGTTTATTTCCATTTTTTTTTATTTGTGTTTTCTTTTAAATTTTTCTATTTATGTGTGAGTTACGCCGCGACTCATGCTTCATTCTGGCCTCCACGGAAGACCAGCGCTATGGCAGGATACATCCTGCCATAGTATCCGCTGAGTGTTGGCCATTTTTGCTACCTATATCTTGTTACTTTTATATTAACTTTTATCTTTTGTATGTGCTATATATGAATTGTTTACAAAATAAACGCATTTTAACTTTTAAGTACTATACTATTTCCAGTTTTCCCCCTTTAGGGGGATTTGCAAAGGGGAAAACTGGAAGTCAAAAAAAAGAATTCCAGTTTTCCCCCTTATGGCTAATCTTCAAGGGGGAAAACTGGAATTCTTTTTTTTTTTACTTCCAGTTTTCCCCCTCAAGGGGGATTTCAAGGGGGAAAACTGGAATAACCCGTTTTTTTATGTACTTACATAGTTACTTACATACTTACATAGTAAAACTTTACCTTTGGTGTTGGAATGTGTTCTCATTTTCAAGATTTCGGTCATTCATTCTTTGACCTGAGTGTCATATCAAAGCAGAGGTTGTATTAAAAATGGCAATCATTTAATTCACACACAGCACCAGCTTTTTAGTCCACTACTGGACATAGGCTTCCCCTGATAAGTGTCTTCTTGGCTCTCATCATTAGAAGGCAATGCCACGATTATTTCATTATTCTGAGCCTAATTACTGAGCTTTCAAACGTCTATCCATATTCATGAGCCTCGCCTTTCTTGGGACAAATAAACGCCTATCGTCTCTACCTTGTACCATCTAACAAGGTTGTCGCTGGTGGCAGAAACAAGGCTTGGACTTTGCATACTAGGTCTACACGCGATGCCAGTTTAACAAGAAGGTCTAGAACCATCAAATTATGTTGACGTTAAGTATAGAGCATCCATTTTAATGCAAGGAAAAAAGTGTTTGACTAGGCTTGTTTAGGTACCTATGTAGAGCAAAATTATAGAGATGTAAAGCAAGATGAATTATGTTAAATGGGCAAGGCAAAGAGCTTTTATCTTTTGAATAGATCATGAGACATGATAAGTTACCTTTAAGTTCTTTGATTGTGTATCAAATAGAAACTTTGGAATCATAAGGTGCTTACGTGACAGGGTATAAGCATAAGCATAAGGATAAGAAAATATTTATTGTAGAATTGTGTAAAACATTCGTAGGAAAGATCTTATAATCATAATTTGGTGACAACAATTTTAGCCATTTCGGACATGCAATATAAAACAATTCAATAGTAGAAATTGTACAGGCAGGAATCTATATAGCTATATTGCATCATTGTATCGACCATTTTTATTTTGAGGGAAATAATTAAAGGTACTTACTTGTCTGACTAGCTGACATTTTGGGATGTGGTATTTATGTATGTAGGTATCAACTAAAAGAAAATTATCAAGTGTCTTATTAGCAACTTTGAGTTGCGATGTATCGCTTTTATCTTTATCGTCTCTTATGCCTGAAAAGACTAGGTGTAGCGTCTTCTGGCTAAGTGCTCTACAGGAATGCACTTCTCTCATTACCATCCAAGGATAGGGCAAAAAGGAAATTTAGTGTTGGCTCGGGACATACATCGTAGGTGTTTGGTTCACACTCGCTTTCTTTTTCTATGAGCCAACATGTGCCTTGGGCATTTCGCATTCACGGCCTGTACGCATAATTAACTCTTATCAGCATAATCTAGGAGCTTACAAAGCATTACAATTTTGTTTTTTTTTCTGTTAGCTTATTATCAGCCTATAATTTGTTCGCACTGTTGCCTAGCTAGTTAGTCACTATCATATTTTTTTGTATTAAATTAATACACTTCACGCTTCTAGTGTAGAGCAATTACATTTGATTCTTCAGATTATTCGCATTAATCACATATATATAAAGACAGTCTAAAATAGCACTAACTACCAAAACCAATAAACATTACAACCATCATTGCAGCGGGTTCGATTCCCGCCTCGGGGCAAATGTTTGTACGATCTGCAGACATTTGTCCAGAGCGTTCTGGATGTTTCTATGTCTAATAAAAAAATATCTATCTATGTAGTGTATTGTATTATGTATATCAGTTTTCTAGTACCCATAACACAAGCTTTGCTTAGCTTGGGGCTACATAATGCTGTGTGAATTGTCCAGCATTATTTATTTATTATTTACATTTATTTATCACATCCTAGATAATTCTTCATTCTTCACACATTATAATTGAAATAACCCGTGTCCGAATGTAATGCATGGGAACTTCCGATTTTGCATGTGAAAGTATAAAAAATTCACACGCATTCGAGGGTAGCCCAGTTGTTGTAATTGGGTCAGCCGAGCAACCTGTCAGTGCATGCGCATTGTTTCGGAAGGCGCGCGCGGTCCCGTTACCGCTCGGTCAAGTTCGGCCATTGTCGGCTTACCATTGTGACATACGGATTCATATCGGATATTCATCTATTTGAGAAGGTACAGTCAGAAACAGAATTGTTTTCCATTTGACGCAATTGTCGTCTTGATGATTCTTGAAACGTGGTAACCACTACCACTTTATTACTGTGGGGGGTCGTCAACGAAGCTTGTTCCTAAGAGAAAATGTATAAAAGCCATTTTCTTTTGATATTTAATGCATTATTTTATGAGAAGCACTTTATGATTCCCAAAACAATTTGAAAGACTTTGATAATGTGGTGGTATATCAGTCTGGCCTTTAACCATGCCGCTGCAGTCATGTCACGTACTAGAGCACCGGTTTATGGTCAAAACATGCATTATTCTGACATTATTTTGACATTTTAACGACTTTTTTAAGGAAATCTGTCATGCTTCACACATTATCTTACAGTAACCGTAACCTAGTCCTCCATTTTATTACGAGGTTGATTTGCTAGAAGTGTCCGATGCACAAGTCAAGACGATAAACATGCACAACTCGAAATGAAATTAAAAAAACTCGAATGTCTCTAGAAGCAAAGTCTATAAAACCTGGGCTTATCCAGAAATCTGATACAAAGCCAGGTACGAAAAGGATTTTGTATAAACATGATGCTAAGCCAAACCGTCGTCCCATATATTCAAACCGCAATATATGTATTTCTGTGTTTAAACCTATTCAATTCAATTCAATACGTTTATTTCAGCTTAGATACATACATAGATACATATTTCAGCCATAGATTAATTAATTAAATAAAATAAAATAAAATCATCTTAAATTAATGGAACACACATTATTCATAAGCGCATGGCACGATGTGTGCGCGTCCAATGCTTCATGAAAGCGCAGTCCGTGTCGAAAATCACTTTTTTGCTGTTGATTTTTTGTCACTCTTTGTCAATTTGAGCTCCTTGCTACAATGCATAACGCTAACAGTATTTTTTTTATAACACGCCAAAAAGAGAATTTTGTATTTTTGTGTTGAGAATAGTTTACAAACATTAACATTGAGAAAGGCTGGAGCATAGGTAAGTAAATGATCAGATACAGTATTTTCGTGATTATCTGACTGTAATCGTAGGCGGCTGAGCACGTGCGCCTCTGACCCCCGGCCGACATCAAAGATGGACCGTAACTTCTACTTAGCTGATGGTAGGTACTAGTTATCATAAAGCATTTACCGTGACCTCAAACCCGTCCGAGATGATGCTTAGCTGGATCTATGAATTTTTATCAATGTTGTCCCATTTATGTACCCACAAAAATGTTGGGTTAGAGCACAGAGCTTTAACTTTTTTGGTCACTTTCTAGTTACAAATCATCCTTAGCTTAAGGATGAGCTTTGATACGAAGGCAGTGTAGTACTATTTAGTTATTCTGTGGCATTCAAAATACCGAATGCCACAGAAGACTAAACTGGAATTGACGACTTTAAGCTGAACAAAACTCAATAAGATTTTCTTATTTTGATGCTTGGTAGAGCTGGTGGTAATGGCAAAACGTGTTTTGGGGAGACACTTTTAGCAGTGGACGTAATTGTACTGATAAAAAGTAGACCTAAGGCTTACTTTTATTTATTTTAATTTACCTATGTAGGTAAATTAGTTTGTAAAATGTTTTCTGATCCTTTCGCTGGGAGTCCTATTTGGTAAATAAATAAATACTTAAGTCACGCTGTATAATTGAGTCAGTAGGTAAGGTTCCTTAAACTGTATACGTCATTGTGGCACAATTAAGCAATTTTGTCGAGACCGGTTGAAGTCTCGTGGCTTAAAGATTTATCAACATGATTTGACAAAACTACTTTGGGTCAGGGTCACTTTCTTTAATCACGTCCATTAGTGGCATGTTCATAAATAAACATTGTTCCTACGGTATCTAATCGATTTTAACTGGAGAGAAAGTGGTTGTTAGATATCTGTTTTTGCAATCACAGAATATTTTACAAATAATTTTGCCGAGATTTGCATTCACTTCACTTCAACAATCAACGTTGGTCGGCTGCTGGACGCAAGCCTCCAATAAGTGCCTTATTGGCTTTTATCTCTTGAGGGTACCTAGTGCCCTTAATCCCCACGCTAGGCATGCTGGTTGGGGATCGCAGTTCGGTGGTGGAATTGTTCTGCAGGAGGCGCTGCTGCCCGCCCCCCGGTGGATATCCCTTAATCGCATCTTACGACACCCGCGGGAAGAGATGAGATGATGCAAATTCTAAGCCACGGCAAGCTTAGCATTGGTAGTGAGAAATTCATAAACGACTTTGCGAGCGCGTTGTATGAATGTGTGTCAATACAAAATCCAAATAATAATAATTTTTAATATTGTATAATCAATCAAAATAATTAATCAATCACAATTGTGTATCTGTTCTTAAAATGCCGTATTAATTAAATTAAATTAAATAAATTGAAATGTAATGAAATTGCATCTAGGTATTCATCTCCATAGAGTTAGTGTCTCTAAAATCTATATATATAAAAGAGAAGAGAAAACTGGCTCATGAAGAGATCTCTGAAACTACAAGAGCTACGAAGCTGAAATTTTGCGTGGAGGTTCCTTTTAGGACGTGCACCCGCTAAGAACGGATTTTTGGAAATTCGTATTTTAAGGGGGTCAAAGGTCATTTTTATAATAACTTCAGAATCGTAACTGTTGGCCCTTCAAAATTTGTAGCGTAGAAAGATGACTTAAAATAAACAGAGACGTGTTTCAGGGTTTTTTGAAATTCACACCCTAACGGTCAATGTGGATTTAAAGTAAGGCCCACTCACTGACTTATCAAGAAAAAATTAGAAAATTTAGAAAATACTTATCTAGAAAATCTAAGATGCTGAAATTTTGCATGAAAATTTAGTTTAGGACGTAAGCTAAGAACAGTTTTTTAGAAATTCACATTCTTGGGTTATTATGTTCCTACCTAAACTTCTATCTACGGCTTCAAACGCGTGGTACTCGGGTTATATTACTCGGATGTACATTAGTACTGCTACTAAAATCCACGCGAATGAAATCGCGGCGGGTCAGCTCGTGGTTTATATAGCCCCAGCTCAGTTTGGTACACCAGTAGGAACCCTTTGTGTACCTATAAAACTGGTATATGGGGCCTTCACATATTAAAGTCGCAAACCAATAAAACACTTTACTTCTTTCATAACGAATCTCATCATCCTAAACTCTATTGATCAACCCTAATAATGCTTTCATTGTACAAATAATCTGCTTCTGCAAAAATATTACCTTAGCTTTCATGCAAGGAACACAGGAAACATAAACCATTATCCCTTTGTACATTAAACAGAAATAATTGTCTACGATCATTGTTGGGTCTTAAAAGCCAGACACTAATATAAGGCGCCTACGCGGCGATGGGAACATAAAGCCATTGTGAATGTATTAATGAAATCCTTTATTCATGTATGATTGCATGGTGGATCCTCCTATGTAATCAAAAAGAGCTATAATGGACCTCATTCTACAGGTAATAATGTGAACTCGGCAAGAATACGTATAAAAATACAATCCCTAAGCTGAGTTTCTACAGTTTAAGTAATGAATTATTGACCTCTCTCCACGGCTTTTTCCCTGACTTGTAAGTACTTCTTTCCAATTTTTGCCAATTTACCCTTATATATTTTCGGGCATAACCTTATCATCCTCTCCACACGTCTTGGTTAGTTACTCTTCTTCCCAGAAACATAATTAATAACTATTCCCCTTACAAGCCTTGTATTTCAAAGACTCTTGTTTGAAGCACAAAGTAGCTTATTCTTGAAGGCTCCTAAAACTTTATGTCAGCGACAATGTAGGCTCTCATTAGGAATAGTCGCACACTGATCAGATAGCAGCTATTTATTGCATTATAACAGTGAACCACAGCTTCACCTTATCACGTTGTTTATGATGGAGATTGCATTGCTCAGGGTTTTTTGTTCGTTTGCTTAGTAGAGTCCTATGAAAGGTAATGCTTGAGAGCTGTGTAATGTTAGGAGTTAAAAGACATTAAGGAGGATATAATCCCGTGATTTCGTAAAAAAGGGCTTATTCCAATAATCCCCTGCCATAATCTCCTGCGAAGGGGATTCCTGGACTTTTTGTCCAGAAACCCCCTGTCGGCTCAAAGAGAAGAAAGGGGATTTGTGAACCAGAGTTCCAGAATTCCCCTGATCCACTTATTTACACCGTAAGTAGGTAGTTGTTCTTTCTTGAAATAATCAAATGCAATCAACAAAGTAACCTAACCTTTTAAGTAGAGTGTGAGTACGGGGATGACGGCTGATAGAGGAGAGTGAAACAAAACTACATGTTGTGCCGAGGTGCCTCTAGATGGGGACATAGATTGGGAAATCTAGGTCCCCATCTAGAGGCACCTCGGGCAAAGGCAAGGATTATACCTTATGATAACAAAAATTGCTGAATATCTTGTAAGTGGTAAAATAATTGTTTTTCAAGAACCTCTGGACATGAAAATACTAAATTGCATACGTCAAGAAATGGATTTGCTAAAATAATTTCCGTGTGCAGTCGCATGCAAAACTTAGTCTAGTTTAGTGTACCTACTTATAATGATGCCTATGTTTTCCCGTTAAATTGGGCAATTGGAGCGCATACGGTGGCTGGGCGCGCCACGCTGCGCATCGTGATATAACACTGGAGCTAACTGTTATGGACATTATGCGACATTTGTCACGTCATCCTGGCTGTCACGATCATTGATTTAGACTAGAGAATGGTACTGCCTGGCTTAATGACTGAAAGGTTAGGGTCAGATCCCGGTTTGCACGTAAGAGGTTCATATAAGGGAATATTTTTGATCAGTAGTTATCCCTTTAGTCCACGATAACAGCACACGGAGGCGCACGTACCTTCTCCTCGTGGTCGTGGTCGTTGGAGGAGCCCGCGGTCCTGTTGGAGGAGCGCTCGTGTATCCAATATTTAACACTAGAACTAAATGTTATGGACGGAAGGTTGTGGTCTGGTTTGAACGTAGTAACATGCTACCTTTAAGGTCCCTAATTAGGTTTCCTTTTGATTGCTAGAGCTATCGCTAAAAGTAAGTTTATGTTGATTATTTGCTGAGCATTGAGCATACCATTAGGAAATATGCAGGTATCGACAGGGCCTACACATTTACTTCCCTTGGAGTCAAGACCCTAGGTCCGTGAGGTACCGAGGCTCTCCGGGTTTTAAAAAAAATATGTGAGTGTCTGGTCGAAGTGACGCGTGACCCGAGAGCTGGTGAGTATCTGGCGCAGCGCACCAGCATTGCCATACAGCGGGGCAATGCAGCCAGCGTCTTGGGGATGCTTCCGACTGGTATTAGTATGGATCAGCTACCTGTAGATTGCTTGCAACCGTCTGCAGTTAGTTCAGTTGCAAATACTAGTTCTAATTTGTTTCTATTATCGATTGTAATTTTCTTTGTTAAACATTTTCTTTGTTTCTAATAAACTTCAAACCATTAGAGATTGATCTATTCAACATTGTTATGTTCATCTCCCAGTGCGCAACCAAGGTTGCACACCATCCAGTCGTTATAATCAAGTTGAGTCAATTTAATACAGTTTACCACGCAAGCAAAACAGCAGAAAATCTATCCATTGATAAAATCTCTGGGAAAGATGCTACGGATCCATCTATTATTACTCGGATATCTCTAACAGTACCGAAGCGCCTTATAGAGAACAAGTCTGTAAATTTATTATGGTTCATTGTTGGATCTCATGATTGGAGTGTTGTTCCGCCATAGTTATTTGTGCTAAAAGTGCTGTATAACTGTAACGTTCACTCCTTCTGTTGTTTTACCATATTCAGCCATGCGAGCTGTGAAATGTCACAATGGTTAGCCTTTGTTTTGCGTAGGGTTTAACGGTAGGCGGCAAACGAGGAATGTTGGACAGAATAGGGCAAGGCCTCCGGGATTGTCATTTTACGAGCCTCTTATGTCTCTTCTATTCCAGGTGTTGGTCCAATAAGTCTGTGACCGACTTTATCTATGGAATGTTCGTGTTAGCACGTTTTTTCGGTCCTTTTATCTTTACTCAGCCTGTCTAGGACATTGGTATGTCTTCATAAGAATTCGTATCATTTCAGTTTACATAGGTAGGAGTATCAAAGCGCAGATCAATGCTATTATTTATGTTTATCCGCGGAATGCCTGGTATTTTTACTTACACACTATAAAACATCTATTTGTTATTCGCTTTTCATCCAGATAGCTATTTTGTTATTTACTTATTCAGATCAAAGCTGTGATTTCGCTCTGCATAAAATAGCTGAAGAGACAACGTTGGGAATAGCTTAACCCAAATCACGATCACCGCAAAGCCGTTGTACTGTGGTTTGTTAAATTGAGGTAATTGGCCAGTACCGGGACATTAGCTTAGAATAGTTAAGACGCGATCACAATATAATACGGCTGTTATTTCAATAAGAAACGAATTCTTAAAATAGCTTGTCGTGTGTGAAAATAAATTGCTTGTTTATGTGTTGTCCAGAAATTCTCAAATTGACTCAGCGTTTAGTTGAACGAATACCGCAAGAAAATACCTTAATTTTTTAATGAGTTTCCGGTTTCCGCTTGAAAAGTCCCACGTTGAACTTAAAAAGCTCGTTTCTACAAGTTCCGTCTATAATATTTATTTGGTATCTTGCCCTGCATCTTGTTCTTGCTTTAGCGGAATTCGAATGGCCCTTAGCTATATGAATGAACTAAATAAATGTTTCCCTGATGCTGTCAATACATCAATGTAACCGGATTTCCATACAAGTAGGTAACTTTTAACCAGTGTCATTGAGAAAGTAACCTAAATTAAAATAGCGGTATGTCTGTAAGTGCAATTTGTACTTATAATGAATTTTACGGGCTCGGATGCATTTCTCCCCTCTGATGAGGTATCCACTCCAAATGTTTATAACATTCGATTTGAATGTTCGTGACTGCTCATGCAGAAACGTTATGAATGAAACGAAAGTTGTTCAAACCATTGACCATGTATAGGTTCGAAATGATTTCAGTTTGTAAAGAACCTTCTACACAACAATGTTGCACTTTCACATTTTACAATCGGTCATTCATTCTGATAAAAAGATTAGTGAAAGCGATACGATGCAAAAAAGTAAATGAAAATTCGTGTCACTGACTTTCCTATTGGTCCGAGGATCCATGTTGCAATTGTCTGTCTGACCTGCTTGCCGGCCATGTAATTAACGTAACATGGTTTTTATGCATTCTCTTTGGAGCAATTGAGCCGGAATAAAGTCATTATCGTGCCGAATTGATTGGGGAAGCGGTACGTGCTGGTTGCGAATGCTGCGATGAATTACGCTAAATTCTAGCCTTGTAAGTGGATAATAGGAGTTTGCACATTACAATTTGCCAGTAATTCTCTACTTGACCGACTTTTGATTCATAATCATGTGATTCGAAAAAGGCTTCTTGTTGGGAATCTTGTTGTGGTTCTGTATCTCGTCATTATTTTTTGTACTTAACAACTTTCCCAAAATAATTGTGCAACTGTCAGGGAGAAATCATTTCTAAGCGATAAGGTCGCCCATTATACTTTTGTGTTTTATATGAATGGCTATGCTGTATTTAATTTGTGCTACAATAAAGAGTTGTGTATCGTTATGTAACTTTTTTTGCGCTACCGTCCGAAACTGCACTGTTTCATATCTAAAAAGAAAGAAAGAAATAAAATATTTTTATTTACATTACAACTACTATACACAATTAGCTTTAAGACTAAATTAATTAATACTACCAAATAGTTGCAAAAACAGATTTGTTTTGTGGGTAGCAGCGTTTATATATGCCTAGGTCTATTTTCATTTGTATCGTGTTCTAAGTTCTAT
Source organism: Eupithecia subfuscata (assembly GCA_963564075.1). Taxonomy (NCBI): domain Eukaryota; kingdom Metazoa; phylum Arthropoda; class Insecta; order Lepidoptera; family Geometridae; genus Eupithecia; species Eupithecia subfuscata. The sequence goes on from OY751097.1 coordinate 11,594,762, forward strand.
TTATGGAAGAGACATTGAAAATGTTTTATTAAAACGTTTGTTTGTTACAAGTTACAGTTTTGTCGGCATGAAGGGTGTTCTATTTATGGAAGAGACATTGAAAATGTTTTATTGAAACGTTTGTTTGTTACAGGTTACAGTTCTGTCGGCATGAAGGGCGAGACGCTGCGCATAGCGCGGCTGGCGCTTTTCTTATTGCAGGCTTCGTCTGTGCTGTGTAAGTTCAAATTTATTGCGCTACTGTTTTGATTAATAACCGTGTTCCGATGGAAAACAGGTAGGAACATGCAGTGAAATCATTAGAGACATGCAGCTTAGAGATTGAGCTTCCTACACAAGTTTTATAGTCAGAATTTATGAATAGCTATACTTCGAAACCTTTCTTTAGAAAAAAGTAGCGTAGAGTACCTACAATTACCTATTTACAACAGAAAATCACATAGAACATTAATATAAAACTACCATTTCTGTTCGGGTAATTCACAGCCTGTAAAAACAATAATACGTGGTCTTTGAAATTGCCTGATCAATCAATGTGTGGCTTAGAATTTGCACCACCCCATCTCTTCCCGCGGGTGTCGAAGAGGCGACTAAGGTATATCGACCGGGGGCGGGCAGCAGCGCCCCCTGCAGAACAATTCTACCACCGAACTGCCGCTGATCCCCAACTCGCATGCCCAGCGTGGGGATTATGGGCACTACCCCCATGTGATAAAAGCCAATAAGGCGCTTATCAGGGGGAGGCCTGCGTTCAGTAGTGGACCAATACAGGCTGTTGAGGTCGAGGTTGAGGATCTATCAAAAGGATGCGAAATGGATCCTAGATATTTAAATTCATTTGTTCCCCTACTTAAATTCGTAGGTAGGAGACTTACAAATTTTCATCTCATCCAAAAGCAATCTCTGTGTTTTATCTTAACAATTTATTTTTACTTGTTCGCATCCAGGTCGGATGGCGTTCGAAAAGCTAACAGACCTAGATTTCACCGGCACCGCATACTACACCGTGCGGAACCTGTCCCTCTACGAGTGCCAGGGCTGGTGTCGGGAGGAGCCCGACTGTCAGGCTGCGTCTTTTAGGTGAGTACCCGCTTTCTTCATTCTTCTTCTTAGTCGCTACACTCATCAAAGAGAAGTAGTATCACGGGGGTGCCACCCCTCACAAGCCAGCGCCATTCTTCTTACGCCGCTACTTTCCTGGTACATTTGTGTAGGGGACTGTTTAGTGCAGCTTATTCGTTTATTTATTATTTTTTATTTGGTGCAGCTTCTTCATAGAGCGCATAAAAGAGTAGACAACCTGTAGATTGTTCCTTATCGTATTGCTTTGAGTTAAACGCTAGCCTAGTCACCGTAGCCAAAATTGGCAGGGACATCATTGCTCATACATCATGCTGCATAATGCATGGTACAGTAGTAGTAGCCTACTACTACTGTACCATGCAATATGTGGATGTATGTACGTACGTACTACACTGTACGTACCTATTACTAGTAGGTACGTACAGTGTTCACGTAAAAGCATAATCGAGGCTGGAATCACGTCGTCAAATAATACAAAAACAACGACCTTTGTGGTGACTCACTCAACATGTAGGTAGACTTTTAAACTAGTTAGAAGGTGGAACAGTGCCACCTAAATAAATATTGAATCAAACCTTACTCCAAGAGACTAACGTAGACTTAATTATAACGGGATAGTTGATCTCTCATCTGCAATGACTGCAATGTGCCAAAGCCTATAAAAATCACCATTAATCTAACATCAAAACAACAATCAAGCCTATACAATGACAAAATAATCAACAATTCAATCAATCAATAGTAGATAAGCAAAAACCATTTATTAAAACTAGAAGCCGATCAAATCAATGTGACCATTGTTGACCACGCTATTCGCATCAGGGTGCTCGTCAATCAATAGATCTAAATGAAACTTAATTTTGTAGCGTAATACCGAACTATGTCTAGTTGGGTCTATAGTTTTGCCTCACTACGGTATCCTGAACTTAAATCACGAAACAATCAATGTAACTATCATCGTATCTAACCTAGATGTCCAAGATACCAATCGATTTGACGTGAAGATCCTCTGAAGAGTGACGTGAAGAACTAGGTGAAATCTGATGGGAGATAACTTTAGAACTAATCATTGGGCATTCAGTGGGCGTCAAGGTATGATTGCGTACTTGATAATGGAGACGAGGACTTGATAGACTTGACAGAGGACTGAAGGGCTAGAAAGTATCGACTCACGGCAGTGTGAAATGCATGATATGATGATGACCTCCTAGCCGAATTTGGACCACGGCGGCCAGTCTCATCGGAGACTAATCAGATGCGCAAGACATATTATAGTGCACAAGTGTGTGTGCAAACACAGGTGCTCTCTCTATTCCCTAACTCTCATAATCCGATGGGACGACAAACCGACACGACCGGGGAGAGCTCAGGCGCAGGACCAACGGCTTAACGTGCTTTCCGAGGCACGGGGGTGTAACACCGCCAACTTCCTGACTCCGGGCTGCTACTGTAAATTTTTCTTGCTAGAAAAATCCCAATAACAACTACTGGCCCGACCCGGGATTTGAACCCAGGACCTCATAATCATCGGATGAACAATCTGAACGCTAGACCAATGTATGGTGACCTAATAAAGAGACTTGCAATTAAAATAAAATGCACCTATGCTCGGTTCCAGAATCTAGATAGGTATTTTTGCCAATAAATGAGTTACAAAACTAATAAAATAATGGTAAAAATATTTAAGTACTTACCGACACTGATATAGTCGGAGCAAATCACTAAAGTTCTAAACAATTTTTTTCATTTCTAAACAGTTTCTTTCATTCATATTTTTTTTGATATTTTACGGTACGAGTTTTTTTGCGTTTTTCAAAGTTTTGTTGTTGTTTTAGTGGTTAGCTTATTCTTTTCTGTTATTCTTAACAGTTTTTGAGTATCTATAATTTTGGTCAAGATTTGTTCTAGCTCGACAATTTAAGACAAAGCACATAAACTTTCATACGCATAGCGTTGAATGGCGGACCAGTAAAGGCCAGGCAGTTTATGGTAGGCAATAAATGCCATTTTTGTGTTTTCCGCAAAGTTGATTGTCCTGCCGGCATTGGCAGTGACACGCGAGCTCGAAGCCACAGAGGTCACAGAATGTGTGTCAGTAAGGCACACGTCACAGAACTACGACCCAAGCATTCCAATGACACGCTCTTGGTTAGTAACAATGTCTCACAATAGCTGCCCACAAACCGTGTAAAAGCGGAAACCGACATAGCCGCGATCCAAATTGGATAACAGTAAAAGTGATCGCATACATCGTCGGTACTATTGCAAGATTTCATGACCATTGACGGTTACTGTGATGTTTTATTTATTGTTAATTGCTTGAAATAGTTCACATCAGAGGAAACGCTGAGAGACCCAATGAATTAATGCCGCTTTTATGTACAGTTGCCTTATAAATACTTGAGAACGGAAAAGTTTTTCTTATTGGCGACGACGTAGAGAAAAACTGCAACAACTCACTTTGTTAATGCTCGTGTGAAATGTAAAGCATAAGACACTGTCAGGTGCCGTATAGATATATTAGTCCGAGAATCAGGCCTATTGGTATAAAAAGTACTCACAGAAAGTGTCAGAAAACACGCGTGCTTTGTACATTGTGTCTGGTCTCATTATCATAGCCGTTGCGATGACTTTACACGAGAACAGCAAACAATCTAATTGGATTAGACAGAAGCGAGGTGTGTAACAGTATTACAAAGCTACTTAGATTCCTCGAAATCAATTTGAACGGGATCGAACGAAAATCAATTCGGTATTCAATTACAAGATGGAACTTTCCCGCAAGCATTGTACACTATCGGGAATCAATCTGTCCGGAGAAATAGCGATCTGACAAAAGAATGGATGCGATTCCAACAATCGGTACCTAACTGTGCGTGCGCCTGCGCCTCCGAGCTCCGAAAGAACGGTATTCGGGAGCAGACGAGACGATTGTCGATATCACTCTCGCAGAACTCAACTCAGAAATACCACGTAGGAGCACGACCCTCCTAGCAGATGCTGTCATAGCGATAAAATCTCAAACGACATGCCCCATAACTGCGAGGCACATTTTAAATTGTTTTCGTAGACTTTCTACAGCGGCAGAATCTACACATTGTTTTCTGCCTAATTGGACACGAAAAAGAATACAAAAGTTCCTTCTAACTTAACTTTCTCTGCAGGCGATGTGGTCATCAATTCAGCCATCAAAATATTATTAAAAGTGTATTAATACTGAGTGAGATGGGCCGCGAGATATCACGGGTTACTTTCCGATTTCCTCCGGTTGTGATTGATGGCATAGTTAGGAGAATACGTGTGCTTTGGCGCCTGCATGCAATGCAGTAGCTTCGAGAGAATAGCTGGTGAACCTACAGCACCATAAGCATTACCAGGAGTAGGAAATTAAGTTTTGTCTTAAGATCATTATGTACTCAGTCCGACAGAGTGCATTAATGTTTACAATACTCTATATTTTTTTCGTGAAGCAATTAAATATTGAAGACTTTTACTGACGACTTTATACTTATTGTTTTAACTAGTGCTATGATGGAATGGCACTAGTTAAAACGATGTCAGGATTGGAAGTAGGTACACAAAAGGACTCAAAAGGACGCACAACAAAGTCCAGTTCGAGTCATTCTTGGATCAGTACTAAATTGGAAGAATGTGTTAGCCATTTCGTATGCAAGCTGTAATGGTAAGCTAACGGGCGAATAGTGGCTGATGGCGATCAGATCATACTTCAGACAATTTTGTCATAATCGTAAATCGTCGAGGTTGCCTAAGTATAATGGATTAAGCTTCGTAACGGGAAGATAAGCCGTGTAAACAGCTAGACAGTTAAGTCATTACATGCCTAATAGACAGTTTAATAGTCGGCTTGCCGTGTAAGATAAAAAAAAATGTAGCCTATTGAAGAAATATTATGAGTGTCGCCTCTCTGTCATATTCGTAGGCCCGTCATAACATCAATCAAATTTGATTTGCAGCCACTAATTCCGATTAGGATCATGGCAAGAATTCTTGTTGAAGCACAGAGTAACTTGGTCTTAATTTTCAGTAATTTCGTTTTATTAATAACTTATCTCACCAATGACATGCCCTAATCAAATGAATTCTCGTAATTTTAAATAATAATGCATGCAATAATGCATTCATAAATTCATTTCCAGTAGGTATTTGTTTACATAGAACTGCTCTTTGATCATGCTGTGTACACATATTTAGGGATACAGTCTAGTTTTTATTATTGTGTACTTCTATTTGTATAATATTTGATTGTAGCGTAGTTTAAGTTAAGGCAGGTAGATAATAAGTTTTATGCATAAACTAAACCAAAAAAAAACTATTAAAAATAGCTTACAATGGGAATCAGATTCTGATAAAAGGATTTTTGAGATTTCCGTTGTTTAACGCAATAACAAGAAAAAATAGGAAGCACCACTAGTGTAAAGACGTAAAAATCGTTAATTCATGAAAATCTATAAAGAAATCATCCAAGAAACAATACAACGACGATTTTATTATCAGTCTTTTGTTTCTTGTAACACAGAGATCAAAGTTTAACTTTATTAAGATCTCCAATCTAAATGCTCTGCTCCGACGTCACGCGACCACGCCTCTCAAGCTGCGTCACACAACCTGTCAATCATGTAATAGTTAAGCTTAGCCTGGAGCGGGACGAACCAGCTCTCAATAGGTTACTTATTAAATAATAACGACATAATACCTACTACGTGAGACACTTCACCGCAAGCGCAACTGCTGTTTAGCATTAGTAAAAAGACAAGTTTATATACAGTGGGGTAGGACGTAGTTTTGCTCTTTTTGCCTAATAAAGGCCTATATCTAATCGTTGGTCTTTGATGGTCTATTTCTAGATCGTGTAGGAATTATACTCCTCGATTGCAGCAAAAGTGTGTTAGTGTTATTGCAGCAAATTGTTCCATTGTGGAACGTGTTGGATTTATGCGCTATTTCTAATTTAACCTTTTACTTGCGTAGGTAGAGTTCGAAACAGTCTTCTCGATGAAATACTGCTTGCAATGAAAATCGGATCATTCATTCGAGTAAGGAATTGAGTATGTCACGAGCACTGAGTTAATATTACTACTGTAAACTCAATGGAGATCAAAATTTTGAACCAACTACAAGTAAGGGACTCGTTATGGCGTTTATGTATAGGTTTAAAGATATTTATTCTCAAAAAAGACACAGTCACTTACATGAGAATAGTAATTAAGCTTAGAGTAAACAATTTAGGTATAAAAGTTAAAGTTGTTGTTCGGTCTGTAGGTAGTAATTACAGTTTTGCATAATTGAAAAGCTAAATACAAAATAGGTAAAAGGTAGATACACATTACATAAAATTTATATTAGGTACTAGAATTAAACAATCTTATAAAATTGGCCAATTTTCCTTAACAAAACTAGCAAGTTCAGATTTAAAGGTATGAAACGAGCTTACATTTTTTAATGTTTCGGGTAGTTTATTATAAAGCTGTGCTCCTTCAAAAGTAAACATTTTTTTGCCGTAATTCGTTCTAACCTTGGGCAAAACAAGATAACTAGCTCGGCGAGTGTTGCGGTTTGTCACTTGTTTTGATTTTAAAAACGATATGTTAGTATGAATGGATTTTTTGGTGATTTTACGTATTAGAATGCATGAATTATAGATATACAATTGATTAATAGTCATAAGATTTGTTTCTTCGTAAATAGTTCTAGTAGGTGTAAGGTAATAATAGTTAAAAAGTAGTTTGATTATTTTATTTTGTAGAACTTGCAGGACAGCTAGTTTAGTTTTGGCGGCGTTACCCCAGATTTCAATAAGGTATAGCAGATGCGGTTTAACAAGCGAGTTGTATATTGTGTAGCGAGTTTTGCGGGGAATACATCGGACTAAGTTACGTAGTGATCCTATAAGTTTAGAAAGTTTGGATCGTATATTTTCTATGTGAGTTCCCCACGTTAAACCACTGTCCAATTGGAGCCCTAGGTACTTTTCACACATTTTTTTTTTCCAGAACCATATCACTTATTGTTAGAGGTTGGTGCGGCGGTATTATTTTATTTTTAGCTTTAAAAATTGTGTAGCACGTCTTGGATGTGTTAATTGTTAGAAGGTTATACTGAAACCAATCACAAAGGGAGTCTAGATCGTCTTGAGCTTTTTTGATAATTTCATGTATTGATGGACCAAAGTAAAATAAACATGTATCATCAGCATATAGAGATATGTGACCATGCAATCCTATATCATTTAAGTTGTTAATATATACGAGAAACAGGAGAGGGCCTAAGATGGATCCTTGTGGAACACCACATGTGATAGGTTGTTTAGTACTTTGATGTTTTCCAATTTTTACCACTTGAAATCTGTTAGACAAGTAAGATTTAATCATTTTTAATGCTGTGCCTTTGACACCTATAACTTCAAGCTTTTTTAACAACAATTTATGACTTACGGTATCGAAAGCTTTTTTCAAATCAATGAACACACCCAAAACAATATTTTTGGAATCAATATTTGATTTAATCTTAGTAACTAGCTCAATTGTAGCAGTTAAGGTACTACTCATTGGCCGAAAACCAAATTGATTTTTATTGATAAAATTTATGGAATTTAAATAGTTTTCTAGTCGTCTGTGAATCAATTTTTCCAGGAGTTTGGATAAGATAGGTAGGACTGATATTGGTCTATAATTACCTGGATCGTTTTTATGACCTGATTTGTAGATGGGAGATACCTTGGCTATTTTTAATGAATTTGGGAATTCTCCTTGTAGAAATAGTTGATTAAAACACTTGGTCAAACTGTCCAATATGTGTTCCTTAATGCATTTTATTATGTATAGTTTTATTATTTCAAAATCACGCAAATTCGACGACCACAGTCGGGCAGTGGGCAACCCGCGACGCAGGAGTAGAGAGAGCAGATAGGATCTGTAGATATTGGTGTTCTGCTTGTTTATATAAAAAAAATACATTACATTAAATAGATAGATTTTTTATGAGACATAAGAATAAAATACAGTTTAATACGTATATAAGTATGATAAAAATATCTATCTATGTAATGAAATAATATTAAGTACCTACCTATTTTAATTGTTTAGTTTCCTTATCATAAGCTTTCCTCACTTTGGGGCTTTATGATGCTGTGTGGATTGTCCAGCAATATTAATTTATTTATTATATCTATTTATTGTCTGTGGTTTGGTAGGTAAAGAATTCTAAGAGCACTATTTAATTCAACTATTTTATCGATTTTTACGAGCTGTGACTGGTCCTAATAAAAACTTGCCAACTATTAGCATGATTAAATCGCAAACACGTGTCTTGTGTGACACGAGCGGACGCCGGAAATGCTGCCTTACTTTTTGGCTACTTGTAAATTATGATCGTGATTTTAAATTCTCACTTTGCTGTTTTAAAACATTATTTTAACAATTCTTTATGTTGTGTCATTTTTCGATTACAATTTCAGATCTGTGTTTATTTATTAAGGTATTTATCTTTGTGTACGCTGATTATTTCCATAATGAAACGGCATTGTTATGCTATATCAGTTTTTCCTAGATGAATTTAAAAAAGAAAAGTCCATTCAAAAGTATTATTTAAGTTTTCCTTACGTAGTATTTCTTTGCCTTGTGTTAGTAAAATAATATAATAGGTAAAATAAATAGAACGTGAACTCACATAGAAATTAAGAAAACTCAAAGAAAGTATCGATCATTACTCTTACAACTTCATTTTGTTCATTAATCAAAACTTGTCTATTTTAATGTTAACAACTACCTACAACAACGATTAATTACATAGATACAGCACGGATATTGCTCTCTGACATATTTTGCACAGGCTAATTCGAACCTTTTCCCAATGAACATAAAGATTCCCCGCGCTTACTCCTATACTACTCTTCAGATGAAAGCAACTTGTTGTGAATTTGTTGGCGGATACATTAAAAGTAATGCTATCGGCATCTTATCATCATAGAGACCGGATGAAAGGCATTTGTTACAATTGCAATCCAATAAAATCAAGACCCGGCAGCGTGTCAGCCAACTGCGCAATTAAACCTCTTACCTTCCAATTTTTTATATTTAATTTCTCGAATCGACTTTCATGTCCCATTTTTAGTGAGAGAAACTGGTAGTCCGCATAGCCCCGTTGTGTGCCTATTTAAAATTCATCATAAATATTTATCAACGACCCTTCATTGCAATAAATGCAGCCTGCAACGACAAGCGGATCTAGTTTACTCCTCCCGTACTTATAATAATAAATAGCTAATCGGTATTACGGTTAATTACCGTTATCGCATGATTGCAAGTGTTGCAACTGCGGATTTGTTCATCTGAGGGAATAAAACAAGATATGAAAGGAACCTACAATTTTGCAACACCCAAGTGTAGGTACCCAAGGTACCCAAGGTACTTGTATAATCGCGCAAGGTGAACGCATTTAGTGTCAAGAAGATTTTTTGTTCACCATGTCAGATTCAGAGAGTAAATTACGCTACCTGCTACAACCTGTTGGGCAATTTGTTAATTTGTACACATTGTTGCCCTTTCTACAATGTGTTCTATAGTATAGCCTCTACTTCCACGGGTAATGCATCATCCACTATAACTATGCAATTACAAAGACAGTAGTGGTCTGGCGCCTCTTCAATTAAGAAACTCGTATGTAATCATAGTTCTGAGCCTTTCTGGTCATTAAATCATGTATGATCTTTCGACATGTAGCCTGCGTTCTTTGAGAGTGTACTTTAGTTTTGTTTTGTAAATTATATCTATTCTGATTGTAGTGAATGTGATGCGAAAGTTTTCTTGTTAATTCCAGCTGTGAATGTTTTTGCTAGCAGACTGACTATGTGTGTTTTGTTCAATCTAGATTACTACGTAGTATATTTTTCTTCTGAACTACTAAATTGTGGAAAACATACAATGTAACGTTTTTTACGGGTGCTCTCCCACCTCTTCAGAGACTAACATGATAAAAAAATCAAGAGGCAACCTATTAACTTCCGGTTTTCCTTCGATGAGACGCATAATAAGTATAACATCTTTCGCACTCGTGCAACAACCTTTACCAACATTCTCTCTGTATTCTGCAAATAATAATATAAATGTAGAACATAATTGTAGCCCGCTATCATACATCATGGTCCTAGACTGCGGCAGTGGGCAGTTCCCGGTGCAACGGCCTGTGCTTGTCAGGGTGAATTTCTCCCAACACGACCGTAAAGGACTAAGTCAATTATTATGAAGGAATGAAGATAACGTGGGAGATATTTTTATGGGTTTGAAGAAGAAATAAAACCTAGTGTAGGTATTATATACCTAAAAAGCTTCTGATTCCGATTTTGCTCAGGAATAATTGTAGAAGTTGTCATTTTATCAAATATAGTGAAAAACAATAATAACATACCTAATAGACATAGAGAAAATTAATGTTGCAATATTTAAATAAAGTTAGCTAAAACGTTTGAGTGCTGGTTTAAAACAACGGTTAAACCTTACAAAACAATGAATTGGTCGTAAAATTGCAAGTTACATCGTAATTAAAATGCTTTCTTCTGAATGGTGGCCGACTTGCGTGAACCTACTTTCCGATTGACGCCTTGTAGAAAACAGTTAGGTGTTTTATTGTTTTCAAATGCTTCGGCACTTTTTCGTGCAAAAACGTCCGCCGAAAACACTAACACATTGCGGTTTTGCCATTGTTTCGAAAACAAAAGACTGTCTCTATAAAATCATGATTTTAATAAAGGAATGGAACGTAGGCTACTAGAGGAACTAACCTGTAAAAAATCAAGTATAGAAGACATAAGCTATTTTGTACACGACTTATTTATTAGCCAAATAAATACTGTTTGTCTTTATAATAGCTACGATAACGTTATTTTCTTCCTCGTCACTAAGCTCTTGAAGTTTAATTCATGTTTGAAGCCCGCAGAGTTAAAAATAGAACGTCAAGTGCGAGTCGGACTCGAGCACAAGGGTTCCGTAAGATCTTGTGTCTAGCCAAATTTCATAATTCTAGTTCTACGGGAAGTATCCTATAGGTTTTGGTCCATGGCAAGCATTAATAGTACATTATTGCAAAGGCAGCGAAATAGGCAATTGCAGGTCGAGTATGAGTTTGAAGTCCTCGCCTAGAAATGTTTGATTGTTTTGTGAAATAATGTTTACGGGGCAAAACAATCGGGGCATAACGGGATATCCAGTCTTGCAAGAAAACTAAGAACAAAATTCTAAAAAAAAACAGAACCGAATACAGCATACAAGAGACCTGAAAAGAAAGCGCAAAAAAGAAACTGCGACTGAAACCGTCTCATCCGAAGATGAAGAAGAAAAAGATGACTGTCCTTGCATTTACAGTGGGTACTTAACTTATATTCTCAGCCATCAGAAGGATGGGTAATTTTTAGCGTATGCCAAGGTTGGGGCAACAATTCTTGCACTGGAGTTTACGAAAAAGATGATGAAGCGCATGTTTGTGAACGCTGCCACCCTGCCTAAATATGTGCTCGTTTTACCCCATACCACATTTATGTCTAATATCCCATTTTGCCCCATGACCGGGGCAAAATGGGATATTGGACATAATTATTATTTTTCCTAATTACCAAAAAATTTAGTAATTTAGCCTTTAAAACTATTTAAATATATGTAGTTGATTTATTAATGTTGCTATCTGACTAATCATTTTTCAAATGAAGGGTTTAATTTTCCTGGTATGTTTTTTTTCTCTTAACTATCCCATTTTGCCCCGGTCTCCCCTACCTAAGTGAATGAGTGTAGTGTCAGTGGCCATATCTCACGAAGAACCGACAACCGCTGGGGTAAACGTGTTCTTGAGTGGAGACCACGACTCGGCAAACGTAGTGTAGGACGCCCTCCGGCCACGTGGCATGACGATCTGCGAAAGACTGCAGGCAGATGCTGGATGCGGCAAGCTGAAGACAGGGTGCTACGGCGCTCATTAGGGGAGGCCCTAGGTCCAGCCGTGGACTAATATAGGCTGATGATGATGATAATGTACCTAATACCTACCACAAATAATTAACTAATTCGTCATTATATCCTTCCTATCTATTTATATTCGTAAATATACACGTTACAGTTATCTATACTTATAGAAATACTGGCTGTCCGTCCGCGGCTTTGAACGCGTTTATTCACGATAAGAAGTAGGTGGCTTAATATATCCTTTCCCGAGAAACCATCTATAGGCTAAAATAGGCTTGCTTATAAATCCTTTTAGCCGTTCACGAGTGAAAAGGCAACAGACCGACAGAATTACCTTCGAATGTATAATATTAGTACGATGACTACGAACACTTAAGAAGGTGGTCAATTGCTAACAATTGAAAAACTATTGAGTAGAATTCTGCTAAATACTTTGCAATTCTACTCTATAAAAAAACCAGAATCTAACACAACTCTTCAGTGCAAATTGAATGCTATTCGTTGCGGACAGTTGCATTTTATATACTCGTTCAAGTCACCACGAAGTGCAATAACCTAACTATTTATATCCTAACGTGTATTTGAAACATCTTCAGTCTTCAGTGAGAAAATCTCACCCGTTTTTCTTTACATTTCACAATTAACGTTGCTGTTTTTGTTGCAGTTTTGTACTGAACCCTCTGACGCCAGTGCAGGAAACACGTTGTCTCCTGCAGAATGATACGCAAGCTAACAACCCGAATGCCATTCCTCAGGTAACATATCCTTACGGTTTTAAGTGCTTCCAGTTTTCTTAATTGTAAGGAATCTTGCAAGTATCCATCTATTTGTATCTTAAGCGGATCTTAGGATCCGCCTAGCTTAATACAAATACATCAACACCACTCAAAAATGTTGCCCATAATTTCAAACATAAGGCGCACACCCGCAACACCTTTACTTAAACATCTAATCGTTTCTGGCAGGATTAGATATTTACTACAACTAGGTACGTACCTCCCAAGTCTGATACTGATAGCTCAACGTAACTAGTATTTATTTACCTCAGAAAATGAGACAACTTAAACAGCAGTCATTTTATAGGCCAATAAATCGACCAAGGTACGTTAATCTAACTGTGGAAGCTTTGCAAGCGAAGTTTATCTTCTGGGGACTCAGTAAAGTCTGCCAGACGTAATGTACCCTTATGGTAATACAAAACTCAATCCTTGTTTACTACACGCCCATTATTTCAAGGCTCATGTTTCAGGAGGCTAGACAAGCAGAGCCAGCTAATAGCCAAATAAATCCCCTCCATGTAGATACTGCCAATTAGCTCGCGGCTGGGATTTTAACAATTCAGATTAAATCGACAAGCTTAGAAAATCTAATAAAGCATCAGCTACACCAATAGCTTCTATAGTAAAGATGCTAAGGTTCGAAATCCTCCAGCTGAAAGGTTCAGGGATGCTACACATCGCGTGGGATCAAATAGCACCCGATTTAATGATCGGCTAGAAAATGTACAAGCATGCATGTCGAAGCTTTGATATTTAAGAAATCACAATGAAAATACAGTCCAGTGCCCACTGAACTGTGGAAATCTCACGAAGGTGTGAAGATTACACGCGCCATTGAACAAATTTGCTTTGCTGTAAAATATAGGTTTCTTGCATGCTTAGCAATCATTGTCCAAAGAAAAAATATAATTTGTTCTTAGGACATACGAAGATTAAGACAGTAAAGCTGAGAATCTATGAGGTCTTGATTGTTTTTTTTCTGTACAGCGTTCAGTGAACACATACTACATGGTGAAACTGCAAGTGCGTTCGGAGAGCGTTTGCCTGCGGCCCTGGGCCTTTGAACGGGTGCCAGGCAAAGCCCTACGAGGGCTGGACAACACTATCATCTACACGTCTACCAAGGAGGCATGTCTCGCTGCCTGTTTGAATGAGGTTAGTTTGAATAAAACCTAATTATGTTTTAGATTATCAATGATAAATATAGTTCATTATCTATTTCACACTTCTGCCGGACGTAATCATAGGATCTTTGACTTCTGCTAAGAGTTTGGACAGAAAAATCAGGGCCATTTAAGAACTATTAAGATTTATTGAGCTGAGCATTGAAAAATATTTAAAAAAAAACTTTTTGTTATTCTTTAAATTGAATATAATAAACGATGCTTATTGCACGAGCAGTATTAAGTTTATGCGTCTAATAAAATACATTAGCATGTTTTATGACTACGTAATTTAGAATAAAGAACCAAAAGTTAATATGCGAAACCTGAGAACGACGACTTAGTGCCAGCATTACGAAAACTTTTCCCAGGAGTCCATTAGCACTATTAACGCATAGCAAGGCTCACTCTGCCCTAACCAACTGCCATAAAGTAGATACTGCGGGGTAAAAACTGTTATTTAACCCGTTGAATGCTCAGTACCTACACGAACCCCAAGCATTATAGCAGTACCGCTTATCTATTCAATTTAAGTTTTATGGATTCGTCCCAGTTAGGTAATCCGGGTCCAAAATGACGGGGCATCTTTGTCTATACAGCTATGAAAATGGACATTATTAAGCTTGTTTTCAATCGCGAAACACAAGTATCATCGGGAAACCTTGATAACAAAGTGCTTAGTGACAAAATAGAATCATCATCTAAGATTTTATAATAAATAATAAATAAATAAATAAATAATGCTGGACAATTCACACAGCATTATCTAGCCCCAAGCTAAGCAGAGCTTGTGTTATGGGTACTAGATAACTGATATACTTAATACAATACACTACATAGATAGTAATTTTTTATTATACATAGAAAACATCCAGACATCCAGAACGCCCTGAACAAATGTCTGCAGATCATACAAACATTTGTCCCGAGGCGGGAATCGAACCCGCAACCTCCTGCGTCGCAGGCAGACCTTCGCCCGCTGCGCCACAGAGGTCGTCTAATGAAATCTTTTAGATAAATTAACCACACACATCGTATAAAATTTAAAAGTCTTGACATCAACAAGGAATTTAAGATATTTCGCCAAAGTTACAATGGAAAAGTCTCCAGCCTTTCACTCACAGTTCACCTTTTGTCAGTGAGTGCAAATCGATGTCTTGTATCTTGCATGGGCATTGAGTCCATGTCACGACACTGATCGTAAACTTATCTACTGGGACAATCCATTGATCAGTAGTTAATGGTTGAACAGTAATCGAGATCGCAGATACAGCAGCTCAACCACGTTAAAGATCTACTAAACTGTTGACCAATTAGGAATGTGATTTGTTTCTGGGCTTTAGATAAGCTTAATCAGTGAATGACTGAAGTAGCTCATTTATGTTGTATTTTAGTCTGTTCCATTACGCCATTTTGGTACAGCCAGAATCTTGCTCTTTTTTCAATCAGAATCAGAATCAATCATTTATTTGCAGAATACAATAATTACATGCCAAGATCTTAAAGCTATGTGATGACAATATATTCGACCCGCAAGCAGGTGTGCTAATATTAAATATGTCATTATTATTTAGTATAAAATATCATTAATTAATGCTCTTAAAATTTAAAATTTAAGTATTCGTTTACACTATAAAACAATTTAAAGCAACCAAATATCTAACTTTTTCTTAAATAACATGTTACATATAACAGAAACAACGTATCATTTGGGGATGTTTCTCATAAAATAAAGGGATATGATATTTCTATCAATCCGCATTATTGGGGGAGCTTGCACCTACAGGCTGTCAAATTCAGCAAAATGGCGATAACTTTGTTCAAAATGTGTTCGTAACCAAACATACATACCAACTTCATTAAACGTACATGTAGCATATATAATAATAACAATAATGGACAATCCACACAGCATCATCTAGCCCCAAGCTAAGCAGAGCTTGTGTTATGGGTAGGTACTAGATGAATGATATACATATAATATAACACATAGATAGATTTTTTTTATTATACATAGAAACGACCAGAACACCCGGAACCAATATTTGTAGATCGTACAAACATTTGTCCCAAGGCGGGAATCGAACTCTCAACCTCCTGCACCGCAGGCGGACCTTCGCCCGCTGCGCCACCGAGGTCGTCATATGATAAAATAATGATTTTTTGTACAGAAAAAATTCCCCTGCCGCTCAGCGGAGTACGAGTATGGAAGCATGAAATGTGCCCTGAGCGACTCAGACAGACGCACCGCCCAGCACTTCGTGCAGCTCGTGGATACTCCAGGAACCGACTACTTTGAGGTGAGTTCTTGCATTCTGTTTCACTTTCAACAATACTATTATATAAGGGTATACTCTGGGTTAGGGTATATCTGGTCCGAATCTCAAACTGATCCACGGACGAGATGTCTACTTCATTTTTGAGTAGGGGTACTTCTCGTCCGAATCTAAACTCGCCTGGTTTTAGATTCGGATCAGTTGTACCCTCAACCAAAAGTGAAGGGGACATCTCGTCCGAATCTCTTTTTTTTTCGTTGAAGGGTTCTGTATCGAAATGTTTTAAATAGGTACACATCTAGCACAAATGCTGCCAGATTTCTAATGGTAAATTGTAGTACTCGTCGAGATCTACATTTCGGAAGACAGCTGTCCTCAAATCATAAATCACGGGAATTGTCCATCCTAGAGCACTAGTTTCTACCGGCCATTATAAGTCGAACAAAATGAGGAGACATTTGTCAACACGATACAGGTAGATACGAAGCGTAATCGAAAAGCTTCTAGCCTAAAGCGGAAAGACAAGGGTAGATAATATTTTGTATAAACTTGTTGATGATTTAGAATTATTGGTAGAAGGTAAATCTGCCTGCGACTTCTTTGACTAGGGCTTGTGTTTCAGAGCCGTAAAGTTCTAGGTCGTTGAACCTGTTGACACATTAAAATTTGCATTTACGGGCTTTCTAATCGTTCTATCTTCATCATAAATGCAAAAGCGTCTAGGAAAGATAGTTAAGCATCTGTTCAAAGCCTATACAAAACCTTCACCTTCATCTCCAAAGATTCTGCAGCTATGAATATTCTCTACGATATGAGTTATCGAAAGCTTTCGGCATTCATTTTCTGCAAAGGCGTAGCTCAGACGGCTGGGATAATTTATGTTAGTTTGCCCTTATCACTGTAACCGACTTTCTATCACGTCCTCATTAGACAGCATTCCATTTACATCGAATATCGGACTTATATTATGTTACAAGTAATTTATAACAGAAACAACGTATCATTTACCTCGGAGATCTGGATGCATTTACACTTCAAACAGGTCTCTACTAGTTGTATTTGAAAGCACAATGTCCCCAGATAAATGATTAATTTGATTGATATTCAGCTAAATGTAAACGCACTATCCCTATGACCAGTAAAATAAACTGCTCCAAACCCATAAGGAACGTCTGGAGTGTTTGTGGTTCCTCTCAAACAATCCTAGTGTTTGTGTTCCGATAGGTACCTACCTACCTACCTATTTATTCAGACTTAACACGAGCCGAAGTCAGAAAAAAAGAATAAATAAATACATTATTGCTGGACAGTCCACGCAGCATCATCTAGCCCCAAGGGGCCATTCATTTATTACGTAAGACTATTTAGGGGGGAGGGGGGTCGACCATGTCCTATTTTTTCTTACAAGGGGTGGGAGTCTCAATAGTTCTTAAGTAAGATCACAAAAATGCGCAAAGTTAATATTATACTTTGAAAAAGTGCGGACGCGGGGGGGAGGGGGTCAAAAACTAGCGAAAATCCTCTTACTTAATAAATGAATGCCACCTTGCCACCCAAGCTGAGCAGAGCTTGTGTTATGGTAGGTAGGTACTAGATGACTGTACGTATAATGTCTGAATGATTGTATGACGACTGTAATGTATAATTACATGATACAATACATTACCTAGATAGATATATATATAGAATTAAAGTAACCAGTTTTTCCAAAGCACCTGGTTACCCTCAAAATGCATCTACCCACTTCATAGCAATCTCAGCGTATTCGCGGAAAGCAATCGCAGTGCGGTGCGTTTGAATGCTAAATAAACAAGCGCTTGGCTCGTGTTATTACTATATTTTACTGTATTTCACGTGCTTGTGTGTGCTATTACTATATTTTGTTTGTGTGTGGTCCTAGAACCTGTGCCTGAAGGCAACTCAGGCGTGCAAGGGGCAGAGAGTTTTCACGGCGCCGCGCGTGGGCGTGGCTGAAGATAAGGTGGCGCAGTATGCTGGACTCCACTACTACACTGATAAGGAGCTGCAGGTATGAAAAAACACCTAATAATGCCAAGGCAGACTCAATTTTTGTAATCTTGGTAATTTTGTAATTTTGTAATTTTTGTAATTTTTGTAATTTTGGTTTTGTGTATACTTATTCTATTTATTTTTAGTATCTTTTTAGTACGTCGTCATTTTTTAAGTCTGTTGAAGCAAGTACCTACTCATGCTATAGAATAAAAAAATTCATCGCACACCTATAGCTGCCTACCTACTCTCTGCTTGTACATATTTGTGTCTATTTATGCAAATGTATCTTTCTATTTTTAACTATTTATTACCATTCCTTGTTAAACCTGTGTACTTACCTGTTTTCGGCCAAATGGGTAAATGTATCTTTATCTGTATCAATTTTATGACATTCGGGGTTTTATGCAGATTTTTCTTGTAATCGCAATATTTATTAATTTGTTTTGCTATTTAAGTTTGGTGTCATTAATAAATGTATTTTATTCTTGTTCTTTATACCTAAGCCTTATGATGAACGCTATTTAATGTAGAGTACGAAAGAAACGCTTCAAATGGAGCGCTTACATTTACAGACTAAAACTTTAATTGCTTTAAGTTTTTGTTAAAATAAATGTTCATGTAGAGATTATCTAGAGGATAAAAAGCTTGGGGCGAGTTTAGCTCCAGCTCGTAAACTAACGCCCTAACAAGGTAAAGGTTTCTAGTTCGCTTCTTTACTTTACCTTAAAAAGATTGAAGTGAACAAAAAATCAAAGTGATCACTTTATTTCCTAGTTTTACTTATGTAATTTGAATTTTTGTGACGTGTACCAGAGTCCTGTAAGGTCTAAAGGAAATAAAGCACTTTGATATTAAATTTATTTAAGATTTTTAATTTTTTTGCTATTAGAGTTGGTGTCATAAATAAGTAAAAGTATTTTATTCTTGTTATTAATACCTAAACCTAAGGCTTCAAGTTTCATAAGAAAGAAGCACAAGGTGGTAAAAACAGACGCTATCTAATGTAGAGCATGAACGAAACGCTTCAAATCGAGCGCTTATATTTACAGACTAAAAATTTTAATTGCTTTTAAGTTTTTTGTGATGCCACATGTTCACGTAGGTCTCTTCAACTAACAACTCAACTATATAATTGCTAACAATTATAACAATAGCTATTTGTAGACTATTAAATTGAGTTACTTATCATAAAACCTATTTGTTGAATATTAAAAAGTCGAGGGCCCGATGACGAACTGCCATTTTAACGAGTTGTATTACGAAAGCTTTTGTTTTTAATTACAGGGCTAAGTTAAAAAAAAAACAGTCGTTTATTTTTTTAATTACGAGGCATAGGTGTAGGGTGAGCCAGAATAATGTGGGATTTATGAACTGCAACGTGAATTTAAATGCAGTTCTTAAAGATCATCAAAAAATATTTTTGCAGAAGAATTCAATGTTTGAGAATGAATTTATGTTTTATTACCAGATTTGGACATTTATTCACAAAGAAAATTATACTAGTATTTACAATTGAAACAATTGAGCTAACTGCCGACTGTTGCAAACAGTCTACAGATAGCTCAACTGATCCATATTACCAGAATTAATGTTATGATGGAACATTACTTCTTAGAAGTGAACATGCATGCTTTAGCACTGTCTGTTTATATTTGTTTGTACCAAAGTCGTATTGTATTGTAAGTGGATAATACAATTTTTTTTACTCAATGAACCTTCGTTTAACCACAATCGCACCTGATGGAAAGTGACGATGTAGTTAACGATGTAACACGAATGTCTAGAAGACACTTAAACACATTAATAACTCTAGGCCACCTTGTACTGTTGCTTCGTAGATTATAATGAACATGTTATCTTGTAAGCAAGTAATTGGTAAGTAGATGTAATCAATTCTGCATGTCGTTGGAACCGAGTCCCGGTTTTCCTCCCAACCTAGGCCGAGGTCAGAAACGTGGCCGCTTATTTATTGTCACTTTGGTGCACAGAATTAATGTTTAAGACCTTATAACGCCAAAGGATTGATGTTATGAGCATCTATATCAGTATAAGAGTCAAGTCTATACTGTTACCTACTGATTTATACGTTACCTACTCAAATCGGTATTTATTTGTTTAAAGGCCAATGCTAAACATTAATTAAACATAATAAAACGTTAACAATGAACACAATTATAAAGTTTCTTTATAATTGTGAAAACAACAAGGTACCTATGTACAAAAGTGTCCCGCAGTATACTATGAGAACCAGATTTTTTTTTCCTCAGAGATAGATACCTACTATGTATACAGGGTGGTTTTTTGATATGGTAGTGTAAGGCGAAATCCAAAACCGTGAGCTCTCAGATTTTACCGAATTTTCCAATTTTCAAAATTTTCTTATCCCTTTGTTCTCGGACTATTAAAAACACTAACTAACCACTATTGAATTTTTATTAATCTAGTTTTTTTAATGTTCTTATTGTGGTATACTTGACACGTCCAACGCTCCAGTGGGCGTTGTTATAGGTACCTTTCTTGCTATTTTTATAACATTAAATTGGCGTAGGTGAGTGACAGGATCTCGATCGATTAATATTGAAGCTGTCTGTTGCGTAATTGATGAGCCGCGACGCGACATGACTCACACACGGACGCATTTACACTTCAGGTTGTTGGCAGGAAAGCCTTTTTGCGTATGGTTAACTACTTTTTATAGGCATTTTTGTCATCTATCAGAGGCCTTAGATATTACCCATTACATACATTATGCATAAAATGGGAGTAGATAGGGCCTTAGATCCTACCTATTACATACAATATGCATAAAATGGGAGTAGGCAGGGCCTTAGATCCTACCTATTACATACATTATGAATAAAATGGGAGTAGATAGGGCCTTAGATCCTACCTATTACATACATTATGCATAAAATAGGAGTAGACAGGTCTAACTCAGGTTGGCACGCTGAATGATTTTTAAAATCATAGAAAAGATTACCTAGTTACCTACTTAAAGTAAGAGTTTTAAACTAAACTGCCTATGCAGATGTGGTATTCGCTACCCAGAGTAGTAGTGAAAATCTAGTGGATATACGATAATCTTACTGTCAATAATATATCGCCCGAAACCATGCTAAATCCGAGCGAAATTTAACGCTACCGCTATGGGACCGAATGGGCTATTCGGTCCCATAGCGGTAGCGTTAAATTCAGTCAGATTAACGTACAAATGTTTAGAATTATTTTACTCACAAAAATAATTTCCTGTTGGTACCTGTTTCAACACAAAAAGGTTAGAAACCAAGCATTCCTAACTCACTATTCTCTCAACACAGGTGACATCCGAGGCCGCGTGTAAACTGGCATGCGAAATAGAATCCGAGTTCCTTTGCCGCTCGTACCTCTACATGGGGGCGCCACATTCGACCAGCTATAACTGCAAGCTGTATCATCTGGACCACCATACCCTGCCTGATGGACCGTCAGCTTACCTCAACGCGGATAGACCCCTGATTGATGATGGAGAGCCGATCGGGAAATACTATGAAAACTTCTGTGAGAGTGAGTACCTTTATTATTGTGACTATTATCGTTAAATTGGGGGCAAAGTTAACCTTGGTTTCTGGATCAAAGTCGGAACGTATTAAGTTTTGTTTTCCCAAGGTTTCGGTTGTTACCTAAAAAGGATTACTTTTTCCGAATTTTGTTAGGAATTTATGATAGAGTGGTCGGTAATACGTTTGGTAATACGATGTAGGTAATGGGCTAAATATGGTTGTAGGGGTTTTTCTGGCAAGAAAAATTCGCAGTAGCGCAGCCCGGAGTTAGGAAGTAACACCGCCAACTTCCTAACTGCTCCGTGCCTCGGAAAGCACATTAAGCCATTGGTCCTGTGCCTGACCTCTCCCCGGTCGTGTCGATCTGCCGTTAAAGCGGATTATGAGAGTAATAAATAATAATAAAAATCATTTATTTTTCTCTCACAAAGGTTAAGCGATATCTAATACAAAGGTTATGTTTACAGAATAGTGATAGACTCGAATGTTAACCTGCTTTGTGAGAGACTGGTGCCTGGAAAAGGGTTAAGAAACCTGTATTACAGGTAACAGTGAGGGAATAAAGAGTGCACCTGTGTTTGCGCACACACTTGTGCACTATAATAAATAAAATATGTCCCGCGTACATAACTGGTTTTCGTTGAGACTGGTCGCCGCCGTGGCCGAAATTCGGCTAGCAGGACATCATCATCATAGGCTCCAAAAGTGAAAAACCTGCCCAGGTTTTCACTTTTTGGTCGTTCGGCTGGTTAAATATCTATCGCCTTAAATTATTAAGTATTAGAAAATGTCGACTGGAACTCAGTTGGGTCGAGTAATAACGAATTCGAACATTTGAACTACCATAAAGTCTTCACGATAAATGAACGCCTACTTTGGGCGACTGCTCCTTTCATATAGATAAACTCTTAAATTGAAAGACGCAAATGAAGCACTTTACATATATTTTTACTACCAGTTAGTCCAGGTAAATGAGAAAATAGTAAAGGGTTTAAATTACATCTTGTAACTTAAAGTGATTGATAAATTACAAGAATCGCGTTTTCAATCGCCTTGATATAAAAGTGTAATAACATGTTGGGTCATAAATAGCCCACACAAAATTATGAAATGATTTTATGTGAAGTGAATAAATTTGATAGAAGTAGAAATCAGCCATTGGAAGTCAATTCATCGTCTGTTGGAGGCTAGCTCCATATAAAAGCATGGGAAAGTTTTAATATTCGACAATTCTTCTGCCTAATTAAATCTCCGATGGTCATTAGAAACAAGAATATTAATATGATAAACATTTTATATTCTTAAAATAAATATTTATCATCATAAAAAGTTTATTGCTTAATTACCTGTTTTTCATCTATTCAAGTTCATTGTCTTAAAAAACTGTTTATATGCTGATGGTTGGAAATTAAACTAAAAGTCGAAAGCTCTTAGTAGGCAGTGGTTACTAAGGATATCCTATTTAGTTGTCGAATCGACTTCTAAACTTGCCTCGTAGGTAGTAGAATTCTTTAGTGATCACGTTGTAAGCCTCACGTGTTTGCCATTTACCCGGGCCCGCTGCGCTCAGAAACAAAATAAGGAAGAAATTACGAGCGCATTATCGAGATATATCGATCGGCTATATTATTGCTCGATAACCCTGTATTTTAACAGAAATTCCGGAGATTACGGACTTAGATCTACATCTGAGCAATTCCGAAGGAATAATCTCTATAACTAAATACTTAGCGCAGTATGGAGATGTATCGATCGGCTATATTATTGCTCGATAACCCTGTATTTTAACAGAAATTCCGGAGATTAAGGACTTAGATCTACATCTGAGCAATTCCGAAGGAATAATCTCTAAGACTAAATACTTAGCGCATTTTGGAGATGTATCGATCGGCTATATTATTGCTCGATAACTCTGTATTTTAACAGAAATTCCGGAGATTACGGACTTAGATCTACATCTGAGCAATTCCGAAGGAATAATCTCTAAGACTAAATACTTAGCGCATTTTGGAGATGTATCGATCGGCTATATTATTGCTCGATAACTCTGTATTTTAACAGAATTTCAGGAGATTATATAGCCTTAGTTTTAATTCTGAGGCAATAATCTCTATAACTAACTACTTCTACTAACCTCAATAGATTGAGACCTACCGGTACATACACAAAAGTTTGGCTCGTGAGCGATCATCGAATCATCTTGTTTATAAAAACCCGTTTGTATTCGTTAGTTATTCCCTTTATAGACATGGCTTGATGATTTCTAGTAATAGATGTTGTTAATAAATTTAACATACGTACGTTTGAAATAGATAATTAAATTCCCCAAAAATAATTGTAGGTGATGAAATGATTAAATGAATAAAGTTTCAACACTTCCAAATCGGCCTTTTGAGGTGTAATTATAAGAACAGATAAATGGAGATATGTGCATCTGTAATGACAACCCACTCCTCAATTATAATTTTACAATTACAAGAACCCAGTAACTGGCACCATTCACAGACTACAAGCTTCCATCCATATTGTGATAAAAGTAAAGATAAAACTGTTCATAGTAATCTATGCATAATGCAAGCAATTATATAGGTAGGATACTTATACATTACACCTTTTCAACCGATTTCGAAAAAAGGAGAAGGATGTTCAGCTGTATGTATGTTTTTTAAAGTATATTCATCGATTTCTCCGTCAGTTATAAACCTATTTCGATTTCACTATCTACATAGATATAATACTATTATATAGATCACTAGACGATCGCCTCGCGGTTTTACCCGCGTAGTTCCAGTTCCCCGGGGAATTCCGGGATAAAATATAGCCTATGTCACTTCCTGAAAAGTAAGCTTCATAACGTGAAAGAATTTTTCAAATCGGTCCAGTAGTTTCGGAGCCTATTCAACACAAACAAACTGCTCAATTCAGATTTCAGATCTGAAATCTGAATCTGAAATCTGAATCAAACAAAAAAACAATCAAATCTTTCCTGTTTATAATATTAGTATAGATGAACCCAAGGTCGAGCCCCTTCCATAACATAAAAAAAAATCCCCGTTTCCTGTTCTATCTAGTGTGAGGGTTAAAACTCCGCGCAATTTTTATGCATTTTCTACAGTAATCAGTGTAATCACACTAATATTGTGAATGCGAAAGTTTAGATGGATGTATAGATTAATGGATGGATGAATGCTTGTTACCTCTTCACGCCAAAACTACTGAACGGATCGGGCTGAAATTTTGCATACAGGTAACTCTAATCCTGGAATCAAACATGGCTATACTTTTTATCCCATATATCAGTTCCCATGAGATAGAAATCACCTTTAAACGTTTATAGTAACAACGCGTGCGAAGCCGCGGGCATAACACTAAACAAAATATTGTAAAACGAAATATTTAATCGTGTAGATCAGATATTGGTGAGGACAGAATTGAGCAATTTACCGCGGAGCCCCTCAAACACGAATTAATGTGATAAATCATTGGTTAGTATAAAACATAGTTTTATCAGGTTCTTACGTGTAAACATGGAGTTCGGGGAGTTACGATTTTACGCCGTTGGTAACACCAGGAAACAGTTTCTTCTTCACATTCGCCGATGGCCTAGACGACGTAGGCTTGTGTCACCCATGTGCCAGTTGTCTCGGAATGCAATACCTGGCGAAGTATACTTATTATTATACCATGGGCCACGCTAGGCTCATAAATATTCTAAAACTGGACTCATCTATTGTCCTGTCCAAACACTCGTCATAAAACCACCCGACACTGTCTATTTAAAGAGCACACATCTTCCATTAAATCGCGAAGAGGATGCTATTAAAATTTTTCACACGACTGCTGCAGCCATAGTCGATGGCTCAAACGTGAAAGCAATTTGTAAGACAGAATATATCATAGGCAATAAGATAGCTCAAAATGGAAAAAGCAGCTTAGACTAAATTTTCTACATTGAAATTTAACCAAATGCTTACACTTACTCATCTCCGAGGCTCTTAAAGTGTTGCTTTTGTGGTACCTAGAGGTTAAAATTTACGGCTGCCTGTGCTTATTCTTTGCATAAACAATTAATAAATACTGATTTGAGTATAATTATCTTTGTGTTCAGCGAAACAATAACGTAATTTGGATATTGTTTGTCCGACAATGTTGCCAAGGAGCGCGTTGAAGTCTTTTGTACGGAAAAAAAAATATTCATGTGATTGAGCGATGATTGTTCAAATAAGATTCATATGAGCTACTGTGCATTTAATAATGAACACTCGAGTGATCATGTAGTGAATTACCGTGATATGATCTGCAAGAATTGCAAGTAAACATGGTTAGGAATCAGATATCTTGTTGAGTAATGAATGAGTAAGCAATATGTGCAACTTAAGTAAGCATGGCGAAACTTTAGCTTTTTAAAACAATGATAGAAACGTGCGTGATGATGATCGTTATGCATGATGGGATCAAGGGAAGGCCTTAGGCCAAAATAAAAAAAAAAACAAAAAAAAACTCTTTATTTCCATAAATACAAGTGATGATGATCGTGATGCATGATGGGATCAAGGGAAGGCCTTAGGCCAAAATAAAAAAAAAAAACAAAAAAAAACTCTTTATTTCCATAAATACAATAAATGTACACTTAGAAAAGAGAAATGTTAACTTAAGAAATGGGGAAGTTACAGACTAATTGTAAAAGAAACGAAAAAAAATTGTAAATACATGCTGGATCCTTCACACAGCATCATGTAGCCCCAAGCTAAGCAGAGCTTGTGTTATGGGTACTAGATAACTGATATACTTAATACATTATAAGCTACATAGATATATATATTTATTCTACATAGAAAACACCCAGAACACCCTGAACAAATATCTGCAGATCGTATAAACATTTGTCCCGGGGCGGGAATCGAACCCACAGCCTCCAGAAGAGAGACGCGTATTTGATAAGACTAAGGTACTTGCTAAAACTAGATAGAATAAGGTACCTACCTGTCAATTACCTACCTGTCAATTCCCCACATTAATAGGGTGACCACGAGTCTTATGTTTTAATAGCTTACTATTGATCAGACACAGTACGACCACGAATAAAATAAATTCCTGATAGTCAAACCCGTGTGACAATCTGGTGTGACCATGAGTCCGCAGTCATTTAATTTTACGGTTACTTAAACACATATCCCACCCCCGCTTTGCCGGGGTGGGATATTTGTTAACGTTATGACTTTGGGTGCAGTTATACATATACACACCCTTTCAGTCACAGAGCCGCCACGACCCCCCCCCCCCCCGCTTCGCGGGGGTGGGACGCCTACATGTCGGGTTGACTCAAGTAGGAACAAGTTAATGTCAAAATTGCACATTTTGCGTATTGCTCAATGTGTTTTTTTCACATTATGCTTACTGTTCATTTAGCGTATTAAACATTCTGCCCGTTTGTACATTGTGCTTGTTGTTCTCATTTTGCGTATTGTACATTATCAGCCGGAGGGTAACATAACACTGCTTCAGAGTATTTTGAAGTTATGCTGCGTTCGAGTTTGTCGTAGATAGGTATGATCAGTTAGCTTTCACGCTAAGATCGAACAGCTATTGCATTGGCGACGCATGCCAGACTTTTTTTACGGCGAACGTAATCAGCGCAACTAGGTGTACAGTTAGCCAATGGGATGGCGTGTACTGGTTTTGAAAAAAGACTGCTTGCCATAGAATTTTCACCAAAGTCAAATAATTTTCTTTTAAAATAATTTGAAATTGTTATGACTATGACGTTCATTTCCATTTAAGAACCAATTTTATAATTTTTTTATGGTATTGATATGGATCAGTTGAGCTACCTGTAGACTGTTTGCAACAGTCTGCAGTTAGCTCAATTGTTTCAATTGTAAATACTAGTATAATTTTCTTTGTGAATAAAGGGTATTTGCCCTTTAATTTTTTTTTTTCAACGCATTCAGAATTTGCCATCTAATTGTTAACAGATTCCTATCTGACATGGTTTCCTATTATGTACAAATTATAAAATTACGAATTTTATAGAATTTAGAAACGTTTCGAAATTCTATAAAATACGGAACCCTTAATACTGTTCAACGATCCAAACACAAATCCATTTCACCATCGGGGAAATTAATCAACACCATTTCCAAAGCTTTCAGCCACGAGACTACCATTTACGGCCCATAATGAAAAGGTATTCCGCATCTACAGCTCCCAATGGTATCATTAACGTAAGGGTTGCAAATGGCATCAGTAAATCAAGCCAGCCATAGATATCGTGACACGTCCAGTTACTCAATCCACCAAGAATCCACCGCGGTGGTCTACAATTCCACACGTAACGGATCGCACGAGTGGAGACGCACTGGATGCTATTGTGGTTACCTTTTTTTGCTAGCAAAGAAAATGGTTTATGCAATAGGGCTTTTTGATACAGCCGCGGGCGATCGGCTACGTTAATTTAAGCTACAAACTTGAGCTTAAGCTACAACTTGAACCTCTGCTTTTATCAGCGATGGATGGACTCGGAAATCCTAAGAAACATGTTTTGAATCTAATTTAGAGGTCGTACGTCTATGAAAGCTCTGTCGAAGTCGCAAGATGTTGAAACCGGATTCGACAAGCTTGTTGAAAACCTAGAATTACTGCATTAAATACACCTCAAATCCATAAGTACTTTGTAATTTAAAACAATAAAACGATACAAATCTTTATAATTACACCATTAGTGCTTGGTAAATCAACGGAAGTTAATTGTTAGACCTCCGATTCTGAATACCTTCTCACCTCCCTCTTAGCCGTGTGAAGATACGAAGAAGCAAGTTTTTGTTTTATCAGATTACTCATTGAATCAAAATGATGTGAGCAAAGTACAATCATATGACGAATGTTTCGGTAAAATGTACCGCAAGCCATTCGAAGCAAACAGTTCACACAGAACATCAAATAGATACGATTCAGATAAACAATTATACTTCTGTACGTTTGAATCCGAGCTATTAAAAATAGTATCAAAGCTCAAAAGTTGGCGCGAGATATTTTAAAGTGAATTAGACACAACCATGGATACTAAGAGCTGCCAAGACTAATCGAGTTTATGCAATCGTAAAGCAACGTAACGTAAATAATCGAGTCCACTCAACTCCGTCCAGGGGTCTGGGACCGAGGTCAAAAGCTTGATATCTCGGATCCCACTCAAGATCGAGACGCCATGCAATCGATTCGCGGGCAGATAAGATGAGCAAGATGGGCTCGTTTCCCTGCAAGATCGTGACAGGATTGGATAGAAAATAGAAAACAATGGAAAACTGCCAGTGTGAGTTATTTATGGACGTTCTGCGAAAACCTGATGTTATTCATATTTGAACGTCTATTAACTTTAATCGTGCAATTACTTTCTTTACTCCTGTCTGAGTTAGACATCTTATAATTCTTTATAATGAGTTTACCAATACTGAATGAGAAATCTCTCAAACATTTATATGTAAAGGAAAACGTTCCTTTTCCATGATTTATTGGTATTGTAGTACTGGCCACATTCGTTATTCATAATCTGCAAAATATAGAAGCTCGCGATAACACATCATTTATATGATATATTGCCGCCTACACTTGCTTATCCCGGCCATAATTTTATTATCAGCCATAATCGGGGTTTCTACCATTAGGCCCCAGACTAGACTTTGGCCAAACACTATAGGAATGTGACGCAAAATTTTTGTTAGTTAAACTTGTAACACCGGTTATTTTACAGTCGAAGAAGGTATATCGCTCTCATAAATCTGTCAAGGCAATCATTCTGACGGATGCTCTAAGCTCTAGATTAAGTAAAGCTTATCGTCAAGCTCTTAGTGGAATACTCAGAGATCTCCGCAAATTCTTGCTTACCCATCTCTGCAAAGACGCCGCTTGTTCTGCGTAACTTGCTCCTGGATGGGCATTAAGATTGCCATCAAACTCGCCAGCTCTTCATTGTACAGCAAAACATACATATTTTAATGAACCATTCAGATATTTTCCCGTACTAAAACCGTTGCGTACAAATTCAATCCTCTGCATTTCCTTGTCCATAATGGCCGGATAATTACCAACGTAGGCTGCGGTTATCTTATGCTAATCAAGATTATAATAACAGTTTGTGGGTTGCTTCTTTGTATACTGAAAATTGCAGGGTTGTTTGGTGTTGCCTTAAGTAGGAAGGCATGATATAAAAACAGGTATTAGGAACATCGAAGTGCATCAGAAAAGTGGGCGTCAGCTCTCTGCCCAACATCATACATTATCCACCCATTACACGTTGCACTTCGTTTTTCAGTAACATAATGACAGCAACGTAAGATGAAATTACCTACTCGTAGGCAGCACTCTTGAAACTAATATCTCACAATAGATATAAATTACTCAAGAGAAAAGCCGGGTCTTAATGCAAACCCAGATGCCGTAATAAGACTTGGTAGTAATTACCACACATTCCTTGAACAAGTTCAATTATTGAACTTGTTCAAAGAATGGATCGATATCGCCGACACACGTACTTGTACCTAATTTAGTTAGTTATGTTTACAATGCGCTGAATCACTCAATGCTCTGATCAATAATTCCGTTGCATTGTGCCTCGCCGTTGAGTGGTAGCGCACTCCATGAAATTAAAATGAGATTATGTAAGAAATTAATACTACAGATGCACTTCGATGTTATTTAAAATTGAATTCAATAGGAGCTGCTCATTGCGATTCCTGCTCACTACTACGAGCCTCTTTCCTAAGGGTTGAATTCACTTGAAAAAAACTTAGATAGGCAGAACGATTCCTGTCGCATGAAGCCCCACAGCCGCGATTTTGAAGAGCGTCTTGTGTCGCGCGATTTGTTGCGTGATTCCGCTGCGTTTTTGTCAGCGCGTTTCTAGACGCCGCGCGCCAAATGCGAAATCGCAGCAGTGTGTAAGATCGTATGCGTCTCAGTACAAAAGGTGCTGCAAACAAATATCGCAACAAATCGGTTGGCACAAGACGCGCTTCAGAATCGCGGCTATAGGGTGGAGGCTTTAAGAATTTCAATCCAGATTATGGCGATGGCATTACCCGAACGAAAAGAGCCAGTTAGGCGCAGGATAGGCCTTTGTCCAGCAGTAGATTGTGTAGGCTTTAGATGAGATGAATAATAATAAATAAATAAATAACTAATGCTGGACAATTCACACAGCATTATCTAGCCCCAAGCTAAGCAGAGCTTGTGTTATGGGTACTAGATTACTGATATACCTTATACAATACACTACATAGGTAGATATTTTTTATTATACATAGAAAACATCCAGAGCGCCAGAATAAATCGCGAAGAGTTAAAACTTTGGTCAGGTTCAGGAGTCGCCGCCGCCGTCGCGTCGTTGAGTCACGGCGTAGTGCAAATGCCAGAAGCAATAATTCAAGTAGGCGCCACAACTCATGACTAGAACTTGGAAGCATAGTGCAAAAAGTGACAATAGCGTCAAAGCCTTCTGTAGTCGGTCAACGGGCGCGTGCCAGGCTAACGGTACTAGTACCTACAAATTGATTCTATTGTAGGTCCGATCTTATCGCTGTTCTGATTCAGATAAAGGTAGCCATTTCTGTCCCACTGGGATCAAATAACCTTTTTGTAGACATGATTGATATTAAAATATATCAATAGCAATAAGCCAAAAAAAACTACAATGTAGAGCAATATTGATGACTCCTTAATATGGTGAGGATGTTTAGTTATTTATTATGTCTAGTATCTACGTTTGTGTTCCAAGTGACTTAAATTATTTCCCTGCGGGTTAAATTAATACTTATTTTACATAACCTTTCGTACATCTTCTGCCCTTAAAATTTACATAACTCTTTCCATCCTAAGCTTGTCTGGAAAAGATCGCTTTTAAGCGATAAGGCCGCCCATCGTACTTGTTTTAAGTAATGTTCTTTTTCTGGTAAAGTATTTTTGTATTGAATTTAATGGGCATTTTCATTATGTGTATTTAGATATCCCTAATCAAGAAAGTAGGCTGCATTTTCCATACAAATACCATCAAGTAAATTGAAGGTTGAGTTAATCATAATTTTCTAATGAGCACCGCGATCAACCAATCAATTTTCTAAGTAAACTAATCAACGGGGCCCGCTGGCAACTAAGCGGCGTTTAATCAAAGTTATTCCTGCGGTTGGCAGCACGCTATTAATAACTGCATACACGGTATCTTTAGTCGGTACAGCCATATCCAAATTACATAACATACATATACCATAATAAATAAATAAATAAAAAATGCTGAGAAACCACCCATGAAGCACATTTTAGGTATTTTTTATGGACTAAGCATTCTGATTGGGTCGGTACCTACCTAGACACTAGGCGTTGTCACAACTAGCAATTCCGTAGGACTAAGTTTCAGCAGGTGCATACCAAAATAATGCATCCCATAAACCTAGATGTGTGATCGAAAAAGATGAGAAGAGTATGTTCAAAACCACTCCACTTGGCTCTACACTAGGCGTTGTCACAACTAGCAATTCCGTAGGACTAAGTTTCAGCAGGTGCATACCAAAATAATGCATCCCATAAACCTAGATGTGTTATCGAAGAAGATGAGAAGAGTATGTTCAAAACCACTCCACTTGTCTCTTCTTTTTACTAAAATCCCATGAACGGAAAAACTACGTCAACTTTGTGTAGGTCCCTACCTAGTATTTTTTTCTTACCAAGTACTAACACTAACTTTAGACAGCATGGCTGTTTAAAGTTATGACTTTCTTTCTGTTTGTAATAATGGGCAGAACTTGCAGTTTACGCACTGTCAGTGAAATACCAATAAGCCTGTATAATACTAGCTTGTTTCACAAAATAGCTAAGTATATGAAGTATCAGATCGTGTAGCAAGATATTCAGTTCCGATGGTATTAATAACGTAACCAGTGGAATAACGGCCTTGGTCGGCCTTGCCGTCGGCGTGTGTTAGGTCAGTGACTCTACATTGCGAACCTATAACAAAAATCATAAAAATCTAGCCTTATTTTCGGTTCATGCCCAGAGCGTCTTTATGTTGCCCTGTGTTGACATTAAAATTAACATAAACATTATAATTTGCAAGCCAACGTCCCGTGGAATTTTAAATTCGATTGGATATTGGAATCTTGAAAAGCCACTTTAAATAGAATGCACAAATTGCACAATCAGTGAATCAAATTATTATGGCAGGAACTTAATGAGTAGCCTACGCCGTTCCCAGTTAATAGGTAAACGACTTCTTTGCAGGCATTAGATATCCAGTGCCCGGGTAACGGAATAGCATGGCATCTGATGATTACAGAGGGAACCCTATCGGCCAGAACCGTTACATCCTTTTGCGGACACTTCCGACCACGAGGCGATGCTAGACCTGTTTATAATCACCTGACTTTTAAAATCTGTCCTTCATGGCTTGACGTTTATTGCAGCCTGTTAAATGATAGCTGATAGAGAGCTATAGGCCGTACCGCCCGACGTGACACGCGACAGTAACTGCTCCGCGTTCGATTTAATTTTTTTAATGTAAAATGGCTAATTTCTCCCTCGAAAGTTTATTTCTCGACTTGCAAAAGACAGTGGTGATACTTGTGAGTAAAGTGGAATCGCTGGAGGCTGTAATAACTGAGCAATCGGGGATTATTGCAAACCTAAATCCATCCACCAAGTTGCCTACCCGCAAATCACTGACGCCGATCGCTCCGGTGCCGACGACATCAGCTGCTCAGCGACCCGTCCGGAATGCTCGGGCGCAGGCATCACTCGCCATCGCGGAGCTCACCAAACCCACTAAGAAACGCACTAATGTACACGCGACTATCGAAGCACCAGCGCCTAAGAACATAACTCCGCGCCACAATCCGGCAGTCATATCTGATAGCAACCCCAAGCCGGCTAGCGTAGTAGAAGATGTCGCGGAAACTAGAGCACCCACGAACATTCGACAGGATCAACCTGCCATCGCTACCACAACAGCAAGTAGGGTGACCATAACGTCGGTGGAAAATGGACAAGGCAATCCCTCGATACAAGACGAAGAAAATGAATCACCATGGCAGACCCAAAACCGGAAACGCACGACCAAGCCGCGGAAAATAATAACTGGGTCCGGCAGGGTCGATGACACTCTCCAGACAGTGGAGGAAATGAAATATATTCAGGTTTGGTCACTCAAGCCCGACACCACCGAAGAAAACATAAAACTCTATCTCGCAAAATTAAGTAATTGTGATAGATACTTCGTCAAGAAACGAGTCATCAAAACGGACTCGCACGCAGCATTCGAAATTGGATTCCCGCAAAGTATGTACAACGTAGTATCGTCTCCAGAATCATGGCCACCCGGCGTAAAAATCTCGGACTGGTTTCGATGGAGCCCCCGCCGCTCGACGAGGCGGGGATCACTCGGCGCGGCCGGCCCGAGCGGCAGCACGTCCTAGGAGCACAGTGCAAGCGATTAGCAAACAGACTATTTGTGTATGCCACCAAAACATTGCTTCAATTGATAATAAAACTGGTAGGTTAGAAACTTTATTGCAAAGTGATCTAAAGTGCGATATTCTAGCAATCACGGAGCATTGGCTTACGATAGACAAATTAAAACTTGTTTCAATCGACGGATTCAAGTTGGCCTCAAGTTTTTGCAGAAGTGATAAGGCCCACGGTGGGTCTTGTATTTATGTAAATAGCTTGAATTGCATTGAAAACTCAAATCTGGTAGCATTATCGGTAGAACAATATTGTGAGATATCGGCGGTAGATTTAATTGACTTTGGACTAACAATAATTTGTTTATACAGAACGAACCTTATTAGTTCGAACGATTTTTTCGTTCACTTTGAAAACCTGCTCGACAAAATAACGGATTTAGGTATAGATTGCGTAATGGTAGGTGACTTCAATGTGAATTGGATCGGCGACATTACTTCTGACCGTAAAAAACTTTATGACATGCTGTCGGCCCATGGCATGACTAACTTTGTGGATTTCCCGACTAGAATAACGGCAAGTACCTCCACTTGCCTAGATCACTTTTATGCTAACTTACCGGCTGCCGCCGCTATCAGAACGGATCCTATAGTAACCAATCTGAGTGATCACCTGGCGGTCCGCGGTGAGATTTTGTGTACTCGACGGCTCACGGAACCCCGTACTCAGCTCATCCGTGACATGTCTAGAGCGAATCAACATAATTTCATGTTGGCAATAGATAGTGTTGACTGGAGTTTGATGGTTGGAAAATATAAAACAGCTTGCGAGCTAGCAACCGCTATAATTAACATAATACGAGGTAAGCTTGATATTTGTTTCCCCATGAAGCGAATAAACAATAGAAAACCTGGCTCGTTATGGTTGACCCCTGACATTATGAATTTGAAATCCCTAATTATTGACATGCTAAATTTAAATTATTCTACTTATGATGACACAATTTCTTTATTTATTTCGAATCTAAATTATAAACTTGACATGCTTATTAATTACTCCAAGGTGAACCATTATTCAAAATTAATTAATAATACTAATAATCACTCTAAGGCTATGTGGAAGATAGTTAATAAAGAAAGGGAAAGGAAAATACAATTCCATTAGATTTTTCATCTATTTTGAGGGACGACTTAGGTGCTAGGTTTCCAACGCCAAAACATGCTGTTGATGCTATAAATCACAGGTTCTTGAACGCAGCGGCGGCGTGCGGCGCACCCAGCGCGGACGTCGTGGGTGCTACCCGCGCGCTGGCGGCGGTGCGGCCGCATGCTGGCGCCCGGTTGGTGTTGCGCGAGTTCAGTGCTGAAGAAGTGGCCAGCATTGTTATTAAGCGCATACCTCCCAAACGGACTAAAGATATCTATGGACTCTCCATGGAACTCTTGAGGCGTGCCATAGTACCCCTGGCCCCAGTAGTGGCTCACCTCTTTAATACGTGCCTCAAAGAAGGTGTCTATCCGCAGGCGCTAAAGGTGAGCAAGGTATCACCTATCTTCAAAGGTAAGGGCAGACGCGAGAGCATGGACAGTTACAGGCCAGTCTCGATCATACCTGCTATCGCCAAAGTCTTCGAGAATGGCCTGAGCAGTCGACTGATGGAGTACCTACTGGAGACAGACGCCCTGTCGCCCCGGCAGTACGCGTACCGCGCCGGGTACTCCACGACGTCACTGACGCGCGAGGTGGTGCGGCGTGTGCTGGCGGCGCGTGAGCAGAAGCTGCAGGTGGCCGTGTTGTGCTGCGACCTGTCCAAAGCTTTCGACGTTGCCAGCCACGCCGTACTCGCCGGCAAAATGAGTCACTACGGGATCGAGGGACCATCATACGCCGTTCTCACGGATATGATGCGTGATCGTTCACAAATAGTTGTTGGAGGTAGTGAACGGTCGGAGCCTTTGTCTCCCACCATGGGGGTAGCGCAGGGGTCGTCAGTTTCGAATATAATGTTCTCCCTCCTCCTAAACGATCTGCCTGGAGCGGTGACCTCCGCGGAGACACTTATGTACGCAGATGACGTGGCCGCGATCGTCACCGCCCAGTCCGTAGACGCGCTGGAGGAGAAGATGAACGAGACGGCCACCCTACTCTCAGGATGGTTCGGGATAAATGGTTTGGGGCTGAATCTAAACAAGACCCACTTCCTACACTTCCGACTATCAGGGAAAGCTGTGAGGAAGCTGATAGTCAGCGTAAATGGAACGGCCATAAGCCAATCCGAATCGACCACTTTCCTCGGCTTCGAAATGGACAAAGCCCTCACCTGGGAGAGCCATATTAATAAGCTGTGCGGAAAGATAGGCAGCGCGTGTTACGCGCTCCGTCGGGTAGCTCGTGTGGTGCCGGCGGAGGTGGCTCGTAGCTGCTACTTCGCAACAGTCCACTCGGTGCTGCAGTATGGTGCGGAGCTATGGGGGCGAGCTGCCGACTGGGAGCGCGCCTTCCGTATGCAAAAACGAGCCATACGCACCCTTGTTAATATCCGCCGAGATGTCTCCGCCAGACCACATTTTAAAGCGCTCGGGATACTTACGCTACCCTGCATTGTGATCATGCAAGTGGCGGTTTATGTTCGCTCGAACCTGAACGAGTTCATGAAGAACGGCGACATCCACTCGTACGGAACGCGGAATGCCGGAAAGCTAGCGACCATCGCCCGCTCTCTCACGAAGTCTTCAAAGTTAACTCATGTGATGGGACCGGCAGTGTATAACAAATTACCAGACTCTGTCACAGCTGATGGCAGTATATCGTGTTTTAAATTAAGACTGAAACGTTGGCTTGTCGAGCAGAATTTTTATTCTGTTGACGAACTTTTACAACTGTAAACCCTATATTCATCTATGACTTTATTTTAATTTTGTTGATTCCATGTGATTTATTTTATTAATTTGTGACCTCGATACATTGTGTATTCCCTACAAAAATTGGACATGTAAATTGGTTTTATCAATAAATTGTATTTCTGTATTTCTGATAAGTCGATGCCCTATCCCGTTTAAACCACAAGAATCCTAACATTAAATCGATATATGTAGACGCACATTTCCTTTCTCACGTTTATCTATGCGTGCGTTTATGCAACTGTGCTAATAAAGATAGTATTATAAATGAAATAGGCACCTATCTATTTACTCGTTTATTTTATAGCATAATTATTGAGTATGAAACTATAGTGGAAACCACGAGGCGACAAAAGGTAAATTTTGTTTTTTATTAGAAAGATTCTCATTGATCGTGGTCACATTCAATCTGTAGCCTAATCTAGCGGCAAGTAATGAACAAAGTCACCAAAAAACGGAATCAGCCACAGTAGAACTTTTTTTGGTAAAAAATACAAAAAGTACAAAAACTTAGATGCGAGGCCTACTTAGAAATGTAGGTAAACTTTCGAAGAGAACAACTTTGTAAAGACAGTAATAATTTTAAGTTAATTTCGTGTACTTTTTTCTTTTTAGTTTTCTCTTTTAATAGTAGAAAGTAATTAATCGAAATAGAATGTTTCAACGAGAAACTATTAAAATGTTTCAGAATCGATTAGGTTGGTAGTTGGTACCTATTAATGGAGATTCAAGTTAAAATCCCGATAAAGTCACTTAATCCTGTTGTCTGGACTATCTATTAAAGGTGTTGTAGCAAGCCTAGCCACATAAGAGGTCAAAGCTCATAAAATCCAACTAGTATCCAGGTACCAAAGTGATCCAATAAAAAGCATAACGCATATCGATTAGCAAATCGTCCTGAGCGTGGGAATTGTCTATGATTTCTTACAATTCGTTGAAGCGTTGCAAATATGCTAGGCGATGATGGTGCAGCGAGTCAACGACACCGAACGAAACGAAACAACGACTCTACGTGAGCATCGAATTCACGGAGTTTTACTGCAGTCATGGAAACTTTGCGATTGAAAACACAGAAGAGATCATTTTGATAGGAGAGTAATATAAAAAGAATACTTACATTTAAATTAAACTGAAACTAGCTGAAACATTTACACGAAACGCCGATGTGTTGTGTCCCTTTCTTGTTAAGAAAACCATGAATATTCAGGGGACAGTTTAAGCGAATGGCGACGTATTTTTGTTTTGGTACGATAAAGCCAATCCCACTGCCACGTGTAAATAAAATACGAGTTCCCTTCTAGTCTCGCATTGTAAAGCTAATGACAAAGCTCGTTCGATGTCGCTGCCGTGATGCCGTGAGCCATAAATCATGTTTGAACGTCTAAATAAATAGCTGTCTTTCGCTCATGATCCTTCGGGGTGTCATTACAGTAATAGGTTAGGCATTATATAGTAAATTATGATAGACAGCTGAAATCGATGCGAAGACTTGCGGATTATAAACCTAACCTTGTTCTAAAAAACAAACGTTGAGAGGTAAACTTGTTTGCTTTTAATTGATGGAAATTGCAGACTACCTTTACAGCTCTACGTTTAGATTTTAAATTAAATTTAAAACATTTATTATTGCATCGTGTGGGAGCTTATTAGCCTATTGATAAATTGAAGACATCATCCTAACAAGTTTTAATATGATTATAGCTACCAGTCATATTTAATCATAGGACGCGGCATCACGTCTTTGTGTTCATACCATAATGTTGCCAACGAAATAAATAACGGACCGACCACATACAAAACTAACGCATCTTTTTAAAAAAGTTTTACTTTAAAAGGACTATTAACAGATAAATGAAATTTCTACACACGTTCATTATGGTTTAGGCTCGGGAAAGTTCCATGATTCCAAATTGCGAAGACATGTCGCCAGTTTAGGAATTCGGTGGGCGAATCCAACTCTCTTTTGTTAAATTTCGGCGGTCAACGTCCTAAATCGCCAGTTTACGTCACCTTATTATCGCCGGGCCGTGGGGCAACGGTCGCGAATGTGTCCAGACGCTAGCACTATGCTAACGAATCGATTAGGAACGGTTCACTACATTGACTCATTTCAATAACGTTCACCTCTATTCAGCTACTGGCATTGTATTCCACTCAAAACTTTCTATTGTTTCCGTTTTGGACGGTTTTGATCTTTCTTTTTACAGATCTATTTCCCACTCATTGCAATGAGAGCGCGTCCGTAACCACTTAAATTAGAAGAATGATTGTAGGCTACCATATGGGTAGAGTTAAAATTGCGCTGTGCTGGTTAGTCAATCCACCCACGATCGTAAGTCTCCAACCGTTATCAAGCCGTTCAAACAGCGTGCAATTCCGAGTATTAGACAAAGCTGTGCAGCATATCGAGTGCGTGTGAAACCTAGAGTGCCCCAAGCGGTGAGCTTTGCGCTGTTACTGTAATTGCAGGGGATTCTTGATAGACCGTATTTAGAATCAAGCAGTAGTTGCATTTTGCTGCAATTTTGCATCGATTATTATGATACGTGCACGTATATCTAAATAATCAGCGGTTCAGCTGTGAACAACGTACACCCTTGATTCATAGATTAGTTCGAGGTTATTAGCTATCTCTGTAATTTAGTTTGAATAGGAATGCTATTGTGCCACTGGCTTTAAAGAAACATGCATTTATTGTTTTTTTATTTGTTTCAGAGCCAGCGAACAATCCGTCCGGTGAGCTGCCCGTTACGATCGATCACCAGATGGATCCGAACCCGTCTAATAATCTCACTAGAAACGACGCAAACTGCGACAAGACCGGCACTTGTTACGATGGTAATTGACATATTTTAACCTTTTATTTTATTCTCTTGAATGGACAATCTATATTCAGACGCATGTTTTTTGTTCAGTCGCAGTCCTTTGTAAAGACACTCGGATAGCGGTGCAGGTCCGCACCAATAAGCCTTTCAACGGACGTATTTACGCATTGGGCCGTTCTGAAACCTGCAACAACGACGTTAACAACAGCAACTTCTTCCGTTTGGATCTTACCATGGGCGGGCAGGACTGCAACACTCAGAGCGTTGTAAGTATTTTTACTTACACATCAAATCATTTCAATTTCTGAATCGTCTTAAACCAAAACATGAATTAAATGGCTGCCTTTTTCAGACTGGTGTCTACTCCAACACCGTAGTTCTCCAACACCACAGCGTTGTGATGACCAAAGCCGACAAGATCTACAAAGTCAAGTGCACATACGACATGAGCTCAAAGAACATCACATTTGGAATGGTACCTATCAGGTCAGTAGGACAGGATTAGAATTGAAATCATTGCGATAAGGAATACGTGCACAGTCTGCCATTGAAGAAGACTGGAACACATAACATTTACCGTTTATTATATTCTCGTTTGCAAAGAACCAAGACGTTACGTGATATGGTTTCAGTAGATGAAAAACGGCTATATAATTTGACATGCGTCCGTGGCTCCTTAGTGAAGAGACGATTTGGAATTCTATCGACCTCATATCGAGCTTACATTAAAATGATAAACGTGGCTAGAAACTTGTTTCACGTGTGAATAATTTATGATAGGTACTCTGATAACGATCATTTGATCGCGATGAAAATTAATCGGTCTGATATTCATCGGCGTTTACGATTCAAAGACGAGCTACTATAATAGGTAATATTTCACATATGGACATATGAATGAGCCGCCTGCAACCAGTTGAATTAAATCATTATAAAAACATTGTGCTAATCGTTTTAAACACAAACAACAAACTTGACAGGAGCTGTACATAAATGGAATAATCAGAGACATCAAGTTTGAAATAAGATTTTAAAAAATCCAATGCTCAAACCCGAAGAACTGAAAATAAAACGTAACATACAATTCACAGGGATCCGGACATGATTTCCATCACGGCTGCCCCAGAGGCGCCCGCTCCTCGCATCCGCATCTTGGACGCCCGCCAACGAGAGGTCGAAACTGTGCGGATTGGAGATCGCCTTACTTTCCGTATCGAGATACCCGAAGACAGTAAGGCGTTTTATACTATCGCAGTTGAAGGCAGCGTATGGTGCAACGTATTTGCGTCCATTGTAACGATTTTAGAGACCTAGACGCAAATACGACACCACGCACAAAAAATGGTGCAAGAGTACTACAAGGCACAAATAATGTTACGACCGCTTTTGTACATACTTTTTATCTTTTCTTTAGCACAATGATCTACATCCGTTTTAAAAGA
The DNA here is from genome assembly GCA_963564075.1 of Eupithecia subfuscata. Taxonomy (NCBI): domain Eukaryota; kingdom Metazoa; phylum Arthropoda; class Insecta; order Lepidoptera; family Geometridae; genus Eupithecia; species Eupithecia subfuscata. Next base: position 11,636,193 of record OY751097.1, read on the forward strand.
CGATGTTGTTTCAGCGCCGTACGGCATCTTTGCACGCAGCTGTGTCGCTATGGCGAAGGACTCCAAGACTACTGTCAACATCACAGACGAACATGGGTAAGAGAGAGCACTCTACCATTTCAAATACTTAACTGCTTGGTGTTGTTAGGATTTGTATCTACAAAAGACAAATATTTTACAGATGTCCAGTGGACCCATCGATTTTCCCTGCATTCGTGCCAGACGGCAACGCTCTTCAATCAGTTTATGAAGCATTCAGATTTACCGAATCTTACGGAGTTATCTTCCAATGCAACGTCAAATACTGCCTTGGACCTTGTGAACCGGTAAGCATAGAAATTCACCTTTCCCTAGTGCACTACGGCAGGGCTTTCATTTCATACTTATATTGGAAAACGCAATTTAAGAACAGCATTGTTTTACACAACACATTCATGTATTAGCGACAAAACATTCAAATTAGGCTCATTGTCTTAGTTAGTATAACTTGGTAGATTTTGTAATGTAGATTTAAATGTGAATAAATTTATCTTTCCAGGCTGTGTGCGAATGGGAAAGCGAGAGCGTTGAATCCTGGGGCAGAAGGAAGCGTTCCCTGTCTCGCGAAACAGAAAGCACTCAGGAGGAAGATATGAACATCTCTCAAGAGATCCTTGTCTTGGATTTCGGTGATGAGAGACAGAGCACTGACTTCTTACGTTCCGATAAGCCCGGCGGCAGCGCATCTGAGACCAACTTTGGGGGTAAGATCTTTGGTGCAAGATATCTATAGAATCTGAAATCCTAGTTCGTTTTTGACTACTGGAATCCGGCCTTTTTTAGCCCCAGGCCACTTTGATATAATCACATCGACGAGACTCTAAGAGCGTTAGACAAACTGTTTGCACTCATTGAGATGAAGCCAATCTAGATATATTGATTTACTTATGTATAATCTAATGATATCCCTTTCCTTTTTTTCAGAGAAAACAGTGACGATCGTAGAGCCGTGCCCAAGCAAAGCTTCAGTCTTACTTCTCGGAGTGGCGTGTGCACTTCTAGTGATCTTATACATTGCAACCATTTTCTGCTACTACATGAGAAAATGGCTGGCGCCTCCCAAACATTGTTAGAGTTCCATACAAAATCATCTATACTGGGAGTGATAACCTCTCCATACAACATTATTACTCGTAGTTCGTGGAACTTGTGATACAAACGACTGATGACCAACAAATACAGAAGTCCGTCCATGTTTTAGTGTGAATCAAATCGTGGTGTGCCTAATCAGGAATACTTTCATTCAAATTGTAACCACCGCGTGTTTTGCATTTATTTTAGACGTAATTTATTGCATTTAAAAGCATTTACTAATTGATAAGCTAAGTATAATTTTAGTTAGATAAGAATTATGATGACAGAAAATAATGTTTATCTTGATATTTTGATAGGCCCTCAAGTTTTAGGTAAACATCAAAGGAGGGCTTATAAAATAGGGTTTTTGAATGCCTTATGGTTGTTCTGAATGCTCATTATGCGGTAGCATAAGTTACGGCAGTTTTTGAACTCCTATCATCTGCATTTTATTTAACATTAATTTACAGGCAATGCATTTATTATTCATTAAGTTACTAGACCAGTTTTGTACAATTATGAGTACTTTATAATAATTATAAGAAATTATAAAAATACTTGGAATAGTCCCTGGAAAATGTGTTCATGAAGTTATTTTAATGGCATAAGATTTTGGGGACTATTCTGATTCAAATAGATTGGTATTTTAGAATATTAGCAAACTCCATTTAAATTTAAGAATAAGTAGGTAATTAAATTAGTATATTCTGTCATAGATTTTTTACTTTTTCTTCTATATCTATATAAATCTGGAGAAGTAAAATATTTGTTGTAAATATGCTTTAGATCATATTTTTTTATACAATTGAATAAAACTCATCTGTGAACTTTCAGTTGGGTTTTGCTGAAACAAATTATTATTAAAAATGTACCAGAAGTGCAATTTTTTGTTACTCTTAACCCAACTTGAGATTTCTTCTTTATTTATTTGGATTAGTGTAACTTAATATTTATTTTTCAATAACAAATAATATAAAATTGTACAAATTTTTCACTGTTTCTTTATTTTAACACAACAGATTTAAATAATTTACCTACTAGACTTTTAACAAGATTCATGTTTCTATGGTTTCATTGAATTGTTAACAAACAATTTGTATAAGACATTAAATTATTAAAATAGTTTAAGCCCCTTGCACATGTGACACAAGTGTAGTGTATATACTACTCAATATTTCCTCTTGGAGCTTTGGATCAATATCCTCATTAGTCTTACAGCTGAATACTTTATTAAAATGCTTTAGAAACATAGGTATTACCTTTCCTGTATCTAAATTCAACCCAGTTTCTAGAGATAAAGAAGTAACTCCCTTATCATCAATGCCACAGGGGTCAATATGATCAAACCAGGATAGGTCATTGTCACAGTTCAGGGCTAGGCCATGAGTTGTTACATACCTAGAAGCATGAATTCCTATGGCAGCTATTTTGCTATCATTAACCCATACACCCGTGTGGGGAGACCTGTTTGCTTTAATTCCTGGAACAAGGACAAAGAATTTTCAAGACTGTAGGCATGATAAATAGATAATAATGGACCATCCACACAGAATCATCTAACCCCAAAGTCAGTAAGACCTTTAATCAGTAAGATAGTAAATGGCAATGCAGCCAGTGTCTTGGGGACGCTTCCGACTGGTATTGATATGGATCAGTTGAGCTACCTGTAGATTGCTTGCAAGTCTGCAGTTAGCTCAATAGTTTCGTAAATACTAGTTCTAATTTATTTCTTATTTGATTTTATAATTTTTGTCAATAAAGTCATATTTATTTTAGATAGTAAATGTTGCTCACCTAATTCATCACAAAGATTGATGACAGTCTCCTCTAAGCTCTTGACATACCATTTCACACTGGTTTTAAAATGTTTCAAATTAATGATGGGATACACCACCAACTGTCCTGGTCCATGGAAGGTGATGAGGCCTCCACGGCTTGTTTTCTTAAACTCTGCACCAAGACTACGGAGTCTATGGATTTCTAACTTTGGTGACTCATCTCTTATCCCTTAAACAAATAGTTATTCATGTTAACCACTAGAAGAGAATTTGTCCTGCTACAGGACCAACTTGTTGTCATATAGTCGAGGCGAATTTGTACCGCTCCGGAACCAATGCTACAGGCCACTTGTAACTTTATTTTCAAAAGATTAGGGTTTATTATGACTTGTAACCTATACCTCTCTAAGTCGTTTGATCAGTAATGAAATTAACTACAATTTGAAATGTCATTGTCAATGATTACCCATGACAGAAAAACAAAAAAGACATTGTGAGGATTTTCGCAAAGCGCCGCCCCCCCCTGATACCTGAATGTGCGCAACTTTTTTTAAAGTTAATGCTTGAAAGGTTAAAGTTCTTCATACAACATGCTGAAAGCTGAAGATACCCGATGTTTACACGAGTACCGGATGATATCTAAGTCCAAGACTGAAAAGCCAGAATATTTTTATATTCTCCACTCGGTAGGCTACCTAGTTTGATAGGTTACCTACTATTCTACTAGGTTATGTAGCTACACAAGTATAACCCGTTTTTGATGGTGGAAACAATAGGTTAGGTTTTTAGCACTTAAGGTTTCTTACCAACTGTGTATACCGGCTTATGTTCGGCTAGTAACAACGTATCATACATTATAGAATCATGGCCCTTTTTCAAGGCATCCAGGTGCTTCCTGGCTAAAGCCACTTGGATCTTCAGTGCTGTATCATAACTCGTCAATCCAAGGTTCCAGATTTTAACCATATTGAGCAGATAATGGCTAGGGTTTTATGTAGCTGTAATCGGTATTTTTTACGAATTTTTTTTCAATTTTATTTTTTAGAAAACCAACACGAAACAACCAAAAAACAAACAATCAAAACAAAACAATTGAACTGTTTTGTGTGACAACGACAACTTTGACGTAAACTAATAGTCAATCTGACAGCTGACATTACCCTTTGTTTCTCTTTCCAGCCAAGATCATCAATCAAAAGAAGAACACTTTCCACACAGTCGATACCTAACCTATCATTTTAAGCCAAAACTTAAAATCATAAAAATCAAAAACCCATAATTGCCTCAAAACCGCTGCATGAAGATTTTATCAATTTTGTGAACCTGTGTGGACGGAGAATCAATCAATTATTAGCCTTTGCGGCTAAAAACTGAAACTCCGTTCCTTGCATTATGTGGGTTCGGTTCACGGAATTATGTAGTTAGTTTCTAATTCCGTGGTTCGGTTCGTGGACAGCATCGAATGGTGGACAGCGACATCTCTTGGCGTTTATAAAAAATATATATTTAATGCAATGGTTCGCCCGTTCATGTATTTTGACTAGGTAACCCACTCATTCTGCTACTCGATGCTAGATGTCTCTGCTAGACCCAACTTTGCCGTGTGCAAGTTCCGGTATCTAGAGCTTACCTACTCTACTATCAGGGACGGACGGAGGTAAATTTTCATCTTTCAGTCAGTTCAGTTTTCGATGTCCCCTGACTGGCAGGGTGGTGTTTAGTTTGTTACGTAAACGTTTTGTAATAAATATACACTGTTCAAAAGAGGATATTATGTTTCGTTTGAAAAGTTTGATATGTTGAGATTGGTTGCGTAGAGCTGTTTTGGAACATAGCTTCGTGTGAACTTTGCAAAATATTACCGAAGCTCTCACAGTTTAATGCAAAATAGCTCTTATGACATTGCCGTCAAAGCTGTTTTATGTCGTGTTTGAACAAAGTGTTTATGAAAACAGAAATGTGGTGTTCCAGCAAACAATGACGACTGAGGTAAGCTAATTCCATCCTAGATTTCTAATTCTGTAAAAAATAAGTATTCCTGAAAATACTATTTTACTCGTACGTACCTACCTACCTTCCTTCCGTTTTTAGCGATACATCTACGTAATAGCCGGTAACATTTACACTGTGTATGAATGAATCTTTAGACAGCTTGTAATGATAAGTAAGTAGATATCATTCTAGGTAGGTAGGGTAGGATATCATCATCATCAATGGCCACTACATCACTGTAATATTATCCTATTCTACATCCACGAAGGAAGGATGGTTACCTAGTTTAGGTATAAGGTAGTGTTCATTTTTGGCACTTAGATGACTTGTATTGTAAGCAAGCACAGACCAGTTTATTTCAAGATTGTAAGGTACATTATAGAAGTATTAAATGGCTTAACGAGCTTTCCGAGGCACGGGGGCGTGCCTCAGAAAGCACATTAAGCCGTTGGTCCTGCGTTTGACCTCTCCCCGGTCGTGCCCGCCCCCGGTGGATATCCCTTAGTCGCCTCTTACGATTACGACACCCTCGGAAAGAGTTGGGGTTGTGCTAATTCTAAGCCGGCACCACACAGCAGCGCACACACTTGTGCACTATAATAATATCCTGCGCATCTGGCTAGTCTCCGATGAGATTGGCCGCCGTTGTCGAAATTCGGCTAGGAGGACATTAATTATTATTATTTTTACCTACCTCCCTCGTTGCGTTGCCCGGGTGCGGCGTCATTTATTTTTCTAATAGTATTTTGTTTAGATTGACATTTTTTAATGCGTAATATCTTTTGAATGAAATGTCCGATTTGAATAATTCAAAAAGTAATCTACAGGTATTGACACAGTCTTAATTATGAAATGATTTATTTGGATAAGGATTAATACAAAGGTGTGGATAACATGGTCAGACTTTGGTCAGTATTACTATCAACTTTTAAAAAGTAAAAATATAGTTATACTGATAATACTACAATATGTCCAACACATATGGTAGGTACCGCTGAGTTTTTTGTAGATATTTCTATATTCTATAATATTGTAGAACATTTTTTTGTTCTAGGTATCATCAATAGTCTCCGCAGCGCATGCGATGATGGATAATTTATGGCTAATTTTTTTACACCTTGGGTTACATTATTGAAGTTATAGTAGGGATCCCAAATTTTTTCAAGAAATAAATATAGCCTATGTTAATCGGGAATAATGTAGCATTATAATGGTGAAAGAATTTTTGAAATCGGTCCAGTAGTTTTTGAGTTTATTCGTAACAAACATACCTACAAAAATACAAAATTACAAATATTTCCTCTTTATAATATTAGTATAGATCACGTGATGGACGACCCTTATGTTGGACTCTACCGGCTTTTATCAACCGACAAGGTCAACACCCTGAATTTGTTTGTGTTCAAAACCACGTGCAGCGTAAACAAAGTACCATAATAGGCGTAGGTGAGGAAGCCGAATGTTTCCTGGACTATTTATAGAGCTGTACCCCATGTTGGTACAGTGGATGACACAAATCACTGAACACTGAACAGGCTTAGGCTCTACCGGTCTACGTATCAACTTAAGGCGTTTTAAGTCCATCTAAAACGGTTTAAGTCATTGATATATAAGTAAAATTCTGTAGATATGGTACGTCCTCCCAGCGCTATCACAACAAATGGCCTGTGTTGTGTTACCTACAACTAAACACAAAGACACACTACCTATTTCCAATCTATTGCAATATACTTACCTATTGAACAACAATGATGGAAAGACGTATCTAGACCGAAGTGCGATCGAGACAACGAAACACGTACGCCGGGGCGGCGGCGCCGCCGCCGGTCCGACTGTGACTGAGGTCGGTGGACCTAATTGGACTCAATTTGAGCGGTCCACTTTCACTGTTCGAGAAGCCAGTGCCCAATCTCCCGAAATTTACTCACATCGATGGTTTAAGAAGATACGTTAATCCAAGAATCACGGGAAGACGAGAGATTTATTTATTCTATCTTTATTGCACCATCAATACACAAAACAATTAAATGAGAAATTAATACTAACTATATATAATGTGGCACATTCGGCGGCCTTATCGCTAACAGCGATCTCTTCCAGGCAACCTTTGGATGGATAAGATCAGTACGTATTGAAGCTGACGGTGGCGTTATTGACGAAGTACCTAAGTACTAAAATAAGTAATAAACAATACCTAAGGTACCTAAGTACTTTAGAAAACAGAAATGCAATAATTTATACTTAAAAAGAGAGTAACAAAATAAATAAAGAATATCAGGAAGACTTACCAAGAGTGGACAGATAGTGTTGATGAACCAAACTTTTGAAGACGGGAAGGGATTTAGCTTGTCGGATGGAAACAGAAAGGAGAGAACATTTTTATTTTAGTGTTTGTAAGTACCTTATAACTACTACCTACCTATACACTATTAGCCATAAGACAATATTAATTAATACTACCAAGTAAGTAGTTACAAAATAGATTTGTTTTGTGCGTTATGGCAAAGCAGCGTTTATGGCATACTAGCTGCGCCCCGCGGCTTCGCACGCGTTGTTTCTATGGAAACTTTAAAGGTGATTTCTATCCCACGGAAACTAATTTATGGGATAAAAAGTAGCATATGTTTGATTCCAGGATTACAATTACCTGTATGCAAAATTTCAGCCCGATGATCCGTTCAGTAGTTTTTACGTGATAGAGTAACAAACATCCATCCATCCGTACTTACAAACATACTTACAAACTTTGGCGTTTATAATAATAATAATAATAATAATGCTGGACAATTCACACAGCATTATCTAGCCCCAAGGTAAGCAGAGCTTGTGTTATGGGTACTAGATAACTGATATACATAATACAATACACTAAATAGATAGATATTTTTTATTATACATAGAAAACATCCAGAACGCCCTGGACAAATTATGTCTAAAGATAATATAATATTAGTATAAGATAATATTAGTAGGATATGGCCCGTTATGGCAAAGCAGCGTTCATGGCAAATATATGGTCCTTCACTCAGCGTTGATGTGTCCACCCAGCGCTGATTTTCAGTGGAGACCAGAGGGATTATGTCAAGGCAAGATCCTCAGGTGAGTGTAGTGCATGCGTAAGAGTATGACTCATACGACTGTCGCCGCTCAATGGTTCCTTTTCTTTTGTTTTTATTCGTTTCCCCTTATCGTAACCTACACCCTGGATTTGATCGAAATCGATAACCAAGAGTGGAGACTGCGATTAAAAACTGTCAGCCATCTTGAATTTTGAAATGGACATCTTTTTCGTAATCTACGAGTTCGAGTTGATCGAAAACGATACCCTTATATACCTAAGTGGGTGTGGTGTCACACAGCAAGGCGAGCGAAGCATCTAAAAATAAGTGACTGATTAAGTCATGAATCGACATTTACAATAAATTACCTAAGACAAAAGAAATTGACAATATTTACATGTTTAAAGAAAGTCTTTTTTTTTTTATACATAAATAATATTATACGGTTAAGGAATATTTAATAGACAAGGATATTTTGACATAACTATTCAAATAACATTTAATTTTGACTTTTCTAATTTCATATGCATGAGATATTAAATGTAGCCTAAATTTTATTTCTTATTTGAAGCTTGTTTGTCTATACTAATATTATAAAGAGGAAAGGTTTGATTTTTTGTTTGTTTGTTTGTTTGTATGAATTGAATAGGCTCCGAAACTACTGGTGCGATTTGAAAAATTCTTTCACCGTTAGGAAGCTTACTTTTCAGGGAGTGACATAGGCTATGTTTTATCCCGGAATTCCCACGGGAACGGGAACTACGCGGGTGAAACCGCGAGGCGATCGTCTAGTGTATAAATAAAATTATTTTAAATTTAATTCTATTGACATTCGTACCTATGCTATAAAAAGCAGAATATGGTGACACTTGTATCTTACGACCAGCTGTATATATATTTACTACCCATGTTCTAAGCGAATAAACGATTTGAGTTTGAGTTTGACAGCTACGAGTATAAAGCATATGAAATAGTACTGTAGACAATCAGCACTGAAACTTTTTAAACCCGATTTGTTAACCTAATTAATGATCAAATCAATTAATGATCGCCCCGTGACCACGATCGCTGTAACGGTAGAAACGTCGGGGAAATAATAAATTGAAAATGTGAAGTGTGACGTCACAGAACAACGGCCAATATGGCAGCGTTTTTATCACCCGAGTGTAGTTCTACTTTTTGTTTTTGCCTAAAATTTGTGGCGGTTATATTTTTTGCAGTTAGTACAGTCGGCTGCAAAAATATGTATACACTTCCAAGTTTTCAATTTGACTAAATAGTAAGTGTATAGTAATTGTGATAATTTATATACCGCATTCTGACGAAGTATGGTGACTACTTTGTACGAAAAACGTGTGCATGTCCTTTTATTTGAAAAGTTCCGAGTAAAATAAAAGTTAAACCTTGGAAGTGTATACATGTCTGTGCAGCTGACTGTACATCTAAAGAAGTGTGAAGTGATTTAAAAAATAAAAAAACTATGCACTTACTCTATTAGACCAGCAGGTGTAAATAAAATTCGTACTTCGAAGTTGCGAAATATCTAGGTAGGTAATCGAATTTCCTCGCCGAATAAAAAAAAAGGTAGGACAAGGTGATCAGTCAGTCGGTCTGATCAGCTCACGATCACTATCTACGGGAATATGATTTCTAATTTCTAAGAAATCAAATAATATCGCAAAAATTTTCGACTTCGACGGGACTTGAACCCGCGTCCTCCCCTCAGCACGGGAATGTTATAACCAACTACACCACGAAGTCAAGTGACGTGGGAGTCGAAAATCTTTGCGACTTTCTACGGACTCAACTTCGGATATTATTTGATTTCTTAGAAATTAGAAATTATCCAAAGTGCGAGGCTTACGCACTATAATAACAAAAACGTGGGAATATGATTGTTAGTATTTGATACTATTTGAAGACAGGGCGCTATGGCGCTCATTAGGGGAGGCCTATGTCCAGCAGTGGACTAATATAGGCTGATGATGATGATGATACTATTTGTGTCTAATACATAATAAATACAAAATTAGAAAATAAAAGTACTAACTACTTATAATGAAATGCTCCTTAGTTATTTTATTCAAAACTAGCGGCCCATCCCGGCTTCGCACGGGTGGATATTTATTTTTTAAACATAGGTAATAAATATAGCTAATTCAGGGATAATGTAGCATTCTAATGGTGAAAGAATTTTTAAAATCGGTCCAATAGTTTTCGATTTTATTCGTTACAAACATACAAATCTTTCCTCTTTCTAATATTAAGCTTAGAAAATTAAAATTCAGGTCAAATATAACACAACGCGCCACTCAAGTCATTAACATCAAAACAACTGAAAAGCATCAAAATAAAAATTCCTGAAACTTTTTACGAGTGAATTCGGGAGAGCGTTGCCATGGCAACCGCGCAGTAGGCTTGCAGCGTGATGCGAATCTCAAGCAAGGGATCGATGCTGAGGTGCTGTGGCATCTAGGGAGGTATTACCTACGCAGCATTTGGACATCCTCGTCCTATCACAGATTTTGGCATTGTCAAGAATAATCACACAAATATTATAAATACGAAATTTTGGATGTTTAGTTTAGATGTATGTTGAATGGATGTTTGTTACCTCTTCACGCGAGACCTACTTAACTGATCCGGTTGAAATCTCATATAGGTAGGTAGTTCTAGGCCTCGAATAAAACAAAGCGTACTTTTTATCCCATAATTCCCATACCAAAGATTTCTGTAAACGTTTCCATGGAAACGACGCGTGCGAAGCCGCGGGCATAAACTGGTTTATAATAACACAACACAATATAGGTTATCTAAATAAAAATTTAGTACTGAAAATACTATTTTGAACCATATAAAGTATGTTTAAGGTACAGTCAGCGACAAATTGATATGAGCGTCTAGAGTAGTCAAAATGATAAACATAAAAGCAATTTGATATACGCCGTTCGAATAACCATATTGTTATAAGCAACCAAGGTGTTCAAAATATCTTACTACTCATTATTTCATATTTATATCAGCAGTCAGTCTACCTGACTGCTCATAATATAAATGTGAAACAAGGAGTACTAAGGTATTTTGAACACCTTGGGTGCTTACAACAATTTGGTGATTCGAACTGCGTATATCAAATTGCTTTTATGTTTTTCAGATCATTTTGACTACTCTAGACGCTCTTAGCGATTTGTGGCTGACTGAACCTACATAATTGATAGCAATCTTTTTTCTTAGATTTTGGTTTTTTATTATTCTTTATTACCTATATACGATATAAGTGGGTATTTCTTTATGTACTAACTTATTACTACTAGCTTCTGCCCGCGGCTTCGCACGCGTATTTCCGGTATGATAAGTAGCCTATTATCTAAGTTAAGCTATGTTCTAAACGTACGCCAAATTTCATCAGGATCTGTTTAGTAGTTTTGGAGATCTTAGGCAACAAAAATCACATTTCACAATTTTTCGGTTTTAATATTAGTAAGATGTGTACATCTTACTAATATTATAAATATAATTTATATATTATAAATAACATAATATAAAATATAAATATATATGCTTGGTGTACCAAGCAGTGCATAAATTAGCCCTCTCGGCTCGACCCCGTTAAATGATTTTGAAAACAATACTGACCAAAACCAAAAGAGGTTTATAGGTTTTTGGTACTGATATCTTCTTGTAGTTTGAGATATCAGTTGGCTTTCTATATGTGGGAGCAGATAAGGGTAGTCAAGGCGAATCAGCATTATTTTCTCTTATAATGTGCCACATATACCTACCTCTGGGAACTGCAATATGCGGTCTTTTTGAATAACCCATTGCCATTGCCAATGCCTGTGCAATGCAATAACGATAAAGGTTGATGTGAGCCAGCACTTAAGATAATTTTTGTCTGCTAGGGAGATAGTTCTAACGCATTAGCTTTTAGTTACTTTATCTCAGATGTTAAGCCTCCTCCATTCTTGTGTCGCGCGATGTGTTGCGATATTTGTTTGCAGTATATTTTGTACTAAAACGCATACGATCTTACACACTGCTGCGATTTAGCTCGTGGCCTTTTTTGGGCGCCTTTTATTGTCAAGCTTAACTACAATAAATATTATAAGCCAAAACTTGCCTAATTTCTTTACAAACTAAACTAGAAACCACTATTAATTAATCCACTTAGAGCAGACTTTCTCAAAGTGTGCTTAGCGGAGCCCCGGAGCTCCGCTAAGCTTATTTAGGGGCTCCGCGACAATACTAATCATAATTAAAAAAATATAGGTTTAGAACCTAAACAGGTCTGCAGACAAAATTATACATTATATGTGTTTCGAAACGGACAGCATGGTTTGAAGAATTGCAATTTGAAATATGGATGTATTTATGTGCTTTTATCGTCTTTTTGTAGTCATGCTGTGTGTTTTTCCGTCAAAGTCAAAGCAGCAAGTCCCTGTCATTGTGACAACTGTCAATGTCAACTCATAGCGTTTGAAATTTTCAGCGGTGTATGCAGAAAATTTTGTGTTTTTATGGTTTTTTGGTGAAAAAACGATGTTTACGGTGAAGTACAAGCATTTACTTTGTGCAAAATTCGTGCCCATCTCTCCGAGTTATAATCCCGACCACTGACTATGAGGTAAGCGTGGAAAACTCATAATAACGAGCCTGGCACAAAGTTCCCATCGGATGGTAATACTTTGTATAGTTATGTCGCCGGTACCATCAGGCCGGCGGTACACACACGAGTGTGATCCTTTAGTACAGCTTGTCTTATCAAGTTATTGCGATAATAACCCAGGTTGAAGTACATAACCTATAGACGGAAGGTGCGGTGCCACCTTTTAACACCCTAGATCATGTTAAATCATTTTGCAATCTCTAATTGAGTGTTACAAACATACTTTTGATGAAAAGATGATGAATTAGTAAACTACTATTATAAACAGAGTTATGTGCATGTAATAGGTATGAACTAATTGTTTGAAATAAAAACATCATTGACACCAAAGTTTGGCAGGGCAGGGCAAATGCCTACATAAATAACAGATCGAAATCTTCGTAGGCTACCTGGTAGTACCTACCTACCTGGTTTGGTAAATAAAAAGTTGACACATTAATGCAAAAAGCTGTCATACTAAACACTTGTAGGATTGTCAGAAAAATCCTGCAAAATGAACTACCTAGCACCTGAAGTGCACTTGCCTTAGGCCCATGTGCTTTGTTTTTTACCGGTTTTTTTTTCACAGAGAAGATTTAAACCTTAGCACAATAATAATAATCATAATAATAAGTTCCCAGGTTCGGTTTGTACTGTTCGGGGCAGAATCACCACTTTATTTTGAACAATCAGAATTTAGCTAGGTACTTATTTCATTGTTACTGGCAGACAGAGTACAGAGAGTATATCAGAACAAGAGCTGATTTTTGACTAACTAATCTATATTGTATTGGAAGTTAAATATAATAATAAGAAAATGCCCTAAGTAGGTATATAATTATAGCTTTCTTTTGCTTAAATTATTTAAAGAACAGTACCTACCTTAACCTAACCTTATAACTAATAAGTTAAAAGGTTCTGCAAATTGACCTTTCACATTACAGCTTGTAAATAAAATTACCTGCAGGTATGTTTAACACTTACTCGGAGTAAGGTGCCAAACATAAAAATACTTTGTAGTCTCTCATTATGTTACTTTCATTGTATTGAAACTGAATATGCTCTAGATCATTGTCATGGTGATCTCCGACATTTTGAAGTACCTATCTAAAACATGATTTACTTCCAAGATCTGATGACACCAGTTGGAATGAACATCACATGTCATATTGAACCTAGTTTCACATTCCCAGAATCATAGGTTATTTCCACAGTTGTTACCTATGGCTTTTATAGAACAACTTTATTTAATAGTAAGTACCTAAAATTATTTCTTTTATTGACCCCGCATTATTCTGAAAATCAGTTAGACCCAAAGTCTGAAATAATCAAAATTAAATTCTCTGCAACAAACTAAAAATGATCAAGACAAACAGATTACTATTATTAGCCTAGGATGTCCAACAGCAGGGCAATGGCATTCCTTTAAATTAAAGACAATTTCCTACTGCTATTTTGTTTGAGTTAGTGCAACTCACTTCAGGTGAAGGTTAGTGCACACCAACACACCATCAGAATCTGGTATATTAAATTTTTATTACAATATTCAAGAGTGTGTAAGTCACAAGAGCTCAGTTTTTTCTTAGCTTTGTTAATTAAGTAGCAGAGGATCATTACATAATTATGTGGTTTACAATAAATACTTTGAAACCTCATAGATAACCAAACCTTCACAGTTGGTTTCACTCGGATGTGATCCACATTTTGACGAGATGCATCGGATGCACTCATTTGAACGAGAGGTTCCAGTCAGGTGGGCAGTGACCCTATCAAATATCTGACACTCAAGCCAATATGTGGGACTATACCATTTCATACCGGTAAACGAAACTTATTATTTTATGTATAAAATAAGGGAAACTTTATCCTGTCGTCAGAAACAATGTAACTGGAACTAATAATGGTGATGTTCATGAGAGAGTTATGTTATAGTTTGGCCAACTAACAGTCAAATAATCAACATAATACCGGTATGGTACTTATTGCCCCTGGCCTCGGAGGCTATATCCTAAATTAGGGGCCATCGCATGCTTACTTGGGCTAGGCGATGATGTTACTGGAGCTGTCTTGACGACGATTCAGGACACTACTACGGCAGCATGCCTCTCGGGGAGGTATAACGGCATGGCCGTCTGCCAGCCAAATAATCTGAACAGAGTATCGGAACGGTACTTATTGCCCCCGGCTGCGGAAGCTGTATCCGGAACATGGGGCGTGGCATTATAGACATGAAATGAAGGCTATTACAGTAAAATAGTACAATACTTCTCATTATTATATTTCTTCTCATATTAACCAAGTGTGCCTTGTGCTCCTATGGCGAATAAATTTATGAGTATGAGTGTTACCCCATCCATGGCCTAGACTCTGCGGTGTGACCCGCAGAGGTGGCGACTCTGGTGCCCCGTTGCTAAACCTGATAGGTTAAACTAGCAGATGGACACTAACAATATTAACTCCAGTGCGGAGGAGATACGGATGCGATTTTTCGTTTAGCCTTCAAAGGCGCGAATGGCTCTTAATACCTTTGGCCTCGGAGGCAAACTAGCAGAGGGGAAATGACAATGTTAACTCCAGTACTGAGGAGGTACGGATGGCATTTTTCGCTACGCCTTCAATGGCTCGAATGGCTCGATCATCATCAGCCTATATTAGTCCACAGCTGGCTATAGGCCCTGTTGGCACTTGGTCTTAAAAGCGATACCTCGCTATAACAAGGTCAGGTCGACTTTTATAACACCTTCAGTCGAAGTGTGATCAGTTTTGTCTGAATATACACGTCGCCCTCGGAGACTGTATCCGGATGATGGGGCATACATACTAGGCGATGGACGCCCCAACAAAGTGCCTGACATTTTGCCAATATATTCGAGCCTGAGAAGATAGCACACAATCTATGATAAATATGATAATGCTTCTGGCTTATACATTTTAAATCTTGTATTGAGGTTCTGTCTGAGCTCCTTTAATGTTCTCTCCCCAGTGAAGTCCCTCCTCAGATGGAGACACTGGAACTTTTGGTAAAAAAGTGGGGGGGGGGGAGAAACGGTACGGTGAAGTAGACGAGTGGTAAGACTAGGCACGTCACCCACTGTCCTGTATCAGATTGTCCATCATTATCACCAACCAAGGTACCATTACCCTTTACCGTCGGATATGACAGGGTTCTCCGCAATTA
Source organism: Eupithecia subfuscata (assembly GCA_963564075.1). NCBI lineage: Eukaryota > Metazoa > Arthropoda > Insecta > Lepidoptera > Geometridae > Eupithecia > Eupithecia subfuscata. The sequence goes on from OY751097.1 coordinate 11,651,958, forward strand.
AATATATATCGTCTAGCGGGAACACCATGGAGTTATGGTGTCAGTGGATTCATAACCAAGTATTTTTCATGAAAACAATAACATACCCAAGCAGACACCTGTTTTGGTGTTTTCTGCAACTGGACCTGATTCAAGTACTTATGTTGTTCAGTTCAGAGAACTAACAAGCTATATGTAGATATCATTAACTACCATCTTTATATTACATACAAATACCTATAATTACACAGCAAGGGTTATAGCGAAATAACCCCTTGTAAATAAGTTATCCATACCATAACATATTTTATTTTATATTTGTAATGTTAAAAGTCCTATTTGAACTAAATTCAATTATGGACAGTTAATTAAGGATATACATAAGAAGTAGGTACCTATGTTCATGTGAATCCCAGATCTCATAATAGCAAGATCAATTAAATTTATTAATTCTAAAAATGAGCACATTACCAAGCATGTGATCAACAAATAAATCCTGAATTAAATAAAATTAAAACTATCACATTCAAACTGAAAATATTCTACTAAGCAGAACTCCACTCATTGAAATATTAGACCTTGCATTTTAGAGCAGTAATTTCTGATCAGCAAGATTTTATGAATACCATAATCCTATTTAATAAATTGATGAATCTAAATGGTTAATAGTAAAGTTTTAAATAGAAACCAGAACTTTACTCATTTAAATAATGAAATACCTATATTACCTATACATACAATATTTTCATACTTAGATCACTGCCTTTTACCCAGTTTATGACAGTTTTAAACATTGTCCGGCCCCACGAAGCGATCTGCTGTACAGCGACAGAACTGCGGCGTCACCGGCTGCCACTATCCAGACCTAAGCCCCAACGAAGTGACCTGCATGACGGCGCACAATACAACTGCAGAACGGCGTCGCCGGCTGCCACTATCCAGATCCATGTGTACCTATATGTGCTTCAGGGGCACTTTGTGTGATGCTAAGTATCGTTGATTTCTGATCAATTAGATTTGATAAACACTCAATATTTTGTTTTACACAACTTTAAAGTCTTAGAAGTTATGTCCTAAGATCTTTGACTTGTTTGACTGTTATTTATGTATTACATGTAAGTACCTACTTAGTTACATGTCATACATTTTATTTTCACATAGCGTTTGTCCGTCTTTCACCAGCAGATAACAAACAGGTCTTCAAACCATGCTGTCCGTTTCGAAACACATATAATATTACCGTTTTGCACAAAAACAAAACGGATATTATGTGAGTGGAGAAACGGACAGCATCAGCAAGGTACTTGCTGGTGTTGATGACACTATGAGTTGACATTGACAGTTGTCACAATGACAGGGACTTGCTGCTTTGACTTTGACGGAAAAACACACAGCATGACTACAAAAAGACGATAAAAGCACATAAATACATCCATATTTCAAATTGCAATTCTTCAAACCATGCTGTCCGTTTCTCCACTCACATAATATCCGTTTTGTTTTTGTGCAAAACGGTAATATTATACGATATATTAGGTTATACGACACTACGACCGTCACTATTCATATGCATTAATTTTAAGTACACAATCTTTGCAATTGGAACTGCGAGGCGTGTAGTGGTCCACGGACCCTTCTAACACAAGCTCTGCTTTCTTTTGGGCTGTGCTGTGTAGTGCAGCATTATTTATTTATTGTAGGTGGGTAATTAAAGGTTAAACAAACTTAAGTGGAGTTTGACTATAATTACACGAGTCACTGCATCCGAAGAGATTTTCTAATTTAATATTGGTAGCATAGAGTTACATTACTGTCCCTAACTCGATGTCCCGGTCTGATCTGAAGAATTTTTTTTTTGCTTCCTTCACCCAAAGGTATTCTCACTTTCTCAAGAGTATGGTTACTTCACAGACAAATTGTTTTGCAATTTCGGAAGAAGTAAAAGCGTGAAACCGTTCGCCTCAGAAGTGAGTGCAAATTATTAAATAGAGGCGCCAGATGTCGGCCTGAAGTGGCTGAAACTTCGGCTCTCATGAATAATTAAAAGCGGCTCTGGAGGCGATAACTCAGCCGCTGTCACTGAACAACACTTTTGTGACTGACCCTACCACGAAAACATGGAATAAATAAGCTCATTTTATTGCTGGGATCACATTTTATGCCTATGATTTTGGATTAGGTTTGCGCGATCCCTTTTTGATTGGTATTTTGGGAAAAACCATGCATAATTTTAGGTAATATTTGTTGTAATTTAAGCGCTACAATAACTTAAATGCGATGCTTTTTAAAAAGAACTTAGCTTTTGAAGTATACTAAAGATGTTTATGTTTGTAGGTACCCATTGAGTTTTAGCAAAGTTGTCTCCGTTGTAGATCGGTTTCAAAGTAACTACCAAAACTTCAAACCTCCGTTATAATGTTCACAACCGCATTCTCGCAAGCATCCGTGTTCTGACACGCCCATTTCCACCAAACTCATACTTTCAGCAACTCTAAGCACACATTTCAGCATTCCTGAAGTTCATAATGAGAGTGTCGTGTCGTGTCTGTATTCTGTACAACTTCATGGCACATGGTAAGGACCCCGGAGAGTGTTTTTATGGCTTAATTAGTTACATCTCGCAGTGGAGGTAGAGTGGTATGCGGAAATACGCCTTTTATTGTCGTAGACGAAATTAAGTTAACAAGAGAACGTGGAAAATATGCTTTGTTTTGAAGAGTATATTTTGTCCGGCTTTAAATAACTGCCCCCTTCGGAAGACTCATAAAGTAAGCAGTAAAAATGTTATCTTTTAGGACGTAGGCAGGAAGATAATGAGGGCAAAGCTAATATATTTTTTCTGTTGTGTTCAGATGCGGCTGCCGTTCTCAAGACTCTGGTGAGATGAGTTCGGTGGCTACCAGCCGCTACTCCTACGATGAGACCATACAGGTAAGTGCACCAGTCATCTTGACACCTGCATATTATTCACCATTTTTAAGGTTCCGTACCTCAAAAGGAAAATCACTTTGTTGTCCGTCTGTCTGTCTGTCCGTCTGTCAACCCCCTTTTCTCAGGAACGCGTGGACGTATCTAGTTGGAATTAACCTCATTACTCAAGTCCGTAACCTCTTGGAGCCCCAATATAAATAAAACTTCTAAGTCAACGCACTCAAAAGTTACAGTTGTTTATGTCCTAATATTTTGAAATTTCCAAGGGAATCACATGCACACAAAACCTATAGGGTACTTAGCGTAGACCTAGAATCATGTAATTTGGTGAACAGCAAAGTCTTATAGCACAAGTAAAGGGAAAAATCCGATATTCATAAATTTGTAACTTATTCACTAAAAAAAATACTTTGAACCTATAGGGTAGGTAGTACTTCCCGTTGACGTAGAATCAAAATTTGGCAAGAAGCAAGGTCTTATAGTTCAAGTAAAGGAAGACATCCTAAAACCGTAAATTTTTAGTTAATTTGTAAAAAAAATATACATTTGATTCTTGCCATAGACCAAAACCTATAGGGTACTTCCCGTTGACCTAGAATCATAAATTATTTTTAGTAAGAAGCAAGGTTTTATACCACAAATAAAGGAAAAAATCCACCCGTAAATATGTAGTTCATTCAGAAAAAAATAATTGATTCTCGCCACGGACCAAAACCTACAGGGTACCTACTTCCCGTCGACCTAGAATCATGATAATTTGGCAAGACACAAGGTCTTATGGAACCCTTAGTGCGCGAGTCTGACTCGCACTTGACGTTTTATTAAGGTTCTAGCCAGATTTGTCTATTCGCTTTCTTCGTTCCTTCCATCCTTTCGTGTGTTTGAGGTCATGGCTTTCTCAGCGATATGGTTGATATCATTCGATTGTCTGTGTAGCTCCTAATTGCTCATAAATCATCTGGAGTATGATCTACTGAATTCATAACAACACAAAAGCAACTAAAACTTCAAGTTATAATAATTGGCGAGAAAAGTAGGACACTATTTATTACAGGAAGGGGCTCACACCTTAGACACATGCCCTACGGTTAAAAGGCACTAATCGGTAGTAAAGTGCTTCCCTTTGACCCGACCATAACGTACAGAGCAATATTCCCGTTTAAGCCTCGAACCCTGTACCACATTAATAAAGGTAAGAACAGTGTCGGCTAATGTGTCGTTATGGCCTTCCTGAAAAACTTCTTCAATAAGCAACAACTGAAAAACAACTTTCCCTTCATACGATTGCGAGTCTAAATTGAGTGGCGTTGTTCCTCAAATCGCATTTACGGGTAACACGAAGGGCCTGCAATTTTAGCACTTGAGCGGTACATTTCAAAATAGAGTTTATCTCCGTACACTTAAGTTCACATTAGTTTGGATGGTGTGGTTCGATCGTCTGTGGCGGTGAAACTACGTGGCTGGGAGAAAGTGCTGAGAGGGAATATTTGCAGTGTTGTGAATTTAGCTTAGAGTTTACAGGCTCATTAATGCATTCCGTGTGCAAGAGCCTTAATCTAGGCAGCCTTTGACTTACAGCAGTGATCAAGGGGCATGTGGTGTCTCTACATTTACTAATATTGCTGTGGTTCTCGTTTGCAAGATTTATTAGCTGCAAGCATTATTCATCTTGGTTTATCTCAGAGAATAACACTAGTTATAAATGCGAAAGTTTGAATGTATAGATGTTTGAATGGATGTTTGTTTGCTCTTCACGCCATAACGCAGTCGTTATGGCGTGAAGAGGTAATATATCGGTAACCGATCGGGCTGAAATTTTGTATAGATTAAGCTTTAAGCCTGGAATAAAATATACTTTTTATCCTATAAATAAGTTCCCATGGGATAGAAATAACTTTTTCCATAGAAACAAGGCGTGCGAAGCCGCGGGCAGAAACTAGTATATTATAATACCTACTGATGTTTATAGATAGATAGATAATACTTTATTGTACCACACAAAGACAGATAACAATACAGAAATAAATGCTAGTGTAGACGAAGTACAAAGGCGGCCTTATCGCTGTGAGCGATCTCTTCCAGGCAACCTTGGGATGGACTAAACATGTAAGAACAAAATAAACGGTGGCACCCGAAAAAATTGTTCAAGTTTAGTAGATCTAAATTCATATTAAGTAGCTGTTTTAACAAACAGTCATTTCAGGTAGAAAATTATACTCGTATTTACAATTGAAACAATTGAGCTAACTGCCGACTGTTGCAAACAGTCTACAGATAGCTCAACTGATCCATATCAACACCAGTCGGAAGCGTCCCCAAGACGCTGGCTGCATTGCCACGCTGTATGGCAATGCTGATACGCTGTCCCAGATATTCACCAGCTCTCGGGTCACGCGTCGCTTCGACCAGACGCTCAGATAGTTTTTTGAAAACCCGAAGAGCCTCGGTACCCCACGGACCTAGGGTCTCGACTCCAAGGGGAGCAAATATCAGGTTGTTTTAGTACTACAACTTTATCGCAAACCATCATTATTATCATGTCCCTGCTTTTACAAAGTCTTTGGTCTCAAAACCATCCCATGAAAAATCAAACCGCATCCTAATGAACCACTTTATTAAAATCCCCGACATATTTATTACACGAATAGCAATGAGATTATCCCAAAAAAAGTTTTATAACTGTCGTTTACCATCTTAAGTGTTCGGATTTAATTCGGCCCCTTATCTTGCGGAGCCTTTATTCTGCCCCCCCGGCGGGCACATTTATCAGGAACGACCCACATTGCCTCGACATCTGCCTGAAATGCTACGCTTACGTTTGCCTGTACTGCGACGAAGCAGGACTTGCAATTTTCTCTTTAGAATTTTCCATGACGATAAAAAAAATATTTCTTTTGTTTAAAAAAACTTAAATCCGGTTTTTTTAAGTTTTGCGAATGAAATTTATATGGGACCACAGTGGGATTCTCTAAACTACATAACCAAAACCCGAAAAACCAAATCATCACAATCGGTTGACATTTGACGAAGAAATAGATAAACGTATGTACATGATGCCGAACGGTTAAAAATTTCGACATTAGATAATACGATGTAGCTAGGCATGATTTTGTGTTTGTCATAATTGAATGTGTCATCTCAAAAATCTTGTGTGTGTCATAATTGAATATTATGTTTTATTAGCAGTGTTCATAAAAAAATTAAGCCTTTTCACAAAGAAAATTATACTAGTATTTACAATTGACACAATTGAGCTAACTGCAGACTGTTGCAAACAGTTTACAGGTAGCTCGGTACTCGTAGGTAGCTCAACTGATCCATATCAATACCAGTCGTAAGCGTCTCCAAGACGCTGGCTGCAATGCCACGCTGTAATGCTGATGCGCTGTCATTAAATTAGATTTCAATGACATCAAGTGCAAAAAAATGTACCTACCTACGGTGGAATAAATGAATTGAATTGTTTCAAGAAATGGTACCCACGTTACCTATTATTGAAACACGAGATCATGCCTACCTACATCGTATTAATCTCATGTCGAAATTTTTATGGAGTTCATGGATTTGAAACATAGAAGAAATAACGTATTCCTCCAAAATTCTTCACCTCTTAATTCTGAAACTCCTGAGCATTCATACTAGGTAGGTAAACATTTTTAATATCACCGAATGAAATGAAATTCTTACATAAATAAATCGTTTATTGACAAAAATAAACAGTGAATATGTATGGGAATTACATATTTTACTGAGTCAATAAACCTTTTTTGGTAAATTCACGAGGTATGCTCGAAACTAAAGATGGCTCTTGTTCACAGTGCGTACATTTCAGTTTGTTTCAGTAGGTATTGTACTGTGAGAAAGTAAGGAGCACCATCTTGCGCTTATCGTTTTTCGATTCTGCTTATGTTTAGATGATACAAATATTGTTTTTACGAATCAAAATGTATGTTATAGGTACATTGGGGAATTACTCGTTTGACTGTAGGTAGTTACATATATTTGCATACTTTGCGTACCACAGATAAGGAAATGTTACTTCGCCAGTATATATAAAACTCGTAACAGGGTTGTAGAGCTTTATGAATTTTGCAGTACAAATAGGTAGTTTCTTGATTTCGTTATGCGGTTTCCTGTTCTTTCTGGATACTTTTGACTTCCGGTATTCCGTAGTTCAGTCTAATCAGAAAAGGTACATAAATGGTCATAAGAAATACCTTCCAAAGTCGTTTCTTGCTAGCTTCCTGTCTCATCCAATATTATTTTTTTATATAGATCCGCTATTATACTGCCTGCCAAACGGCGTCGTATAGAACGTTTTATTTCCGTAATAGGCAAAGCTATCTAGGTCATCTAAGCCATTCCTATTTCCAGCTTTGCAATATCAGACGAGTGGTCAGCGAAATGTGTGCTTTTAGCCGCAGGACGTCGTTTCCCCATTCGATTGCCCTATCGCGGCGATATATTGTGATTTCCCTATCTATATTGCCGGAAATTGGCTTACTGAATTTGATTAACGTAGTGTTTCCGAAAGGGTTGGGTTGAGGGCCACAATGTGGACCACAGCGCATTAGGAGGCGCGGGGCAGAAAATCGAATTTTCCGGTCTTATGGACCCGCATACCTTTGTACCTTTGTCGAGTTTTTCAGAGCGTGTCGTATACACAAACTTTAGCAATTTCCCCCAAGCTTGCTAGTTCGAGGCTTTTGTGGCGCTTTGTGTTTTTATAACGTTTTCACTGAATTTACTCTCGAACTCTAAAGTAGGTGTGTTAAAGCCCTTGCGATACGGCCCGCGTTTGGTAAATTCCGGGTTTTTATGAAAAAGGGTCGTTGGGTATATTTTTATGATGCTCTTTTTACAAGGTCGATAGCGACGCGCTGTGTGGAGGTTCTTGGTGATCCCGGCGCTTTTCATATTACATTAGGCTATCGAACATCGGTTTTATTAAAGTTCTTCTATTATTAGGGTTTTGTGTGAATGAATTGAGGTCATTGTACCCAACAAAATGTTGCCAGAGTTTCTTATCAAAATGGCGACTTCTGATAATGTCCCAGGGTCATTTCTCTTTGTCATCCATCCCTCGAGACCATCCTGAACTCCCGGGTAGGGAGCTACACAAGTTTCACGACATTTGCAATATGGAATAGACATTGGAAACTGCAAATAGGATTTTGGTAAGAGTTATTTTGATAAGTGCTTGATTATAGAACGCATAGGACAACTCCTTTGTTGAAATAAATGAACCTAATAGATCGTTTTGGTGACTTGAACCAAGCATTTTTATAAAGTTATTCCATATGTGCTATGTCAATATTGCAGCACTATAATAAAAAAAATATAATACTAGACAATCCACACAACATCATCTAGCCCCAAGCTAAGCAGAGCTTGTGTTATGGGTACTAGATGACTGATATACTTAATACAATACATTACAGAGCCTACATATTTGCTCCCCTTGGAATCGAGACCCTAGGTCCGTGGGGTACCGAGGCTCTTGAGGTTTTTAAAAAGTTATCTGAGCGTCTGGTCGAAGCGACGCGTGACCCGAGAGCTGGTGAGTATCTGGCACAGTGTATCAGCAATGCCATACAGCGTGGCAATGCAGCCAGCGCAGCGTCTTGGGGACGCTTCCGACTGGTATTGATATGGATCAGTTAAGCTACCTGTAGACTGTTTGCAACAGTCTGCAGTTACCTCAATTGTTTCAATTGTAATTACATAGATAGATATTTTTATTAAACATAGAAATACCCAGAACACTCGGAACAAATACTTGCAGATCGTACAAAGATTTATCCCAAGACAGGAATCGAACCCCCAACCTCCTGCGTCGCAGGCGGAACTTCGCCCGCCGCTCTACATATTCGTCGTAATCTTACAAAAGAGAAAGGAACGCTACTTTTCCGTTTTACCGTTTCTGAGGACTCATTAACATTAGCATAGAAAACCAGTAACCCACTTTCCGATAATCAGAGTAAACAGGGCTGAGATCCTACGATTTTCAGGACCCATTGAATGAGCGGCGTTGTGAATTCAGCAGGGGTCGATTTTAATTTCGGAATCACATTTTCCGAAACATAAAAGCTACGCAGGTTTACGAGCAGTCTGTGTCTCGCGAGAGGCCTATAGGATGGTCTATACATAATAAATGAATAAATGAATACAGCGATTTGTACTTAAATCTTCTTCTAATATATAAAATTCTCGTGCCACAGTTTTCGTTGCCATACTCCTCCGAAACGGCTTGACCGATTCTCATGAAATTTTGTGAGCATATTGAATAGGTCTGAGAATCGGCCAACATCTATTTTTCGTACCCCTAAGTGATAATTTTAAATTTCCACGCGGGCGAAGCCGCGGGGCGCAGCTAGTAATATGTATAATAATAGTAATAGTAGTATTTTATTGCACCCGTGCGAAGCCGGGGCGGGTCGCTAGTAATTATGTAGATTTCTACGAGTTAGTGAGTACACATTACATGAGTACACATTACGTAGGTTCTTTATATCTTTATGGGACAAGGATAAAGAACATAGTACTCAAAAGGCAAAGGTAGATATTGAAATTTTGCGGCTTAGTGAACCCCATCGCCTGCATTCCGAATAATACAGTTAAACATTTGACTCTGTTTTTAGAAGTATTAATTCCGAAATATATAATAATGTTACTACTATACCTATCACAGTCAAATTAATTACCGTATTTTAAAAGTGTCTCAATAAAACACCTTGCAATGTTTTAAATTCACTATGAAATCACACTTCACATCACACTAATATTATAAAATGCGAAAGTTTGGATGGATGTATAGATGGATGGATGGATGTGTATTACCTCTTCACGCCAAAACTACTGAACAGATCGGGCTAAAATTTTGCATAAGTACAGGTAATTGTAATCCTGGAATCAAACATAGGCTACTTTTTATCCCATAAATCAGTTCCAATGCGATGAAAATCACCTTTAAATGTTTATAGAAACAACGCGTGCGAAGCCGCGGGCATAAACTAGTTAACAAATAAATTCAACAAGCATCTGCAACCAAGTTAATTAAAAGCCTCGGCGAGCCTTTATCTGGATTTAAATTTTCCGAAAGATTAAACTGCGGGCCGGAGGTTTACGAGTCCTGGGAGCCTGAAGCCTTGCAAGATCTTCTCATTTTGCAGCACTAACCTCCCACCTCCCAGCCTCCCAGTGATATTAAACGAATTAAATTTTCATTTAGTAGTCAGCGCGAGTACAAAGACCATTGTAAAAGTCTTTCCGAAACCAAATGTGAGGGTATGAATAGGAGTACCTATCGAAAATATTGATTCCATTAGTTTTTTTCGAGATAAAAGCTTATCTAGAGAATCACACTAATATTATAAATGCGAAAGTTTGGATGGATGGATAAATTTATGGATGGATGTTTGTTACCTCTTCACGCCAAAACTACTGAACGGATCAGGCTGAAATTTTGCATACGGTTAAGTCTAACCCTGGGATTAAACATTTTATCCCATAAATCAGTTCCTATGGGATAGGAATAACCTCAAAACGTTTCCCTAAAAACAACGCGTGCGAAGCCCCGGGCAGAAGCTAGTTGGTTTGTAATTGTTTCTACCTGTCCATTTAAACAAACCTACCATCATGCGAATACACATTTTTTGTTCGGTGCGTGTTATATCACGCCCTCTATCACGAGTCTGATACATTTTATAAGCGTTCTGTAAAAAGGGGTGCGTACGGCAGGCGTAGGTAACTATACGATATTTATTGCCGCTACTCGATACTAGATGGCATTTATCGAAGGAGAGCTTAGATTTTAAGCGTTTATTGAAAAAAATAAGCGGAATATATTTTTTATGGACTTATTGATGAAGCTAAAATTAGGATTTAGGAATGTAAAATAGACGAAAGCTATTATGTTTGAAAAATTAGACTGACAGGTTTAAAATTAGGATGATAGCCTTAAAATTAGGTTGACAGATCTAAAACAACTCAACTTAGTTAAAATAGCTAAATTCCTATTCTTGCATTACATTTTAGCTATGATATATCCCTTTTAAAATTAGGTAGACGTTTCTAATCGTCTACCTAATTTTAAAAGGGATCTAATTTGGTCATGATTAAAAAAAGGCAAAATGGTAAAAGCTTTCACTCCAAAAACCTTTAGATAGAGGTTTTGCGATTTTCAAACACCTCCTAATTTTGAGGATGTGTACAGAGAATACAATAATTTTTAGATCAACCTAACTTAGAAAATTTAGAAATCGTAAAATTTAAGTTAGGAATCCTAAAACAACAGAATCGACATCAATATGCTCTATGATTTTTACTATGTTCTATTGGATATTCAACATGTAAAACACCGCCAAATCAATGTGCAAAAGACAATTTGCAAGGCAAACTTATGTGGCTCTACCAACAACGACCAAATAGAGTTAAGCGGTAATGACTTTCAAATCTCTCACAGTATAACTTATCTGGCTATCTGTTTATCCAAATGTGTTCATTTGGCCATTTACATCAGATATCACCAGTTCGGAAGCTAACCGGGCCATTACTCGTTGTTCAGTGACTATTTGTCGTAATTAACAGGCGATGGTTAATCCTGTCTCTGGCAACCCAGCAGGATTGTATTTGGAATGAAATATAAAAACAAAAGAGGCGCATTACAAAGATTGGCTTTTTATCGGTGAAGGTCTAGAACGAAAATTATTGTCTTTGGTGAGCGTTGGTCACTATTTTATACGTGCAGATGGAGCACGTTTTTACGAGCGGCATCTTTTAGTTCGACTGCGGTATGTTGACCATACATGATGGTAAACTGTTCATCTGCTGGTTCGGTGGTGGAAGTTTGGGGTAGGAATCCTACTATTATTTTAATGGCGAAAGTTGGAGCCGTTGTGAATATGTTTGGACGAAGAAATCGCCAAAACCACTGAATGGATCGGTCTGAAATTTCGCACACATAAAGATCTGTACCTGGATGAACATAATACGCTATTTTTTATTCCAAAAAAAAAGTGCAAAGCCGCGGTCAGATGCTAGTAGACCATAGTTCATGTTCATAATCACCAAGTATTTTTCGTAGAACGCTGACAGTCTATCAATGAGCCATCTCTGTTGTCTCTGCAATTTAACCTCCGCAAGTCATAAACTCAACAGCTCGACGCTCAATTATTTAGATTTTGGAAACTGTGGGTTTCTGCTCTTCATTTGTACAATTTTGTGTAGTGAATTGTGTGCCTTACTGCCCTGCTTTGTCGCAGTCCATCCCCTAGCCCTGAATCCGTCCACATCCAATGGGTCGAACTCTGAAAGCTACTCGCTGCGTCGCGCCGTCCTAAATCACATGGCATGCGGCGTGACAACGAAGTTTTTGCTGCATTGCTTTTTGAAAGCGAAGGTCAAGTGGGTTGATGCATGGCTTGAACTGATTTATGGAGCTTCGTGTGAATGGTCACTGTATAGAATGCCACTTTATGTGACCTTCACTTTTCCAATCTTTACAAGCCGCGAACGACTGAAGTGGACTTTAAAGCGATCAAACTAACATTCTTTGCATAAAATCTTACATGTTTTAGAAGAAAGCAATAGCCTTTATTCACAAAGAAAATTATAATATTAAACAATTGAGCCAACTGCAGACTGTTGCAAACAATCTACAGGTAGCTCAACTGATCCATATCAATACCAGTCGGAACCATCCCCAAGACACTGCGCTGGCTGCATTGCCACGCTGTATGGCAAAGAAGAAAGTAGTTATATTACCTCACTCAATTTCAAGTCCAACGTTAATACATATATTTTTTACCATATCAATGCAAGACAATGCTGCGGTAAAACAGAAAATGAGATGAGAGATCATCATAATCAGCCTATATTAGTCCACTGCTGGACATAGGCCTCCTCTAATGAGCGCCATAGCGCCCTGTCTTCAGCTTGCCGCATCCAGAATCTGCTTGCAGTCTTTCGCGGATCGTCATCCCACCTAACCGGGGGGAGATGAGGGATCAAAATTTGAAAATGATTTAAGGTGGTAAAAATAATGCAATGCTAAAAAAAAAAAAAAAACCTGCCTCTAAGTTTTGATGATGTGGTTTGGCAGCATCGCTATTATGATTCATCCTTAGAAAACAGCTTGTATTCTTCAGAATCCTAAACAGGAGAGCGGTATTGATGACGTCACTTCCCCCCGGAGTTCCCGATTCTTTCATCAAATCCAACACCGCGCGCTGCGATTATTCACACGATAAGACGACGATGCTCAAAGGTTGGGCCTTTGAAATTACTTTCAAGAACCGAACTGTTTTTAACCCCCGACGCAAAAAGAGAGGGGTGTTATAAGTTTGACATGTCTGTCTGTGTATCTGTCTGTGGTATCGTAGCTCCCAAACGGATGAACCGATTTTCGTGTTGCTTTTTTTGTGTCATAGATACACATAAGTACTTCCGTATTGGAAACACCATAAGGTACAAAGTAAAAATCTAGATTTACAAAACCTTCGCGTGCAACCATGCTCTCATGTAGAACAACTTTGTTGTAAAATTGGACTGTGTACAAGTTTTCGTTAGAATAGGTGTTCAAACCAAAACATGGTAAGACAAAGGAGAACAGTTTGAGAAACTGTTGCAAGGCCAAAGTTTTGGAATTCGTTGAATAGAAAAGAAAATAAATGATCCCCTTCTTACAACACTAATCCCGAAAGTATATGGCAATGTGGCGAAATTTATCTACAGCGTGTTGTAAATTTGAAAACTGTAGTCCTTTTCAGCGAGTCAGTATTGAAATATCATATTCAATTATTTTTTTTGGAAATTGAAAATTATTAATTTGATTAACAAAATGTGTTTGTCTACTACATGCTAAACAGTTTGGTAGGACATCCTTTTAAGTATGTAAATATACTTGTGCCAGGATATCCTGCCACAAGTATATTTAAACACATGAAAAAAAAAGAAAACTAAATTAATTATTATTGGTATTAATGATTAAGTATCTATGTACTCGTAAATAACAAATAGACTAAATTAATTATGAATGCTTATTAAAATGCAAATAACACATAATATGAGTTAAAAATGATTCTCTAAATGCAAATACAAGAAATTTAAAATAACTAAGAGAGCTTTTTTTTTAAATTGATAGCACTGATTGGAAATTCTTAGTACCTACCTTTTTGATGTTTGCAAACTCCTTGTTTTCTGCCAATGCGCAATGGTGGCTGAATTGTTACTTATAGGTAGTTTTGTTTCTCTGCCAATAATTTGATTAGTTATATTTTGCAACAATTTTCTTTAGAAAATTCAATTGTTGCGGTCTATTGGTGATAAAACAAAAGAACAGGTAGGCACTAATCCCATAGGAAAAAACGATCACCTCAAGACGACAATTTTTTTAGTTTGTTGGTACTGTAGATATGTAAGTAACCATCGAAAACTGATTTATAAAAAAACGGTACAAAACTTACGTTGTCCTGACAAATCCTAATCAAACACTAACAGCTTTACTACAAAAAAGTTAGGCATCTGTTGAACGCGTGTTCAACAAAAGCGTTACCACAAAACTGCGTTTTACGGCGGTTTACAGTTAGACACGGCTTAGACGTAGTTTAAACGAGTTGTCTTGTTCAACCCAAGTCTAACTGTTTAGATACTGTTTAGCTAAACGCTTGTTAGACCAGTGTTTACGTTGGTTTTTGTAGTACCGCTGGTAGGTACTTTTTAGCTCCTTGAAACTGACTTTTAACGAGAAGAACTATAACGTAGAGCTCTCCATTTAACACATCCTGTATACCGATGCACCGGTGCACCGAGGGGCGTATTGCAGTGCAAGATCTCGCCTTAATCAAACCGAGGCAATTTATGATCGCCACACGCCGAGAGGGTGATTCTGTAATCCGCACAAAGTATTATGAAACATCTTTAGTTTTGGACCCATCGACGTTGTTAAAAAGTACCTTCAAAACATAGTAGTATTTACTAAATTATACAATTTTTTTTATATGAAAGTGGTTAGTGAACCCCTTGCATCATTTAAATTCATTGACAAAGAAAATTACAATCAAATAATAGAAATAAATAACAATATTATATTTGCAATTGGAACAACTGAGCTAACTGCTGACTGTTGCAAACAGTCTACAGGTAGCTCCACTGATCTATATCAATATCAGTCGGAAGCGTCCCCAAGACGCTGGCTGCATTCCCCGCTGTATGGCAATGCTGATGCGCTGCGCCAGATGCTCACCAGCTCTCGGGTCACGCGTCGCTTCGATCAGACGCTCACATATATTTTTTTAAACCCAAAGAGCCTCAGTACGATTTACTTACCCGAATAATAAAATGTAGACGCAAATATTGCAGTAGGTAATCCGCATAGAGAATAGCCCAGCACATCGCGCCTTAAGTCGAAGGGCGGGCCCCCTCAGAAACTGTCTACATTAGAACTTACGCTTATGGGCCGTTGTGCAGTCCTTTATGGGACTAGGCAATATCCGCATTGATAGCGCAAATGTTTCCGATTCAAGCCGATCGAAGTAAGCGTTTTATTTTTGTATTTACATTGTTACTTTAACTTTATACTAAACTGGCTTCTGCCTATTATAAGTTCTTATTATTAGGTATTTATATTGTTGTCGATATTTATTTAAGATTGCTTATAATTGGTACACCCCTGCCGTTCTCAAATTCACATGATTCTTTCCATCCAAAGGTTGCCTGGAAGGGATCGCTTCTAAGCGATAAGGCCGCCCATTGTTATTATGTCTTATGTAATGTCTCGTGTATTGTATTTTTGTTGGTGTACAATAAAGCATTTTGTATTGTATTGTATAAGTAGCCTATCATCTAAGTTAGGCTTTGCTCTAAGCGTACGCCAAATTTCATCTTGATCTGTTCAGTAGTGTTGAAGATCCTAGGTACCTTACAAAAATTCAGATTTCACAAACTTTCGGCTTTATAATATTAGTAGCTTCTGCCCGCGGCTTCGCACGCGTAATTCCGGTATATTAAGTAGCCTACTATCTGAGTTAGGCTTTGTTCTAAGCGTACGCCAAATTTCATCTTGACCTGTTCAGTAGTTTTGGAGATCCTAGGTAACAAAAATTCAGATTTTACAAACTTTCGGCTTTATAATATTACTAGCTTCTGCCCGCGGCTTCGCACGCGTAATTCCGGTATAATAAGTAGCCTATTATCTGAGTTAGGCTTTGCTCTAAGCGTACTCCAAATTTCATATTGATCTGTTCAGTAGTTTTGGAGATCCTAGGTAACAAAAATTCAGATTTCACAAACTTTCAGCTTTATAATATTACTAGCTTCTGCCCGCAGCTTCGCACGCGTATTTTCGGTATAATAAGTAGCCTATTATCTAAAATAAGCTATGTTCTAAATGTACACCAAATTTCATAATGACCACCTGCTTAGTAGTTTTGGAGATCTTAATAAAAAAAATTACATTTCAAAAACTTTCGGCTTTATAATATTAGTAGGATAGTAGGAAGAGTAGATAAAGGTATGCACAATTGCACATGTCGATAAGATCCCTGTTTTGGGTTTGTTTGAATTATGCGAAATGGTTACCAACTCGTTAATAAATTTTTGAATGTTTTTAACGTATTTACGGGGCCCTGTAACATATTTTTAGTCGGAAACCCACAGACGTATCCTGGATACACCAGCTTGTCTTTTGTTTAGGTTGAAGGTTGAACATAATAATTGAACATATACCTGTAATGATGTTATTCTCTCAATAAGTAGGCTAAATAAATAAAATAAAAAATTATCGCTGTAACTACTACAAAATAGTTAGACGTCTGTTGAGCGCGTGTTTAAACAAAAGCGTTACCTACCACAAAACTGCGTTTTACGACGGTTTACAGTTAGACACGGCTTAGACATAATTTAAACGAGAGTTATGTCTATAGACATAACACGCGCTTGACAGATTTCAATAAACAAATCGAATATTTTTCAATCACAACATTGAAATCAACTGCCACCTAGTGGAAATAGGTCGAGTCTACGGATAGGTGACGATGCAATGTAAACACCGTGCACAAAATAGTATCTCTGAAATGTAACAGATGTCGCTATTATCATCTGCATTTGTAATGAGAACGGTTTTGTGGGTGTTTAGCAACCTTATTTATTTAATCTGTATCAATATAGTAGCAGATAATATTCATAAATCATTAATTGGATAAAAGAGAAGTTTTGTTAATTTATAATTTCTTTAAATAAAAGTTTGGTATACGATTACGTCAGTTAAATCGGAAATATGATGATAATGGACTGATTTTGTATTTGTTTACTAATTAAATAAACTTATATGTAACAATTCATGAAGCAGATTATATTCATAAATCGTTAATGTAATTATGGATTACCGTTGTTAAATTAGAATCTATTTAAATATAAGTTTGTAATTATCGCTTCATCAGCGAAATCCTGAACATGACGATAGTAACCTCTGGGAGATAATGAACCCATTTTGATGACCGGCAAAAGGCTTAGAATAAGTTTCAACATGGGTTTACCATGTTATTTGTTTCGAAAAGGGTTAGATTTAGAATAAAAGTAGATCTGAATGCTGATTGGCTCTGGTGATTCAACAAACATGACCATATTTGGATAGGAAAGAGAATGGGTAGGCCTTGGAGAGGCAGTATAAAATAGAAACATAAGCCAGAACGGGATTCAGTTTGTGTTGTGCAGTTCCAGAGACAAAGTTAAGTAAACCTTCGTTATTATACTCCTTATGTATCTTTCCATGTACACGTACAGGTACATCTACAAGTACCTACTTATATTATTTCTCTTTGTAAATATAGCTTCCGAGTGGAAACTAAATAATAACTGTATGTACCAACATATTACTGTGTACTTTGTTAAACTGAAGTAGTACCTATGTAATTTAATACCTTCTAATTACTATTGTTTTCATTCTTTTATTGTGTGTTGATTTAGCTTCAACGCTTCAAATTAAATTCACAAGTACCTTCATTTGTATTTCTTTTTGTATTATGCCAATTAACATAATTATTATTGAGTACTAGAACTATGTCTTATGTTTTTGATTGATGGTGTGCTTTTGTGAAGATACAATATAGCCAAGGTGCTTAAATAGTTACTACGTGTTGCTTTCTTTCCATACAAATTCGGTAAACCCATGTAGGATAACAGTAAGTAGGTACCCTCCGTACCTACTCTTAGTAACCCCATGTAGGATAATAGAACTATGTCCTATGTTTTTGATTGATGGTATGCTTTTGTGAAATTACAATATAGCCAAGGTACTTAAATAATTTACTATGTGTTTGCTTCCTTTCCATACAACTTAGATTACCCCATGTAGGATAACAGCAAGTAGGTACCCTCCGTACCTACTCTTAAGTTTAAGGATTATGGAAGATGGTGGTTCTATATAGTTTTCAGAAGCTTCTCGTACTTATCCAGCTCCCCATGTTGGATAACAGTAAGTAGGTACCCTCCGTACCTACTCTTAAATTTAAGGATTATGGAAGATGGTTGTTCTATATAGTTTTCAGAAGCTTCTCGTATTTATCCAGCTCCCCACGTTGGATAACAGTAAGTAGGTACCCTCCGTACCTACTCTTAAATTTAAGGATTATGGAGGATGGTTGTTCTATATAGTTTCTAGAAGCTTCTTGTATTTATCCAGCTCCTCATGTTGGAAAACAGTAAGTAGGTACCCTCTGTACCTACTCTTAAATTTAAGGATTATGGAATATGGTTGTTCTACCTAGTTTTCGGAAGCTTCTCGTATTTATCCAGCCCGCGAATTAGTGATCAATGATTGACTGATGACTACAGTAGTATTTCGTTTAATGCATTTACGTAAGAATCCTAAGAATCATCTTGGCTACTTCGCAGTTGTGCAGTATATATAGCAATAGTTACTCGAAGACATACAATCTGTCTAAGGAACCCTACAAATTTTAACATCAGAATTGGGATACTTACATCCTGACTTAATAACTAATCACTTTTTTTTTATTTCAGTACGTTTGGGCCATCATTCAACGACTTCTGCATAATGAATCGTGATGCATTATTGTCGACCCATCTCAAGGAAGACGAAGTTACATTGACCGTTTTCGACCCCTATGTGACCCCGGTGGGCCAACACTTAACGACTTCTTCACAGCAAGTCATGATGCAGATTCATCAACCTGTTACAAGGACCATGACGTCACATTGACTTTCTTCGACCTTGACAAGAATGCCTAGGTATAGCAGGTTGGTGTAATAGATATGTAATAGATACCCTCGTCAAGGAGTTTACATGGAGCAGCATCAGCAACAGCCAAACCGGCAAGGCCCCCAAGAGCCCTGCTTCATCCTGTTTGAGTCCTGAAATGGAACCCTCCAAGGGCAGCAAATGGGACGAATATTCATCCTTACATAAAATTTAGCAGAGCCGTTTGTTTGCTCCTCAGAATCTGTAGAATCGTACGATGTATATGCAAGATAAGTTTTTTTTTTTTTTTTTTTTTAGATTATTTAAGTAGTGCCTTTACTGAGTCACATTTGACTGAATTGATTTGTGTTTATAACTGTGCAATTTCTGTGTCTATATTTTTATCAGTTCTGTGTCTATTATCTATGAAAAGCCGGGGATCGAACAAAACTAAAGAGGCATAGATTTTGATCTAAATATCAGGGGACACAAAATCATAATCTTTTCATAGTTATCCAGATATATATTTTGCTGTGGACGAAAAGTTGTTGATTTACTGCAATAATTGCACTGTGGCTTTACCGTATTAAATCATTTTATTTGTCAAGTCTAGTTCAGTGCTCGCTGGTTGCATTGTGCTAGCAGTTACCAACTACCCACATTTAAGTAAAAAAAATGGTAGGGTTGCAGCAATTTACTTTTGATATTTTTGATATTACTTTTCAAGTCTTTTCATCATTATCAAAATATTTATTCCATCATTATCAAATATTCATTTTAACGTCAATTCTTTTGAGAAATATACATCGTCAACGATTCAAAACAAACATTGTCGATTGCAGGATTTGCATTATATCTAATAAAAATGGTTGTTTTATGGTTAATAGAGAGTAGTTAGGCTAAGGTTACTTTAACACCAAATTATGGCGTTGAGTCTAACGAAAGATCAACATTGATCAATTCCGCTGTATCGGAGCAATGTTTATACCAACCCCTTATGTCCATAAATGGACAAAAACCTGTTTCTCTTTCTTTTGAGATTTATACTTTTCACATAATTCCATCTGCACTAATAATTTATAATATCGACCTCTGTGGCACAGCGGGCGAAGGTGACGCAGAAGGTTGTGGGTTCGATTCCTTCCACGGGAAAAATCCTTGTACGATTTGTAGATATTGTTCCGGGTGTTTTCTATGTATAAAAAAAAAAGAAGAACGAAATATGTGAGCAATGTATTGTATTTAGTACTTGTATCAGTATTAAATATACCTGTTGCTAGTATCCATAACACAAGATCTGCTTACTTTGGGGCTGGATGATGCAGTGTGGATTATTAGGATATTTATAATTCTTGTCATAAAATCTAGGTAATATTATCAGACAGTCTAAGTATATTCCAGTTTAGATAAAAATGATTAGAACACCATGGTGTCCACTGGTACAAATGGACCAGTAGAACGATGCTCACCACGACTGTTGACATGTTTAATACTATTGTGCCTACTGGTTCGTCAGATTGGCCAGGCGGATTGTGTGATATGGAAGGATACATAAAATTATTTGAACTAAGGTTGAGACATCTATATCTTTTTTTACTCTAATTAGCTTACAAACTTATTGGTTGTAACGAACATTAGCCACTACCTTAACAATCATTTTTCCGTGTATTCAGTGTCACTGTGCTAAGATTACTTTCTCTCAATGATTTTAATCTTGATAGCGAGGGTAATTGCTCTCCAGCATTTACGTAGGTACTGAAATTAAAAAGTAATTTGTCAGTAAACACAATATAACAAGTAATTTATGTTTAGAATGTTGGGACCATAGGCGATTGAACTCCACGTTTAAATAACCCTAGGAAATAACTTCTATTCTCTTCCATGAGGTGGAATAGAAAATTAACTTCAATTTTTATAAAAATAAAAAATACTTGGCCCGAGAAAAATACCTTTAATAAAAACCTGTAGATTAAAAGGTACAGGGAAGTGATGAATATGGGCTATGGCTTGATATGGAAAATAATACTTTGCACCTATTTAATAACATGTCCATGGAAGGGACAAAAAAATACAACCTCTAAAAAAAAAAAATATTAAATCTTTATTGTACACAAATAAAACAATACACAAAAGTTGACAAATTGAAGGACATACACAAAAGCCAGCTTAACCCTACATAGTTGTGTTACAGCAAACCTTTTGGGTAGGTATGGAGAAAAGTAGGGCAATAAATATGGATAGATAAGTGTACATATAAAATAGAAAAATTAAATTAAAGGTATATAATAAATTGGTTAAACAAAAAAAAATTTATAAATTCAAATATGAACAAAAAAAAAAACAAACATAAATACATAGTAAGATAAAAATAAAATAAGATAAATACCTACTCATAAATAAAAATATACTAATAAATATTCTGCTATATATTTATATTTATAAAGGACATGCGAAAAAACGCAGGTTATGGCTTGGTGAATAAGATTATCATGTGTGGGAATGATAATGGTTGATATTCAAAAAGATAAAAGCCGTGGATAGTAGCGTGGATAGGGCCATGGATAGTCCAATGGATAGATATAACGGATAGTTAAAGATATAGCGAATATCTTAATAAATATAAATCATGTGTCACGTTGTTTGTCCGCGATGGACTCCTAAACTACTTAACCGATTTTAAATTAAATTTGCACACCGTGTGCAGTTTGATCCAACTTGAAAGATAGGATAGCTTATTCAGGTGAGAACGGTACGAAGTTCGCCGAGTCAGCTAGTATATAATATGTATATGTATGGATAGGTACATGGGTAAAACCGTAAGTTAAGACAAAAATTAAAATAAATGTTAAAAAAAAAAACCTACGTTAATGGATCCTATGTAGGTACTTCGAGACGAAGTACATGTCAGTGTGGCCGTGACAGATTTCAATAAACAAATCGAATATTTTTCAATCACAACATTGAAATCAACTGCCACCTAGTGGAAATAGGTCGAGTCTACGGATAGGTGACGATGCAATGTAAACACCGTGCACAAAATAGTATCTCTGAAATGTAACAGATGTCGCTATTATCATCTGCATTTGTAATGAGAACGGTTTTGTGGGTGTTTAGCAACCTTATTTATTTAATCTGTATCAATATAGTAGCAGATAATATTCATAAATCATTAATTGGATAAAAGAGAAGTTTTGTTAATTTATAATTTCTTTAAATAAAAGTTTGGTATACGATTACGTCAGTTAAATCGGAAATATGATGATAATGGACTGATTTTGTATTTGTTTACTAATTAAATAAACTTATATGTAACAATTCATGAAGCAGATTATATTCATAAATCGTTAATGTAATTATGGATTACCGTTGTTAAATTAGAATCTATTTAAATATAAGTTTGTAATTATCGCTTCATCAGCGAAATCCTGAACATGACGATAGTAACCTCTGGGAGATAATGAACCCATTTTGATGACCGGCAAAAGGCTTAGAATAAGTTTCAACATGGGTTTACCATGTTATTTGTTTCGAAAAGGGTTAGATTTAGAATAAAAGTAGATCTGAATGCTGATTGGCTCTGGTGATTCAACAAACATGACCATATTTGGATAGGAAAGAGAATGGGTAGGCCTTGGAGAGGCAGTATAAAATAGAAACATAAGCCAGAACGGGATTCAGTTTGTGTTGTGCAGTTCCAGAGACAAAGTTAAGTAAACCTTCGTTATTATACTCCTTATGTATCTTTCCATGTACACGTACAGGTACATCTACAAGTACCTACTTATATTATTTCTCTTTGTAAATATAGCTTCCGAGTGGAAACTAAATAATAACTGTATGTACCAACATATTACTGTGTACTTTGTTAAACTGAAGTAGTACCTATGTAATTTAATACCTTCTAATTACTATTGTTTTCATTCTTTTATTGTGTGTTGATTTAGCTTCAACGCTTCAAATTAAATTCACAAGTACCTTCATTTGTATTTCTTTTTGTATTATGCCAATTAACATAATTATTATTGAGTACTAGAACTATGTCTTATGTTTTTGATTGATGGTGTGCTTTTGTGAAGATACAATATAGCCAAGGTGCTTAAATAGTTACTACGTGTTGCTTTCTTTCCATACAAATTCGGTAAACCCATGTAGGATAACAGTAAGTAGGTACCCTCCGTACCTACTCTTAGTAACCCCATGTAGGATAATAGAACTATGTCCTATGTTTTTGATTGATGGTATGCTTTTGTGAAATTACAATATAGCCAAGGTACTTAAATAATTTACTATGTGTTTGCTTCCTTTCCATACAACTTAGATTACCCCATGTAGGATAACAGCAAGTAGGTACCCTCCGTACCTACTCTTAAGTTTAAGGATTATGGAAGATGGTGGTTCTATATAGTTTTCAGAAGCTTCTCGTACTTATCCAGCTCCCCATGTTGGATAACAGTAAGTAGGTACCCTCCGTACCTACTCTTAAATTTAAGGATTATGGAAGATGGTTGTTCTATATAGTTTTCAGAAGCTTCTCGTATTTATCCAGCTCCCCACGTTGGATAACAGTAAGTAGGTACCCTCCGTACCTACTCTTAAATTTAAGGATTATGGAGGATGGTTGTTCTATATAGTTTCTAGAAGCTTCTTGTATTTATCCAGCTCCTCATGTTGGAAAACAGTAAGTAGGTACCCTCTGTACCTACTCTTAAATTTAAGGATTATGGAATATGGTTGTTCTACCTAGTTTTCGGAAGCTTCTCGTATTTATCCAGCCCGCGAATTAGTGATCAATGATTGACTGATGACTACAGTAGTATTTCGTTTAATGCATTTACGTAAGAATCCTAAGAATCATCTTGGCTACTTCGCAGTTGTGCAGTATATATAGCAATAGTTACTCGAAGACATACAATCTGTCTAAGGAACCCTACAAATTTTAACACGCTCAACAGACGTCTAACTATTTTGTAGTAGCTACAGCGATAAATGTTTTATTTTTTATTAGCTGTTTAGACACTGTTTAGCTAAACGTTTGTCAGACCAGTGTTTACGTTGGTTTTTGTAGTACCGCTGTACCTGTGTAGACTCCTACCTATAGGGTCAAGGAAGTTCTATACCTCTACACTGTATTTACATTATATGAATTATACATTGAATAATAAATAACTGATAATATTGCAAGTTTTTGATGAATATTAAATACAAATCTGGATATTTATGGTAGTACTGGTTAACTATTTAATACAAGCCTCATCTTACTAACTTATTTTAAACACAAAACAATTTTTTCAACAAATTATTCGGCATCTAACAGTAAACAACATTAATTTCTCCCAAATTTACAATCGTAACCCGAAGATACGACTAAAGTTCCTTAATTACAGCCAACGCCTACTCAAAGATACGCCTAAAATATTTTAGCACAATTACATGGTGCCACAGAGCGTAATTCAGTTAGTACAGCCCTCTTTCAAGAGAACAAACCCATTAAAATGTGCATTCAAAGTGCAAGTCATGGGGAGGACGTACAGTTATTAACAAAAACTTAAAAGACGATTTTTTCTTTCGAACTTTTAAACAAAGGAAAGCTTCTAATGAGTTTAAACCTTAAGCTGCAGACATACGTGTCTCATATCGATTGTATAGTTAGAATTGTTGCTTGGAGTCAGAGCTCAGCGTAATAAGTTTCACAAAGCCAGCACAAAAAGAAGCAGAAAACGCTTAGTACGAAAAGCTCGGTAGACAAAAAACTTAATTTAATTCACATGCTTCTTTTGTATTCGTTCTTTTACGTTTCTACGAGTTGCATTTTAAGTAGTAAGCAGTCGATTTAATTAGGGTTTTTATTGTCCAATAATGTTGTTATGTAAAAACTTGAATTGTTGTCTCTACCACAGAATAACTACATATCTCTGCCTAAGTATCACACTAATATAATAAGTGTGAATGTTTGGATGTTAGGATGTTTGTAAGCTCTTTACGCCAAAAATATTGAATTAAACGGACAAACATTTTACATACGAATATGTCTAGACCTGGAATAAGACGTAGGCTACTTCTTATCCCGAAAAACGAGTGCGAAGCCGCGGGCAGAAGCTAGTAAAGTACAAAGAACCTATCACCCTACCTAATACCTTGTGTTGAACAAACTGCAATTTACTTTACAAAGGCCAATGATCAATATTGACCCACTAATAATTTTTTTCGATACTTTGCTGTAGGACATCGGTTAATTTTGTATAGAGAAAAAGTAAAACATGCCAAGGTAGACTTCTCCATACCATACAGTTTCGGGTCCATAACACTACGGCCACACTATCGTGATAACTCGAAGATTTGCGCTGTCGCGACAAGTCTGGCGAAGATGTTCGTCTTATCGCGAATCATCATCGCGACTTCGCGATGCGACTTAGCGAAGTTTTTTTCCAATGTGGCTAAACACTTCGTCGTAGAACGAACATAAAGTTTTATCACGACAACGCGAAGACGAATCTTGGCCTTGTAAGGTATCCGTAGCATAATACTAAAACACTTCTGTCGCTGTCGATACCTTGTTTAGGGGTCGGTGTTGCACTTCTAATTTATACGACTACCGATGCGTAAAAATGGATGAGCATGCGGCAACTACTTCAATTAAGGGAGACTTTTTATGAGTTAGGTGTTTGTGTAAAACATTCTTTGAGATTGTATTGCTTTATTTTTACGGTAAGATTTATTTTATTCGAGAACTCGTATACAAAAAAATTAATCTATGATGATGAGAAAATGTGTTGGTATCAGTATGTTATGTAGGTACGATTAGGTATGCAAATGTGTCTATTTGAGCTAAATCTGAGTTGATACAATATCAGAGTTGATACAATATCAACTCTGATTTAGCTCTAATAGACACATTTACATTTATACAACATGCTGATACCGGCACATTTTTTTTTTCATATTCTTTCATGTAAAGTTAGGAGAATAAACAAATCAACAAATCGAAAGATAATCTTTGTTCTAAAAAATAATTCCGCTAATAGATAGGTAAGTACTATATTGGCAAAGATTTGTGACAATATGAGTTAATTTGAACACGAACAAATGCTTAGATCGGACTGAAGCTTGCATAGGAGTTACCTAGTTTTCTAATCTCGGAATACCTTAAAGTCTACTTCTTATACAAATAAAACGTCAAGAGCGAGTCGGACTTGCGGTTCCGTACAATTGTAAGGTCTTACAAATAACTGGTTTCTTACCCAATATCGTCAAATATCAATGATATTTGATATTTCCTATTGGTTTTGTGTTTATATTATATGTGTGTATATTATATTATTATTATTGGTTTTGTGTGCATGTTTCTCCCATGGAAATTTCAAAATATTCGGACATAAATGGCTGTAAGTTTTGATTGCGTTGACTTAGAAGATTTATTTATATGACGACTCCAAGAGGTTACGGACTTAAATACTCGATGTTAATTTTATCTCGATATCTCCAAGCGTTCCTGAGAAAAGGGGGTTGACAGACGGACAGACGGACAACTAAGTGATCCTATTAGAGTTCCTTTTCTCCTTTTGAGGTACAGAACCCTACAAATAAGTGCGAAGCCGCGAGCGCAAACTTGTAACAAAATATGGTGGTTATTTGAAATAGGTTTGATGGATGTGTAGCCACTTATTGCGTGCTACGGCGTAGACCGTAAGTTACGGTCAAACAGTACGTACTCCTTCGTAGTGTAGAAGGAATTATGACGCCGTTTCGAAGATGAAGAGGGTAGATCGTTCCTTATAGCCTGTCACTAACTGTTTATCACTAAACTAGACTTTGGAGCCACAATACAACTTTTAAATCCGTCATGGTTCTTAAGAATAAAGTTCAAGTTCAACTTTATTTACAAAGAAAATTACAATCAAATAAGAGAGCTGGTGAGTATCTGGCACAGCGCATCAGCATTGCCATACAGCGTGGCAATGCAGTCAGCGTCTTGGGGACGCTTCCGACTGGTATTGATATGGATCAGTTGAGCTACCTGTAGACTGTTTGCAACAGTCAGCAGTCAGCTCAATTGTTTCAATTGTAAATACTAGTGTTATTTTCATTGTGAATAAAGACATTAGAATGAAAAAAAAATCAAATAATAAAAATAATTAGAACTAATATTTACAATTGAAACAATTGAGCTGACTGCAGACTGTTGCAAACAATCTACCGGTAGCTCAACTGATCAATACAATACCAGTCGGAACCGTCCCTAAGACGCTGGCTGCATTGCCCCGCTGCTGCTTTATGGCAATTCTGATGCGCTGCGCCAGATACTCACCAGCACACTAAAGTCATTTACAACGGGATATTTACCATGATAATGAAACCGGTGGTAGTAGTAACGTTCGTAGCAAAAGACAAAAAATGAGGAGGGTGGCACATTTAGATCTTGTTGTTGGTGTTCTTGAGTGGAGACCACGACTCGGCAAACGTAGTGTAGGACGCCCTCCGGCCAGGTGGGATGACGATCTGCGAAAGACTGCAGGCAGATGCTGGATGCGGCAAGCTGAAGACAGGGCGCTATGACGCTCATTAGGTGAGGCCTATGTCCAGCAGTGGACTAATATAGGCTGATGATGATGACATTTAGATCGGTCAGTATGGGAAAGTCTGACACTATAAGACATACGAAGATCTCTTCTTTGGAACTATGTCATCGATTTTAGTGACAAGAAAAACTGCATTTAAAAAACTTGTACACAGCTCGGGAATCGAACCCGGACGTTTTGAAAAATAATATTAACACTATTTATATTTAAATATCGATTGTGTAGGTCATGTTACTGTGAAACATGATGTCTAAAATGAATAAAATGCATTGTTTTCATATCCTTTTATTTATTTTAGCAAGTTTTCGAAATGACCACAATTTTTTTCAATACAACATTCAACACGTTTAGTTGCGTAAAATTGTGTCTATGATTGTTTGTAGCGCTTTGCTGGCGTCGCAACTTGTTACATACACTGCTTTACAGCTTATGTTAACTAGTTAGTTAGTTTATGTTGTTTATGTTGTTAGTTTATGTTTACTAATGCTTAATCAATGTAAGAATTGTACAGTTCCTTTCGTATCTAACTATCGTGTACTTGATTTTGACACAATCGATTATTTACGACGCAATGACCCCTCATATTATTATTATTTATTATTATTATTATTAACCCCATAATAGGGTTTTTTTCTTATTCATTGAAAAAAGTCTCATTCTCATACAATCCGTGCTTTGTTCAAATGGACGGAATCGTGGCAAAGTAAATTCAATTCAATTTTTATTTATTTCGGTTGTTCACCATAAATATTGGGTGGTATGTTAGTTACCACAAAAACAGATTTCAATTATTCATGTCACATCAACTTCAGAATACATTCAATAAATTTATCATTCCCAAATTAAATTAAAATCACAAATTCTAACTACACTTGCGAGCTTTAAAATTCTTCATCGCGCGAGTTGATCAAAACAATTTTTTTACAATTTATGTACAATGAACTATAGATTGTGGTATATCATTTGAAAGGTAATTTTGTTACCTTTCAAGTGATATCAAGAAGATTTAAAATTAATTAAATTGGCTACCTAAATTTTGGGAATTATTGCAATAGGTCGAAGTTGCATCTATCGGCTTCTATCGGCGCCAGAGCTGGATGAGCTGAATTTCTCCCTCGTATCCGCTGTTTTAGCTCGTCCCACATATGCCAGATTGGGTTCAAGTCAGGAATAAGGGCTGGCCAGTCTAGTGTGGGAATGCCGACATGGAAGACGTCTGTCGGTACTGTCTAGTCACTGCTGCGGTGTGGCAGCGGACATTATCGTGCATTAAATCAAAATTTATCGTCGCCAATAAATCCTGCGTAAGGGAAAACATAACTTAACTCATAGTTCACTGCAAATAAATTGTAAAAATTAGTCTTGAACAACCCTTGAAGCGATTCCAGTTTAAAGCTCGCAAGTGTAGATTAAATTTAAGCATGTAAATGTCAAATAAATAATAATGTTTGAACGCTTTTTTCAACCGACGAAAAACGGAGGAGGTTCTCAAGTCGACGCGTATATTTTTTTTTAATATATTCATTCATTCAATTCGTTTATTTCAGACAAAAATAAATTAGTGTCCATATTCGAGTCATCATAAAATTAAATTAAATACAATAAAGATAAATTACAAAATTAAAATTAAAATTAAAATCAATGCGTACCTACTAAAATTAAAACCAAAATCATCATTAAAATCAAAATCACAAAAATTATCACTGAAATTATAACCAAAATAAGATCCATCAGAGTACCTATGGAACACTGGTCAAGAGAGGACAATATACGCTCTTGTCCAATGTTCCATAAAGAGACAGTCAGTGTCAAGCCTCTTAGAAATGAGCTGTAGGTAGCTGTTGGAGCTGTCACGCACCCGGCGCATCAGGGACGCAGATCTTTTGCGCATTATCGCCGCGAACCCGTCCACTCTTGCGTCAGCAAACATTCCTGATGCGCTGCAGAAGCGCGGCAGCCTCAACAACACCCTGAACGAGTTGTTATATTGGATCCGCAGGGCATTCCATGACTTCTTGGTGTGCTTGACCCAGAGGCTGCACGTATAAAACGACTGGCAATAAGCACTAAAAAGCGTCGTTTTCACTTGCTTAGTGCAGCGCGCAAACCTACGGGCCAGCATGTTAGCTCTGATGGATAATGCCCTGCGTTCCCTTTCCATATCCTGGTCATCCGTAAGAGACTCGGTGACCCAATGGCCCAGATACTTAAAGCAAGCTACTCGCTTCAGCTCGCTGCCGTTTAGAAAAACCGGCGGAATAGTGTTATAAGTCTTATTGCCTGATTTAAAGACCATGAATTCGCTTTTGCTTGCATTGTATCTGAGCCCGTGAGCCTCCGCATATCTCTCACAGATCCCGAGCAGCTTTCTAAGAGCACTGATGGATGGGCTCAGCAGCACCATATCATCGGCATAGCTAATGTTATTGACCATAACACCATCAATAGAGCAGCCGATCTCAGTGCCGCTGAGCTCACGAATCAGACGGTCAGTGTACAGGTTGAAAAGTCGGGGCGAGCTCACCCCGCCCTGCCGCACCCCACATTCCAACCTGTACTCGTCCGATAGTGATCCCGACCACTTTACATAGTTGCTCTGGTTGCCGTACCAGTGTTTGAGGAGTGATATGAGCTCACGGGGAAGGTCGGTATCCTTTGTTAGCTTCTGCCACAACCTATCATACGCCACTAGATCGAAAGCTTTCGATAAGTCGAGAAAGCAGGCGTAGACTGGTGTACTTCTGCTGGTGTAGTACTGGACGGTGTGTTTGAGGCATAATACAGCAGTTTCAGTGGACAGCCCAGCTCTAAATCCGAACTGGGCGTCATGCAGGTTCACATGTTTAGTAAGATGCATGTCAATCACACCGTCCAGTACCTTTGCTATCACAGTAGCCAGAGATATGGGTCTGTAATTGCCTATGCTGGAAGCGTCTCCAGTCTTGTTTTTAATAATAGGTACAACTACAGTCCTTAGCATATCCCCTGGTAAATGCGAGTGGCTGACGCAGAGGGTGAAAAACATGGCGAGCACCCCTGGCAGATGAACACCTGCATTTTGCAGGTGTTCAATGCTCAGTGAGTCGTGGCCTGGGGATTTTCTTCGCTTCATGTTCTTCACTACCCGCACAACCTCTTTCGCTGCAATAAGCAGGGTCCTCTCCCCCCCGCGCACCCCCTCCCCACCCAGCCCCGTATGTGCTGGCCCCAGTGGGGATTGTACCCTAAAATGCTCCTTAAACCTATTAGCAATCTGGACGGGATCACTAATGCCCTCCACGCTCACCGGAACACTCGGTTTCGGGTTCAGTTTGTTGGTTTCTTTCCAGAACTTAGCAAAATTTTTGGCCTTATGTTGTGTCGCAATAATGTCCATTTTTATTTGGGTCTCATTATTTTGACACCATTTTAGTTTGGCTTTAAAATGACTTCGCGTCTCTCGCATTTTTTGGTATGTTGACCCACACAGAGGTTTTCCAACAGATCTCCACTCCTGAAACCAAAACCGAGCCTCCCTATGAGCGTCATCTACATATTTATTCCAGCCTGTAACATGAGACTTTCTTTTATTATTCCTATTACTAGCAACTAACCCAGAGCTCTTACTAGCCGACTCACAAAGAATAGTAACAATTTCACTATACAGGTTGTCTAAGATAAGTTTGTGTTCCACTTTATCACAGTGAGAGTCTGCACAACTTCTAAATTCGGGGGGAAAGTTCACGTTTCGAAGCTTAGATGTACATAATTCTCTATATTTCGTTTTTTGTAAGTAGTCCCTTTCACCCCATTTAACAAAATTCGGGACCGATTTAAGCTCATCAACTTTTAACCTTATAACACTTAGGTCACAGATTATTTCTAAGGCAAAGTGATCCGACCATGAGAAACTATAATTGATTTTAATGTCCACAATTGACTTCCTGGCAGCCTCGGTAGTTACAACATGGTCTAACCACGAAGAGGTACCGTGCGCATCACTAATAAAAGTGTACGTACCCGAAGACAACCCTAGGAGGTCAATGTCCGCACATATCCAGTTCATTTCACGACAAAAATGTTTAAGTTCCTTACCAAAAGTTGCCTTCGGATCCGCATTAAAGTCGCCTAATATGTACACGGAGTCTACGTTACTGTTTTCCACAATGGCACCAATTTCACTCAAACAGCATACAAATTCCGCTATGTTCTCAGGCTTATCTGTACTGTCAGTAGGCATATAAACTGAAAACACTAAAAACTGGCGGTTTTCGAGTACCACCTGAACAGCTGTGATACGCACACTCACACACTGCACAATGGAGACCGAGCGAAACACATTCTTGCGCCACAGTATAGCAAGGCCGCCGTAGGGCCTGCCCCGCAGCATGCCCGCCGAGGTGTCCACTGCAGAGTTCCCGGTGTAGCCGAAGTCAGGATCAATTGTCCCCAGGAAAGCGACGTCGTGGGGCAGTAGCCAGGTTTCCTGTAAGGCCACTATGTCAGCTGTTCGACAAAGCGACCTTACAAAATCTATGTTAGTTTTAACATTTTTACAATTATAGCTAATAAAAGTTGAGCTATTTCTATTCTTTTCTATTGTGTGATCCATTAAATATAGGGTTTTTAAAATCAATAAAACGCCTAAACGTTACACCCACAGGCCATAGGCTGTCTTCTAGAAATAGGGCAAGTTTAGAATGAGGTACAATCATTTTGTAGGCATTATATTTCTTCTGTACCCTACTATTAATTTTCTGCAGCGATACCTTTGTTTGAGTTCTTGTAAATATGTAATCAGCGATATCATTCTCTGTTGTAGTGCTATCCACGTTATTTATAAACAAAGGTACCTTAATTTCGGCTGCCTTAAACTTGTCATTTGGGTACACTTTCGCATTTCCCTCCACTGTAGCAAAGCGATTTTTATGTCTCTTACGCTGAGCCAAAATCCATCCCTCATTCGGTTTTTCTTTCTTCCATTGACCCTCCGCCCTAACAGTACTCGCAAAGGTCTTCGGTGGCTGCGCTGGCGTAGACGCAGGCGGATGCGTCAAATGTGGTCGATTATCTACCGTATGTACTTGCATTTCCATCATATTTTGAGGCAACACAGGTGAAGTCGGGGTTTTCGATAGTATATCCGTGCAACTGACATCGCGAACAACACTTGTGTTTTGCATGGGTCGATAGTCATCATTACAATCCCGCTGCTCGCGCGACGCCTTATTAGAAAGCACCGAGCGGTTATTGCCCGGTGACGTCATCTCAGCTGATTGACTGCGCTCCAAAATATGCGGTAGGCCGGTAGGCCCGCTGTCCATATAATAACTATTAGACAAAACGCCGCCTCCGCGTTTTTTACTCACGTAGCAATCATAGTTATTGACAATAGATGTTTGTTTTAAGTTATTTAGATAATTTTTAACCTCTTCAAGCTTGTCAACTGATACATATGTTTCTTTTAATGTTTTTAAGTCATTTTGGAGTACAAGAATGTCCTTTAGTATTCTTGTTGCATCCAAATGGTCCCACAGAATAGGTGGTAATTTTTGAAGCATCCTTGCAACAAAGATCGGTGTTTCATTGGGATCCGTTTCTTTAAAAACACTAATTACGTCGTAGAGATCTCGTTGAGTACGCCCGTCCCGTTTTCGTGAAATCTTTC
The DNA here is from genome assembly GCA_963564075.1 of Eupithecia subfuscata. Taxonomy (NCBI): domain Eukaryota; kingdom Metazoa; phylum Arthropoda; class Insecta; order Lepidoptera; family Geometridae; genus Eupithecia; species Eupithecia subfuscata. The sequence continues at coordinate 11,685,289 of OY751097.1, forward strand.
GCTTTGTTGTTGTCAGCGAATCGAACAACAAGTTCTTTGCTTGTTCAATTTCTTCAGCCGAGAAAGACGACGTACAAATTTGAACAATAGACTCCTCGCTCATCACATCTATTTTGTTTTGTATAAACGACAAAACTTCACAAATCACTATATTGCAATTGTTGCACTTTACTACGTTGGACGTCATTGTGGCCAGATTAGTCACACTACCGTACGTTCGTTCGCGTTCGCGCCCGACCGCAGACTGAATATAAGACCACGCATAACTTTTTACAGAGTAGTCCGATTTCGATAATTCTTTTTTTATTGGAAACGGTAGAAAGTGGTCCTATTTAAATTAAAAAAAAAATCACCCCAAGGGTAGGACAAAAGGGGATGATTGATTGTTCACTCACTGATTGTCATGTTTGACGCATAACTTTTTACAGAGTAGTCCGATTTTGATGATTTTTTTTTTATTGGATAGGGTATACCGCGATGTGTCATCACTCATCATACTAAATTAGAATCGAATTTTAACTAGATGTCGCCACTAGAAGAATTTGAGTCGGTTTATCGTTTTTTAAAACACGCCAAATTATTTCAGTTTCAAACGGTTTTTATCCTATTCTGATCACTCCTTCACTTTATCCCGTCTTGAACATGAAAAGTTTCAAGGTATTACCGACTCTCTATTCATGTTTCCGGGCTTAGAGGATAAGTGCCAACTTTACGTTGAAAATTCAACAAAACATAAATATCCCTTTATCCTTCGATCGTGCTTAGCTTAAGTATTCTAGTTTCTGAAGTTTGGTATTGCTATTTTCCTATCTTGTAGCTACGATTTATAGAGAAAGCAGTTTCTGTTTCGGTTTTTAAATGTTTCAGGAAAGGATTGGAAAAGGATGATTATTCATTTTGATTGGGCTTGATTTGACTGAAGGCTCTAGACTAGACGGATAACCCCCGAATACTCAAACGCAAATAAAATAAGAAGATTAAATTAAATAACGAATCAGAAATGATAAGCCATTATTCAATATTCAGCCAGTTATTTACAAAGAAAATTACAATCAAATAATAGAAATAAATTAGAATTAGTATTCACAATTGAAACAGTTAAGCTAACTGCAGACTGTTGCAAACAATCTACAGATAGCTCAACTGAAATTGTATTTACAATTGAGCTAACTGCAGACCGTTGCAAACAATCTAGAGGTGGGTCAACTGATCCTTAATATTACCAATCGGAAGCGTCCCCAAGGTTTTATTTTTTAAAACAGCTACAAAAAACAGACGGAAGATATATCGTATAAAATGTTGGGAAAAAACAAACATAAAAAAAGCGCATTTCAGGACGTCTCAAGTCGCGATTTGTTGTCAGTTTTCCAAACTAAAGTTTCTAGAAAATTCTAGAACCAATATGTAAGTTTATTTTCTAGAATGGGGGATTGTAGCGCTATTTTACTATACCGGCTTCAGAACCAGTTTTTCTTGCAACTTCACGTTTCGGATTCTTGTAAGATCAAAAAGCCATCCCGCTTTAAGATGTCAGTCCGAGTTATAGGCAGACGTGACCTGACCCCGGCCAGTTGGGAGAATAGTTTTGTTTTATAGTTTTCCTCTTGTATTCCTAGCTTTGTAAGTAAGAGGTTTATTGGAGGAATGGCTGTGGCAGTTCTACTTTCCATAGACGTGCCAGAAATAAACATTACGTTTATATTAAAAATGGGACAATATGAACTTATTACTACGTATTAACGTAGTACCTAATCATACTATCACACTAATATCATAAATATCTTAGAAATTAGAAATTATCCAGAGTGCGAGGCTTACGCACTATAATAACAAAAACGTTAGATTTAGAGCAACGCGACACCTCTCGTCAAACGAACTAAACGTAACTTTAGTCTTTGAACAGGATTGGATAAACTTCAATGTTTCTTCTGTAGGTGGAGCTAACGGCGCTCAAGTCCGCAGAAAGTCGCAAAGATTTTCGACTCCTACGTCACTTGACTTCGTGGTGTAGTTGTTTATCACATTCCCGTACTGAGGGGAGGACGCGGGTTCAAGTCCCGTCGAAGTCGAAAATTTTTGCGATATTATTTGATTATTTAGAAATTAGGAATATCATAAATGCGAAAGTTTGGATGGATGGATGAATGGATGTTTGTTACCTCTTCACGCCAAAACTACTGAACGGATCGGGCTGAAATTTTGTATACAGATAATTATAATCCTGGAATAAAACATAGGCTACTTTTTATCCCATAAATCAGTTCCCATGGGATAGAAATCACCTTTTATCGTTTCCATAGAAACAACGCGTGCAAAGTCGCGAACGGCAGGTAGTAAGTTCATAAATACATGATCAGCACTTGCGGGTCCTCAGCGTATAGGTATTTTTGTTCACTTTGTGCCTTGACGTAGAGGACACGGGAATGCGTTTGTGGTGTCGCGCTCAAAAGGTTAAATTAAATGTATACTTCTTGGTGCCAGAACTGCTAAATGGATAAGACTGATATTTTGAAGCGTTGAAATTGTAGACCTGAATGAAATAATAATAATAAATAATAAATAAATAATGCTGGACAATTCACACAGCATTATCTACCCCCAAGCTAAGCAGAGCTTGTATTATGGGTATTAGATAACTGATATACTTATTACAATACACTACATAGATAGATATTTTTATTATACATAGAAAACATCCAGAACGCCCTGAACAAATGTCTGCAGATCGTACAAACATTTGTCCCGAGACGGGAATCGAACCCGCAACCTCCTGCGTCGCAGGCAGACCTTCGCCCGCTGCGCCACAGAGGTCGTCAGTAAATGCTTGCTTAGCCAAGGGCAGAAGCTAGTTTCATAATTAAGTAAACGAAACGGAATATTTCTAAATAGTATTTTGTTATACTTAGGTTACAATGGTAGTAATAGGTCCCGGTACGTTTCATCTTGGTGTAGAGAGTCTACATGTAGAAACGATGAAAAATTTACGTTTTCCAAAACTTGACTAGAAATAGGGTTTTATATATTTTTTAAATGATTATTTAGGGTAATACCATAATTACCGAAAAAAAAACACCCACAAAATTTTAAATTATCAAGGTAAAAAACAAAAAGTAGAACTGCACTCACTCACTTAACATTTTCAACTCCAAGTGCCTCTGTTTCTTCGTTGATTTTTCAATCAAAATAAAATTAGATAGTAAGTAGGTACAAATAAATGATATACTTAACTTAAATTTAACTTTACAGAAAGTACCGAACAACCGCGAAATAATACATAAAGATATCCCGCCAAAGCTTCAGCACAATACAAAATGCGAATCGTGACGTCACGGTCTTGCCAATAGAGTTGCGTTTAGAAATTTTGCCATTGAGATTCAAAATATCTACTTTTCAATGATTAAATTTCACGATAAAAACATCAAAAAATACAAAAACATTTACAGAGATATTTATAATAATTAAATATATTTATACAGATATATTTCTCTATCAATAGAGAATACGTAAAAAAATAATTAGCTTTTTTGAAGTCGCATGCATATACCCTATTGAGCATCCTTGCAGATGTTACTACACTACACAAGAATAAGGCTGCGTATACACGTACAAGCTGTCAGACGCCACAGGAAGCCCTTACCACGCGGCAGGAATCTGGAACGAACACTTATCGCATGTTCCTGAATCCATAAATAACTTTCCGCGAGGCAGATAGTGCTATTTTTGTATTCACTTTTGTTTACACTGTATAAGTGGTAATGAGGATTGAACGGGTTGTTCTGGCGGCGTTTTTATGGAAATTGCAAGGGTTCTTTTATGCTACATAATTGGTTTCCGAGATTTGTGGTAATAGTCTGCTGAATATTAAGGTAGCAGAATGTAATTGGAATTCTGTGTAATTGTTTTTGTAGACACAACCATCAGCTTTAACGGTTGCAGATATTCATAAAAGCAGTTTTCCGACTAAACATATCTTCTGGCTCTGTTTTACCCGTGTTAATTAAATTAAATAAATACAAATACAAATTTTTGGCTACCGCTACACTTAACTCGCGTATGGCCCGCGCGGGGTCGATTTGGTATGCATTTGGTAAGTCAATCCATTGATGGATTAGATTAGGTACAAAAAAAGTCGAATGTAATCCATGAATAAGTTAGTGTGGATCAGAGTAAAATCGTCAGCACGGCGAAGAGGTAAATCTAGATTCATAAATAAATAAAAATACAAGAATTCCTGGCTTGTTCACAAATGAATCCCGACGCCTTTCTCGCCTTTCCGCCGACATTAAAAAAGCAAAACCTTATCCACCCCTTTCCAAGAAAATGTAATCATTTCACAATCTAAAGAAAATTCCTCGACCTTTGCCCTAATTGGACAGTTTAATCAGAAAGTCGAAGAAAAACGAAGTAAAAGTCTCACTGCAAGTGCGCATCTGTGGCGGGGTAGGGGGAGGCTGCATGGAAAGTTGTTTTTCCGAAGGGCGGCCGGCAGTGCGCCTCGCGACCCGTCGCAACACGCGCGCCCCCAAACTGGATTGAACTGGATACGACACTACGAACACCATGTGCGTAATGTCGTTAGCGAAAAGTGAGAATTGGAAAAGTGGATTCCGTGTGCATATACGGCTTTATTGTGAAAACGCATTTTGAATTTGGAATTGTAGTTAAATTGGATGTGATGTGTTTTTTAAACGTTTACTAGTAGTGAAACTTTATAAGCTTTTTGATAAATTTAGTGTTTTTTGCAAAAAACTGTGTGGATTTGTGTGAAACAGTGAAAGTGTGGTGTGTAATAATTTTGAAAGGATTGGGAACATCACCTGAAGTCAGTATCCACCTATTTATGAGTGTCATATTTCTTTAAGAGTCCGCCTTCGCCTTTTTTACGGCTCAAATGGGATGAAGGGATATCTTGGGGCTTGCAGTTTTGTTTTATGTTATTGGATATGTCGGTATGTCTGTTACAGACGAAGGTAGGCACATACTTGGAAATTTATGTATTTGTCTGGTGGCAATAAACCGAATTTTTAAGGGCACCTAGGTATTTTCAACTATATCTACATCTCGAGAATGCGTTTTCTCATATCATTTAAGTATTTCCTGTAGATTGTTTGAAACCACGGAATAAAGAAAGTAAGTTTGCAACAGTCTGCAGTTAGCTCAATTTTTTCAATTGTAAATACTAGTTCTAATTTATTTCTAACATTTGATGGTAATTTTCTTTATTTATGAAGTTTAAGTGAAAAATGTGTTTGTTTTGTTAGCCAATACCTACATACATAGCACATACAAAAGACAAAAGTTAAGATATTTAAAGGTACATGAAAGGTTTACTTCATTTTCAAGATAAGTAAGTACATAATACTAAACGTTTTAACGTTTTAAGATTGGTTTAATATCAACAGCAGGAATATAAGTAGGTAAGTATCAGAAAGGGCTCGTAAACAACGTTGATTTAAACAATTCAGACGAATATATTACAAAAAATGTGGACATACAAATAGGTTTTGGGTTCCTAGTTACGATATGGGTACTTATGCATTTTCTTCACCTAAGGTACCTAAAGCAACCGACTAAGCTAACCTACTGATAAAGGATCTTTATTCACAAAGAAAATTACAATCAAATAATACAAATAAATTACAACTAGTATTTACAATCGAAACAATTGAGCTAACTGCAGACTGTTGCAAACAATCTACAGGTAGCTCAACTGATCCATACCATATCCATATCATATATAACAATAGCAGTCGGAAGCGCCAAAAAAATAAATAATACTGATAAACAATTTACTGTCATATTTGACAATAATGTCAAACCGACATGAGATTTTGGTACTCAGTATATTTTTAGTATAGCACTACAGCACAACTAAAGCGAGATCTTCACCATAATTTATTTGCCTCGCATATCCTTCAGTTTTCAATACCAACCTGTTCCAGGTATTCATGGGAAAATGGCTGCTAGACCGTGAAATACAAGTGACTAGTCACTCGAAGTTAATGCCATTATGATAGATGACTGGCCCGGGGCCTGTGACTCACCGTCACGGATAGGTAGAGTCTCCGGAAATCGGAAAGTTACATAAGAAATAAAAGTAAGAAATATAGAGCACTAGACGATCGCCTCGCGGTTTCTCCCGCGTAGTTCCCGTTCCGTGGGAATTCCGAGATAAAATATAGCCTACGTCCCTGAAAAGTAAGCTTCCTAACGGTGAAAGAATTTTTCAAATCGGTCCTGTAGTTTCGGAGCCTATTCAGTACAAACAAACAATCAAATCTTTTCTCTCTATAATATTAAATATTATACTAGACGATCGCCTCGTGGTTTCATCCGCGTAGTTCCCGTTCCCGTGGGTATTCCGGGATAAAATATAGTGTATGTCACTCCCTGAAAAGTAAGCTTCCTAACGGTGAAAGAATTTTTCAAATCGGTCCTGTAGTTTCGGAGCCTATTCAGTACAAACAAACAATCAAATCTTTTCTCTCTATAATATTAAATATTATACTAGACGATCGCCTCGTGGTTTCATCCGCGTAGTTCCCGTTCCCGTGGGTATTCCGGGATAAAATATAGTCTATGTCACTCCCTGAAAAGTAAGCTTCCTAACGGTGAAACAATTTTTCAAATCGGTCCAGTAGTTTCGGAGCCTATTCAATACAAACAAACAAACAAACAATCAAATCTTTCCTCTTTATAATATTAGTATAGATAGAGCATAAGTCATTATTGGAACCTCATGTTTATCCTGGGGCTAACAAGCTTACTTACAACATGAAAGTAGTTTGTTGCGTCCAAATAGATAAATTTGTCAATGTTATCCTAGGTATGTAGGTAACTTAATGGTTAAGGAAATATATCTTAAAAATCTACAATCTTAATACATACCGTACCTAGTGTTGAAAAGTAGGTCCATAGTCTTACATTTTGCAACTTGTTGACCAAAATTTGGGTTTTTTCAAGATCCAGTCAAAGATTTTTCTTTGACACACTTGTAAAAAAACACGTCATCTTATCGCAAAACCACAGGTTTAGAAAAAATCTTATGATGTAAGCTAATCCTCTATTTTAGGACCTTCCTACTGAAAAAAAAACTACTGAACCACAAACACAAAACTAAAAAAAATACAAGGCGCATGTACAGTTAGCTGCACAGACATGTATACACTTCCAAGGCTTAACTTTTATTTTACTCGGAACTTTTCAAATAAAAGGACATGCAAACGTTTTTCGTATAAAGTAGTCATCGTACTTCGCCAGAATGCGGTACATAAATTATCACAATTACTATACACCTACTATTTAGTCAAATAGAAAACTTGGGAGTGTATACATATTTTTGCAGCCGACTGTACTTACACCGCCTACGAACCTAACAATGTATGTATGTACGTAACAATGTAGTTATGAAAATCCGAGCTTACTCGATATTCTCTTGAAAATTGTACGGGATGAGTCAGAATTATTGGCTGAAGACGTGACCGGCTCTCCGTGAGCGGAATACACGCGACAGTATTTCCAGCTGTAACGAGATAAATCACTGATTTTCGTTATCAAAATGTAGCTTCTTATTATATTTGCTAGTAGGCTGTAGCTACAAAGCGTAAGTAAACATGTTTGTGAAATAATTGGCTTTGTAAACTAATGTGATCTTTCGTCTATGGACGAATAAAAAATTGGTTCACTGTCACGTGTCCAGCGTCTGCAGGGGAACCAAAATTGGATAAAAAAGGCCAGATCGTGCTTTACGCAGAGGGATTACACTCCAAACACTATACAAAGTATCAATTTAAACTCTATGGTATTGGTTTGGTTAGTACCACACACGGTCACAGCTATAGATCCACTAATTTTGCTGTTGTAGTGCCATGTTGATGGCAAAAAACGCACTTTGACGTTGTTTTTTTTTCAAGTTAGTTTTTTTTGTTTTTCTCCTTTAATTTGCTGACCGTTTAAATAATACCCGTTAACTCTACCTTTATCAACCGACGTAAAACGGAGGAAGTTCTCAAGTCGACGCATATTTTATTTTATATATTTTTATGTATGACCACGCATAACTTTTTACAGAATAGTCCGATTTTGATAATTCCTTTTTTATGATGTGTCATCAACTTAAATTAGACTTGATTTTTAACTAGATGTCATCACTAGAACAATTTGAAGACGGTTTATTGTTTTTTAAAACACGCCAAATTATAAAGGTAAAGTTCCATTATTTTATTTGTCTAAATTGTTCTGTCTGAATAAAAAATACACGTAAGGTAGGTAAACAAAGCTCTGTATTCCACTAAAATATTTGTCAAAAATAAACAAAATTTTTTCTCCTTTTCCTTTTCTCGCGCACCTGGGTAAATGAACCATCAACCCGAGAGCATCATCCACACGTTTCGTTTCTATTACTTTTTGTCAACTTTTTTACTGCTAATATCACGCAACAGGATAAATCCCATTCTGCCCGGAACAAAAACAAAGAGTCAAGTTACTAACTGGGTGCACTAACGATATTTTCATTTGCACAACTGTCGGAAATGAAGAGATGGCGAGTTTCATTATTGTTTCGAGTATCTTCCATAAATATTTTATTTGAGTTCAAGTTACAAAGATCTACTCGTGAATCGATAATACTTGGAACACTTCTAACTCTACAAAAAAGGTTATTACGTTACCTAAGTAGTTACTTACTTCGTCACAACCTTTGAAACCTGAATTTGAATTGGTTGTTTGTTACAGTAAGTAGCTGTTACGTTTCTTCATAGCTAATAATATAAACAGTTTTAGTATTTAACTACATTCACATCCAATAACAGTTTTTAATAAACCTTTCTTGTAGTTCATGAATTATATAATTTAGTGCGTCGAAATCAGTAAGTTTCAACCTAAACACCCAATCTCAACGTAATAATAATTAACTTACAGTATCTTCTCTTCAATTATCAAACTAGCAACGTTTCTCGAAACTAGTATGCCAACACAAAACAGTCTAATCTCTCATCTGTTCTCGTCTGTAGCCCGGGGGAAGAAGGCCTACATTTGTTTTTGATTAAACAAATTGTCCGCGCAGTTTATTGCTCCCCAGGGAACGTATGCACTTACATTGCTATGCTATAGGATGTCGACTGCAGATTGTATGCTTTATTGTTTGGTAATAAGTTGTATTTTACGACACGCATCATTCAAAGATTCAAGGACGTTCTGTTTTCAAAACAAACTAGGAAAAACTAAAGAACCAAGACTCCTTGAACACTGAACTTATGACGGAGTAAATAACCCTTCGAAATTCAAACCTGACACTAATTTCGAACTTCTTGTAAAACAAATGAATAGTGCTCTACAGAAAAGAGCAATAAAAAGTTCTCTACATTATGTCTACATTTAACAAAGCTTTGCCTTGCATGTTGTGAATAGGGATTACGTAAGTAAGTACCTATCTATTGTTATGTATTTCCCTTTATTCACACACGTAGGTACAAATTGTCTATTAGTTCAAGTGTGTTTCTAAATACAATTTCCCGGTTGTCATCACCTCAAACTATAACGCCTCTAGCATCGGGGATCCGTGTACTGAGATCATGCTCGCGTTTCTATGGTTACATGACCCGCGTTTCGTCAAAGATTATCACTCAATTTCAACTTTACTGCCTTTGTTATACGGATTATCATACTAAAGCCAGAGTATATTGGCATGCCATGATAACGTAGAATATCTCTACCGTTACATTATTCCGAGCTGACATCGTTTGTCATCTCCGAATATTGAACGTTTCGTTGAAAATATTTTGCGAAAATGTTTATCCTATGAAGGATCGCGAGCGTACCCAGACGCTTATTTAGCTGCCTAGGTCCCTAGGTTGAATATTTTTGCATGACGTGTCAGGCATTTTGTGAGAAGTCGAGTGCTCCTTCTTTCAAGTTTCAAGCAATAGTACCTACATCGATCAATGTTTGTTGTTTTCAGATTTGTTGTAAAAGATGTTTCGTTACCTTACGAATTAAATTTAAATATTTTTGACCAAATTATGTTTCATTTTAGTAAGCGTTTTGTGCAGATTTTGAATAAGTAGTTTTTATAGGAATATATATTTCCAGAGCGCAAGATTTTCTTTTAAAAATGTCTCTAATGCGTATTTGAGACCGCACCATTGCCCAACGAAAATGTAGCCTAAATGCCTCCACATATGTAAAAATACTATAAAATCCTACCATACAAAGTCTCATAAAAATCATCATCACTTATGCTCTACATACAAAACAATTGATACAAAGGACCCGAAACAGATTCTCATTACAATCTGCTAAACCGACACAGACTACCTAACAGTAAGTTCACATATTGTACACGTGCCTACTGTAGGCACATGTATGTCGGCCTTCGGAATTGCTCTTGCACCTGACAAACATACAAAATGGTCCTGCCTAGACGGGTTAGTGAAAATTCATTGTATATTGTGCAGAGGGACTATTCGGAGCCAATCGTTATTGCGAGACGTTTGTGTTGTTTCGTTTTCTATTAAAATTTATTTCAGACTTGAACTAGAATACTTATGACAATTCACAAATTGTCATAAGTATTATATCCTAATATTTCGCTTACGTGTAGCATACAGTAATAATAAAGGTGGGCTGAAATTTGGAATCAGAAAAAACTAACGATTTTAAATCGTAGTAACCTTCCGAGTATGGTCTTTAATCTTTCCTTTTGGAGACACACCGTCTCCAATTATGACCGCAACTATCACACTAATATTATAAATGCGAAAGTTTGGAAGGATGGATGGATGGATGTTTGTTACCTCTTCACGCCAAAACTACTGAACGGATCAGTCTGAAATTTTGCATACAGGTAATTCTAATCCTAGAATCCAACTACTTTTTATCCCATAAATCAGTTCCCATGGGATAGAAATAACCTCAATACGTTTCCATAGAAACAGCGCGTGCGAAACCGCGGGCAGAAGCTAGTACCTACATAAAAACTAAGCTAGTTCACATGATGAACGACAGAAAGTTCTGTCAAGCCGGTCGCGTGAGCAAGCGGCATTAGACTGAACCCTTTGCTACGTATCCAGAGCCTTTGGTGTTATTTATCGAGTGGTGTAACATCCGAGACGCTCCGTGAGCTATGTTACTATGTGACATAACGGTTAGTTCTAAAACACGCTATTTTTTAGCTAAGGGCTGCAGTAAAGTTCTGAAAATCCATCTTGGATACTCTCGGACTTAGTTTTGGTTTTTCCATAAGGACAGTGTCTTCACAAATGTCTGTGATGATGGGCAGAACCAGCCCACATCTGTTCACGAAGTGTCAGTGTCACCAATAACCCTTTATAATAATAATTACAATCCCGATCATATTTTTTTGTAACCGGTCATATTATTACTATCGAAGTTTACGACACTCCTTACTGACACTGGCAGAGTCGTAGCGAAAAGCAAGCGGTGCCATTATATAAGAAGTTGAAGTTGTTTAGTCAATAACTTTATTCCATCAATCAATTATTTCGCCGGCCCCCGTGGAATACCTGATCGAAGCTTTATTCAAAGAAAATTACAATCAACTAATAGAAATAAATTACAACTAGTATTTACAATTGAAACAATTGCGCTAACTGCAGACTGTTCCAAACAATCTACAGGTTGTTCAACTGATCCATATCAATACCAGTCGGAAGCGTCCCCAAGACGCTGGCTGCATTGCCACGCTGCATGACAATGCTGATGCGCAAATACTCACCAGCTCTCGAGTCACGCGTCGCTTCGACCAGACGTTCAGATAATTAAAAAAAAAACCGAATACCCTTGATACCCCACGGACCTAGGGTCTCGACTCCAAGGGGAGCAAATGTGTAGGCTCTGTCGAGACCTGCATGTTTGCGCCTCTTGAGATCTTCGGCCAAATGTGCCGCCGCACCCGCCCTCACGGATGTCCTCGGAAGTCCTGTAGCGTCCCAAACAATGGGCCTCCCCAACTCCCATGGGACTAGTGTCATACCGTCGGGCCTCTTACCATCGTCACGCAACAGACCATTCGGTTCGAGAATAGCTGGTACGTTAGCGGTGACAAAGGCCCGCCGGATGATGTCGTTGAGGTTGGCGTGGCGAGATATCCGACCGGCGCCGGCCCCTTTTACACGATAATCCGTGATGACCAAGCTGTCAATTTAAAACTTGGCATTTATAAACATTTTACTTGGTACCTGAATTGTGACGTTAAATAACTTCCGACAAGATTCCGTCCCATTCTAATAGCCAACTGATTCACTAACTCGCACCATGATTACTGTCCCAACTGGTGTAAGTTGACGAATCGTAAAAGAACTATTATTCTAATTCTGCATCTCGCACCATTCTTTATTTCTATTGAATTTATGCGTCAAGTACAGTCACCGTAAAAGCAAACTTTGCATCTTTGCTAGGTTCATGTGGAGTTTAGCATTGTTGGTGGAAATTTTGTGGGTAGATAGGTACTTAGTCGTACAATATAGTTTATAATACAAAAATTAGGTACCTAGTACCTATTGCTCCTATATGATACCAAAACTCTAGCATACCTAAAATATTAGTGTTCAATTCAGTTAGGTATGCTCCTACTTCCTGAAAACTCGTCCACATTCCCCAGCGCGCAGCAAAACAAGTTTAAAAACTTCAAGACGTTGGTGCCACAATTTTCATCTGAAAGTTAGCGGTCTTTTTAAATTAAAACTTAGCTCATCAAACAAGACTTCGCCCGCGGCTACTGAATAATAAAACCGTGGATTTGGTTAATTCACTTATAATCAAGCTTATAATCAAAACTCGGATAATTCACTGCTTCGAGTTGATGAGAAACGAAAATGTCGCAAGGAAACTCGGAAAATGGGTTATTTTATTGTACCTGCTTGGTAATTTTTTCCATTATTAGCTACGAGCTTCTACTCGTGGGCTTTAATCGCGGTACTTGATGTAAAAGTAGCTTATTACATACACTTGGGTTTATTTGTACGCCAAGTAGTTATGGTGATCTTTGGTAAGAAATAAGTTCACGTGTACACATAAGAGAATGCTCCTTTTTATAATATTGAAAAATTAAATATTCCAAATTTTTTAACCCTAAAAACCTTCTGCCAAGTACCTACCTAATTGAGAAAATAATTCATTTTACGCACCTAGATTCTAAACAGTGAAGATAAATTGAAAACCTCCATAACGGCTGCTTTCAAAATCTATATTCCATTTTAACAATTTTACATTCAACGTTTCAAAAAAATCGGTCTACACTGACAGCCTCTATAACCAGCCTTCTCCTACCACAAAAAACATTTCAGATGAATAATTTAGAACTCGACCGAGTCCGTAACTCGGGGTGCATTACGATGACAGAAAACATCCAAACATCCAGCTGGTAATGTAGATATAATCGACGGAATTAGGGACGATGTCGTTAAAAATTAACGGGTCGAACTGTGATGGGAAATCGATACGAGCTTTGTTTGTTTGTTTATGGAATATGTCGATTGTTGACCTTATAAACAACATCGTTTGAATAGACGAAGACGAATTGTACGATAGTGTTATTGAAAGAAATGAGAATACTTATGTGAAGTTCAGGCTTTTTTAAACCTTGGTTTCCGTGGTTTCCCTTAGTTGTTATCAAATTTTTTGCATTTACATTGCATATCTACCTTAATATCAAAAATACTAAGCAAAAGCATTCTTCCCAGAACCATTGCTCGCGTGTATCGCGCCAATTACAGGAGGTAAGCAATTAAAACAGGATATATTTACGATCGTTCAGACAACGTGACGCCGAGGGTTAAAACTTATAATTTATCGGCGGCCTTGCTTGTAAGTTCTAACCTAGTTTTGGTACACAATAATGGGCTTCCTAATAGAAGACACAGAAGACCAAAATACATACATACATAGGTACTCTCGAAAAACATAAGTAACCCTCCTTCTTGCGCATTCGGGTAATAAGAAACTCAGTAAAATCAGAATAAAACCTTTGACATCTTTTGTATTAAAACCACTTAAATATTAATTTATCAGGTCGAGCATTTAAATTATCATACATTTTTAAAAATTTGACTGTTTCCTGTGTGTTTTTTCGCACTCTCCTGAATCACACGAGTTATCCAGCGTTACTTCTATTAGTTGATTGCTAAACCTTCGCTAATTTCTCAAGCAATAATGTAAGCGTAAATTTTCGAGTTTCTGTTTCAAACTAATTTTGTAATGTCTCAAACTGCCTTCGTATAATAACTAAGGTAGGTTCACGGGATAGGATGCGCCTGACCGAGTTAGTTGTAATTAATGGGGCACCTGAGTATCATAATTAATGCCCTCGGGATAACACCTTGCTGGTATTGTATTACGTAGTACGGAACGTAACTTACCTACTACGGCGGGCATACATAGTATACTACATTACACCTGCCCATAGAACGCAAAAGTCTAATGCTTAGTATAGACTGCTCGTGAGATAATAAAGGCCTTTAAACTTTCGCTTTTTCTAATGGAACATTCTATTGAATATCTTCAGAACAAGCTAATTTGACAAAAGCTCGGAAGCCTCCGACGAAAATTATACTTTGATCTATCAATAACATTTGAACGGCTGCACCAATTTTCTTCAAACTAGACTAACTGAACTGAAAACTAAAAGAATGTACTTACATTCTCAATCTAGTCTCCTTTCAAACCGAAACATAATAAATCTAAATCAGTCTGAGTGCTACGTGGAGCTACGATACGGATAAACTTAAAATTTGTCTAACAACCAGGTCAAAAAGAGCCCAATTCTGCCAAACCAATCGCTTTACCTTGCTGGTATTGCAGCACAACTGTGTCGTCACTGGAGTGCAAGCACAGACATCGAAAAGCAACGATTTGGCTCTGGTGTCCATAAAGATTGACGTAAAAAAATAGTTTTTACCGAATATTGCCTTCATCAAAGACAAAATCGGTGCATAACGATCCTTATCGAAGTTTGAGCTCACGCTCCAGAATCGAAAGTTAAGGAAAAAGGAAGAAAACCCAGTTTTGATATTTTTCGTGGCGATTCTGCGACACCATTGTCATTCATAGTGGAGCGAGTAGGAGAATTTGGCTCTAGGGTTATTAGATATCTTCATCTATTCCCTATAATTTATCCAAGTTCCTTAAACTTTAAAGTTAATTATCGAATTCGAAGCGAAGTAGAAAGCTCTCGAGACTGCAGAAGTGAAATGAATCGCATTTATTATATCCCGTCTACTCAATTACATTCGCTTTCATGCGATTTTAATGCAAGTTCCGTGAAATAAGTTCCAATAGTATTTTATAAGTGAGTTTGCATTGCCATAATGAACGTAACGGAAATGCTTTCCTTCATTGTAAGCGAGCAGATTTAATAGGTTCCATGTTTTTTAGGATTAAGTAGAAGGTTTATAATTATATTGTAGTTAATTATTCTAAAGAACTAGTATTTACAATTAAAACAATTCAGCTTACTGCAGACTGCTGCAAACAATCTACCGGTAGCTCAACTGATCCATATCAATACCAGTCGGAGGCGTCCCCAAGACGCTGGCTGCATTGCTCAGCTGTATGCCAATGATGCGCTGCGCCAGATACTAACCAGCTCTCGAGTCAGGCGTCGCTTCGACCAGTAAATCAGATAATTTTATAAAACCGCCTCTGTACCCTAATGTGTAGGCTCCGTCGAGACCTGCATATGTGCGCCTCTTAAGATCCTCGGCTAAATCTGCCGTTGGCCCCGCCCTCACCGATGTCCTCGTCCTCGCTTCGAATCTAAGTGTGTCCACGCATGTGGTGTCGAAGAAGGTTGTATATGTATGAATAAAATACGATTTTTTACATATTGTAGCTTTGTTAACTCTACAGTAAAACCACGAGCTGAATTCTTCTTCTTCTATCTGTGCCAATAATAGCTCTACCTCCCACATTTCATGATACCCTTTAAAGCAAAGGTCAGCCCAAAAAGCCGGCTGTAACTCAACAGGTATTACCGTGATCCGGGATGACCGGTCAGCGGAAGGAATTAACATAGCATTTGACCCGGACACGATTTATGACCCGGTTAATGACCCGATACCGTACTTGCAAAAGGATATACCATGGATATACCTATAGGGTGTGTATAGTAGCAGGTATACCTATGGTAGAGTGATTGAATGAGTTCATAGTGAGTTAAGCTTGTGCAAATGAAGTGATACTCATAATGTAGGAAAAAGATGCAAAAACGATATTTGATAAAATGATGGGTAGGTACCGGTTCCTTGTTTACCATACCACAACAAACAAGAATATATTCACAAGGTATTTTCAAATTTTTATGGATTCCGTGAATTATTTTATATGAAAACCTACCTACCATACATATTTGTGTAATAAACTTGTGCTCCATGAATTAATTCAAATCGAACCACAGTCAGCTAGAAAGCCAGAAAAAAACCAATCAAACTTTGCAAGCCAAAACAAAAAGGGTTACCAGAGCACTTAGAAAAATGGTCTGTTTGACAGAATAACGTGTTGCGAAAAGAACATTTTCAGTAACGTTGCAAATGTTGCAAGTGCAAGTGTCAGGGGACTATTTATCTTGGTCGGACATCGATTGATGGCTGGGCTGAAGTATTTGCATTCTGAGATATGTACGGTACTGACCCTGTCCGTAGATCGTAGCTAATGGTCTGTGGAACACGATGGATGGAAAACAAAGCCAATCATTCCTGTCTCGAAAATCATTTATATGCGAATTGTTATACTTAGGTACTTCTGCCTGCGTGTTCCAATGTGCTTTTCACAAATAAACCCTATGAGTACGTTATTATCTGAATCTAAGTAAATTGTCAGCAATTCGGCTGTAGTTTAGTAGTTTCGGAAAAAAACAATTAAAACCTATTAATATATCTAATTTTTTGCATTTTTATGCTGCTGAATTTACAAAAGGATTTTCATTCTTAAAATATGTGTTTAGTCGTAGAGCCCCGGTCGTGTCGTAGAGCCCCATTCTGTCCCATCGGATTATGTGGTTAAGGAATAGAGAGAGTGCACCTGTGTTTGCGCACGCACTTGTGCAGTAAAATAATGTCCCGCGTACATGGCTGGTCCCCGCA
Source organism: Eupithecia subfuscata (assembly GCA_963564075.1). Classification (NCBI taxonomy): domain Eukaryota; kingdom Metazoa; phylum Arthropoda; class Insecta; order Lepidoptera; family Geometridae; genus Eupithecia; species Eupithecia subfuscata. The sequence continues at coordinate 11,702,385 of OY751097.1, forward strand.
GCCGAAATCCGGCTAGTAGGAGATGGACACATCTACTTAAAATTAAAATGTCCAATTATTATTTTACACCACTCAAAATTGTATGCTCTTTCTAAAATGCACATTCACACAACAGCTAATCTTGTAATCGGTACCCCGTAATCACCCTCAAGCAATATTTTCATTATTTTCCCTCAAACGCTTCCCCTTCTAATAAAGCTTAATTTAATCAGAATTTCTGCTTACTCTGCCCAATATTCTACCGCAATTTTCCACACAAGAATTTATAATTACCACCCTAACGTTCTTAGTGAATACAAACGACGTAGATTGATGTTTCAATTCCAATTTCTGTCAATATTGAGTAATATTTTGGTATTATAATATTTACCTACCATTCCGCCTTTTTTATTTTATTATTATAATACAAGGCAGAAGGTTTACCCAGAGAACTTTGAAAAACTATGAAGTTTTGAGAGTTAAATGTAAAAAAAAATACGGTTTTGCCTTTTATATCCAACTAGGGTAGGATTATCTATGATTTTTCTATTTATCTATGGATACCTTGTTTACTTACCTAATCAAAGAAGGTAACATAAAGCAACTGGATAGTGCGTACGTGCTATTTAAAAGTTTTGCTATTTTTCGGATTTTTTTCTGATTTGATAGAAAAGAGACACAAAAGTTGTTTTATAAGCGTCATTTGAATGTGTCTGCTACATTAATTAAATATGAAAATTCTTATACGTTTTGCAATATTAATCCAACTAATGCCCACCATGTTTGAAAAACAAGATGTCGCCCCCGTAATTACTTCCAAAACATTGACTTTTGACGAGTAGTTACTACAAACTTATCTGTTATAGTCAACTAAATTGAAACAAGGGCCTTTCCTTCCAAACTACCCTCTGCTTTTCAAAAAACCCTTTACCACTACCATCGTTGTCAAGTGTAAAAATAAGTTGGTTTTGGTAGCACACATGACGTTCAGAAATCACCCCACAGAGTTATTTGCATTTATCCGAGTTATTAAGGGCATGATCCGGTTATAGGGTAGCTTATGGTAGAAATCTGCATATAAATAGGAAAGAGAGGAGGGCTTGGGCGGGATCTACGGGATTTTAGGATGCACTCGAACGGGGTATCAATGAAGCACCGTGTACTGAAGGATTTGTATGAAAAATGGGCTTTGCATGTTGTAGTAACACGGTAAGTTACCACAGAGTTTACAGGCAGCACAAAATCGGTAAAATAAATAAATAATAATAAAAAATAATGCTGGACAATTCACACAGCATTATCTAGCCCCAAGAGCTTGTGTTATGGGTACTATGTAGATACCTAACTGATATACTTAATACAATACACTACAACATAGATATTTTTTAATACATAGAAAACATCCAGAACGCCCTGGACAAATGTCTGCAGATCGTACAAACATTTGTCCCGAGGCGGGAATCGAACCCGCAACCTCCTGCGTCGCAGGCAGACCTTCGCCCGCTGCACCACAGACAGAGGTCGTCAATATCAGGTATAGTTGTTCTATCTCACCTAGTTAGACACGAAATATTGAATACAAAAATGATAGCGGAAAATATTCACGAGCTTTTGGAAGTCAGTCTACGTCTGGAAACAATCATCATGAGTAATAATATTTCTACAACTATTTATTGAAAACTAGTTTCAGCCCGCGGCTTCGCACGCGTTGTTTCTGTGGAAACGTTTTCTATCCCATGGGAACTGATTTATGGGATAAAAGTAGCCTATGTTTGATTTCATCATTAGGATTACCTGTACGCAAAATTTCAGCTCGATCCATTCAGTGGTTTTGGGGTCAAGAGATAACAAAAATCCATCCATATACATAAAAATCCAAACTTTCGCATTTATATTATTAGTGTGAGAATTGTATATAAATAAATTTTAAATAACCGATAAATCATTTCGAAACGACTTATCACACAACACGGAAAAAAATCAACGCACCGACTACTTCCAAGTTGCAACCAATAACTGCATTGCATCACAATGCACTATCAGATCAGATAATGCACTAAGTTTACACCTATCCAATATCTTTGCACGCTCGCCGCAGTTCCGAGTTCCGCCTATCGCCTCCATCTAAAACTATTAAGTTAACGTTAACTCGAGTAAGGTTACCTCATAATCCGTTTCACTTTTATCGGGCTAGCTTGTACACGAGAGATGGATGATAGATAAATATTGAGTATTGGTACCTTCTTTTTCATCTACTATACTAGTAGCTTTACTAGTAGCTAGTAGCTTTCTTTCCAGAGACTCATCGAAATCGAAAACTATAGTTTTCCACATTGATTTCGATGAGTCTCTGGAAATTATATATTGTTATATCTACCTCTCATAAGTCCTAATGTGGCTTGCCAGACCGATTTTGGTCTTAACCATGGAACACAATGTATGGCTTGTTTATATGAAAATACTAGCTGCACCTTGCCCGCATTGATAAACATATCTGAATTATTTGATCCCCCGGGAACACTTCACCGGGATCAAAAATACTACTAAATTTCATTCAAACATATATACTTTTGCCTTTATGTTAATAGTATAACTAAATAGGTATCTGGAGAATTAATAAACTTGGCCTGGGCACGTTTAGATATGCTGTCTACGAGAACGAGAAAAGCTGCATTAAATTAAGATGCTCCGTACTCTTTAGCCCCTTGTCATACTAAAGAACGCTTATTGGTAGTCAAAACATGTTCGTTGAGTAGGTTCAAGAGCGACAAGGTACTAAAATCAAGCAGTAGAAAGAGAAGTAAGTCATAAAAAATAAAATATTTTTTTTTTCTTTTAATTCCGACTCCACTTTAAAATAAAAGCTAAACCCACACTAGAACAGAATAAGATCGCATCATACTTATGGAAATAGATGGACCTGCAAACGTTTATTTCAGTAAATCTCTTTTCTCTAGGTACCTTTACGTGTTTTCCCATCCATTTGTTTCTATTACGAATAACTTTGTTTGGCGCTAACATCAGACGCTAAGTAAAAAACATGTTCAGAACATGTAACAGGCTGTTTCAGCCTGAACATATTAGGGAAAGTAATAAGGAAAATACGGGTTTTATGGGCAACAATGGTGATCCGGTGAAATGGAACGTAGGCGACGAATAATTGTTACGCTGGAGTTAGGACTTTGTTAAGATTCTTTTCAATTACATGGGTACTACAGTAGCTTACAAGAGAAGCACTCAGTTTAAGTATCGCTTTGTTTATATTAATAGTCCATTTGACAGTTTTAGTTAGGTACACTGCCGCTTCGCATAGATAGGACTTATAACATATTATAAAGATGTCCTCCTAGCCGAATTTTGACCACGGCGGCCAGTCTCATTAGAGACTAGCCAGATGCGCCGGATATATTATGTTGTGTTGTAGCTAGATATTAAACTTACAACTACAATAATTATAATTAAGCGTCGACACACTTGTGCCTTCCCATCTTCCGAGGACATCCGTGAGGGCGGGTGCGGCGGCAGATTTAGCCGAAATCTCAAGAGGCACAAATATGCAGGTCTCGACAGAGCCTACGCATTTGCTCCCCTTGGAGTCGAGACCCGTGGGGTACCGAGGCTCTTCGGGTTTTTAAAAAATCATCTGAGCGTCTGGTCGAAGTAACGCGTGACCCGAGAGCTGGTGAGTATCTGGTACGGCCCATCAGCATTGCCATACAGCGTGGCAATGCAAGACGCTTCCGACTGGTATTGATATGGATCAGTTGAGCAACCTGTTGATTGTTTGCAACAGTCTGCAGTTAGCTCAGTTGTTTCAATTGTAAATACTAGTGTAGTTTTCTTTATGAATAAAGGCTTCTGCCATTGTAAAAAAAAAACAGTTATATACATATATTTATGTAGTAGATATGTGTTTTATCCCTCACTCTCACAATTCGAGAATGCACCTGTATATGGGCACTATAATATGTCCTGCTCACCTGGCTGGTCTCCGTTGCGACTGACCGCCATAGCCGAAGATTCGGCTAGAGAGACATCACGTGTCAGAGAGATTGCCAGCTGAATTTTTTTCCTCTACAAACAAACATGGGTAGGAAAACTTCCCTTCTTTGTTACAATAAGATTCCCAAAGATAAGAAACACGATCTCCATCCTCCAACAGTTGAAAGCGCAAGACGTTATTACATTATCATATCAAAGGCTTACAAAACAAACCCAGCGACCACCATAGGCGAGACCCCATACAATTAAACCATGATAAATGGAACACGAAAAATCTAATCTAAATATTTAATGGGAGATTCCCCTACATTGAATGGCAACACATTGCAGTTCTGTGCATGTGTGTGTTTATCCCCCACATTAAGGTAAAGCTGTGGAAAGTGCATTGGACTAAGGATTTAGAATGGTTTTTAGGGTAAGCGGAACTGCGTTGACAAAAGTGCTTATGATGGCCTAGACTATGGTTTTATAGATAGATAGATAGTTAGATAGATAGATTATTTCTTTATGCACCATCAATAAATAAAACAATTTAAAAGGAACTTAATACTAACTATATCTAGTGTGGCACAAACGGCTTTTATGTTATTGGGAACACTTAACCGACCTATTTTTACAGAATAAAAATGATATTCTATATACGTAAAACTACTGTAGCCATTTGAAATTCATGTGGTAAAGTTCTCAACTATAAAATTTAATGGACAATAGCCTTTATTATCAAAGAAAATTATACTAGTATTCAAAATTGAAACAATTGAGCTAACTGCAGACTGTTGCAAACAGTCTACAGGTAGCTCAACTAATCCATATCAATACCAGTCGGAAGCGTCCCCAAGACGCTGGCTGCAATGCCACGCTGTATGGCAATTGTAATTTAATTCCAACGACAGAAGTTTCAGTGCAAAGTTTTTATAATAATTTTCAAGTTTCATGACACGAAAACTAAAATTGAAATGTTTTATAGGGGTTTTTATCCTCTAGTGACACGAAGCGCCGTAGATATCGACATTTCGCGGCTTGGCAGCGGTTTGCAATAACGGCTACGTGATAGCTACGTGCCGTAGCACGTAGACCGTAGCCACCTCTACGAAGGCTCGTAGACAAACGCTACGCTCACTAATATCTGTGAAATGACAGTATCTTTTTATCAGGACTTCATGGCACGATGCCTGTTTTTCAGCTTACATAATTAGCAGTAATTTTTTCCTTCGATCGTGTTCAAGAATTCGGTAACGCAATGCCAATATTTTATCATCTTTTAGAATTCTCAGTAATTTTTATTAACTTATTTTCAGTTCTATAGTTATTTTTCTTTATTATACTTATTATAGTAAAATCATCTAAAGTATTGGATTGAAAATTTTAGTCAAGCGTTTTCTTTAAACAATTGCACGTTTTCCTGTACCCATGTTAGAATGGGCTTCCACTGCGAAAGGTTAACGAGCGGGAAATGAAAGATGAGTGGACGGACTTAATTTCAACGCTTTCTGCTCGCTCCAAAGCTCCTAAGTAAAATGGGTCCGCTCTGCTCGCGGAAACCCGGCGACTCCACCAAAGCGGGGGCGAGACGGGCGAAGAAGAGATGTGTTTTAAATAAGAAATAGAACGTCGTTATTCACACATCTCGTTTCCGCTCAGCTTCACTGGATACCGCCGAGCGTAGATGTAACATATTTTTATGCGCAGAAAACAAAGAAAGATAATAATAATAATTAATCGTTTATTTCTCAAGGTCTTACATATAACATAAATTATAGGTAAAGTACATTTGTGTTTTAGACCTATTTCTCCATTTGGTTCAACTCCTCGCTCTAACTAAGCGCTAGATCGAAGCGGAGATGTGAGCTGTGCCTCGCAAGCTGGCGACATCACGCATCGGAGACGGGAAGAGATGTGCGGCGGATGAGCGGCGCCGCTACTGCAATTATCTCAACAAACATCCGACGCTCGCCGCACGCAGCTCAGTTCCGCTCTAGCCAAAATACATCGCTTTAGCCAGCACACATCCGCTCCAGTCTAACCAGTATACATCTCCGTACAGCTTTGGTGGAGACACCCTAGCTGAAAAACGTCTTTGCTCGTCTCCGCTTCGGACATCTCCGCACATCTCCGTTTTGGTGGAGTGTGGGCCTAAAACATGTGCGATGCGCTAAGTCAGATCACGAACATTCACCACAAAAGTTCAACTGTCGTACCTTATTACCTCACACTCACTTTAACAACTTTCCATGTGTGCGTGCGAAGTGAAGACACTTGCAGTACAGGAATGCACTGTTCCCGAGGGTGCCAGCCCCTGCAAATGCAAATAATATTCCTTCGAAAATATTGCAGTGTTAATACCACGCTAAAATGGACGGCGCCGCCCTATTGTGTACTTTGTGTATTGAGTTTTATTAGTACGCTTTATTGGCCGCGAAAAGGGCATCAATTATATTGCTTGATGTTAATCTGTGGTGAGGATTGGACAGGTTTTATCGTGAAATTCTTGGAGTTGGCTGATTAATTTTTAATTTTTTCGTGTCAAGTAACATGAGAATAATATTTTAGAAAGAAACGATTGTTCAAGTATGTTCTAACATAAAACTTCCCGATGGAACACCAATACCAACCAAAAAGAAGTGGTATTGATTTGAATTCCATTTTTAAATACTATCAAAATGACAGGGTATCTTATTCCTAAAGTTGTGACCTCTTTCGTCCTAGTGCTGGGCCTCATTAGAACATTTGTAAAATGAGGTTTGTTGTTATGTTACCTCCATGATAGTTACAAACCTAGTCCTCACCCTCGGATTGTTAGCTTTTTGCCGGCCAACATAGCCGACGAAAATCTGTCGCCAGTGTAAACACGGCCTGTCCTGAATGTTGATATTCTGCCTACATTGGCTTAGCCAGATGTGTGGGATTAATATCGCGTCCGCCGTAGTTTGTTGTGGTCGGTATGCACATGCTTTGTTTACGCGCTTGTTTGACCAGAGTGAATGATTCTCTTAAATCCACTGCATTTGTGACATAAACTAGGTTCTGCAGGCAGGCTTCGAAGCCATCATCATCATCAACAGTCTTTGCTAGACCACAGCTGGGAATAAGCGACATCAGCATTCCCTAATGAGCGTCATAGTGCCTGTGATTATTTTGCCGCATCTGGGTAGTGTCACAGAATAACTATATAGTACGTATTGTCTTGTCCCATCGGATTGTGAGAGTGAGGGTATAGAGAGTGCACCTGTGTTTGCGCACACACTTGTGCACTCTATTATGTCCTGCGCATCTGGCTAGTCTCCGATGAGACTGGCGGCCGTGGTCGAAGCCAAAGGGGGGGGTCATGACCCCCATGACCCCCCCTGGATCCGCGCTTGAGGAAGACATCATCATTCATTGTCTTAATTAGCTATTTTTTTTATTCGTTGCAAAAGAGCTCCGAACCTTGAGTTAACTCGCGAAAAAAAGAGGTTCAAAGTATTATTGCGTTGAGAAAATAAGAGTCTCAACTATGTAAGTTAAAGCTACAAATAAAAGCTAACGCTGAAACAAAAACTATTTCAACTGGTTTAAACGTTTCAAGAATGGGAAATGGAAACAGTGGGAGTGCTTTAGAGAAACACAACACAATGCCGTATTGCGATCAAACAAAACGGGGTTAAGAGTACATTTTCCAACCCTTTGTACGGCGCACTGTTTCAGATATTCTTATCGCCTCACCCGTTTCTTTGAGCAAAAACAGCGACTTTAACTGTTGCAGACCTCGGTTCTAGGGTACTAGTGAATCCGGCTAAAAAGGGGATCCGGTTTTTTACAATTGGTAACTAAGAAATATAATGTTATTGAATAACGATTTTTATTCTATATCACAAGTGGCCATACTTACGTATGACAGCAATAAAATAAAAAATTGGTTGTCTGTAAAGTCGGTTTACTGACGATAGTTGAACGTGACAACGTCTTAAGAAAATACTGATGGAATGGTAGCATTTGATACTCGATCAAAACATGTAAATGTACTATAGTATAGCAGCTGTCCACGCAGACGCATCGCTCACTCAAGTAGGAGAGAGGCGGATGTCGAGCGCTCTCGCTTGCACTTCAAGCCTTACATGGAACGCCTCAGAGCGAGGTAACGCCGCATGACGTCATGTTTTTTCGTGCGTGCAGCCGGCTCTATCGAATTAAGACGTTGTCACGTCAAAACATAAGTCCAAGAAGTGACAACGCTTTAAATACGATTTCATCATTCACTCAATGGCTGATTTTCATCCACTTCCATCATTTACCCACTTGATGACACCAGGCAATTGTTTCAGTTTAAATTTAGCTCTATCGATTTATTAAAATGTTGAGCTTATTCCACGAACTCTGCAAAAGCCCGGTTTTTTCAACCTATTGCAAATGTCCGGCTTTTTAACTTTTTGCGAATTTCCGGCTTTTCAGACTTTTCACCCCATGACCATTCCTTCCCCTGTCTTAAGTGATTTACAGGCGCTCTGCGACCCATCCGCGAATATTGCCTAAGAGGGAGACCCAACGAGGTTACTAGACTTCGAGGGACCTCCCTTTCTTAACCTTAAGGTGAGACAAGGACGGCTGAACTGAAAATCTAAATTTGAAACGTGTACTTCGCGATATCCATATCCGGCTAAATGGGTCAGGAAGGCGAAGTTTACTCCGCCACTCGGAGGGAAACCAATGGCAATAAACTCGGATGTATTCGAAATTAGAAAATTATTCGAGCTTCCTGTGAAACGGAAACGGATGTCAATTTCTTTTATTGGAAAAAAGAATGTAAATGGAGCGCTTCTGTGGAGTCTCAAGATCATTTACGTTGTAGGTATTCTCATGTTTCTTTTGGACGAGGCCTTTGCGTGCGTAGTGGAGAGCATGAACTGAAATATATGAATTCTTTCAGTCTAGTACGAAGACATAATGGAACCAAATAAAAACTGGTTTTCAGTTTTTATTTGGTTCCATTATGTTCCATCCATATTATCATAATATGTTTCATTCTACCGACGCTTTCTTTTATCTTCAAAATCAAAGTAGAACATGTAGGTACTTACTGAAATATCTGCATTGAACGAACAAAACTTACTTTCTTCAGCTAATGAGTATCAGTGCTACAAGTTAAGGTGCCTACCCACTTCATTGCATTAGCAGTATGATGTCTAAGTTCAAGGGATAAAATAAACTTCAATTGTAAACTTGCCGGAGTTGGGCACGTGCGGAGCTTAGTACAATGGAAAACAAAATAGTAGTGTTTTTAGAGAAATTTCTCAAAAAAAACCTGAAGGTAAGTAAGTGCTTTTTTATGAATTGAAGAAATTTATCTTTTGTTCGAATATAATCCCAAATGCTTGAACGTGCATAACTCACTGACCTAAAACAAATAGGTATAACTACTTTACTACAGACCAAGCCTTAAATTGGGAAGAAAGAGCAAATCTAGGCACGTGCCGAGCTTAGTACAATGAAAAACAAAATAGTAGTGTTTTTATAGAAATTTCTCATAGAGAAAACCTGAAGGTAAGTGATTTTTTATGAATTGAGGAAATTTATCTTTTGTTAGAATTTAAACCCAAATGCTTGAACGTGCATAACTCACTGACCTAAAACAAATAGGTAAAATAATTACTTTACTACAGACCAACCCTTAAATTGGGAAGAAAGAGCTATCTACAAAACTATAACTGATATAACGGAGAGGATAAACTTTTCGGTTCTTTTGCTAATATCACAGAATAACTAGACTAAGACCATCTTCGTATAGCAAAATTTTATACATTTTTATGTACTTATCTAGGAGAAATATAATTTTGAAAAAGACGCGTTAGCCCACCTGTCCTTACTGCCCCGTCCAAAACCCATCGTGTATGACATGTTTTCTACATATACTAATATTATAAAGAGGAAAGATTTGATTGTTTGTTTGTATTGAATAGGCTCTGAAACTACTGGACCGATTTGAAAAATTCTTTCACCGTTAGGAAGCTTACTTTTCAAGGAGTGACAAAGGCTATATTTTATCCCAGTTTATCCATAGGTCCGACGGGAACGGGAACTACGCGCGTGAAACCGCGAGGCGATCGTCTAGTACAGAATAAAGAGCTATATATCTAGCTATTTTCTAGCTCTAACATAACTTGATCTTTTGTAAGTGTACGTTTATTGATTGTTTATTTGATTTGAACTCAATAGAATAATTTCGTGATATTATAACATTTATAACAACAAATAAAATCATACACTTTCGTGCTCGCCTGTACACTAATAAAGCGACTCGGCCACGACGCACGACGCAACAAATTAGAAAGTTTTGCGCAACGCGAGTTTACTTTATACGAGGGGATGTTCTAATAAATTGCAGCAACTTTACTTGTAGGTATCTAGTGGACAAAGTTTCCACAGATTACTTGTCATAAGGAAAACTGTAATGGGGATCCCTTATGTTATTAATGGATTGGACAGAAATGCTGTTACATTTTATTACTTTGTCATCATCATCCTCAACCCGACTTCACCCACTGCTGGGTATAGGCCTCCAAACTTTTATGCCACTCCACACGGTCGTGCGCCAATCTCATCCAGGTTCGCCCTGCGGTGTTAGAGATATCATCTGCCCATCTTGCCACTGGACGTCCAACGCTTCTGTACCCAGTTCTTGGGCGCCATTCAGTAAGCGCCTTGCTCCACCTGTCGTCTTGTCTCCGTGCAAGGTCTCCTGCCCAGGTCCATTTTAGTTTCATGATGCGATTTCCCACGTCTTTCATCTTTGTTCGACTTCGGATCTGGACATTTGGAACACGATCTATAAGCTTGATGCGGAGCATGGCTCGCTCCATGGCTCTCAGTGCAACTCTCCTCTCGTACACATGAGTGATTTTATTACTAATTTTAAGAAATAATCACAGTTTAACTATAGCAGTTAACATGGGGACGAATTTCACCAATATGGCCCTATATAATAATAATAATGTTGGACAATTCACACAGCATTATCTAGCTCCAAGCTAAGCTTGTGTTATGGGTATAATAAACTACATATATCGATCTTTTTTTAATTATACATAGAAAACATCCAGAACTGGACAAATATCTTTAAATCTTACAAAAATTTGTCCCGAGACGGGAATTGAACCCGCAACCTCCTGCGTCGCAGGCGGACCTTCGTCCACCGCCCCGCGGAGGTCGTCATTCGGCCCTATGTTCGTTTGTTATTCGATACTTGTTTCTCCCCGCGTTTAAAATTTCAGGTATAAACCTGGTTTTTTTTTATATCGATCTCATGGAAACTGGTTAATGGGATAAAAAATATGTTTTATTCCAGGTTTAGGCCTATGCAAAGTCACCTATCCATCCATCCGTCCAAACTTTCGCATTTCTATAACATAGAATTTTGTCGAACTCTAAGATTATTTCATTTTGGAACACAAATATTCCGCAAAAAAAAATAGGTATTAACATAAAAATTAATATTGGGACGCTTTTATTTAGAGGAACGTCTCTTCAAGTGAATTATTTTAAAGTTTAATAAATAAATAAATAATGATGGACTTCACACAGCATTATCTAGCCCCAAGCTAGTAGAGCTTATGATAAGAGTAGGTACTAAATAACTGACATACGAGTATAGTACATAAATAAACAAAAGAAAGAATTTAAGGCTCTGTGAATAATATCTTCTTATCTACCTACTTGTAGATGGTGAATAGGTAGATAGGTCCGTTTTTCTCAAAGCACGTAGTCAGGTCTGGTATAAAACTGCCTTCCGCCGGAACCAGCGGCCGTCTGAGGAATGGACGGTTGGGGGAAAAACTTGCAAAGAATGTCATGCTGCATTTAATTTATACTTTTTCCACGGTAAAACTGAAACTGTCACCTAACAAGTCGGATAAAGACTTGAACAAAAAGCATCTTCCGATTATATAAAATGCCGTCTAAGAACGGATTTCTTAAATTTATGAAAATTGTCGTGAACTGTAAAAGTCTGTAATTTTTTTTTTTATATGATAGACGGTTAGAACTTGTTTTGTTACATAGTTTACACATTACTTCAGGTTTAAGATCATTTATTTCGCTTAAGGACAAACATTCACTGACAGAGAAATCTTATTTTAATTGTAAGTTACTGTTGGGCGAATCGTACAAATTGTACGATTATTGTACGGTACAATACAAGATGTTCATAAAAGATACAAAAACGACAAAATGCCGGAAGTTTTAAATAATTCGCAACAGTCATTGTTCCGAAGTCCGACTATTATGTAACATAAATAGATATGGCTTATCTAGAAGTGGTTTGATCGATTTGAACATGAACAATCACATTACAATATTTTAATATAATATCTAAGTATTATAAAAATTCCAAGGTGGTCGGTTTGTATCCATGTATTTTTATTTAATGTTATAGAATAGGTCAATTAAATGCAACATATATATTTGATATAAGTATATGGGTAACCGTGGGGTAACCTAATGTTTTCAATATTTTTTGGGACTACTTTTATGTTATACTTACGTTACGTTAAGTCATATTACTTAAATTAATTAATTACCTAATAAAATGAAATAAAAAAGAGTTTATATATTGATTAAGCTGGCCATCATTGGCTGTAGAAATTAGGGCTTTCTCGTCGAAATCCATAAATAATCGAATTAAAATAATGGTGACTCTGCGTCTGAGACACATTGCTCAAATGGTTCTAAATCGTCTATTATCCTAGCGTCGCCATAAAGCTTGCAATACATCTCCAAATCACTCTATATTAAACGTAGGTAACTAAATTATTTGCACAGGAAAAACATGGTACTTATTGCAAGTCTATTAGTATTAGTAGTGCTATTGAATGTCACCTGGTAAATATCAAGATCTGTAACATAGATACTAAACTTTTATAGGTGTTTTTTCCGTGACAGTACACCTAACCTGCCTTTAGTTAAGGTAGAGCTATGTCGTAGAGTATTAACGAGTCCACAGAGGGTAGTCTTGTCTGTGTGGAGAGCTGATTGAATTGGGATGTTTTAGCTCACGTGTGTTCAGCTTAGTAAACCTTGCATAGGGAGGTAGCTTCACAGATTGCATCCTTTATGTAAATCTTTGTAAGAAAATCTAAATTGATATACTGCAAACGTTCGTCCTCTTTTGACCGAGTCACGGCGAATCTAGTACAGACTTTAGTAATTTATAATTAATTTATTTATAACTTCGGCTTACTACAAAAATATACCATCATTTTTTTCTTTTTTTTATCTTTAGTTCAGCATCATTTTGACACAATTCTGCCAATGTCATTGACAATATCTACCACATCTATACCACAAAAATACGGAACGTAGTCATACTTGATCTTTGCTATACCATCATCAAAGACGTGTTCGATGATTCGGCTCACATGATCGGACCATAGACAAAGACCAACTATTTTTATACTTATGAAGCGTGTCTGTGAATATCATAAAAACAACAATTCAATACCTATAGCTATACAGGGTGTTTGGTGGAGGGTTAGACAAACTCGGTGGGTGTGTAGGTGGACCTATTTGTGAAATACAAATTGAAGGAAAAGACCCTAACTGTTTACAATTTTATTTAATCCCATTTTTTGTATTTTTTTAAGATTTTCCGAAATTTTACGTCTCTACCCCTAGAACTTTTTTTTGGAACATGTTTTCCAGTAAACTTTTTACTTGCTTTTGGTTTCAGGTGTATCCTTCGTCTTTTGAAGGCAATATTTATTTGACAGAACGTGTAAATAATTAGTTATAAGCTCTCAAAGTTAAAAAAAGTAAAAAAAATAAACAAGAAGGACAACTTTGCATCGTTTTAAAAAAAAAACTAATAGCGATCGAGGAGTTCAAATGCTTTTAAAAAAAATTCTAAACATCGTTTATTATAACAGTATATCACATGTAGCCGAAAAATCTATAAACTTGTCAAAAATTAGCACTTATAGGGAAAATGGAGTAAACACGCTAAGAATAAAACATTGTATTAAAACAATTTTGGTTCAAATATCACTTCCCTATTTCTAATACAAAGGTAGAAACGCTAAATTAATTTAAGAAAACCTTTTTTTATCATACCTAGGCCTATCCAACTAATTCGAATTTCGAAATCAGAATTTCGAATTCGAATCAATATTTGTAATCGTTAAATTTCGTTCATATTTTGGTAATTTGTTATGTTTTGATAAACTATTTGTTGTTCTGTTTTGTTATCGTTGTTTTTGTCACAATGGCGGAATTCAGTATTGAAGAATACGCTGATATTATTGATGCGTACACGTGCAGCACAGAGACTGTACAGAGAGTTGCATCCCAATAGACGTGTGCCACACCACAGCACATTTTCTAATACCTTTCGGCGACTTCGAGAAACGGGAAACTTAACTCTTCGAGCGATTTTCTCTCAACGTCTGGGCAGGTGTGATTGGTAGACATCTCATTGGACCTTACTACTTCACGGACACTCTTAACGGGGACAATTACTTGGAATTTTTGCAAAATGACCTCCCTGAATTGATGAGCAATGTGCCGATATTTCATGAAGATCGACCAATAGTATTTCAAAATGATGGGTGTCCGGCACACTATCGTCTCACAGTGAGAGAGTTCCTAGACAACGCGTTCCCCGACTCGTGGATTGGACGGCTTGGCCCCATCTCATGGCCTGCACGGTCCCCAGATCTCACTCCTCTTGACTTTAGCATATGGGGACGTGCAAAAGAGCTGGTTTACGAAAAAGAAATACAAACAAAGGAACAATTGATTGAAAGAATTGACGCAGCTTTTGCAAAGATGAAAGACGAGATAACGCTCCGTACTACTACGCGCGTGTATTAGAAATAGGGGAGAGGTTTTTGAACAAAATATGTAAATTTTTAAAAATAAAAATCTTTTTTTTACTTCTGTATTTTTACTCCGTTTTCCCTTTAAGTGTTAATTTTTGACAAGTTTATAGATTTTTCGGCTACATGTGGTATACCGTTGTAATAAGCGATGTCTAGAAAAATTTTTAAAAGCATTTGAACTCCTCGATCGCTGTTAGTTTTTTTTTTAAAACGATGCAAAGTTGTCCTTCTTGTTTATTTTTTTTACTTATTTTAACTTTGAGAGCTTATAACTAATTATTTACACGTTCTGTCAAATAAATATTGCCTTCAAAAGACGAAGGATACACCTGAAACCAAAAGCAAGTAAAAAGTTTACTGGAAAACATGTTCCAAAAAAAAGTTCTAGGGGTAGAGACGTAAAATTTCGGAAAATCTTAAAAAAATACAAAAAATGGGATTAAAAAAAATTGTAAACAGTTAGGGTCTTTTCCTTCAATTTGTATTTCACAAATAGGTCCACCTACACACCCACCGAGTTTGTCTAACCCTCCACCAAACACCCTGTATAGTTAGTTGAATGGTAACTAACTTCTCAGCCAGGTTATCACAAAGACAATGCAACCCTTTATCCATACGTATTTTTACGATGTGTCGTGAGTTATAGTTATTGCCCCCTTTCGTGTCACCAAACAAATACAAATGGTTCCATTAGAGAAAATAACCATCAGATACATATCTACAGGTCCCATGTGTGCCGGCAAGTTTGTAATTCGATAACAATCGAGCCATTCGTGAGTGAATCCACTAACGAATGACCATAGTGTGGACAATACTGCACTTTCAGGCGATGTTCGCAATAAATGTTCTTTCAGGCATAAATTAATGTGTAGTTAAAAATAAACCATGCAATTTTATAATGACAAGCCCAAGACGAACTAAAAAAAGTGGGGCTCAGTGTGCTACCCAAAATTTGGACTGGGATCTACCATCAGCTGCCACCGGCACGGTCAAACGAAGAAGCTCCTGCCCCGAAGATTCGAAACAGTCACAAAATACTATCTTCGAAGTCGAAACACCTTCCGATTCAGGCAGCGGCACCTCTAGAAGCATAGACGATAGTGAAACTCTCATAGACATTGAACAACGGATATCCTTTATTATAAACGAAAATCGATCCTCCCAAAGCAATTCTGAGTCGAGCGAGGCAGATTTTATCATTGAGAGTTTTTTGAACAATCCAAACAGTGAAGATATCTTAGAGTTACCTCAAAATGAAACGCTCTGTGATCGTAGTAAAACTTTTATCATATCGGAAGAGACTGCACGTAGCAAATATGACTCATTCCCTGCTAATGACGTATCTCAGGATAAGAAAGTTAAAGATAGAAGACTCAAGGCACCTGCACCGGTGAAAAAACTCACAAAACCCTTTGATCTCGTCAAAAGTAATTCTAAGTTAGCTAATACAAAAAAGATTGAAGAAAAAGCGAGCGTATTGCCGGTCTATAGAACTTCGATTCAAGAATCAAATATAGATTTAAGTGCCAAGAAAAAAGTTGTTTCAAAGTTGCGGTTACCCTTTTCTCCTGTTAAAACGATGGAGAAGCCAAAGATAAATTTCTTTCAAAACAAAAGTAGCCAACTGAATACCAAACCCTCGCCTTTGCTATCTTCACCTGTCCGTCGAACAATTTCCAACGAGTACGTGAGACTGAAGTTTAACAACGACACAGTGATCAGGCGGACGATAGACGGGAAATCCGTGCCCAAGATTACTCCGAAGATCCAATCGATAATTCCCGAAAGCCCAGTAGATAGCGAAGACCCATTCCTAAACCTCAGCCCCAATAAGAAATATACTGTGACAGTAAACAATAAAGTGCGATGTGACAAGGATAATTACGTTATATTCGATCCTGACACGGGATTCAGTTCTGAGGCAAGGCAATCGCGAATTCCGAAGTGTGGCGACAAGTCGCGAATTCCCCTAAAGTCTCCCGTGGGCGAGGGCTCAGGGACGGCTCGGAAGTCAGCCAACGTCAGTGACACAGACAGCGGTATTTTGTCTCCGAATTCGCCGGTGGAGACGAGTGAACAAGGTGCCTATTATGTGAACGCGGCGGCGTTTAGTGAGTCGGTGAAAAAGTGTGTTCCCGAACTTGACATTACGATCCTTGACCCGGCGTTGGCGAGGAAGGCTGCTGAGCAAATACAGGTTAGTGTTTTTTAGTCTTGCTTATTACGCTCTCGAAAGTATGGTTTGCTTCTGGGTATTTCAAGCCTGGGTAAATGAATAGGTATTCAAGTAAATTCTTGCATCAAGGAGGATGATGAGCTTGCATTGAATTCGCTATATTAGCTAAAGCTGTGGCTAAAGTATCTTTTACTTTTTGTAAAAGATACTTACCTTAAAAAATATTATCTAGGTGCCTATTTTAAAAATACGTAAGAACCTAAAATAGGTAATAAATTAGAAAACATATTTCTTTAGAAAAGATCGTAGACGTTGTAATTGAACTTCCGCAGGAAGTAGTCATTTTTCACGAAAACGTCTTGCAGTGTTGTGCTGCGGTAGACAAATTATTTTCTTTCCGTTTTTTCCTTGTTTGACACTGAAACAAAATGAAATATTTAGAGACTATTTATTAGGGTAAGGGTACATCTGGTCCGAATCTCAAACTCATTCGCGGGCGAGATGTCCACTTATGAGTAGGGGTACATTTCGTCTGAATCTATAATCTCTTAATACACTCTGAAATTTAATTTAATTTTATAAAAGCTTACTAAAGCATATATAGAATAAACTAAAAAGCTTAAATTTTACGCAGAACTCTATGAAGGTTAAATTTTACAATTATTGTGAAAAATAATATTTATAAAACTAAAAACATTTACTATAAAGCTTTTCACTGACAAAAACACAACAGTTTCTTCGTGGTGCGCCATCTAGCGGGCAGTAGTAGCGTAACACCGAAAAAGCTCGAGAGCTTTCATGAACCCGCAGCACTTTGGTTCAAACTTTTCTAAAAGCTTCGAAAGTACGGTTGTTACGTAGTTTGACTACTCCACGCTAGATGGCGCTATACCGCCATAATATTTGAATCCAAGTTTCAATATGTAGAGCTGAGTAGGTACCCATAGAGCACCAATGTGTTTTGTGTACGGCAGATTACTGTACACAGAGCCACATTATTCGAAGCAATCGCGCAGTTAATTTTGAAATGGGGCTCATTTAGCGAAAATAATGAATGAGGCGGTAACGTCTGTCTGGGGCCCACTTTTGTTATGGGCACGAGTAGTTTGTGCCTGTATAGGGAAATTGGCGGTCGTGTTAACAGTTTTATTGTGCGTTGTCTGATTTTGACGGTATTGTCTGCGGTTAGCGATGTGAAGCACTAGGACCTATTATCAATGAGATTTTGTCATCGTTACAACAATCAGACTAAACTTTTAAATACGGTTTATTCACTAGTCACTACCCATACACTGGGATACATATTTATGAACTACATATATCAGATGTAGGTTATTACTTATCCTACTTATTACTTATCTCTAATTATAAATACAGTCGTAAAAATTAGGTATAGTACAGCGAACGAACGATTCTGAACATTATAGGTACATTCAAGACCTTGATTATTATCATCGTATGATTTTGTAATGATGGCAATATTAAGGTGACATAAGGCTTCCTGTCTATAGTGCTGATTTTAAAATTGTAAGTAATCCCTAAAGCAACCTCTTTTTAATTATAATCATGATTATTATAATTTAGATAGACCATAAAATCATTGTTTATTAGAGATCACGGAAGTGAGTGGCAGAGATTCCCATTCCTCTCTATTCCATTATCTTTGTCTTTTTATTTTTATTTTTGTGTATTAACACGAATTTATTGTTCATTTTACATGGGAGCAGCCACTACTGACTCCTGAAATCTATATACATAAAAGAGAACAGAAAACTGGACTCATCAAGAGATCTCTGAAACTACAAGAGCTACGAAGCTGAAATTTTGCATGGAGGTTCCTTTCAGGACGTAGGCCCCTAAGAACGGATTTTTGGAAATTCGTATTCTAAGGGGTTCAAAGATCATTTTTATAATAACACCAGAACCGTAACTGTTGGCGCGTCAAAATTTGTAGCATAGGAAGATGCCTTAAAATAAATAGACACGTGTTTCAGGGTTTTTTGAAATTCTGACTGACCCTAAAGGTCAATGGTGTAGAGTCAAAGTTAGGCGACTCACTGACATATCACGAAATTTCAGGAACTAGAAGAGCTACGAGGCTGAAATTTTGTATTTAAATTTAGTTTAAGACGTGCTAAGCACCTGCTATGTGTTTTTTTAGAAATTCACATTTTTCGTTTATTATGTCCTACCTAAACTTCTATCTGCGGCTTCAAACGCGTGGAACTCGCGAAATACTCGGATGTACATTAGAGAGGTAGGTACCTACTATTCGTTTAGATATATTCACGGAAGGTTTGTAAATCGTTCCAATAAAATAGCTATACGACATCAGATAGGTACCGTATCGAAATCCGTTGCTTTATACCTAAAGCGAGGAAAGAGACAGAAGGGGCAGTGTCTTCGTTTTATGCCTATTAATTTACGAATAAAAATACTTATCTATTTAATATTTAGAAACAAAAAAAAAGACATACCTATTTCATAACTAAGTTCCTACTAGTTGTTATAATGTTTAGTATTTATATAATATCACTACATAAAAAATATTTCGTTAAACATTATTTTAGTTATAGAAAATATTTAGTTGTAACTTATTTTAGGTTCCAGAGGTTAGTTTAAATATTTTTAAACCTAGATTAATTTGTTCTTATGTATCTCATTTTAAGTAAACCCTGTGTTTTGTATGAGAATAAAGTTCTTTAAACCTAAACCTAATTTCTTAAAGCTGTCCGTCGCAGTTTTATTTGCGTAAATCCTGTAGAAAAATAGTTTGCTTGACTATTAAAAAACCAAGTAAAACAATCTATAATTAGAAGCTATAATATTAACATTATAAGCAAGAAGGATTTGTATTTTTGTATGTTCGTAACGTATTCGTTACGTAACTCAAAAACTACCGGACCGATTTAAAAAATTCTTTCTGCATTAGAATGCTACATTATCCTTGAGTAACATAGGCTATATTTATTACAAAATTGTTTAAAAAATATATTTTCACCCGTGCGAAGCCGGAACGGGCCACTATTACAGTATTACTAGTTCATTTAGATTATTGTATGTTTACTCGTGTCAAATAAATAAATTTTACTTTCCTTATTCCTAACTTCATCTATCCCTAGATCTCGGATAGGGACACTCATTTACACGCTATCAGCATCGCACCGATTAACAAATAAAATGATAATAAAAAGCCACTGAACAACTTCATTTCTATGCATATGCGATTGGCATCGATCGATGCAACTTGCGAGAAATAGAATCAACCTGATTGGCCCGTGAAAGGAATAGGTAAACGGGCTTCTGAGGAATGGTGTGAATGATAAATGAACTAACCATTGAGTTGCTATCAAATCAATGGAACCTAGGATGGTACTAACAGAGTTACTTCGACTTGATTAGGGCTCTGCGTCTGATTTGACACAATTCTGCCAGTGTACGTGTTAAGATAGTTCTATGAAGTCCGATTTTATGAACATAATACATTATCACACTAATATTATAAATGCGAAAGTGTGAATGTTTAGATGTTTGGATGTATGAATGTTTAGCTGTGTGGATGTATGGATGTTTGGATGAATGTTTCTTGCTTCTTCACACCAAAGCTACTGAACAGAACGGGCAAAAATTTTGCGTACAGGTATTTCTAGGCCTGGAATCAAACATAGGCTACTTTTTATCCCATAAATCAGTTCCCATGGGATTTAAATAACCTTTAGACGCTTTGATAGAAACAAAGCGTGTGGAGTCGCGGGTAGAAACTAGTTACATAATATATAAAAAAGACCAATATCAGTAGTTATGTACTACAAAAATATTTTTCGTTCAGCATTTCAAATGATGATCTCTTTTTCGATTGTAAGTAATTACTCGTGGCCAGCTGAGATGACGACCTGCTAAAGGCTGACAGAGACGCTGGATGCGGCAAGCTGAAGATAGGCTCATTAGGGGAGGCCTATGTCTAGCAGTGGACCGGACCAGACTTATAATGAGGTAGTAAGGTGCGATTAAAAACTTGGATAAATTATTTATTTGACAGGTCACAATAAATAGAAAGGTAACTTACCTACAATCATCTTTAAAACATAGGTACTAGGTGCTCCCGACTAACTTTTACGGCATTTTAAACTATTTAGCAACCACCAAATCAAAGGAAACCACGTGAATTCAGAACTTCAGGTGAGAGGATGTAGCACAAACACTCAGGTCGAGAGCCTTACAGCCAAGTACCACGTAACTTGGTAAACTCTCAGCTCCCCTGAAATGTTTCCACACTTAATTTTGACTCTGAAACGGCTATGGCGGTGGGTATAAAATGTGACGTCATTAAGGTGACGTATTTTCTACGTGTATGGCCTATAGAGCTTTCACAACGTAAGTAGATAACGCTGTAAGTTTATTACAGGAATAGGGATTTATGGTTTGACTGAAATGTTCATAATGTAGAGCCTCTGGTAATAAAAAGAACTTTTTCCTGAATTAATTTCAGTGAGATTACTCACCAAAAGCTATATAGCTGTTTATTTCACACAACATTCCTAAACTACGCTTAGCAGCTAAGCTTAAGCAAGTATTTGAGAACAATACGAAATAACTACCCTACTTACTCTTTGGTCTTAGAAAAACCTGATGCTGCAGCCAGGATTGTACTCTCACGAGGAGACTGCTTAACGGTCACGAATATTTGCAGCTCATAAAAGCTAGTTTATTCCAAATTTTGTTCCAAATTAATGTAACGTAACCTAAGCATCACTTAAGGCGAATAGTAGGGTGGATAGTGGCGCCACTACATATTTAATTTTATAATTACGTTATACAAAGGAATTATCAAAAAATTTGACCGCGCGTAGACGATATCTATCATAAACTTTTTTAAATGTATCTTTAATAGTTTTGTACTGTATTATTTAGGCAGATACTTGTTTCAAGAGTTTAGTTCCTATTGGTGGCCACCAAGCTCTCCAAACGAGGTTTTTGATTGAATAACACAAAACAAAATTACAGATACATTAAATAAAAGCTTGTGATAGGTATCGTCTACCAGCGCCAGCGGTCCGATTTTTTGATAATTCCTTTGTATAACTTAATGATTAAATTAAATATGTAGTGGCGCCACTATCACCCCTACTATTCGCCTTAATGAAATTCAAAAAGGTGAAAATTAACAGGAAACTGCCTTCGTAAAATGTTGTCTCTATCATGTCGACGTCTTCGTATAATATCGTCAAAGGTTAATAAAATAGGTATGAGTTTGGGTATTCCCTCGTTGGCATCTTCAAGTGTTGCTTCAAAATTGAAAAGCTTTCAGGCGTAAAATTGTAAACTCCTGTTTTCTGAAGGATGCTCGACTTTTATCAGTCAAGTTTATTATAAATATTTTGAAGTACATATTTACTTAGAGTTATGCAGACAAGCCTATGTAGAAATTAATGAAATAGAGAGTGCACCTGTGTTTCCGCACACACTTGTGCACTATATTATTACCCTGCACACAGTCTAGTCCCTATAGACTGGCCGCCGCAGCTGAATTTCAGCCAGGAGATCATCATCATCATTAGTAGACATTACTTTATCTCAATTTTCGGTACGCAATGTTCAGAAAGAAAATTCAAAATTCAAAGTGTTTTTTTCCCTTAGACTACACAAGACGCTTGGATAAGACACGTCAAAAAGTTTCTTTTCCTGAGTCAATATCGTAATTTTACTTATTTTTCTCACCCGTGGTCACAGCCCTGGGTCAAATGGCTATGGTGAGCTAATCAGCTTAGCTGGACATCCACTTGGTGGCGTAGTTAAGTGGTTTTAGGTAGAGGTACATTCGGCTGAGCATTAAGATGTTGGTGATACATTTTAGTACCTTGATGAAAATGAAATGAAATGAAAAAGTATTTATTTGCTTAAATATAGGTTAACAATGATGGTTCTTGAATATGGTATCACTATATTTGACTTATTAGTCGTGCAAATTTTTAATAGAATTTGGCGGTCATATTAGTTAGGGTAGAAAAATGAACATACTTAATCGTTAAATTTGCTCTCACAATATACTAAAGAGATCAACTAAAGAGCGCCTATTGACAGACTAAAAACTGGAGTAAGTCAACTTTTACTAAAATTTCAACATCTTTGTGCAAGTGTCTGTAGGTACGTACATAAAGAAGTAATGGTTTATTTGTGTATCTATTGTAAGGGTGCGTCTAGATTAAGTAACATGTCATTTATCTTTTGTTATATAACATGCCAACAGTATTAAAATGTTTAATTATAAAACTTTTACATTATAAAACAGTCATCTTACTATGTTTTAGAGCAAGTTTTGTTACTTAATCTTGACGCAACTTAACAAACAGAATTAAAACCTGATAAAAAAATACCCACCCGCAGTTACCTGTTCCTCACCACATCAACCTTACGTTTTAAAATCTGTCAATATTTAAAACAGTTGCCAGGCTTTTTTTCTCACTCTAACAAAAGAAAAACGACTCGCAGTTAATGTGTCAAAGCTAAAAGAAGTTTATACAGTAACTAGACGACCGCCACGCGGTTTCACCCGCGTAGTTCCCGTTCCCGTGGGAATTCCGGGATAAAATATAGCCTATGTCACTCCCTGAAAAGTAAGCTTCCTAACGGTGAAAGAATTTTTCAAATCGGTCCAGTAGTTTCGGAGCCTATTCAATACAAACAAACAAACAATCAAATCTTTCCTCTTTATAATATTAGTACAGATATATTCTTTTTATCAATAAGTGAATGCCTGTTTAATTATAGCTACAAAGTCATTAATTCTTTAAATAAATTTAATATAACTATAACATGACACCATAAAGTGCGTAAAACAACGGTCTGTCGCCGACGTGGCCCATAACTCAAGACTAAAGAAAATAATTTATGGCGCCTAATCCTCCGAGAATATACAGACAGGATACGTTACTCGTTACATGTCCTTTTAAAATAACTCTTAAAGCCTTTTAATATAAAAAAAACCTACCATGAAACAAAATTTAGGTATGCCTTGACAATTAAGTACCTTGGAAATAAAATCGACATTATAAACAATATCTTTCGAATACAGATTTCAAAAATTCATTTATCCTGCGAAACATGGTTTAGAGAGGTGACATTTAGAATATAGAATGAGCACTACCATGATCAGCTAAACAGTAAGCTGGCAATCTCGTACAGTAAATTTGCAACATGAATACTACAAAGTCTCAATTCAAAATGTACGAAACATTGAAAAAGCAAAATATTTTTAACGAGCAAATATCCCACTTTTTCAAGTAGGTGAAAACGTAGTAAGGTTTTTGCAGTATTTGCTACCCTTTAAAAATCGGCCGGTATAATTATCTGAGAATAATTTAGGTGCTATATGACTATCAGAGACAGAGCCCATTACACTGCTTTCAATTAATCACAAAACCAGGTGTTCAAATTTCACTCCCAATCATTTTATCGCGATATAAATCACAGTAACTTATCTATCCAGTAGCACAACCCCTGTGATGTATCACTAGGGTGATAATTAGTGCGTGCTATTCTGGGCCCTTCCTGACGACGGCTAAAAATGGCCCAATCAGTCAAACGGGCCGACTAGACACGTCGGATGTCAGTAATGATCTCGGGGAAACCGAGAAAATGACTGTGGAGTTGCGATACTGATTTTTAATGACGCTGTTGTGGTGCATTACCAAACTTTTGTACTTCAATAATACAATACAATACAAGTACTCTTTATTGCACACCAAATAAAACAGAAACACAGGACAGGAAAAAACAAACACATAGCAATGCACAATGGGCGGCCTTATCGCTATGAGCGATCTCTTCCAGGCAACCTTTGGATGGACAGGAAATGGAAGAACATAATATTGAATAATATTGATCTTCACCTATATTACAAAAATATTTTTCTTCTACTTACCTTGCCTTTTTCATCCTGTTAATATAACAAAGCCGAAAGTTTGTGAAATGTGAACTTTTGTTACCTAAGACACTACCTAAGATCTCCAAAACGAATGGTCACGATAAAATTTGGAGTACATTTTCAACTTAGCTTAACTTAGATATTAGGCTACTTATTTTATACCGAAAATACAGACAGAAGGCATAAGATAGTATCAACATAAGTAAAAAAAACCTAGAGCTCTACCAGCCGCTAAGCTTTTAAAAGTCTTCATCTAAAATGGCACAGAATCAGCAAATGAACAATCAAAAAACTTGCACACGTATTCGGTCGTTCCAATAGAAATAGTACAGAATCTTTTGGGCTATTGCCAGGACTTTTAGAAAACGATGATACAGACTGCAATTTCCTTTAAAAATTCGCCATCTCTTTCAATTTATTAGTCTTTTTGTAGTATTAGTATGTATTAGCCATCGTATCATGTGATCAAAAAGCCAATAAGGCGCTTATCAGGGGGAGGCCTGCGTCCAGCAGTGGACCAATACAGGCTGTTGAGGTTGAAGTTGAGGAGCCATTTTATCGTGCGTATTTCTGCCAAAAAAAGGAAAAATAGGTACTTATTCTGTTTATGGTTAAACCCGCCTTAGTTTAGGAGTCATGTTCACCAACGGAGGTATGCTGATGAGGAAGTATCAAATGTAAGTCTAAATAGCGATATCGTCTAATAAGCGAGTCAGTGTAGTAAAATACAGACCTGTATTTTATCTTCTTTTGTAAATACGTCTATTTGAATATGTACCTGTATTCAAATAGACGTATTTACCTCAAAGTATTGCAGGAGCTTTCCGTACTATCAGAAAGTTCACGCGCTACAATCAATCTAGATAGACGTCGACACACAATCAACAGTCAACCTTAAAGAAAAGATTCAAAAATCCTTTTGCAATGCACATGTAACCTTAAAAACCTACCTGCCTTTCAGGAAGTTGTCTAAGCGCATTGAAGATAGCAAGTTGAGCAGAAACAATCCTCTGGAGGCTTTATAAAGTGTGCGATACTTGAGCCGGCTTCGTGAAATAAATTTCCATGTGCGCATTATGTAAATATTGTGTGAGCGGTTTCAGAATGTGAGCATTCGATTATATTATATCGCTTTCTTGGCAAACAAAGCATTATGTAGGTGCCTACCCAGATTTAAAAAATATTAAAAGCTTCAAACGTTTTGGAAGAATCTAAGTTACAAATTTGGTTTGTTATAGGCACTGATTGAGCAACTTTGTCAATCAGAAATGTAATGAAACGATAGGTAGGTATAATTACTGAATTGTAAAGGCAAGTCGCTAGAGCAAGCAAGTTATACAGTGTTTTTTTTTAGTACGGGGGCACCTATAACCAGAGGAGATACAGGTGCAGTTTTTTTTGAAACATCAGCTCCTTTTTGGAGAAAAATATTTTGGCATTAAAATTTTTTTGGTCAAGCGTGAGTAGCGCCTTAAAATGAATCGTACTGTCCCAGCTAAAAGAAAATACTCTGTATAGAAGAAGCTTCCACAGAAATCAGAATTGCATTTAACAGATGCTACATTTCCCTCGAAACCAAAAACTTACTCATGCAAAGGGCGGCCAGCCAATTTGTCAGTTACGACTGTCATTTATTCTATGTCAGTAACTCAATCTGCCGTTCAAAGGGACAGCCACCTCGATAGATGGTCCGTCGCACTTTACATCCGAGTACGTGAATCTTCCTCTCAGTTATTCAATTTGTTTCTCTACGCACGTACAAAGATGTATAGATAACAAAAGAGACACGTTTGTCACTAGTTTTGAATAATAATTCTGGAATAATGAATGCTAAATATGCTGACCTTCAATTTAATGTTAGATTATTTTAAGAAGGAATAAAAGTAGCTAATAATTTGTTTCTTTTATTTCTGTTACCAGCTCTATTAATTCGTAGGCAACTTTCAACTATTACAATTAACATTGTAGGTAATATCTTAACTTTTTTTCGCAAAACATGCCGTATTGGGCGTGCACTAGAATTTACAAAAAAAATGCAGTTATCTCAAAACTGATTTGTTTAGTTCTTGCTAATTCTAATTAACTAAGTATCAAACAGTATACGGTGGTAAAAAAACTTAACAGAAAAAAAGCTAAGTTAAAAAATTGTGCAATCACACTTTGCTTATTTCGCTTTGTTGTTGAATATCTACTTCAAATGCCATTGGGTTGTACTATTTTTTTACTTCCAAAATTAACGATGTTTATCCCAAAAACGTCCTTATTTCTTCGGTGTTTTAAATACCACATCCATTAACCCTCAATCGCTGCTTGCATCTGCATCCCTGCGAGCAGGGCGGCATCGATCCGCCCCAGTCGCGTACCGAGCGTCCTGTCAGCAGGACGACCGCCCGCGAAGCCTCCTCTTTTAGGCGGGAAAACGTCCGCGCGAAAACGATAACGTAATCTGAAAAATATATTAAGCCAGTTATTTTAAAATTGAAGGCATAATTTTTAGGGTTACGCCTTTTCGCGTTGAAAATAAGTAGATGAATCATGAAACGTTTTGTATAGTTTTAAACGTTAGTTTTATGCTTTAGATAAATATTGAGTGGACTTCTTTGAAGAGTGCTGTGGAAAAGAAACTTAGATAAAATATTATAGAGTACGCGTTTTTAATCTTCATATTTTTTTACTGTGTAATATTGTAGTGTTTCTCAAGTTTTTATCTACTTTCTATAAATAAACAGTGTCTCATCCGTGTGTGGTAAATATTGAGTCTGAAGTAGAACCTTATTTCAATGGCATATTTAGAATACTCGGACAATTTTACCATATAATCATGTGTGAATGAAGGTATACTTTTCAGTTTTCACTGCCATGGTCTCTTGGCTAAATTGATTACCATTTTAGTATCTCAACAATCGGTGCAATCATAGATGACAGAAGTAGAGGTAAACCATTCTAAAAATGCACGCCCCTCTAGAAAACGTCACGGCGTGCATTTTTATAATGGTTTATCTCTACCTAGGTATCTACAGCGATTATTCATTTCTTATTCCATTCTTTACTACTCTCATTTATCATTAAATTGGTAAAGTTGTTTCTAACGTCAGTCTTATCTGATTTTAGATGACTCATCCTAAGTCGTATTTTTATAAATATCTTAAAAAACCCCTGTTTCTACATAATAAATTTCGCTTCAAAGAAGCTCCTTTTTGCTAAAATTTAGGTTGGCAAAAAGGTTAATAAATTATTAAGGTTTTCGTAGGCTAATTCGTAGCACTTCGTAGACGTTGTAGTTCGTCTACGAAGTTATTTTTTACCGATAAGCTTGTTTTTTCTCATTCGTTTGACCGTTTGTTTTTGAATTTATAAAGAAATATTACCATAGTCGTGAGGTTCTACGTGTTTTGCGAGTAGGCGCTAAGGCGTCGACACACGGCTTCCATACGTGACTAGAAACAAATGAACTCATTCATACATTTTGTATGATAAGTAGATGCGGTGACAATCACTATTTATGTAGATGGAGGATTTGGAACCATTCTAAGGATAGAATTGGTTGGTATAGGAGTTGATTTGTTTAAAATGGTATGGGAAAGATGTATGGGAGAATATTTTATATGGGTTTCTGATTGTTTGGAATAACGTGATCCGATTTTCTGATACAATTACCTAGTTATGCTGTGAGACTGTATTGGCTGACATGAATATTAAAATCCAGAATCTATGCAGGAATAATACCTTCGCAAAAAAAAAAAACAGAAGCCGGTTTTAACGTAATTTCAGAGTAACATATCTTACGACACACGTATCATAAGGTTTTGTTAACGAGATGAATAGAAGATAGAATAACATGTTTTTCGTTCGACACAAGTTTAAAACAAGCTTTTTGAACAAAGAAAATTGCAATCAAATAATGGAAACAAATTAGAACTAGTAATTAAATGAAATGAAATATTTTATATTTTAAATATTTTATTATAGTACTTACTATTGAAACAATCGATCTAACTGCAGACTAGTGAGATACATTATTAACCGAAAAAAACTTGGCGTGTCTTACCAGAATTGAATTTAGCAATAACCGTCTAGGTACGAGTTTTTAATAGCGTTTAACTAACATTATTTAGATAGAAAATAATCATAACCGTATCTCAACAATCAATATCAATCAAACCATACGGGAGTACCAGTTGGAAAGTCAAGTCCAGTAATACAATTAAATGAGTTATCAATATGAACGTGTGCGGGCTGCGTGCCTGGTAGGATTAGCGGGGAGAGGGGAGAGAGGGACTAATCGCCTTGACATGTTCCTTGTGGAACAATCCAAGACAAGTTTGATATTTTCGTAATAGTATTTATGTAGGTTACTTCAGAGAAGGTATCAATAGGCAGCTTGACTCATATCAAATTTGGCGCAATAAATCAATATTTTCTGTAGTAATTTGTCTTAACTAACCAATATTTTTAGATTTTTGATATTAACAGTTTAAGACTATAAATTACCAATTTAAAAATTGTTTTAATTTTTTTTTAATTTTGAGCTCCGAAAACGGGCCATATTGTACGTCATAAGCCTCTAAGCAAATTTTATGTCGAATCATAAACGAGTGAAATTCGCTATGTAGTCTGTCTATATTTTTACAATGATGGACGTTCACTAATGTCAATTGTTTGTTTTCTAGGCGCAGCTAGTATTATGTCTGTGGTTTTCTACCCTTATGACGTCACAGCACAGATAAATATGGCTGACCGCGTTTTCGCCTGTTTACGAAAAGTAGACTTTTAAAATAAAGTTTTGCGGTGTTTTAGGTTATAAAATCATATGGTAATATTTTTTCCCTCTAATCTGACAACAATGAATATTTTAAGACCTACCTTAAAAAAAAGTCAACCCGTCTATTGAAATAGTGTAACATAAATACGCAGGGAGAGCAAATACTTTGAAATTTATGAAACAGCAAACTCAAAGTTGAGTTCAGCTTTTGATTCGGCTTAAGGCGGTACCCTACCTCGTTATTGTGTGAAGAGGATAGGCATAGGATTTCGCGTTCACAGGAGCGGGACAGAGCAAAGCGGCGTAAGCCCAAAAATCCAGTTTTTAGTAGTTATTTGCTCCCCACAAACATTAGAATAGTTAATTGAAAAAAAGGCAACATATAAAATGTTCTTTATACTTAGTTCAATTACTATGCTTAATCTCAAGATCGTATCATCTGTATTTATTGAGAAATTAGGGTTTTAGTAAAAAAATAGAGGTAACTTTGCGATTTTTTTCTATCGAGAAAATTTTATGGCATCGTGTTTTCAAAACATATGATCGATAGAATAAGTCTTGAACTTTACCATATATACATTTCAAAGTTAAATATTCAGTAGTTTGGAAGATATGGAGGTCCGACGGAGTTGAAAATAAGCAATTTGAGGTACTATACCCCCTTAAATAAATGTCTTATTGTGGACTAACTTCTGCCCGCGGCTTCGCACGCATTTTTCATGTAGCCTATGTCCGTTCCCGGGATATTGTTTACCTCTTTACCAAATTTCATTAACATCCCTTCAGTTATTTAGGCATGAAAATGTAACAGACAGACAGACAACAGTTACTTTCGCTTTTATATTAGTATGGATAAATAAAGTAAATATTTGTCTTTTTACGAATAAAGCGTCTATCTGTGTTTTCCTGAAACCAACTCTACCTGATATTTAATAATAAATTCCACTTTTCTGTTAATTTCACAAAAAAATATGGTGTAGTCTCAGTAGTCCGGTTACAGTTAAGTCAACCGGACTTCTGAGTCGCTCGACGACTGCACCAAATATATTTGTGTTATAGCCCTTATGACCAAATCAGTGGGACCACGAGCGACTGCATTACGTTGACTGATGGTCCCACCAAACAGTGGGACCACGAGCCCATTAAATCCCACCAGTGGGTTAAATTAGTGGGACCACGAGTCGCGACCCTTAAATTCAATATAGCTTTTAGCGCTACGATGAGGTATTCTTAAAGGCTTTGAATTATTTGTTCAAGTTATTTTCATATAAAAATATAAAAGTCCATTAGATTTTCTCGGAAGGCCGGACGTGCGCCTCCGAGGGGCGCTCTCATTAAGCTCAGATAAGACTATCTCAACACGCAATCTACTGGTAGAGTCAGCACCGAGGCATTAGAATGCTTTTACGACAAATGATTCTTCAGTCAGTACTCTGTTAATGGAATTGAAGGTGGTCATGCGTAAAAAAAAACGGGTTTTACTATTTTCTAAGTGCTAAAAGTAATTTAGATAGCAGGTAAAAAGTTTTGCGAACATCGTAAATAATTTGCTATGAATCTTTGGTGTCCTATCACCTATAACCATAGATAATATGCGGTAGCTTTAGCGCCGTGTTATTAAAATTTTTGTGTTATATGGGTTTTATACCTGAAATAAACGAATTTTATTAATTTCGTTTTTACTATTTACCTGCGGCTTCGCACGCGTTGTTTCTATGGAAACGTTTTGAGGTTATTTCTATCCCATGGGAACTGATTTATGGGATAAAAAGTCGCCTATGTTTGATTCCAGGGTTAGACTTACCTGTATGCAAAATTTCAGCCCGATCTGTTCAATAGTTTTGGCGTGAAGGGGTAACAAACCAATCCCAATACATCCATCCATCCAAACTTTCGCATTTATAATATTAGTGTGATTAGATCATGACTGTCATAACAATATATAAAAGATAAACTTTGAATATTTATACTGGTTAGTGGACCTTATAAATAAATTAATAAAAACAAACTTTGAATCATTATTACATAGTTTCGATTTTAGTATTAAATCTGATAGACTCTAAAACGACAATTGATTTTTAGTTGGTTTTAGTCTGGGTTTATAGCAAACATTTTATCTGCTATCTAAATTAGACGTAGAACCTAGACAAATTTAAAAACCCGTTTTTTCACCTCTTACCAACCTCCTCAAGATATTTGTTTCACACTGACAAATTTAAATGCAAATTTGGGGGAAAAAGTAACAAAAAGCACTTTTTTACTTTTTCACGCCCAAACTGGCGAGAGAACGTCAAAATTTTTGTATAGTTGTAGTTGGAGAGCTAAATAATAATTAAGTTTTCGTTCATCCTAGAAAAATGAGTCGCGTGTGCTAAAATACTCATACCAAAGTACTGCTTATAATTCGATTCATACTATGATGCAGGAGTACGTACAGTTTAAACTACACGTCTTCGATTAAAAAACTAAAAATCTATTTCGTTGACCAAATCGTGCAAACAGTACATTGAACGAGAAAAGTTTCAGAAGTAGCGCTGGCCTATGTTTTATCAGGAATTTTAACTGCAGTTTCAGGCAGTTGTTCGGAAGTTCCCGAGGGGTGTTGTGATGTGCGTTGTTCATTTTTGGCTTCCAGTGTACAATTTAGTGCGCATCCGGGAATATGCTGCCCGTTTTAGTCACCATTCCGTTTTTCTAAAAAATATACCGCGAAGGTAGAAAACGTGACAGACAAAATTAATGACTTTAAATTTTTTTTATTAACACACACAACATAACAACATGGAACTTCTAAATTTACATATTACTGAACTTTGAAAAGCTCGAGTGGTTTGCTCTCCTTAATTTGTAGTCGCTCAATACATTTTTCTATAGTTCTGAGCTAGTTTCCGCAATCAATTTGGATTTTATGATTTCTATCTAATTAACAGACTAATTAACAGATAACCTTTAGAACCCTCACAATTTCTGTATAAAAGGGGATTTTATTTCGTCGCTTCATTATTCAATATTAAAATAACCAACGTAGTTTCCATAGATTCTACTTGGCAAATCGCTCTTCTTTCTACACAATTCATAGAGTAAAAGGATTGTCTATGACCAGCCTGAGTAAATTATCATTTCTTTTTTTTTGCTTGGCAATGAAAGCACGTAGCTTAGTTTCCATCTCTATCTTTACAGATATAATGATTCAAGAGGAAGGTTTATATGTATAATATATGCATAATATAGAAGAGAAACACTGATAATTTTAGAGGTTTTTAATGTGATGTCGTAAATAAACACATTTTTTTGCTCTTACATTGCAAACGCTGGCTGAACCCTACGAGATGGATCAAAATAATGTACTACAGTATTGTACACCTTAAAAAGGTCTACAAAAAGTACGTATTAGCATTGCACCCGTGCGAAGCTGGGGCGGGTCGCTAGTATAATATAAATCACTAGTTTCTGCCCGCGGCTTCGCACGCGTTGTTTCTATGGAAACGTCCAAAGGTAAATTCTATCCCATGGGAACTGATTTATGGGATAAAAAGTACCCTATGTTTGATTACAGGCTTAGAGCTACACCGATGCAAAATTTCAGCTCAAAAGCTGTTCAGTAGTTTTGGCGTGATGACGTAACAAACATCCATCCATCCATCCATCCATCTATCCATCCAAACTTTCGCATTTATAATATTAGTGTGATGATGTGATGTTATTCCGCAATGGATTTTATGATTTCTATCTAATTAACAGAAATGCCGATGCTGCTTCTATGACATTTGAACCCTTACAGTTTCTGTATAGAAGGCGATTTGTGTGCATGGAACAGTAGCTACCAAGGTAGCCGTTTGATTGTTGCCGTAAGCTTGATTTATGGTATTGCTTTCGATACCGGTTATTTGTATTAATTTGCATAAATAAATATACAGAGTTCCACGAAATAAGTGTACCATGGTGAAAGAGGGTGGGTGATAGTGATTCCTCAAAAAAAAAAAACATTCAAAAAATGGTTGAGCTAGTAGAATCGTTCCTTTTCGGCCTTGTACACATGTTACATGGCACCTTGTACATTAATACAAAGACTAACAATGACCCAAGACTATCAGCGATCAGCCAAGCCTTCAAATTACACTATCACATCACACTGATATTATAAATGCGATAGTTTGGATGGATAGATGGATGGAGGTTTGTTACGTCTTCACGCCAAAACTACTGAACAGATTGAGCTGAAATTTTGCATCGGTATAGCTCTAAGCCTGGAATCAAACAGGCTTATGATCCCATAACTCATTTCTCATGGGATAGAATAGAATAGAATAGAATAGAAAAGCATTTATTTCGACACACATAATATAAAACATACAAAACCAAACAAAGAATAAGGAGCTAAATTAAAAACAAATTTTGACCGTCAAATCCAGCTTTGCCCCCATGACCCTGTGCCGAAATAGGCTTTGGCTCAGCATGTGCTGAGCGATCGCCGCTCAGCGCTGTTTTTCAGCCAAAAACCTTTGTGTTGGCGTTACGGACTAGTCGCGGTGACAAGCTTTTAAAACAAAACAAAAACAATATTAAATAGTAAGTATGTAAAACATAGGTAAATAAAAGAGGTAAACACCCCGCTGTGGGTAGATAGGTCTCAGATAATAATGGTATAAATAATTATATGGGTAAATAGTAATAAATATAATAAAAGGACGAAAAATAGGTGTGGTTCTACATTATTTAAAAATATATTTGAAAGGTTAGTCGTAAATGGCGTAATTTGATAAAGGCACAGACACAGATAACGCACCTAAAACTTTTTTTTTAAAGTAAGTATTAAAATGTGAATGTTTGAATATGTACCTGCAACATAGAAATTACCATCGAACTTTTCCATAGCAAGCACGCGTGCGAGGCCGCGGACAGAAGCTAGTGGAAAATAAAGTTCTAATATTAATTACCAACAATTAAAATATGCATGTGTGTCCCACAACTGGGCAAAGGCCTTCCCCTGGTTCCATCACAAATCTCGATTCTCAACCTGCTGGACGTTGTACTTAACATTAACATATAATATTACAATAACATAAAATAACCCACCATGAGAACCTTACGTAATGAAGCCGACCCAAAAATGGGCACTAAATTTCAATCAAAACATGCCCACAATAAAAGCGGAGTTCTCACTTAATTTTACGATCATCTAATAACGAATGATTACTCCGACACATGTGTTATGTAATTTATACGCACATTACTTCGAATGAACACGTGCTTTACATGCAAATGCTCGCCCTTTGCCGTTGGACGTGGACGTAGATTGGCCCAAGCAGCTAGAACACTACCTTTAAAAATATAATAAATCGATTAAACAAATTTTACAACAGGATTTATGTAAACAATGAATACCCGAACACTGTGGTGAATACCAATATTATGTAAACCTGTCTTTCTAACCAACTGCACATTTGAATTTCTAGCGATTACTTACTTAGAACTAGAATTACTTCATTAGGCAGGTAATGAAGAGTTTGAAAATTCGGCAAATAAAATGAAAGTAAACGATAGATAGGTCCCGTTATTTTTCAAAATATTGATAAAAGCGTTCGAAAATTCGGTAAATAAAATAAAAAGTGTATACGATATCTATCGTATACTACACTTTTTATATCTACTAACTCAATTGGTCTCTCATCGGTTAGTACTGTACTGGGGGGTGTTCCAGAAATTCCCGTATTTTTTTTTAAATATTGCTTCAAATAAACCTTCAAGGCTTAGACTTGTCTTGCATGTGCTTATTTGCTACTTCGCAAGACGTGCTACATCATTACAACTGACGAATCTTGGATCTAAAGTTACGAGGACGGCAAAAAAAATGCTTCGTGGGCGAAAATTTAACACTGCAGATGAGGCCGTCGAAGGATTTTGGCAGTTATTTTACGACGGACAAGATACATTTTTTAAATGTTTCCTATGCTAGTTCACCCGAATGTATAAGGGCATTGGAGCTGG
Source organism: Eupithecia subfuscata (assembly GCA_963564075.1). Classification (NCBI taxonomy): domain Eukaryota; kingdom Metazoa; phylum Arthropoda; class Insecta; order Lepidoptera; family Geometridae; genus Eupithecia; species Eupithecia subfuscata. Next base: position 11,738,060 of record OY751097.1, read on the forward strand.
AGAAGAGTATTTTGTAAAGTTTTAAATTAACTTTTTTCTATTTTCTAACTATTTTCATTTCACTAACTAACAATTTGGAACACCTCCCGTACAATACTAGAGATCAATTGAGTTAGTAGATATTTCAAAAGAGATCATAAATTTGTATTTTCCTATTGTAACTACCTCTTCACTGTGTCACTGTTGTGGACGATGGCCAATTATGTGATTATCATGTATGAAGCAAGGGAGAGGCGTTCGGTAGCTGTGAGGTCGCTTTGAGTTCGAGCTTTGGTACACTGATTATATTTTACTAGACGATCGCCTCGCGGTTTCACCCGCGTAGTTGCCGTTCCCGTGGGAATTGCGGGATAAAATATAGCCTATGTCACACCCTGAAAAAGAAGCTTCCGAACGGTGAAATAATTTTTCAAATCGGTTCAGTAGTTTCGGAGCCTATTCAATACAAACAAACAATCAAATCTTTCCTCTTTATAATATTAGTATAGATGAGGTGAGAAGTTATTTTACAGGCACACTGTTGAAATCAAGACCGTGAGGCTGCATTTCCACCAGAGATGCGTAGCGACGTATTGTTTTAACAAAAAATAGAATAACTTAACTTGCTTAGCCTTAGCCTCGCTCAGCGCAGCTCTGGTGGAAATGGCTCCGTGTAGCGAGGTTTTTGTATATACAAAACAAGGGAAAGATATTGCGAGGGATGTGTTGCGAGGAGGGTTTGGCGAAGAACGTTTTGCGAGGGATGTGTTCTAGGGACGCTGGCGAAAGAACAGTTGTCACTAGACGGTGGCCCTTCCTAGCTTATCTGAAAAGAGCCCGCTACACATCCTCGCACCCAGGTCAGCTTGCTCGCACATCTCTGATGGAAAAACTCACGTTTTTACACAGCCTCGCAACGCATCCTCGCACCGCTCAGCTACCTTGCACATCTCTGGTGGAAACGCAGCCTAACTTGTTTTACACGAACAAGTTACAAAGTTATACAGAGCTTTTAAACAACCATGTGACTCTCTAGTCTATAGACTCTAGAATCTAGCCTAGACCTGGGACTCTGTAACGGAGTTTTAGTTTTGACCAAGCCGTGTTCTGTATAATGTTGCACATGCAAGGTGATCCTAAAGACAGTGTGCTTCGTTGGTCTAGCGTCAGCTTGTTCAAGTGTAGATTACGAGGTCCTGGGTTCGAATCCCGGGTCGGTCCAATCGTTGTTCTGGGGGTTTTTCTAGCAAGGAAAATTCACAGTAGCAGCCTGGAGTCAGGAAGTGGGTAGTGTTACCCCCGTGCCTCGAAAAGCACGTTATACCATTGGTCCTGCGTCTGACCTCTCCTCGGTCGTGTCGATATGTCGTCCCATCGGATTATGAGTTAGGGAATTGTGTGTACAAGTGTGTGCGCAAACACAGGTGCACTCTCTAGTGCACCTGTGTTTGCGCACACACTTGTGCTCTATAATATGTCCCGCACATCTGGCTAGTCTCCTATGAGGTCGCCGTGGTCGAAATTCGGTTAAGAAGACATTATTACCTACCGCTTTTAAAACGTGCATTCAAATTTTAGCATGTAGAGTAACATTTTTTAAACAAAAAAGCCATTTCCAGCCATTTTCCAAAGCCAGTAGACAAATATTAGGTACCTACTTTATTTTTTAAAAACAACAAAGTACATGTCTCTTTATTTAAATTTCCTCAATCTTTCAACGTTTCACTTCACGCCTGCACTAATTTCTTCGTCGCCATAAATCACATTCATCCTACTTACCCACTGAGCCACAACAATAACTCAAAGCTGGCAGAGGGACGGCCTCTGTCGTGGCCGCTGCGGTTACCAAGGACTCATTTACACCTACAGTTTTGGTCTTTAAACGGCGTAGACGTTTACAATACTATAATACAAAATAACTTTATTGCACACCAATATATACATTACTAGCGTTAGAAATAGTAGCCGGTTATCTAAGTTAGGCTTTGCTCTAAACGTACGCCAAATTTCATCTTGATCAGTTCAGTAGTTTTGGAGATCTTATGTAACAAAAATTCAAATTTCACAAACTTATGTCTTTATAATATTAATAGGATACTGGATGTATGTTTTAGTGAATCTACTTAGTCTATAAAAGTGTTTTTCCATAAGGCAAGAGTGAAACCCCCTAACATAGGTATCTCTATTTTCCAAAGCAATTTAAAAATATGCTTAGATTAAGTTATAGAAATAAACTATTTTGTTTGTTTATTTACAGCGACATATATGAGCCACCACAATCCGATGTCCAGTACCCAGTTGGCTTTTATTTATTTATTTAAGTAATAATATTTATATATTTAATAAAGAAGATAGAAGTTTACAGCGTAAGAACCAAATCACTCACAATCCTATGCTAATGACTATAAATCCATGTTTTGTACCACCAGCCACCACAAAAAGTATAGCCAAAGGCGTAACTTTGATTATGAATTCATAATTACCGCACCCTACAGAACCCTACACGCTACACCTCATTGCTGTGTAAATGAGCCCTTACAGCGTACATAGACTACTAAATAGCCACTGTCGTACACATAGACCCGAGGGGTAGTAGTAACTTAATTCGGTCTTACTTGAGACAGTGTCGTAATTAAGCTCGCTGCGACTTAGGGTCCGACTTTAAAAATAAAGATCGTAAAATAATCCTACATTTATTGGTATCAGTGGTTTCTTGAAGTTCTTTGGTCATGAAATTTATCATAAGCTTTCAAATAAAATTGCATTTTTTGTCAGAATAACTCGATCAATCTTAAGGTGGTACCCTACCTCGTTATTATGTGAAGAGGATAGGCATAGGATTTCGCGTTCACAGGAGCGGGACAGAGCAAAGCGGCGTAAGCCCAAAAATCAAGTTTTTAGTAGTTATTTGCTCCCCACAAACATTAGAATAGTTAATTGAAAAAAGGCAACATATAAAATGTTCTTTATACTTAGTTCAATTACTGTGCTTAATCTCAAGATCGTATCATTTGTGTTTATTGAGAAATTAGGGTTTTAGTAAAAAATTAGAGGTAACTTTGCGATTTTTTTCTATCGAGAAAATTTTATGGAATCGTGTTTTCGAAACATATGATCGATAGAATAAGTCCTGAACTTTACCATATATAAATTTCAAAGTTAAATATTCAGTAGTTTGGAAGATATGGAGGTCCGACGGAGTTGAAAATAAGCAATTTGAGGTTGTATACGCCCTTAATCATAATCTTTATTTTTATGACTGTATGTACAAATGCTCGTAACCTTAAAAATATCCAAATACAAACTACCTATGGTCACAATCTATGGTGTGCAAAATCTTAGCAAATACAATTATAATTATAAATGTAAATTAAGTAGTCCTCATGCCAAAAGCTTCGCTCATGTGGTAAACATTTCACATGGTAACTTCGCTAGCCCGGATAAAACGTAGCTTACAGTATTTAAGAACAATGTAGCGACCTTTTAATGAAATATATATTTTTTAAATTGGTTCTTTTACCGAAAATCCTACTAAAATAAATATTGGATCAAGATAGGCATAAATCAATCCTGTGTTATAAACAATCGAACTTTGATTACGAGTCTATCCGGTCCGTCACTATAAAATTAACTAGCCTCTATTTCTAGATTCACTCGCTCGTAAAACAAAATCAAACGGATCTCATTATACCGGGTATTTCCGAATACAATAAGATAGTGTTGAAAATAGCCATGCGGGTAGATTCAAGTTCGCGTGAGCATGGGGAGAGGTGGACTATTTCTGTGAAGACGCACCATTATTTCTATTTTGTTCTGTTGACAACTACCAAACGGGGTTCGTTGACACCGGAAGACGGATAAACAATATTTTCTGTGAACGGGTGATGATCATGTTCATTACAGCGGCTGCTGGAAATGTATGAAAGTGGATGAATATTCAGAGGTATTGATTGTATAAATCTGCATTATGAAGGTTTTGTTCATGTTTCATATAAAAGCTGAAAATGTCCAGACAATTTCAGTAAAACCGTTTGAACAGTGTCGCAAATAATTTTTCATAGAAATGTAAGTGATAAAGAGTTATTTACCTAAAATTGAGGTATCCAAGGCAAACTTTAAGATATGCTAGAGTGACTGATTTCACGCGATACATCATATATTTTATATTAAGTATTTCGGGACAGTTAAACCGAATATTCAAAAGTAAATCAGTACCGCTTTACCTCAGGTCAAGTACCTAATATCTAATATTAAAATTATTTGAGATGTCTGGGTTAAACCGAAAGATATGGGAGCCACTGAGTTCACGCGGTAAAAGGAATTGCTTACGATAGTAATTTCAGGATAATAATAACTATTATTATTTATTATTTAAACCTTCATTGCACTGAGGTACAAAGGGTAGGCTTAATGCCGAGGGATTTTCTACCTGCCAACCAAAAACACATGTTTTTACAGGGGGTTGGCGTGCTAATATATAAGTTTTACACATAGATAACTCTAATAACTATATACTTATACCAACTCTATATATTATTAATACATATATATATATATACATCATCATCATCATCAGCCTATATAGGCCTCCCCTAATGAGCGCCATAGCGCCCTGTCTTCAGCTTGCCGCATATACATATAAACATACTTAACTAAAAAGAGAAAACCCTACTAAAGCATAATTGAGTCAAATAAACGGACTTATCGGTACTACCTTACCTCAGGTCAAGTACACCCTCATAGAATTCGTCATGTCATCGAAATGTAATAATTTCCTCGTGTGGGGAATCGAAAAGCTATTTACAAAGAACAGGGGACACACAGGGGAGTCACCACTCGATGCGTATTTCCTTGAGAAAATAGGAATATTGGAGTCTGTAACTGTGCAGATGAAATAAACAGCGTTTGTGTTTGCTTGATCGATCGTATCGCGTTTTGCAGGCGGTAGAACAGGCGTAGGGTTCATATTTAGTCAACAAACAGGTCATTTAGACTTACAGCCTGTTGTTAATACGCTGATCATGTCTATAAAGAGGCGTTTTCCAAATAAGAAAAAACCCTGTTTACATAAGAACTCTCGGTAGAGGACAGGGATTTTTTTGATTATTTTTTATTTTTGATAAGAATAGAGGTTGTCTTTAGGATGTCATTCCCAACAATACTCGCTCTATGCAGGTTATTTGATAAGAAAATTGATCATTGATTAGTTAATCAGTAAACTAACAAGCGGCTGCAATCTATGTAGGTTAAAGGGCAAAACTAACGGGTTTGGTTGTCAAACTAGGCCTAGATCTCTTTTTGGTTCTTTGAATGTGAAAACACGATCGAAGCATTATTTACGATAAAAAAAATGAAAGTGCACTGTTTTACATATAATCTGGTCGAGATCTTAGGAACCCTGCGGTCTATTGAAATGACGTATGTTTTGATTCGAAGGTTATTAGTAATTACTTGGTTCCCCGAACCAGTTTCATCGAAAGTTGCGTAGTTTTCTTGTAAATAAACAATAACCTGATTTTTGCACTTACTCCGTTGCAAAAGCGTATGCTTTGTCCCGCTCCCATGGACGCGAAATCCCATGCCTATCCTTTTCACAAAATAACGCGCATAACACCCTCTTAAGATAAAGCTAATAATATCAGTGGTTTTTGTGAAGTCTGAATGATCCTCTATTTAAGGCGAATAAAATAGGATTAGTATATGTAGTGACTCAAATGAGAAGCAAACTATTTTCAACCGAGAATTTATTTGCTTTGGACCCCTAATGCGGGTTGCTAATGAACCTTTTAAAAGGCTACCGATATTATTTAGATAGAGGTACCAAACGGGATTAGCCAAAGCGCTCTTACCCGTAATTGGAGATTATTAAATGGCTCCGTAAAACCGTCTTTCACGCGAAAATCCAGCGAAAAACAAAAAATTGTAAATTTAACAGAATGACAAGTCAACATGTCAGTCAAGCGTCAAGCAATAGTTTGACGTGTGGCGTGCGTGATAGAACAGAGGGTAGTTGCAACACGATTTCACTTCAACTGTTATTTTACCGAGTTTCTTTTGTTTTGTTAATATGCCGCGGCGAATACAGGAAATTAATCATTTCAGCTGGATTACAAATGGAATGCTTTGCTTATCAAATTTGTGATCGTGTTTTAATTATTTTTTGTTATAAGTTATAACTATTACAGAAGTGTTTTCATACTTTTATTGCACTAATTATGTTGATTGCTCAACGAAAAAAACAATATTTAACCTGAGCACATCAAGAACCACCGTTTTATTCTAAAACCAGAACGACTTCAAAAACACAAACTTTTGAAACCCTGTAAACCCGAGACAAATTGTGCATTATAAATCTAAAATGTGTTTAGACGATTTTGTAGCTTATTTTCTAGTGAATAGGGGTGAAGGGGAGTGCATAATGCCCTTTGTGAAAGTGGGTAAGGGCGGCAGTGTTTACCTACACAGCGATCGATAGGGCAAAGTAGAGCCTTCGCGTGAAAATTGCAACTCGACGCAAATATCATACAGAATCTGGAACGGTATTTAAATTTAAAGGCATATTTATAGTACTAATGAGTATATATTGCGTATCTTTTTGATTTAATTTATAGACATTTCAACAGCTTTACAGTGCTCCAAGTGTGGTATCAAAGAAATGAATAGTAAACTTTTGATTTAGCTTGAATCGCTAAAACTTAAAAAAGTTTCAAGGCTTGACAGCTAAGGTATAAAAGAGGCATACATAGGTATTGAAAACAGAAATCCTTGCTATAGTTTTATTTCAATTTTTTATAAAACATTCAAGGAGAAATAAAGAAGAGGAATAAGGAATGAATCGATAGGTTTATGCTCCGAATTTTGAGATAAATAATGGATATTCCGGTCGTTTCCAGTAATGCTACTTTCGTCCCAGTCAGGTGGGGTTCCGTATAGTTTACGGATCTGCCCGTATCTGAGGGGACGTAGAATTATTCCCGTCGGTTTATTTTGCCTCTTTTTCACGTTGATTTTTGGGGCTCGCAACGAAATTGCGGATATATTTACCTGAGCCGAATTTGATGAGCGATTTCACTCGAGCCGTATTAATTTTTACGGTCCTTGATCCAACGATTTTTCGTTGACTGAAATATGAGCAGTAAACTTCAATTCCGTTGAAAAATAAGTTTATCCATTTTGCACAAATGGGTATTATAAATGATTTGTTTAAATATTACAGTTCTGAGGCAAATATGAATAAATATGCTATTGAAATAAGGTACTCATAATAGTGTGCCAAAAAGAAATGAACTCTACCTAAAAATATGAAGCGGTGTAATCATCTAACAATGGAGTGATATGGCAAGGAAATACATGGAGCGCCGCTTTTCAAAATCCCACCGCACAACAATACCGGCCAGTTTCAAAGTGCCTGAGCCCTGTGAGTTTTACAACAAAGCAACTCCCTTCGTCCAACGAACTCTTCTGTTCGTTGCCGATGAAACTACCGGCCCCAAACCAACCGCCGAAAATGGAAAAGCCGTTGAAGAAAGCCAAGATAACGAAGAAGCGTCAACGTCCAAATCGGGCGAGGAGCAAGAGAGATCGCCTAAAAAGTCGTTCTTCTTCTCCCCCTCGAGCTGTAGTAAGCTTCACGGCCGCTTTTTCCGGCTTCCAACGAGCCCCAAGAAGTCGAAGGAAGGCGAGAAGGGGGCAGCGGGCGCAGGGGGACTCATCAGCTACGCTCCCGGATGGTCGTTGAAGGGGGAACACCTCATGAAATGGCAGGAATCCGGGAAGACGACCATTGAGGTAAGTGCTAAGTAGATGCTCTAAAACTTCACCTTTGGGTAAAGGTCCTCATAAAACATCTCGTTGCGTTTTATCTAGCGTTAAAGTACACCTCGCCCGCAAAAAATCTGGGCCACGGTAGATATGGACGGATGTTGAGAAAATCTCAATCATCAGTATTGAAGTGCGCGAAAAGCTTTACCCATCTAAAATAATAAAAAGATAAAAAATAAAAATGCTGGACAACTCAAACAGCATTACAAACAAGCTAAGCAGAGCTGGTGTTATGGGTACTGGATAACTGATATACTTAATACAATACACTACATAGATAGATATTTTTTATTATACATAGAAAACATCCAGAACGCCCTGGACAATTTGTCTGCAGATCGTACAAACATTTGTCCCGAGGCGGGAATCGAACCCGCAACCTCCTGCGTCGCAGGCAGACCTTCGCCCGCGGCGCCACAGAGGTCGTCTCTATCTATTTCTTTACCTACTCTTACCTACTCTATATTAATAACTCGAGCATAAGGCAAAATAAATCTTGGGTTAGGTATCGATATATCGGGAGATTATCACAATGAACTGGCATATCGATTACTGTAATAAAGTGTCTCATCAAACAGCTTATTACTGGTTAACAAGATCCGAGGGTTTCGATAAGAAAATGGGTATTTCAATATAAACGCGCCCTCAGGTGCCGGCGGGGTTGCCATTGTGTCGGAAACTGGAAATTCAATCTACAGACGCTGGCAATGCAAATTTTACTTGGAAACACAAAAGCTCTTATTAAATGGCCTTTTTGTAATCGCTCGGGGCTTGGAATAAACAAACAATTTGTTGGTTATTTCTGTGATTGTATTGGCACGTTTTCTTACTTAAATACTCTTCAACATATAGTACCTAATTTGGTTCTAATTGCTTTTAGTACAGTAAATTTCTACCGTTATGATCTCTGGTCTTTAGGACACTGCTTTACCCAAATGATGATAGTCACGATACCTACTATATTCCCGTGCCTTTAGCAGAATGAAATGAACACAATGTGTAAATCCAAAAAGAAAATCTTTATTCTTACAACGTTAATAAGCCCTCTTATTCAATTACAATCGTTAACGCACTCATCTGTTCACGCGAAAAAGATTAGGGCTAATTTCTCGAGGCAGTAGATATTGCCAGATTCTTTCCGACGTTTTGGCCACAATAATAATATCGCGGCGAATTACCCGCCTTGCCACCCCGCTTTTCGCAACATTTTCCCGTTTTTCTACATAGAGCGAGAAATGGCAGTGTATTTCTTACGTTAATTCTAATGGATTTCATTCATCATATAAACATCTACGAATGATGATTCAAGTGCCATCAGTTTGGTTGGGATTGGGAGTCAGCCATGTCAAAAGTTTTATTATAGGATATTTATAAATTTTTCATTTTACTGTATGAAAATCTGGCATTCAAAATTAGTAAGAGGAACGACTCTATTTTATTATACACGGGAGAGACACCGATTGTATTGCGTTTTACCTATATCCGGTATCGATCCCCAACCCGCATGCCCAGCGTGGGGATTATGGGCATTACCCCCCATGAGATAAAAGTCAATAAGGCGCCTAACAGGGGGAGGCCTGCGTCCAGCAGTGGACCAACACAGGCTGTTGAGGTTGAGGTTAACGTATATCTGGTAAACTCCAAAAAATCCTACCAAAAAGTATTCAAGCGTTAGAAATCATTTAACTAATTTAATCATGTAACGTAGAAAAGCTGCTTTCTTCTTCTGTGACTCCAGCCCTCTCGTGATCCGGAAAAGTGGGGAAAGACATTGTCTACCAATAGCCTTTTATATCTGTGTAATGCGAATGTAATTTTTCTTATTTTGCACCGCTAGGAGCTAGACATTTCAGTCGAGAAATATTACCGTGAAACGCGATACTGCTGTGCCTGTTTCTATTTTGAAACGACGCTGAAGGATGCCGGTGGTTTCTTCTTTCAAACTTTCCACTTGACTGTGGACAGATGTCATGCTGGGGCTCAGAATAAACGTCTAGTCGTCTAGTTTAAGCTACCACTTGTGCTTAAAAATAACATAGTGGCAAAACGACAGTAAAAGGTAAGGTCGGAAACTCGGAATCTTTATAGGTAGATTTGCTTTTCATAGACATGACAATGGTATTGTGGTGGGGGTAACACTTCAATGAAAGTGAATTTCGATGGAAGTTGTTTGATTTTTCTTCAGGCAAAGCCACTTTTTGCTGTCACCATGAACTCTATTCTATTTTGTCTTCGATAACCGTTGAAGACAAATAAGAGCTTTCTGAGGTAGGCACGGGTTATGGTGATAGTGTGTGACAGTGTGCGAAAGTGGCGAGGATCGATGATGATCTCGTATTTATATCTCTATACATTTACCTACACACCCTGGTATTTTTGTCTTCCCCAAAAGCTAGTGTTCTAAAAATTCTAATTAGTCCGACAGTTAGATTGTCAGAAGATGTTGGACACGTATTTTATTACACGTATTTTTTCTAGATTATACAAAAAATGATGTAGATGCAGCGAGTTAGAGTTCCGCGTGACGTCATACGTTGCGAAACTTTTAGCAAGGTGTGACATCACTAGCCCCCATTCCCAAGCTTTGACGCGCTTTATTTTTGTCATCTATGTATTTTGTCATTTTTTGTTTGATTGACAAAAGAAAAAATATCTGTCCAATATCGTCTAATAATCTAACTGACGGACTACCCTATTGCACATTTATTTCGAAGAGCGGTAGTAGCAAAGTTTTGTCTTAACCAACCAATTCAGCGCTGATTATTCGTACACGAAATCCCCCATAATTATACCAACAAAGAGCTCGTACTCGTAGCAATCTAATAACCTGCACAAAGCATCAAAACCTGTGCATTTGACAATAGATCCATCCAGCACAGCTTCATTAGGAAGAGAGTCCCACGTGACTGACTGAACGCAGTGTAAAAAACGAATAGCTTACTCACTTCGCAGTATGCGAATACCATGAATACATTCCGTTGTTTTCGGAATTTTAATTCGATAATCGTTTATTTTTTTTAGCGAATACTGCGAAAAAGTTGACATCAAGTTTTTTGTCTAATCCATATCTTATCGGAACCAAGACCAATAGGTTTGCTGAAGTAGAATCAAAATCTTAAAATTGTAGGTATTTATTCTGTAATCCTTTATTGTAAACAATTAATACAACGTATGAACTTATTGTATAATAGGATATGGCGAGCTTAACTCTGAATAAGAGAATATTTTTAGCAAACCTTAGAGTTATAGGCGAGGCGATGGAAAAGGTAAAGGAAGTGTACAAATAATGAATCTACAATACATATGATTTTAATAAACCTACTTACATTAAAATTATGATCACTAATGTACTTACCAGAACGCAGGAAAGTGATTAAATGGAGTGGCCGAAAACAGTCCATTGCGTTTGTGATTTAATAGAGTGTATGAGCTTTTATAAAATGGACTGTTCCCCAAACTTGAATATGTATGAGATCGAACAGACCCGACGCATGTCACGAAGCGGGTATGATAGGGTTAATACCGAATGAAATGTTTGAACACTGATTTACTAATGGAAAATATACCCTAAGCTTACTGGGTAGGGAGTAAATTAGATTGTTTTGTTCGTAGAAGGCTTTGTTTCACAGGTTACCTACAAAATCCAAAGTTTTGATGAAGTGATTACGGAATTTGGGTTGTGTTATGGCATGTCATGAATTTTTTAGGCTGTTTTTGACGTGACAACGTCTTATAATTCGATAGAGCCGGCTGCACGCACGAAAAAAACATGACGTCATGCGGCGTTACCTCGCTCTGAGGCGTTCCATGTAAGGCTTGAAGTGCAAGCGAGAGCGCTCGACATCCGTCTCTCTCCTACTTGAGTGAGCGATGCGTCTGCGTGGACAGCTGCTATACTATAGTACATTTACATGTTTTGATCGAGTATCAAATGCTACCATTCCATCAGTATTTTCTTAAGACGTTGTCACGTTCAACTATCGTCAGTAAACCGACTTTACAGACAACCAATTTTTATTCAACAAATTGGATAAGGGACGTTAGTAAAAATTGTAACGCAAAAATTCTCTACGAACCAAAACTGCGCTTATTTAAAAGCTTTTCAACTTTTAGCAAAAAAAGTAAAAAAAAAATAGAGAAAGTTAAAAAATGCCCTGAAAAACGTTTCAATAAAATACCAACAGAACTCATTAACAAAGTTAGCCACTAGCCAATCTATCTCAATACAAATACAGTTTCCCTTAGAGATAAATAAAAGTAAGATAAAAGCTGTATTTCTTTGTTTTCTTTGTAAAGTGCATCAGTAATGCACCCTCTTGGTAAATGAGGGCTATTTTCTTATTTTATAAAGTGGGAAGTGATGGATGGGATGATATTGAATGCGAATTGAGATTTATAGCTGATCGCTATGTACTAAGTAAATATTTATGGAGTGATTTGTTTGGTTGAACAGTCGGGGGATTAAAGATTTTCTTCCATGAGATTCTGGTCACGTCTTCACTGCTCAGGATGATACCTAAGTGCATGTTTTTAGCAAGCACAAAAAAATTTTAAAACAACCACCTGTACTTACGGTTTGAGAGGTTTGTCCTACACCGTCATATCTCTATGACTCACTCAATTTGCGATAATGCTGCTTGATTGACTATTAGTCAATTTAACTATAACGAATACTATTTTTTAACTTTTTTAAATACTTTTTCTATATTAATTTACTTCAACACTAAAGTCATTAACAACGGGATATTTACCATGATTTGAGTTTTGAGCTTTGCTTTTTTTTATTTGTTTTTGTTTGGAAAGCTCAAAACTCAAATCATGGTAAATATCCCGTTGTTAATGACTTTAGTGTTAATAACCATGATGGATTTAAAAGTTTTATTAATTTACTTGTATCCGAGTTAAAAATACCTCTAGCATATAAATCTCCACCCAAAATAAATATTATCTTTTGGCTCCCCATACAAAATCTGTCACAATCCCTGCATTTCCAGGGGGTATCGTAATCGACATTGACAGGTTCATTCGCAACCGAACGCCATCTTTCACTCCACTGCGCATTCAGAGACTTATTACCCGGCTAATTATGTAGAGGAAGTAGTGAGGGATCGGCTACATGGCCAGAAATTTCTTCCTAATACACCTCTCAATGAGATTCCTACAACATGTTGAAGATGAATTCATTATGAATGTAAGCGGGTTAGCTACAAACCTATTTTGTGTTGGAAGAACACCAACGTTTCATCCCTTAACGAGGGACTTCATTAGGGTGAAAAAAAAAAATTTGAAGATGGTTACGCGTACAGGTAAGACAGAGATGGTGTTATTGTGATTCGTTAATTGTTTTTTTGGTAGAAATTAGATTCTCGTTTATTTTTCAAAGGTTTTAGTAAAGTTCGCGGGACCTTATATGCGGCTAGCACAGGACCTTATGGGATGGCACAAACTTCGGGAGGCCTAGCACCCAGCAGTTTTCATGAGCGGATAATGTTGATTATCACCTATAGGATTCGTATTAAATACCGAAGCAAAGCAGCAGAAGTATTATTTTTTTCCACTTGGAAACGAGCAATAGTCGACATGGAGCGCGTTAACTGTCGAGTACCTAGTTTAAACCAGTTATCGAAGCTGTAACTGACATAATATATCATTAAAGATAAAAATGGTAGGGTCGACTATTTCACCGTGGATTCGATGTTTTCTGAGACAGCTAATTATACCGAGGAAGTAGTTAGGGGCATCGGAAGACGAGGGAAAGCTCTGCTCGCGGCGTCTCATTTTGTTGTGCTCTTGCTATTAAATTACGCAATTTTGTGGAGATAATGAATTTTCAGGATAATCTACTAAAAGCTGATGAAGGTTTGTATTTTAGACTAAGCTACTCACTCATTTAGTAGATAATAATTAAAGAGCTCTCAAATATTACGGAAGTAAGAACAAATAGCGCTCTGCTTTGACTAATTTTGACTAAAATAACGCAAGTTTGAATTTCTTCAAACAATTTAAGTAAAAAAATCAGAAATCAATAACTATTATTTCTAATAAAGCACTTAGACAAGCTTAACCTTCCCCTTTTCTTCAGTAATCCTCTTCCTCTTTCGACGGCTCTATAACTATGCCTAGGATTATTAGGCTCCTTCCCATCTCGTAACCTTCCCATCTCGTAAACATTTTAAAACAATTGAAGAAAATTTGTATGCTTCATACAATTCGTCCTATTTGGAAACCTTTTCAAGAAATAGTGTATTTGAGTATAGTCACCTAGAAAGATAGCTATTTAGCAGATCACGGTACCTATTGAATACCCATCCTACGATAATTAAAGCCGAAAGTTTATGCAGATCTGAAAATGTAGCTTTACCTTCCCATTTGACGTCTACTCGAATGTGAAGCGCTATTTCAGTAGTTTATTACCCTACCTACAAAAACATCCCACTCCGAAAATTAATAAATAAAATAAATAATAAAATAAATAATGCTGGACAATTCACACAGCATTATCTAGCCCCAAGCTAAGCAGAGCTTGTGTTATGGGCACTAGATAACTGATATACATAATAATATACGAGTACATAGATAGATATTTTTTATTATACATAGAAAACGACCAGAACACCCTGAACAAATATCTGCAGATCGTACAAATATTTGTCCCGAGGCGGGAATCGAACCCGCAACCTCCGGCGTCGCAGGCGGACCTTCGCCCACCGCTAAACCCCCAACGTTCAAATAACTCTTCCATCCACCCTATCGTGAGCAAAAAGCATATTTATGACATCACCGCAGACATTGGTCATCTGGTTTTGCCCACTGGCTGTATAATACCGATGGCATGCCCGGATTGTGGACAGGTGAGATGCCCCAGCCTGGTAGCTTGCAAATTGTCGGTTTGGGGTTCAAGTGGGGTCAGATAAACAACAACTTTGAAGAATGGGATAGGTACCTACATGCTACCTTTGGTGTCCAGGAAACAATTTAGGAGTTCCTATAGGTAAATGTTTACCTAAAGGTTGTTCCTTCCCTGTAGTAGAAATTTAGTAGAGATTATTCCTGTTGGGATAATTTCTACGTCTTTACCGTTAAAGACCTCCCACGTCCCTACGTGGGATACATACGTTTACCAAACTACCGATGATTGGGTGTAAACTTCTATTAAACTGCTCGGAGTTTATATGTAGCGTTACGTAGGTAAGCGGAATTTTGAATCCTAGGAGTTTTAGGTAGGAACTTTGAAGATAATTCTACCAATAACAACTAAAACAATCAATTGAAAACACGAATTTAAAAAGTAAAGTATACTCGTGGTGCAGTAGAAAATTCAATTCAATATCTTTAGTTTCAGATACGACTCATAGACAATAGAAAATAGTATACAGAAATGCAAAATTTATACAAAATCAGGATCCCTATCCTACTAAATTGAAAGGCCGATCGAACGATCGATCACTCGAAACTGATTTCGCAGATCACAGCTATCATAATAAAGTGGAAATCGGATGTAGCTATCCACTGGAATTGGTTTTACCGGGATTTTCCGGACGAGCGACGATCTGGCTACATTATTCCATGCAATCAGGGATGATGGATCATTAGTCTCATTACTTAGTTCACTAATACCAACATTTGCTATTAGTGAGTGGGTATTAATTTGATTCTGTCTAGTCAGTTTGGTCTAATTTATCAATTAAATATTCGACACCTAATTGCCTCCATAATAATAAGGGGGAAATTCGGTTAGACGAAAGATAATTATGCCATTTCCTGATTTTGAAATTTTCTCTGCGTTCCTAAAATTTTATCCGGATTCATAAACTACAGGATTTGGCTACACACACTAATCTAATTACGAGCAGCAGATTTCTCTACCCTCCGAAAATAACCAAATTACTCTACCATTCCTGAAAATATTTATTTTTCTAACTTCACCGAGGAACCCGTAAAGGGATTTATAGGACAGAGCTATCCCAGCACGAAAACGTTTATGCAGGACCGCCCTTGTTGTTCTTGCATTACCGCAAACAAAACGGAATTGTGGAAAATGAGTTTTTGTTCTCCCATTGTTTTTGGAATCTGTCGACTGAAGGAAAGGGGCGGCTGAGTTAACAGAAAATACGCAAGTGGGAAGTTTGCTATCCCGTATTGATGCTACGTACCTTCTTCTTGATTATTTCATTAGGTTGAGAAGGGTGATTATGAAAAATAACGTACTATTGTAATTAACTGTCTTGTTCTAGACTAGAACTCACAATCATTGTTAATTTACACGGTCAAGCATCCATAAGAACATCAAAGAAACATTTTAGTCTTTCAAATCACTTTTATCACAAAACTAAGGTGTTTAAAAAGATCTTTGGTATGTTATTTTAATTTCCATTCACATTCACAGCAAACCGTTAAAATAAAATGCTCTACTAAATCGCGCCAACCATTTTATCAAGATCTTAAACGAGCTTAATCAGGTGGTCTCGGATGAAGATTGACGTGAATTTGGGACAAGGGTCTCGACATGTTTGGATTGTCACATCACAACCATTGGCAAGGCAATCAGTCACGTTGAACCGATCAAGAAAGAAACAAATAGATGAGCCTGTCTCATTAGTTCTGTTATAAAAATCCAAGGAAATAGAGTGAGACAAATCAAATTCCTGGTGGAAGCAGTGAAATTTGTTTCCATGAAATTCGTTTGGGGTAGCCAGCGGAATATGTGATTTAAACCTTTTTAGAATAGGTGATAATATTGTACGAAACGCTCTTTCTCATCCAAAAGCAGCCACGCAATCCCAACGAAATGATATATTGCCTGACAGACGGTCTGAATATCTATATGCGCTTGTGTACGAGTGGGTATGCGAGTATGTGTCCATTGACGATGCTCTCGTAAATCATCGTGTACAAACAAACAGACCTCGATTAACAGTAATATTGTTAGCTGCTGGCATAAATCTAAATGAACGGAGTTTGATATGGGTCAAGTTAGAACGGCTCTGTATTTCAAAATGGATTGCAGGTAGATATAAAATACCTAGCATCAGAAGGTATAGGTAAATTCACTGAAGCTCTCGCGCTTATCTTTTATTTTTTCATACAATTATCCACGCTGACGTCACGAATCCAGGCCACAGATCAGGTAATGTTTCTTCGTAATCCAGGCATCCTGAATGTCCAGTATACGAAAAGCAAAAAGAAATCGCGCAAGCTTATAAAACTTTCGTCAAAAAGAAGTTCATGAAAGTAAAATAAAATGAAAACTCTTGAACTCTGTTGCACAAATAAGATAAGTACAAGGATTTTAGTAGAATAGGTAGTTCAAAAAACAAGTAAACAGGCATAGACGTTACCAATCAGCGAAGCAAAGAATATCGAAAATCGTAAACGTGGTTGCGCTGGAACCAAATTCCACTTCAATAATTAATCGCTTCACCATAACAATCGTATCGTCTCAGAATGACACATTTTGGCGTTTCTACCTTTGATAAAAGGAACTACAGATGGAGAGACACGTGTCAAAAGTGTCCAGACCAGACTGACACCAATCTAGCATAGTTGTTCTATCTCACGAAGTCCGGTAAATTACCTCACTACGAACAACTTTGCGCTTAGTTGTCATGCTGACGGTACTCGCTACCAAAATCTGACGTGAATACAATGACACTAGTGACCCGAACCGCGTCTCGGGCGAGACTGATTGCTTTTGAGCTATGCACACTAAATCAATGTGTACAAATAGCCCAACGGACTTCGTGAGATAGAACAACTACACTTGCGAGCTTTAAACTGGAATCGCTTCAAGGGTTGTTCAAGACTAATTTTTACAATTTCTTTGCAGTGAACTATGAGTTAAGTTATGTTTTCCCTTACGCAGGATTTATTGGCGACGATAAATTTTGATTTAATGCACGATAATGTCCGCTGCCACACCGCAGCAGTGACTAGACAGTACCGACAGACGTCTTCCATGTCGACATTCCCACACTAGACTGGCCAGCCCTTATTCCTGACTTGAACCCAATCTGGCATATGTGGGACGAGCTAAAACAGCGGATACGAGGGAGAAATCCAGCTAATCCAGCTCCGGCGCCGATTGAAGCCGATAGATGCAACTTCGACCTATTGCAATAATTCCCAAAATTTAGGTAGCCAATTTAATTCATTTTAAATCTTCTTGATATCACTTGAAAGGTAACAAAATTACCTTTCAAATGATATACCACAATCTATAGTTCATGGTATATAAATTGTAAAAAAAATTGTTTTGATCAACTCGCGATGAAGCGATTCCATTTTAAAGCTCGCAAGTGTATATCAATATCTCTGTGTTAATAGCACCGCACGCACCCTACAGAGTTTCTTTCATCTATGGACGATTTAAATAAATAAATAAATAAATAATGCTGGACAATTCACACAGCATTATCTAGCCCCAAGGTAAGCAGAGCTTGTGTTATGGGTACTAGATAACTGATATACATAATAATATACGAGTACATAGATAGATATTTTTCATTATACATAGAAAACGACCAGAAGACCCTGAACAAATATCTGCAGATCGTACAAATATTTGTCCCGAGGCGGGAATCGAACCCGCAACCTCCTGCGTCGCAGGCGGACCTTCGCCCACCGCGCCACAGAGGTCGTCATTTCTGTGGCAATACCATTGTCAAAGTAAAGCGATTGGTTACCTGCATTAAAGAAGATAGACCCTTCCATTACATTTTCCATTCAGATACAAGTTTCAAACCACAATCAGGCATTCTATCTTGATCTACATTTTGCGTGTCACCGAAGGACTCAATTGAAACAGCTGGTGCACTAGTCCGTGCCGTAACGCGATACACTAATTACAATGCGACTATCTGTATATTGAATGTCCTGGATATTTGCTCAATTAAAACGTGTAATTCAGGCTTTATTTGCTTGAAAATTAAGTAACAAACTGTTGTAAATATTGCAGAAAGTCATTTGGGACGGTTTTTCGTTTTTTTTTCCTTCATTATGAGTGTACGCGGGTTAAAAACGAACCTGTGTTTTTTCCTTCTTATTTGTCTATTGTCTAGTTGATTGCAATAATGAAAAGTAAAAACTATAGTTGGGTACCTACCTATAGCCTTCGCACGAAAGCGAATTTTGATAATTAATAAGATTTCTATGAGAGCGAGTCACCTCCCAGACGTAAATAGGTTTGCTGGGGCGAGCGAGGGAAGACAATGCCAGATTTGAAAACCTCAGAAAAAAATATTGATTAGTGACTGCTTCCCTTATTTATTTGCTCTGATCTGCTTTACCTACTGATACGGGTAAAGGACCAATCTTTCTCCCACTTATCCGAGAGAGTTTTTTTATTGAATGTTATTTTTGCATTTGTTTGCCTTTATCTATATATATATATAGGTATATGACGACCTCTGTGGCGCAGCGAGCGAAGGTCTGCCTGCGACGCAGGAGGTTGCGGGTTCGATTCCCGCCTCGGGACAAATGTTTGTACGATCTGCAGACATTTGTTCAGGGCGTTCTGGATGTTTTCCGATTATAATAAAAAATACAGGGTGGAATTTTGTAATGCCACCTGGAGGGAAAGTACTCTTAGTACTGTAGATAGAAAATGGTATAAAAAGAAAACATTCCTTTATTTTTGAAAAGAAAGAAAACTGCATTCAAAGATTTTCGAAAATTCGCTTGCCACACCCGGGAATCGAACCGACTAAAATCTGTAAAAATTACACCCTGTACTTTTATTGCATAGATCGTTAGGGTCAATAATAAGGATGAAATCTCTCTGACAAACTTAATAAATTAAATGAAAGGAAAACCATGAAATCTTAAATCATAAATTGAATGGGTCAAGTTAAGCACTATACTTATCGGAAGCACTATACTTATTAGATCCATCTGTTTACTTGTGTCAGTAATTAATAATTATCATTGACGTCATTTATCCATTAAAATGACGAATTCATATTTAGATAAGACGATTGAAATTTGCAAGGGTTTGTACCTAATGCAGCTCTTCATTAGGTACAAACTTTCGCTTTGAAAGCTTTCGCTTTCAGCGATAAGGCCGCCCTGTATACTTCCTTTTTTTTATAAGCTTTTCTCTGTATTGTTTCCTGTATTTGTGTGGTATAATAAAGTGTTTTCTATCTATCTATCTATCTATCTCTTCTATCTTAAAATACTGGATCTCTTAAGAAATGAGTTAAATGGTTTCCCCGAGGCAGAGCGAAACCTAATAATTCTACAGCAAGATGGTGCTCCAGCCCATAACAGCAGAATCACTACTGCCTACATTAATAACCATTTTAATACCTGGATTGGTACCAACACGGCACAATCAGATGGCCTGCGAGATCACCAGATCTCACCCCTTTAGATTTTTTTTGTTGTGTATGTAAAAAATCTAATTTACATGAAATCTTATGCGAATGTAAACGAGTTGAGAGTCGAATTTCAGAATACGATTTATAATATTCACCACAACACGTTATTAAAAGTTACTAGAAATGAATTCATTAGAAGAATACATTTGTGTATCCAAGAAAATGGAGCCCATTTTGAGCAACTAATTAGTAGTTAGTTGACTTTTTATTGTAAATAATTAAAATAATTTAAGATTTCATGGTTTTCCTTTCATTTAATTTATTAAGTTTGTTAGAGAGATTTCATCCTTATAATTGACCCGACCGATCTGTGCAATAAAAATACAGTGTGTAATTTTTACAGATTTTAGTCGGTTCGATTCCCGCGTGTGGCAAGCGAATTTTCGAAAATCTTTGAATGCAGTTTTCTTTCTTTTCAAAATTAAAGGAATGTTTTCTTTGAGTAAAATTTTCTATCTACAGTATTAAGAGTACTTTCCCTCCAGGTGGCATTACAAAATTCCACCCTGTATATCTATCTATGTAGTGTATTGTATTAAGTATATCAGTTATCTAGTACCCATAACACAAGCTCTGCTTAGCTTGGGGCTAGATAATGCTGTGTGAATTGTCCAGCATTATTTATTTAGGTATTTATTTATCTGGCAGGAACACACGCCACGGCACTCTGGTATCAATTAGTTAGTATTCGTCGCGCGAATCATTAACGGTTCATTAGATTCGTACGCGGTCTAATTGGCGTCGCGTCGTGTTTCGAAATTCGAATCAAAGCGAACAATCCGATTCGTCAAAGAGATGTCAAATTGACGTAATGAACCGGAGTTTGCAAATGCAAACTCCATGCTGCCTGCCGGTTTCGGGTTACCTATTTTATTTTACGTTCATAAACATTTGGTTAGATACAAAATGTTCCTGATAGTATTCAGGGTAGGTTATTTCTGCTAATCTTCAGATATTCTTTGCTAAATTATCTTTTACTTATAAGAAATGGAAAACTGCCGTATTTCGCTCTTTTCCTATTTTAAAAAGTCTAAAAATAACACGAAAGCTACAGGAATGCCAACTAAATAAAAAAAACACCGTAATTTAATTGGACTTTTGTGTTGAAACTTTTTTCATTGTTATTTGTTGAACACCCATTTTAATTTGAAGAAGGTTCACACTTGAAATTAATTAAATCTTGTATCCTACGAACGTGCTCACTTCCGCATGCCGCCCTCACCATTTGGGCGCTTAATTGTTTCGAAATTCGAACGCCGAATTATTTTGATTTATAGCTTTGTGATTGGTGCAACTCGATTTAGGACTAGGGACTTCGGGCGTTTAATCGAATGAAATGAAAAATAAATGAACCACTTGTCTTCTGAACGATGTTTACAATGTTAATAGAGCTGAGTCGTGTTTGCGGTTACACAGATAAGGTTGATTGTGGTTCTAACTCAAAATGTATAAATGGGCTAATATGGTGCAAAACCAGGTTTGAAATGAGGCTCGATTCTGATCTATTGTTTATTTATTGCATTAATGTCCAACAAAGTGTTAAAATTTTTAGGTAGAATCTACATGAACTCTGTAAGGGCAACATTCTGAGTTACAGTTCTTGGGTATAAAATAAATGGTTTACAATTTTACATTATTCATTTAGTCCTCGTATACATTTGCCATTTGCTAGTTAAGATAGGTACAGAAAAAGATGCACAATTCGTCACTCATAAGTAAGTTTATCATAATTATTATGTCAGAAGTTTAAAAATTTGGTAAAAAGTTTATAAAAAAAAATGTTTAAGATTGTATGAAAGAAGGAAGAAAGAAAGAAAGAAAATATTTTTATTTACCTTAAAACTACTATACACAATTAACCTTAAGACTACCAAATAGTTACAAAAAGAAAAAGATTTGTTTTGTGCGTAGCAGCGTTAAAGGCAAATATGGCCCTTCACTCAGCGTAGTGCTGGATGCACACTGATGTGTCCACCCAGCGCTGATTTTCAGTGAAGGCCAGAGGGGTTGTGTCACGTCACGTGACGTCACGATCGTCAGTGTCAGTGTATCTCTATGTTTTGTGAAGTTTGTTTCGAACATTCGGAAATAAATCCATACAAATAAAATCACGGAGTTTAGTTAATTCTAGATATTATAATCGATATCAGTCTACTATCAATTATGAGATCCCCAAGTTCGGTTAGACTATAATATCAAGACGTTACAGTGACGTCTCATTTTGCTATGGGTACAGCGACTGCGTGCGGGAGTAGTACAACGCAAATCTCATATAACAAGACAAAAGTAAAATTAAAAAAAACTCGCCGACGTTTATTGGCTGTACAGATTTTCATGAAACATGGCTAAGAACACTCGAGATAAAATTATCTATGACACAAAAAAAACTAAACGAAAATCGGTTCATCCGTTTGAGCTACGATACCACAGACAGAAACACAGATACACAGACAGACACGTCAAACTTATAACACCTTTTTTTGCGTCGGGGGTTAAAAATGAGACGTCACTGTCATCTCTATGCCATCGCCAAACCGGACTCAACGCTCAGTTTATTTATAATAATCACACGAGGGGAAAACCAGGAATTATTCTAATTTTCAATTTACAAAGATAATCCTACGTTCAAAGGTAAACCGATCATTCACACCTTGAGACGATTAGTCACCCTGTCTGAGAGCCATCCGCAGACTGAAGCAATACTCGCTGCCAAACTAGAAGGGAACTCTGACTCACGCTGTACCTATATCAGACACCGTATATCTAGCAGAAGAATGACTCACTCAAGTCTATCCTGAATTAACCGGTACAAATATAACGAAACTGGCATATGATATGCCCGCGGATTTGCACGCGTTGTTTCCGCGATAATAGTAAAAAAATGCGTTATTCCCAGTCCACAAAGTTTGAGTCATTGATTATACATTATATGTATGTAGAAACTTTAGAGGTTATTAATAAATAAATAAATCATCATCACTATCATCAGCCTATTATTAGTGTACTGCTGGACATAGGCCTCCCCTAATGAGCGCCCAAGTGGCACAAGTGAGCTGCTTAAAAGTTTATAGCCTGAAGATAAAATTAAAACCTAAAGCTGGTGAAGGTAGGTGCAAAATGGCAGGGCTGCGATGCCCTTGTTATGCCAAAAGAGGCCTCAAGTAACATTGGCCAGCCTTAAGCCTTTATGGCGCGCCAAAGCGCCCTAAAGGCAAAAGCGTCGTCATCCTGGCTGGAGGGTGGCCTGCACAAAACTAAATTAATCAATAATGCTGGACACAACATCATTTGGCCCCAAGCTAAGCAGAGCTTGTGTTATGGCTACCTACTAGATAAGTGGTATTAATCTCCCATGGAAACTGAGTAATGACATAAAAACCTACGTGTAGGCTTCATATAATTTTCCTATAAAATATCGCAGTTTGATGAATTAATTACGGATGTAAGCGGGTTAACTACGAACCTTATTTGTGTTGGAAGAACACCAACGTTTCATCCCTTAACGAGGGACATCTTCAGAGTGAGTGCGGTACTAGATGCGCGCGTCCGCCTCTCTCCGAGCACTGGATGCAAACGTTGATGGCACGTTGGTGTTCTTCCAACACAAATAAGGTTCGTAGTTAACCCGTTTAGATCCTTAATAAAAGCTTCATTTAATTGACCATCCAGACCATCCATCCAAACTTTCGCATTAATAATTAATAATATAAGTGTAATAGTACATTGTGTAATGATGTGTTGCGTAATTTACGACCGTGTTAACGGAAGCCGCTTTATTAGTGAACTTTATTGGTGATGAAATATGATTTAGGTTAATGTCTGCTGGGTCAATAAAAGGGATTTAGATTTTGTCATTTTGTGTAAGGGAATTACACTGATGTAGCTTTAGTTCTTCTCTGAAGTGCTTCTGTAAAAGAAACGTCGCAAATCATGGCGGTTGAAGCTTTTTCGTGTTTTTTTAGTTTAGATATAGACTTTAAATTTTTGTTTCT
Source organism: Eupithecia subfuscata (assembly GCA_963564075.1). NCBI lineage: Eukaryota > Metazoa > Arthropoda > Insecta > Lepidoptera > Geometridae > Eupithecia > Eupithecia subfuscata. The sequence continues at coordinate 11,762,229 of OY751097.1, forward strand.
TTATGGCCAGTGCCTGAAACTAGCCACTAACATGGCGTTGATTAGAAAACTTTTAAAAAGAAGGTGAGGTTTGCGTACCATGCTCCTAAATTTAACCTCCTTAGTCAAAATAATGAAAACTCCAATTGGAATTAGGAACATTCCAAATTCAAACCCAATATTTCAAAAACTTAAGCAATAAACACATCCGGAGCGCATACAGAGCGCCGGATGCGGATTTGTCCGTCAGCGCATCCAATAAATATTGACTTAGAACCATAGCTTAGAACCGACTTGCTATTTGCATAACTTCGGTATTGACTTATTTACTATTTGCACGACTTGGAGCCGAGATACTGATATGCATCACCTCTTACCGAAAGCTTGTAACAAAGGTTTTGTGTGACTCATGGTTTTGTAAACTTACTTAGGCTGAATTTTGTCGGCTTTTATCTACTTAGTCATAAAATACTTTATACCTTTGCCTTACTTCAGTTTAAGTCAAGTGATAACTCATTTGGCCCTATGATAGCAACATTAGCTGCTTAACCAGCCGTGTTCATTCCAATTAATTAAAGACATAACGATGTAATAAACAACACTAACTGCCGTACTTACCTACCTATCTACTAGTTGGTAGGTAAGTAGAGATTCTTAGAGTCCCGTGCCTCGGAAAGTACGTTAAGCCGTTGGTCCTGCGCCAGACCTCTCCCCTGTCGTGTCGGTCTGTCGTCCCATCGGATTATGAGAGGGAGAGAATAGAGTACACCTGTGTTTGCTCACACACTTGTGCACTATAGTATGTCCTGCGCATCTGGCTAGTCTCCGATAAGACTGGCCGCCGTAGTCGAAATTCGGCTTGGAGGGCATTATTATTATTAAGTACTTAGATGAAACAGCTTCGGTGCAAGAAATTAGCAATTCAATTACCTTGTAAGTACCAAATTTAGGTAGGTAGGTAAGGTACGAATAAGACTATGTATTTTATATTCTAAGCCCTGTATTTTTAGGGAATTTCTGGATAATCCGTCTCCCGGTCTGCCTTAATACTGCCCTACATTGGTTACCTAATACATAATCCATAATACCTATAATAATACAGTCGTAAAGAAAAAATGAATGTAATATTTACAAACACACGAGGTATAAACCCATATTCACAGACATGGCCACAGAATAGAGCATACGTTCAAACGCAGCTTCAATCGTGCACCGAATGGCAATAAAAGCAGAATTTATCATAAAAAGTTGCACGTTAAAGACTGAAACAGTCGTAAATAAGAAAATAAGACCACCTATTTATATTTGTGGCTCTAGTCTGGCTGATGTGGTTTGATACTTGCAGCATAATTATTTTGAACATGGAATGCTTAAAAGTGCGTTTACTGTGAACACGAGTGAGAAATCTATATCAGGTATATGACAGTTTTACATGGAATTTTATTCGTTAACGCGCTTCACACTATCTTCTTATTATATTTAACTATTTATATTTGTCCTTTGACAGCTATCAAAAATCCACTACGTTCCTGCTTCCACTGTCCACCAAAAATGCAGGTGCGATGAGTTTGTCCAACTTGTTGCCCAATGTTATTATTTTTTTACGTGCAAAGTAAATCATAAATCTTAAGGCGCTACCCCGACCCAAATCAGCGCCACCACCTATTTTATTTAATTATTATGTTAAACGAAGGTATTTTAAAAAATCGATTGGTCAGTTTGTGATTCCAATCATAAGCTTTTTTTTAATGCCTCTATAAATATTTAAGTTTGTAGAGTGTAGGAAGAGTTGCGATGTTGCTCTTTTTTGCCACCATGGTGGTCAAAAGTAAAGTATACAAAATAAAATTTTTACAGGGGCATGAAAAAAAAGCTTATGATAGGAATCACAAATTGGCCAATCGATTTTTTAAAATTCCTTCGTTTAACATAATAAATTAATAATGGTTGTGGCGCTGATTTGGGTCGGGGTAGCGTCTTAACACGTAAAACTTAGCACATTAAGTACCCTCAACGCACACGCTGTTCTCCGGCGGCAGCGCGTACCTAAACGTAAACTAAAGTATCAAGACTACAATCCCTGTGTAAAAGTCATCCTAGGGCGGAGGAGTAGTTGGGCAGCCGTTCATTGATGTGGGGCGGCGCTGGGCGGGCGGCGCTCGTGGCGAAACTTGCATGGAAATAGCATAGCATGCAAGTATTTCCGTGACCCACCTGAGTGAGGTGGATTGTTTCTCGGTGGAGCTATATTAGTAACATTTCATAAATCAGTTTCGTAGCACAAATTATTAAGCTGTTGAAAAGATTGTCCCAAACCGCATGCCCAGTATGGGCATTACCCCCCATGACATAAAAGCCAATAAGGCGCTTATCAGTGGGAGGCCTGCGTTCAGCAGTGGACCAATACAGGCTGTTGAGGTTGAGGTTGAGGAAAAGATTGTACCTAACTACTTAAAGCAATTTAAAGGTTCTTATAACTAGTTACTCCATGGTGTTTACTGCCCAGCTTCTGTGGTTTTGAAGGGACGCAGCTACACGAACTAGAAGAACGCTATACGTGCGTCGTTGTCACTCAAAGTGTTAAAAAGTCTGATTTCAGTGTTTTTAGGGTTCCGTACCTTAAAAGGAAAAAAGGAACCCTAACTATATGATCACTTTGTTTTCCGTCTGTCTGTCTCTCCGTCTGTCAACCCCTTTTTTCAGGAACGCGTGGAGGTATCGAGTTGAAATTAACATCAAATACTCAAGTCCCTAGTAACCTTTTGAAGCTTCGATATAAATAAAACTTCTAAGTCAACGCAATCAAAAGTTACAGCCGTTTATGTACAAATATTTTGAAATTTCTAAGGGAATCACAAGCACACAAAACCTATAGGGTACTTCCCGTAGACCTAGAATCATAAAATTTGGCAAGACACAAGGTCTTTGAACTAATCGGAACCCTTAGTGCGCGAGTCCGACTCGCATTTGACGTTTTATTGTTTTAAATAAAGGGCAAATTATCGTTTCAACTATCGATTAGGTACATCTACAACCGATTACCCGACAAAATAAGAGATGCCGCTTCCTCCAACATATTCAAGCACCGACTAAAAACATGGCTGATGGAGAGAGTATTCTACAGCTTCCGGGAGTTCCTAGAGTTACCGGAAGTAGTAGAGTGAAATCCCCGTGCCTAATGCATAAAAAAAAATATTAAGAAATAAAGCGCGAAGAATATATAAAGGTACCTTGGTCGAAAGCGGATAAGATTAATTAGTGAAATAATATAATCCGTAAATAAGTAAATATTAATGTAAATGTAACGAAGACTATGTAATATAATTAAATTTGACGTGTAAATTTATATATATCAATAAAATCTTGTATCTTGTATCCACCAGAATATTGAGGTGAACAAAACAGTGCAATAGCAGGAAAACGTTTGGAAGTAAGTTTATTAAAACGCGTTAGTTGCAGGATAACGACTAACTTTATTTTTATAATGAGAAGCTTTTCATTGACGGTTTAAACAATAGACAACAGATGTCTCTATGGTATACATTATTTGGATATGAATCTTTACAACAGTAAGACCACACACCAAAATTAAAGAAGTGACTTGATCAACGTTCCAAAGAAGTGTCATGGCGACAAAATTTATGTTAATAAAGTGTTATTCACGGTTTTTTTTTCACCCGAATAGGATAAGTCACGCTTCCCTTTATTCTACAACAAAAGATCTAAATACGTCGACGTATGTTGGCACGGAATTAAAACTCAACAGAAGCGAAGATTTGTAGATCAAGTCGCCTTTCTCTAACTTCAAGATTAAAAATAAATAAAAATTTGGGAACGATTTTAACAATGTAGAAAAATGGGGAGTTAAACAAATAGATCTCAAAAAAATTCATGACACTTACAATTACAATAAGTTTTGTGGTGACTCAGGACTCAGTGACTCTGACAAGTTCGCAAGAAGTGTCGCTTTCTTGTTGAAACTTGTCCCGAGCTAAATACCTGAAACTGACATCTTCGATTCATTATCTTTCTGACTGAAAAACGGAGTTAGGTTCTTCTTTCAGAGCGTTTGAGCATCTGTAACAATGAGTCTTTATATAAAGGAGCAACAAGAATCCCTCCTCCAGGGATTCTTACTTATAGCTTTCATCCCTCAAGGATTAGGGGTGGCGCGCGCACCCGTTTTTGACTGTCAACGCATAATTTTTATTTCGTATTTACTCTATTTCCATGGATTTTACACATGTTTTTATTGCATAACTGGTGAGAAAACCATTAAAACTAAGTAATTGAATATTCCGAATCAAATAAATTTAGACTTCAAGCCATTGTGACCCTTATAATTTGATAATCAGGTTTATATTGGCCTGAGGGATCGGGCCCGGAGCGGGCCGCGTCATACCTGACGTTTAAAAATGCTTCGGGCCTCATAATCCTTAACCGGTTGACGTTACACAAATGGATACTTATTCGTATACTCATGGGTAAAAGCTTTCCTACTGTATCCATAGGAGTGCATTGTGCCGCTAGGTCAAGTGTGGCTTCCCGGACGTGAGATCTCGTGGTCCCGTCACGTTATAACAAAAGGCATTTTTAGTTTTATTCCAGTTGAAGGGTGCCGTGTCAAGACTCACGGTCGGAGCCGACAAATTGACCCTCTTCAGCTCACGGATTTAATTTGAGAAAGCTAAAGAAACTAAAATAATACGTGGGTTTATTCTTAGTCGGTTTATACCTGTACTTCTGTCTGTTAGGTAGTTGTATTTTGCTGAACGATTAAATTTATTACTAAGAAAAAGCGTAAATATTGATCAGAATAGATCGTGGATTTTCACTTCTCGTTTGAACACGGCATAAAAGCGGAGTTTTAAGCACTTTCTTTGAATAATTTCAAAGACGTAAACTAAATAAATTACCCTAATTAGAGTGACATTCCCAATAAAAAGCCGATACCTGCCCGACATCCGCCGTGCTACACTAATCCTTTGAACAACTTGATCTATTCGTAACCCTCTATCTCATCCGAAAGTCACCACGACACATTGTTCGAAGGAAATACGTTTCAACAGACACGTTTCTAATTTTCGTGTTGTCACAACAGCACGCTTTTAGGATGCCCGGTCCAGGCATTGAAGAGATCGTAGTTACAAAATAAGGAAAGTTTCACTCGGATTTTCTGTGCGAGTTTGTAAGTAAACTGTGGATTGAAACAATAAACTTAAAGGTTAGTAGTAAGACATAATACTACTACAGCAAACGTGTAAGTTCTGTCTTATTCGGATTTAACAGCTGAGAGTTTAATCAAGTAGATCAATTTTGAATCTAAAGACAGTCCGGTAAAGTTCACTTTACGATTTAGGACAAACTAAATTGACACAGTTGAAAATACAAAGTCACAGTATAGCAACTAGACAGTAGAGCTTTTGGACGCTTTCGGACGCTTTGCTTGCTTAGTTTAGTTGGCAAAGCGCTCGCGCAACGTTTACCCGCGTTTTGGGATGATCACGCGTCTATTTTCGCGAGTTTTCACATGTTGAGTGTGTTTTGTTTTTGTGAATGTGTGAAGTTGAAGTTTTATTCGGATTTCTGACACGGCTGCTGGTATTATACAGTTGCTGGAATTGTTATAACTGTTGCAGCATTTCTGTAAAGTATCAGTTACATTATGTAGGTACCTATGAGTGAAAATTAGGGTTAGGGGATATCTCACCTGCCCAAAATTTAGCCCACGGGAGAGTTGTTCATACTAAAAATTTATATTTTTGAGTAAATTACTACTTACTCACTTTAGGTACCTTTTCTAGAAATCTATGTGCATTATTAAGATAACAGTCGTGCATAGAGCTCCGATGTTATAGTTCATTGAATAATCTTCGCAAGGGCGAGAAATTTATCTTAATGTGAACTTTGAAAGTGAACGTAAAGTCTAGGTACCCACTGAATCTGTTTTCAGTCGTTGCGATAAATTGCAAGGGTTCAATGAGTTGTAAGTGCATTCCCTGAGGATTTATCGTAAGGCCGTGATACGCTTTTTGCAGGCGAACGGATTTCAGGAGTGCATGCGTGCATTAAATGGAAAGATAAATTTTAATGGAAATCGGTTGGAAGAAATGTAGACCTAAAAACAAAAAAAGCAGTTATCGATTTTCAAATCATTAAGGTAAAGTCCCCCTAAAGTGATTAACATAGTCAATAAACTTTGCACAACACGAAAAAATAAAAATGGTTTAAGAAATGCAAAATAATAATCGTAAATATTCTATGTAAGCTCTACTTTACAAGAAATACTGTTTTGCGCAATCTAGAACTTTTGATCTATTTACTGTACCTAATAAACTTTTTTCACACGAAAAACCAAAAACCTCCTAGATGAGCACCTCAGCGACCACAGCATCAAACGAATAACCAATAAAAACGATGTTCTAGTAATGAAGTCAAATAAATGTTTTTATTTTGTTATCTTGTCCACTCACATGTCCACTCAGCACAAACAGCATAAAGCTCATTTGGTCTAAGCTTAGTAAACACAGCAGTGCGTACGGTCTCGATTCCCGCCACATCCAATTTGTGTACTCGTATCAAGCTCGCTACGCCCAATTACCTATGAATAATACTGTTTACTACACACCTTTAACTATAACCAACTCGATTGCATTTACATAGAAAGCATTCTAGCGCTCCCAGGCTAGACAACAACGCTCGGCTAAGTCCTCGCACGAGAGTTAGTCAGCGTTTTTGGGTGCATGACAACACGAAAAAGAGCTGGATCTATTTACAGTTTTCCAAGAAACTTATACGCGCGTGGCGGGGAAACGTTAAAACTTGAAAACTAGCAAAAATTCGCTTCCGTTTCCGCTCACACAACAAACGAACGAACAATACTGGCAGCTTTTGGAGGCTTACGGAAAATAAATGCATGCTCTAAGACGTAACATTTTCGTTTTTCTGTAAGAGGCAAATATTTTTTAACGATCCTCGCATATAGTAGGAGGTGATTAGCACTCGCGCGAGCTGGCTTACAGTAGTCCCTACTAATGTTATAAATCCGAAAGTTTGTGAAATGTGATTTTTTGTTACCTACGATCTCCAAAACTTCTGAAAAAATCAATATGAAATTTGGCGTACTTACATTGAAATGAAATATGAAATGAAATGAAATATTTTATTTACCTTACGAACTACTACACAAAAATTAGAACTATAATAATGGAACATATGTGAATGGTATAATAATAGAACATAGTCTAACTTAGATAACAGGCCAGATACTTATTATACCGAAAATACGCGTGCGAAGCCGCGGGCAAAAGCTAGTATCTAATATGGCCTTGTTACGGTAGACTACCTGCTTTCATTGTAAATGGAGCTGTGTTGCCTCTCGATTCTCCATTCATAGATTCACCAATCAATTTGTCAGCGATTCGATTGCTAATCTGCGTACCGATAACCATTCGAGTGGTTGCTTCATTAGGCTGATGTGCTTTTGTTTTCTGGAAGACTTGAGGGTAGACAGTACAATTAAGTTATTCTTGGTTTGTTAGGGCAATCAAATTATTCAGTGTTTTTGATTCCAAAACAACACCGTCGAGTAGTAGGTACTTACTCGAAAATGATGATTTTTAAAGATTTTTTCAACTATTTTTAAAGATTTTATCAACATAATTTAAACGTTAGCTTGATATTGTCTTCTATAAGAACCCATGGAAGATGGTCCCCAAGATACAGGTTTATCCTAGTTTGGGGATCAATGATGTTATAAAATTTTAAGTCTTAAATCTTTTCATTATACGTTATTATTATTTTATTTATTTATTTAAAACAATACGCCACACCTACCAACCGGTTTTCACTTACCTACCATTACCAGTTATCCACTTACACTGGTAATCACTTGGACCTTCCTGAGTGAACTCGAATCAATCACACCCACTTTCTCCTTCGCCCCGATTGTTATAATTGTACAGGTTGAGGTGCTTGCATGTTTTTGACAATATTTTAAAGGGCACTTTCGCTGTAATTGGATATTTTTAATATTTATGACACTTTTTCTCGTGAAGTGGCAGGCTTACTTTCTGTGATTTTGGAATTGATAAGAAATAAATAAAGAAACAAGTTGATATTTCCTTTAACCTAGGTAGGTAGGTATATAATTTTTTTTTGCAAGCCTTGTAATTGTAACAAATATTTACCCCAGAGCTGGTGAGTATTTAGCGCAGCGCATCAGCATTGCCATACAGCGGGGCAATGCAGCCAGCGTCTTGGGTTAAGATTGCTATTGATATTTTATATTAATCAAGCTACCCCTAGATTGTTTGCAACAGTCTGCAGTAAGCGTAACCTATCAATTGTAAACACTACTCGTAATTTATTTCTATTATTGCTCTGTAATTTTCATTGTTATAATTTAGAAAAGTTTACATTCTAATTTCTCCGCGTAAGGACAGATCGGGCGCCTCGACTATTTCTACATTTGTCGATGCAAAAAAATAAAATGACGATTCTACGTTTGTGGGTTCGGCAAACCAAAATGGTACAAGCTACACAATAAATAAGGAATACAACGCTTTATAATAGGGACTGTAACTGGACTCTACAAATCTCGTACAATTCAACCAGTCCCTAGGTACTAATAATTGATGATATTCCTAGAGCACCTCAGGCACACGACCCCTCCTCCAACAATACAATAGAAGTCATTATTGTATTTCCTCCACGGGACTATCGAGTGAGATCAGCGCTAGAACTGAATGGCTCTATAATTATAGTTCGTCTGATCTATAAATAACATCAAGAGAACTAAAAGTTCTATTGTTAGCATATTGTAAGACATCGATTGTGCAATTTTGGTGTTCAATACTCTACTCCAGCTTTCAGCGTAAGCATACTATTAGGTATACGATTGAAATAAGTATTATCTTCATCATCATCAGCATATATTAGTCCACTGCTGGACAAGTGGACATAGGCCTCCCCTAATAAGCGCCATAGCGCCCTGCCGCATCCAGCATCTTACGATGCTTAAACTAAACTAACACTTTCATGGTCCAAGACGCAGATGATCCACAGCCCCTGCGGTGTTTATAGGCTGAGCTATAAGCACAGCTAAGTTAGTATATATACATAGGTCCGTATTAGTTTCAGAATTATGATTCTGAGTTGTATAACTTACTACATAAGTGTTATAGAGTCAGACGAGAAATTATGCCAAGAAACACTGAGTTTACATTACTGTAATATTAACTCAGTGGCCGAGAAGAATTCAACCACCGAACTGCAATCCCCAACCCGCATGCTCAGCGTGGGTACTATGGGCATCACCCCCCCATGGGATAAAAGCCAATTAGGGGGAGGCCTGCGTCCTGCTGTGGAAAAATATAGGCTATTAAAGGGAGAGGCAAAGCAGAAATCTTTCACTGTTAAGAAATCAAAAATTTCTAAGATTGATTTATTTGTATCTTGGAACATTATTGACATTGAGAGGCACTCTCTCACATAAAATAAACATTGACCTACATTGGCAAGATAGACAGAACGGCACCTACAAGCCATGTAAAGAACCACGTATCAATTCAGTACGAATTACATCCAAAAGCGACAGGTCATTAACTTCCATAAGCGATTGCAACGTCGCCCACGTAACAATAGCTTTGCTTAGACCATCTGCGGCCCACATACCATAGCCACAGACACAGACAGTCTAGCAGTTTGTATCAATCAGCTCAAGATAACATAACAGTTAATCAGACACAGATTGCCTAAAAGTTGGTAGGAACAGTTGTTGACCCAAGGCCGATTATCCTTTCATCTACGATCAAGTAACGGTTCGGGCCCAATTTGGTGACGATTGATACCTTATGGGAAACTTGAAGGGCTGTGATCCAAATGTTCCTTCAATAGGCGTAATTGTATGTCTCTATGGTAGGTTAGGTAGTCTTTTCCTTATCGGTACCTAGCACGGGGATTGTTGTCTAGGGTAGAATAGAGAAAAATTACGTGACATCGTCATCGAATGCGTAATATGTTTGAAACTTATTCCTTCAACTTCAGTAATTTACGCAATGTATGAAAATGCGATGTCACTCTTCTCTATCCTATCCTAGATAACTATCCCCGTGTTAGGCCCAGTAGGAATGGAATGATAGCGACGTGTAAGCGTGAGATCTATGCGTATTATAGTGGTCACTTGAAAGTGTTCAAACGCATTTGCAATTGTATAGAAGCAAAGGTACTACCTATATGCATTAGATTTAAATTACGTAAAACGGGGTGAATAGAGACTCCAGGGTGAATAGAAATGGACGAAATACTGGAGCAAAACATTACCTAGCTGATAACAGTGGCAGTATCCTTAGTCCATGACTGTTCACCTTCTGTGTCACTCGAACTGACCTCTGCAAAAGAATGTTCTGCTCCAGTATTTCGTCCATATCTATTCACCCTTAAGTCTCTATTCACCCCGTTTTACTCGGTACAGAGACATTAACAATCATTGTTACTGATATAAAAATATAACAAGTCTAGTCTATCCCCGCGGCTTCGGGACGCGTTCTTTCTATGAACACGTTTAAAGATGATTTCTTTCCCATGGGAACTGATTTATGGGATAAAAAGCCTATGTTTGCATGCAAAATTTCAGCCCGATCCGTTCAGTAGTTTTGACGTAAAGAGGTAACAAACAATCCATCCATCCATCCACACTTTCGCATTTCTAATATTAGTGTGATTGATTATGTACCAGTTAAATTTACAATGATTACCTATCATCAAAAATATTTATGTTATAAGATGCTTATCCGGGGAGGCCAACGTCCAGCAGTGGACTGATAAAGGATCTTGATGATGATTCATGTTTAATTCCATCCTAAAATTTTCTCCTCTAGCTCGTCCCAAGGATATAGCATAAAAATATTACGTGTTCTAAAATGCCATACTTTAACTTAATATGTACGTACCACACGCACTATATTTGCCAGGGATCGAATTAGTTACTACCTATGTTTGTACATTAAAAAAAAACATTAATCTTTAATTTTCATAAAAATTTATCATCAATCTTTCATAAAAAGCTCTAGTATCCGGTACAGTCGCGTTAACAATGCCATCAGCCGCAGTTTTACGTAAAAAAGCATTTTAAACGTTTACGGCCACATAAATCCTTTTACGGTGGCACTCAAACTCTTTAACGCATATCTCACATTGTCTTTAGTACTTTTTAGTGTTGTATCTTTACATTTCAGCGCTGTAAATGGCAGTGTTTACGATTATGTCACTGTTTGATAAAGTTCGTTGATCTTACCGCACCTTGTGTGTAAAAATACCTGGATTGTATAAATGACACTATTAAGAGAATTTCTACACTCAATGCTTGGCTTTAGAGACTTTATACAAATACAAATACAAAATAATGTATTAGCCATTAGGATAACAAACTTAATATCTTAATGTTACCTTAGATGTTACATTTGTATGATATAATGTGAGAGCATTGATTACCTATGATCCCCGCTCTAGGCTAGGCTACTTTAAAAGACTATTTTATAAATAAGAGCCAAGGTATCAGTTTTTTATAACTTCATCAGCATTAAAAAGGGCGCCTAGATTTCTGAAATCAGTCTGCTTGTGATAAATACCTTTTACCTAATGATCAGACGCGTTGAATGTTTTTAGCGATTTTGGAGAAAATAGATGACAACCTATCAATATGCAACCATGCATTCAAATATGTATTTTCTCTCTTCGATCAACAATACCAACATGCCATGGGAGTGACATTTGTAGACTTTTAAAAAGTGTCAAAAGTTCATCGCTCTCGCACCTTCCGCGTACAAAAATAAACACGTAGTAAAACAGCAGTGTGTCGAACTTCGACAAGCGTTCAAATAAACACACTGCATCGGATGTGTGGAGACCGCCGGCTCTAGGGCTGTCAACTCTGAGATCAAAGCTCTGTGCTAAATCTTCATTAGTTCTGTTCTAGTTCCAATTTAATTCGTTTTATTGCAGCGCTTGCATTTTAGAGTTTACGAGAATAGACGTGAGCTACCTGAGTGGTCTTGTTAATATTATCTGAACAATCGTTCAGATAATAGTAACAATTTGGTGGTATGAAATGAAAAACTTTAACTTTTCTATAACTAAATAGTTTTTTTTCTGTAAGATCTTATCAAAGTAATGAGTTTATGAAAAATACTTTTGGGGTTTCTGAAAGATCCTCACAAATATTAAGCATTTTGAACGCCATATTTTTCATTGAGTTCCATATTAGTAAATTTCAAGTTTTTTATTTTCAGTGACATCCATTTAATAAATAGCACTTCTCAATATCCATCACGATAACAAAGTTGTCACGATTCATCTGAATTCCATTAACCTTATAATTTTCAAAAGATGACAGCCCTGGCCCGTCCACAGATGTATCCGCTACCTTTTTATGGGCTTACGCTATCTTACGCAAGATTACGCTCTAAATAGTTTATGATATAGGTAATGATAAGTACGACGGTAAATATTACATATAACAAACTAGACGATCGCCTCGCGGTTTCACCCGCGTAGTTCGCGTTCCCGTGGGAATTCCGGGATAAAATATAGCCTATGTCACTCCCTGAAAAGTAAGCTTCCGAACGGTGAAAGAATTTTTTAAATCGGTCTCGTAGTTTCGGAGCCTATTCAATACAAAAAAACAAACAATCAAATCTTTCCTCTTTATAATATTAGTATAGATTTTAGTATAGATTACGCATTTATATACAGGGTGGAATTTTGTAATGCCACCTGGAGGGAAAGTACTCTTAATACTGTAGATAGAAAATTATACTAAAAGAAAACATTCCTTTAATTTTGAAAAGAAAGAAAACTGCATTCAAAGATTTTCGAAAATTCGCTTGCCACACCCGGGAATCGAACCGACTAAAATCTGTAAAAATTACACCCTATATTTTTATTGCATAGATCGGTCGGGTCAATTATAAGGATGAAATCTCTCTAACAAACTTAATAAATTAAATGAAAGGAAAACCATGAAATCTTAAATTATTTTAATTATTTACAATAAAAGTCAACTAACTACTAATTAGTTGCTCAAAATGGGCTCCATTTTCTTGGATACACAAATTTATTCTTCTTATGTATTAATTTCTAGTAACTTTTAATAACGTGTTGTTGTGAATATTATAAATCGTATTCTGAACTTCAACTCTCAACTAGTTTACATTCACATAACATTTCATGTAAATTAGATTTTTTACATATCCCCACAAAAAAAATCTAAAGGGGTGAGATCTGGTGATCTCGCAGGCCATCTGATTGTGCCGTTGGTACCAATCCAGGTATTAAAATGGTTATTAACGTAGGCAGTAGTGATTCTGCTGTTATGGGCTGGAGCACCATCTTGCTGTAGAATTATTTGGTTTCGCTCCGCCTCGGGGAAACCATTTAACTCATTTCTTAAGAGATCCAGTATTTTAAGATAGAAGAGTCTGCATTAGGTACAAAACGTGCAAATTTCAATCGTCTTATCTAAATATCAATTCGTCATTTTAATGGATAAATGACGTCAATGATAATTATTAATTACTGACACAAGTAAACAGATGGATCTTTAAGTTAAAGTGCTTAACTTGACCCATTCAATTTATAATTTAAGATTTCATGGTTTTCCTTTCATTTAATTTATTAAGTTTGTTAGAGAGATTTCATCCTTATTATTGACCCTAACGATCTATGAATCAAAGTACAGAGTGAAATTTTTACAGATTTCAGTCGGTTCGATTCCCGGGTGTGTCAGTTTTCTTTCTTTTCAAAAATAAAGGAATGTTTTCTTTTAGTATAATTTTCTATCTACAGTATTAGGAGTACTTTCCCTCCAGGTGGCATTACAAAATTCCACCCTGTATATGTAGCTCAGAGCCCTTGCTCTAAGCTTTATGTATATTAGAGAGGTCTATTTCGGTCGCGCGGGTCTTATTGTTGACTCTACCCATTTATATCAAAGCAGCCAATTAGTTTCCTTATTCAATGCCATTAAACGGATTCAATTACTATAAGTATTTTGAACTGCATATTTGTTTACCAAATAATGTTTATTCAATAAATCAGACACAGTCGTAGGCGCCTCTACATCAATTACATTGAAATGAAATAGAGTCCGTTTACGAGCTTAGAACAATGACCGAGTACCGTTTAGTGGGAGGGCCCATTATTTTGTTATTGCTTTGTCTTTATGCATATTACGTATTGGGAGATCAGGAAACAATATAGGGAAAAATATACTTGCATCATCATTATCATCGTCATCCGCAGCCGGTTTTACCCATTGTTGGATAAACCTTTTAAAAAATTCACAAAATTTTTATTCAATCGTTAAGTGCCATAAAATTCATTTAAATTTTGCATTTTTAAATTTCGCGCGTAATTTGACGAAAACGCTGGACGCCATATTGCTCTGTGGTCAAATTTAATGTAAGTTTCACTATATGGACACGCATTAAAATCTTGGCGTGACAGGTAGGTATGTCTACCAATATAGAGATGTCGCCCTTCGATAAGGATAAGGAGTTGGTAGATGTACCCACGGGAAGTAATTACGTACCGAATGGTCTGTTGCGTGACGATGGTAAGAGGCCCGACGGTATGACACTAGTCCCATGGGAGTTGGGGAGGCCCATTGTGTGGGACGCTACATGCGTCGACACACTTGCGCCTTCCCATCTTCCGAGGACATCCGTGAGGGCGGGTGCGGCGGCAGATTTGGCCGAAGATCTCAAGAGGCGCAAATATGCAGGTCTCGACAGAGCCTACACATTTGCTCCCCTTGGAGTCGAGACCCTAGGTCCGTGGGGTACCGAGGCTCTTCGGGTTTTCAAAAAACTATCTGAGCGTCTGGTCGAAGCGACGCGTGACCCGAGAGCTGGTGAATATCTGGCACAGCGTATCAGCATTGCCATACAGCGTGGCAATGCAGCCAGCGTCTTGGGGACGCTTCCGACTGGTGTTGATATGGATCAGTTGAGCTATCTGTAGACTGTTTGCAACAGTCGGCAGTTAGCTCAATTGTTTCAATTGTAAATACTAGTATAATTTTCTTTGTAGATAGGTTAAAACTCCTACTTTATATTACGTACTTACCGAGCAATAATACAGTTAAATGCAAATCGGAACCTTTACGCTTGCAACATAAAGATGCCGGTGCTGTAGGTTCTATTTATTTATTCTAAGGTTGCGCCCACACCACGTAATGAGGCCAGGCAATCACAAAGTGCATTAGAACCACATCGGGTTAATGTATTGGTTTTTGCATAATCTGGCCATATTTTGTTTCATAACGGCTCTTATAGGACAGATAAAATCAACAACGAGTTTATGAACACAGCAATTTTACAAAAAAATCTAAAACACTTGGCGATATTATGTATACTTTGAACCATTTGATTCTCCTCATAAGCATACACAACAAGGTAT
Source organism: Eupithecia subfuscata (assembly GCA_963564075.1). Taxonomy (NCBI): domain Eukaryota; kingdom Metazoa; phylum Arthropoda; class Insecta; order Lepidoptera; family Geometridae; genus Eupithecia; species Eupithecia subfuscata. Next base: position 11,777,667 of record OY751097.1, read on the forward strand.
TTTCATAGAAATCAAATTAGGTAGGTATATCGTAATAAAATTCGACTTCGACGTGACTTGAACCCGCATTTGAAAGGTATTTTCAGAACCATAATCACCACAAGTTACAAGAAAAATGTTTTTAACATGACATAATCTATATCTTTACTATAATATTATAAAGAGGAAAGATTTGATTGTTAGTTTGTATTGAATAGGCTCCGAAACTACTGGACCGATTTGAAAAATTCTTTCACCGTTAGGAAGCTTACTTTTCAGGAAGTGACATAGGCTATATTTTATCCCGGAATTCCCACGGGAACGGGAACTACGCGGGTGAACCGCGAGGCGATCGTCTAGTTATTTATAACAAGCTACCAGAATATAATTGAAGGATTTGAATGGAAACTGGGAATTTAAGAAAAAAGTTAGAAATACTTATGGTTGCTTTCAAATTGTTTTTTATAGTGTAAACGAATACTTAAATTTTAAATTATAAGAGCATTAATTAAGGATATTTTATACCCAATAATGACATATTTAATATTTGCACACCTGCTTGCGGGTCGAATACATTGTCATCATATACGAGTACTTTAAGATCTTGGCATGTAATTATTATATTCTGCAAATAAATGATAGATTCTGATTCCGATTCTTGCGATCTACGATGCTACATGATGGTGGACAATTCACACATCCAGCCCTAGAATACAAACACGATACTTATAACAACGCCTATTTAGTTGGGGGTTTAATTTAATATTCAGTGAGATACCTATGCGTTGTACAGAACACAATTTAAACAGTTTCAAAATAGAAAACAGAGGAAGCTAAAACGGGTCACGTCTCCGACTTTGAAGTTGTTATAAAGCAGTCATCGTCTGCATTATGACAACTTCACATCTACACGAGATTACGATGAAAGCTATAAAGCTTAACTGGACTGTAGTCATTGCGTAATTCAATTATTATAATCTTTGATAATAGGAGCTATAAATTTAAAGCTTTTGAAACGTATGCGTGTAGTTCGGAAATAAAAACTTCTTTTGGGTTGTGACTGGCTGAGAAACATTTTAGTTTTCTTTTATGAGTGCTTCTCTCTTATTGGGTACGGTAAATAATACCCTTTATTATGATTTGAGATTTGTTTTTTAAAATATTAACTTACGCTCGTATTCTATTCTGATTACAAAGTTAACGATTATTTGCATGTCATCTTAGCGTTAATAAATGTTAATATTGTAGTAATAAAGCTTGGGCGCTAGCCATAAATAATCTAAAAATAAGTAACCTTAAGTAATGTCATTATAAGTACATAAACTGTTTAAGTTTTTAATGAGAATAAATTCTTTAACCCGATTAGCGGTCGTTATCGTGTGCTTTTCTAATTCATGGGCTAGCTTAGATAGACCATTAAAATCAATAAACAAACAGAACAGGACTCAAATGACTTTTGACTTTATTACCCCTTGTTTACTTATCAAATCTAGAGTTCACAACTCGAAAAAATATAATTTCAATCCACACAGAATCTGAGCCATATGACGCATCATCGATTACTCCTCGAAATCTGAAGGAAAATTGTGGCAATCGTATACAATGGACCACACAGTACCGATTACTCACTCGTCCCGACGTGTTCCCGGAGCTATTATTTTGATTCCCTGACCCAGTGGAGTGAGCTGGTGAGACATACTCTCGTGGGCGGAGGCGCCGTAGAGCAAACTCATTTGCTATAGTGATGAGCTTAGATCGAATCTGTATGAATTGGTTTTGGACTAGACGATCGCCTGACGGTTTCACCCGCGTAGTTCCCGTTCCCGTGGGAATTCCGGGATAAAATATAGCCTATGTCACTCCCTGAAAAGTAAGCTTCCTAAGGGTGAAAGAATTTTTCAAATCGGTCCAGTAGTTTCGGAGCCTATTCAATACAAACTAACAATCAAATCTTTATATATAATACTAGCTGCGCCCCGCGGCTTCGCCCCCGTGGAAATTAATGTTTCCAACTTTCTTAATTTTTTCTTTCATAAGAACCTTCTCCTGACAATAACAAACACAACAAAGAAAGAATTAGCGAAATCGGTCCAGGCGTTGTTGAGTTATGCGCTTACCAACACATTTTGCGATTCATTTTTATATTATAGATTAGTATAGATATACTAATTCACTACTAGGTAATCTGTGCTGTGGTACCTATAATACATTTTCAACATTCAATTCATAAAAGAAAACACAACAATTCAAATGACTATGTTACGCATCTGTTTAAATTTTTAACAAAACCCAAAAGTATGAAATTTCAAAGAAAAATTCGTTTTATTCAATGCACGCAGAATCTCATGGGCACGACTCACCCTCGATTACTCTTAAAAATCTGAAGGAAAATTGTAGCTGTCCGCTGATACCGTGTATGGCCCCAGATTGCTTGCACGAACACAAAAACTCATTCAGCGAGTTCATAACGCCTGCGCCAGGTTTAGTTTTTTTATTGCCCCTAGAGCACATGTAACACCATTCATAAACGCTTCTAAACTCCTGAAAATGAATGGCAGAAGGCTCTTACATCTTTCTGTTCTACTTTTTGTTGTTATAAACCCAACTAGCACAATAGCGTTAAAACAACCTGTATATCATTATATATATCGGTTCCATTCGAGTATCATAGTGTTAATAATACCTGTACAGTGGAGTTATAGAGTGCTCTAACTCCCATATAACCACGAAAGAGGCCCACGATTTTACAGGTAAAGGTTATAGAAAGCCTGTAGTGCTGTTATATAAAGGTGTAACAGAACCTGCACAAAAGTGTTGATTCATACTCAGCTACTACTTCAACCTATATTACTGTGCTTGTAGATGGGTTGGTCAACACTAAAGGTTATATAAAAACGTCGGCTAAGAGTTATAACCACTTAAAACTTTATTAGACCTATTAAAAATAGTTGTTTGACACTTTGACGCTAGTTACAATATGTTTATGGTATCATTTAGCGTACAACTAAATGTCATCACCGAATGGCCATTAACTAACAGAGAAATAATAAAGTATACCTGTTCAAGTTACTTTGTGAAGTGAAAACAATCTGGCGTTGTGATTTTACGGTAAGTGTATACCATGTTTTCCATCTCAATTTTAACGCGCTCTTGATTTAATAAAGATTTCAAATAAAACTTATGAAACATAAAATAGGCACCTCAAATTTGTATCATTTTTTATTTTTGCTTTATGGCTAGTGGCATCTTCAATTAAGTGACATCAATGAAATTACAAAAGTAACTTATATAATGAAGTATTTTGTTGTCAAATATTGAATAACCCAGTCAATTTATAGGTTATAGTTCACCAAAACAATGGCGAACTTACATTAAAGCTTTAGTCGTTGCATAAGTAAATTATTACCCCTTTTGAGTTACAACATCTGTAGCCAAGAATGTTGTGACACCATTACTTTTACAACGCCTTTATAGTGTATCTACTTATCACAATAAGCGTAAATAGAATTAACATTACAGCTTAAACCTACATAAATGAGTTGTTCAAAACTTTTGGTGTCTGTGTATCTTACACTCTTGACAAACTCTATTTTACAACACATGTCTGCACCTTATAACCAATATAATACCTACAGTTATAAAAGACACTTCACTGCAACAACTAAACAACAATAAGTGTTGACGCGAGTCAGCGAGCACTGTTGTATAGGTATAAGTGCTACAAACAGGTTAAAGCTACAACATCTTAACTATACTTGCTGTAATTAACGCTCTTCTAACTCTTAAAGTGTTCTTACGTCGTTCATTAAAGTTCTAGAACCACCATTGAAGCTAAATTTATTTTTTAACTCCTTTATAACGCTTTTAGTCAGAACTGAGATAATTATTACTCAATTAAACAGGTAAAAGTTATAATAAAAACTGTATCTGACACCCAAATGTTAGTTGGGAGAGCCTTATTGACAATGAACCATAGAAAACCGATTTCTTTTTTAATTCAATTCATTTATTTTTACCACAACAACTTATGGAGCACTTGGTGATGTCATGACACTCCCTCGTACCGACGTGTTCCCGGAGCTATTATTTTGATTCCCTGACCCAGTGGAGAGAGCTGGTGAGACATTATCTCGTAGGCGGAGTCGCCGCAGCAAGTCGTTCAGTGTTGAGATTAGTGATTGGAATCTGTATCAATAATTTGAGTCATTTATCTATTGAGATATATCCTGCATTGAGAGTAATTTTTTGAGACTTGTCTTGAACCAAATCTAGACATAGTGGAAACACAACTGGATTTTGGAAACAACTAACAAATTAGGTCGTGGAGACAATAAATCAGGCGGGGTGTTGAGAGGCAGATTTCAACCCTGCATGATACAATCATTATAAATTTTTAGCCTCTCTAATTGTTGAGTGTTTGCTTTCAATCAAACAACGTAGGTACTTTAAGCAACTATGTTTCCTATTGTTACTATACGTAGGAATGAATCTAAATAGACATGTAATGAAAATCCTACATTCATGTCAATCATGGCAGTAGCGAGCACAACACTACCCCATAAACTCTAGAGCTATTCCCAGAATCATATCGTGGAGGCAGACGCCAAGACTTTCATTCATTCATGAGGTTAGTCGTGCTCCAAAACATTTTGTTTGTAAGATAGCTCGACAGAGGTCACGTTTCATTGGTTTATTATTCAAGGCAGAGTCAACGAAACGAAACTAACATTACTGAGCTTTTGAGGAAGGTTTGACGGAAACTTTGGTCATGATACAAAAGCTAATCATAAAGAAAGTAGCTAAAATGCAACTTAAACAATAGGTAATTGTAATTTCAATCTTCCGTGTCAGAAATCCGAACTGTTTTTATTTTCCTTGGAAATCGATTTGCTTAGAATAACTTGGTACTACTTAGAAAAAATATGTAACAATAGTACATACCTGGCTATTAGTGATGACAAATGAGTTCGTGAAAAACTATCGATAGTCGATAAAAAGAACGACCAGCGAAATGTGTCTTTTAGCGTATGAGTCATTGTGATCATGATTCCAACCTGCATGAGAGCACCTCGCTCCATCCAGGGTTCCACTGATGACGTCACGCGGCAGACACGCTCGATTGTACAGGTAACAGTTTTATGACGCTTTCAAATCTAACTGCTTTTTGAATTGCTTACTAAAAGCTTAGCTGTAAAAGATATTAGACCTAATTATTCGTGAGTCAAGGTTGTAAATGTTATCGATGGTGCTTCGGTCTGAACTTTTGAACATTTTGAAGTATTAAATCATAATACGGTAAACCGTCGGTATCGACATCGCTAAGTTTAGCTTTATCTAGAGTTAGCAACGCCTGTCCCGCCCTGCGTTATTAAAAGCTGCGCGACCTCATTTCACTTCCTCACTTTACGCTTTTAAGCTCTCGACGGGGAAACTGCTACGACATAATATCGATATCGATGTACGGTTATAGCAGCCCTAGTTTTATTTTTATCACAATCATACTGAAAATTTGTGCAACGTGAAATTTTTGTTACCTAGATCTCCAAAACTGTAGCCTAACTTAAACAAAAGGCTACTTTTTTTAGGGCTTCGCTACCGATTTAGAATTTAAAGAAGGATTTGATAATTTACATATCACGTCCAACGAGAAACTAAAACATAGATAAAAAGTCCGTCTATGCAATGTTGTCCATTTTTGTCAAAATAATGATTGAATTTGTGATGTTGTCATGGTTTATCTGCTTTAAAATATGAACATTACACATAATGTTTTTCTCCAGCAAAGAAACGAAGTACTTACCTAACTCAATTATTTGCTAATAGGTACATTCTATGGATAATATAATATTTAAACCTTCAAGAAGTCACAGGTGTATTTGCTTTTTCTATGCAAATGTTTTTTTCCGTTCACTGATGTGTCCTTTAGTAAGGTAGATACCCTACCTACCACACTAACGAAGTTGCGGGTAACAGCTAGTGAACGATAAGTACGAAATGTCCTACAGAGAAAGAGGAAATAATGATGACCATAGATCAAATAATTCAACGTTAAACTTAATTTCCTTTCCTATGGCATTTTATTGTTTACGCAAGTGTACAAATAAAATGCCGAAAGGAAATTAAGTTGCTGCCCCGTTCATGGAGTCCTTCCAATTTAACCAATATAAATTAATTGGGACTGCAATGCGATTAAATGGACAATGAAGTCATTTGCATATCCATACTGCGGAAAAACTATTTTTGACGCAGGATTTCTTCAATATGTACAAAACGGAAGAACTTCTATAAAACTAGTATAGTATTATAAATATAATACATATCTGTGATAAAGCTAAGCTATATAGTTTTATATTCTTTCTTAGCTCTTTCAGCAAACCAAATTCATTTAAATTATAATAACTGGCTCGGATTTCGTGTTGTACCAAAATTTAACTAATGCCGAAAATACACAAAAGTTTTTTAAGAAAATTATTTACTATAACATTGTCCTGATAATCTACATACCTACACATACATTCGCAGAAGCTCGAGTCAGAATTAATTCAGCGTGCAAGTTTCATGAGAGCACACAGCCACCGACCAGTCATCTGGGAATACACGGCGCACAATGACTGCGGGATATACAGGGTGTGCAATTATGTTATGTTATGTTATTTATTCGCAAACAAATACATTTGTGTCGGAATCCTACTAATACTATTAATTAAATAATTAATATTAATTATTAATTAATTATAAATTATTATTATTATTATTACTATTAATAGGTAATAAAGCCGAAAGTTAGTGAAATGTGAAATTTTTGTCACCTAGGATCTTCAAAACTACTGAACAGATCAAGACGAAATTTGGCGTACATTTAGAACATTGCCTAACTTAGATAATAGGCTACTTAATATACCGAAAATACGCGTGCAAAGCTGCGGGTAATGTATTTTATTTTATATATCGTATTATATTTTATACTAGCTTCTGCCCGCGAGCAGATAAAATAAAATAAAATACTCGCTTAAATCAGAGTATAAAAAGTTAAAATAAATAGGATCGCTACAAAAATCAATTGATACTTTAACATAGATAAACAATTAAATCAGAACACAAATTAGATACACACTTAGGCAAAATAGAAGTAATTCAACATACCTAACATTGAATTAAATAAATGTTAAAAATACATGACATATTCTGTGTTAGTCATTTTAGAAAAGCCTAACACACTTTTTGCTTGCTAGATTATACCGTAAGAAAAATGTTCACAAGCATTATTATTTATCTAAATAAAAGATAGATACGAGGTACTATAGAGCACACTTAAATTAAACAGTTCCCTTTAAAAGTCTAATATAACACCGCTGTGAATTGAGTTTCCCTGATTAGGATTACGATGTTGGTGATCAATATGTCATTCTAATGAGTGAAATTTCCCGGAATTTACCTACTAATTAGAGTTTTCAACAAATGTACATCACAAATCATAGCAGATATGCAAAATGGTATGTGACTAAGTTTTTCAACAACTTCATTATTCTAAAAAGTTAGTTTTATGACCTGGCAAGCTTATATTTACACGTAACCTGCATAGGATACAATTATACTTAATTAATAGACTTCAGACAAATATCACAAAACCTTAATAAGGATACCACCCACAAAAGTGGGTAATTTCATTAAGAAATGTTGAATCGAAACTGTACATTTCGATTAAAATTTCTGCTTCACGATGACACCTCTTGAGCTCACTAGTTAAATCTAGTGTGTGTGATACCAAAAGCTTAAGTTGAAATCAGAGACACGCTGTATACGCAGTACTAGGTATAAAGTAGATTTGTTTATTTTGTTCGGCTCTCGTTCACGCGGGGACCCGTTGGGGTAAAGTTACACATTGTATACGTAAATTACGTTTGTTTGGCGTAACACACGTAGGTATTATGAAAATATAGACGGATGTTACTTGAATCAGGATTTTGAATAACTTTTATTCATTGTCAAGAGAAATTAATGATAATTGAAGCTACAAAAATACGAAAATACTAAAATATTTTGTATTTTAGATGTATTTACTTACTGAAAGATTATTTTAATACTGATTATCTTAATACCGAACAGGTGGATATTTTCAAATACGCTTTATTTATTGTCTACAAGATTTTCATTTTTTAATAAATTAGTTATCAGTTGAGCTACCTGTAGATTGTTTGCAACAGTTTGCAGTTAACTCAATTGTAAGTTCTTATTCCAAAGACATTTTAACCACTGTCTTTGACTAGTTCTAATTTCTATTAATTGATTGTAATTTTCTTTGTGAATAAAGTTCTATAAATTAGTATTTATTTATGAAAGGTTATTTATTTCAAGCCCAAATAATTTTTATACCGGTACTTTTAGGAAAACTTATCACCATAGTTTGTTGGTGCATATTTCACTGCAGGAAATGAAAATAAAGTGGCTGGTCCCAGCTGCTTGTGAGCGGCATTTTAGCAATACGGGCAAGTGCTTCTCGGACAACGGCTATTATGTATATAAAGCTAAGGGCTACGTACATAATAACTCTACCTTTATTCAATTAATTAACTACATAGGTTTCAATATGAATTGTAATCAGGCTGAAAACTTTTTGTCAGAGATTTTTGATTAGAGGGGTTCCTACAAACAAGATCCGTCAAGTGCGAGTGTTACCCGCGCGCCGAGGGTTTTGAACGTTAGTGAATTATTCAAATTTGTACTAAAGGTACCGGTAAGACTTCGCTATTGTATGAATATCTAAAAATAGTAGGTACCAACATTTCAGATGAATTGCTCTGCAAACTTTGGAGATTAGGGAGTAATGGTAAATTTTTGACATAATTCAAAATAGTTCAAAAAGTATGTAACCGACAGAAATTTCATGTGGTTGTTTTTTTACTTTTTTCAAAATATTTCGAAAAGTATGATAGACCTACAAAAATTTAAAAACAATTTTGAAATGTACAAATTGATACATTTGATACCCCACTTGATGGTAGGTCCCCCCCCGTAGGTCTCTTTTAAATTTCGACATCACAATTTGTATGGAAAATTTTCATTTTAATTTTTTTCATTGTTTTGTCTCTATATCTGTACAGGCGCACGAAATTTAAAGCGCCAAAAGTGGGGCAACTGATATCTCCGCCTTCTTATAAGAGAGATATTTATTCCGATTTCTATGGTACTTTTGTATTTTATGGAAGAAAAAAAATGGCTCTTCAGAATTAGTGCTTGCGAGGTCTGCTGTTCGCAGAAGTACTAGTTTATTTATACACATTTTATACAAACATAGCGCCTAAGCTGATTCTGTACGTAAGAAAATTATTTTATTTATTATTTATTATTCGATGTGTACCTAAACATTGTCTTGTCATAATGACAACATTATGCGGATAAACTTAAATTATCTAATCTAGCATAAATTGTCAGTTTCTTAGATTATTATGTTACACTTCCTGAGGTAAAAAAACTATTCATTTTATTGTATACACCATCATTACATGAATATTAAATAAGAAGATAAATAAAACGAATCGTATACCTAGCAGTGAAATTTTTTATCAGTAGCATCAATAAATGGTTAAATAAATAGTTAAATAAATAACTAATGCTGGACAATCCACACAGCATCATCTAGCCCCAAGCTACGCAGAGCTTGTGTTATGGGTACTAAGATGACTGATATACTTTATACAATAAATTACACACAGATATTTTTACTATACAGCGGTTTCTATAAATTTTACATAAAAAACAAATCTAACAACAAAATAATTTAATAACCTCAAAATTATTTCACAAAAAACGGTTACAACTAAATAATACAAATCAATGGCATAGTAACAGTGTACTTTACCAAGGTGTTGACCCTACGACAGTTCAAGCAAAAGTGGACCAGAGACAGCGAGCGCACTGCTTTTATAGAAATGCTACCGACATAAATTTAAAAATAATGATTCCCGCTGATTATACATAAAAAATACCCAGAACACCCGGAACAAATATTTGCAAATCAAACATTTGTCAATCAATGTCAATATTCAATAACACGATAATAATAGACGAAGTATTATACCAACGGATACGACTTCTTGTAGCTCTGCTTTACAACGATAAAAATGTCCAGCCAAATAGATTTATTACAATGGAAAGCTATTTGGAAGCGATTGAATAAACAGCCACGATATCTATTTATTTCTATGAGAAAGATTCCGACTCTACATTATCAATGTCATGGTTATTCTATGGCGATCGATGTCTGATAAAATCTTTTGTGGTGTTAAACTTTTGTAAACGAGAAGATGTTATGGCTTGATAATAATATGACCTCTCTATAAACATTCTTTTATATTTTATACAGCATGATTCGGTAGAGCTGCCATTGTTGACCAAGTTAGAAGACTTAATTTTATATCATCGGCATAATCCTGTAATATTATTATTAACCAAAAATTTGTGTTTTGATTAATTTTTGACACTCGTACCCCCCCCCCCCCCCTCCCCTCCATTATTTAGACTAACTATACGCTAGCGGAACATAGATATACCTAATGATCTTCCTCCTCTTCATGCCTCTCCCAGTATTAGACTCTATCATAAATTATTTCCACAGCCTAAGGCCATAGCCTCATAGCATAGGTACTTCGTTCTTAATTAGGTTCTCGACTGCAATAAATATCTATAAGTGACAGTCGATAAAACAACATTGTCATTTAGACTGTTCACACAAAGCGTTTTTCCCACAAAACAGTCAAGGAAGCCTTTAGTTCGTACCTGCACTGGTATAGGTGCCAGACTAACAACGCATACAATACAAAATTCGCAAACAACGATCAACGAAACCTTAAGGCGAATAGTAGGGGTGATTACCACTACATATTTAATTTAATCATTAAGTTAAACAAAGGAATTATCAAAAAATCGGACCGCTGGTAGACGATACCTATCACAAGCTTTTAGTTAATGATTCTGTAATAGTTTTGTTTTGTGATATTCAATCAAAAACCTTGTTTGGAGAGCTTGGTGGCCACCAATAGGAACTAAAGTCTTGAAACAAGTATCTGCCTAAATAATACAGTACAAAACTATTAAAGATACATTTAAAAAAAGCTTATGATAGATGTCGTCTACGCGCGGTCCGATTTTTTGATAATTCCTTTGTATAACGTAATTATAAAATTAAATATGTAGTGGCGCCACTATCCACCCTACTATTCGCCTTAAGGCCATACCTACACTGATGTAAACGTAGATATGAAGCCCGTCCTCAGACTGCTTACAGGTCTGAGAGGTAAATTCCACTTGTCGTAGGCACTCGCACCATCTCGTCTGGCTTGTCTGGGTTCTAAGCCGGCGTCCGAGCGGCGTCCACTTGTCCCCATTCACAAACAAATTGACTCCAACCTGCACGAAGGTAGTAACACTTGGAGTGAGAAACTTTAATTTGAACGCTTTAGTTTAGCCAACAAATAAGTTTGTACCTGTAACCTTTTTTCTAGTTTTCGAGTGGGAAAACACCATAATACCATACAAAAAAAGATACCATACTGCGTAATACCATACTGTTGATTGTAGGGTACAGTATGGTTGCTGTCTCCTGGTACAACCAACATACGTAGACACCAAAAAACTTTGTATGGGACATTTTTTTCTAAGCCTTTGTTTACAGTTTTAAAAGCGTCGACTGATAAAAGTCGACCAGTAAGAAGTTTTCCTAGCAAGTGTTTCAGGCTTAACGGTTTCACATAAAATAGTTTTATCTAGACTTTAGACACTATTTTTTATTTAGATTATTGTTTTGAACGACATAGCTCTAAGAATTACCCAGCTGAAGTGGCAGTGGCCGGCCATATCTCGCGAAGAACCGATATAAGAGCGCTCATAAAGGGAGGCCTATGTCCAGCCTATGTTAGTCCAGCAGTGGACTAGCATAGGCTGATGATGATCATGATGATGATGATTGAATATGGACTGCATGAGGTACTAGTTAAGAATTTATTGAAGAGACTCGGAGACATGAAAGAGGTGCCTACATGTTTTGATTTATTGGTAATGTGAAGTGAAAATCCACATTTTCGACTCGTCAATAATTTTATGTAGTTTCCGTTTCAATCCCATAGTAAAGTCCAGATGGTAGCCCGTCCGTGGCTTTAATCCTTTTAGGAATTCTCTCAACACTCGCTTATTAACTTACAGATAGCTCACGATGAGCTCATACATACCTCCTTACAAAGGAATTTTATTGCACTTCTTTTGCATGTTTCAGCTTACAATACACTGTCAATTTGCATTATTGGCAAAAAAATCTTCATGAAGGAGAACAATATGAGTCATACTTTTTACTAGCAGTATTTTAAAGTGTGCTGAACTGCAAAAAACTGACATAAACAATTAGCTTCTTTTTAACGACTTCCAATAAAAAGGGGAGGTTCTCAATTCGGACGTGTATGTTTGTTTGGTACACGATATGATTATCTTTTTTTTTTTTTTTTTGTTTTTTTACGCTTTTCTATCCACTCACACGTCCGAGCCACAAATGTTGCTAGAAATTTTTTCCGGTTGAACGCCCCAGCCACATTTGTGGCTTATTTCTCCGGCCGGAGTAAAACTCGTTTTGTGGCTAACTTAACCCTATTAGCTTGAGTCTATGGTCATGAATTGACGGTGTAATACCTGCTTCATTGGTAGAATGGCTAAAAGGCAAGGAGCCAATACAAAAAATTTCAAAGACGAATTTTTAAAAAATAAAAATCACTACTGTGCGTTTTTCAAAAACATCAGTGTGTTTATTCGTGGATATCTTTTCTAAAATGTAAGTATTTTAGTGTTTTAATATTAGTGTCGTATATCAAATTAATCCTTAGGAATAATGCTTTCTGATTATACCCGAATATCATGGAAACTTAGTTCGATGCGACGACTAATTGACCTCAAAGTTGATCGTAATTTTGCGGCCAACAATTTTTATTTTGTGAATTTCAACCTACTTGCATTTATTTGAGAGCACTTCATTCTTTGTAATACTTGGTCTATATCTTTATAGATTCCGTATAGTTTTCGCTTTTTTATGGTATATTTTTTTAGGGCATAGGTGTAGTAGATAGCGAGATATAACGATTTATATTAATAATGGGGACGCGCTCGCAGCGCCGTGATTTTTGTCTGCGAAGCTCGGACGTTTGGGGCTATGGTAGTCGATTTGGCCGGGCGTTTGAGTGGCTATAGATGATACCGATGTGGTTCCATGTATGTTTTATTCACGAGGAATAACTATTATCCATACGAAATACAACTAGTAATTGTGAAAATATTCCGAAATTTGAAGTTAATGTCAAAACATTAAATTATTGTAAAGAGAAACCGACAAGAATGTCACATAAAAGGCCTGAGATTCAACAAAAACCTTCCTTACAAACAAAACGGAGATGTGTGAATCTATTCAAAGTTCCACAGATAGGTACAATACACAGATAGAGTCAGTAACAGTCAACCAGCTATAAAAGTTTTAGTAGCAATTTCGCGTTGACCACAGAGTTATCCGGCTTCTTTGTTTGTCCACGTGTTTTACACCAAGGGGTCAAGTTTTTATGACTGTTTTACTGTCGTGTGTACTTGATGGTAACTCATTTTCTTTTGATTTCATTAAATACATTTTACGGAAAGAACACAAAGTAAATTTTAAATTGCTCTTCAGTAAGGAATTAGACAAGGATACCTCGCCTTAGTCGTCCAAAGTGCTTGTGGTTTCTATGTGCCTGTACTGTCCGAGGTAGATATACGTTACCGGAGCAATCGGTCATGCTCGACTGTGACAGAGAGGGATGAGGTCACACCATTGGTGGAATAGTTGGACAGCGATCACGGGACCACATTGTACCTTAACCTTCCATTCTACCCTGGACCATAGACATTCCATTAATTAAATCTTAACTCCGTGTTACGTGTCCTAAGATCTTCACTACTTTATAGGATTTTGTGAGCGTCTTAGTACTTATAAGTTTCGCATAGGTTACGTAAACTATGATCGTTTCCGTACAATCAATAAGCGCCTTGCAGCGCCAATACCGGGTACTAAGAGTAACTGTTTTCGTAGTATGACAGCGATCCAATAGTTTCATTAAGCTACATTCTGATAAGTAAGCGGAAAGTAAACTGTCACTTCTTGTTCATGAAAACTTTTCCGTTTCGGTATTTTGCTAGACCCCTTTCTATTATAGTCACAAAACTAGGACAGTTGTAGAGCGCTTGTTGTCCGTTTAAAATTTTATTTGTACAAAAAATGTCAATTGGATTCTCTTTCTTTCTAGATCTACACAGACTGGGCGAACCACTACCTCGAACGCGCTCGCTCGCGGCGCCGCGCGGGAGCCTCGGGCGGAGGCCTAGCGAGGGACTGCGCTGACGGCCTGCTGCTGGCTGATGTGCTGGAGGGAGTCACGGGATTGAAGGTGCATAGGGCGCATAGGAAGCCGAGGAACCCGCAACAAATGGTGAGTGGGCTGCGAATTTAATAATAATCACTGCGTCTGTTTTCCCGGTAGAGTACAATATCGGAGTCTTCAAATCCAGAGTTAATAAGTTCCTTCTGGGAAAACGTGCTTTCGATTAATTAGATCTTCACTTTTTAAGTGTTTGAGTGTGATAATCAAACGCTTTACCATTTTCAATTAAACAGTAAAATGATCAATTTTTCTGGCCTCCGTACGTTTTTCAGGAACGCGGGGAGGTATTGAATTGAAAATAACATCCAATACTCAAGTCCATTACCTCTTGGAGCCGTTTTAGAAATCAAATTTCATTGTAAAAAGTCATTGTCTGCTTAGCTTGGGGCTAGATAATGCTGTGTGAATTGTCCAGCATTATTTATTTATTTATTTATTTATTGTAATCAAAAGTTAAATTCGTTTATGCCCGAATATTTTGAAATTTCCAAGGTTAACCATTTAGGTTTTGTGTACATGTTGGTCAATGTTGGTCAGTTGATCTAGAATCATGAAAATTGACAAGAAACAAGGTCTTCTAGCACAAGTAAAGGGCAAAATTCGAAAACCATATATTTGTAGTTTTAAAAAAAAATAGATTCTCGCCATGGACCAAAAGTTATACGGTACTTCCCGCTGACCTACAATCCTAAAATTTGCCAAGAAGCGAGGTCTTACAATTATACGAAGCCCTCGGTCCGCGAGTCCAACTCACACTTGACGTTATATTTCTTATTTGGGGGTAGGTTAACGAATTTCTCGATTCTTAGTGAGTAAAGGGTTTGGTAAGTCCCTAATAGTAATCATGTCTGTGCTTAAATGCTTCGAAATGAGAAAAAACAAAACGTCAGTTGATCTCAGAAAATTACTAGTGCCTATACCCAAAACTCAACAAAAGCTCTATTATACCGATTTCTTCAACCTATTTCTGAATAAGAGCAAAACGAAGTAGAATGTAAACATTCAAAAATAACAGCTCAAAATTCTGTAGAACCGCGTAAACATACAAGTTTAAAATAGTATCCAGGTCACGAGATTACTATATCTCGTAAACCAGAAGCGCACTACGTTGCAATTCCTTTAAAACACCCTCAATTAAACGACGACCTTAATAATTTTCTCGTAAGTCGTAAAATCGATCATCGAAACGTCAAAACAAAACTTTCATTATATCCGGTGCTTTGTTTATTTGTGCATGCTGGAAAATGAAAGCGGCTCGGGGATATTTTTGTTTCACTGAAATTGCTATTGGCCTATTGGCTCTCGAATCAATCTGGTGGAGGGCGAATATGATTTGAACACGTGACTAAAAATAAAAAGCAGATTGATACATACCGATCTAGGTATAAATTGAACTAGAATCTTATGTAGGTAATCTAGTCTTCACTCTTATTCGGAGATAAAGTTGAGAAGCCTACTAATTAACTAATTTTAAGAACCGAACCAAGCCTTAGAAAGCCTATTTTAACTCTCCAAAACACACAATTGCGTGTTTCATTTATCAATCATCATTAATCTTTTTTTTGCAAATTGGTACTGGTACGCCTCCTGTACCTTGGCAAGGCCATAATTTTACGAGCTAAAATTATTTACAAACTAATTTATGCCCGCGGCTTCGCACGCGTTGTTTCTATAAACGTTTAAAGGTGATTGTTATCCCATGGGAACTGATTTATGGGATAAATAGTAACCTATGTTTGATTCCAGAATTAGAATTACCGGTATGCAACATTTCAGCCTGATCCGTTCAGTAATTTTGGCGTGAAGAGGTAACAATCATCCATCCATCCATCCAAACTTTCGTATTTATAATATTAGTGTGATGTGATTTACAAAGGCCCACCATTTACAGGTTTTCTTTTAGTTTAGTTAGAAGAATCACGTTAGGCTTAAACTTTCGTTCATTAGCGTAGTTCTTTCACTGAATGTGCCACAGCAACTCAAACATGTGAAAGTGTATGCAACTTATAGGTAGGTAGGTATCTTAATTAGGTAGTGGATGCACTGTTTTGATTTATTGATATCCTGCACGTACATGGTCGGAAGTAAGAGAGAGTTCTCAACCTAGCATGTGTCTGGTACAAGAGTAATTGGGGACATACATTGTATTGGGCATGCCATACATGTAACACATATGTCTGTAGCCTCGTATGCAGACAAGGTGTTCCGCCCCATAGATCACTGAAAGAGTGGAATCATTGCCACCATCTTCTTCTTCTTCTTATATATAAAAATCAATTGCCGTTCGTTTGTCTCGCTAAAAATCGAGAACGGCTGGACCGATTTCCTTAATTTTGGTCTTGAAATGTTTGTGTAAGTTCAGGGAAGGTTTAAAAGGTGAGAGCGGTACGAAGTTCGCCGAGTCAGCTAGTTGTTAATAAGAAAAGCTCTTTGTCAAGGGGTTTGTTTGTTCTGTGAAGGCTCTAGTACTAGGTAGGTGGCCAACCGTTTTCTGCAGGAAAACAACATTGCTGGGTTCCGGTTTGACTTTGAAGGCTATGGTTGCTAGTAAAATTTCGTACAGACACACGAGGCTTAAGTTAAGTCTCAGGTGTCTGTGCGTAATTTTACTTAACTGCGTATGCCTCAGGTTGACGGGCGGCATGGAGCAGTGTAGGTATGGTAAGAGCACAAAGCGTGTGTGCAAGGAATAATATTGCTCTGAGGCGATGGTTAGGCCAATAGACTTTGGATGATTGTCAGCTTAGGCATCTACTCAGGTACCAATTTAGGAAGTTTTCGTACTCAGCATAATTATAAACCTGTTCTTTTCTCTGAGGGTGGTGTTCTTCGAAAGATAATTGGACAATTATAGTAAACTAGCTTCTGCCCGCGGCTTTGCACGCGTTGTTTCTATGGAAACGTTAAAAGGTGATTTCTATCCCATGGGAACTGATTTATGGGATAAAAAGTAGCCTATGTTTGATTCCAGGGTTATAATTATCTGTATACAAAATTTCAGCCCGATCCGTTCAGTAGTTTTGGCGTGACGAGATAACAAACATCCATCCATCCATCCATCCATCCAAACTTTCGCATTTATAATATTAAGTGTGATGAGTAATGTATGAAAAATTCAGTTAGAAACATCAATTCAAATGTTACTTACTGTCCGTATATCTTTTCCAAGAACACATGCTCTACGCACTGATTTGTTACATTGTAAGCACTCAATGGGTGTAATATAGATATAAACATTTACGTAACAATAGTTACACGGTTACACGAAGGTTTTTATCACATGTAACCCGAGAAGGTTGTGGTGCGAGGCCAACTAGGAACCACGACATCCGCAAGGATATCAATTGACTAGGCAGCCTTTTGTTGACGTTCTCACGTACGTTCTGATAATGCTGATCAGTTGATCCAGGAATTATCTAACCGTATCTTATTTATTGGCTGCTTAGTATAAAATAAATAAAAATAAAATAAATAATGCTGGACAACTCACACAGCATTATCTAGCCCCAAGCTAAGCAGAGCTTGTGTTATGGGTACTAGATAACTGATATAGGTACATAATACAGTACACTACATAGATAGATATTTTTTATTATACATAGAAAACATCCAAAACGCCCTGGACAAATGTCTGTAGGTCGTACAAAAATTTGTCCCGAGGCGGGAATCGAACCCGCAACCTCCTGCGTCGCAGGCAGACCTTCGCCCGCTGCGCCACAGTGGTCGTCAATAATCTAACCGTATCTTATTTATTGGCTGCTTAGTTGTAAACTTCAACATAGTTCTCAGTTTAGTTGAACTATAGTATACTAGACTGAGAACTATGTTGAAGTTTTGCTGTTTTTCTAAGAGGAGCCACCGAATAATACTGTTTGCTATGTAGTTACCGATTTTGTATATTTTAAAATAAAATTCCTTGTGATAAATTACTATGGGCTCCAAATAAGCAAAACCGTAAGAAACATGATAAAATCATTTTTTAATTAAAAACCCACCCTGTAAAACAATTCCTAAAAAATCCAAAATCCAGGTAGTTTTGCAAAAGTAGCATTAGTTTCTCAACTGGTAGAGCTTTTCACAAAGGCTCTCAATTTACAAGGGCATAAAGTAAGTGCTCCATAACTCAGCCCCCATTGATTTGTAACCAATCTGACGGAACTGTGGATTTTAAAGGCATTCCCATGGTTAATGCCTTTTACCAACACTTCACTTATACTTCAACACTTTCGAGACGAGGCAGCTAGTCCAAACGCTGGAAACACAAAAAAGAAAAAAAAAGAAATACCCGTTAAATAATACCAATAATAATGTGTTCAGATCGCGTAAGTTTGAAAATATTTACTTCTGTTCAGCACATGTTACACATATAAAAATTCCATACCAACTGTAAAGTTTTTGTTCAACTTTATGTAGTTATAGCTCGATGACCTACGAAGCGTTATAAAAAATTTATTTATTTATTTTATTTATTTATAGATAACTCTTTACTGTACCACTCAAACACTTAGTACATAATGAAATGCTGAGGATCAATCAAGGAAGTAAAAAGGGCGGCCTAATCGCTTTGACTTCTCTTTAAGACTATCTTACTATATTCTTTCATGAATCTCTAAAGGTATTTTTTTTTAATTTAGTATCAATTATTTGCCCAACTTTGCGTTGCAGTGGCCCATTCTAAAATCATCTTTAATTACATCTCCACCTTCTTCTTTCCATAAGGCCTGTTAATACCTACGCGGTATTAGCTACTCAGAGCAGCGGTAGCGAAACCAGACTGCGTATGCGGTAATCATACTATCACCAAAATACTCGAAGGTATACCCAGACCGCGCGAAACCCCGAGCGAAAACCAAACGAAACTTATCGCTACCGCTCTGGATAGCGATTACCGCGTAGATTTGAACAGGCCTATAGACTGAACTAGCTGTAATTTGGAAACAGGTACCCTACAGAGGTTAGATTATTACTTGGCCCAAGAATAACTCGTAAAGCTTTGCACTATGGCCCTATTACGATAAGCTGACAAGTTGTTAAACACGAACTTTAGGAATCGATAAAATGCTAGAACCTCGATTAAGAGGCTATAAATTAATTGTAAGCTTTCTATTGTTGAAAGCTCCATGCTTTTGTTTCAAGCATTTGTTTTTTTAAACAAATGAAAATTATCGTACATTATCGATGCACCAACATTTTATTTTTTTAAATCTTATAAAGGGCTTTCAGCCAAACACTGACTGCGTCAGCCCTGTTAATTCTTATAAAATATCATGAACCATTTTATACAGAATCCGCCGCCGCGCCGCCGTGCGAAGCGGGGCGGCTAAGATGCTTTGAAAAATGTCAATATTTAGATTTTTTATTTGGCGAGCAGCAAGGTCTTGTAGCACAAGTAGAGGGAAAAATCTGAACACCATAAATTTGTAATTTACTTACAAAAAAAATAATTGATTCTCGCCATGGACCAAAATCTACAGGGTACTTCCGGTTGACGTAGAATCATAAAATTAGGCATGGAGCAAGGTCTTATAGCACAAGTTAAGGAAAAAATCCTAAAACCGTAAATTTGTAGTTAATTTACCAAAAAAAACTTTTGCTTCTTGATATAGCCCAAAACCTATAGGGTACTTTCCGTTGACCTAGAATCATAAAATTAAGTAAGAAGCAAGGTCTTATAGCACAAATAAAGGGAAAATCCAGAAAACGTAAATTTGTAGTGCATTAACAAAAATAAAAATTATTCTCGCCATGGACCAAAACCTACAGGGTACCTACTTCCCGTTGACCTAGGATCATAATAATTTGGCAAGACACAAGAACCCTTAGTGCGCGAGTCCGACTCGCACTTGACGTTTTATTTGATTTCAGCCTCCCTTAGTTTAAAAAGTAGGTTAAGGTCAAATATTTACATAAACTCAATATTTGCAGACGGCATGCGTGCTGATTAAATTCCTCGAATATGACCTTATTCTGTGTACTAAGGTATTATTCTCATCATTCCAGACTTCATGCAACGCAATATTGTGGATGAAGCACAACATACTTGGCATAAACTCCATACAGAACGATCACTCAAAAAAAAATCTAAAAGTGTCAAGATCTGCCTTCTTCTCTAAATTGTCCTAGCTGTTAGTTAATAATTACTTAGGTACCTATTATGTACCTACCCATTTATCAATAACAGAAGAAACATTTATGAGTCACGAGTTCACGAAGTCCCTACTAGTTTAATTCCCGTAGACCGATTTAGGTGCTATCAATTTCTGTAGTAAGACCTACCTTACCTACCACTTAATTATAGCAATCAAGAAGAGACCACCAAACGTGACAGCAGCACTCGCCAAACTAGTGAAATAGTCTGTCCGTCTAGGCTTGTACAATGGCGTTCATTGTGTGCTGACCCCCCCTTATGTTTGAAGTCAATCTCTATGAACAGGTACCGAACAACTTTAAAACTAGAATCTTTCGGTTAAAAAATATAGCAAGCCGTTTTATTTT
The DNA here is from genome assembly GCA_963564075.1 of Eupithecia subfuscata. Lineage (NCBI taxonomy): Eukaryota > Metazoa > Arthropoda > Insecta > Lepidoptera > Geometridae > Eupithecia > Eupithecia subfuscata. The sequence continues at coordinate 11,798,585 of OY751097.1, forward strand.
AAAAAACAATAAAGATAGTTATATAAAACCAAAACTGATCTAATCACGAGACTTGGAACCTGCCACGGGTCAGCTAACGATGCACGCCACTTTACCTAGGTGTAATTTTCCCAAATAAGTGAGAGTAAAGTAAATAAAAATATAAATTCTCTAGAAATTACTCGTGTAGATTCACCGATTATCGCTACTTCGCCTTCACATAGCCATGGTGAGGACCGACATCACAGATTTCAGCAAAATGTAAGAAAGTTTTCACGGATAGGTCCAAGTGTACTTTCTGTTTGGCGTAGGCCAGTAGCCACCTTGTGGTTGGAGCGTGAAGATTAGGTAGCGACAGAGCGGCGCGCGGTCACGGCTAACATGGCCCATTATTATAAAGGTGACGTAACAGGAAAATCTGGGCATACCTATAATAAACTTGTCGTAGGTGATAATTATTTAGTGCACGTAGGTAAGCGTCTGGTTGTAGCTCGGACTACTAAATTAGCACAGTTTTATTACCTAGCATCTCAATCGCATAGGTAATCAAATCACTAATAAAACAATGATGTTCGAATTTAGCCGAAATTTTTTTTATTTATCTATCTGAATGAATGTGCGAATTTCGCTGAAGCACGGATGTGCGAAGCAAACTTAGGTTGTATGAAACACAAATAAATTAATTTAACTGAAAACCGAACGTGCAAACTAAGATCCGAAACGGTATTTATTTATTCATTCACAATTCAGTTAAAAATCGAATTATAAATAAACTTATATTAGTACTTTTACAAATTTTGATCAATAATGTAAACAGAAAAAATTATGTAGCACGCAATAGAGTTATATTAGGTACCTTATGGCGTAAAAAAGAAAGACATTAACAAACACTGTTACTGAGATTTTTCGTTAAGCTATTTCAATTTTTTTAAGAAAACAAACAAAAGTGTAAATTATAAACTAAACAGGTGCTAACCGCAAGCATTATAAAACAAAAAGATTTGTTTGTACAACTTCTAAGCCTAGTATTGTGCTACATTCCACGTTTGCGTCGGGTATTGTTGGAGCAAGTGTGGATTGAAACGAAACGCTCATAGTTTAGCGTTTCGGTTGATTGTTTCATGCTATTGACCTTATTGTTTTTGTAGTTACCTACACGAGCTTTTTGTAGTGTGAGTCATTGGATAACAATTTATTGAAAGATGATGGCGTACCTCGTATATTAATAAAAAAGAAAAGTTACATGGTGTCATTAAGAAACGCATGTCAAAAGTGATGCATCTTTTAAATTAATGGAAAATAAATGTGGTATAAAAAAGGCTTTTATGGTGCTTAAAAATCCATAATAACTACCTACTTTTTGATTCATAGATTTTTAATTTTCTGATACTGTTTAACGAACTGTTATTTGATTAAAATTCCAGCACAAATCGTTCAATTTAAACATACAAAAGTCCTTTCACACGAAAGAACTCTAAAACCATTTAAACTAAATTATTTCTCAGCATAATGTTATTATTTTTCAATAGCAACCCATTCATTAGTTAATTGGGGTTCGAGCGTCGACCTCCCAATGCGACTTTTCATCACGTACCTACCAGAAGTGGGCAAAAAACGGACGAGTTCAATATTGACAACGGTCCAACTTAAATACAAACAATGGCTAAAATAAAACTATACCTGTCGACTTGTAGTTAACCTAGAAAAAGTATGGTTCAGATATTTTATTAACCCCCGACGCAAAAAGAGAGGGGTTATAAGTTTTACGTGTCTCTCCGTGTATCTGTGTATCTGTCTGTGGTATCGTAGCTCCCAAACGGATGAACCGATTTTCGTTAAGGTTTTATTTGTGTCATAGATAATTTTATCCCGAGTGTTCTTAGCCATGTTTCATGAAAATCGGTTCAACCAGTAAACGTCGGCGGGTTTTTAAATTTTTTAACTTTGTCTCGTTAAGAAGTACCTACAATATTTCCAAAAATCCAATATACATTTTCCAGGTTGATAATTAGATATGGAAATTTTGCATTCCTAAAATTGGGGCCATGCATGGGCGAGACGTCCACTTTTTACTCTGGGATTCAGAATCATAACATTCATAATCATAACATTCATAACACAAGCTTACTTTGTGCTCAAATGCTGCTGTGTTAATAATGTCCAGCATAAATTATTTACTGAGATACGTTTTCAAACAATTATACCAACCTTATCTTAATTTATATAATGCTCATATTTTAAACCGCACGTCAAATCAACGGTGAAATAGGACCGGTCCATTTTTTGCCAGCAAAAGGGGCCGTTATAGATCGTTAGTTGAAAATGACTAGTGACTGACAAACAGACGCATTGTTTGCTTGTCTATCATAGTGATTTATGACACGAACGGTTAGACTCAAGCAAATAAAATGTGTACTTACCGATCTCTGACTACCTACTTAACCTAGATTCATAATGTAGGTTTATCGATAAATTATTTGTGAAAATACTTAGGTAGGTTTATCTCTATAAACCATTCTAAAAATGCACGCCAAAATGCACGCCCGCTTCACTAAATGTCATACAATCGGTTCTTCTTACTTTTATCATTTTCCTTTTAAGTTTTTAATTAAATACAATACAATACAAATATTCTTTATTGCACACCAAGAAATAAAAAAAAACACATAGAACAAAAACAAATACAGATAATGTACAATGGGCGGCCTTATCGCTAAGAGCGATCTCTTCCAGGCAACCTTAGGATGGACAAGAAGTGATCGAAAAAGTATCTACGGTGGCGTGAAAAAATAAGAAAAGAAATAATGTTTAGGGAGAAATAAATAATATAAATATCTAAATTAATATAAATACCTAGTACCTGTAGAATATAACCTAAGTTGGTAGTGCGTCATTGAGTTTAACTAAGTAGAAAACAAAGTAACTAGGTACTTGCGCACTATAACGTTACTACAACTTTAATTTATAGTAGGTATTTAATGTACCTAACATAAATTCTAATAATTATTTCTAACGAGTTCTAAAATTGATGAACACTAGTGGTAGGTCGATACCTGTCCTTTTCTGGTAGCAAGTCATTCAGTTATAATTATTATCAAATTAATTGACCTTCTCAAATGCCAAGGACAAAAAAGTGATACAGAATCTTTTATCAGTCGCAAAAAGTGGGGATCCCGCATTTTTTTGGCTAATAAAATAATAAATGCCTTCCTATATTTAGGTAAAAACTTGTTAACATTTTTTACATAACATTGAAACAAAACAAAAAGGCTACATGGTTAGATATAAGTACCTATTTCACATGTGTGTTAAAATATGTTCCAATTTCCCCTACTTCCAAATGTTTTTAACTCAGTTCGTTCGGTCTGTCTAGGTATTCTCATATTAAATTTGGATGTGTGAATATTATTATAAATCCCTTGAAAAGCTATATTAACACCAATATTTTTCAAGTACTTACCTACTTTTACAGCCATACCATACCTATTGTGTTTCAATAAACAACAAAGATTATCCTACAGCCTACTACGCGACCGGTCCAGTCCGACCGAGCGAGTCCTCCATTCATTCGCGCGTAAGCCTTTCTCGACGGCAGCCGCGTCTATTCGAAATTCGAACAGAAAACATCGAGTTCGTAATTTAAATCGAATCAAATGAATTAATCCTCTTTTGTTTTGATTAATTTCGAAAGAGGATAACATTGTTTTGTGACGTGAATTGATATAAATAGTGCAGTGGTTTTACATAGACACGTTTTGGTGAATTTACCTGTTGAATGCCGTTTATAATTTAACGGTGTTTTGGATTAATATAGACAGGTCAGTAGATAAAATCGTAAATCGTTATTATTTTCTTAACGAATGTGTAATTTATTATAGGTAATAGTTTAGACAGTAGTACTTAATTGAAATTCGGACATAAAAAATCCATATAGGTATTTGGATTTGATTAATGAGGGTAGATTTCTAGGGTTATTAGATATATTTTATGTTGAAATAACAAATTTGAATAAAACAGTAACAGTTGTTAGCATAATAAACGCATTCATTAAATACTAATTTGGTAATATAACATAACGATAAACTAATAAATAATTAAAATAGGCAGGGACCTACATACTTCGTTATCGGTAGGCAAATAAAAACTCGAAATACCTACCTACATAAATGTAGGAATTAGTACTATTAATTTCAAAACTAAATTAAGTACGATTTGAACCCATTATTAATTTCTAAGAAATCATTTAAAATTAGAAATTAGCCAGAGTGCGAGGCTTACGCACTTTAATAACAAAAACCCTACTGATTTTTAATAAATAAGTGCCAACATAAAAAGTGTTGCCACAGTGATTCAACAATAAATCACCGCCATGATTGCAAGTGCAGCTGTAAAAATGATCCAATGACACGTTACGTCTCCTGCGCGGGCGCCGTCGTCGTCGAGCCGATTCTCCTTGAACTGTCGCGAGCATTAAAAGTGGCAGATTTAATGTCAGAGAGCTTTATGACTGCTACAGAGTGATCCAATTTGAATTTATTTTTTCTAAATTTAAGTACAAAGTCAAAGTGTAATTAATCAGTGTACTTACCTATTAATATCTACCTACCATGTAGGAAGATTGTAGAACGTATAGGTAGACAGGAAGGGGTTTCTACTTGTAAGTACCTCAGTTTATGACACTATTTATTTAGGAACGACAAAAGCGTACCTATAGGTACTTACAATAATCTTGGTGGAAAGAATCATACAATTTTCCACCCCATTTTCCACGCAAAAAAAAGATGCTTAAGTATACATTTTTTTTAATTCAATCAAAAGTTTTTGCTGACGCATTTCCGAATTACTGTACAAAATTCAGTATTTTTCACTTGTTTATTTCTTGAGATCAGATCGAGAGCATGAGGTACCTACCTACATATTTTCCCTCGGTTAATAAATGCTGCCGATAATACCAAACCAACCAACACAATCAAAATTTTGTAAATCTTATGAAACATCCTGTATGTTGCGTCAAATGATGTTTGAGATGTAGGTAACTTGGTACCTATAGCTAATTGCCAAAACCAGACTCCGAATTGGATTCAGTCTAAGACAGATTAAACCATAGTTGTGCAAAGCAAGTGTTTTTACACTCAATCATATGATTAGTGTACTTTAACGGGTTGATTGAACTGAATTTTGATAAGTATTACATAGGTATTTATGTACGTAATAAGATAAAATTGTCTAAAAAATAACTAGGTAGGTAGTAGGTAGTGACTTGAATAAAGAATGAAGTATTTCCAATATACTTAACTGAAACTGAATAGGTATAGCTCATTGGTATATACCACCCTCTTTCGTAATAAACTTTTTGCAACTAGAAACGAAAAGAGTCATTTTGTTATCTTCTTTTGACAGTCAGAAAAGACAAAACACTGTAATTATAGCTATTGTTTAAGACTGAGAGAGATTTATAAATAAGAGGGATAATTTACAAGCACAGGGATCGAGAAGTCTCAACAGACCCAGTGAATAATAATGCAATGAAGGTCGATAACGTATTTACAACTTTTATAAGTAGATACAATTATTTATTATTTATTCGACTACCTATAACCGAATATAAAGCTGCAGATAAACTCAAGATTCCAGTAGGCGTAGTAAATAATTGTACTAATATAATGACTTGATGACTCATTGTGATCATTCAGTTAAATAACATTACTCATAATAATGGCAGTCTCATGGAAAAATGCACAGAATACGTTCCACGAAATGTTATTGGTAACAACAATGTGGCTAACAGAATTATCCAATTCTTAGAAGACACAGTCAGATGATTCTAAATATAGTTCAATAATTGTTGTTGGTACTATGTAGTTACGCCTGTAATTTTAGGTTCGTCATCATTCATCAATGAGCTTCTGCAATATATGTTTTCCTGGTAGGTCTGGTGTCGCTCTCAGTTTTCAGTCTGAATCATTAGTTTATAACAAATAATCAATAATCGACTAAAAATAAAAAAATCAATGCACAAATTTAGCACTTAAAAATACTTACACTGAAACAAAATTACGAAGTTTTTAGGAGGTACCAAATTCGAACATAGGTACATAACATAATATATTATGTAAATACAAATCCACAAACTAACCTACATCCTAAAAAACATACTTTTTTACAAAAGTTTTGAAAAAATTGCCTCGTTTCCTTCTTCTTTTTTTGAAGGCTGATAGGTATTAAATAAACTACTATATTTGACAGTTAAACTCCCGTTTATTCCCTAAAGAACACGCAATGATTACCATAATCGTGACACCAATCTTATCTTGAGATAACAATCCAAATCCACTTTCTTGAAAACAACTTAGTCACAGAATAAAGACATTCAACACTCTGTATACTAAGCTAAATGCTCCATTTTATCTTTCTTCGTTTGGATTTTTATTAATAAAATATTAACCCTGTCTAAACTTGGTAGGTTACTTGTATTCATTATTTATATTCAGAAAAAACAAATAAATAAAAAGGGTTGACGATTTTTTTATTTAAGCCTGGCTCATCCAACTACTAAAACGGCAGACGGCTTTCTATTCCCTTTCATACATTTCCAATGCCGTTCTGGACCAATTCTTACAAAGGAGCCTGTCCTTGCTTAAAAAAATCCATAATCATCATCATCCCCCGAAATAGACCGAAAGCTTGACCATCATCAATGAAAAAAAATGGCGCACTTTCCTTCATATTGAAATATTGAACAAAATCGTTTTCACCGACGACGACGCTAAAAATATTTATGGATAAATCGAGGAATAACTCCTTTATTGCTACCCAGCGCTAAGTCAACTGTCCCATATTGTCTTCGTGATTGGTGTGGGTTTCGGACGTGACAATTGTACCAGAAAAGGCGTGAGCTCAGCCTGGAAATTGGAATCTAGCCCATGAATAGTGTTTATCTAGCTGATAATGCATCATGTTTTCGAAATTTTTCCATTTTCTTCTCTAAATAATTCAATTAATCTAGGTATCGCCACCTCGACCCAAATCAGCGCCATCAACTATTTTATTTAATAATTATGTTAAACGAAGGAATTTTAAAAAATCGATTGGCGTGTTTGTGATTCTTATCATAATGCCCCTGTAAAAGTTTTAGTTTATTAAAAAAATTTAAAAAAAGCTTAGGATAGGAATCACAAACTGGCCAATCGATTTATAAAAATTCCCTCGTTTAACATAATAATCAAAATTTAATCATAATTCAGTAATAAATTTATTCACAAAGAAAATTATACTAGTATTTACAATTGAAACAATTGAGCTAACTGCCGACTGTTGCAAACAGTCTACAGATAGCTCAATAATTAAATAAAATAGGTGGTGGCGCTGATTTGGATCGGGGTAGCTCCTTAAGTGCTTTCCGCTCATTCATTTGATACAATATTATGTAGATTTTTATTGTATCTTATCTTTATCATAGTATTATAATACCTGTGTCTGTATGAAAAACCTAGCCTAGTCATCCGACTTCAAAATTTTGGCATCTTGGATCTCTTTGATTATCATACGAATTAAACTGAGACTGCTCCATAGCGAGCGTAGGTATAAACTCAGCGAGCGTATAAACTCAGCGAGCGTATAAACTCACAACGGTTTTTTTGTAGTTTAGCATTTTTGTCAGGCATAGAGTTTTACCCTGCGTTCTCAGCCCTAACTCCAATGACCCATGCCACGTCACGTTTTTTTTCGTTTTTTTTTTAAGTATATAGTATTAAGTATTAACTTATTTATCGACAGCTAACATAAACCGTAATTCAGTTTGTCCGTCAGCCTGAGTCTCTATGGTAATGTTTATATGTATGTATAAATACTTAGTTAGTATGTACCTTCCTACGTAAGTAGTTAAATACGGTCAACTCGTACACTAATTATCTCAAACTTATAAAAATACAATAAACAAACACTGAAATTTCACGTCATAAACTAAATGTACCTAGATAGTTGCGAATGTATCTGGAAGCCAAGCAAGTACAATCGGGGTAGGTACATTGATTTATCTACCGGATATACAAAAAACTCACCATTCACTGTTATTTCATTGATCACTCATTTTCCTTGATCAGAACAGCTGTCGATCAAACAAAGCTAAGCTCAGACAGTAACTACTCATGCTCATGTGTTTCGTATTACAGGCGTGTCGACCCTGAACTTAGATTGAAGGTGATCTGATAGATTTGTAGTCTTTATCGGACGACCGATGTGGCGCGGTGGGTGAAGGTCCGCCTGCGGCGCAGAAGGTTGCGGGTTCGATTCCCTCCTTGGGACAAATGTTTGTACGATCTACAAATATTCTAGGTGTTCTGGTCGTTTCTATGTATAATAAAAAATATCTATCTATGTAATGTATTATATTATGTATATCAGTCATCTAGTACCCATAACACAAGCTCTGCTTAGCTTGGGGCTAGATGATGTTGTGTGGATTGTCCAGCATTATTTATTATTTATTTATTTATTTATTTTCATACGTCATAGTATTTTCATTCAAAGAATATTGTTTCAAGCCAAGGGTATTATTTTTTTAGGATATTATGGGTGTTCGTAGCCCATAACAATAACTATGCAGTAACTACTGAGTTTAAAAATTTCAGAGAATTGTATACTTACTGCTTTATGTTAACTAAGTATTTGCAAGAGCCATAATAGGTGATGCTATTTATTGTTTTTAATTTTTATAAGATGAGTTCCAAAAATGTATATCACTCAAAATTTTTGATGTCGAAGCTAATTATATGAATAACACTAAACCTACAATGTACGGTGTTTTTTTGGTGGACTGACCTATACCATATTTAAGTAGATTTGACTTGGAAATTATTTCACCAATAAAATTACTATCTGACTATCTGACCGCCGAATACTCAAACCCAATTTAGATATAAGCACGTCTCAAGTGACGAATTTTTGACAGATTTTCATGGAAAATGTCAAAAATTCGTTATTTGGGACGTGCTTAAGCAGTTGCCTCTCAAATGACGAATTTTTGACAGTTTTCCATGAAATTCTATCAAAAATTCGTCATTCGAGACGTGCTTGTATCTAAGTTGCCGAAGGTAAGCATTTTAAAAATAAGCTTGAGGTAGAGCAATCGCCACGGACTCCAGATCTATTCGGGATCGTGTCGATCGACGTTTTGGCCGTTTGGCACATCGGCCTTTATCAACGGCTCTTTGTATAATCTCACAATGCTTTACAAAGACGAATCTTTTTTTTTTTTTTTTTTTTTTTTTTTTTATTCATTTTTTACAACTTTTGAACAACATGTTCATGACAGTTGGCTAGGTATAATACAGTTTATAAAGGCAAAAAAACTTAAAAAAGAAACAAGAGAAAACTTCGGTACCTACCTAATTACAAAATAAAAGAGAATAACATTTAAGAGAAATAACGTAAAAAAACCGCTAATTATTATTACTAACTAACCTACTAGTTATACCTATCCTATGAAATTAAGTTGCCATTTGAGCGCATCGTCGCTAACTCAAATAGCAACTTAGCCTCACTACTATTTTGGGCCTGCCACACACTCGACGAGTGGCGTCGGAAGTAGCGAGGAAAGTAGGCAGAGACGTAGTGTGGCAACGTTACTCGTCATGCCACTCGTCATGCTCCTCGTCCTGCCCATCGCTCCCTATTTTGTCGGTTTTTGGACCGCGAGTCAAAGGACCGGCAATACGAGCGCGAGTGACTGTCCACATACTCGCGCGAGTCGCGCGGCCGCAGTTCGTGCCGAGCGCTTTTGTTCGTGCAGACGCCAGACCGAGTTTCAACGTCCATTGTGTAGCAACGACGAATAGACAAGTGCGGCGCGTAGCGATTAATTGCGCGAGTAGAGCAGTGTGTGGACAGACAGGGCAACATCGCGGCAGCGATGCGGCAGCGCGAGGAGCATGACGAGGAGCATAGTGTGGCGGGCGCATTTGGGTATGTGAGAATCTGCTGGAAAGCACCAATGTTGAGCGTATTGATGTTGAGCTCACCTAGAACCTGCTGGCGCTCAGCCTGGTTCCGGGCACATTCCATCAGCACGTGGTACACGTCCTCTGGCTTGTCGCACGCTTCACAATTCGGTGACGGCACTTTGCCCATTAAATAGGCGAACTTTCTGAGTGGCATGTGTCCGGAACGAAGTCTGTGCGCCGTAACAACATCTCTCCTACCTATATCGCCCATGAACCACGGTAAACGAGGAGGCTGGCTTTGTATTATTTTATACCATATCCCTTTTTCCCTCGATCGTACATCAAAATATTCACACCAATAATCATAACAAATGCTTCTAAATCTTGGCAGAAGGTCGGTATAATTAGGTAGAATATAAATTTCTGCTCCGTCTACGAGCGCCGATTTCGCTAAGCGGTCAGCCTCCTCGTTCCCCGAAAGGCCAATGTGTGACGGGATCCATTGTAAAATTACATCGATATTGTTCTCATTCAAATATTTAAGTTTACGCAGTATACTATAGGCTAGTGATATGCATCTAGTTTCTGTAGTACATCTTTGTAAATGTTGTAATGCACTTTTGCAATCGCTTAATACAACAACTTTTAGGATAGATAATTCATTGTATTGAATGTAATTTAAAGCTTCTAGGATTCCGAATAACTCCATTGTCATAATTGAAACAGAGGAGGTGTTTCTATAGCATTCTCCTTGTTTACGCAAGGGGTCATAAAACGCAGCACCGGTCACGCTGCTGGCGCTCATTGACCCATCTGTAAATACTTTGTGCCAGTTATGGTATTTATTATGTAATTCACATAGAATGTCACTTTTTAACATGCTCGGGTTATAATCTCTTTTGGCCCCTTGAACGCATTCTAAATAGTCGACAATCATATTCTTAACGTTAATTTTAGATGGCCATACATCGAACAAAAACATTTCAAGGGGGTTTGAAGAAGCTATTTTTTCATTCTTAACAATATCAAACGTTGACATCAATAATGGTATTTTTTTATTTGCCCAATAGTTGTTCGAATAAAGAGTACTCAGCATATCCAGGCACTCGGCAGTCTTTCCATTTGTCCAAGATTTAGCTTTAATACAAAATTTAAAGGCTAAATACTTTCTTCGTAAAAAAAGTGGAGGTATACAAACCTCACTCTCCATGACATGAATTGGCGTAGTCTTAATAAACCCACCGATAATTCTAAGAGCTTTGTTTTGTATCTTATCAATTTTATAGGTATGCAAATTTGCGCTATTATCATATAAAAAGCTACCAAAATCTATACGACTTCTTATTAGGTTAATGTAAAGTCTCCGTAAATGTTTAGGGTGAACCCCCCAACTAGGACCTGCCAAAACTTTCAAGATATTCAGGAATTTCATAGTCTTATCACAAAGTTCATTAATATGCTTACTCCAACGAAGTGAACGGTCAAGCCAAATACCGAGGTATTTAATGACCTAAATGATGATGAATTTGGAAAAGACGAATCTTAAACAAAGTAGGTTAGATATACTCACACACTTACGTTCTTTTTTTTAACATGGCATTATATTAGCCTTTTGTTCACAAAGAAAATTACACCAGTATTTACAATTGAAACAACTGAGCTAACTGCAGACTGTTGTAAGCAATCTACTGATCCATAATTATCAAGGTTGGTTATCTTAGGTTCTTTACTTAAAGCCTTTATGTATTAATTTTTATCTGTATTTTTCTCTCTCAGATCTTAAAATTACCAGTTGATTCGATTTAAACTTTATTTTTTTTAAAGTACCGAAATTGTAATTTTCTTTGTAAATAAAGAAATAAAAAACAAGTAAAACCGACTTCGAATCCCGTAATAATACACTGTTTTTTTTAAATTTTCTGGGACAAACGCTAATCCCTCGAGATTTTTTTTATGGCACCTCAAGATTATAAAAAAAACACATACTTACCGAACATAGAACCTCCTCCTTTTTTCGAAGTCGGTTAAAAACATTGTTAAGGTATGTATGGTGAGTTCCGATGTACACAACTAGTCACCTACTCAGTGTAGTAGATGGCGTGGAATGACAGAAAATTTCCACTCGGTTTCTCCGCATGCAACACAAAAAGCTTTTCATTAGGTAGCAAGGTAATTTTTTTTTTACTAAATATCTCAGAGGTTACACACATTTTAGTTTATAAGTATATTAAAATTGATGTTTATCTCATTGTAAATGAACTGTATAGTTTGTGTGAGAAATAAAATTCTTTAAACCCTTTTTAGCTTAACTTTAAACTAATGTTTAGTAGTACTGTAGTAAAATGTCGAAGGAAATGAGTATACTTTTCGGTTCATTCTTCGCAGTCACATAGGGGACCCACTTTGCATAACCAATTGTACCTCTTGCATAGCCAATTGTACTGTTTGTAGACATTGCCAATTGGCAACAACTTAAGTTCCGTCAAAGGTCTTCAAAATTTCTAAACAAAGTAGAATATTTGCAGATGGTAGGTATAAAAATTGTGGCTTTGTCGTGTGGTGCCGGCTTTGCTGTGTGGTCTTCCCGCGGGTGTCGTAAGAGGCGACTAAGGGATATCCACCGGGGGCGGGCAGCAGCGCCCCCTGCAGAACAATTCTACCACCGAACTGCGACCACCAACCCGCATGGGTTGCCCAGCGTGGGGATTATGGGCATTACCCCATGTGATAAAAGCCAATAAGGCGCTTATCAGGATGAGGCCTGCGTCCAGTAGTGGACCAATACAGGCTGTTGAGGTTGAGGTATAAAAATAGACAAAAGATCAAGGACCATTTTAACACATTCTTAGCGATTAGCGATTATGCTAATAATGAATCTCTTGTTTAGATTCTTATCTGTGTTTATTAATAACCTCGTTCATCATTCATCCAATAAGTATTGAGATGGGTAAATTGGACTTTGCATCATTACGTAAACATATCTAGCATAAAGTCTAGTTCGCAGTTAAATATAATTTTCCGTCAGGTTCGGGGTGAGGTCTACCTGCAAAAAAACCTACAGACGAATTCAAAACCTTCTTCTTTTTGATCTATTCCTTTCTAATACCAAAAAACTAATACCAATGGTAGTTTATTGTCCTCATTAAATTCCATTCCTAACGAATACCAAATTCGAAATCTGTAAATGAAATACCAAATCTATTCCCAACGAATACCAAAACAGAACTTTTGGTACAGTCACAGAAACAATTTATTTTGCTTTCAAATAATTTAATATTATGATCATCATTTATAACTTATAACCTGCACAAATTAATTTCATTGCGGCATTTTTATCTACGATTACCATAAGTGAATCACTTGCCAAAAAAAATACCTGCAAAAAAGGGTGAGCTTGCTCCTATTGTTTCAAAATCCGAAATATTTTGAGCATTTTAAGGTGCTTCGTTGCAGCGCGGCGCGCCGCTGTGCAAACGAAGCACCTTAAAATGTTTTATTGTTTTGGTGGAATAAACGTTAAGTCCATGAAATAAGGTCTGTTTTTTCTTACAATAATTATGTCCTTGCATAAATTATAGTATAACCTGCCCTGATTTTGAGGGGTTTTTCGTCAATTCCTCAGTATTATTCCGTAAGGTGGCACACGCGAGGAGTAGGTTACTAGAAACTCAGTGAAAATGGTATCTGGTAAGTTTTTTATTATTTGTAATTTTATGGTGTTTTAATTTTATAATTATCTAAGGCTCCGCGCAGACAGAGAGCGTTCTGCGTTTCGCGTTCCGCGTTCTGCGTTCGTCCATTCTGCGTTCTGCGTTCTAGCTCACACAGGAGCCGTTCAAGACATTTGTGTTCTATTTCGCGACTCTCTGCACGTAAAACATGTCTCTCGAAAGTTCATCTTCCGAAGATGCCTTGCTTTCGTGGAGTCTAGAGGAGTCAAAAAAAAGAAGAAAATATTGGGTACACCCTATCAAAACGAAACGAGATAATATGTCCGTAGCTGTTTCAATCCACGCCCCTTTTATTTTGGGACGATTTTTGTAGTCCCTATGGCTTAGATCGTACAAAAACTGCCTTCTTCTCACCAATTCAACCAATCTTTCTATATCAACGCTCGGACCAGCCATAGCGAGAACGCGAGTTCTTTGTATTTCTGAGCAGAGAACGCGAGAACGCAAGCGTTCCGAATGACCGCCGCGGTCCGCGGGCGCTATAGATCCTTCGCATTACAAAGAACGCGGAACGCAGAATGCTCTCTGTCTGCGCGGAGCCTAAATGTATTAAATATAATATGCGTAAAATATCGTTTGTTTAATTTATATGTGATAAGTAGTTCAATTTTTTAAAAGATAAAATTTGGAGGTAGGTAACTAATTTGTCATGTCCAAGTATTCTCCGATTTAGATACTTATGTATTTCTTTTCTTGGAAATGTCTGATGAAGCTCGGCCATCCACATGTTCGGGAATCACTGGAGGATATATATTCATAAAAAGAAGTAGTGGCTTGGTTCTACTAAAATCTGGTTCATCAATCATCATCATCAACAGCCTGTAGTGGTCCACTACTGGATGCAAGCCTCCTCTTGATAAGCACCTTATTGGCTTTTATAAAATCTGGTTATCAATACACAAAAAAGAGAGAATAAAAATGGAATAAAAATATTCCGATGAGACTGATTTCGTTTAAATAAACACTACTTTGAATCACTTGAGCATTTTTATTACTGACTGTACCTCATACCATTTATCTTGTTTTGGTATTCGTTTGTGAGTGGTATTCGTTAGGAATAGAATTTAATGAGGACAATAAACAAATACCATTTGGTATTACTTTTTTGGTATTAGAAAGGAATAAATCTTCTTTTTGAAGTCCTTTATTGAAGTCGTATTAAAGTATCAAGTTGCAAGTGGCGAGTAGGTGACGCTATGCATGATTTTATATTTTTATGGAATCGGGCCGCTCGCTACTCTACTTCTTACTTCTACTTCTTACTTCTACTTCTTAGGGTTTGAAAAAATAGCCTCCTAGGTGCCTGGGTATTTTACTACCTACGCTACTACTAGGCTAGTAAAATAGCTTTTTTTAATTACCACATTTATATTACTAGCCTACTGCTGTGGGTGCCGCTAAACTGTGTGGCTTAGAATTTGCACCACCCCAACTCTTCCCGCGGGTGTCGTCGTAAGAGGCGACTAATTGATATCCACCGCCCCTTACAGAACAATTCTACCACCGAACTGCGATCCCCAACTCGCATGCCCAGCGTGGGGATTATGGGCATGACCCCCATGAGATAAAAGCCAATAAGGCGCTTATCAGGGGGAGGCCTGCGTCCAGCAGTGGACCAATACAGGCTGTTGCGGTGAGGTGAGATACCTACTAGTAGGCTGGTAATCAACATATACATTAATGGTCGTGTCAGTCTGCTGTCCCACCGGATCATGAGAGAATAGAGAGTGAACCAGTGTTTGCGCGCAGACTTGGGCACTTAAATATGTCCACTATGGACATCATTCATCATCATCATTCATCATCATCATTCATCATCAGCCTATATTAGTCCACTACTCGACATAGGCCTTCCCTAATGAGCGCCATAGCGCCATATATGGACACAATAAAGTGCAATACAACGAAGACCAGGTGGATAATCTTCGTTGGGATAGGACGCTGTGGCCGAAATTCGGCTAGGAGGGTATACCCTCCAGTTGATTGATGATGATGATGATATATCATCATCATCATCATGACGACCTCTGTGGCGCAGCGGGCGAAGGTCTGCCTGCGACGCAGGAGGTTGCGGGTTCGATTCCCGCCTCGGGACAAATGTTTGTACGATCTGCAGACATTTGTCCAGGGCGTTCTGGATGTTTTCTATGTATAATAAAAAATATCTATTGTAGTGTATTGTAATAAGTATATCAGTTATCTAGTACCCATAACACAAGCTCTGCTTAGCTTGGGGCTAGATAATGCTGTGTGAATTGTCCAGCATTATTATTATTATTATATCATCATCAATCAACTTACTCCAATTGCGAACTAGGTTTTAAATTTATCTAGCCACCGAAGACTCATCAAAAAGTGGCTACGTGTAGGTATTATACCTACAGCTGCATTGCTTTACAATCTCTACCATTTTTATTGTTATCCATGTCTGGATTTGGGCAGGGACTAAAATGGAAGTGAAACTTAAGGTCGGTCGAATCACTGTTATACATTCCGGAAGGCCGAAGTGGTTTTAATGCGGTTTTCACATTATTGTTTGGTTAACTATAAAGGTATAACACTGGAAAAGTATAATCGGTTTCGAGAACTCCATCGATAGGCATCCCCTGATAGGTTCTAAGTTCCAAATCGCGTTATTCTTATTTGTTTTTTTTTTTGTTTTTCTAAAGAACTACTTGCTATTTTAATTTTACCGAAATATACTAAATTTATTTTATTATTTACCTCTCCGCCGCAGTGACTCGCCAATTCTTCAAAAATCGTGCACCAATTGCATATAAAAATATCCTCCTAATATTATAAAGCCGAAAGTTTGCGAATTTTTGTTACCTGAGATCTCCAAAACTACTGAACAGGTCATGATGAAATTTGGCGCACATTTAGAACATAGCTTATCTTAAATAATAGGTTACTTATTATACTGAAAATACGCGTGCGAAGCCGCGGGCAGAAGCTAGTAATACAATAAAATAATAGCGAGCTTGCGCGGTCCTTACGCGAATTATAAGAATTCGCTTCAAATAGGGGGCAGCTCTACCTAGGATTATATGTACTTATATTTGTTATACATCAATAATGTTTATTTAGCTAGTCCGGTTAGGGATAGGAGTGTATAGATAGATAGAAAATACTTTATTGCACACTTAAAACTAAGAAACAATAGAAAATGAAATAATTATAATCTATGTGACAATTATCGGTCTTATCGCTCAAGAGCGATCTCTGCCAGACAACCTGGTATGGATAGGATAGGATCGTACATGGGGTAAGATCTCTGTGCATCTGTATCCACCCGAGAGTATTTAACATGGTTACATAAGCACAATTTATCTTACCATGTTAAAAACTTTCGAGTGGAATTCCGATTTGCAAGAAATACTACGAAATCATGCTCTTAATTTTGGAGTACCGAATACTTTGTGTTGTGACCCGGGTTTACAGAAAAATCTCTTCACGTTTCTCACGGTACTTCATAATTATTGTAGAGCTTTAAGCTGCTTTGACTTGTGTGACGGTGACCGTCATTTAACGCTTATGCTTGGAGTTAGCAGCAAATATGTCAACAAATCCGAACATAAATTCCGAATTTCACATCCGAGTCGAGACAGAGATATGTTTTTCTTATTCCTAACAATACTTATTGAAGAAAATATCTCAAATCGAATTAAAGTAAGTACTGACTTTTAATTGTTTTCAAAAATCAACTATTGCGCGATTGTTTTTGTTTTTTTTTGCAGAAAAAATAGAGTTGGTAGGTCTAACTAACAACGATAACAACCAATATCTACCTCAAATCGGGCGTCAAGTTTTATCAATTTTATCTTCGGAGTGTATTCCGTTACAAAGACGTTTTCCAACAATGAAGTCATTTACAACAGGATATTTACCATGATTTGAGTTTTGAGCTTTCCAATATTATTAGCTTAAAACTCAAATCATGGTAAATATCCCATTGTTTTTGGTAAATTTCCCATTGACTTTAGTGTAAATAACCATGATGGATTTAAAAGTTTTATCACTTTCCAACGTTTGAAAAAAAAAAAATTAACGATTAAATACTTGTGTACTTGCCTAAAAAATCGTTATAATTCATTTTAATCGGTGTGTCATGTTTAGTTGAATCCACCGTGTGGTGACTGGTTTTGGCTGAAAGAGCCCAGGTAACTTTTTACATTATGTAGGAATTACAAAAGATTTTTAGAAACCCCAGTAGTACACCATTTTTTATGCACCATACTTTCAAGTGCATTACATTGTACGTACAAGTAACTCGTTCTGTGATTTGTTATGGACGTAAACAAATCATAACACCCTTCGGTTGAAGCAATGTCGAAATTCGACCTTTGTAAGAGATTTCAAGCGTTTTATTTTATCTGAAGTGCTTAGCCTTAGTACTTGTAGGTCTCTAATTATAGTTACAATTATTAGTTACACAATATGCCATTCTTCAATAATTTGGCGTGTTTTAATAAAACTATAAATCGACTTCAAATTCCAGTACGGTACTTAACGCATTCACTGCCCAGCCTCGGCCACCGCCACACGAGGGTCGAGAGGCTCGTCTGCGTCTTGGGCCATGATCGGGTTAAATAGTATTCATCAATGTCTCTGACGAACGTTACTTTCCCTGATCGAAGATAATAATATGTTCACGTGCAACAAATTTAATTTACACTGAAGTGATGACAGATTAAATAATTCAAGTCTAATTCACAAATACTGATCTCTTGGGAATAAAATTCACCTTGGGATCATTCTATACATAGTGAAAGAATCAGCAAATCGGATAACCGTGGGTGGAGATATTATCAATTAATATACATACATAAAAAAACATACAACGAACTGAAAACCTCCTCCTTTATTAAAGTCCGTTAAAAAGAGTCTTCTCTCTTCGGAAGAAGATATTTAGTTATATATTTCTTCCCAGCCTCATGCAGGACCCATAGATGTTCATGTGCGTCGTGGACTATGAAAGTGTTATTATATTATACAGGGTGTCACGGAAACGGTGTACTAAGCCGAAAGGGGGTGATTCTGGAACCCTAGTGGATCAACTTGTGAAAAACGATTTTTTGAATTTCGCATAGTTCTCTTATTTATGTACAAAAAATAAAGTTCTCTTTTTCTTATTTTTCAATAATGCAAAAAATTATCGAAATTCAAAATATCATGGAACAAACGTTGACCCCTCGAAATCCAGAATCACCCCCTTTTGGGTCAGCAACGCGCGTCTATGTCCTCGATGTTGCAGGCGTCCATAGGATGCGATAGCCTCTTTACATCCGGCGTACCGTATGCCTGTTTGTCACCTAAGTGGCATAAAAAAAGTTTCATCCCGACATATCATGATCATCAGCTCGTTCCTAGTTCCTATCGACTACTGAGTACCTATTATGCTACGGCCACACTATCGCGATAACGCGAAGATTTGCGCTGTCGCGACAAGTCTGGCCAAGAAGTTCGTCTTATCGCGAATAATCATCGCGGCAACAAATGACTTGTAAACATTGCATGCAGCAGCAGACAACGTGTCGTCGCTACATGTCGCCACGACACGTCGTTACGTCCTGTCGCTGCAGTCATGATTTCGAACCCGACTACAGATGACAACAGCCAGTCAGCGGGACTACTGATCCGCGGTCGGGGGACAGTGGCATGGCGTCTGCCGCTCGACGACGCGTCGCTAGCTTCTTGTCGCTAACTACGGAGGGAATTTCATAGAAATACATAGAAACCAGTCTGTAAAGTGTCTGAAACGTGTCGCTGCGACACGTCGTCTGCTGCTGCCTCATGTCGCCCGCTGCCAACTCGTACCTTGACTATCTGCCCTTCGCGACGCGATGTTGCGAAGTTTTTTCCAACGTGGCCAAACACTTCGTCGTAGAACAAACACGAAGTTTTAACACGACAACGGGAAGACGAGTCTTCGCCTTGTATTGCCATAGCATTAGGCATAAGCATCAGCTTCTTCCTCGTGCTCCTACTAAATTCTCCTACTGGTAGGAGCACCGGGACACCCATGTCCTGATGCTCCTACTGAACATAAAAACCACGGGGAATAATGTAATATTCTAAATTTAATTCCTCCTGCTCCTATCACATAACATATTGAACAGTCAACTACTTTAAGCAACTAATAAACAAATAATAACTACTTATACCTAAACACTAAAGTTTTCCCTTGTAGGCCTCCCACCCCCGCGAAGCGGGGGGGGGGGGGGGGGGCAACCCCCGCGAAGCAAGGGGGGATCGGGTTCGTGGCGACTCTGTGACTGAAAGAGTGTGTGTATGTATAATTGCACCCAGAGCCATAATATGATGACACAAAATTTTTCGTTGTTAAAACGAATTGTTTTTGTCTTTAGTCGAATAATTCGACACAATTATTGTTACTAGTGGAAATGTTTTTAGTCGAATTGTGTTTTAGTCGAATTGTTTTAGACGAATTGCTTTAGACGAACTTTCCGCAAAGCATTGTTTTGCTAGGATTTCAAACGGGAGCTCTTAGGTTTTATATCTAAACAGAAATCTACTTTCATAGTGAAGTGACTGTTCACCTGTAGGTACTTGAATCAGAGTATGCCTTTAAGTAAATCTATTTTAGTTATGTCTCGATGCTCCTACTTAGCGTTTTACAATTTCCTTTTGCAGTAGGAGCATCAGGACATGGGTGTCCCGGTGCTCCTACCAGTAGGAGCATTTAGTAGGAGCACGAGGAAGAAGCGTAAGCATCAGGCATCCTCCAATTTGTGCCACTCTTAACGGACTTGGGCTGGTCGGTCCATGTCTTATCGGCTATCCTTGCCATATCGACCACATAGAGTCCACCCATCTAGATCACTACTAAGTACTTGAATAAAAGCTAAATGCCGGTAAATAGCTAGGCAATAAGTGGTAATAAGTCGACACAGTCCATTTCACATTAAGTGGACAAAGCCGTTATACAACGTCAACCGCATCCATGGTCAATGTAATTTAGCCGGACAATGCACGTAATAGCCATTGATTACACGACTTACGCGTTTAGTCTACAAAAAGCCGGATACTTTTGACATTGAAAAGCCGGAAGGGTTAGGCTAGTCATTATAAAAATACTAGTTTTTGGGAATATAAGTAAGCCTATTATGTTATTCTAAGTCCATCTTTATGTGTGCTAAATTTCAGCTCGATTCATTCAGTAGTTTTGGCGTTGTCTTCGGCCAATCATCTTCACAACCAGCACAAACTTTTGCCTTTATAATATTAGTAGGATTATAAAGAATAGGTTAGGAGTTAAAAAATACTTAAATAGTTTTTATGACCAACTCCGACGGTGGCGCAGTGGGCGAAGGTCCGCCTGCGACGCAGGAGGTTGCGGGTTCGATTCCCGCCTCAGGACAAATGTTTGTACGATCTGCAGATATTTGTTCAGAGGTTCTGGATGTTTTTCTATGTATAATAAAAATATCTATCTATGTAGTGTATTGTATTATGTATATCAGTTACCTAGTACCCATAACACAAGCTCTGCTTAGCTTGGGGCTAGATAATGATGTGTGAATTGTTCAGCATTATTTATTTATTTATTTTTAACTACCTTGGTAATTTATTCAGAGAACAAAATTGTTTCTCTTTTCAGTTTTAGTTTTCATTTTTTCTAATTTATCGGAGACTAAAAAGTTGGATGAAAGTTACTCAAGTGGGTGCAGATACCTCTTCAGCACTTCATATTTACGCCCACTGTTGGACAGGACATGCCAGATGCAGTAAAATTAACTGAATAATTCAGTTAATTTGACTGTGTCTGGCATCATAAAAATATTAAATACACAATTCAGTCTGAATTGTGTATTTAGTTCTTTTATTGTAAATGTTGTTTTAAAGAAAGTAAAAAAGACGGATATTTCAGTAAATCGCCCTCATAATACTTTATCATCGCGTGACCACCTCCGTCACGTCGTGACACACATTGTACTGTTAAATCGTTATCTACCCACTTTTCACCTACCCCATAGGTGTTATCATGATTTATTGTAGACCGTAACTTAAAGTATTTTACTGACTTGGAAAGTTTAAATGGAAATGTTCAAAAATTCGGATGGGTCATCGTAATAGATAGAGATATTGAGTAGGTACGGTATGTAACTAACTGTCTTGGTTTCATAACGGTATCTTGCCACTAATGCTCATTGAAATGACGTGTGCTTAGTATAGTAGGTATTATACAAAATCTTTTTTTTTATATATGTAACAAATAAATAAATAAATAATGCTGGACAATTCACACAGCGTTATCTAGCCCCAAGGTAAGCAGAGCTTGTGTGGTACTAGATAACTGATATACATAATATAAATAATGCTAGACAATTCAAACAGCATTATCTAGCCCCATGGTAAGCAGAGCTTGTGTTATGGGTACTAGATAACTGATATACATAATAATATACAAGTACATAGATAGATATTTTTTATTATACATAGAAAACGACCAGAACACCCTGAACAAATATCTGCAGATCGTACAAATATTTGTCCCGAGGCGGGAATCGAACCCGCAACCTCCTGCGTCGCAGGCGGACCTTGGCCCACCGCGCCACAGAGGTCGTCGAGAAAATAAATTAAGAGAATAGAGCTCTGTCTCTTGTGGTAGCTAGCTACAATGCTGTTGTACAATGTAGCTGTGTTACAGGAGAACAGCTCCCATATTTTAACAAAAAAAAGTACTTAAAAATAGGTTTTGGTAGTAAAAAAGGTAACTACCTCATGAGGTGGTTAGCGACGCTCGAAAAAAAACGGGTTTTTACTATTTTCTGGGTTCTTTAAGTAATTTAGATAATAGATAAGAAGTGTTCCGCACATTGTAAGCCAGTTGTCATTGTGAACCTACGTAAAAAAAATCTCTCTAATCTAATCTTTTTTTTTTATATAAATACTGCTGGACAATTCACACAGCATTATCTAGCCCCAAGGTAAGCAGAGCTTGTGTTATGGGTACTAGATAACTGATATACTTAATACAATACACTAAATAGATAGATATTTTTTATTATACATAGAAAACATCCAGAACGCCCTGGACAAATGTCTGCAGATCGTACAAACATTCGTCCCGAGGCGGGAATCGAACCCGCAACCTCCTGCGTCGCAGGCAGACCTTCGCCCGCTGCGCCACAGGGGTCGTCTAATCTAATCTAATCTAATCTGGAGTCTAAATTGACATTAAGATATTTTTTATTAAAATCAAAATTATGTCGATAAACTCCTAAAAACTACATACTCCTAAAAACTAAAAACTCCTAAAAACTACAAACTCCTAAAAACGACTCATTCGTCAACTCGCTTGAAAGAATCACGCGAGTTCGCGCGAGTTGGCACCTTCTAATTTTACCTACTTTTTGTGTCGTCAACTCGCTTGATTCTAAAAATCTAACGATTTATGTACAGTCTGCTACAAAAACGTTTTAATAAAAATGTGATGAAGATACCTTCTTTAAATGTGTTAAACACGTTAGTTACGATTTGACTTTAAAATAAAAGACAACATCGTTTTTGATATAGATACATATAATATAAAACAACATGACAAAAATATTAAATTGCTTATTTTCCTAATAATTATTAACAACATCACCAATCACTAATATCACTCAAGAATTTGGTTTATTTACTATTATGTAAACCATCTAAAACTAAGCAAATAAACAAAAAATCAACATTATTTGTGGGCAGCAAAATTGCTCATTATCATCTTAATGTAATAAAAATAGTAATCAACAAGTATACATTTGGTTAATCATTTACTTACTTATAAAATATATCAGTCTTAGGAACTATAAAATCACAGAAGGTTTGTTGTATATGATTTTTCTTAACAAACGTTACTATTAAAATCTATGCTTAAAAATATAAATATAAAAATCACAACTAATAAAATTAATCAGTCTTAGATACTATAAAATCACAGAGTTTGTTGTAAAAGATTTTACAAACGTTACTTTTAAAAACAATGCTAAATATCTATATATATACCTATATATGCGGAGACCTTCAAAATCCTCACCGACAGATATAGTATACCAAATTTATCAAAGACACTGTATACTATGAACAAAAACACAAACCTGAGAGGACACTCTCTGAAGCTGCAATGCGGGCCAAGTACCAGCAAACCCAGAGAGCACATACTGCCGAATCGCATAGTGAAAACTTGGAACCGGTTACCAGAATCAGTGATCAGTGCCCCTTCAGTGAACTCTTTCAAAAATAGACTGGACAAATATTTAAAGTGCATTGACAAAGACTCAGATATACACGTATCAGCTTAACAGCTGCCTGTGTATCACAAATAAATAAATAAATAAATAAATATAAAAATGAAACCCGTTTTCCTTGGTCACGGCATCACGCGTGAACGGCTGGACTAAAAGTTCTTCACATAAATCAACACTTAAAACTATCGCCTAATTATTACTTCCTAATAAAATCAGTCTTAGGATAATAAAAATCACAATGCTTTGGTTAAAAAATCAATAGATTAGAAGTTCGATACATAAATCGATACTTATAGCTCCGTGGATAAATTGGTTAATAGTGCAGATAACGTGTTCATCAATAGCGCAGGTTTCCTTTAATTTTGCTGTTATATCAGTTAAGTATAAAGATTGATAATAGCTGTCTTCTTCCTGCAAGATGGTCAAAAAATGTGCAATACTTATGGGTTTACTGTTAGATTTTTTGTTTACAGTAGAATGCCAACTTTCGACCATGTTTGTGGTGCGGTGATGCATGTTATAGCAAGACCATTTGTCGGCAAAAAACGAAGTCTCATTCAACCAAGTCCCTACGAAATAATCATTAAATTTGTCAATTTTTTCATCTTTCGGACATTGAGACATAACGTACAACCAACCATTCTCAATAGCTTCTTTGGGCAAATGTGGCAATACAATACACCTCTTTAAATGTTTCTTAAACAGTACAGATTTAGTAATTCCTATTTTGTCAGCTTTCCGCCACAAGTTTTGTGAGTGAGAAATGGAAGAAACACCCGCTAATACTCGTTTCAGGGAATGTATCTGTAATATATAATGTATATATATATAGGGTTTGCGCGCAAGCAACGTCCTTTTAAGAGATAGCAGGTAATCATGCGTCACCGGTTGCGTTGCGGCCCCTTGCCTCATTACGCACCTCAAAATCGAAATCTATGTAGATGCATTTCACTTGCTTACGTACATGCTTATTTCCAATACACTTCTGCTCTCCTGGTACTCCAGAGGTATTTGATGTAAGTAGGTAAATTTATCTTCGGTAGAAAGCACTTGCGCACCTCCGTTATATATCTGATGACCGTACTTTGGATAAGGAACGAACTCTGCTACAATATAGTCGTCTTGGCAGTTTAAGTTAATGCATCTGACTGTACAAAACCGCTTTTATCATGTTCGAGCGAGTTGACGACAAGAAAAATAGGTAAAATCGGAAGGTGCCAACTCGCGCGAACGCACGTGTTCAATTCAAGCGAGTTGACGAATAAGTCCTAAAAACTACAATTGATTCAAAGTTTCTTTCTAAATGCTATCTAAATTACTTGTAAAACCTCACCATCATCATCATCAGCCTATATTAGGCCATTGTTGGACATAGGCCTCCCCTAATGAGCGCCATAGCGCCCTGTCTTCAGCTTGCCGCATCCTGTATCTGCCTGCAGTCTTTCGCAGATCGTCATCCCACCTGGCCGGAGGGCGTCCTACACTACCTTTGCCAAGTCGCAGTCTCCATTTATGAACACGTTTACCCCAGCGGTTGTCGGTTCTTTCTGAGAGGTTTCTTGTAGAACCTAGAAAATAGTAACTACCTTTCGAGCGTCACTAACCACCTTAACTACCTACTTGCAAAAGTGGCTTAAAAGTGTGAAAGTCAAAATACTTTTTAAAAGGATATTTGTCACTTGTTTTAGTGTCTTTATAAAACTAAATTGTACGAAAAGTATTTTAACCTTACCAAAATCGGTAGTAACACTCAATTCACTGCAATAAAACTTTAATTTTATTACAGTATCAAAGGCTCATGGCTCAATTTACTCAAAAATTTAAGTCTTAACGTTAAGCCTTAAGGTTTATTGGCAAATTTGTGTAAAATCACGGTATAAAGTCGTAAGGTGCGAATGATTGCGCATACGCAAGGCGCGTTCCAGTTGAGCAGGACAGGGTCGTGACACACTTGTGCTGCGCTCGGTGCGCCGTGACCTAAGCCCGAATAACGGGATGCACTTGACTTTCAGCGGTGCCGATCTAGACGCGATAAACGAAACATGACGTCCTATAATACCTACTTACGTTCAAACCTCTCTAACTGTAATCCTAATCATAGACTAGACAATAGATGCACGCTTTGAACAGATAGATAAAGCCTTTACAAGCATCTTTGATATTGATATTGATAATATTATAAATGCGAATGTTTGGATGGATGAATGGATGGATGGATGGATGATTGTTACCTTTTCACGCCAAAACTACTGAACGGATCGGGCTGAAATTTTGCACACAGGTAATTCTAATCCTGGAATCAAACAAAGGCTACTTTTATCAAATAAATCAGTTCCCATGGGATATAAATCACCTTTAACCGTTTCCATAGAAACAACGCGTGCAAAGCCGCGGGCATAAACTAGTCTTTGATAAAAATAGTATCGCGTATTATAATATCTGTGGTATCGTTATGTTTATCTGGGACGTGATTCTCCCATGCGGAAGGACAAAGGACAAAGCGGAAGAAAGTCATTATACATAGGTAGATGGGATTTTTTTAACTTTAGGCAAAGTGAAATAATCTTTATTAATGTTTATCAATTCCAGAAATACGAAATAACAACAAAGAACAAAATACATTATCAAAAGCTGCACTCCCGCAGCTGTTTGCACCTAATATGTCATGTTTTGTTTGACGTTGTCAGTTGCAATGCGCTGCACTTGAGTGGCGAGATCAGTAAATCACTTTTGTAGTGTTATTTGTTTGCAAACAATGCTTTGGTATAAAATCCAGTTTGGTAAAAATAAAATAATAACTGATAAAATGCACTGCAAGTTTATTTTAAACTTGTGACTTTCTCAGATGTTTTCAAGGAAACATGTGCTTATTTAAAAACTATGGAAGAATAATAATATCTAGCTAGGTATACCAAAATCAAGGTAATATTATCCTATAAGTAATCCGACTTCATACAAACGGGCGAAACGCGAGCTATACCTACGCGCCTCGATCTCGGCATGCGCTCAGCATGCAGACAGTCGCGGCTGTGCCGCAGTGACGAACGGATGGTGTGATGTTTTTTTAACAATAACCGCGCGATTTTTTCTCTAAAAATAAGTTCAGGTACATATTTAATAAAGTAGCTGCAGGTATCTATAACCAAGTAAAAGAAATTCCTTTTTCTCCAAAAAAATCTCCTAAAATTTAATAATAAAGCATTTTGTAGGTACGTCTCTGTCGAGGCGCAAATATTTTTCGGTCGCAAATTTATAAGACCGATTTGTTATTCAAACATAAACAGATTTTTTAATTAAATCTACCAATCAAAAAACAACACGCATTTTTATTGAACACTTCCCATTCAATTCACAAAGTATTTTATTTGTTTATATAAAAAAAGTACTTTCCTATATTTACAATCACAAAACTAAATGGAAACACAAAGTAGGCAAATGTAATTAAAATGGTGGAGGCGGGCAGCCCTATCGCATGTTTACCTACCGCGCGGCTGTAGGCATTTATTTCAAAGATACGGCCGAGTCCAAATACTGTTGGATAATATTACCGTGCCAAAATGCATTAGTGCTAAACATGGCAGTCAGTATTATAGGGTCGCATGGGGTAATGTGACAGTAGTTTTAAGGGCAAAGGTATACGCTGCCACTGCATCAAGATTGTGCACGTGCTTCCATCGAGATACGGCGGATTTAAATATTTTACCTCAGGTTATCCGTGAAATAGAAAGGTTAAGCCGTGGCCCTTATTTAGATTAAGAACACAATAAGGCTTGGAATGCGAAATGGTTAAATTTTAATGAAATATGTTATACATTTTTATATCATCTATCTGTGTAGTGTATCAAGTACATAGCCAGCTCTGTTCCCATAACACAAGCTCTGCTTAGCTTTTTTGGGGCTAGATGATGCTGTGTGGATTCTCCAGCATTATTTATTTATTTATTGTTACTATTAATTAGAGAGCCTAGCTCTTGCTGCTGTTCGGCGTAATGACACAATTTCCTCCACTTATATATTTGAACAAAAACATTCTCGTATTTATTTCGGATCTGTATTTGACGACGACTGTACAACTTACGTCTCGTGGCTTGCGGTCCCAGTCAACGGATTCAAAAATGTAATCCGGCGACTGGGACCGCGGTCCAGATACCTAGTGGTCCCAGTCGACGGAAGCCTCTTTTCTATTTCCAATGTTTTCAATTTATTTATTTTTATTTATTAAAGCTGTTATTCTCTAATGAACTAATCGATAATCAAATCACTTATCAATTATTTTTCTTGACAAATAGCGAATAGCTACGTTAACAAGAGATATAATCAATAATTAGTAATAGAATAGAGATGACAAGCGTACGAACAACCGACTCTTAGTTTATAAAATAGTTTATCTTATCAACCTATAACCTTTATTCACAATGAAAAATACAATCGAATAATAAAAATAAATAAGAACTAGTATTTACACTTGAAACAATTGAGCTAACCACAGACTGTTGCAATCACTGTACAGGTAGCTCAACTGATCCATATCAATACCAGTCGGAAGCGTCCCGAAGACGCTGGCTGCATTGCCCCGCTGGCAATGCTGATGTCGGGTCACGCGTACGCTATTACTTATAATAGTTATAATTATTGAAGAAAACTAATTCAAATTACCTAACACTTTACTCATAACATTTTTGTGTTTTATATAAAATCTAATCAATACAATTTTGTACCTACTTTTTTATTTGTAACTACTTAATTCTACAACTCAAATAATAAAAAAGACATTACTACGCAAAACGGTTGCTATCTTACTATTCCACTGTAAAACACCAAGCTAATGCTTACTCAGTGCTACTTTACATAAAGAAAACAGGATAAGTTTAAATCAGCTGGCTGGACCGGTGGTGACCTATGAGATCAAGAGGCGGGCCTTGTAAGGGCTGGCGCCGCGTTGTGTCGCAACTTTACTAACTGCATACTGCCCAACTATACCCAACTTACCTACTGTATAGTGGTGTAGGTACCTACCTATACTTGGTAGGGCCAACTGAAATTATTATTACAAATAAAACATAAAACGTCAAGTGCGAGTAGGACTCGCGCACTAAGGGTTCCGTTTAATTGTAAGACCTTTTTGATTGTCAAACCTTGTTTCTTGCCAAATCTCATGACATGATTCTAGGTCATCATGAAGTAGGTACCTACCTACCCTGTATATTTTGGTCGAGGGAGAGAATCAAAATTTTTTTTTTATAATTAACTACAAATTTACGGTTTTCAGATTTTACTCGTTATTTGTGATATGACCTTGCTTCTTGCCAAATTTCATGTTTCTAGGTTTACGGGAAGTACCCTATAGGTTTTGTGTGCATGTGATTCCCTTGGAAATTTCAAAATACCTATTCGGACAAAGTGCGTTCACTTAGAAGTTTTATTTATATCACGGCTTCAAGAAGTTACGAACGTTAATTTCAACTCGATACATCCACGCGTTCCTTAGAAAATATTTAAGAGAGTTGACAGACGGACATACAGACAGACAGACAGACGGACAACAAAGTGATCCTATAAGGGTTCCTTTTGAGGTACGGAACCCTAAAAATGAATTCAACTTGACTGTTTTAATAGGTATGAAAAATCTTTTATAATTTTGTTGTTAAATATCTATGAATTTCTATAGCAAGTGCTTAAGTAAAAAGCCGGATACCAACGCTTAAAAGGACGGACGTTTAACTTTATTAAGGCGAATAGTAGGGTGGATAGTGGCGCCACTACATATTTAATTTTATTATTACGTTATACAAAGGAATTATCAAAAAATCGGACCGCGCGTAGACGATATCTATCATAAGCTTTTTTTAAATGTATCTTTAATAGTTTTGTACTGTAATATTTAGGCAGATACTTGTTTCAAGAGTTTAGTTCCTATTGGTGGCCACCAAGCTCTCCACACAAGGTTTTTGATTGAATAACACAAAACAAAACTATTACAGAAACATTAAATAAAAGCTTGTGATAGGTATCGTCTACCAGCGCGGTCCGATTTTTTGATAATTCCTTTGTATAACTTAATGATTAAATTAAAATTAAATATGTAGTGGCGCCACTATCACCCCTACTATTCGCCTTAAATCTTGGTGCAACGTTACGCTTCTTTGTAATAACACAATACAGCCTACCTAGTTAATTGATAAAAATATTTTGTTTCAGTTGGAGAACGTGCAGTGCTGTTTGGACTTCCTCCACGCGCAGAAGGTCCAAGGACTTGAGCAAGTGACTGCTGTTGACATCAGAGACGCAAAACTCAAAGCAGTCCTTGCACTTTTTTTCGCGCTAAGTCGTCACAAACAAGCATCAAAACAACGAATAGCGCCATCTAGTAGCAATGCAACGAACGTCAGAAAAGAATCAAGCGAGGATGTCTCGTTGAGCTCCGTGCAGAGAATCACAGGTGGCAGCAGCTGCGATGAAGTTTTAGCTACGCGAGACAGTGGCGCCGAAATGACGACGCTAACAGCCAACAGGTAAGTCCTTATAGTTTTGTGTGTAAAAGTTTAATGTGAAAGGTTTTCTGCATTGTATAAATCCACCAATTTGTTCTCTAAAATTAAGTGACCTCCACGCGCCATCTGTGAGCAGGCAGTTAAACTACACAATGTTCAACTATTGCACACAAGATGGCAACGCACGGCCTATTTAGTATCGTGGCAAGATAATAGATGGCGCATTGGCGACTAAAAACATGGACTTTTTGACATTAATTTTCATAGGTTTGCACATTTCGTTCCAAATAACGTAGGAAGTTGCAATTTTATTGAAATTAGAGCCACTCATACTTTAGTCATATAGGTATTATAGATATCTCAATAGGTACTACTAGGTAGTGATACTTTTTACCCAAATACCTAGGTAGTCCTTACCTATATAGGTAGGTAGGTAACAGTTGTAAAGTTATATAATAAACATAATATAATCATCCTTTGTGTTGTTTGTGTGTGTAAGTACTTATGCTTACTTAATTATTTTCAAATACCTACTTACCTATGTAAGTAAGTACCTACCCACGTTTCTGATATCTGTGATATGTAGGTACCTACCTGCGTGTGACTTTTCTGTTAAGATGGCAATGATCTAATAAACCTTAACTCTACAACCGACGCTGCATATAAATAACCAAAAATAATAAAGACGGAACATCGGAAATGCCTACCGCAGCGGCAATAACTCGAGCTGTGACAAGGCTATTTCTGTCTCTAGCGCCCTCTATTGGCGAGTTGCCCGGTTACTCATGCTAGGTAGGCCTCTCTACTAACTTACTATAATATGCTGTGTTGGTAAACATACCTAGTACCTAGTACGTACCTAGGATGTACCTACCTAAGCTCCATCCTAAAAATCATTCAAGTTCATCAACAACTCAAATCATCAACCCAAATCGTGGTAAATACCTATCCCGTTATTTAGGGAATACCTACCTAAAGGCTTATGATCTCACGTTGTAGGTACCTACCGTAAAACTAGGTTACATTGATGAATTTTGAAATTAAAATGTATGCTACATCCTTAATTTCAATGGTAAAAATGTAGATTTTTTTAGAATGATGGACATAGATAGGTTACTTTAGTATAAAAACAAGAAATACAATTTTTTCAATAACTTTGACCAAAAAATTAAAAATCCTCGTCATCAAACTTACCTATTGAATTTGGGGTTACTTTGATATCACCCGTTTTTTTAGCTAATAGATAGACACCAGAACCAGGAATTAAAATCAAGAAAAAAAATTAAATTAAGATGTTTTCTAAATTGTTTTCGAAATATGATTTTTTAAATATTTTTGGGGGCTACTTTGATCTAAGGGGTGAAAATGTTAATAAGTAAGTACTTAAGTAAAAGGCATAAATATCATGATCTTTTTCTTTTACAGTAGAAATAAACGACACTTAAAAAATAAACGACATTAAAAAAATTAACGACACTAAAAAAATAAACGACACTTAAGGGGGTACCTACCCTCAAATTGCTTATTTTCAACTCCGTCGGACCTCCATATCTTCCAAACTACTGAATATTTAACTTTGAAATTTATATATGGTAAAGTTCAGGACTTATTCTATCGATCATATGTTTCGAAAACACGATTCCATAAAATTTTCTCGATAGAAAAAAATCGCAAAGTTACCTCTAATTTTTTACTAAAACCCTAATTTCTCAATAAATACAGATGATACGATCTTGAGATTAAGCATAGTAATTGAACTAAGTATAAAGAACATTTTGTGTGTTGCCTTTTTTTCAATTAACTATTCTAATGTTTGTGGGGAGCAAATAACTACTAAAAACTTGATTTTTGGGCTTACGCCGCTTTGCTCTGTCCCGCTCCTGTGAACGCGAAATCCTATGCCTATCCTCTTCACACAATAACGAGGTAGGGTACCGCCTTAAGCTTATTATATTAGCTATCAAATGAGTTCTTTTTAGCTATAATGTAGACAAAATCAATGATGTTGCAATTTCTATTGAATAAAAGAGCAAAAGAGACTTTTTTAAAAGAGCAAACGAGAGTTCACTCAACGCGTCCCTTTAAGCGCCACAATAGGTCTATGTAACGTCAAAAAACCATTAAATAAAGTTGTAGGGGCGAGATTAACTACTACTACTTAGATAAACAAAACATTTTTAAAATACTGGGGTGAGATTGATCACCTATCAATGTCGCCTCGTGGTGCCTAGCCACGGTTTTCAAAAGAACTCATTAAAATCAAAATATATTTATATTCATAAATATTATGCCGTGAAACATTCAATTACGTTGTGCATTTACTATAAATCAAATTTAAATTATATACGGTTGGACATGAGTTTTGCAGGTCAAAATTTCTTGCGGTTTTCACTGCAGTATTTTTTTTTTCTAAACAAGCACTTTTTTGCATGGACACTTTGGGAAATGATAGCCAGAATGTCAGTCGTGCCAACACACCCAATATTCATTACGTTTCATTTTACGGAGAAAATTTAAAACAGGTTGGACATGAGTTTTGCAGGTCAAAATTTCTTGCGGTTTTCACTGCAGTATTTCTTTTTTTTCTAAACAAGCACTTTTTTGCATGGACACTTTGGGAAATGATAGCCAGAATGTCAGTCGTGCCAACACACCCAATATTCATTACGTTTCATTTTACGGAGAAAATTTAAAACAAGCATAAATTTTGAGTAATCATCAAAGTTACCCCGGTTCTCAAAGACATCCCGTTTTACGGTAAACAATTTATTCACAAAGAAAATTATACTAGTATTTACAATTGAAACAATTGAGCTAACTGCCGACTGTTGCAAACAGTCTACAGATTTACGGCATAATATTTTCAGCTCCAAGAGCTTCTGCTTAAAAGGCTACATTTTTGGACAGCAATTTTATCAATTAGAAAATATGACAAAATGGCGTCCCTTGACTTCTCCAATTTTCAATTAAAAACTGATATTATTCCCATGGATTATTCCTATATGCCAGCACAGCGATTGTTGTCTTGGGTACAAAATTTAAAAAAATACATCCCATCGTATTGTAGAGTGATGGTAGATAAGTACCTCCTACATTGCGTAAATTATTAAAGGTGAAGGAATAAATTTCAAATCCCTAGGTAGGTAAGTATTTTACGCTTTTCAAATAGGTCATACCTACGCACGATTCGATGACAATGCGTTGTCAAATATGTCTTTTCTACCCCAGACAACAATCGCTGTGTTTGGCGCTTCTTGGCCTACAGACCGTTGATCTCGATCCTTTTGATAAAAGCGCACCCGAAACTTTTTACCGACATGCTAGCTCAGTGGCACGTGCTACCCGTCCAGCCAAACAAATGACAGACGGGAGTGACAAACAATAGCTTGTTACCCTTTGTCGTGATCGTGAGTCAAGTTCGGGAATCGTGACGTGTGACATCCTCGCATTGTCTGCGTAATCAGGGAAGCGTTGACCGGGAGGTGTGTTGGGAAAGAAGAGAACGTGATGGATGGACGAATATTTTTTGGTTTTTGAAAAGGGCTGGGTCCTGGAAATCGAGGTCAAGGAACGAAATCCTCGACCACCCGAGGTCACTCCGCGAAGCCTGTGAAGATCCCAGGAAGATTCTGCGCTTCTGGATGGAGTTAGGCTGGTTACACTAGCAAACAAAACACGCACAATGGACCAAACCGAGTCTAAGTGCGGAAAATAGAGTACACAATATAATACAATACCAAAGGGCTGGGTGTTTGATGGTATTTAATCAAGCAGCTATAACAGTCAATAAAGGAACTTATCTACTGTTCCAATCTCGAATACGAATAATGTCTTATTTCGATAGTTCAAAATTCGTACGATTTAAAGCTGAAAGTCCCTAGATTTAAGAAATGATTCAAAATTCCTCGCAAATACGATTACAACAAAATTTTCCTAATTACCATGACATGACAAGTAGGTACCTATGACAACACATTGTCTTGTAGTTTGTGTTTCCAAATTTATTTCTCTCAACAACACCACCTACCTATTACCTATATCTACTTAATTGTGTAGATTGCAATACCTAACTAGAAATAAATTGTAGGGCAATAAAAAACTAAACTAAGTTCCACTCAAAAGTATGAGCATGCTCCGTCCTCCAGGGATTCAGACTGCATTTTAGAATTCAGCAAGTTTTTCTCTCAGGTGAACAACCGGACAAACGCTAAATACAATGGGTCCACTTTCCTTACTTGGAGCCCCCATATACGGACAGACGTGTCCTCTGAATACCACGCAATCGCAATGCTATAAGCTCCCATAAGTATATTTTAATAGCCGAAGAAAGATTTTGAAACAAAACTCGTTCAGAACATGTCGCACCTTTATTTTCAAACCGTCACTATACAAAAAACGGATATTTTTTGTTATGAGCGCCATCTGACGCATTACATCGAACTATATACAATGCAAAGACACCCATGGTCAATTTCCAATCACGTTCGCTAGAGGGTGCTAGTGTCACTTTGTCTTTTGGAGGGGCGCACTCTTGTTGTACACGGCAAACCGTCATTAATGGTCCCGACGGAGAGAATTTTACAACTTTCGATGTGAATCTGTGCTGCATAGTGACATTTTTTGGATAAAAACGTTTTTCCGCAAGTTTAATTGTAAGTATTCTGATATTTTTACTGGAATAATGTAGTATTTTCTTTAATGACGATTTGAAGAAAAATTTTATGGCTATTAATTATGTTTGATAAAAGTTATTAGTGTCATTTTTTATTCATTATTTATTTTGATAATTTTATGTGCGAATCGTTTTGTAATTCATAAATAATGGTAATGATAATTAAGAATAAGTGATGAAGAAAATAAAAGTCTGTTCCTAACCAATGAAAATAAAAGTCTGATTACATTAAAAATGTTTTATTCATAACTTGGTTATTTTTGTGTCATTAATGGATAATTATCTGTACTTTATCGTATAAAACAAGATAATCAATAGTGGCATTAAGTAAATAATGACATTGTTGCCGAAAAAGTGCTATGTAGAAATGCAATTAACGTTACTGGAAAAGCGACACTAAAACAAACTTTTTTTTAAATCTCATAAATAAATATCTTTGAAGCATAATTATAAATAAATTTGAATACCAATAGTTAGTCTAATAACCAAATAAAATAAACACTTTAAACAAATACCTATCTCAGGTGTCTGGGTACATTAGATAAGAATTTGAAATTTTCAAAACTTAAAACGTTAATACCCATAAAACCAGTTTTTTGTTTAGGGACGGTTTGAAAATAAAGGTGCGATGTTTATGACAACGATAAAGGCTGATTTCAAAAGGAAAGCAATATCTTTGATGGAAATAAACTTCTAAGCTCGATTGGTTATCGACGAGCTTTATTCACTGAGCCATCATAACTTTGGATGTAAAACAAAAACTATTTTGGATATTGTGACTTTCTAACTCTACGTGTTCTATTTGTTTTGATAGGATGAGACAAATGGTAGCCAGCATACTAAGGATATGTATAGGATATAAAAACCTACCACTTACGTAGGCATTTAGTGCGAATCAACTTGGTCAGTGTTTTAAAAATTGACACATTTGATTGAAAAGCGTCTTTTTAGATGTAAAACAAAAACTATTTTGGATATTGTGACTTTCTAACTCTACGTGTTCTATTTGTTTTGATAGGATGAGACAAATGGTAGCCAGCATACTAATTATAGGATAGGTGTATGGGTATGTATAGGATATAAAAACCTACCACTTACGTAGGCAATTAGTGCGAATCAACTTGGTCAAAGTGTTTTAAAAATTGACACATTTGAATGAAAAGCGTCTTTATAGGTGTAGTTTGTTGTTGCTGCAAAAATCTTAAACATCTTAACAAGGTATCTATGGCCTGCAATTTTCAATGATCCCAAAAAATATAGCGATATTACATGAGGATCGTGTCGACAGAATCATCGTGTCCTTTAGTAATAAGCTTCCTACATCTCGAGTTCCCGGTTGCTAGGCACCACATTACTCAACTTAACACCCAAGGCCGGGTGCTGTTTCGAATAGCCAATTAGGGAAGTAAGGGTCTGGGAGTGACGACTTATGTTATGTTATGATTATTTATAATTTTGGAATATTTACTGAAGTACCTACCTTTTGGAATAAGGAGTTTAGAAATAATAAAAAATTGGTTGTCTGTAAAGTCGGTTTACTGACGATAGTTGAACGTGACAACGTCTTTAGAAAATACTGATGGAATGGTAGCATTTGATACTCGATCAAAACATGTAAATGTACTATAGTATAGCAGCTGTCCACGCAGACGCATCGCTCACTCAAGTAGGAGAGAGACGGATGTCGAGCGCTCTCGCTTGCACTTCAAGCCTTACATGGAACGCCTCAGATCGAGGTAACGCCTCAGAGCGAGGTAACGCCGCATGAGTCATGTTTTTTCGTGCTAAAAAATAAAAAAAAATAAAAAAAATCGTTTATTTCAGGCAAAAAACCCTAATAAACTAACCTTTGATCAAGTGAAAGGCAACATTATGAGATTAATTCAGATTGGATGGACGCCTTTCTTTGCACTTGAATGCGGTCAACAGTAGATTTATGTCAGGATCTGTTTACATTTCTCTGACCCATCCTCGTCTATCCATTCTGTCAACAAACACGATGCTAATGGCACACAAATGTTCTTACTGACTGAGATAGGTACTCCTCACTTTGATTTGGGAGTTCAACTGCTTGTAAGAATACAGGAATAGGTTTCAACAAATTAGTGGGTATTTTTGTCTATGCTTGAGTTGGCTCTTGTGTTCGTTTGATCAGGGCTGTTACTAATCAGGTGATTGACAGACCCAACTAAGAACCCATAGAAGTACCTATTTATACTGTGTAGCTTAACGTCTATTCAAGATCTAAACTGTGAAGCATAATATAAAGCACTAGATTCTGCCCGCGGCTTCGCACTACTTTAACGGGATAATAAGTAGCCCATGTCCGTCCCTGGGATACCATTTACCTTCCTGCCAAATTTAATTAACATCCGTTCAGCCGTTTAGTCGTGAAAAGGGAACATACTGACAAACAGAGTTACTTTTGAATTTTTTAATATTAATATTATGGACATGGATTAAAATTTAATTCGATTACCATTATTACTCGCAGTTATTCATTTTACGATCTGCATGCTGGACATAAGGCGACGAAGGGCCCCTTTTGAGAATTCCATTTAATAAGCACGCCCTCGTCCTCGTAAATTGCCTTATGAGTTCAATGCTTCTCTTAATCCACACCCTGAGATGGATCTAAAGGACATAAGAGATCGGAACTTTTGCAAATTAAAGTCGATACTGATGCAAACAAATCCTCATATTGACCAAAACATAGGTTTAAATGTCACTTCGGTGATAGCAATTGGCATGGCTAAAATAATCAAGGGCGCCGGGGACAAAAAAACTTAATATTTGAAATAGTTTCTCAATCCGTTTCAGTGTTTCTCGGAGAATTTATCTGACGAATATAAAACTATCCTATTTTATGTTTATCTGTTTGTTTTCAAATTTTGTTTAAAGTTGTATTTAGTTTCTTGTTTTTGTGAAAAGATTATCCGTAACGCCAGCAAAATGGCTCCGACGGAAGACCAGAGCGTTGGTTGCTAGCTTGCTAGCAACTCATGCTGAGGCAGAAGCCATTTTCTGCCTTCGGGCTTACATTTATTTTGTTTTAAACGTAGAAAGGTTGTAAGTCTGATTGCACAAATAAATCTATTTTATTCTAATTCTTAAGACCATTACTGACTACATTATTTATGTTAAGGCGCCTACAAGCCTATGATATACATTATATACATTCCCAGTGCCCACTTAGATATATTCACTTCAGACCATCTTCAGTTCCAAAGTGTTGTGCTCACGACGCGCTGCTCCGATGACATTTATTTCACCAACCCATTTATCACCATCCAAGAAAAGAGTTCAAATAAGTTTTTGTCGTTCAAGATTGATATCACACCTTCTCCAGCACGACAGCTGAAAGTGTTAAGCATGTCACTTAAAGTTCACTACACTCCGGTACAAAAATAATTCATATTTTCTCACGTTCCTATTATAAATCATTGGCTATTCGTTGTTCGTTCCACGAATAGTTGATCCGTTTAAAGGCGTTAAGGGAATTAGTCGATTTAGACGATGTTGTGGCTTCCGCATTGTTATACAATGGTCGTAAGAGGATTTAGACGAGTTGGAAGAGTTGATTATTTTCAAATCTTCGTAAACTGCGGTACAAGTCCTACTTTCTTCTGTATGACGACAACGCTACTCTTATCAACGAAACGGTCTTACAAAGTTGCCCTGCCTTGTTCTATTTGTAATGTGTTAGGTAAGTTGTAAAACTTAGAGATAAACCATATGTTATGTAATGTTCAAACCTAACTGGCAACTCCTTTCACCTAATGTTCAGACTAGATACTCCGGAAAATATTCGACTTGGCTTCATCAGATAATAATTTGAAATTGTTATGAAGATTAATGTCATCTCACCTAGACACTTTCCTAGCATTCATCCATCTGTCTCATCATCCGTTTAAGCATATCCAATTTCTTTCTATTCTTCACTTTGCTATTGTTAGGTATCTACCTATTAGGTCCATCTATATTTCCCATAAGCTGGTTTATTTTGTTAATTTGACACTCAAGCCATAAATAACTGCCAGCCGCATTCCCGCAATTTTTTTGCGCCAAAACAAAATGTTTGTTATTTCGTCCTCAACAAATGTTACCCTTCAACTTTGGAAGGGTTTACAAAAAGAACGGAACCACAAGGGCCAAACAAGATGCCTCTTATTTTCAAGAATTCGTTATTATTATTAGGATTCGCCTGTAAACAGTCCATATACAGGGTGTAATGGATATTGACGTCATTATCAATAAGTAAGTATAAATTCATAGTGACGCTAGTACCCTCACCCTCTTTTATATACAAAATATTTTATTGTTCGCCGAGAGGTAACCACGAATATAAATCTGCAGTTTCTAGCTATAATTCAACTTTATTGTGCCCCAGGCTATTTCGAATAATAAGTGAACCTATGTAGGAAGATATATTTATTAATTTTAATGTTTATCGTCTCGTACGATATTTTAAATAATAATTGAATATACACATTGAGGAGAGTTAATTAAAAGAACTTTAAAATAATGACCAAGGCGTACACAGCACTAAATATATTGCGGGTACTTTTTGAACAGTATTTATGTGTTGTGCATCAAGGGCTGTCATGCGCAGGCATAATTACGAGCAGTTCCGAAGATTGTTTTGAACTAGCTCTTGCTCACGACTTCACTCGCGCATAACCTATAAAAATAAACGGTAAAGATACATATTATGTAAGTACCGAAAATTCTTAAAATGTGAACTTTCATCTTCTGACATCATCTGTTAACATTAACATTGACTATAATAGAATTGGTGGTGAAACCAACTGACCCATTCATTTTTGTGACTATCATTGTTCCATGTGTGGTCACAATTGTCTGACTCTTCAACCGGAAGACCCAAAACAGCTATAAAATATAAAGGTACCTCGGAAGCCGTTTACCGTTTGTAAACTGTAGACTTCTACGGACGGAGTGATTTAGCGAGATAAGCCACGGACGGACCCCTTAGTGCATAATATCATCCCGGTAATGCAGGGGGACCCTTCGCAGATGGCACCCGCACACAGTTTTTCATATCTTTAGGGTTGTTGCTAGTTTATTAGGTTTCACTACGTCCACCAGCTGATTCAAAATTGAACTTTTTCTGTTTTATAGTTTGTATTTTATCTGTTTATCAAATGTTTTAAATCAAGGAAATAAAAACGCTATCATGCCATGCCAGCCAGTATATTTTGTTTACAAAAAGGTCACGCGAGCACGATCAGTCAATCATAAAAGGTCAGGTGACCTAATCTATTCCTCAAATCAGAGATCGTGCGGCATACGTAAAGAAAAGGGCTTTGGCAGCCCTAAGCGAAGTATTAGCATTCGCTGCATCCCGCGCGATCACGGATTCGGAAGGGGCGAAGGCCTGCGAGTGTTTCGAACTTTCGACTGTTGTGTCTGTCGTGGTCGCGCGGACGAGGTGGTCGCGTGCACCCGTCGCACGCGCCGATGCGAATCCACCGATCGCGTCGCGAGTGACAAAAACAAACCTGGATAATTATTTACGGTGTGCAAACCTATAAATAGATCAAACTGGTCACAAGCAAATTAAACCTAATCGTAGTATCGGAGTTGCGCTTTCTATGTTTACGTTTTCTGTCTATTTAGAGAAGTGGTTGTTTTGTTTCATGAATCACGAAGCTCTGACTTGATTTGAGCTTTTGGTGGAACGGATTTATCCGTGTAATGTCTTTAGTCATGTTCTGCGTAAGTTATGTTGATGTTCTATACCGGGTTTATGTCAGTTTTGTGCGGTACGATAAAAGCCTGTTGGTTAGCGGTTCTCTTCAATTAGCTGGATGAATTAAAAGCAGCTGTGTGGTAAAAGGTTCAGTCAATTGAGTTTATTGTTGAAAGTGCTCTGTCAGCGTCATAAGCCACACGAGTCTAGGCATTTATATCGCGAGAAATATTGTCAATATCAGATATATCAGTCTTTAAGTATGTAATGTAATTGTCTTGGTAGTTATAAGTTGTAGGCCGATCTCGCAAGCATCTCGCCTGCTTATTCTCAGATTGGTTGGAGTGCATTACAACAAGTTTCGCATAACTTATTGCGTTTGTTCGGAGCCTGTTTGCTTCATGAACCCTAGACAAGAGTCAGTCACTTATCTCTGTTCATTTTATTTAGGTATATTATTGTTTTTCTGTCAACATTTCATCAAAACGGCCATCGCTTCAGGTGCAGGACACTCAAACAATTATTAACAATAATACCTAATCATACTTTTAAAGTGTTGTTTTTAGTTTTGTTAAATATTTGTCCTCGTGAAAAATTAACTCCAAATTATTCTTGACCTTTGAAGCCTCTTTGCTTATGTTTTGCATCTAGATGTTTCAAAGATCCTCTTGTCTAGTGATTACGTTTTCTACAGCTATCGGTCGTACGCCCACGAGCGCTTTGCCTAGACTGGTCTCGGACCAATAAAGATCTTTAACATACCGCCTGATTCGCTCAAATGGAGCCCCCGGAGTTCAGGTAATGGCCTCCTGAACTTTATCGATGAGAGATCTGGAGTTATTGACACTGTCGTTGATATTATCCATTTTATTGGACACTTTCTCAAAGTACCCTTCTACGATTATTTGACCTCTGCGTCGTTTATTCATAACTCCAGTTTATAGTTTGAGAATCAGGTTTCTACCATCAAAACAAAATTGACTTTAATGGGGTTCAAAATTGGTCAAGGAGATGCAATTTCTTCGGTCGAAGCCTTCATATAAACAAGAGAGCCACAGGATTTTTCTTGTTCATTAGAAATTCAATTATCAATAAACTTCCTACAACTCTTAAACTATGATTTCAGCCATTACCATCCCACACTACTAGCAATAAACTTCCTACAAGTCTTAAACTATGATTTCAGCCATTGCCATCCCACACTACTGGTACCGGGCAAAGGCCTACCCTCGTAGGATGTCAATTATTAAGTATTTCAGTCATTATCATCCCAGACTAATGAGCAAATCACATAAAACATTTTAAGATGCCTTAGAAACCACTGTATAATTATCAATTATCAAATACAAGATATACTTTATGAAAATGTGCCTCTAAAAACAAGCTGAAAGTTGAATACAGGAGATGCTATTTTCAATAACTATTTACTCTGTAACTCAGTTACTTGCAGTTATACAATAAAGCTAAGTCACACCTGCGTAATCGGAACGGCTGTAAATTACGGTCCATGTAATGAACGGAGTACAAGCACGAGGTACTCGTAGCTTGCAAGAGGGAATGGGCTTTCTATGTTTACTTATGCAAATCCTATTAATTAGAGATTAACAAAGCGTTAAATTAAACTGCCGGGCTTAGAATAGAACTCAAGAATAAATACTTCAGACCTAGATCTATAAACTAGAAGGTAGAAGTGAGCTCGAGTGAGCTTCTGGATCTACCTCGATCCTCGACAGCCTATAATGGTCCACTGCACTGGACTCAGTAGATCAAAAATCACCATTGCATGTTTTATCAAGAACAAGTAGATACTTACTACAAAATTTTAAACAGGGCTTCACTAAATAATTGTGATTAATACTAGATACTATATGTTCATTTTCATTAATTAAAATTCCTATTTTGTTATGTTTTGTTTAGGCCTCATTGTTGTACTCGAAGTTGGTCCATTATGCCATCCATCAGCATCACATGAAAGAAATGCTTTAATATTATTTATATTCAGCGTCAGAGTTTCTACGCATTCCAAAGTAATGTACCTAGATAAATAAACACGCCAAAAGCACAAGTTCGCAATAGCCCTACATCAACTTGATTTAACTATGCATTTATGTAACTGAGTGTTCCTTACTTCTTGAGTAATAAAACTGGGAAACTGCTAGAAATAGACAGGTTACTTACAACTAGCCTGGTTTATTTATTTTATTATACACTCTGTGATTCTGAAAAGCGACAATCTTGCTAGACACACGATAGACCGTAGTCCAAGATTTTATGTTATTTCCATCGTAGATAGATAGATAGATAGAAAATTCTTTATTGCACACTTATAGATAGAAACAATACAGGAAAACAGCTTAAAAACTAAGTGACAAGTGGCGGCCTTATCGCTCAAGAGCGATCTCTACCAGACAACCGTGAATGGATAGGATCATTGGATAGTATTAGTTGCTCAGTAAATAAATACAAATACAAAATAAATTCCTACAACAAGCAAGAAGGTTAAAATCCTATCTGTTACCGGCCTTCAAAAAGCTTATTTATCACATCTTGGATTACAAATAGTTGTTCTATTTTTAGCAGCAATGTCAATAAGAATATCTCAATTCAGGTACGCTATGCCCACAGAAATAAAAGAATTCTATCAATATTTCTATTCTATTCAATAGTTTCTTTTTCCATTGCCACCTACAGGATATTAGTATCGAGTTTTTCCCATGAAGCTGTCTCACGACATTTCTCATTGCAGAATTTAAATAGCTTGAATAAAAGCTGAATTGCGGAATAAAATATCCTCAGCTTGATTAGAATTTGCGATTCCTGTGTACACGCGTGGGATTCTTCAGAACTGTTGAGTTCGAAAGCTTCTTACGTTATTGACATTTTATAAAATTAAGAGGATTGAATAAATATTATATAAAAAATAAATAATGCTGAACAATTCACACAGCATTATCTAGCCCCAAGCTAAGCAGAGCTTGTGTTATGGGTACTAGATAACTGATATACTTAATACAATACACTACATAGATAGATATTTTTTATTATACATAGAAAACATCCAGA
Source organism: Eupithecia subfuscata (assembly GCA_963564075.1). NCBI lineage: Eukaryota > Metazoa > Arthropoda > Insecta > Lepidoptera > Geometridae > Eupithecia > Eupithecia subfuscata. Next base: position 11,842,425 of record OY751097.1, read on the forward strand.
ACGCCCTGGAGAAATGTCTGCAGATCGTACAAACATTTGTCCCGAGGCGGGAATCGAACCCGCAACCTCCTGCGTCGCAGGCAGACCTTCGCCCGCTGCGCCACAGAGGTCGTCAAATGAAAGAACGCTCTAATCATTTAAATGAGCATTTTTTGCCACCTTGATTTAGAGCAATGTAACCAAATTAATAATATTCCAGTTGAATACGTCAATTTGATTAGTTCATCAACATTGTTTTCATTAACACTCATCATTTTCCCTTATTTATTTTTGCCACCTTATCATTTTTGATCAATGGAACCAAATGAATTAAATCCGAGAACGCCTTAATTAAATTCATCTTTATGCCATGTGCCAAAGTTCTCATAAAAGCTTTTTCATAAAACTCTTATCATCTTCCCTTTCAATAAGCCTTTCTACTTATTAATATAAGCCCCTCTGTTTATCACAGTACAGTGCGTTTATCAGCAAACCAGTTCCAAGCCTGCCGTGTTGTGGGCGTGCATCGGATCTGCAGAGCACTGCAATGCAACACTCGAATAAATAACAATTTAGCTTTGCATTGCCCCAACGAGTTGGGACTTGGACATTCTCGGCTGGATGTTTGTGTTTCTGTTTGTTTTTGTTTAATTAGAGGGATAATCTTGCAAATGGTTGGGAAACTGAATATGTACTTACTTAATTTATGGAATTTTAGCTGAAAAGTCTTGGATTGCAATTAGACTTAGCCCTGATATGTTGGAAGGTAAAATTACCTACTAAGTACGTTGCAAACCGTGCAATGCGAGTCTAAGCAATTGCGTCCACGATTATGATACACAATAAATAAAATAATTAAATAATACTGGACAATCCACACAGCATCATCTAGCCCCAAGTTAAGCAGAGCTTGTGTTATGGGTACTAGATGACTGATATACATAATAAAATACATTACATAGATTGTATTTTTTTTATACATAGAAACGACCAGAACACCCGGAACAAATGTTTGTAGATCGTACAAATATTAGTCCCAAGGCGGGAATCGGACCCGCAACCTCCTGCGCCGCAGGCGGACCTTCGCTCGCCGCGTCAACGAGGTTGTCGAATGAAAACAATGATAGGTTACATTTCTTTGCTATTTACAAGTTTGGTCATATTTTCGAAAGCTGTATGCTAGGAAACATTATCTGCATTCAAAAGTGGCGTAACATAAGACCAATAAAATTTAAAGTGTCACTATAAAACTGTGTGTGTAACTCGAAGGTATCATTTACAGTTTACAGCATAAAATATTCTATTGCGTTGCAAAAGAATTCATTGTTTACATCAAATTTCAAAGTAAACCATGAATGTGTCTTTGTCACGCTCCGGAAACCGAACCCCTACCAAAAAATGGTTGTATACCTCAAGGTACTTGTAACAAGAGACAATAAAGAAGGCCCAGTAAGTACCTATTCCAATTTTACGAGGGCTTTGCCACAACTATTTTAAAGCAGTTTCACGAGACGGTTTTAGTTTTATTGTTTTAAAATCTTTTGTTGTAACACTTGTAAGGATTTTACTAATTGCCGATGCTGACCCGCGGCTCCTGTGATTTATTTGAAACTTTTTTCGAATCAATTGGAATCAAAAAGAAAGTCAAATGATAAATAAAATAAAATAATGCTGGACAATCAAAAAGCATCATGTCGCCCCAAACTAAGCAAATCTATCTTTCTAGTTTTTTCGCAAATAAATAGGTGGGTATCTTATCTGCGTAATTAAAATAAATTTACAAACATCGTCAGAAACTTTCGCATTTAAAATAAATAATATTAGTGTGATGTGATCTGTTTGCCACAGAGAGAAGTGAGTTAAACTGTTGGAGGGGTAAACTCCCCCATGATTGAACCCCATCTGAACAATAGTTCACACAAAATAATCGATAACGAGCGTTGTTGGCAGCCGATCGAGAGGGCCTTTGGAACTAATGTTCTATGCGCACGCACTGTTTTGTTATCATAAAAAAATATGGCGCTCCATATGAAATTTCGAACGCCATTAAAATAGTAACGAACGACAAAAGCACGCAGTTTTAAGAGTTGGTACAAACTTTTGATAACAAATGTGTAGGTACAGTATAATTTTTTTTATTGGTTTTTGCACTAGGTTCAAAGATTAAAGCAAACAGTTAAGATTATCTGCCCCTAAAAGTTCTGAACAGTTTTATGTTAGCTCAAACCAAACCCTCTAAAACTACTATCGTTAATCAAACTTTTGGTAAATGTAGGTCCATAATAAATTAATAAAGGTCTTTTCCCTTTCCTCATCTAGCTACTAACACAGTAATGTGAATATCATTTAATTTATAACAGAAATAAATCTGAGAACGTGTTGTTTACATTTATATTAATTAAATTCTCTAGCACTTGCTTGCGATAAGTTTATTGATATGAAGTAGAATAGTTTATGTGGAATAACGTAGGTATAATAAAAGCTTTCTAAAATATATTAAAAGATAATACTATATAGCACAGAATAACTATACAATTTGTATTTTCGTGCCTTGAGAAACAAAATTACATATAACATCATAACGAAAAGAGATAGACCCATAGTTTTTGGAGGATTTGTAGACTAAATCATGAAATTTAATACAACATTAAAAACGTACACCTCATTGACCCAGTTTAAAGTTACAGATCAAAATAAAATAAAAATCGATTGTTTCTGCAAGTTTCTTTAAAATAAAATTTACTTGGCTTATGTTCGATATTAGAAGTTTTTAATTTAGTTAGCAAATAATAAAATACACCGTTTACATAAAAAGAAATGAAGAAAAAACAAAATGATGTAGTTCGTTTTAATTTTTTTTGAAATCGCCTTAGTTTTTGAGTTAGCTAACATAATATTTTTTTCAGATTTTTATCGATAAATATATGTTACGTATCCACTTTGTACAGTACTAACCCTAGAGCCAGTGCAAACACAGAAAGTTTTACCATACTCAATTAAGAATTTTCATTACCTACGAGTACCTCTCTCTTCATACATATTGCTTACCCAGCAGGGTCTATACTATAGTGATTAATTATTAGCTAGATTATAAACACCTTTGTACATCTATCATCATCATCATCAGCCCGTAAACGTCCACATCTAAAAATAGGTCTCCCCAAGCACCGCACGAATAATACATCTATAGAATGCAACAAATTATTTTACGATTGACTACCTTAAAATCCATAAAGTAGGCAACTACCTAAAAAAACAACAGGTTATAATTGCCTAGCCCAATCAAAAGTGACAAATTGCCATGTAAATAGCAAAATAACATTCAGTACCTAACTAAATGAAAAATCTGTAAGTATACGTAACGTACCTACCTAAAGTTCTGAGCGACACCAAGGAAGGAAGCACAAAGGGGTAAAAGATGGGTAAAAGGGTGGGAGAGATAAATCTGACTTACTGTCTCCAGCAACTTGTACCCACACAGGTAGGTATGGGCTGGGCTGGTTGCTAATGAAAATATATGACGCTGCGTTTCTTGATAAATTGTATGGAAATCCGTGTAAGCGTTGTGCTTTGCATAGCAAATAGGTTCAAGACATATTGAGCGTAGGGCAAAACTATGAATAACTATTATAATAATTATTATAAAGTACTTAACCATAACTTCAAACTAAAGTAGGTACCTACCTAAAATTTACTTGTTAAAAGCTTACGTAAAAAATGTTTTAAACTACATAGGAACTAAATTAAAGTGTACAAAATCATGTACAAAATGAATAAATATAATAAATAGCGCTGGACAATTCACACAGCATTATCTAGCCCCAAGCTAAGATATACATAAAGACTGGTATCTATTAAATACTTTCACATAATAAATATTTTGCTCAACAATTAATCGGTGATTGAGCAGACAGTTCAGTAAGGCTATCATCCCTTTTTAATGTCCAAGTAAACTTTAAAGAAAAAAGTTAAAGAAAAAAACATTTCTTTTACTTTTCATTTGTTTTGCGCAAACAAGAAAAGCTTTCCTATCTTACAAAGCAGGATACTAAACATAACAGTTAATGTTACTTTCTTTCTGTTTTCCAGCTGCAAAATAAAATTTCCAACGTGGATCCACAATAACCCTGATTCTCTCACTGGAATGAGGACAAAAGCCTGTATGCTATTAATGGCTTTCAGATGATTTTTAATATGGTTTTAGCAGCGTAACGAAATACTGGTTCAAGTCGTGAGATCTGGCGTATTTTTTGAAATGTAAAAACCAAATCCATTCTAATATGATAAAAGCGAAAGTTACTCTGTCTGTCTGTCATTCTGCCTGTTACCTTTTCAGGCCTAAACGGCTGAACGCATCGTAATGAAATTTGGCAGGGCGGTAAACAATATGGCTTTTCAAGTAGCCTTTGTCGGGGACAGACATAGGCTACTTGAAAAGTGTGTGCGAATTCGCGGGTAGAAGCTAGTGAAACATAAATAAATTAAGAATAATAGAAATAAACGCGCGCGCGCAATATAATCACACTAATATTATAAATGCGAAAGTTTGAATGGATATATGGATGGATGGATGGATGTTTGTTACCTCTTCACGCCAAAACTACTGTACGGATCATGCTGAAATTTTGCATACAGATAAGTCTAACCCTGCAATCAAACATAGGCGACTTTTTATCCCTTAAATCAGTTTCCATGGGATAGAATAACCTCAAAACGTTTCCCTAGAAACAACGCGTGCGAAGCCGCGGGCAGAAGCTAGTTAGTTTTAACACAAGAGCTCTGATAAATCTATACTATAGTTAGAAAGAACAGGTATCATTCTCGAAAGGGTCAGCGCAACATAACATGCTCATTCAATTGTGTGAAAAATAGTTTTATCTGTGTGGGGTATAAAAATCCGGATTGATAAAAAAAAACGCAGTTTCTTGTAACTTGACGTAGTTGACGTCCCTGTAAGCGCATTTTGCCTGCCAACCCCCACGCTAACAGGCACCCTGTTTATATCCCAGTGGGATTAATTAATTTGCTTTTAGATGCAGTCTAGGGTTTTGTCGAATCATGCTTCAAAATAGTCACGTGTCTCTTTGCTTGCTGCTTCGGGCTCTCTTGTATTGAAATGAAATATTCCTACTTCAGCATCATGAGCAGTTTTAGACGCAGTCAAAATATTCGTTTCTCTCTCTAAGCCCTTTAAACATTTTAAGCTAGAATAATAATAAATCTTTGCCTATCTTGCCATTCTATAAAAGTTATATTCAAGCCGTCCAATCTGAACGCACCTACCTCCAAAGCAGCTCAGAACGTAAATATGTCTTTGCGAATATGCGCTTGCCTTGTTCGTTCTTGACGTTAATTTATTGCCTGATGATTGCGTTTTATGATTAGGCATTATACTAAACCCTACTGTAGTGACTATAGAGGTAGTAGTGGTATTACACTTCTACCTCTACGGCTACTTTGCGTTGATGGTGTCCTCCTACTTTCAAAAGAAAACAATTGTAATAAAAAAAATAGTACAAATTATTAGAATGATTTCACATAAAACCTCTTTGCTAGATTGTATAGTATGTTTCAATTATCTAGTTTGTCTAAATTATAGATTTATCAGCATGACTTTATTAACAAAGAAAATAACGATCAAAGAACGTAATCAAAAGGCTGGAGTGCTGCAGTTTATCTGCAAATAATAATAAATTACGGACTGTTTGATGATAACAATGATGATATATCCAATGATCTTTACCAATCTCTATCTTTAGCTTCTGTTTACAATTATCATAAAACAAGATTTAACTTCCATTGCAAGTTCGATTCTATGAAATGCAATAATGTTTATGCAGACAAAGCTCTCCGTCTTTATTAAGCTCTGTGATGTATGGGGGGGGAGCTTAAGCTTAACTTTAGTGCTCGAAATATTGATGTGAACGCCACTTGCTTGACTTACTTGCAAGAATTACAACTTGTGATTAGTTTTAGCAATGAATAATGTGAATAAAACAATTGACGGTTAACTTTAGGAGCTTTTACAAATTTTACTGTCGTAAACACAGCTGTATCTAAATTATTTCGACAAAGGCATAAGGTTACGTCTTCATTTAGAATTTACGCTCATTACAAAACATTGAGTGTTTTGATAAAATAAATAAACTTATATAACATACTTTGGTATTAGACTTTTTGTGGTGGTAGAGCAAAAAGCTCAGCGCAACGCCGAAATATTTGTGAGCCAAGAGATAGTGGACAGTCGCGTCAAAAAACTTGTTGTTCAGGTATAAACAATAAGTTTAGGTGGATTTACTTCTATGAATCATTCTTTAAAAATAACTAGTTTCTCCTGACATCTAAGACTAAAACAAATCCGCAATACCAACTGTTTAAACAAACCAATCATGACGCATTATTTCTCAGTAGCGAAACGAAAACCACAAAAGGTATTTTACCTAAAATATCTGAGCTGATGCATTCACGACTTATGGAAATAAATTTACTACAGGAACAAGATTTGCTCTTTTGAATTCGGGTTTTAGTCATTGGATAAGGTATGTATGTAAATTGTAGCTAGACAGGAATAATCAAGAATGTTGATCATATTAATTTGCCAAGTGATAATGCCTTATATACAACAAATGTATTTTGGAATTAAATTGATGGTTTAACACTCTCATTACCTCTCGCAGTGAACGTTACAGTCTCGTTACAGTGTCCTGTACATACATCCTCCGTATTTATCTTGCAATGCACCTATTATCTATGCGGATCACCAACGTCTATTGTTTGACGTTAAACCAATTCTACGGGATGACCTAAGGAACTGGAGAATCAACTAAGAAGTTCTTGTTCAAACACCGTAGCAGAAAGTACTAGTACATCATAGAAACCATGTAGAAACGGTCTTGCGATTCGTGTAGGTAGACAGCGGCCCTAGCCTTATGTCTGTGCTGTTCAGAGCCCTATTTTCAACTGACATTACCCAATTATGCCCACAAGTAAGCCAGATAAAGCACTCCATTATTTATATTACGCAACGTTTATAGTTCTACGACCTTTTTCATTACTGTCACAAATCGCAACTTTATGTAATTTTGTACCACCCTGCATCATTATAAAATCTCTCTCTAAAGCCTTACAAGACACCTTTAGCATCTCAGTAGATTCTTATGCGATTTGTCCATTGTCATTGAAAGTGGGCGTGAGGCCTGGGTTAAGTGAAGTGCTCATGAATTATTTACCTTACCCTGTACCTTGGTGTTATATTGATATCAGGATACTTTCGAGGCGTCTTTATTGTTTTATTATGCGTTCATGAAATCCAAAATCAACTTTAGTAAAGTTGGTAGAGCAAATACAAGAAACCTTTTAGAGATTTCAGCTTTCAAAAATCTATTTGAGTAGGAGAGAGCTCTGAAATTTTAGAAACACTATTCCTACCTAACTAAAGGATGTGTTACACGCCCCAGTGAATACAGCCGACTGCATCGCTATGATAGGAGTAATTTCGTTAATGCACTCAAAGCCACATTATTCTGTCCTAGTTTCTATCACAATAGACAATTTACTCAGTGCTTTGCCTGAGGATACTTGTTTGTCTTGTACGGTGGATAAATAAGGATAAGACCATGATAAAGCTTTTCCTTCGTGACTTCGGTCAGGTCCGTCTTAAGCATATTGGGCGTCGAGTGCAAAAACCAGCCAGTTCACACTTTGTTAAAAAAAAACTAGAAGGAATAAATTTAGCGTAAAAGAAATGGAACTAACTTTTTTCTTTTACGCTAAATTTATTCCTTGTAGTGAGAGGCGACTAGCAAGTCGCAATATGAACCTTTCATGAGCTGTCAAAAATGCTACTTCCATGAGAAGAGATGAAGGAAGGCCTTCGGCTGGGGGGGACCAGAATTATGTGGGACTCGACGCCCTGAAAAGGACGTAATACCCAATAAAACCTCTCCGGTGTCCCTCTCTCGCCATTTTCGGCGAACCACGGGAACATTTAAACATCCTGGTACCCTTAGATGGAGCAGAATGCGTCCTTTGTAGACAAGTGTCCCTAGTTAGTGTCTATCCCGCCCTGTCTTGAACTTCACGTTTGATTTCGCTCTAGGTGTTCCCTTACAGAGCTAATCTGGAGATGTTTTCTTAAGTCCCTATGAAGAGTTTTGTCTTTCCAGTTTCTCTTTTGACGTCTTTTCTTTCTACTTGACGAAGTATTATGACGATTTTAGAATGAAGGAATACTTCCGACCGAGGACCTTCTTTTTCGTCATGCCTTTAGTTCAGATTTAATAAAAGGTTGGCGACCGCTTCAAAACAAGTTACAATTAGAGCTTTTTTCTCCATTGTCCTTGTTCTTCGAACTTTGAGACAATAATCGCTGTGTCCCCTCTCGTTCTTGCTATTAACTTAATTGGAGATAGTTATTTATTGAGCACTTTTGTGAAGTGAAATAGAGCCACTTTTACCATAATGCTACGTAGGTGACTACTATGAGATCGATTACTAATATATAGCTATTACTAAGACCATGTCTTTCCACTTATTGTTGTAGTTTTGCCCCCGACAGACTGACTACTCCACTGTTGTCGATATTCTGGTGATGCATCCTCGGTTTGGATACAACCTTTGCTATTCGAGCTATGCTTCAGAGAGGGTCAGCAATGGTATTTGGCAAATACCTACCATTGCTGACCCTCTCTGAAGCACTGGACTGGACATTATTGACTGACAAAATAGTATTTGCCAGTCAATAATGTCCAGTAAGGACCGGAATGGCTCAGGCATTTTGGCGTTTTCGATACGGCTAAGGTATCGTGGTATTTCACGTTTAGTTTATAAAAGGAATTTCTGATTCTAAACTAAGAGAGTAAGGAATAAAGTCGATCCGGCAGTTTCAAGCAACAGTATGCTGCAACTTTTGTTCGCAGAGAAAATAAGATGTTTACATAAAAGTCCTTGAACAACTTGGAATGGTAATCTGTTTATCGCTCAATCGCACTAGCTAGACGGATGAACCGGTTTAGTTAGGTTTACAAAATGCAAAGTGAGACAGAACTGCACGCAAAGTGCTGGAGATAATTAAAGTGTCTGTGATAATAGTGAAACAGTGATAAAATGGGGAACACTAACTCGGGCAACCACCACCGGGCTAACAGCAAGAGCAGGAAGTGTCGGAGTCTGCCAACCTCGCCAGAAGTCAGGAGGTGAGTAGATAGAGGTGTACTTGTACAATTAGGCTTGTGTGTCCGACTGGGCAAAGGCCTTTCTCTAAACCTCAAGTCCGGTTGACGATAGAATCGAGACGTGACCGTGACGTTTAATTTTTCCATAGGGTTTGGTACAGCGCGTCTGTCGTACTATTAAATACTTACTCCATCCAGGTCAACACCTGGTTACTTTCAGGGATTTCCAAATAATACAATTAGATCAAGCTAATAACTTTATATTCATGTGAAAGAACTAGTTTTTAAATAACAACTATACTTTTAGAATAACACGTTACATGACGCGAGACAGTTTCTCGATCAGTTACAGCTTACAGCTAAGGAATTAATCTTCGTTCTACCCGCAAATACAATGTCAGATTATCAGCAACGTCTAAGCGATTTCCAAAGCTGGGGTATCCGCATTTTGGCCTGAATATATAAAAACTAGACGATCGCCTCGTGGTTTCACTCGCGTAGTTCCCGTTCCCGTGGGAATTCCAGAATAAAATATAGCCTATGTCACTCCCTGAAAAGTAAGCTTCCTAACGGTGTAAGATTTTTTCAAATCGGTCCAGTAGTTTAGGAGCCTATTCAATACAAACAAACAAACAATCAAAACTTTCCTCTTAACCCCTAAAAACTGACAATCAATTTCCAGCATCACTAATAGTAGGTACGGACAGGGAACTACGCTAATCCCATACAAAAAAATTGGTTGTCTGTAAAGTCGGTTTACTGACGATAGTTGAACGTGACAACGCAGACGCATCGCTCACTCAAGTAGGAGAGAGGCGGATGTCGAGCGCTCTCGCTTGCACTTCAAGCCTTACATGGAACGCCTCAGAGCGAGGTAACGCCGCACGACGAGGTAACGCCGCATGACGTCATGTTTTTTCGTGCGTGCAGCCGGCTCTATCGAATTATAAGACGTTGTCACGTCAATAAAACGTCACAATCACGTCTCCATACTAACATCAACCGAACTCAGGGATGCGGTTCCTCCATTCGTCCCTAACCAGGTTATGTTGTAAATGGTTACTCTCACTTAAAGGTTTCCTCGTGTCCGCGGCATAAGTTTAAATTAAGCTAGGAAGACTTTCGTGTGGGTGTACGATGTTTTATCTCAATCTCAACGGGGTGTGGGAGGTTTACTTTGTATGCAAGAGCTGAACATACGTGCCTCCTAATTTTGAATCTTTTCGGTGATTCTATGAATATTGATGTAATCATCATCAGCACCACCCTTTCGTATTCGTACCCACACAAAACGGAATAATATCTTCATTGTGTTTTTCTCCAGGATATGTAAGGATCACAGAAATCTAAAGACTTGTTATTTAGATTTCTGTGGTAAGGATGTACGTAGGTCATCATGTTATTTCCGGTTTAGAATTTACTCTTTTCAAATTTATTATCCGATGTAAATTATCCAGTAATTTTGACATAGGTTGACATCCTTTAGGTACCTATATCTAAATATCTAACATACCGTGACTGTGACCCATTGATATCCAAACTGTCGCATTTTATTACTACCTAGGTAAGTAGTATGTAGATACTTACCTACCAAGTAGGTAGGTATGGTAAGATTTATATTATCCTGCTTAGAGAAAGAATGACCATGCAATTGTAAGTACCTACGTGAGTCAGACAGAATGTGCAAGAAATGAATCGAGAAACGAGAAATTATGAAGATGGTGCGAAGAGTCGTAAAATTTTACAAGGTTTGCAAATATAATGTACATATTTCCCATTGTGTGTCTCTCGGAGTTTGTAAAACCAAAAAAACATTGTGAGTCAGTAAGTAGGTAACTAAGTACCTCGATACTTAGGTACCTCTCCAAAAAGTCTAAGCTAAGACATGTCATATTAGGAGCGGTCTTTGGCTATAAAACTAGGTACATACTAGGTAGGTACCACCTGTTTCAGATCTAGGTACGAAATTTAATGCTAACGGTCCAATCAACCTACATATTTGGTGGTGTGGTGTTCGTTTATAAGATACATTGGTAATCGGTCGGATGCCTTTTGATTGACGTTTTTTAAATAAGATTTCATACAATAGGCGTCAAAGTTACCAATCGAGCTGCTGATCGTCTGATTATCTTTCAGAAAACCCTACCCTAGGGCTAAATGTGATTATCTATTACTTATACGTAATGCCTAGGCATTACACTCCTAATAGGTACCAGAATACAAGACTTTTCTATACCTATCCTCTGTTGTAACCATGGGTTCTAATTCTAATGAGGTTCTTTCGAACCATCAAAGGAAATAACCATACTACTAATAGGTACCTATTATAAATGCGAAAGTTTGTGAAATGTGAAATTTTTGTTACCTAGGATCTCCAAAACTACTGAACTGATCAACATGAAATCTGGCACACATTTAGAATGTAGCCTAACTTAAACAATAGGCTACTTTTTTAGGGCTTTGCCCCGATTTAGAATTTAAAGAAGGCTTTGATAATTTACACGTCAGGTCCAACGAGAAACCAAAACATAGATAAAAAGTCCGTCTATGCGATGCACGATGTTGTCTATTTTCGTCAAAATAGTGATTGAATTTTGATGTTGTCATGGTTGTCATCTCTGTTTTGTAAAATATGAAAATTAAACAGAATGATTTTCTCCAGCAAAGAAACGGAATAATTTGATTAATTCTCCGTTCACTGACGTAGACCTTTAGTAAGGTAGGTACCCTACCTACCACGCTAACGAAGTTGCGGGTAACAGCTAGTATAGTAACAACAGCCCCTAAATATGTGACGTGACATCACATGTCGCAAGCCCGACAGCCTCCATTTCCGAGCGGAAGGTTACACCGGAATTCCACGTCGCGTGCGATACTCCAACTGGCCTACAATAACAAACATTGATTCTTCTTGTTTGTTTCCTTTAGGGTTCTTTTATTAAAGACCTTTGAAACCAAAATAGAAAAGATGCTTCCTATAAAATATCCTGGTGCCTGAGTTGCGGTGTGAGCTTTCCATTATTGGTGTAGATAAGATCAGAGCCATAGGTTCCGTTTGAAGATAGAACCGAGAGATTTGCGTTCCATGTCCGCTCGATAGAGGCGCTGTACCAAATCCCATAGAAAAAATGAGCCCTCACCGAGATGACGTTTCGATGGATAGGTACCATAGAAATTTAGATAACAAGTCATTATTTAGATTTCTATGATAGGTACCTACCTACTATCGTCAAACCGAATTGATACCCTTTAGTGAAGTGACTACCAGGCTCCTTAGTCAAAACAAAGCTCGAAGCACCTAGTTGAACGAATTTCGTGACAACCATAACAAGCTAGTAAATAGCCATGCATAAACTACAGCTACCAAATTCACGCATGCGTGATCCGATACAGTTCAATATCCCGAACACGCGTGTCGTGTTACCCGGCTTCCCCGCGCAGTGTCGCTGTCGCAAGCATGCGTGCGCGCAACAGATGTTCATTGTTTAGATATCGCCCTCATTATCGCTACTTTCAAAGTTTCGATCACAAACAAAGGGCATGGAATCAATAACTTAGTATGCTTTTTGAGATTGTTCACATGTTTGCCGTCGCTTTTGCATAATATAGGTACAGATTATAAATTAGAATAAAATAACGAATGCCTATCCTATATTATATTATGTGGCATACTCGGGATGGTGTAAGGATTTTAACGATACGCCATAGGTAGTAGGAACATCCAAATCTTTAGGCATATAATAAAAAACTCAGGCACAGCTGGTGTCTGTAATTATATTAGTGCAGAGCAGCGCCATCTAGTGACGAGTAGCTGAAGAATAACCCTTAGTTCCCTTCTAAAGAAACGTGGAAATGCATCGAAGTTTAGAAATAGTTTGTTTTATAAAAAAAAAATATTATTCAAACAACGGAATTTATTCCGTGATTCAAACAAAATAATAATCTTAATTTGCTGCAGTAATGTCATTTAGGCCCATTTATTTTTCCGACTGAAAATAGTTTGTGCACCCGTAACTAGATGGCTGCACTACAAAAATTAGTAATTAGTGGATTTTGAAAATTGTTGCACAAAAGTTAAAAATAAGTATAGGTATCTTAATTATAAATGGTTAGTAGGTAAATACTTTACTATTGGGAACGTTCATATGATAAGTAGGTTTACCTATACCGTCTACTAAAAATGTCCCAACATCATAGTGCTGTCTATTACCTAACAGTGACTTTTAATAGTCGTGACTATTCGTGACCAGGCGCGGTCCCAGGGGGGGTCACGGGGGTCATGACCCCCCCCAAAATCTTAGTTTAGGTACTTGAAAAATTGCAACCCACAGCTTGATGATTATATTTTCCTATTTACTTCCGTTACATTGATTATGGTTACCAACTGCAGAAAATAAAAAATCGCGGCTCGCTCCGCTCACCGATATTACTGTTATTTGTGCTCTGTGTTTTGATTAGCATAGAGGCAACGTTCCCAATTTTATTCAACCACCACAATGAAAAGCACAAAAATGTAACAAATAATCTGCGAGGTCACTTTGTCAATCAGTACAAAAAATTAGTAGACAACAAAATTTTCGCGTTTTGGTCCGGTCGCTGATCACATTTGTTCGTTCTGACTATGATCCAAAGCTCAAAACCCGCCCCGCTTTAGGTCACTTTGCCAATTTTTCTAAAAACTTGCCCGACATCTAACAAAAACCAAAATTTGTCGCAGCTCGCTCAACTTGCCGGCAACTTGCCGGCAACGTCTCTGGTCATGGGCTCATCCCTCTTTTGAGGTCAGTTTTCCGAACACTCCAAAAATCTAACGAAACCACTAAATTATCGCAGCACGCTCTGCTTGCCTCTGATAACATTCTGCTGTTTCGATAAGCTTCTGGCTTGCTCTAGTCCAGGACTCCTTCTCCGTTTCAGGCGAGTTTGCACACGCACAGCGAGATCATAAAAATTTTCGCGGCTCGCTTCGCTCGCCGTTGATTCTATGTGGTGTCTAGTCTGTTGTCCGCATATTTGGTTGTTATTCGACAAACTTTAAAATTGTTCTTAGCTCATAATTTAGCTCCCTTGCATGGACGCATGCCTCACCAATTTCAAAAAAGGCTGCGGCTCATTCAGAGCTCGCTCCACTCGCTGTTATTTATTTTCTGAACCAGTTTGTGACAGCCCGAAAAAGGGAACAAAAATTTCGGCGGCTCGCTCCGCTCGCCGCTACATCTTTTTCGGTGTCTTTTTTATATTGAAAATTTTTTGTTCATCTCCTTTGCTCCGCTCGACCCGATTTATATTCATAGCTTTATATCTACCACCGCAAAGTCTCTAAAATTTTCGGGGCTTGCTACGCTCGCTATCATTTATTTTTTTATAGAGACCTATCAACAACAAAATAAATGATGCGGGCGAGAGTAAGCAAGTGTACCTACTCTTGCTTATATTTGCCCAAACTTCAGAAAACATCTCCAAAATTTCGAGGCTCGCTTCGCTTGCTATATTTTTTTTTTTTTTTTATTTACTTTTGGTGGCTTTCGTATCACTGCGGCCATGATTGGCCTATTGTGATCGCCACTTTGTGTGTTCAGCCTCGAAGCAGCGGCGTTCACAGTTCGCCGCTAACCCTTGCAGCTGCTAGGAACTGTAGGATTTTCTTCGGGGTGGAGTCTTTTAGCTCGTCTGGACTAAGCAGGTGCTTGCCCAGATGGATGCTACGTTTTTGCATCAGTGCTCCGCACTCTCCTAGAAGATGGAGAGGCGTTTCCTCCGCCTCCTCACAGAACCTGCAGGATTGTGTGTCGCTTAGCCCTAATTTGAACATGTGCTTGTTGAGGCGACAGTGTCCAGTTAGGGCTCTTGTCATGATGCGAAGGTTGCTTCTGCTTAGCGCTAGGATGCGGTTGGTGCACCGCTTATCGAAGGCTTTTATCAATGATTTTGAGTGGCTCATACCCGAGGAAATCCTCCAGAGCTTGGAAGATTCCTCGTAGCAGGAATCCAAGAGAGTTCTGAGAGCCAGGCTTTTCGGTATGCCACAGAACGGCTCGGGGCCCAGCTGAGTCCCCTTGGCCCCGGAGCGCGCGAGTTCGTCGGCACACTCGTTGCCGTTGACTCCCGCGTGCCCCGGTACCCATCTTAGGACGACTCTGTTGTTCGAGCCCAGCGCGTTTAGGCGTGACAGACAGTCCTCGACTAGCTTGGACGTGATAACCTTCGAGTCCAGTGCTAGGAGGGCCGCCTGGCTGTCAGAGTTGATGTAGATAGTTTGATTGGTGTAGCGCTTTCCCAGATTTATATCGGCACATTCTAGAATGGCGAATACCTCTGCTTGGAAGATGGAGGCGTGGTTACCTAGGTTTATGCTTTTGCCAAGCCTGGGTCGCTCTCCATACACTCCACAGCCTACATCCAGTCCCATTTTGGAACCATCCGTGTACCAGTTTAGGCACCCGTCCTTGCAGAGTGGCTCGCTGTTCAGCCAGTCTTCTCTGGAAGGAAGTTCCACTGTGTAGTGTTTTTCGAACACATGTCGTGGGAGCCTGACATCAGTTGTCATGCTCAAGATGGGCGATTCCAGAGTTGAGTCTTGTAGAGATCTCAGTTTCTGGGAGAGCCAGTTCCTTTTGCCCAGTATGCTAGCCCTATACATGCTGGTCTTTGCCTCCTTATGTATGTACATGCTGAGCGGAGGCAGTCCCAGCAATGCATTTAGTGCCAGTCCGGGGGAGGTGGACATGGCTCCCGTGGCCATAAGACAGGCAGTCCTTTGTAGGCTGTTTAGTTTGTTGTTTGCGGTCGACTGGAGGGCCTTGTCGTACCATACCATGGAGGCGTAAGTGATAATCGGCCTCACAATGGCAGTGTACAGCCACAGGGCAATCCTGGGGTTGACGCCCCAGTTGTTGCCCATTAGTCTGCCACTTGCTCCTAGTGCCATCTTAGCTTTTTGCAAGACGTTGGCTAGGTGTGTATTCCACGTAAGTTTTTGGTCGATGGTAACGCCCAAGTATTTTACTTCTGTAGAAAAGGTTATGATTTTACCGTTAAGTTTAGGCTTCACAAGCTTGTCTAGCCTTCGCTTATTGGTAAAAGGTATAATCACAGTTTTGTCAGCGTTGACTGAGAGTTCACTGTTACTGCACCAGTCGCTGACAGCGTTGAGAGCTCGCTGCATGATGCTGGAAATGGTGGACTGGCAGAATCCTCGCACGACTATCACAAGGTCATCTGCGTAGCCTTGCGCGTCGATATTGAGGTCCGCCAGTCTGCACAGGAGCTGGTCCACTGCTAGGGTCCATAAGACAGGCGATAAGACTCCGCCTTGGGGGCAGCCCCTGGCCGTGGATATCTCAATGGTTGATTGGTGAAGGGCTAGTTTTGCTCCCCTGTTTTTGAGCATATCCTCTACCCATCTGGTGGTGGTCGGGTCGACATTTTTGTTTATCAGCCCGTTCACCAGCAAAGAGGTAGGTGAATTATCAAAAGCCCCTTCAATGTCAAGGAAGGCACAAAGTGCGATTTCCTTGTCCTCCATAGCCTTCTCCACTCTGTCAATGAGGCTACTCAGCGCCGTCTCTGTGGATTTGCCCTTGCGATAGGCGTGTTGGCTATGGTGGATGGGAGACGCGGCTAGCGCCACGTCTCTGATGTGTCTGTCTACCACCTTCTCCATGGTCTTGAGAAGGAAAGAGGAAAGGCTTATTGGTCTGAAAGACTTTGGCTGGCTGTAGTCTTTCTTTCCAGCCTTGGGTATGAAGACAACTTTGACATTAGTCCAAAGTTCTGGCACGCATCCCCAGGCGAGGCTCGCCCTGAAGATTTTTACCAGATATGGGGTGAGGACGTCGATTCCCCGCTGTAGAAAAACCGGGAGTATGCCATCCTCACCACACGCTTTGTTTATCTTAAGAGAGTTAACGGCCCACCTTACCTGGTTCGGTCTTATAATCCTGGCCGCCCTGTTCCAGTCCTCGTTCCGAGGCTTAAAGGGGTTGGCAGGTATCGGTCGGTGCGTGCTTTTGTCCTGCGAGCCAGGGAAGTGGGTCGAAGCCAGCAACTCTAGGGTTTCCTTTTCATTTGTTGTGAAAGTGCCGTCCCCTTTTTTGAGGAGACCTATCTGATTAGTTTTGGCTTTAGAGAGAAGTTTGTGAAGTCTAGCACTTTGAGGAAGGCTGTTGATTTCCTCGCAGAGCTTCCTCCAAGATGCCCTCTTAGCCTTCCTAATCTCTATGTTGTATTCCGTTAAGGCTTTATGGTAGGCCTCCCATCCGCGAGTCCTTTTAGCCTTGTTGAATAGTTTTCTGGTTTTACTTCTAAGCTTGCTTAGCGTAGAGTTCCACCATGTGACTTGTCGCTTCGTGGTCTTGGACTTTAGCGGGCAGCTCTCCTCATAGGCCATGCAAATGCCTTTTGAAAGGATGGCAACCGCTATCTCAAGACTGTCGCGGGTCTTTATACTTTTTGGGCAGCCTTCGAGCGTTTGCCTTAGTTTGTCGTTGAAGACATCCCAGGCAGTTGCCCTGGGGTCCCTGTAAGTTGTGGTTTGAGTGTCAAGGGAGGCCTTTATCTCAAAGTTGATGTGTTTGTGGTCGGACATGGAGTTTTCGCTACTGACGTGCCAGTCTTTGATATGCCTGGCAAGGTTGTTAGTAGCGAAAGTTATGTCCAGAACCTCTTGTCTAACCCGGGTTACAAAGGTCGGTTCGCGTCCTATGTTAAGGGTGGTTAGATTGTTAGCTAAAAGAAAGTCATAGAGTAACTCACCTCTAGCGTTGACGTCCGTGCTCCCCCACACTGTGTGGTGTGCGTTGGCGTCGCATCCAACGAGAAGTTCGGCGTTGTTCTGGGCGGCGTAGTCGACCACCCTCGCCAAGTCTCCCGTTGGGTTGTCTCTCTCTCCGGGTAGGTAGGCAGAGCACACGATTACCCTCGCACCACTCCACCCTTTGAGATCGACAAAGGCGGCTACCAGGTCGTCATTACATACCTCTGTGACAGGCAAAAAGTTAACATAGTTATTGAAAATTATGCATGCTCTGGGCCTTGTGCCATTACTGTTAACTAATAACTTACCGGCATCGTCGAGTCCCAGAACCTGAGTGTTGGCTACCCAAGGCTCCTGGATCAAAGCGAGGCTAGCTTGTCCTTCGGACAGGCAACACTCCATTACCGCGGACGCTGCCGCGGCATGGTGGAGGTTGGCCTGGAGGACCCTCGCCGTCCCTGCCTGGGTAGCCACTACAGGTTTCCCCGCTGGTAACGAGGCTTGGACCTGGCTAGCTTCGGACGCGCTCCGCGTCCTCGGCTAGTTTCGGTCGGCCTGTCACCCCTTACTCCTCCCCGGGAACCCCTACCGCCCCGGCCCGGTGGACCGGACCTGCCCTGGGGCGCTACATTGGAGGGCCTTGCCGCGACGGGTCGCGGCCCTGGTCCTCCTGTGCTTCGCCCCGAGGTGCCCTCTCCGCCGGACGTGGACGGCTGAGGACCGCTTTCGCCCAGCCTCGGTGGACCACACTTGCCCAGGGGCGGTACATTGGAGGCCCTAGCCACGACAGGTCGCGGCCTTGGTTCTCCTGTGCTTCGCCCCGAAGTGCCCGTTCCACCGGGCCTGGTCGGCTGCGGGCCTATGTCAGCCACTGACTTTATGTCAGAGCCGCCTTTGATCTTAAAGGCTATCTTTTTGAAGCCTAAAGCGGCCTGAAAGTCTGTGGCTTTAAGGGCCTCCACAGACAGGTCATCCAGGGAGAAGGTTACTACAAACCCATTCCCCTCAGATCTGCTGTGCAGGACCTTCCATAAGTCGGTGCGAAGTCCCTCATTTTGTGTCCTTAGTAGCTGGACAGCCTCGTCAACCGACGCCGCCTCGATACTAGGCACAAACGTGACCGCAACCACAGGCTTGGGCAACTCGCTCTCGGGGATAACCGAGAGTTCTGCCCCGGCCCATGGCTTGATCTTGGGGACCTCGCTTTCGAGCCATGCTTGGCTCTCCTGGTTTTCACACGTAACCAGTATCCACCCAGGTTTGTGTGTGAAACTAGCGAACCTGGGCCCCTTTCCGCTGTTCGCTATGCGCAGTATCGCCAGGGTCAGGGAACGATGGACCTGCTTCATTTGGTCGTCGCTCATGGAGGCGGTGTTGCGAATACCAACTCGCCTCGCCTCCGCGACCTGCTTGAAGCTAGGTCTCACTTCTGACTCCTGGGACAGCTTGGGGGCCTTTCTAGGCTGCACCTTGGGCGATTCTTCCTCCGATCTTTGTCTCTTGGACGTCTTTGGATCGGGAGGAGCGTTCAGCTGCGGGATTTGGCTCCAAGGCTTTACCGCCAGTGCTCGTGCCTCTTCGAAGCACAAATTGGCAGCCATCAGCCTTCGGAGCCGCTTCCGGGCAGCACCGCTTAGCCTGCCAGTGCTTTTACCTGGAGACGTTACCGTAGCAGGGGCCGCAGCTACAGAGCCGCCGACCTCTGTTGGGTCATCTGCCAAGCAAGGCACTGTGTGCATAGGCTCCGGAGAGGCCAGTAGAGCCTCCTCCAGCCTATTGCTGGTTTCTCCCGAAATGGGAGAAGATGGTTCTCCAGAAGGAGAAGATTTGTTTGGTTCATTAATTAAATCCATACAAATCCCACGAGAAGCTAGGGAACTAAAGCTACCCGCCAGCAGAGCCCCGCATGCCCACGGGTGGGCTGAGATACTGCTCCGATTCGCCCTGTTTTCGGAGAGACACCGTTCGCAACTGAACAACCATCAGCCATTCATCCCTCGGCACGGTACGTTTGACACCTTGGATTGGGTTTTTGTCGGATTATTGGCCGCCGCTAACAGTTTCCCGGAGAAAGAAATTATTAGCGGTGGGAACCGAGGTGCACCGGCCCGCCACCTGCTACCGTTCCCCAGGGACGAATCCCCAAGGACAAGTAGCAGTACGGGCTCACGAGGAGGTTATCCGACCACGACACCTTCGCTTGCTATAACTTATACCTACTATTGTTGGGAGTTGAGTATAAATTTTCCGCGGCTCGCTTCGCTCGCCGATAAAGATTAGTGGTTTTCGGTGGGGTCTGCAACCGCCTACAAGTACATTTGGTGCTACGGCCCGCACCAAGTGTGACCCCCCCCCCCAAAGTCTTGGGCTGCGACCGCGCCTGTTCGTGACCGAGCACCGAGCTTTGAAATGGGAATACCTTTCGTTCTCGGTTATGTGGTTATGTCCCCCATTAAACTTGCAAAGCAGTTTGACATTATAAACCCCACAAGTCGTGCGTAAACTTCCAGGGCGTCAGAAGCAAGAAGTTCACCCAAAGAGGTTTGATTAGGTATTCTCGACATGGTTTGTTGCAGGTTATATTTTAGCCTAGTTTTAAACTAGATCGCGCTTGGCTAGTTATAAATAAACATAATGGTACTAATTATCTTTTTTAGATGGGTTTAAGTACCTATTTCTATGAAAAAAGCATAATGTCGTAGAACATAAAGGGTTTTTTTACTTTGGATGATCCTAAGGTGTTTTGTGCATGTCCCTTCGAAATTTCAAAATAATCGGACCTAAACGGCTGTAACTGATTACGTTGACTTAGAAGTTTTAATAACCTCTCCCGGCAATTATAATTTAATTTTAATCAACCTCATTAATTACGTTAAACAACATCAGAATGTTTCCATGCTGTTTTGTAGGAAATTTTATGGAGATTCCAAATATATATAGATGTTACGAGGTGTTAGTAGATAATAATCAAGAAATCAGCGAAATAATGCATTGCGATGCATTTCCGCGGATTTTCCGCGGATTTTGCGGAAGTACCTGCCACACAACGGCGGTAGCGGGGCGCGGGGCATGCCACTTGAGAGGATAATATCGAGGCTCCAAGAGGTTACAGACTTGATTACCTATGTGATGTAACTTTCAACTCGGTACTCTTCACGCGTTCCTGAGAAAAGGGTGCTGACAGACGGACAGACAGACCGACACATAGACGGACATCAAAGCGATCCTATAAGGGTTCCTTTTTTCCTTTTGAGGTAAGGAACCCTAAAAAAGCATACCTATGTAGGTACATGCATCCGAACATAGAATCTCCTCCTTTTTTCGAAGACGGTTAAAATAAAAAGTGCTCTTTCAAGCAATAAGTTAAGTAGTAGCTTACCCCAAACCAGACAATAATTTGAACTTTTAGAAAAGCTGCTAGTACTAAAACGCGGTTTAGAGCAAAGCATTCGTCTAGCCTGCTTATTTATTACCTCCCCGTGACTGGGGGTGTTTAATCCCCTAATGGCAGGCATGTCCGCACTCGACCGATCTGACATCGTACAGGATTAGCGGCACGTTTACTTTCTCGTTGTGAGATAGGAGAGAGAAGACAGTTTACAAAGAAACATGTTCATAGTAGGCAGAAATAGCATACCGGACAGGGTCAATAAACAAAATTACACTTTCCAAAAAAATTGGTAGTGGAAACGACGCTCAGATAGATACTGTAGATACCTACGTACTCAATCTCAACCTCAACAGCCTATATTGGTCCACGGCTGGACACAGTAAGTAAGTGCCTTTTTTGGCTTTTATCTCATGCGGGTAGTACCCACAATGCCCACGCTGGGCATGCGGATTGGGGATCACGGTCCGGTGGTAGAATTGTTCTGCAGGGGGCGCTGCTGCCCGCCTCCTGGTGGATATTCTTAGTCGCCTCTTACGACTCCTGCGGGAATTAAGAGTTGGGTAGTGCAAATTCCAGGCCGGCTCCACACAGCATATTATTAGATACCTACCTAAGTCGTACGCCGGATATAATCAAACGTAATACGTTTGATTTTTTTCTATAAGTCTTAGTATACCTAAGTATACGTTTAACGTATACTTATACTAAGACTTATAGAAAAATGACAATGTTCAGCATTTTTCTATGATGACTTGATGACTTATACATGAATTTTTGTTACTGACATAGATAACCTACTTAATCCAATAACTAAGAGATCTCGTTTACGTAAGGCGCATCGCCACCGGTCGCACGGGTCACTAAAATTAAAATACAGATTTTAAGATAAGTACATAGAAAGGTATGTCACCTTTTAATAACGCTGTTAAAAGGATTTTCTAAGTACGAGTGTCAGGTGCGTCTAAGGGTATCGCCATAAAATTACGAGAGACTCGATCATTTTATCTACTAAGTAGTACATACTTACAGCAGTGATGTGATGTCCCTAGGGAAAAGTAGGGTTGGTTGTCTCATGTCAGTCAATATTTGAACGTCGAACTAAATGGTGGAGTTGGAAAACTACATACAATCAATAAACTTTCAGTAGGTAACGTAAACATCGTCTCATTGTAAAGGTATTATAGTGCTTTTTATGTCGACATTCCCAATTCCAAAGGTCCTCTAGCCTTCAAAGTTCTGAATAATAGCACCTAATTGGTAGAAAGGAAAAGTCCTCGAGTCACCTGGGCGCTTCCGAAGCGCCGGCTCTTAATTAAAATTCCTGGGAATTTCTTCGCAATTTACCAAATAACCTTCATAACTTAAGTGGAGAAAAGTTTGTAGATGAGAATACGCTTAATTTTGTAGCTATACTTACTACTGGCACTCGATAGAAACTCAGATTGTTGGTCTCACATTTTAAAAGCTGCCAAATCCCGTTTACTACCGTGCGGCCCTGTCAACCTACAGAGATGAGAGGGATGAGTGTGTTACTGCTTTACACTACCCCCAAGATTAGCGTGCTTGTGCATCGGTGACAATCATGGTGTTTAATAGACTGTTCATCCACAGACAAGTGTCGGTGCTGCAGACCTCGATCCCGCTACCCGCGTCTGCCGCCGCTGTGCGCCGAGCCCCACCTGATAAGAGACCCCTGCCAGCCACTCCTGGACATGGTAAGAAGATCTGAACTTTATTTGCATTATTTTCTAATAAAAATCCTAGGAAAGGTCAGAGATGGGATATTAGGTATTGTTAATGTAAAAAAAATTATAAACTCTAAAATCAAAGATGAAAATTGTTGGTTTTTTGTGAACAATTTTTTGAGAATAGGGAATCAGGTTTTCATCACAAACAGGGATTATCAATCAAAAAAAGAAACCGATACGTCCAGTGATATGTACATAGAATCTTAGACAAAACATACCTATAGTTAATAAACAACATAGGTAGATAGACCATCCATCGGAAACACAAATGACGCAAAGAACAATGTGATGTACTGACGCAGAAAATGTCAGGACCCAAATTCCTACAAGGAAAACAATGAGAGAAAACAAATCAATGCAGATTTCTCAGAAGATCTGAAAGTACCTACTAAGAAACATTGAAATAAGATTGAGAATTCGAACGAATCGAATTATTTTTATCATTTTTTAGTAGGTAGGTACTATGTTAGCCTATAGTGGGACCAATCAGATTTCTTGAAAAAACAAACCTTTCTTTTTCCTAATTAATGATCTCGAAAATCGAGATTGCGAATCCAATGACAGAAATTTTAGAAATTCCAAATAATAAACTTTAGATAGAGAATAGAGAGCTACGTCCTCCATCTTGAAGGGAGAAACGTCATGAAATTAATAGAATAATCAATTTAGCTTCATAGCAGAGACAAGAACCGATGAACCGAGTCTGAGTCAACGGAGACTTCAAGTCTGTATTTACTCATCGTCTCACTTCACTGTAGCTTTGTAGATAAGTACTAGAATACTCGTAGATTATCTTAGCAATTGATATGTTTACTTTCGGGATAGTTTTGGAACTATAATTTAATATATGATTGGGTATGTAGATCAGGTACTTAATTTATAGGTA
This sequence comes from Eupithecia subfuscata, assembly GCA_963564075.1. Classification (NCBI taxonomy): domain Eukaryota; kingdom Metazoa; phylum Arthropoda; class Insecta; order Lepidoptera; family Geometridae; genus Eupithecia; species Eupithecia subfuscata. Next base: position 11,866,357 of record OY751097.1, read on the forward strand.
GGTAGCTAAAAATATAGGTTATTTACTTATCTAAATAGATCCAACTTCAATATATTCTATACCTACAGAATACAGGGGTTGCAAAAAATAAAAGCGGTTGAAGGTTTTCCAAATCTAAAAGAGAGTTTGTTTAACCTATACTTCCTTCATATAAAGGAACCTTCACTTATTAACGCATAACATACATAGACCGATAAAGTAAACATGATTCAAAACACCCAACAATAATCTTGACATGTTTTGATAAGCGCTCGACTGGGCCAACTTAGTTTACAATACTCCTTTCAGCACAGTAATCCTGTAACTTATTGACGTCGTGAATGAAATGAACGAAAGTCTCCGTTTCAGGTCTGGCCAAAATGGCTATTTTGTCAGTATGTCCGTACTCCTCTACAGGTCGTATTTTACAACCGATCGGTATGAAACTTTGTGTACAGATTCTATGATTTTATAGAATTTTATTGTCGTCGGGATTTTTTGATTAAAGGCGTACTTCTTCCACAATAAGGCAAAAAGGCGGATTTGGAATATCTCCGCTTTAAGAGATCTGATTTTGATGATTGTACTTTTAATTGAAAGGTCAAAACTTTATACTGTTCTCATAAAAATTTGGTAAAGATCTGATGAGGATTTTCGGCATGACGAGCAGAATAGCTTCGCAAAATGCAGTAATATGCAAGAGAGCATTTACAGTACAGCGCCACCTATTAGAACATCTTTGTAACACTTCGAGAATTATATGAAATAGCGCGGCCGCATACACCGTCGTCGTCGGTTAAATAATAACAAAAACTTTGGGCTGATGGATCAACGCCATCTATTGATATTAGGTACAGAATTTCGAGCTTTGCTGAGGAACGTAACTTACGTACTTTGTATGGACAATTGGTCTAATGGTTGATGTGTTTGTGCAACATTTCGTTCAAAAATTCCGACAACAATCGTATCGCAAGTGAAGTGATCTGTAATACCTACCTACCTTTCCAAGTGCACCTTACCTACCTCACCTACCCTACCCACAAACAAGATTGAATCCGTTCAGGAGAAACAGACGCCTATTCTTGCACGTTGGGCATTATTTCAATAAAGTAGGTATGAACCCCACAGAAGTTCTCATTATATAGGTACCTACCTAGGTACCAAAATATCCCGTTTTAAATAAAATTACTTTAGTACATTAAGTATTAAGTAAATTAATTGTTGAAAAAAGTTAGTGTTCGCGACGTCTACTGTTCGTAGAACTACTAGTATTATATCGCTCCAATGATATCACAGTATTGGGCTTACGTACTCACTCAGTAAGCACTTTGAAGAATTGGATGCAGATGCATCTTTCTTCAGTCGACGGGCATCGCTCGCGCGCTTCGTTACTTACGTTTTTGAGATTGATGTGTAGGCGCTCATGATTTAAAGTGAACTTTTATTTAGTGTATTGGATTTTATTCGAAGTGTGCTAGTGCATCCTGCTTTTAATTTCTACGTTAACATTAAAGTACCTATTGTAAACAGGTAAGACAAATTCAATTGATGTAGACTATAATATAGGCTGGAGTGTAAACGTGAGATGTGATTGATGACAATTCAATAGCGAACCAATTATAAACCGTTTTGTATCTGCTATGATCCAAATGGTGTCCCTCTTACCTATTGCAGTTACCTTGCATGTCTATGAAACCTAGGAAAAAAAACTATATTATAACTTAGTTTGTTCTAGTGTAAAATGTGCTATAGTGCGGTTTGTTTGCGGTCCGGAAACGTCAGTGTTAGTATCATTAGCAGGTGTTGAGTTTCAAACGTCTTTGATTTCTAAACACTTGTTTGTTTTAAATTAGGGCACGTTGTTGTATACGTATATGTAGTGTTCAAAATCTTAGCTTCGCGATTTATCAAGTTTTCTATAAATAATTTCTGACCATTATCAAAAAAGTTTCTTGCTGCAAAAATATTGGTAAGTAGGTATAATGTTATCATATCAAGAACATAATAATTATATTTTTTCCTCGTTTTTATCACTAAAACCTGACCTTTTAACTCCTTTATAGGTACTGTTTGTTTCACGCATTTTAATTATTTATGTGTTTCATGCAATGTGTATCAGTAAATAATTGTATTTTCTTGGCGAAACTGTGAAAATACTAACAAGGAAGCCGTGTTAGTTTAGGAAATTTTAACACGGATTTTACCATAGGAAGTATAAGGAAAAACAGTTTCTCAATATCCTAATCCAACTATACGAATTTTAAAATTCCATGCAATGGTTTCATGTTCTAAGATGCGAGTTGTTATCTACGTCTCAATTACTTCCACCTACTGTGCACTAAGTGATGGATCACCGCTGGAACGCCCGCGAATGAGGGCGGATGTGGCCGATGGTGACTGACAATCCTATTTGCACGTTCAGCCGATATTTGGCATCCTTTTGACTCAGTCTATATAAAGGCATACAAAGTACAATACACGCTTCCTTAGCTAATGTATCTAGAACCAATTCTGTAACAACGCATAGCACCGCCAAGTATCATAACAGAATTTGCGCAACAATCAAAACAAACGCACAATGAGAGCCCATTCTATGCCATACAGCAGGCAACCATCCATCGATTAATTATCAAGTAGGGTTACCTACTTACGCACACGCATATATTGCGACCTAAAGCTAATGGGTATGACGTCATGAATTATAATTTAGTCGCTATGGGCATCGATCGGACCAACTGGCCAATTTAGTATGGTCTATTGCTGACAAATCATTGTTCTCCAAATTCAACAAATCTAAAGGGTTGCATGGTTCATGGTACGATTGTTGGAATTGATTTGTATGCACTGGCCTAGTGTGGTGAGCAGTCGCGCGCGCACCGTGTGCCACCCAGGCCGTTCCGATAAAAGTTCGCTTATCTAGTGAATGTCTCGATAGTGATAATATTTACCAAGCTTGAGGTATGAGATATCTTTCATGAGAACAGACTCAATGGGATTTTGTCTGAAAGCATTTTATCTCCGGGAGTGTTTATTGACATTGTTATCTTCAATTTTATTTAAGTTACACACGTGTGGGGTATGCCGGTTTTGGCATACTTTCTCATTTTGATGTTTTTACAGGAGGCAGAAGCGGACTTTCTGCAAGTTCCAGCAGATCAACCAGTCCTCTTGGTCACGGAGTCGTCAGTTTTATACCCAGAGCACCAACGTCTTCGTCAGGGTAAGACCTGAACACTCATTAGACATACATGAATGATACTTTAATGACAGAAAAAAGGCTTATTTTAAAATTTTCATCGCAGATCACGGCCAAACTCGTCGATCCTCGCTCCGGGCAGTAAAATACCATCATCGTTATCAACACCACCACCACACAATCAAACGCCTACTACCCAAAATGGAACCCCGACAAAGCATTCCATGCTTGACAAGTTAAAGCTATTCAACAAAGACAAAATAAGCAATGAGAAGCAGCAAAGTAAAAACACAGCTGTATCCAAACGCACAAGTTCTTCCAGCGGATTTTCCTCAGCAAAGAGTGAAAGATCCGATTCCAGTCTAAGCCTCAATGAGTCTACAAATACGCCTAATACACATATCAAATCAACTAACTTAGTTGGGCCAAAAGCTATAAGACAGCAAAATGAAACACTATCAAAAGATAAGTCTGGTAAAAATGTAAAATCTAAGTTAATTGGTTCCAAGACCCCTAGAGAATCTTCTACGAATTTAAATAAAGCTAGCAGTAAAACAAGTGATAAATCGAAAAACAGTCCTAAATTGCTGTCACGTGACAAGGAATCAAAACTAGCGGCACCTAAGTCTATCAGCAATACTAAACTAAATCAAATTGATGATCATTCAAGAAATTCTAAAACTAAAATGGTAAAGCTTTCGGGAAGTCAGATGAAACTCAGCGAGCAAAGGAATGAAAATGACTCTAAGAAACAAGAAAACGCAGTTGATGATTCAAAGAACCAAACTTGTCAGTCACCATCTGGACAAAATTTTGGTACACCCAACCACACAGGAATACCAAAACCAACAGCGGCTGTAAAAGGAACGTTCAAAATATCAAAAGATGATAGGCATGTTATACACAAGAGTACAAATAGTCAATTAAGTCCAATACAAAGCAATTCTAGTTTAAATTCTACTAATAACGTAAGTGCACTTCCATTTAGTAGAGAACAATCTAATTTAAGTAAAGAAGTACCCCAAAAACAAACACTGGTAGTTTCTCCCATGCCAGCTCAGACTTCTCAAATGTCTGAAAGTTCTCATTCTAATTCGACTCATAGTACAACGGGGCAGCATTCAAATTCCAGTGATAGTAGCGTAATATACCGTCCATCTAGTGAATCTGGATCTGAAATTTCTAAGACTGCTGGCACTGTTCCGCCAAACAAAAGGGTCAACATGAACACAACTTACTTAAACGACGTGATAAATGAAGCAGAAATATCTGAGAAAGAAGCTTCTCAGAATAGGGTCCAAGAAAACTCGAGGCCAGTTTTCGATCCTAATAGAACTCTGACTGAAATAACTAGAAGAATTGACAATGATAGCAGATCGAGCACACCGTCACATGGTCGAGATAACTCCTTGGGCGACGAAGAGAATCCAATGATGAATGTTCTGCCAATGAGACCATTGCTTCGTGGATACAACAGTCACCTTACTTTACCGATGAGAACTTCGGGTTTGACGCAGAAAAACATGCCAGGATATCCGCATCACGCCAATACCGTGAAAGCTAATTTTGGTAGAGATAATGCGGGACTGCGAGGAAACTATGGGCCTGGGTTTTCAAATCAAGATTATTGTGATATGGATATTGCTTCGGGTTACATGTCGGACGGAGATTGCTTGAGGAGAATTAATATTGCTGAGATGGAATGTGCGAGGAATAATGATATTATGGATGGCTATATGTCGGAGGGTGGTGCATCGCTGTATGGGAGAAGGATGAACTTCCAGCCCTCACAACTGCAGCAGCTGGATGAAAGGTAAGTCATAGCGTATTTTTAAGGTCAATGAACTTATACATTTTCAGCTTTAAAAATGGCCAGCGCTGGTAGATCTAATAAAACTCGAATTAAAACGCTCCCTCGGGGTACGAGATTCATTGCCGTGATGGGATTGCACCGGTAATGGTTGCGCTTTTTAGAACTGGGGTGCTGGCATCCAAGTGAATAAAATTCTTTTACCATTACCAGCCTGCCAAAGCCCATATTTTTCCAGATAAAAATGATTGCGTTCATAAAGATTTTATCTGTTCAATGTGAAATTACTTTTCAAGGAGGCATTTTAATAACGCCCTATTCAATTTGCGTTGCGTGTTCTCCCGTTTTACTTTTATGCTAAATACGTAGATACTACTTTTCTTAGCAAATCCATTCTAAATTTACAAGGCCTCCCGAAATCCACAAGTGGTCGGCCCGCCTTCCATCACTATCTTTCAAAATAATTGACCTTGCTTTCAGCACAAAGTAAAACAATAGATAAAATAACACAACCAAATCTTAAATGCTCCACACAAAATTAAACTCTTGCATTTACAAGTATAATGAATCCAAAGACAAACGACGATGTAATTGCTAAAGTGGATTTGTAGGTGATCCTATGTTTACGGACGCGAATGCCAACATAATTAAAGTTACAGTCTCATAGACGCAGGAAGTAAACAGAGCACCCCAAAGAGTGCTTAAATACAGGGGTAGGATTAAAAGACAAATCTCGGAACTTTTCCTTTATTTGATCTGTCTTCGTAGCGGCGTCGTAGCAAGCTCTACGCCGCCGTAGCAAGGTCCTTTTACTGTCGTTTATATACTTTACAAATATTTTGTTTTTGCCCTATAGTTTAGTAACTATTGCCTTATCGGTCTAGTTCATGCGTAGGTACTGTAGGTACCCGATAACATAACAAAAGACGATCGCCATGACATCAGGGTTCCGTACGTCTTGTCCAGCGCTATGTATGACAGAGCCAAACATATCCATGTCAATCAGCAAACGTATGAAAGCGCAATGAATGAAACCTTTGTCTAACACCGGTTATATTCGGACGCTGTTTTCCGTCAGCCTCCGGTGACTTGGTTCACTCACACTGGCGCACCGAGGGCGGGGGCCAAAATCGATATTCCTACGTCTCACCCGCACCCCTCGCCTCCGCTCACCATCACGACCCTAACCGCCCCCAACAATACAACACCATTAGAGACCTTAACTGTCTTAACATAAAACTGTTTCTAAATAAAATTCCATCATTTAACCAAGGAAAATTTTGGACATCATTTTATTTTCTGTTCTAATTCCATAATTTTATAGCTAGTTGATAGATATTCAAAGGTGGATCAAATGAGAGGAATTAGCAGGGCCGTATTGTGTAAAGGAGAATGTGGTCAGAATGAGCGGCGCGCGGTGTCGGTGTCGTGTGGTGTGGTGGTCGGCAGATGACGGCGGCGGAGGGCGGCGGCACTCGGCGGCGCGCTACTCCGGCGAGCGGGCGCCCCGTCCGCCCGCTCCAACTCGCGACAAACTTTCCCGATCCCCCTGGAAAATGTAAATCTGTTGCCGGCATCGATCGTTCCATGTCGGCAGACGCGAGCCGAACACGCCGATCACAGCTGACGCCATGGACTTAACAAAGGAATACGACGATAATATGTGTTTGTGCTAGACTTGCGGACCACTCGCGTTGTGCCTTTGAGGGAACGACAATACTTGTGTTGCTGTAGTTTTTACACCCTGTATAATATCGCGGATTAACGTAAGGATCGGTGTTGCCTTGCTATATGTGTCTTTGCTTCGCGTAGCTTACGTACGTACGGTGCTTACTAGATAATACGAACTATTGTGTACCTAGTTCGACAAAGTAGAAGTAGGAGTATTGTTGTTGTTTTGTGAAGATGGATAAAGGACTGCTGGAATCGGTAAGACTCTTTTATTTTCAGAAATAATGCTACAAATTGAAGTCTATTATGTTGTCCACAAGGCAATAACCTTCGTAACATGTGGTCGTTAGCGAAGTCAATATCTTGGTGGGACATGTGGCTACCAGCCCCAGCGGTTATCGCAATAACTAGGCACTTTATATCATTTCATGTTATGAAAACAAAGAGATGAATTTTCAAATACCTAACGGATGGTACGGATTCTTGAGTGTGATGCATCAACCATCTGCTTGCTGTTTTATCCTTAAATACACTGTAAGCACTTAAAATCTTATTGATCTATAATGAAGCATGTCATCGTCTAAGGTCTTCAAAGTTTGTTATGTACCCTACCTCAAGGTCCATGTATTTTTTATTAACCTTGATCATAGAGGCACCCCACTCTACTTCTAATCCAAGAAACTCAGCACCAGTTAAAATCTTTTAGTTTGTTTCCGAAATCGGTTCTGAATTGATCGGTGCAGAATAGTTTAGTACTGAGAGAAGTAATTCTTCTATTGTACCTATACGAGTATACCTAGTAAAAGTTCAATAGTTTCCACGTTACTGGCAATAAGTAGTGGGTAAGCCCTGTCGATTGATCCCTGTAAGGTTATTACTTCGGCGCTGGTACCCATCGGACAGGGGTGAAACAGCCGGGGTTCGATTTCATTGGAATCTCAATGTTATTAAAGATTCATGTATCGGCCATTTCATCGTATTTAGTTATGAGGGGTCTATTTGTTTTAAAGAATGATTTTCGTCAATTAAAGACAAGATTTGTAATATTTCTGGGAGAACGGCAATTCGATTGCTGCATCAATTGCTTTCTAATAGGTACTATCTGTTTTCCTAAAGACAGATTTGAAAAAAACAAAATTTCAATATTTGTTATTGTTGGGGGAAGAGATTCATGTTACCAATCTAACATCGGTCGATCGATAGCCTAATGATAAAATAGACCAAAGATTCTGCGTCATTTACGCGAAAGTGGCTTTTCACACATAAGCGGATTTCATAGAGGTCCAACACCCAACATAGGATAACAACCATCTACTGAGCAACCCTTACCCAGATCGGCATAAAATTCAATCCGCTACATTTAACTTTGCCCCCTTTAAATGAGAAGCAACCGACCAAATCGTGACGTATCTGACATACCATGTGAACTCTGTGGATTTTTAACAAAGTCGCATATAAAATTGTCGGAAAACATCCCCTTGTTTGAAATATAAGTATAAATATGTAAGTGCAATCGATTAGGGTGGGAAGGGCTACAAGGGTTTATGATTCATCAGAACGTTGGAGTTATGGCGAAATTATTGTTAGATAGATTATTACTTTATTGCAACATCAATACATAAATAAATTAAATTGTTAGGTGTATGAAGAAGAAACATCAGACCAATGATGCTGTAGATGACGACCTACCAGTACGGTACCTTCTTATTTACGAAACCTGCACCCTCAGTACGACAATTGACCGCTCTTATTTCAAATGTTTTTGTTGCGAGCTTATCTTTTTTAGGGCTCCGTACCTCAAAAGGAAAAAAGGAACCGTTATAGGATCACTTTGTTGTCCGCCTGCCTGTCTGTCTGTCTATCTGTCCTTCTGTCAACCCCATTTTCTCATGAGCGAGTGGAGGTATCGAGTTGAAATTAATTAATATCAATTACTCAAGTCCTTAACCTCTTGAAGTATCGATATAAATAAAACTTCTAGGTCAACGCAATCAAAAGTTACAGCCGTTTATGTCCGAATATTTTGAAATATCTAAGGGAATTACATGCACAAAAAACCTATGGGCTACTTCCCGTAAACATAAGGTCATGAAATTTGGCAAGAAGCAAGGTCTTATACTTAACACAAGTAAAGGGGAAAATTCCGAAAACCGTAAATTTGTTGTTTATTCCTAAAAAAAAATACTTCAAAATATATAAATACTTTAATCTTCGCCCTGGAAAGAGTACTTTTCGTTGACCAAGAATCAAAAAAAAATTATCCCTCCCTGGACCAAAATATACAGGGTACCTACTTCCCGTTGACCTAGAATCATGATATTTGGCAAGAAACAAGGTCTTACAATTGTACGGTACCCTTAGTGTGCGAGTCTGACTCGCACTTGATTGACGTTTTATTTTTCAGAATCGCTGTCATGTGCACTAGATTTTAAATGCCTAGTCTAGACGATGATCTAATGAGCAGCCTATCCTCCCTAGATCAATGCATCCCGATTGGTTTGATTGATCCCATTAGCTGCACCGAGCAGACTTGTGATTGGATTGCCAACTAGAAACGGCTACATTTCTCATTGTTTGTATTATAATTTGTAAGCGGTTGAATGTAGGCATGTGCGACGTGCGTTCATATTAGTCAGGCATACTGTCTGAATTGTGTTTTATTTACCTACATAGTACCTATGTAGTGGCTTGACGACCTTTGTGGAGCAGTGGGCGAAGGTCTAGCGATATATGGGGGCTGCGGGTTCGATTACCGCCTCAGGACAAATGTTTTTACAATCTGCAGATATTTGTTCCGGGTGGTCTGGGTGTTTTTTAATGTATAATAAAAAAAACCTATGTTATGATATCAGTTATCTAGAACCAATAAACCTTATGTGAAAATATCCATTTTTATAACGCTTGTCGCGTGTTATACATGGTCAACCCGCTAAAGCCACGGCTTCCCAATTTCCCTTCTACGCTTCACGGTCATAACACCTAACCATACTTAGTTTACATTATTATTCATACGCAATAGGTAAGTTACCAACTGCAAATCTTAAAAACTCTAGACAGATCTTTATATACCAACTTAAATTAACTATATAAGCCTACCACAGTGTACCTACTTAATATAAAACTTGTACACAAACTGCAACAAAGCAGACTTGGTAACGCCTACAAAAGCTTCCACAGCAGGCTCTGGCAAAACAAAATACGCACACAATATGGAAACCAGCAGAAAAACTTTTTAAATTCCCGTTCGGATATTGCACGGCCGTACTGTTTGTTCAACTATGCTGAAATTTTAATGGGTAAAGTCTGCGATGTACTCGTAACTTGGCATACCTATACAAGCTTGTTGCAGTTTTTCTTCTATTTCGTTTTTACCATTCGAGGAAACTTCAAGTATTTTTTGAAATGCAAATTCGTATAAATCTGCAGCCTCTGTGCATATCATAACCTAAGCGTCAGACAGTATGAACACTTTTTGTTCGTTGGAAAGATACCGATGCGCAGGTGTTTGATTAAAAACTTTCTAGACACTTTTCTTAATTAACCGTTCCCCATAAAGGCATTTAAAGAGATAAATAAACCTAAAGATATGTATAAACAATAGGAAGTCTCTCAAGTTTGACGAGGGTAAACGCCCGGGGGCGAAAACACAGCATTGGTTCTCGCTTGCCATCTAATAGAATTAATGAAGCGAGTTCGACGGAACTTTTCCGTATGAAGACCTTTTCAAAGAACCTCGAGGAAAAGTTTAGAGGTGAACGATGGGATGGTACTAAAGTTGCTATTCGTCCAACGACGTAGAAACATGATGGAGCTGGAAAGTTTGTTAAGGGCAGTTAGCGTTTCCAAATCTGGCCCGTGGGCCTAGATTTAGAACAAACTTCAAACTACTCTCTTTGTTCAGACATTTAGACCTATAATTAGGGTTACGTATATTTCGCAACAAAAAAATCGAATTCTCGCATTAGTAATTGAAAATGCGCTTTTATTCGCATAAAAACGAAAAATATCGAAAAGTAAGCGGCAGTAAGCAGAAAAGTTGGTTAAAAGCTAACATCGTGGTTGTCTCTACAACGATCATTTATGAACATTGTAGATACTGACATAACCTTCAGCATGTCCAGTTGACTGATCTATGAACACTTTGTGTAGCTGCATTCGCGAACCTAAGGTTGCAACATTTTGATGCAAGTAAAATCTGCATGAGATAGCAGGAGTTTCTCGCTGAACCACATTGACTAGTTGTCTATGGAAATGAGCATATCCAGAGTTCATCCAGTGGTATGTCGTTGAAAAATGGAGTATGTACCATTTTTCATTTTCTAATTAAAATTTACGTGATTGTTGCGTATGAAAATGTTTTTTTTTTTCGAAATTTCGTTGAAAAAGTAATAAAAACACAACATTAAATTTCGTATTTATGGCATAAATTCCTTAAATTTCGCATTTATCGCTCCTATTTCGTAAAAACGAAAATTACGTATCTTCTACCTATAATGGTAGATCCCACCCGACGGGCTGAGTTTTTGAGTAGGTATGAAGATCTAACTACACATTTCTCATCCACAAACACGAGGTTATTCAATAACTCCAGTTTTAGAACTATTTCGCAATCTATTCACTCTCGGACGTTGAAGCGTCGAAGCCGCCAGCAAACTGATAACGTTTGAATTCAACTAGAAATGCTCCGGCAGGATATCCGGTTCGCTTCAATAGCTTTCAGCGCTCACTGAAACAGTTTACATAACTTTCTTGCAATATTTTAAACCCTGTTCTGTGGCTATGAAAACCGCTTATTGTTTTCAAAAGCTGGGTTTCCAGGCTTTTATTCTAAAGCTCTTTTCAGAAGTAACAAAAAGAGAATTAATTTTGATAAACTGAGGGTCTTATTTCCATTGTTATTTTAATTAAATCATCATTCAAAGCTCCAAACCAACAATAACATCAATATCATTCAACAATCTCACCCTCGGAGCATAAATCCAAATTTCCCAAAGCCCGCGAATCTGTATTGTCTCAGCTCACGTCGAAATGAAACAAAAAGACCCTTTAGGTACCTATTCATCGTGCAGATAATGATGAGCCGAGTCGCGGTATACTGTTCATAGATAATGAGGAACCTGGCTGCTCCTTTCAGAGAATCCGTCATCATTAGTACGTGGCTTCGGGCTCTCTGTTTTCATTAGACACCAATGTTTTAAACGACGGTGTAGACGTAGGGTGAGGATTAAAGCAACACCTTATTCTCCCGTTATGTGACTGTCTTTATAATAAACAGAGGCTCAGGTTCTCATTAGGATTTCAATTTCAGTGCCTTCCTTGTTTTGTAGTAAAGAAGAAAGGGTGCGTTGTTTTGATCCTTTTGGGTTATACTAGTACCTTGAGTTTTTTCTCCGATGCACTGAACAATTTAAAAAGCAAACAAGCAAATGTCCAGAGTAGCAATAGCAATTCAGCTGCTCTCATAAATACAATAGTATAGCTCTGGGGTTGATTGGTTGGAAATATTATGGAAAATATATTCTTGTTTTCATAACTTGGCTTGGCAAGAGGCCATTACCAGAGGTAGTTGTAAGAGGTAACATGAATGGCAATGTTCCAAATCATTCGTCATAACATAACTGTCGCCAGAGCCCAACTTGAAAACTTTACTAATTTCTCTACCCCTTGCCACTAGCACTGCAGGATGCATTTTAAATTGTTCTGATAATAAGTTAGAAGAAAGTTACTTTGCAACTTCACTGTGGCGGTCGTGGCGTAAGATTCGACTGCACTGTTTCAACTAAGCTCGTGTATGTCGTAAGAGCCGGCTAAGAGGAGAGAGAGGAGAGAGAGATCAAGCTTCTGTGAAATTTTAGTATCTCTACTGAGATCACCAATCCACCTACCAAGTGATTATGGCAATAATCCCCCTTGATTAGGGGAGACGGTATGAATGGTAATAGGCAACTTTGCATACTTATCGTTAAAAAAATATATTTTCATAATATCATATCAAAATATGATTTTTAACTTACGTTAAAAAATCTTATTTTCATCCCCATCCATTTAAACCTCTATGGTGCCGATATTTATCATACAACCATAAGTGATTTGTTAAAACTCAGACTCCGAACTTTCTTGGTGTACTTTTTATTAAATTTGCTTTGCGCGCCATTTCCTTTTTTTTTGCATTTAGTCATTTCCTCGCTGGTGGGATGAAAGTTATGTGTTGCACTCGAGTGCAAAGACTTTTTACCTCGTGCTTTTTTGACTCTTGACTCTGACTTCGCTCGTGATTCAATTTTAGAATCCATCGCTTGCTCGGTTATCAAAATTGAGCATGCGGTTAAAAAGTACACTCTAGTATAACAAATAACTTTTATTTACGGCTGTAGATTTTATTTCTTTTATTTTAGGTGCAAAAATTTGAGTATCTATTTATTTGGATTTCTTTAATTAATTTCTAGGATCGTAACAAATCTAGAATTGTTCTAAAATCTCTAAGTTAACAGTGTTTAAATCATTCATCATGTAGGTCATTATGGATATTTGTTTGACCCTAGGTATCTGATTAAGATTTTCAAGAGCAAAAACAATAATCATAACATAAGTCTCTATTTTTAGTAAGGAATGCACAATATACAAGTGCTTACACTCAAGCAGATAAATGATCCCGGTTCCCATCATTCACTGTGCTTTTGTTGCAAATGTGGAGCCAACTTCACCTATTATGGTTTGGCGTGAATTCAGAGCCATTTTTCAAAGTGAAGACCGCAAGTCCAAAGCGGCAGACTATTTGCTAAGTAGGGCAATGCGGGCCTGACCGTAAAGGCTCTGCGCCTTGTGACTCTACGGTTTACTTAACCTGCCACCTCGGAAGTGAACTCAGTTCTTGTAAGTCTTTTTTTTCGTAGCGGCTTCGTAGCTTTGAAAAGCTGAATTTCTCGGTTGGATGGTTTTTATATTTCAGTGGCTTTTGAGTGGCTCACAAATCAGATTTCTTTTTTACCCTTAATACCTAAATATATAACATACTAAATATACATTAACAATAATAATGTCCTCCTAGCAGAATTTCAACCACGGCAGCCAGTCTCATCGGAGACAAGCCAGATGCGCAGGACATATTATAGTGCACAAGTGTGTGCGCAAACACAAATGCACTCTCTTTTCCCTCACTCTTATAATCTTTGAAATATACATTATGTTACCAGCGTGTAAGGGAATAAGGACTTCGGGTTTCGAGTCGGTACCTAGACAGTTTCCATGTTTTTTACATACGAAAAAATTAGAAAACATGCTTCCATTTGACCTTGCTTAAGTATAGTGAAAATTAAAAAGTAAATCATATTTTTGTGTGTTCCGAGGTATGCACTGTGTACCATTCGCAAGGAAACACGGGAGGAAAACGTTTTCTTACGAAAGTTCTTTTTCACCTTATCGTAATCTTTATTGCAAGCGTTGGATAACTCCGCTTTACGCGCCCGCATTGTTCAGAATTCCAGCATTTCTTGCGTTTCAAAGTTTGCAAGGAATGTTTTTTGTTTTTTATTGCTGGTGGAATAGTAGCAGATGGTACGCGCCGATCGAAAATTTACTTTGTCAACGGTGGTACTGGAAAGCAGTCGCCATTTTGGGAAAATAAAATATGAACGAGAGATCATAATGTAGGTACTTTTTTTCTATTTGTAGGTACTAACTATTATTTTATCTACCTTTATCTAACTCACAATAATAATTCTTATGTAATGATTGGACCAAAATATCTTGAAATGTAGAAGTGCGTACTTACTTTTACCTATTACTACTGCAACTACCACAACATTATTACCCAATTAAGCTAACATTGTATCTGAAACATATCAAACTGAAATGACCCGTAGCTTATCAAGGGAACGAAAATAGCGACCTCTTTTGAACGTTCCATAGTAAATGAGCTCAATTCTTCAACATAAAGACTCCATTGATCTTGAATGACTGCAATATGAAGTGATTAATAGCTGTTTATCAGAGTAAAGTTATCGAACACAGCTATGCTATTAGAGGGAGTAGCTTCTTCAACTATTAAGTATTTAATTTTTATATTCTTTGCTTTTGCAACAAATTTCAGAAAAGGAATAGCTTGTGTTGGCTCTCAATTTGCCAGCACTTCAAAAATTAGTCTAAAGCAACTTAACCTAAGAAATGGCTCTTCACCACTTGGTCGAACTTTCTATGATTTTTTCGTAGAATAGGCATAGGTAGGTACTGTACTACCTCACTAATGGTATCTTGGTTTATTCTGGTAATGGGATCCAAAGATACAAATATACATAGATTTGCTAAATAAGATTTTGTTTAAACACCATCTGCTTGAATTCAGTTTTTTTTAATTTCTGTTTTCTACCAAGTTAAATTTCTTTGGGAAGGTAGGTAATATTCATTTACTTTATTGCTTGTGATTTTCTGTTCATAATGAATGAGGTCTCTATATGTATACAAATTTTTGCCACTGTTGCATGTGCCGCTGGCTTAGTCTGAATGCTACCGTTTCTTTACAATGAGTTGAATTCATCTACACTAATATTAAAGGAAAGATTTGTATTTTTGTATGTTTGTAACGATTAAACTCAAAAACTACTAAACCGATTTCAAAAATTCTTTCACCATTAGAATTCCACTATCCCTGAGTAAGATTGGCTATATTTATGTTTTAAATAGCCTTTATTCACAAAGAAAATTATACTAGTATTTACAATCGAAACAATTGAGCTAACTGCAGACTGTTGCAAACAGTCTACGGGTGGCTCAACTGATCCATATCAATACCAGTCGGAAGCGGCTCCAAGACGCTGACTGCATCAGCATCAGCATTGCCACGCTGTATGGCAATGCTGATGCGCTGTGCCAGATGTTTAAAAATTAATTTCCACCCGTGCGAGGCCTGGACGGGCCGCTAGTTAGAAATATTTTGAAATACATAAGGTACTTATCCATACTCTATCGTAAAATTTCAATCTCTTATTCAATAAACCTGGATCGCTCATAATCGGGAGCTTTGTGAATATCTCAAGCTTCGTCACGTAATTCAAAGCTTTCAGGTCTCTAACTTTGGTATAAGTGCTCTCACAGCTAGATTACCATGCATACTCGATCTAGGCCTGCCTAACTTTGTTGCACTTGCCTGTGTTTCACTCAGCTATCCGATGCGGGCTCCGACTTTGGGCAAACAATTTCAATTTCATAACGAACAAACCTCGCCTAACTTTGGGTTCAGAATCGATCGAGTTATTGATATCGGTGCTCCGTAGTCAGGGTCTTTATCGGCCCATACTGTCGTATCATTCAACTGCCAACGAAGTTACATGGGAGGGCGTAGCGTAGGCCGCCTGGTTTTACTTTGTGAAATAGCTTTACAAAGCTTTCAGTGCCGTGACATCATAATGTCGTTTGTGAGCTTATACCACAGATATAATAGTAGTACTACTATACCTAATTGCATAGTAGGTAGGTACTAGTACTGGCAAACACTGGGTACTAATGTATAGGAAAAAATTTGGAATACTATAAGTCCTGGAATACTATTTATGCAGCAGTATGTAATATTTATAGGTATAAAGGTTACAAATGCTTTGCCTCCCTTTCAAACCACGGGAGACCTTTATTGAACTTTTTGAATAATTTTAAACGACGTTCAAACCTTCTTTGTTATGTTAAAACTGAGTTCAACTTGCATAGTTTTTTTTCGGCGACGAGCATAGAGTATCTATTAGGTGCTCTTACCATTCTAAATTCGAATCTCCTTTTTAATGAACTTACAGTTAAACAGGTACGTGCGAGGTGTTAGCACGCACAACCTACTTATGTATAAAAATAAATTACCAAGCACGCCACAAGGACGCGAATTAGGCGCCTTTTACGCCCCGCCTTTAGGCCATGAGTAATTTTAAAAGGTTAGGCCGACCCAAGGCGAATCTCACGAGCCCTGAGTGTAATCACGGCTTTAGATTATCCCTGAAACTGGGTCGCACTGTTGCGTATGCCCACTCGTCTTTCTAAGCCCCAAGAGCTTTTGAACCTGTGATTTTCTTTGATCTAGCTTTGTACCTACAGGGTGATAATTATACAGATATCACTGTTTTTTTATTAAAGTTCTTTATGAGAGCATGTACGCAATGCAAATCGTAGAGGGTAAGCTTCAATCACCTCTAAACTTTTTTGAGCTTATGAGAGCTCTAAAAATTTGATTATACTTTTGATTTCCAGCCAGTTAAAAAGAAATGGAAATTAAAAACAATTGATGCTAGTTTTGCACTTCTTTTTTTAAGTGTCGTGCACATTTATAACGCTCGCTAGAGTTCTATTGTCTGCTGGGCAGACGTGTGCCTTATCTGCTCAGATCGTCTGTTACTACTTGACCTTACTGTAGTTCGTGAGATCTCATGGATACCTTCAAGATCATCGACAAGTTTCTATGACTTGCCTATCAATTCTCATATATAAGGTAGAAAGAAAATATAAATCAGGCTAGAATTTTAATTTTTCAGCGAGGTCTAGCCATTCTGCTCAACCTTCACACAGTGGAAACTAGGTCGGAACATGTTGCTCCGGAGCTGCCTTTTATCAGAGGCTGTAGTCAATTTACTCCTTTGTGTAGGTAGAGCCTAGAGCCTCTCTGTGTAATTTGCCTCAAAGCAAATTACACACAGGGTTCAATCTCGTGTTTGCTACTACGGGTAGGTATTTACCTACTTGATGATGACGTAACTTGGAACGTGTTTCAAATCTTCAGAGTTACAAGAGTCGTGTTTTGGAAGACAATAAGTAACTTCTTCTTTTAGTTGTTGTTAGGTTCTTTGAAGGACACGGGTGAGAATAAGACTCAGATTTGAACTGTTTATTGGCTTGAACATAATTGTCCACCATTTTTTTCGTTAACTCTACCAAAACAAAACCAGTAGCTTTGCCAATTTCAAAGGTGAAAGGGCAGACGGACTAGCTCCTCGAGTAGCAGAAAAAAACCTAAACGAGCGAAGTGAAGGGTATCTAATTAGTCTGGCACAAGGGGCGTTGGTGTGGAAGAAAAATAAAACAGAACACAGCGCGCTCGGTTAAAGAAATTAACTTGGGGTAGCGTGATCAGTAGGCAGCTGGGTGGTTAGATCGGTGGAGTTATCGCACTTAGTTTGCTTGTTAGGTTAGCTATGATCTATCTTGAAATTTTGGGTTTCTTCAGCGTAAGCCAAGTTTATTTTTATACAGTTTCGCTCGTTTCGCTCGCTTAATCAAAAACACTTACCTAACTAAGCTAAAAAGATTTTTTGTCAAGCCAGCTATCAAAGTTCCGTGGCTATAAGGATCTCGAAAAATATTTTCAAATAAGTTCTACCATGGATAAACTCCCGTACGAATGATTGATGACATGATGACACACCTAAGAAACCTTTCCAACCAGGTGGTTATTGTTACTCATTGCTACGCTGCGCTACGCCGTAGCAAGGGGTTTATATTTTTAAGAATGTACAGACGTCAATATAATTACATACTTCCCAAGTTAAAAATAAATATCAAAAGAATAATGACGAGGCAAATGAACTCGATTGTGAAACCAATCTGTGAAGACAACAGACCTGGTCGTGGACGTTAAGGCGGTTTGAAATGAAAATAAGTTTCGCGCACATTGTAAGCTATTTGCTGTGGAAGATTTGCGCGTAGTTTGTTTTAGGGTAAAACCAACCACGCGCAAATCTTCCCACATCTAAATTACTTGTAGAACCTAGAATATAATCCTTAAACCAAATGTTATTATAAACCGTCTTCTTTTGTTTTTTCAGGCGTAGCAGCAGTCGTAGAGGCATGGAGGGCGGCAGTGGCGTAGTCTACCGAGTCGTGGGTCGGACGAGAAGCAAGGCGGACAGCGGTCAGCAAACTGAGCGGCCGGCAGCGAGGCAGGATACCACGTGGAAGAAGTACACGGACTCTCCTGGAGTGGGTGCACCGGTTTGTATTTATGTAGTCTAGAATTGGCAGGATATGAAAACGTGGGTGGCAGTTTAAATGGATATTAGACTAAATAAAATTTAGGCAGAAAGCGGGACTGACAATATCTTGTCACAGATTCGGGAGTGTTCTGTAATCTGTGTAGGAATCTAGGCAAGCGCGAAATTTCTTTGAAGAGGCCATTTTTATCATTATCGAATATCTACTTATTCAAAATAGAGCTGGACAAATGAGAAGCAGCAACCAAAGGCAAAATGTCTAGAGGGCTATAAACACTATTGTGGTTGCCACAGAAATAAAATTTTAGACGGCACCTCTGAATACTTAGGAAGTATCGATAAATCTTTAAGTAGTATGTGTAGGTGTGTAAGCTTACGATATCTCGTTGGGACGTCATATTTCAGATAGGCTTTCCTTTTAGGGTCAATAGCTTTTCTCTAAATGAAGAGCCCTTGTTATCTGTAACCTCATATTAATATTCTGGGAAGGCCCATAATTATTACGAAAGGTGTAAGCCCCGGTCGTTCACCGTGTCCTTTGCAAATCGACTGATGCATGAATAAGGGCTTCATGGAAAGGTACTTCAGACCGTTCATAATTTATTGGCGCGATGCCGTGTTTAAGCCGATCGATTCCTCGGTTATGATAAGTCACTACCTACACGTGCATTTCTTCTCTAAATAAATTATTTGGGAACTATTGTTTGAAATGTGTTGTTAGTTTTAAAACCAAAGGAAAACAAATATCATCTTAGAAATAAAATTAAACTACATATTCCTAACACTCGAACCATTAATGGAAAAAAATCTATTCTTGCAGAAGGAGCACAATTATTCAACAATCTACCGCACAGTGTAAAAAAATGTGACAGCATAAATATATTTAAAATTAAGCTAAAAGAATATGTACACTCATTACAGATATAGTTTCCATTTTTCTTTTCATTAGGTAGCAAGGTATTTTTTTTTTGTTATCTACTATAGATCTCAGAAGTTCCACACATTTAATTTTATAAGTATAAATATGTTTATCTCATTGTAAATGAACTGTATAGTTTGTATGAGAAATAAAGTTCTTTAAACCTAAACGACTTTACGAGATAAAATCGACCGATAACCAGAAGGACTGTATTCAGGGGCTTTGTTTGCGTCCCTTAGGGAAGTATCTAGTTAACCAGTAAATAGGTAGCTGCCATTTATGTAGATAGTACCTAAGTAATACAGGAATCTAGGACTCATGTTTAACTAACTTACCTTTTTATGATCGCTGGAATCTTAGGCCTGATGGTCCACAAGTTGACCGAGTCATCGCACAAGTCTTTTGCGATGGTAATAACAGCATGCCCAAGTATATGCTGACCATGACTCGGGCTACGTAACGACAAAAATATCCTACTGTTTTACATATGTTGACTTTTCTCCTGCAGAGCCAACCAGCTCCGGCGCCGCCCAGTCCGTCGCACAGCCGTCGCAGCGACAAGGAGCGACGCACTGGCCACCACTCTCCGCAGCATCACAAGAGAGAGAAGCTCTCTGCGGCGCAGCAGCTCGGCATAGCGCCACATCCGCAGGTCAGTTCTAATTGCACGACATGGACGAACATGGCACCTACATTGGCCACATGTTCGCTATGTAACGGGAACCATTCGAACATTAGCATTAGAGGCAATCAGCACAACGGTCGTAGTGGCAAGGAGCCCCGCACCGACCACCACTCTCCGCAGCTCCACAAGAGAGAGAAGGTCTCTACGGCGCAGCAGCTTGGCATTGGACCACATCCTCAGGTGAGTTCACAATCACAAGTCGTGGAAATGGCATCCTACAATGAAGGCAATCAGCACAGTCGTCGCAGCGACAAGGAGCGCCGCACCAGTCACTCCTAGTAGATAGGTAGGTACCTACCTGCCTACTTATCAGCACAATATCAATGATGGTATGACAATGTTTGTCGTGGTCACGTTGTGGTGGCTCGGCTCGACAATGTTTGTGACTAAAACCTACAGCTGAGAATTATAATAATACTAACGTACCTACTTACAGGCATTAATCTTATGTTTTGTTTTCCAGTATGCGCAGAATTCGTCTAGTCAACAGCATTCATCAAGAAGTGGCGGATCACAGGTGAGTGTCTTATGATGATTATGATCCTTCACGGTACCTAGCACGTAAATTACTTCACTGAGAACCGGCCTGATTTACTTACTTCTAAGTTTAAATCCGATTAATCAGTTGATCAAACCTATCTATAGATGAATATGTTGGTAACTTTCTACAAATATTTCAGGTCCAGTCTCCGGGCGGTGGATCGCGCCCTTCCAGTGTATCGAGTGGAGGAAATGGAAGCAGTTGTTCCTCGAGTAAAGCGAAAGTTCCCCAGAACTTTGGTTACGTCAAACGACAAAATGGTGTTCAGCAGCCATCGCCTCAACCAAACGGGGCACCGCACGGTCAGCAGGGGCATAGTGAGTGTTTCGTGTTTACATTGAGATTACGTCAGCGCCATCTAGTAGCGGCAGTATAAACTATTTATATTAGCTATTCGACGCTAGATGGCGTTAGCGTTTAAAAACTACCGTCAAACTAAATCAATAATGTCAACGTCAGTGCCACGTACGTCAACGTCAACTATTCTTGTTATTTGTCAAACAAAAGTCAAAACAAAACAAACAAACAAACTTCGATTCGCCTTCGCGAAGAATAAAGAAATATAACACCAAAAAAATGAAACGAAATTCTAGGTAGGTACCAAAAAGTTGGTCAGGCTGAAGATTTATGTCTGGCTGGCTGAAAAAAAATACATCCGCCTTGCCGCTTCTGAAAAATGAATGTTATTAATTCAGAAATCGAACTAAGTAAATTCAATTGTTTTCTTTATAATTTCATCCTAACTCACAAAAACCTTTTACTCATTTACTACAGACGGTGGAAGAACGGCCCAAGTTTCGGCGGTGCCCAGAACCAAAGTCAAAGTATCAGGTGGTACTCAAACGTGCACTCAAGATCTCCAGAATTTGCAGATTCACAGTAAGTTTCAGATGACGTTACCTTCAAATAAAAATCTCTGTCTATTTCGTTGCGTCCGCTCAACTAAAATTCAACCAAAATCTTGGATGCTGTTTGAAATAACCCTTTACACCTACCAAATGAAAAAGAATATAAATCTTGCCAATTTTTGTGTAAAGAGGCTTCATAGTGAACTTATTATGTGACAAAAACCCCCCTACATCCACATTTTTCCTTTACAGAGAATGGAATTGGACCTAAATCCTACTCCTTGGGTGGCACTGCTGCTGCGCAGTTGTCTGCATCAGTGCGAGAGAGGCTACTCGGCTCACAGTCGCTGCCCAAACCTGGGACTCATGAGTTTGCTGCACTATTCCATCACCACAGGTAAAATAACTTGAAGATTCACTAACTGGTCCTTTCATAGAAATCAAAAAATATTACTTATAAAAAAATTCAACTTCAACGGGACTTGAACCCACATCCTTGCCTCAGTACGGGAATATTCTAACCAACTACACCTTTTTGCGATATTATTTGATTTCTTAGAAATTACCCTGAGTGTGCACACTATAATAACAAAAACCTTGGTCCTTTCATTTCCAATTCCACTACTTATCTACCAAGCTTAATTCAAAAATAATGTTAAGGACAAAGGACCTAGTCTCTAGCACAGTTTATTCTAACCTGGAGTGCCTAGGTATTTCATAGGGTACCAACCAGATAACTGAGACATCGTGTAGTGATCATAATGTTATTGGTCACTCAATTGTTAAGTAGGTAAATAAATACTCATCATCATGAGCTTATCACAATTATTTTAAAAGCAATACTTAAGTTATTGAGTATTTTTAGCAGAAAACACTTAAAACAAACTCTGATAATGTGTGTGTTATTAAGTAAAAAAGTACCAATTTCAATACTTACTAAGTAGTTACTTTTAATGGATAACATATCACTCAATGATTAATATCTAGGAAAAGCTCTGTTACACTTAAACAGTTATCCACATTCTAGAGAAAAAGTCCTTGGCAATTATGTACATATCTGGAAGTAACAAAAATGCTACAGACCGTTTAATTAATCACTCAAAAGGAAAGATGATTCATCTCCGTTCTAGCTTGTTCTTGTACAATGGCTGGAGTTTTAATTGAAATGGTTCTTACAGGGCTGAATTCAAAAGCTTTAAGAGATACTCTTTTGTGTAAAATGCTGTCATTGTTCTTAAAGAAATAACAGAAAAATTGAAATTCAGTGTGATAGTATTTCTTTATTCAGGACAAAAACAATTGTACAATGTAGACAAAAGATAAAGAGCTTATTCTTTTTGTAGTTAAAAGTTAGTACAGTCAATCACATTAACCAGAAATTACTACTTAAATAATTTTTACTTACTACATAGTTGGCTGTTCTCAAAAATATGTAGTAGCTTATTTTATAATAGTTTGGGTTACTTGATTTGTCAAGCTTTCAAGTTTCAACGTTTACTCTTGATATCAAATGCCCATCTTTAGATTTAAATGTTGATTCTTTTAGAAATAAAATAATATAATTAATTCACAACTTCAACAAATGAAACAACTTCTAGCAGTGCAGTGTTCATTGATAAAACGGTTTTATTTACCCTCAACCAACAATTCGGCCCTGTACTATGAACAGTGTCCAGTACCTACTCAGTAAAAGTCATGAATGAGTACAGACATTTTCTGTTGTGAAGTGAGACTGACATGTCTTATA